>CM060931.1:115825315-118325315 GCA_030765085.1 Allium cepa
TATTCAAGTGCTTTTGATATTATGGATACCATTAACATTAATGTATTTGGTCACCAGAAGTAAATACTATGGGTGACTGCAGCATCTGCAGCGCTTAGCTTCGAGCCTCCAGATAGGGGATGTTACAAAATACTTCGAACTTATGTGAAAGGTTTGACTCCAAAACCATTATCTGTAACTCATTGGGAAGGTCGTTTTGAAAGTGTTAAAGCAATAAGATTTCAATCATCGGAGCTAAGAGATGCTTTGATTGATATTGCGAATAATTCCAAAGACGGCGTTGTGATGAAGAAGGCTAAAGGATTGTACCAAAATGCTTTGAAAATTTTTGAGTTTCCAAATAGCTTGTGTGTTTGGTGTAAGATATATTAGATAATATTAATCAAGTAAGTAAAAATTCTTCAATGAGAGGAAATGGACATAATTATGCAATCTTAAAAATCAAAGAGCTTGTAGCATTTTTAAATAAAACTCAGAGAAGATGGATTTGAACTCATGATGGAGGAGCTTAAAGAAATTGCAAATAATGGCGTTGATTCTAATTTTTTTGAAAAGAGGATTGTACTAGAAAAAAATTGATGAAGATATTGTATAGAATGATGATAGACAATCACCCGATGAAATTTTTTGAGTTAATTATTTTTTACATATAATGTATCAAGCCTTAACTTCATTTAGAGACCAGTTTGAGAAATTTAAACATTATGAAGGAATTTTGGAATTTTGCTAAATTTAAAATTCAAATTTCTTAATGACGAGGAATTAAAGGACTATTACATGAATTTAGAAGATTTTTTGATACATGATGAAGAGCAAGATATTTGTGGTGGGGAGATGTACTATGAGCTTAGACGATTAAAAGGCATTCTACCATCGGAAGTAATCACATCAATTTGTATTCTTAATTTCTTAAGGTCTTATCGAGATGCAAGTGAATTTCTCAATATTTGGATTGCTTATAGAATTTTAATGACTATCCCTATTACGGTTGCTTTGAATGAAAGAAACTTTTCAAAATTGAAATTGATAAAAACATATCTTCGGACTGCCATGTCACAAGAGAGATTAAGTGGACTAGTTATGATTTCAATTGAAATTGAGTACTTGGATATGTTTAATTATGAAGAGATAATAAACGAGTTTGCTTATAAAAATGCAAGAAGAAGTTGCTTCCATTGATATCCATTGGTATGTGGTATATCAAGTTGATATTTATATTATTTTTTGATAAGTAATCTAAATAGTTTTGTTAGCCTATATTTTATAATCGATGTTATATTTTATAATAGAATTTACATTTTATTTTGCACATATAACTATATTGTTTTTTATTAGATAACGGGGCAACAAAAACGATTTTTTTATTGGACTAGGGCATCAAATATGCTTCGACCGGCACTGTCCATAGACAACCATGTTCATCTTGAACATGTTTTTCTAGGTAACCATGCACAAGATAAGCGTGACTTATTGTGTTTCCATGCTTCTTTGAAGCACGATAATCAATAAAAAAACGAATGGCGTTTTAGGAAGAAATGGGGACGTTAAAGGCAAATAATGAGATGCACTAATTTTTTTTAAATAAGTGGAGTGAAAGAAGGAAAGTAGGGGAGAATAGAACTAGAAAGAATTATTGTCTATCATCTCTAGTCTATTATATAAGAATGTACAACATTGAATCATTTGCATTCTAATATTTCATTTTTTAATACTCATGTAAATCAAATGTCAATTGGGTTCATCATATATAACATCCTGATAAAGTACACTTACCCTACAAATGTAACAATCCACTATCTATAACGTCCCGATCCATGTCTAAAAATGGCAATGACATTGCGGATGTCATTGACGGTGAATCGTTGTGGGTTATAATATAAAACAGATCATAGAGTTATCTACAATATTCTACATAGTCCGAAAGCTCAGAGCGGAAGGAATAAAATATAATTGTAATCAATAATACAGTCTCAGACAAACAAAACAATGCAGTATAAATAAACTCCAAACTACAACATCTGTAATGATCTGTTTTTCTTACTCCTAAATATGCACTTAATGCATCAACAGTATTTGTGTGCCGATCATCTAGGCATCCGAATGATAGGTCAAGAAGAAAGAAACATAGAATCTCATAATGCATGGAAATCATATATAATATAACATAAGATAGTATATACAGTCACTTCCAAAATGAAACATTGGCATTATAATAAGTACCAACTTCATCCAGGGACAGTTATTACTGTCTACTCCTATAATTCTGATAAATAATTATATACAAACAGCAATGAAATAATAGATTACTAGATAACGGTGAAGCCTCCTGTTTCATGCTCCTTTAAAATGCATGCGTAAGAATCTGGACTACTTGGTTACTCAAAAACTAGAGTACCTAATAGTTTAAGGAAAAGAAAGAAAAATTCCGAGTCAGACATGAGTTTGTTGTGAGTAAACTCAAAACACATTTAATGACTAAGTTTGAAAATAAATATATAATCATAGGCGGAATGGTTACGCCTATAACATTCAACAACATATTAGTATATAACCAAGTCTATAAGGCACATATTGGAAAATAGATTCCAATAATGACAAGTTAAGAAACTACCTTCCGCACAATACACCTCTAGAGAAAATGTAACGATGTTACAAATACATTGCTCCTCTACCAATACAGAACTAGTCTACCCTTTATTGGATAGTACCAAATATAATCATTCCTCAGTTACGATCAACAACTGTACTAGGCCCAAAGCATACATCCAAAAATATCAATCTAGATTATGGATTATCACACCCTAATATTAGCGAGCCACATAGCCCTGCTGCATCTTTCATGTTTTAGTCATTTTGGGTGTGAGGCCTAAGACAACGATTACCATTTTTAGTAAACCCATCTTGGAATGTTAACACTACCCTTCAAGCAATAATGCAATGCTAACATTCATCCATACAATTTGTTCTGGGATTGAACAAACACACTAACCTTACTACCTTCCATTTTAGAATTATTCTCAAGATAGGTAGTACGACTCCATAGCATACTTTACGATGATTCAGAACACGAAGCATTTGTTAATTTGAAGTGGTTCGGATAAACAATAATTACCCAAAACCGGTGTCTCTAAATTAAAGCAATGAATTCCCTGCTAAGACACTTTTGGTTTTTTAGAAGTATGCAAAAAAATATAAGAGTCCCCTCTAGGGAATCTCGAACATACATTCATAAAAGCAAACTATGTCTCATAGGAATGAGTCCCCGCTGAGGGATCTCAAACCATATGAAACCACGAAGCTTTTATGTACTTCATAAGTCAAAATAGGTCAAGTTGTCAACAGTGGACAAACCACTATCTGGTGTAAGTAGATAGTTTTCATATGGAAAATCGGATATCATATACTTATCACCACTTTTCGATTTCAATCCCATACTATCCCTCGATTAACAATGAAGTCGGACAAGTTAGAGTACTAACCTTGCCTCGACGACATTCTTAATTCCCATGGATAGAAAAGGGCTTCCATCCTCGAAATTTAATGTCGACTATAAGATGAAGTACCTTCCATATGCTTAATTAATCATTACCTATTTATGGAAATTAACCCTCTTATGCTTATTACGTTTTCGACATTTTGACTTCTCTATCCTTTGCCCAGAATCGAAGCTAGATAAGTCAAGGCACTAGTTGCTTCTAGCCTTTTCTTTGTAATAAAAACACTCCGATTATAGATCTCGCAGACAGAGGAAAGTCTACTCATCGGCTTTTAGTGTTAAATATAAGATGACTTACTTTCCATAAACATGTCAATATTTTATCACTACTTATCATATTTGTTTTATGTTACTTAATGGAACCGAAAAAGAAATCCCTTGTTTAAAAACAAAGTCTTTTTTTCAAAACTATCATAAAACCAACTTCGTAAACTTATTTCTACTTTGATTTCAAACAAGTTATTGAAAAAATTTCTCCAAAATCATTTATTTAAACCAAAGCTTGATTCAAAAAGCAACATCTTTCTGTTATAAAGTAAACACCTTTTTAATAAATAAATTCCAAACCACTTTAAAACATCTATGTAAAGAGTTTTGAAAACATGAGTCGAGTTTGGAAAAATCATTTAAAACATTCTTAGAAAAATAAGGTAGTAAACTACTTAAAAGAAAGCACGAGATTTTAATTTCGCATAAAAATCCATAACAAGTCGATTGACTATAACTAAGCAACATTCACAAGCATTTACATAAAAAAGTACATGTAAATAAAAATCAACAAAGTGAGGAACTCCTTAGAGTTCCTCTAAACAAGAGTCCCCTGTAAATCACATCATATGCACTTCAAAGTGTTTCATCGCGACCTATTCGCTACGAACTCTTCAACTTCCATTTACTAGTCCCCAGTCTATTCCTTATGTATCATCCACTTCCAAGCGGGAATCAATCCAAACAAGCAAGTATACATATCACATACATATGTAAATACTACATAAGCAAAGTGACAAAATAATTCATTTTAAAGCTTCTTTTAAAGTGAGTTCAACTTACTTAAACAAATACGGACTTTAACCAACTCCTAGTTCCTTGCCACAAATTTGCAATTAACACATGGACCTAGCTTCCTCTTGCAAAAACTTGCTTTTGAAACCCCCAAGGACCCTATTTGCTTTCGGCCATGAATAAAAAAAGGGGTTTGGATTCGATATTTCTATTTTTGTGATGTAGAAAAGGTTATCTATATTTTAGGGGCTTGTATATTTGTTTTAGAGAAGGAAAGAAATAATTTTGAAGTGATTTCCTTTATGAAATTAAAGTGGAAGAAGAGTGAAGAAGGATGAAGAAAAAGAGCTAAAATTTTGAAAATGAAGTAAACTGAAGAAAACGAGAGGAAGGGGTTCTTTTATAGAAATATGAATTGGAAATGAGAACAAATAACCTTCGTTAAATCAAGCTACACCTACCCTTTATTTAAATTTACTACCCTTCATTAGCTTATGCAATACACTTCCCCTAGGACACTTGGCATACCACCTTTTCTTATGGTACTTTTTTAGTACTTTACTCTTTTAAAGAAAGGAGAAAAGTCTTCCTTTTTACTTATTTCTTAAATATCTTCTAGAATGTAATTTACATAAATCCATTTGCTTTACTTATTTGTGTAAGTGTGTGCATATATATACACTAGTGTGCACAACAAGTTCCAATAACTTTCGGTTGACGACAAGCCAAAAATCCAAAAAGCGATTTTCGATCTTTCTCCAAACTACTTATTTTTGTTAACCAAATTTCAAGACAAATTTAATATCGTAAGTTATTACATAAAAGAGGTTTATTTGAGTTATAGAATCCATTATTTAGTCATTTAAAATTATATTAAATATTCATACTTAAAGTGATTAAATTACAGGTCATTACATTCTCTCCCTTAAAGGAATTTTATCCTAAAATTTAACATACAAATAAAATAACTCAAAAAGTACATATATCATATATGATGAAACTCATACAAAAGATATATATGATAAGTGACCTCACCGGAGGCGTTGAATACATTATCAATACAATATATGCGAAATACTCATCTATCACCAACTCGGGATAAGCCTTCCTCATGCTATCCTTAGTTTCTCAAGTGAAGTCTCTAACATCTTCGTTCCATTGAACTTTAACCAACCTTACAACATTTATTCCGCAATTGTTTTACATCACGATTAATAATGCGAATAGGATGCTTTATTACGGTCAAGTTCGACTCTACTTCCAAGTCTTCCTGAATAGTTGGCTCAATAATTAGTGTCAGATTGTGCATATATTTCCTTAAATGGGATACATGGAGGACATTGCGTACGTTCGACAATCTCTCAGGTAACTCAACTCAACAGGCAAGCAGACCAATCCACTCAAGAATCTAAAAAGGCCCAACATACCGAGGTGCTAACTTCTTGCTCTCCCAAACCGCACAACTCCTCTCATCGAAAAACCTTCACAAAAATGAAGTCCTCGAATGAGAAATCCAAATCTTTACACCTCTGAACGGTATAGCTCTTCTTCTTATCCTAGGTTCCTTCATCTTCCTCCTAATCATAGCTACCTTCTCTATGGCTTCCTGAATCATATCGGGACCAAGTACCAATCGATCTCTAGTTTCAACCTAACACAACGGTGATTTGCATGGTTGGCTATAAAGAGCTTCATTAGGTGTCATGCCAATACTTGCCTAGTAACTGTTATTATAAGAGAACTCAACTAAATGAAGACGATCCTCCTACGAACCTCCAAAATCCAAGATAGAAGCTCTCAAAAGATCCTCCAAAACCAAGTTCACCCTTTCTGTCAGACCATCAGTTTTGTGATGATATGTAGTGCTCAAACTCAAATTCGTTCCCAAAGCTGCCTGCAATTCTTCCTACAATGGACTAGTAAAATTGGGTCTATATCGCTTACAATGCTACTTTAAAATCCATGTAATTGTACAATTTCCTTCATGTAAATATCTGCCAAGCACGATGCAGTCCTATTTGACTTTACTGGAATAAAATGTACGCTTTTGGTTGGTCAATCGACAATAACTCAAATGCCTTCATTACCCTATGTTGACCTAGGTAAACCATCTATAAAGTCCATCAATACCTGCTCCCATTTTGAACTTGGAATCTCAAGTGGCTGCAGAAGTCCTATAGTCCTTTGATGGTCACCTTTAATTTGCTAGCAGTTTGCACATCTGCTAACATGAATCAAAATGTCCCTCTTTATTCGCTTCCACCAGAATACTCGCTTCATATCTCGATTCATCTTTGAAACACCGGGATGGATACATAGCTTGGATTGATGGCATTCTGCTAATGCTTCTAGCCTAATACCATCGACATTCGGAACGCATATCCTTCTGTTCATCCGCAATATCCCACGATGATCAATCTCAAAGCTTGATCAATGTCCCTTGCCTATATCCTTGATGATCTTCAATAAATGTCTATCTTCCCTTTGCTTGCTTGTAATTCTTTTAAGGAGAGTTAGAGTAACTTTTAGATGAGCCAAAACTGCATGCCTTCTACTTAGCGCATCAGCCACTACATTGGCTTTCCCGTACGTATATAAAATATCAAGGTCATATGCTATAAGAAATTATAACCAACGCTGTTGTCTCATGTTCAAGTCCTTCTACGTGAAAAGAACTTCAAGGATTTGTGATCCGTGAAGAGCTCGAACTTTCACCGAGTAAGTAATGCCTCTACATTGTTATGCAAAAACAACAGCTAATAATTCCAAGTCGTGAGTTGCATAATTATGCTCATAAGGCTTCAGCTGCCTACTAGCATAAGTAATAACCCTTCTGTGCTGCATTAATACCACATCCAAACTATGCCACATGCGTTCGTATATATTGTCAACCCTTCTCCTCCATTTGGGATAGCTAAGAATGAAGTGTTGGTTAACCTCTTCTTAAACTCATTGAACGCTTCTTCACACTTCAAAGTCTAAAATAAACTTAATATCCTTCTTTGTCAACTTTGTCAGGTACGAGGAGATTTTTGAGAAGTCTTAAATGAGTCTTCTATAACATCCTACTAAGCCTAAGAAGCTTTGGACTCTGTTGGAGTTTGTGTTGTCTTCCACTCCTGAACAACTGCAACTTTCACTATATCAACCGAAATACCATCTCTCGACACAACATGTCTGAGGAACCTTACTATCGATTGTCGAAAATAGCATTTGGAGAATTTAGCTTTTAAAATGTGTTTTCTCACTGTCTCCAACACAATCTACAGATGGTGTTTGTATTCTTCCTTGGTCTTGGAATAAATAAGAATATCGTCTATAAAGACCAACACAAATTTATTAAGCACATCTCTAAAAACTTGATTCATAAGATCTATGAAATAAGTGGGTGCATTAGTTAGCCCAAAAGGCATAACCAACCACTCATAGAAACAATCCGACCCTCTGAATATTATTAAGGGTATACTATTCTCTGTTATCCTTGATTAATGGAATCATGTGGCAAGATCCATTTATGAGAATACCTGAGCACCATGTAGTTGGTCGAACAAATCATCTATATGAGGTTGATAATACTTGTTCTGAACAGTTTGTTTATTTATCTTACGGTAATCAACACAAAGCCTTAGCAAACCATCTAATTTTGTAATAAAAACTACAGCTGCTCCCCAACTCGAATGACTTAGTCTAATCAGTCCCTTTCTTTGTAAATCATCTGTCTGATTTCTTAACTCCAATTTCTCTCTTAAAGCCATATTACAGATATGATGAATAATAGGTTTTCGACCGAGAATTAAATCAATATGAAACTTAATTTCCCGATGTGGAGGTAGGCTGTTAACATTTCAAAGACATCTAGGAAGTCCTTAACTATTAATATTGATTCTAACTCTATTTGGGACAAATTAAGTGCATAAAGGAAACTAATCATTAGCTTGTTAGACTCTCCACATGACACTTTAACAAATTTCCCAAATTTAGTTTTTAATGATACCGTCCTCTCAACACAATCTAAGACAACTTCATTTTCTGTCAGCCAATCCATACCGAGTAAGACTTCAAACCCATTAAAGTCGAGAACTAACACGTCACATGAAAAATAGTGGGTAAGGTAAGTAACTCGTACATTTTCACAAATCATACACAAATTAATTGTACCACCTATGGGGTTAGACACACAAATAGGGGTTTCTACAACCCTTGGGTAAGTTGTAATCTATCTACTAATCTTTTAGAAATAATACTATGGAAAGCCCCAGTATCAACAATACTTACACTAAAATGCCATTAACATATAAAGTACATTCAAGAACTCCTTTCCCTTTCACTCCCTCTAAGGTCGATGGTTCATCTTTGATAGCATAAACCTTAGCTTGTTGGCCCTTCTTCATAAGTGCATAATCCTTCACCATATGCCCTAGCTGGCGGGAATTGAAGCAGAGTGTTCTTTAAACCATAGGAGAAATAGGACCTGTCTGCTGTTTCTGATCTTTGGAATTTTTACAGAATTTTGCAATATGGCCCTTTTGCTAGGAGTGTTAATTTTGTACGAGTTTCCGTTGTCTGACTCGGTTTAAAGTCAAATTTTGTCCGTTTGTATTCGTCTATTTTTCATTTAGGACACGAATTAGGACAATAAAAATAGTATGATACATCGTCCCTACGAATTATCCGATGAATTTTCTATTGTCCATACATCGTTCATCCATTGTCCGACTTGTACAAAGAGAGTCCGAGCCAATGCCTCGTTCGGTCAACATTCGTCCAAAACTCTTATCGGTCTGGTCCACCAGATTAACCTCCCTACCTTTTCCTTATAAATATAACAACCAACAGTATTGTAACTTTTTCCTGAGCCCCTTCTTCTGGCTTTCCTCTCTGTTACTTCTTTCCTTGCTAAATGAACTTCCTTTTATTAGGATTTTTGCTGTTATAGTTGCTTGGTGCTACTGCCAGCTTCTTCTCATCAAGAACTTCATATCGCAAAGCCATATCTACGAGGTCTACAAAAATCCTTTCAGGTGTGCATCATCTTCTCATGAAATCATTCCCTTATCCCGACTACAAACATTTCATTCTCTTTAAGGGGAGTATCAGTAGGTCTTGGCCTGAAGCGTGACAACTCCTTGAACTCAGTTTCATACCTAGCTACAGTCATTTCCCCTTACTTAAGATCCAGAAAACTTTTATAAAGATGGGTCTTCCCTACTGCAGAAATATACTGATCTTCAAATACTTGTTTAAACCTTGCCTAAGAAAAGTCATCCTATGGGACATTTATTGTAATTGAATCCCACCATGCTGATGTTCACTCCTGCAATTGCAAGATGCTAGGAAATGCTTTTGCTCATTAGAAATACCAAGCCCCTTAAAGATATTTTTGCAAGAGCCAAGCCAAGATTGGACTTCGATAATTGACTTTGTGCCTTTAAATGGCTTCCCACCCAAATTGGTTTAGTCTTTGCACAAGGATGCTAGGTTAACTTGGGGTTGCATAAGTTCTACCACTCCTACCCTACCAGTATTAGAGCTCAACTATTGGTGGTCGTGGTACTACTGCCAGTTCTCCTTCTTGCCTTCCTCTAGTACTAGTACTCGTCTCTTACTACGTGTATATAGTAAGATAACTTTAGAATACATTTATGAGATTAACTTAAGGAAAAGGGTATTAAATCAGACATATAAATGTTGATCAAAATAATCCAAATATATATATGGATAAAAATTACAAATCTACACTCTCATATACTGAACTCATTCTAGGGTACTACTAACCCTCTCTCTAATGAGTTGACCCCAACCAAGGCCTAGGTGTTCGCTCAACCTAAGCTCTGATACCATGTGTAACGATCCGCCTTTCTTACTCCTAAAAAGTACACTTAATACATCCATGGTATCCTTATGGCAATCATCTAGGCATCCGAAAGATAGGTCATTGGGGTAAAAGAGAAGAAAGAATAAGAATAAAGAAACATAGAATCTCACAATGCATGGAAATCATGTGTAATAGAACATAAGATGATACATATAGTCACTACCAAAATGAAAAATTAGAGTTACAATAAGTACTAAATTTAGCTAGGGATAGTTAAAACGGCATGCCTCCATAATGCTAATATATATATATATATATATATATATATAAACACCAATAATAGCAAAAATAATAGATAACTAGATAATGGTGAAGCTTCCTGCTCTGTGCTTCTCCAAAATGCACCCGTAAGAACCTGGACTACTTGGCTACTCAAAAATTAGAGTACCCAAGAGTTTAAGGGAAAGAAAGAAAAATTAGGTCAAACATGGGTCTGGTGTCAGTAAACTCAAAACATATTCTTTAGGAAAAATAAAGGTATCTCGTAAGATCACGCCGCATATAAACACGGACGGGCTTTTACCTTACGGTAACCAAAATATTTTACTTATAATTAGGGACATTATTATTAATGGCTAAGTTTGAAAGTAAATATACAATCATAGCTAGAACGGTTACATTAATTACATTCAAAACATATTTAGTATACAACTAAGTCTGCAAGGCATGTATTAGAAAATGGATTCCACCAACGACAAAGTAAAGGACTACTTTCTGTACAATACACCTCTAAAGAAAATGTACGGAGGCTGCAAACACATTGCACCTCTACCAATATAGAATCGGCCTACCCGTTACTAGATAGTGCCGAATATAATTATCTCTCGATTGCGATCAAGAACCATATTGGGCCCGAAACATACATCTAAAAATATCGATCTAGATCAGGGTTGATCACACCTTAATGGTAGCGAGCCATATAGACCTGTTGCATCTCCCCTGTTTTAGTCATTTCGAAATTGAGGCCTGAGACAATGATTATCATTTTTAGGAAACCCATCTTAGAATGCTAACACCGCCCTCCAGACAATAATGCAATGCTAGCATTCATCCATGTAAATAGTTTCGAGATCGAACAAACAAACTAACCTTACCACCTTCTATTTTAATCACCCTCGGGATTGGTAGTACAACTCTATAACATACTTCACGATGATTCAAAAAACGAAGCATTTGTTTGTTTAAAGTGGTTCGAATAAATAATACTTACTCGAAACCGGTGTCTCTAAATTAAAACGATGATTTCCAGCTAACTCAATTTCGATTCTTTTAGAAGTATGTGAACAAATATAAGAGTCCCCTCCAGGGGATCTCGTACATACATTCTTAAAATTGAACTACATTTTATAGGAATGAGTTCTCACTGAGGGATCTCAAACCGTATGAAATGCGAACCTTTTATATACTTCGTAAGTCAAAATAGATCAAGTTATCGATAGTGGATAAACCACTATCTAGTGTAAGTAAATAGTTTTCATATGAAAAATCGAACATCATATACTTATCACCACTTTTCAATTTCAACCCTGTACTATCCCTTGATTAATAATGAAGTTGGACAAGTTAGAGTACTAACCTTGCCTCAACGATATTCTTAATTCTCACGCATAGAAATAGGCTTCCATATCTCAAAATTTAGTGTCGAGTATAAGATGGCGTGCCTTCCATGTACTTAATTAGTCATGATCTATTTATAGAAATTAACCCTCTTGTACTTATCATGTTTCTAACATTTCAACTTCTCCATCTCTCACCCAGAATCGAAGCCAGGTAAGTCAGGGCACTAGTTGCTTCAAGCCTTGCCTTAGTTAAAACACCCTGATTCTAGATCTTACAGATAGAGCAAAGTCTACTCATTAGCTTTAGTGCTAGATATAAAATGACTTACTTTCCATAAACGTGTCAGCATTTTAGCACTGCTTATCATATTTGTTTTATATTACTTAATGGCACCGACAAAGAAATCCAAAACAAAGTCTTTTTTTTAAAAACTGTCGTAAAACCAACTTCGTAAACTTATTTCTAGTTAAATTTCAAACAAGTTATTGAAAAAATTTCTCCAAAATCATTTATTTAAACCAAAGATTGAGTCAAAGGCAACATCTTTATAAAGTAAATACCTTTTTAATGAATAAATTCCAAACCACTTTAAAACACCTTTGTAAAAAGTTTTGAAAACTAGAGTCGAATTCGAAAAAATTATTCAAAACATTCTTAGAAAAACAACGTAGTAAACCACTTAAAAGAAAGCATGATATTTCTACGTAGCATAAAAATCCTTAACAAATCAGTTAATTATAACTAAATAACATTCACAAGCATTTACATGATTAAGTACATATAAATAAAATCAATAAGGCGAGGAACTCCTTAGAGTCCCTATACACAAGAGTCTCTTGTAAATCATATCATATGCACTTCGAAGTATTTCGCCCTGACCTATTAGCTATGAACACTTCGACTTCCATTTACTTGTCCCCTATCTATTCCTTTTGTGCCATTCACTTCCATGCAAGAATCAATGAACAAACAAGTATACATATTATATACGTATACTATGTAAGCAAAGCAACAAAATAATTCATTTGTAAAGTTTCTTTTAAAGTGAGTTTAACTCACTTAAACAAATATGAACTTCAAGCAACTCCTAGTCCTTTGCTGCACCTTTGCAATCAACACACACATAGAACTAGCTTCCTCTTTCCAAAACTTGCTTTCGAAACACCAAGGACCCTATTTGCTTTCGTCCATGAATGAAACAAGGGGATTTGGGTTCGATTTTTATATTTTTGTGATGTAGAGAAGGTTACCTATATTTTAGAGGCTTGTATATTTATTTTAGAGAAGGAAAGAAGCAATTTTGAAGTGATATTCTTTGTGGAATTTATAAGAAGAGTAAAGAAGGAATAAAGAAAAGAGAGCTAAAGTTTTGGAAATAAAGTAAACTGAAGAAAATAAGAAGAATAGATTCTTGTATAGAAATGTAAAATGACAAATGATCATAAATACTCTTCCTTAAATCAAGCTACACCTTTCCTTTATTTAAATTTACCACCCTTCGTTAGCTTATACAACACACTTCCCTTAGGGCACTTGGTATCGCCATCTTTTCTTATGGTACTTCTTTAGTGTTTACTCTTTTAAAGTAAGGAGAAAAGTCTTCCTTTTTACTTACTTCTTAAGTATCAATTTACATAAATCCATTTAACTAATAATATTATTTTCTTATCTGTATAAATGTGTGCACATATATACAATAGTTTGCACAACAAGTTCCAACAACTTTTGGTCGATGAAAGGTCGAAAATCCGAAAAGCAATTTTTGATCGTATTTTTGATCTTTCTCCAAACTACTTATTTTTATAAACCAAATTTTAGAATAAATTTATTATCATAACTTATTACATAAAAGAGGTTTATTTGAGTTATAAAATCCATTATTTAATTATTTAAAATTATATTAAATATTCATACTTAAAGTGATTAAATTATAGGTTGTTAAAACATCCCTCTATATTGGTAACCAAAAGGAATTTAATATTTAGGAATGAATAAAATATACTAGTAGACAGCGAATAAATAAATGTGCATCTCTATTATATCATCATGCCTCCATATCACCGTAGTCCTCTGTATTGACTTATCAGAATATAAATATAAAGAAGAAAATGATATAAGGGGGTCAAACATATGTCTTTGAGCATCATATAAGTGTGTAATACTAATAGGCTAGTAAAATAATGCTTACGCTCAAAAAACATACTTTAACCTATATATTTGCATCCAATAAGTCAGCTAAACACAATATAATATTATCGTGACATCATATATTAAGGTCTCTTTAAATCTATTATATGCCTAACCATATGCATAGAATTAGATCCAAAGTCCCAATTCACATGCCGAATACATATGCGACTCGGTACCGAGGAACTCGGCCCACTATCATCAAATTGTACACCGAGGACTCAGCCCCTATGAGTGCATCGTATCACCAAATTGTCTACGACTCGCTACTAAAGAACTATATATCTCATCCCACTATCGCTAGACGTCATTGGTCATATCAAGAACTCATTTTCTCTAAAAAGTGCATCGTAATGCCTATATATCAATATCACTATCATTAGACGTCACTGGTCATGCCGAAGAGCTCATTTTCTCTTAAAAGTGCGATATACCCATCATCATCAATCGTGTATAGAGAACTCTGCTCCTTTGAAATATGCACCACAACACTATCGTTATACGTTACTAGCTACACCAAGAAACTCATTTCCTATGAAAAATGTACCATAATGCCTATTCTTGTAGTCGTTATCATTAGATGTCACCAATTACACAAAAGAACTCATTTCCTTTGAAAAATGTACCGTAAAGCCTATCCTCGTAATCATCGACCGAACAATGTATAACAAACCTACCCAAATTAAGACACCTTTCTAAATTATCTTAAAATATAGAAAAAAACATACTAAAATGTTCTTCGTCTCACCATGATAATGATGTCGTAAACCGCGCGTGAAACGGAGGTCATATGTGAGACTGATAAGCGTTTAAAGTTCAGAGATATTTTCGTACTTTAGTAAATACTTTAATTAAATAATATTGCTTTATACCTTCGAATGAACATCACTAATGGACTCGTATCATTGACAAATACAATTTTGATATGCGTGTCTGTCTAATTTGGTGTGTTTTTCTGTTTTACACTTTTAAGTAGGGAGTGACCAAACTTTGCCAATTTACAATATAAAAATCACCTTTTTAAATTATCTAGCCATGACATACTACATCCTAATCATGTATTTTTTTTTTAAATTTCATTATTTTTAACTTTTATTTAAGGCAATAAGGGGTGAATTATTATATCTTATCAATATATACACAAAAAGGATGAATCCAACTCACCAAAACTCTCAAACGAAGAAGAACCCAATACTGTATCCACTATCCTACGCCTTTTTCACTTGGATTCCTCATAAATTCATCCATATTACTTTACCAAATCGTAATGCTAATCCTTATAGTTGTTTCGATGGGTAGATTGTCAAAATCTGTTAAGAAATGAGAAACACACGCAATTTTGAAGTTTGATAGAGCATGATGAAAATGGTGTACGAGATTTCATCATTATTCTTCGTTTTTAGGGTATCCTACATCTCTGATCTTATGAATTCCACCTCCAAAATTATATGAAATCATAGTATTCTTCACATCCTTTTATTTTTCGTTAGTTTTGTCCAAATTTGTTGATAAAATCAAAAGTTATGAATTTTCAAAGTTTGATGAAGAAGGGGGAAGAAGAAGAAGAAGAATTGGAAGGTTGAATTTGGTTGGGATTTGATGGAGTTTAATAGAGAATAATAGTGAGGTATTTAAATTAAATTAGAACTAGAAAATAGTGTCTATATTTCTGTTTATAGGCTGGAAGTAACATGTATTTAGCCTAAAATCTCGTAATCATTATATTACAAAAATGTCACTAGACTTGACTTCTTCTAATTTCTAATCCGTTTAACCAAATTCAGCAAGTTATATATATTTTTTCTGACCGTAAAGGCATTCCACTTGCAATGGGATAGATCCCAAAGCCTAATTCTACCTCGTATAATAATTTACTATTTTCCCTTTTAATTTAATTATTTAATTACACAAAATTACGGGGTGTTACAACAATAATACCTCAAATACAACAAATGAGATTACGCCGTCAAAATTCAAACTCAAGTCAATCGGGTTTCTCTACAGAAGCCTTATCTACCGAGCTACCATTTGGGGGTTATTTTATTTTATTTTCTCATCCAAAATACCGTTCTCTTCATAATTTGAGTATGAAAAATATTAACAATAAAGGTAATTTGATTAAGGGAGATGATTTCAAAGGAAAATTATGGAAAAGCCTAAGAAGGGAAATATTTGCCTCTAATTATATTTTCATAAAAAAAGATACCACATTGTTCCAGAAATACTCTTACATTTTCTCTTCTTCACTTCGTGAAACAAACATACCGAAAATTATTAAGTTCAAGATTTGGGAAATTTTGTTATTTTCAACTGAAGATCAATTTATTTTATTTAAACCTAAATGTATACAAAATACCGATATTTATATTGTTTGAATAAATTAGAAAAAAACAATAACATAAATCGTTTTATATCTTGTTTTAAAACTAGATCATAAACACTCATTAATGACATCATTTAAATTTTGAGTTATAGTAAAGAAATCAGTATTCATCTTATCTTATTCAAGCGAAGATTTCAACTTCAATGAATTAAGGTAAAATCTATAAAACTAGATTTTTGGGTTCCTAGATGAAGGGACAAAGAGTTTTGGTGGGATAACTGTACATATAATAGAAAAAAGAATGAAAAATTATTGTAAAAAGGGTGATTTTATAATTTTAACTTGTTTTATAAAGGAAGAGGCAATGGTTTGATTCTCCTCTTAGAAAAATATTTTAATTAAAAAAGACCTTTTTTGTTTGACTCCTCTTAGCAAACCAATTCTCCCTTTAATTCACTTACTATTTTAACAATTATACGTCATTTTAAAATGCAAATCAATTGCTATTATAAGATCATAACTATATGTAGTTTATTTCCTGTTCTACTTATTTGATATGTCTTTTACTTTCACTTTTCCATTTTACTTTCATTTCCCTGTTTTCTTCATTGGAACCAAAACTCTAAATTCTTATATGCTTTTATCTCCCTACTTCTTCATCATCTAACCTATGTGGAAAGTCTACCCCCTTTAATCATTGTGTTTTTTTAGCTTTGAATAAAATCATAAATTTCTCTCTTCCCTCCTTCGTGACATGCACCCTACTTTTAGGTTTATATGAATTAGTTTTATACAAATTAACCAATTTTATATCAAGTAACTTATGTACCTTGAAATGAATTGGTAGTAATATCATGTTATCAACACACAAGAATAAGGGTTGTTCTTAAAAAATGTAAAATAGCATATCACTTACTCTCCAACAAATGGCCAATTTTATGGAGTGAAGATTAGAGAAATCGTGTTAAAAGATAACGTTCATTCAAAATGTTGCTGCAATGCCTTTTTCTGTTACACGTAATTCGTTTGTTGAATGTCAAAGTAATGGGTTTGAAAGGATTTTCATTCAACTACCATGATGACTCAAGATTGTAAAGAAACTTTTAGATGCAACATGCTTCTAATTTATGTTTGCATTTATTGCATTCTGTATCAGTTATTCATCAATCCTTATTAGTTATTTCTTATATCTATTCAATTGTATTATAATATTTATATTACTAATTTATGTTTAACTAATAGCCATCCCTTGGTATGATTTTCCAGTAATAATGAACTAAATTTAATGTGACAAAGTTGAGCACATCAGATTCAGATTCAAGACCGCTACTGACCAATGACATTGATGGTTTTGGCGCTTAAATGACCGACTATCTCTTCAATGCCAAAGTATCGCATGTGAGTATTTATTTGAGTTATAATCTAGTTGCACCTATTCCTTAACTACCCTGTTTCGAGTACTGATTTATGGTTATTGTTCTTTTTTTCTAATGTTCATTCTTCACATATTTTCTTTATCTATTTATAACAGTATTTAAATTAAGCATTTATCTTGTGCTTGCTTAATATTACAAGAACCACCAATTAGGTTAATTGTTGATATCTACAAGGTTGACCATTCTTTAGTTTTATCAATCTTAGTATTTGTATACCTTCATTTAACATGTCAATCATTTATCCCTTCTTACCCGCATTTAGTAAAGTTAATATTTTTATCCTTTTGATATAAATACATTATTTCAAAGAATTTATATTCTACAGTGACCTTTTGACTTTGTAATTGTTGAAAACCTGAATTTTGGTTATAATATCTAATTAGATTATGGTAATCTAGCACTGTCTGCTTTAGTGGAACAAGTAAAAAGGAGAATTTCACAATTATTTTGTCTTTTTGGTTTACAGTACCAAATTTAAATCTCAACAAATTTATGTATTCGTTCAGTGTTTTATAAACTAGATCAAACATTATTGCAATGTTGAAAGTTATATACATTAATTTTTTTACTATTATCAATATTAATAGGGTGAAAACTATAGCTATTTCAATCCCGGTAGTCATTCTATTTCCTTTCATTATATTATTTAACTTTTTTTAATTTTTAATTATGAGTTAATTAAATTCATTATTAACCTTATTTTACAATTTTCTTCTATGTATGAGTTATTTTTTCAAAATGCTTAACACTTTCCCGATTAAAAGGAAAAGATCTTCATCCTTTTACTATGGTGTTTGAGTTGTCTACCCTTACATGCACAACATTATATACATACACACACATATTTAATTTTATAGGAAAGTTGAAGGTCAGTAACAACATGGTACACCAATTATTAAATCTAACTAAAGATCGGGGAATCATTTATATGTCGAGTTGTATGCATTTTTCCATATGTACAACACTAAATGTTTATTTCTACAGTATTATATTGCTTGTACTCTATATATTTCCCTTATGCTCTACCTACTTTATTTTTTTATCGTTTGTGTACACTGTACTTCTATAAAGAATGAGATTTAAATTCTTTGATTTTATTAAAAAAACGTTGTGCACTATTTCACCTTAACTTTGTGTACTCCACTACACATATAAACCAACCTTCACATTTTCCAGTATATGTATAGAATATAAATTCACATATACAATACTTCATATTAAAGTATCCAACTATATGTTATATAGAGAAAATATATCATTATTTACTAGTATTAGTAATTTACTATATATTGGTCCGCAACATAACTTGAAATTCAACATCACATACTTACCTACTTCATATTGTAACACCCCTAATTTTAATTAACATTATTCAAGAGATTTAATGAGATAAATTAAATAGAATAATGCGATGCATAGTATGAAAAGGAATTGAGATTTCATAATCAAAATGGTCAAGTCATGATTAACTAACTAATTGGTTAATAAGATTGTTTCATGACTTAAAAATAAAAGAATATGAGAGGGAAATTTAGGAATAGAAAAACCCTTCCTAACTTAAACCCACCCTCTCCCCTATCATTCTAATTTTCACAAAACATAAGCAATCAAAAGAATATAAGGAGGCCGACCATTGCTAAGGGGGGAATCATGAAAAATCTAAAGGAGATTCAAGAGCAAAGTTAAGAAAACTAAAGCCCTCATCAAATCTCATCTCTATCATCAAAATCAAGGTGAATAATAATAGACCATCTCATTTTATTGCTTTTTTTGATATTGCATAATCAATTCATTTTTGGTGATACGTTGTGCCATGTTTATTATATCATTGTTTGAATAGAATAATAATTTATTAGAATTTTATGGAATAATTTAAATAGGTTTTAAGGGCAAAACTAAGATTTTAATCTCCAAATGCTTTGATTTTCTGATATGTTGTATACAACATTATTTGAAGATGATTTTTTAATTTCATAATATTCCAAGTCGTATAGATTATTTTATGAATTTCCTAAGGAGGAAATGACTTAATTTTGGGTTTTAATTATTTAAAATAATTGAATATGGTTTTTGAATTAGAAATTTTTATATGATAAAGAATATCATATTTGTGAATTATTATGAATTTTTGGGATTTTTTTCAAGTGATTTCAAACTACTATGAAATTATTATGCTAGATAAGCCTTTAAAAGAATAATTAATCAAGATATTAACTAATTCATTTAATATATGTTTTGGACTTTGGAAATTGAATGTGGTAGTAAATCTAAAACGAAAATGCAAATTTTTGTAAACCAATCATATTTTGAAAAATAATTGAATTTGGTGAAAATCAGCTGCTTTTAGTAGTAATAAAACAGTTTTCATAAAAATTACGACAATGTAATGCTACCATAACGTCGTCGAGCTTAAAGATGAGGCCACATTCATGAAGGTCGACATTGATGAAGGAAGCACATGATAACTACTTAGGTAGTTATAGAGTGATTCCAATGGCATCGAAGTGGACTATGGCGGCATAAGGTGATGGCAGCATAGCCCTGTCATGATGCATTTAAAGTTTAAAAGCTTAGTGTTGACATAGACGTTGTCGCATGTTTTCGTCACTGTTTTAAATGATGCTGCATCTTATCTGCTTATTTGTTTTCCAAATCAAGGTAATGACACCGCCTATTATGTCTTTGACTCTATATAAAAAGTGGTATAGTAGTTAAGTATAAAAGTTTTATAACGTCAGCGAGGGTTTTAGGGGTCGATGTGCATCTAAGTCGGTGACCTTATGTCTTAATCTCAATGCTACTTGGCCACGACATCGCACCTTATTTTTGTAATGCGGAAGAGGCTTGTATTTATGTTTTTCAAAACTGTTTTTTAAAAAGGGGTGAAGTGGCCTATGTTTTAGAGGGGCGACCTTATATTTTTGGTAGCGAGCCATAGAACTTAAAAAGGTTTTAAGTTTTGTCTCGACCCAGATGCAAGTCGATATTGTTTAATATCGCATGAAATATGGCTTAGGCGGAGAGCCTTAAGCTTCTTAGTCGACACTATATTATCGTCGACATTTATCTAAATTGACCTATTTATAGCAGCAACCTTATATCTTTTTCAAACATAAACATGGCAATACACAAAGTGATATATAAATGGCATAAGACTTTGGTAACATAAAGAGCTATGGATTTCCTTGTAGTACATATGGATTAAATGGATTAATCATATATCATTATGAAACCGTTTTTAAGGATTTAATGATGGAAAAGCCCAAATTTTGAGCTAAATTTACCAAAGAGAATCTTACTTAAGATTGAGTGATTGTGAGACATGAAATATTAATTATTGACCATAATTGAATTAGGGATGTTATATGTTCTTGTGTTTATTGATCAGTTATTATGCATGTTGTTATTATCATACTCACATCATTTATTACCCATAACTACATTTTGGGATGTTAAAGGACAAAATAACCTGCTAGGTGGACCCAGTAGTGAGTATAAACAGAATTAGCTCATGAGCGAGTAAAATTGCATCCAAGAGATCAGGTAGATCAGAAGTATAGGATGCCCAGAATCGATCAAAAGATTATTGATTTAGATGTTATTGGAAGGGTCTAATAGGTTTATAATCGTTCCATAAAAAATACGACATGAGAAATGTTATTGGAAAGGTTCAATGAGTTCCTAGTGATCCCATGAAAACTATGTCCGGATGATGTTATTGATAGAA
This sequence comes from Allium cepa, assembly GCA_030765085.1. NCBI lineage: Eukaryota > Viridiplantae > Streptophyta > Magnoliopsida > Asparagales > Amaryllidaceae > Allium > Allium cepa. Next base: position 115,846,922 of record CM060931.1, read on the forward strand.
ATCAACAGGTTAATAGTGATCCCATGAAAACTAAGAATTGATAGATGTTATTAGAGAATCCAATAGGTTCATAGTAAGCTCATGAAAACTATGATTGGAACGTTATTGGTAGAAACCAATATGTTCCTAGTGATCCCACAAAAATTATGAAGTTGGATAGGTTGTCCTTGAAAATTGAGACAGGTTATTAGTCAGCCTACGAAAACTAATAGTTTCCTAGTGACCTTATAAAAACCGTAAATTTGGGCAGATGGTTAGATAATTTGGGATGGGTAATCCAAGGTATATTGCATTCTTGCATACAATCGTATGTTTTTATGTTTTAAACATTGCGGATGTTAGAGCACTGTATATGGCTAATGTATTATGGTTAAGATATAGGGAGGAAACCCCTTCCGCTTAGCGATGTGTCTCACTAGATATCTATTTGGTTTAAGATGGTAGGTTATTATTCACACTAGACTTTTTGTCTGACTCGAAGTTTATGTTTTCCCCTTAAACTTTCAGGTGCTCAAAATTAATTTGAGTAGGTTAAGAGTAGGTGCTTTTCAGATTTCCTAGTAGGAAGTAAGCTTCTAGGGACGTGCAGGAGGCAATGTTGCTATATAAGAGTTCTATTCTAATTTGTTGTGTTGTTTATGTTTGTCTGTATGGATGTAATGACAAGTTATATAATTGCCAAATATGTGACCTTAATCAACTAAGGGGCATCTTCATATATCGCTCTTGGAGTATTTTGTAATAATTATATATTCTCCAAACATGAGTTTACTAATAGGATTATGTAATGAATATGAAATATCATCTATGAAATGAGATATGAATTTTTTTATTAAACTGTTATTCATGTGCTTCTGATTATTGATATGATTAATAAAGCCGCATTTTGTCATCGAATATTAATAACCATGGATGACTGCAGCATTTGTAGCAGCTAGTTTGAGTCCTCAAAATTGGAGATGTTATAAGTTGGTATCAACGCATAGGTTTATGATTAAAATAATTATAAACCTAAAGAGTTTTTGAAAACATAATTCTAATGAATCAGAGAATAAGATTGGGGTATGGGATACTACTATAATAACGTACTTGTATTTGCTATATATAAGTAAGTATTCCATCTCTATTCTCCACTCTCTCTTAGACCGTTCTTATGTATCTTGCTAAGGCTCATACGTAGATTTACAAGAAAGAAAATATATGAAGGTAGGAAACGGAAGAGTGAATCTAGGTGAAGGAAGCACCAAAACCAATGGAAATGCTCGACCCACTACTAGAAGGAATCTGGGCCGATCGTAAAATTCTAATCAAAACTCAAATGTCAATGTAGTTGCCGCAACCCCCCTAGTGGATATAGGGACTATGTATCAGTTCTTCGTCAGCTTGATGAAAACTGTAACAACTAAAGGGGTAGCTGGAGGAAATGCTGCTAATGTAGGAGGAGTTAATCTCGCGGCGTCAGTTGGTAATAACTATGCCAAGCTGAGTCGAGATTACACCAGTCTGGATGGGAAGCCTTTTTTGTGGACTGAAGATGTAATAGAAGTGGACAGCTGGCTGTTACGTTGTGAAAGGATATTTGCTGATTTAGGTCTAAATGATGAGCTGGCATCAAGATAGTTGTAGGAAGCCGCTTTATTCTAATGGAACGGAGTTACCATTGGAGTGCCAGAGGAGGAGTTGACTTGTGCGGATTTTCGAAGGAGATTTGCGAAAAAAAATTTGTTTGAAGTAGCTAAGTCCACTTTGCTCAAGAAGTTTATGGAGTTGGAGCAGCGAAAAATGACGGTATTGGAATATTCTACTAAGTTTGATGAGCTATTTAGATATGGATACGCTACTATCGATACCGTGATGAAGAGAAATGAGAAGTTTATCCAAGGATTGAGGGCAGAGATTGCTAGGGCGACAATATTGCATCTTAGAGACCCATCGAACGTAATTGTGGAAATGGCTATCCGGAATGAAGAAATGCCTTTTGCTTTTGGGAATGTGAAGTTAGTAGAGACTCAAGGTTCCTAGGGGAAGAAGGGGAAGTTCTTTAAGAAGAAGGGAGCTCAAAAGGGCAGAGCTGCCAAGAAAGAGAAAGCGAATCTTGTCTGCTTATAATGCGATAAGAATGGACATTATGCTTGTGACTGTCAGATGGGTAAAGGAAAGAACATTGTGGAAAAAAAAGGTGTGAAGTGCTTCAATAGTAACCAGATAGGGCACTATAAGAATCAATGTCCAGAACTGGTCAGAGTCGACAGAGGAAAAGTTTTCATTTTAGAGCCACCATCTTCCAGACCAACTACTGTTGAGAAAGGAAAGTCTGTGATAGAAGGTACACTTTTGATTCATAGCATACCAGTTAGAGTATTATTTGATACTGGTGCATTGCATTAATATATCTCCTAGTCTTTGGTCAATAAGTTACGTTTAGAACCATCATACCTTGTTACTTCCTAAAGGATAGCAAATTTAATAGGAAGGTACACAACTCTAGAGATGAGATGTGACCATCTAGAGTTTAAGATGCAAGGTTATACATTTTCCTGTAGTTTGTATGTATTTGATTTCGTGGATTTTGGGATTGTTTTGGATATGAATTAGTCGAGCAAATATGATGCTAGGATATTTGTTAGGATAGGCAAATATCATTGAAACACCCTTATGTAGTGATCGAATAGTATACTCAGTTAAGAATACGAGTCCAGAAATTTGTTCTTTATTGGGTGCCACAGAAGTGGATGACGAATTCAATTGGGTTTTAATTGTAAGAGAATTTGTAGATGTTTTTGAGTCGGTTACAAGACTACTGATCGACACGAGCTATTAAGTTTTGAATAGATCTTATACCAGGAGATGAATCCATAAATAGATCACCTAGTAGGATGATACCTACCGAGATGAAGGAGTTAAAGATGCTGCTAATGGACTTAAAGGAAAAAGTTTTATTAAATCAAGTAGTTCTCTTTGGGGAGCGGCCGCAGTGTTCGTGAAGAATCCAGATGGGTCGTTAATATTGTGCATCGATTATCGTAAGTTGAATGAAAAAACGATATAGAATCGATATCCTTTGCTAAGAATTGATGATTTATTCAATCGGTTGAGTGGGGCCGTAGTATTTTCCCAATTGGATTTGACGATAGGTTTCCATCAATTGAGAGTGGTGGAGGATAGTATTTCGTTAAAAGCATTTCAAACAAGATATGGTTCGAACGAGTGGTTAGTGGTGCCATTTGGATTAACTAATGCACCAGCTTATTTTGTGGATTTGATGAACTGGATTTTCAGGAAGCACTTGGATAGGTTCGTGTTGGTGTTCATTGATGACATTTTGCTATATTCTAAGGCTGAAAGAGATCATGAGATTCATATTAGAATAGTGCTAGAGACGTTAAGGCTGCATCAACTTAAAGTGAAGTTTTCGAAGTGTCATTTCTGGAAGAAAGAAGCATGGTTTCCTAGTCATATAGTTTCAGAGAATGGGTTGTCAATCGATCTAGCCAAGATCGAAGTTGTTGACAATTAGAAAAAACTTGAGACTGTGATTGAGACAAGAAGTTTTCTTGGACTAGCTGGATATTACTGAAGATTTATCAAGGGTTTCTCGTGCATAGCAGCGCCTTTGACTACACTAACTAGAAAGGATATGAAGTTTATTTGGTCTAATAAATGTAAGGAAGCATTTATTGACCAATGCGCTCGCGTTAGTAGTTCCAACCGAAAATCAAGTTTTGGTGGTGTATACGAATTCGTATGGAACAAGATTAGGAGCTGTATTGATGCAAATGGATAAAGTGATTGCCCACGCTTCTCGGTAGCTCAGACCACATGAAACTAGATATCCGACTCATGATTTAGAGTTGGCAGCAGCAATTTTCACATTGGAAATATGAAGACACTACCTCTTAGGAGAACGATTCGAGTTGTATATGGATCATAAGTCTTTGAGGTATTTAGTCTCTCAGAAAGAGTTGAATATAAGACAATGGAGGTGGCTAGAGTTTTTAGTAGCTATTGATTTTAGTATTGGGTATACACAAGGGAAAAGAAATAAAGTTGCAGATGCACTTTGCAGGAAACATTAGAATGTAGTGTTAGCTACGTTGTCAAAATGGAAGGATCCGGAGGCATTGACTACTTGTAATGTGAAGTTAAGATTGACTATTAGTTCTAGTCAAAGTACTATCATGTTACCTTGCTTGGAAGTTTGATTGATGTTGATTGAAAGGATTTCTTCTAAGCAAAGAGTGGATCTAGCATTAGCTGAACGAATCAGAAGGTTGGAAGGTGGAACTAAGGTTGATGATCTGAAGGATTTTAGTCTTGACCAGAAGGGATGGTTGAGGAAGAAGGGACGATTGTGTGTTCCAAATGTAGATGACCTAAGGAGAGAAGTTCTTAGGGAATGTCATCGATCAAAATTTACGATTCATCCTGGAGGGACCAAGATATATCAGGATATGAAGAGAAGTTTCTTTTAGGAAGGCATGAAGAGGAATATAGGCTTATGGGTGAAAATATGCAAATTCCCAGCAAGTTCCAAAAATCAAATGCCCAGTGGATTTCTTCAGCCTTTAGATGTACCGATTTGGAAATAGGATTTGATATCCATGGAATTTATTGATGGGTTGCCAAGGTCAAAAAGGGAAAATTAAAGTATTTGGATTATAGTGGATAGACTGACCAAGAGTGCACATTTCATTCATGCTAGTTCAACCAGGACGACGCTTATTTTAGCTAAGGTGTTTAGGAAGAACATAGTTAAACTGCATGAGATTCCTAGTATTATAGTCAGTGATAGAGAGATGCCTTATTCACTAGTGAATTCTTGAAGAGTCTAAAGGAAGTATTAGGTACTAAGCTTAGATTGAATACCGCTTATCACCTATAGATGGATGAGAAGACAAAGAGAGTCAATATGGTACTTGAAGATTTGTTGAGAGCTTGTGTACTAGAGTTTGGTGGGTTGTAGGAAAACCATTTGCAATTGGTTGAGTTTTCCTATAATAATAGTTGTCGGACTAGTACAGGAATGATGCCTTTTGAAGGTTTGTATAGAAGGCCGTGCAAATCACCGGTATGTTGGTTAGAGACTAAAGACAGATTGGTCCTTGGTTCAGATATGATAATAGTAGCCACATAGAAGATTGAGTTAATTCGAGATAGGATGAGCGAAGCTCAGTCTAGGCAGAAAAGTTACGTAGATAAAAGGCGTAAAGACTTAGAGTTCTCACTTGAAGATGAGGTTTTTATCAAATTATCACCGATGAAAGGTGTGGTGCGATTTGGAAAGACAGAAAAGTTAGCACCGAGATATGTTGGACTGTTCCCTATTGTGGAGAGGATCAGAAAAATCATGTATCGAGTAGAGTCACCAAGTAGTTTAGCATGTTTCCATAATGTACTTCATATTTCTCATCTTCGGAAGTATGTGCATGATCCAAAGACTAATATTGCTCCGACAGAACTGGAAGATTTAGTAATAGAACTGGATCTGACTTTTGTAAGACGACGAGCTAGCGTTGTAGCGAGAGATAAGAATAAGTTAAGGAACAAGACAATCAGATTAGTGAAGGTCCTGTGAAGTGACAACAAGAAAGGCTGTACTTGGAAGACAAAGGACAGGATCAGGGACACTTATCCTGAGTTGTTATGATGGTATGTTCTATATTTTTTATATATAAACTTAGTAGCTGGTAGGATATACTAGCATTGTTTGCATGTTTGATATGCTTGTCATATATTCCTTATTAAATTTCGAGAACGATATTTTTTAAAGATGGGAGCCTGTAACACCCCTAATTCTAATTAACATTATTCAGAAGATTTAATTAGATAAATTAAATAGGATAATGTCATGCTGTGTGATAAGGAACAGAGGTTTGATAATCAAAATAGTCGAGCCATAATTAACTAACTAATTGGTTAATAAGATTGTTTTGTGATTTAAGAATAATAGACATATGAGAGGGGTAATTTAGGAATAGAAAACCCTTCCTATCTTAAACATTCCCTCTCCCATATCATTCTCATTATCATCACAAAATATAAGCAATCAAAAGAAAATAAGGAGGCCATCCATTGTTAAGGGGGAAAATCATGAAAAATCTATTGGAGATTCAAGAGAAAAGTTAAGGAAACTAAAGCGCACATCAAATCTCAACTCTATTATCAAAATCAAGATGAATAATAATAGAACATCTCATTTTATACCTATTAGTTTTGAATATTGCTTAAATCGATTCGTTTTTGATGATATGTTGTGCCATGTTGCATATATCACTTTTTGGATAGAGTAATGATTAATTTGAATTTTATGAAATTATTTAAAAAGATTTTAAGGGTAAAACCTAAGATTTTAATCTCCAAATGCTTTGACTTTCTGATATGTTGTATAAAACATTATTTTGGAGATGGGATTTTAATTTCATAATTTTCCAAGTTATATAGATTATTTTATGAATTTCCTAAGGAGGAAATAGAACTATTTCAGGTTTTAATTATTTAAAATACTTAAATATGGTTTCTGTTTTCAAAAAATTTCTATGATAAATAATATCATATTTATGAATTTCTATGAATTTTTGGGATTTTTCCCAAGTGATTTCGAATTACTATGAAATTATTGTGCTAGTTAAGTCTTTAAAAGAATAATTAGTTATGGATATTAATTTGTTTATTTAATTTATGTTTTGAACTTTGGAAATTGAATGCGGTAGTAAATTGGAAAAGAAAATGTAAAATTTTGTTGTAACCAATCACATTTTGACAAATAATTGGATTTGATGAAAAGAAGTTACTTTTAGTAGTAATAAAACAATTTTCATAAGAATTACGACAATGTCATGCTACTATAACGTCGTCAAGCTTAAAGATGAAGCCGCATTTATGAAGGTCGATATCGATGAAGAAGGAAGCATATGATAACTACTTAGGCAGTTATGGAGTGATTCCAATGGCATCGAAGTGGACTAAGGCGACATAAGATGACGACGACATAACCTTGTCGTGATTCATTTAAATGTTTAAAAGCTTAGTGTCGACATAGATGCCACTGCATGTTTTCATCACTGTTTTAAATGATTCCGCATCTCATCTCCTCATTTGTTTTCCAAGTCAAGGCAATGATGCCACCTATTATGTCTTCGACTCTATATAAAAAGTGGCATAGTAGCTGAAGTAACTTAAGTGTAATAGTTTTATAACGTCATTGAGGGTCTTAGTTGTGGATGTGCATCAAGGTCAGTGACCTTATGTCTTAATGTCGATGCCACTTGTCCACGACGTTGCACCTTATCTTTTTAATGCTGAAGAGGCTTGTGTCTATGTTTTTCAAAACTGTTTTTTTAAAAGAGATGAAGAGGCCCATGTTTTAGAGGGTCGACGATCTTATATCTTCGGCACTGAGCCATATAACTTACAAAGGTTTTAAGTTTTGTCTTCGACCCGGATGTAGGCCGACGTTATTTAATACCACGTGAAATATGGTTTATTCTATTAAAGGTGGAGAGCCTTAAGCTTCTTAGTCGATATTATATTGTCATCGACACTGATCTAGATTGACTTAGTTAAAGCGCCAATCTTATATCTTTTTGAAACATAAATATGACAATACATAAAGTGATTTATAAATGGCATAAGACCTTGGTAATATAAGGAGCTATGTATTTCCTTGTATTAAATATGGATTAAGGGGATTAATCATATATCATTATGAAAATATTTTCAAGGATTTAATGATGGAAAAGCACAAGTTTTGAGCTAAATTTACCAAAGGTAATCTTACTTAAGATTAAGTGATTATGAGACATAAAAGATTAATTATTGAACATAATTGAATGAGGGATGTCATATGTTCTTATGTTTATTGATTAGCTATTGTGCATGTTGTTCTTATCATACTCGCATCATTTATGATCCATAACTGCATTTTGGGATGTTAAGGGGCACAATGACCAGCTAGGTGGACCGGATAGTTAGTATGAATAGAATTAACTTGTGAGCGAGTAGAATTGCATCTAGGAGATCAGGTAAATCAAAAGTATAGGATGCCCAAAATCGATCAAAAGATTATTGATTTAGATGTTGTTGGAAGGATCTAGTAGGTTCGTGGTCATCCCTTAAAGAACTATGACATGAGAAATGTTATTGGAAGGGTCCAATAGGTTCTTAGTAATCCCACGAAAACTCAGTCCAGATGATGTTATTGATGGAAATCAATAGGTTCATTATGATCCATGAAACTATGAATTGAATCATGTTATTGGAGAATCCAGTAGGTTCATATTAAGCCCACAAAAACTATGTTGGAAGGTTATTGGTAGAAACCAATAGGTTCTTAGTGATCCCATAAAAACTATTAAGTTGGACAGGTTATTTCTAACAATCGAGATAGATTATTAGTCAACCCATGAAAACTAATAGGTTCATAGTGACCCTAGAAAAACCATAAATTTGGACAGATAGCCAGATAAACTCGGATGGGTAATACAGGGTATATTGCATTCTCACATATCAACATATATTATTTTGTTTTAACTATTGTGGATATAGGAGCACAGTATATGGTTAATCTATTTTGGTTAAGATACTAGTGGGGAAAAACCTATTCCACTTAGCGATGTGGTCTCATTAGATATCTATTTGGTTTGAGATAGTAGGTTGTTATTCACACTATACTTTTTGTCTGACTTGAAGTTTATGTTTTCCCTTAAACTCTCGGATGCTCAAAATTAATTTGTGTTGGTTGAGGGTAAGGGCTTTGAGGTTTCCTAGTAGGACGAATAAACTTCCAGAGACGTGTAGGAGCAATCTAGCTATGTAGAAGTTTTATTCTAATCCATTATGTTGTTTAAGTTTGTCTGTATAGATGTAATGGCAGGTTATATAATTGCCAAATATGTGGCTCTGATCAACCAAGGGGGCATCTTCATATGTCGCTCTTAGAGTATTTTGTAATAATATTATTTTCTCTAAACATGGGTTTACAAATGGGATTATGTAATAAATATGAAATATCATATGTGAAATAAAATGTGAAATTTGTTATTACATTGTGTTGAAATTTTTTCAATTCACGTGCTTCTGATATTGATATGATTAACATAGCCGTATTTTGTCGTCGATAATTAATAACTATAAATGACTGCAACATCCATAGTAGTTAGTTGTGGACCTCAAAATAGAGGATGTGTATACTCAAGGAAATGAAATTTTTACATGTTTAGAAATGAGAAATAATGAAAGATAAGGATTAAAGATATCTCCTTGTAGAAACGTAGAGACACAACATGCGAAAGTGGAGATTTGACAATAATATAAGAAAGTATTTAATTAAATATGTGTAGACCCCAATGAGTGTTTGCACTCAATTTTTATGTGTTTTATCCTTATTTTAGTTTGTAAAGTTCTTTATGTGTGTGAATGGAATTTTCATGCATGAATTATTGTGTGCGTAAGTGAAACTCTCACATATAAATTATTTCTATGTATCTATATAACATAATCAATTTTTAAATTTCAAACTTTGTTACTAATTATAACTTCACAAACCATCTATGTAGAAAGTCCAAAATTGTCTAACACTTCACTTAGCATGAAAAAAGAGAGAACAAAGCATCTATTTAAAGTAGACTAAAACATAAAAATATTACTACTTCATTTATTTAATCTTATACAATTAATTACTAATTGATATTCCATACATAATCTAATAGTGTTCACAAGTTTAGAGTTAATAATATTTATTGCTTTTAACATGTGAAAAATATGAACTTTTTTATTTTAATATTAATTTGTGTTCCTTTACACATCATACCAATGATTGTGATGATATTATATGCACTCATGAAAACACTCCACTCGCCCCACTTATAATAAAATAAATTAACAGAAAACACTTCAAAAACCCACTATGCTTAGATTAAAAAACTAAACTAAAAATAAAAGTAAAAAATTACATAGCCTAGCAATATAATACAAAAAGGAATTTAATTCCTAGACATATTAATTTCTTCCATTATCAATTTTAGTGGCAAAAGAAAGAGAGGCAAATAAATAAGTGAAATTATTTTATAAATCATAAACTAATGTAATATGAATTGGTTTTTTATGTTTATAATATTAATAACAATTAATATGCTTTCAATTCCATTATTAATGTAAAAATCAATAATGTTTAACTAATGTTGTAAATTTGTTTTGCCATAGTTGTACGTATTACTTTTTTTCATTCATAATAATGTTTTCTTATATCATCCATTAGTGGAAGGCACAAAGGTGATGAACAATATAACTAAAACATATTTTAATTCTTGAGATTAATGTATTATGATTTAAGAGATTTTTGTTGATATTTAGACTATACATCGCCCTACGTAGAGATTCAATTGACCTACATGCTTTTTGAGATATTGAGTTTTTATTTTACACAAGAAACAAATTTGATATATCGAGTTTCCAACAAATTTAATTTTAAGATTTTTGTTTTGAGAAGGAAAAGGTTTTTTTAGAAGAGAGAAGGAGAGGAGATGATGCTTGGCTTTTATCGAATGATAAGAAAAAAATGGTTGTCGGTGGGTGAGATAACTGTTTGATTGGGTGAGAGGAGAGGTGGGCGAGGGTGGTGTTTTGGTATGTGCAAATAATATTACCTAAAGAATATGCACACATTATTGCATTTGCTATTTATTATTACTTTTGTTACAAACAATAACACTACCCATTCTTTACATACTTTTTTGAAATTTTCACTCCTCCACAATAAATGTGTATCAGAGAGAAACCATGTTATACACTCAAAACAATATCTCGTTACACTGCAAATGGTTGCATTATTTCAATTCAGATTTTATTTTGAATTATTTTACGGATTGGTTATTGATGTTTTTTGCTTCATTACTTAATCATGGATTAATTTTCAAAGTCCCTCTACATTAACATGTAAATAAATTAGTTGAATTTTTTAATGTATGGTTCCCAAAGTTTTCGACACAAAACGCAAATATATTTTCCATAATAGGTTAAGCTAAATAAATTAAATGACATCTACCATATGAAATTATGTTTACATACAACACAATTGTGGTAGAAGCCCTGTTCGTAGCACATGTTCGCACTAGTCTATTCTTATTTAAATAAAGTTTAATATTTGATTGTTCCTTTCCTTTATTCTTGTAAGTTTGAAAATAAAATCATTTTTTCTCATAATTTTCACATATAGTCTTACATTGACCTCTCTAACTAATATAACAGTCAACATTAACTTCTAATATCACGTTCTTTCCTTTTTCTTTATCTGCTCCTTTTCCCAACTCCAATCTATTATCTTGTATACCTAGTTTCTTTAAATTCTGTTGGCTCCTAGTTCTCTTAAGTCCAATATTGAATCCAACTTCTTCCTCATAAAACCATCTTTATTATAATTTGCATTGACATTGTTTGCCAAGCACTTGATTAAACATCCCAAAGAGACTATGTAGAACTAATGATTTTGAAAGTAATCAATTTTTATTTTTGTTATTTAGCCTCTGATTCACGTATTAGTGAGTTCAAACCAACTAATCTCTGATCTAGAACTAACAAGTATAAGAAAAATAAATAAAGAATGAAAACGAAAGAAATAAATTGACACATTGATTCAAAGTGGTTTGGTCTTTGCATATGTCCACTTTAGTTTTAATTTATTCCATTTTTTCACTAGCCTCCAGAAGTATTACAATCATAACCTTCAAATCTATGCTTGATTTGAGATAGAAAGAAGATAAAACCTCCCTTAGTGATTTTTTTTGTCTAATCTCTTTCTTTGTTGATGTCCCTCTATATTTATAGGCATAGGGTGGTGAGTTAGGGTTTTGAAATTGACATCTTTGATGTCGAAAATGGGCTACAAAAATATCTTCTATAGATCCACAAAAGTTAGAGAAATATTAGGAAATATTGTTGATGTAATAACATTGATCGATATTGATTGATGGACTTAGCGTATCATATGCATTTTCCATCATTTCATTATTGCTTCATGCTTTAGCTCTATACCATACTCCAAGATTAGAATACGTCAAAACTTTACTAATAATTCATAATTGTATGGATCATTACCAATTTATGTCATCGATTAGTACTGACCAATGGTAGTTAGTGATATTTCCATTTTTCGTTCTACCATCTACACACTATCATCCATAAGCTTTATATCAATTTCTTAATCATACTAAAGTTCAGTATCATTGAATTATCATAAGTGGAAAATCAAAAATAATAATTGTCACTAAAAGTATGCTTTCTTGAATACAAAGTTTGCTTTGTTTAGAGATAAGGAATCAAACTCTGAATCAATTAGAGTTTTGTCACTTAGACAATTGCCATGGAGAGTTATATCAATAAAACTTTAGCTCCAAATACGAGTCATGTCTTTCCAGTTGATATGACTTCTATATCTTCATTGTATGAATAATTTTTCCTTTTAGCAAGAACTATATCCATTCATAGGTAGATTGTAACCCATGGTCCACTGGAATTTAGTTGTAAACATTATGATATAAAATTGCTTAATGAAATTATAGAACAGCCGATTCTAGATGATTGGTACCAATCGATGGTCCTTACTGTATATATTCTACGACCTAGACATTTTTGAGACACCTGCACTTTCTTCTACCTGATTCGAATGTGCTTTCAGCTAGAAATTCTAGAAATCTATCCAAATTTGATTCTATCTATCTCAACTTGATCAAATCCTTAAGATAATCAATTCTACAATTAAACTTGCGCATGTTTATACTAAAATCATACTGATCCCATACAAATCCATCAATCTCCATTCTATACCCAATTGACCACTACCACTCCTTACCAACAGTTTGAGGGCCAATGTTTTTTGATTTAGTATGGTAGATTAAGCATAAGCGTAAGACATCAATTCTTTTATTAATTTCAATACGCTTTGATCGATAGCCAGTACCCTAGATTGATCGATGTTAATCAACATGGGTTGGACGTGTTGATTTTGAGGACTTCATTGATTTTGATTGTTGGTCATTTCGGAAACACACATATCGTCGCCACTTACTTTCGACGATCCAAAATCAACAATTCTTGATAAGTGCAATCCATCTCTAAACAAATATTAGTTATGAATAAGTGCTCCCGCCTACAAGGATTCATCTAGGACTATTAACGTAGTTTCTATATTAATAGTTACCATCACATACATAGTTCCATTTTATGTTGAGTACTCGTTTTCAAGCAGGGGTATACATTCGCAACATAGACCACACTACCGTCTATCATATCATATAGGACATAGTACATCTATGCCCATCTAAGACATTAGACCCCCTCCCATGGTTGATATATAGAATCTCATGAGTCGAGACATATCTGTTAGATCAGATGGATCGAGCAACGAGGTACAAGGGGCATATTTCAAATAAGATACTTTTAATACATTTTGAACTAGATCTTTATAGCATTATCATGAATAATATTGATAACATTAAATCATATTAAATGTTTTATTGTATAGTTTTAATTTGGATTTTTCATTATATTGTATTATCATTATATTGATTTACAATGTCATTATTTATTTAAAATATTTAATGATATAATTTATTTATTTATTTTTAAATTTAATAAGATTTCCATAATGGTAAATTTAATAATAAGACAACTTTCATATATAATAATAATTTTATTAAATGGATACTATTTAAGTGATAATAACTAATAAAATAATTTTATAATATAAATCCAAATCTACTTGCTAAAATTTTAATATTTCATAAATCCGTACTCGCAATTTAAATGATTATGATTTGTCTTAATTCAAATATCAATATTTGAATTAAACGAATGATGTCTTAATATATTAATTATATTTAATGATGTTGATAAGCAAATATTAAATAACAATATTAATATTATAATGTCTAATTTACCATATCAAAAATTAATACATAAATTACGATAAGATAATGTAGTTTTTTCAAAATTTAGTAAAGAACTCATCAATGCAAGTTGTGTGTAAAACAAAGTTCCTTGTGCGAGTTGTTCATACTTGAAAATTTTAGGGTTAAATATAAATTATATATTATCAAGGATTTATTAACAATTACCTTTCTTCTCAATTGGCCCTAGTCGCCTCTATAATAAACATCAATCGCATATATCCACCACCATATGCCATCGGACACGCCGTCACTATCACTATCTCTTCCTCTCTATCGAAAACAACCACTCCATACCAGATTAGTAGCCTCAGACATCCTTCTCAAAGACCCTAATTTCTAGTCCATATGATGTGACATCGCCTGACTCCATTGATTTCTTTCCACTGATAATTGACCACATCCATGATGCATCGATGACGTTGCTCCTTTTTCAAACTGAAGATGATCAAAGATGATTGCAAGTTGATGTGTGCACGGTGTCTATTCATGTACATGTATCAAAAAAATCGTTTTTATTATATATATATAAATAAATTTTTAAAAGATAAAATTTATAATAAAATTAATTTTGATTTAAAATTAATTTTTAGTATTTTGATAATCCTGCTAGTTGATACACCTCGAACCATCAGCTTTTCCTTAGAGAGATCTAATCTCTAACTCGATGACGTAGTTGCATAGTCCACTATTAAGATGCAGTTTATTTTTATGGAGAGAATGATTTTCTATCTTAAAGAATGGGGACATCTAGGTCTATTTATAGCAGCACCAATAGGCTACATAAATATCTTACTCAAATCTACCATATAAGGTACGATCCATTATAGATGAGATCTTATCTCATTTAAATAACTAAACTCATTTAATTAATTAATACCCACATATATTTTGGCTTGCCTAATTCTAAAAGAATTCTAAAATTTTGGCTGCTAAAATAAAATGTATGATGTAGATATGCATGTGTATATATTATATTTAAATTATTACAATGGTCCGAAATAATTAAGTAATATATAATGGTTATATATTTTATTAATTAATTTTAGACCGTTTAATGTTGGTTAAAATTACTGTTATTAACTAATATAACCATTATATTAACTTATTCACAATAATAGTCATAAATTTTGGAAATTATTCCAATAAATTGTTTTCATTGAAAATTGAGAGTTACGGCTGTATGACTCCCAAGTTTGAACTCAGCTTGTACCGGCGTTTCTGAAACACAGTAGTTTGACACAAGTTCAATTGGTTGTAGATTATGTAGGTGAAATTTAATTTCTTAACTCTTAGAGTGACACCCTTAAGCAACAATATACTATACACATTTTCTCTTCATTGTCCTTATATTACTTAGATATGTAGAGTTCGATCAATGGTCAAAACTTTATTAATTCCAATAGTTAATTGCAAAGTCCAACATTAAAGTCTATGGTTCAATCCAATAATAATTATCGATTAACTGATTTCCTTTGACCAAATACTTTGACTTGACATTGACTACCAATTATAGTGATATTAACCTTCTATTCAAAGGAGACGATCCTCTCTTGAATAATATTTCACTTCAAATAGTTCAACTTGTACCCAACTATGTGTTGACACTGAAAGTAGCACAATATGCAAAAACCTGTAGAAATATTGATATATAGCTAAGCTAAGAATATATGAAAAATAGTATGAACAATAGGATTTTAAAGTAGTTTGGCAATCTCTGGCCTACATCCACTATATGTTTTATTGATTATAGATTTGTGAGTCACTAGTGAAAGGGTTTTACTAGTCTAAAAGCCTAAAATAATAGACAGTACCTTCCTTAGTTAGGCACTGAACAAATTCCTTGATTTGAAAGGGTTTTACTAGTCTGAAACACATCATGGACACCTACCAAATTGCTCGGCAAATCTACTATGTAAGGGAGCTTTCCGGTCCTCTCTATTAATGGAAACGGTTAAACATATCTCGGTGCCAGTTTTCCTACTTTTTGAATCATACCACATCGATGACACTTTAATGAAAATCCTATCTCCAACTGAGAACTCTGGATCCTTACGCCTCTTATATGTGTAACTCCTTTGTCTAGACTGAGCTTCCTTCATCCTACCTCGGATCAACTCAATCTTCTATGTTGCCTCTCTTACCAGATCTGGACCTAAGATTAATTTGTCTTCGGTTTCCAATCAACATATTGTGACTGGCATAGCCTTCCATTCAAATCTTTGTAAGGCGTCGTTCCTATACTAGTCTGATAACTGTTATTATAGGAAAACTCAACTAAGTGTAGGTGATATTCCCATGATCCAACAAAATCTAGCACACAAGCTCTCAACAAATCCTCGAGTACCTTGTTAATTCTCTTTGTCTGCCCATTTGTCTGAGGGTGATAAGCAGTACTCATCTTGAGCTTTGTACCTAACACATCCTGTAGACTCTTCTTGAACTCACTAGTAAACAAAGTATCTCTGTCACTGACTATACTACTAGGAATCCCACGTAGTCTAACTATGTTCTTTATAAACAAATTAGCTAAAACAGGTGTCGTCCTGGGTGATTTAACTGGAATGAAATAGGCATTCTTGGTCAACCTGTCCATTATGACCCATATACTTTCATTTCCTCAATTCGACCTTAGCAACCCGTCGTTAAAATCCATGGATATCGAATCTCATTTCCAAACTGTTATCTTTAAAGGTTAAAGCAATCCACTCGGCTTTCGATGTTCGGCCTTCACTTATTGACAGTTTACACATTCCTTTACCTACAAGCCAATATCTCTCTTCAAACCTTCTCAGTAGAAACTCCTCTTCATATCTTGATACATCTTGGTTCCTCCAGGATGAATCGTAAGCTTCGATCAATGACATCCCTAAGGATTTCTCTCCTTAGGTCCCAACTTTCGGAATACACAACCATCCCTTCCTTCTCAATCATCACCTCTGGTCAAGACAAAAATCTTTTAGATCATCGATCTTCGATCCAACCTCAAGCCTTCTAATCTTCTTGGCCAACAATGGATCCTCTTTCTGCTTAGATGTAATCCTTTCGATCAGAACTAGTTGAACTTCTAAGCAGGATAACATGGCAGTGCTATAACTAGAACCAACAGTCAATCTTAGTTGCACACTAAAAGTAGTCAAAGCCTCTAGGTCCTTCTATTCTGTTAACATTCCTAACACGACCTTATGATTTTTTCTTCTAAGAGCATCCGCTAATTTATTTATTTTTCCAGGTGTATACTCTAAACCAAAATCATAAGCTACCAAAAACTCCATCCACCTCTACTGCCTCATATTCAACTCATTCTAAGAGAATAAGTACCTTAAGGACTTATGATATGTGTTTAACTCAAATCTCTCCCATAAGATATTATGTCTCCATACTTTCAATGCAAAGATCACTACAGCCAACTCTAGATCATAGGTAGGATATCTCACTTCATGTGGTCTAAGATGCCATGAAGCGTAGGCAATAACTTTACCTTTCTACATCAACACAGGTCCTAATCCGATTCCACATGCATCTGTATACACCACTAATCCCTGATTCCAATCTAGAACTACTAACACAGGCACGTTGGTCAACAAGTGCTTTAACTTAAGGAATGCTTCATCACATTTTCCAGACCAGATAAACTTCACGTCCTTCCTGGTCAACTTATTGAAAGGCATTTCCATCCGCGAGAAATCCTTAATAAACCTTTGGTAGTAACCAACAAGCCCAAGGAAACTTCTGATCTTAGTCATCATCTCTGCTCTCTTCCAATTGTTAACAGCTTCGATCTTATCTGGATCAAACGACAAACCCTTCTGAAACCATGTGACCAAAAAACTTAAATTCTTTCTTCCAGAAGTGACACTTTGAAAACTTCGCTTTCAGTTGATACTGCCTCAGCGTCTCAAGCACACTTTAAAATGAACTTAATGCTCTCTTTCATCCTTAAAGTATATTTAGCTGTCATCCATGAATATCGATACGAACCTATCCAAGTGCTTTTGAAAAACTTGGTACATCAAATCCACGAAGAAAGCTGGCACACTCGTTAACCCGAATGACATCATCAACCATTCATTTGACCCGTATCTGGTCCTGAACGCCGTCAATGGAATATTGTCCTCCGCCACTCTTAGCTGATAGAACCTTGTTTCCAAATCAAACTGGGAGAATACTCAGGCTCTATTTATCTGATCAAAAAAGTCATCGATTCTTCGAAAAGGATACTTATTCTTGATTGTCCTTTCGTTCAACTTACGATAGTCGATACACATCCTTAATGACCCATCCGGTTTCTTCATGAACACCGCGGCCGCTCGCCAAGCGAACTGCTTGGTCTAATGAATTCTTTTCTTCTAAATCTACTAGATGCACCTTTAATTCCTTCATCTCGGTAGGTGTCATCCTGCTAGGTGGTCTACTTACAGGTATTGCTTCTGGCATAAGATTTATTCGAAACTTAATGGCTCGCTTCGATGGTAGTACTGATACTTTCTCAAAAACATCTACAAACTCTTTTGCTACCAACACCCGATCTAATTCTTCTTCCACTTCCATTGCATCTAGCAAAGCAAAAGCACTTGAGTCTGACTTCTCCACTGAGTATAATAATTCAGTTATGACTATTAGGGTGTCTTAGCAATATTTCTCTATTTTGGAAAAATATCCTAGCATCATACTTATCTAACCTATACATACCCAAAATGATCATGAAGCCTATGAA
The DNA here is from genome assembly GCA_030765085.1 of Allium cepa. Lineage (NCBI taxonomy): Eukaryota > Viridiplantae > Streptophyta > Magnoliopsida > Asparagales > Amaryllidaceae > Allium > Allium cepa. Next base: position 115,865,579 of record CM060931.1, read on the forward strand.
ATCAAAAACATACAAACTGTTGGGTGTGTTTCGATCGGTCCGACACCACCGAACCAACTCCTCTACCATCCACTGCCGAACCAACCTACGTCCCATGCCTGCCGAACCAACCTACTCCACGTACTGCCGAACCAACCTTCTCCCCGTGCCTACCGAACCAACCTTCTCCCCGTGCCTATCGAACCAACCTTCTCCCCATGCCTACCGAACCATCCTACTTCCCGTGCCTACCGAACCAACTCAAAGTAGCACCACCGGACCAACGTACTACCGGAACAAGGAGTACCAGACCAACATTGCCAGGCCAAATTGCTTCAGCCCAGGCCCACCAGCAGCTATATACATCCAGGACCCCTAGCCTCAGCCTCACTCTATAAATAGAGGGGCAGGAGTACAACAATGAGGGACAAGTTTGAGAGCTCAAGCACGGATAGAACTTTCAAACAACTTTCAGATACTTGTAATCAAAGCTTTGTACTTGTAATCTGAACAGAAAAAGGAGAATAACATATAAAGTGGATGTAGGCACATTCTGGCCGAACCACTATAAATCTGTGTGTCTTTTACAGTTTAGTCTATCTATTTTATATATTTGCATAAATCACCCAAATCACTAAGAACAACACATAATCAACTAAATCATACGACTTGGAGGTGTTTGCCCATTTTTTGTGCAAACATTTTTGGTGCTTTCACTGAGAGATCGTGATAGAAGCTTCAGCTTCTCCCACTCAGCCTTCTTCCTAACAGCATCACTCATTGCTTGGAAAACATGCCTCCCAGGCAAAGGAAAGATGTTAGCAAAGGAAAAAACATCGCAACTAGTAGTATCCCAGATCCAGTAATCACAGATCAAGGGAATCATTCCGTTCCAACAGCAAATGGAAATCAGGCAAATCCGACTGCCCCTGCCACGGAGCAACCAATTACTAGGGCAGATTTGGACAGGGTTGTGGCTGAAGTAACTAACCGATTCACATCCCAGCAAGAAGCCTTGGTGGATCAACTCATGTCATGCTTAAGGGATGCTGAAGAATCCAACCGCAACACTGAATCATAGGGTGAGTCCCAGTCTGGAGGATCTGGGAGGAGACAAAGATCTTTCTTCTTCGAAGAGGCTAACAATAGAAACAGCAATGGTAGGAGCCGAGCCCGGACTCAGCCCGAATTCCGACCCGAGGAAACACCTGGAACCGAACCCAACGGGGGAGGTACCAGGCAGAGGTCGGATATGGCTGAACCTGTCATGCTACCTAACCATGGGAACACCAATGGACGGGGCCGAGCTGGAGTCCAGCCCAAAGTTGGACCCGGGGGAATGCTTAGAGCAGAGCCCAGCAGGGGAAGATCAAGGCAAGGGCCAACTGTGGCTGACCCCAGCATGCTCCCAGAAGACCGAAGACCGTCACCGGAAAATGTGAGGAGTAATAGACGATACCATCCCTACAGGTCATCTGGACGGAATCAATCCCGCAGAGAAGAACCAAACTCATTTCTATCCGCTCCAAGTTCTGATGAAAGGATGGCGCGATTGTTCAGAGAGTGCGTCCAACGGGACCAAAGGGATCGTGGGATAGGCGCTAGGGTAACCAGCCCCTTCACCCGCAATGTCGAAACTGCCATCACCCTCCGGGAATGGAAAATGCCAACAATGGAACCTTACAAGGGAACCTCTGACCCCATTGTACACTTACAGAGATACACACAACATATGCTCATGAGCGGAGCGACATAGGGAGTGATGTGTAAATGCTTCCCACTATTCTTGGCAGATCTAGCTACCTCCTAGTTCTGCCATCTACCCCAAGGATCCATCAGCTCATGGGAAATGCTGAAAGAAAAGTTCATCAGCCAGTTCCGCATTCATGTGGAACAACCCAAGGACGCTTATTCCTTATCTAATATCAAACAGAAGCCCGGAGAGACAGTGCAATAATATCTAACCCGATTCAACGCCGAGGCGGCCGCAGTCCAAGATGCTGATGAGAAACTTATCCTAATGGCTCTTTGTAGTGGCGTACATCCGAATACCAAGTTTGTTAGAAGATTGACGAAAGAAAAGCCAGCTACCTTACCCGATTTCTTCCATGAAGCCGGAAAATATATGAGACTTGAAGACGCTGCCATTGAAAGGCAGACAGGGCAACAAACTAAGGCAGCTCATGGCAACACGCCCACAGTAGCAAAGGACGTTCGAAGAAATGACTCCAGAGATAGTGCTGGGGGCAAGAAGGGAGAAAAGCGTTTATATAGGCCATGACCGAGATTTGACTCTTACACTCCTTTGAATGAAACAATCGAAAACATCTTCTTGGCCACCCAAGGCGAAGTTAGATACAAGCGCCCCCCACACAAGAAGGAATCAGATAACGCAGTTAAGTCTGGAAAGTTCTGCCGCTTCCACGAATCTCATGGGCATGACACAAATGAATGCCATCACCTCCGGGACTTAATTGAAGAACACATCAGAAGGAAGAGACTGGAGCGCTATGTGAAAGGTCAGAACATGACTTCAACTCCTGCCAATGAGAACCCAGGGCTACCCCTCCTAGAAGTAGGCGGAGGAAATCGCAACACCAGCGGCTCTAGTCAAGAGAAGATAGTGGTCCATACCATATCAGGAGGACCACACATCGCCGACAGAAGCTGGGCAGAGATGGAAAGATACAGTAAGTCACTTGGAAATGATGAAGGCTACGTTAATTCTGTTATGGAAGAACGCCACTCGAAACGGAAAGAGAATGATGACATCACATTCAGTAGGCGTGATCAGAGGGAAGGCAGTACCCTCACATGGATCCCATGGTCATCTCTGCCTGGTTCGGTCCAGCCAAAGTTTTCCGAATTCTAGTAGACATTGGAAGCTCAGTAAATATCCTATTTAAGCATGCTTTCAACAAAATGAAGCTGTCAATAAAAGATGCGTCTCCCTGCAACAAACCACTACACGATTTCACGGGGGATGCGAAGGTGCTCCTCTGGCAACTGGACCTCTTTGTTGAAATAGGAAGTCATCCCCGCTCCGTTGTGCGGAAACAAACATTTGTGCTGACAGAAAACCACTCGGCCTACAACGCCTTTTTAGGAAGACCAGCCTTGTCTGACTTCCAAATTGTCTTGGCCCCATGGTGCCTGAAGATGAAATTTCCAACAGACAATGGAATAGGGGAGGTAGAGGAAGTCAAGACGCTGCTCGAGACTACTATGTAACTGAACTTCACAATAACCGCAGAAGGGATAAAGGGAAGAATGCAGAGACCACTCTCTACATGAAAAGCTTGAAAGCATAGCAACTAAAGAGAGCCCTTCCTCTTCGATATACCAGTGATCCTTTCAACGAATTAGACCCCAGGGACAAAGAGGAGGAGGCCACCGCCGAGCCTGCAGAGGCTATGGAGTTTATCTGTAGACAAACATGACTCAAGTAGACTATTAAAAATCGGATCTCAACTAAGAACAGAATTGAGGGATCAACTCATTGATTTTCTCCACACAACCTGGATGTATTTGCATGGACGCACGCTGACATGACTGGAATCTCCCCAGATGTGGCATGCCACGCACTAAACATCGATCCAACCAAGGCGCCAGTAAAGCAGAAAAAGAGAAGCATGGGGGCAGAACGATCAGCAGCCCTCGATGAAGAAGTGAAGAACCTACTTGCCAATAACTTCATACGGGAAGCCATCTACCCAGAGTGGATCGCTAACCCGGTACTAGTAAAGAAGGCTAATGGGAAGTGGCGAACATGCATTGACTTCTCCAACTTTAATGACGCTTGCCCAAAGGATTGTTTCCCACTCTCTCGGATCGATCAGCTTGTGGACAGCACAGCCGGGCACGAACTCTTATCTTTTATGGACGCATACTCAGGATATAACCAAATTACTATGCACGCCCCCGATCAAGACCACACTAGTTTCATCACTGACCGGGGATTGTACTGCTATAGAGTAATGCCTTTTGGACTTAAAAACGCCGGAGCTACTTATCAGCGCCTCGTCAACAAGATGTTTGTGGAACTAATAGGACGAACCATGGAAGTTTATGTGGACGACATGCTAGTAAAGTCAAGAAAAGCCAACGATCACGTAAGCCACCTGGACAAGATGTTTCAAGTACTTCATCGATATGGAATGAAACTGAATCCTCTAAAGTGCTCCTTCGGAGTATCATCGGGAAAGTTCTTAGGGTTCATCGTCCATGCCAGAGGAATTGAAGCGAACCCCGAACAAGTCCGGGCTCTGAAAGAAATCAGGATACCTTCCACTCGAAGAGAAATGCAAAGCCCAAATGGGAAAGTGGCCGCGCTGAGCAGATTCATCTCTAAAGCAACTAACAAGTGTGTCCCCTTCTTCGAGGCTATAAAGAAAGACAAGGGAAAGTTCGAATGGACTGACGAATGCGTAACAGCCTTCCACAACCTAATCGAACACCTCCAGAGACCACCAGTACTCTCAACTCCAAATGAAGGCGAAGAGCTATACCTATACCTTGCTGTGTCATCTCATGCTCTAAGCGCTGCTTTGGTAAGAGAAGACAACCGCACGCAGCGGCCAGTATACTTTGTAAGCAAGAGGTTCACGGGGGCAGAAGCCAGATATCCTAAACTTGAGAAGTTTGCATATTATTTACTGATCACATCACGGAAATTGTGACACTATTTCCAATCCCATTCCATCAGAGTTCTAACCGATCAACCGCTAAGGCAGGTACTCCATCGTCCCGACACCTCCGAGCGACTGCTTAAATGGTGCATTGAGCTAAGTCAATATGATATCACCTACCATCCTCGCACCTCCATCAAGGGACAAGCCATGGCCGACTTCATTGCCGAATTCACTACCGACGAAGGTAAGGAGCCATCTGAAATAGCAGAAGACATCAAGTGGAATCTCTTTGTAGATGGAGCATCAAACGAACAAGGCTCGGGGGCAGGTATTGTAATAATCACTCCCAGGGGAAGGAAGCTACACTATGCTCTAAGGTTGGAATTCACTGTCACCAACAACGATGCAGAATACGAAGCAGTGATAGCTGGATTAGAACTTGCCCTAGAGATTGAAGTCGGTTCTTTATGTCTCCATAGTGATTCTCAACTTATTGTAAATCAAATACTGGGAGAATTCCAGACTCGAGGAGAACGACTCACATCATATCTAAAGAAAACCAAGCTGCTACTCGATCAATTGGACCACTATTTAATCAGACACATTCCTCGAGAGGAGAACCGAGAGGCTGACGAACTGGCAAAGCAAGCTAGCATGAAGAACAACACCATTTCCGGAACCGTAGCCATCTCATAACAACTAGCCCCAAGTTTCGAACAAGAGGATCTAATAGCTGCAATCGAAGAGGAAACTTGGATAACTCCTATCCAGAAATACTTACAAGATGGCATAATGCCCGACGGGCGTAACGAAGTTAAGAAAATCTTGAGGAAAGCTTCCCGCTACACAATACAGGAAGGCATCCTCTATCGGCGCGGCTTCTCTAACCCCTTATTAAGGTGTGTCGCTGGAAGGGAAGCCAAGGAAGTCTTATCCAACATCCATCAAGAAAGTTGCGGAGATCACACTGGAGGGCAGACTCTAGCAAAGAAGATACTCCGATATGGGTATTACTGGCCCACCTTAAACAAGGACGCCTTGGACTTCGTCAAAAGATGTGACAGATGTCAGAAATTTGCTAAGATTCCTCGACTACCAACAAGTGAGATTACTCAAATGACCAGCCTTTGGCCCTTTGTAGTATGGGGAATTGACTTGATTGGCGAACTGCCGATGGGCCGAGGCAGAGCAAAATATGCTATAGTGGCAGTCGACTATTTCACCAAATGGGTACGGGGTTCCACTCAAGATCATATCGGACAATGGACTTCAATTTGACAGCGAGGAATTCACCGACTGGTGCCAAGAGCACAGAATTCACAAAAGCTTCTCATCTGTACCTTATCCCCAGGCAAATGGACAAGTCGAAGCTGTCAACAAAATTCTTAAAACTCTAGTCAAGAAGAAGCTTGAAAAGTCAAAAGGCGCTTGGGTGGATGAACTTCCTACCGCACTCTGGGCTACCGCACGTCTTTCAGAACATCAACGGGCATACTCCTTTCTCTTTGGCATACGGATCGGAGGCCATGCTCCCAGTTGAAACTGTAGTGCCATCCCACCGTAGGATCCACTACAACCCAGAAGAGAACGATGAACTCCTCCACATGTCTTTGGATCTAATCGAAGAAAGAAGAAATGATGCAGCACTTAAAGCGGCAGCTCACAAGCAAAAAGTGGCAGCACGATACAACTCCAAAGTCAAGCACCGCATCTTACAAGAAGGAGATTTTGTCCTCAAGCGGATCTTCCCGCGCCCCCGAGCGCTAGATCCAATTTGGGACGGACCCTATGTAATTCATAAAGATCTCCACAACGGACCTTATATTTTGTCAACAGTGGACGGAGAGGTGTTCCAGAGGGCATGGAACATCCAACACCTTAGTCGATACTTTTATTAACTTGTACTGCCCATATGAAGTGAATTAACAAAGAGAATCAGTGGACGTAGGCAGTTTCGTGCCGAACCACTTTAAAAATCTTATCTCTTTTTAACTTGTTCCTTTATATCTTGGTTGCTTGTTAAGCTTTATCCTTTTCTGTTGAACAAAATCCTGTGTAACGGCATTTCCATTCTGGACACTTCACGGCACAACCTCACCTGGACAAGACCTAACAGGTACTATACGAATCTATGCCCTCGCCAATGAGACACTTTTGCTCCAGCATCCCTATGCTGCAGGTTAACTCATTGCTCGCGACGGCCCTCAAAGCCAACTGTAATGAGCCGATTATAAGCCACCGAGAAGGCCGACTATAGCCGAGGCAGCTCATTACGGCGTTCGGCTCGCCGGCAACCGTGAACCAATTATAAGCCCCAACATAAGGTGTGGCCAGCCAGGGGCAGTTCACAGTTGACGATCGGCACCCGCGCTAGCCGGCCACGGTAGATCGAATAATACCCATTACGGGCCATAATGGCCCGGGTAGTTACTGTGCGCGATCTCGGCTTCGATGTGTCTTAAGTACGGCTGTGGTAAAAAAGAAAACTCCCCACGGAGGCATAAGATGGGTGACAAACGTCTCCAAGACCCACAGCTAGGGAAAGTGACTACAAAACCCGTTTGCCACGAACTTAAGCACATCGAAGGCCTTCCGTGATTGGAAGTTTTACTATTTCTTATATTTCCATTTTATTTATAAAAACTTTCCTCTTATCCTCTATAACGATCACTAAAGTACAGGACACAAAATAGGAGACACTCGCTAATGGGAATAAGAACTCACAACTGGATGGCAGGTCATTCAGCTGCATTCCATATTCGATTACACAAGGCATTCAAAGCTACCGTCTACAGCAAAAACTTGAAGGGCGGTACTTTCTTCACTTGTACATAAATATGCAACTATAATTTCTACGCACATCACACTAACATCGCAAGACACGAAATTATATTTTAAGAAAAAACTTAGCGTCAAACACAATTAAATCACGAACACATGCACGGCTATATTTTATGCAACACATCAAAATAACGACAACATTCAAACACGACAAAATCAGCTTATGTTATAAAGTTACATGCCAATAATCAAGTTGTTCGCTACATAATTACAGCCTGAAAATTACATTAATGTTTTAAGACTAACATAGACAACAATGTCAAGTAAACTGAAAAATGTCCAGATCAAGCTAAGGAGCCGACTGCATCGGGGCTTCGTCTCTACCCTGCTGGCCCTCCGGGGACTACTTAACTGCCGGATCAGAGCTCCCAACATGCTGACCAGAGGTAGTTGGCGCTTCAGAGGTCCCGCCTGTCCAATTCAGGAGAAGAATTCATTGAATAAACAATAAGCAACCAAGCTATGAAAAGGCTAAAAGGGAAAACTTACCAGCATCTGTTCCTTTATCATCATCTCCCAACTGCACACCTACCTCCTCGGCAGCAAGCAGCCGCATGCCCTCCTTCACCGCCACTTTCTCTTCCTTAGTGAACTGGGCCATAACCACATCCATCCTGAAGGCCATACCACCCTCCTTATCTGCAACAGCCTTGGCCTCCTCCAGAGCCCGGAGATAAATCCTGGCCATGATCCGGGGATAATCATCCATCCAGGATAAGTTGCCCTGCTTCCAAGTACGGAAATACATATCCTGGAGCATCTCATCCATCATCCCCTCGTTTTCCTCAAACTCCCTCATTCGGACCTCGGAAGCTAACAGCTTTGCAACGGCAGCATCCCTCTCCGATCGGTATCGCGAGCGATTAGCCTGAAGGGATTTCCTCATCGCCTCCATCTCCTCCTTCAACTTGGCTTGGGCAAGCTCCGCGGCTTCAAGCTTCCCAGATAACTCCTTTACCTGCTCGAGATCCGCTTTCCGAACCTCGTCCACCGTTGCAATGGCCATATTGATCTGTTCCTTGCAAATGGCCTCCATTTTCCGCAGCTCGGCTCTGCTAGCCTCTTCCATGGTTTTCTTTAGCCGACTGGAGGCAGCCTCGTGCTCAGAGATCTGGATGGCCTGATCGGCGAGTTGCTTGGCCTGGTCGGCAACTACTAACCGCAATCTTATGTTGGCGCTCCCAATTTCCTCCCCGGCCTTGACCAATCGGGCACGAGGCCCCATCAACTTTCTAGTCTCCTCAGCAACCCGGTTGATATTTGCCTTAGCTTCATCCCCCATAGTTACAATCCGAGTAGTAAGCAAATCAAGGTCCAGAGACTTGGCCTCATCAAGCACCCTTACCATAGGATTGCGAGGGAGAAGGTGCTCACCGGTAACCTCGTCAAAGGAAATATCATGAGAACCCGGATCCAGATCGGGATGACCCGCAAAGGGATTATCAATCTGAGTAACGGCGGGATTCTCAGACGAATGCGGAGAGGGTATGAACTCAGTATCCTCCCCCGTGATATCATGGATAGGCTGGGTTGGAGGCCGAGGACCAGGTGAAGGTTCGAATAAGGAGAGTCTCCTCTTTTTCTTTTGAATATCCTCTTCAATAACTCCGAGAAGAGGGCGGTAGCCGACTACGTCCCCAGAACGGTTGGTCGGAGGCTTTGGTTTAGAGGAAGCTTTGAGGAGTTTGAATTGTTCGAGGCGGTGCCGAATGTCTGACGTCTTGGCCGCCTTACCCGTTCCTGGAATAAAAACCAAGTGTTACAAGCATGCATCGGACTATAATCCAAGAAACATGTGAAGTTAAAAGAGGAGTCAAAAATTCACCTTGAATCGCCGAGGTTGCCCTAGCTGAAATGCTCTCGGAAGATGGACCAGCACCAGTCCCGGCCTTATCAATTTTCTTTGGCTTCTCCACCAAGGCCGATCCTTCCTCCAACCCCTCAAAAGCCTGGCGGAAAGCATCATCCGTCCACTCTTGGATCTCCCCTGCTTGCCCAGAAGACAAAGCCCCGGCGCCGTCACCGCTCTGTCCTTCGCCACCATCACCACCATCACCTTATCCACCACCTCCGCTCTCCTCCTCGCCTCTTTCCTCCTCTACATTTTCCTCCTTCGGAACATCTGGACATGTGCTAAGGGAGGGTCCATCAGATTTTCTGAGCTTCTTCCCCCCGACGAATGGAGGTATCGAGAAGGGTTTCCTCTTGCTGCTCTTTGTCGTGGCCCCTCCTTTGGCTTTGGCAGCCCTTTCCTCAGTTGTGTCTCTCTGCTTGACCACAGACTGACGTGGTAGAATCAAGTTGTGCTGCAGAAGAGTAGCATTCCTGATCAGGTAAGAAGCTGACCTCTCCCTTCCCGAAATGGCTTCTATCTTCGCGGCCATCTGAACCAGGTGATCGTTCTCCACGACCGCAAAACCACCTGTCGCTAGCAAGAAATAAAAACACATAAGAAGAAGCATTTCAGTCAGAACAGAAATTATAAATAAGCTTCAACTTACAGCCGGAGGTGAAGCGACGGATAGAAACGGAGTCGCCCTTGACTAAAAACCATTCTTTCTTGAACATGGTGAACTTCGAATATAAGTCCAGGACCGGCTTGAAGGACACGACCGATTCCAAGCTGATGTACGGAGACCCTTTCTTGTAGCCCCTCAAGTTGTACAAATATCGGATCTCCCGATTGGAAGGAGGACGCCCGTATTTTCGTTGGAAAATGATAAATAGGCTCACCAAGATAGCGTAAGAGTTAGGCTGAAGCTGGAAAGGGGCCACCTTTAGGTAGGTGATGAAGCTAACTATCCAAGCATTGATCCGGGGAATGGCCCCGCACATTCAATGGTACCTACTATAAGCGAAATATCCTTTAGGCGGGTCGTACGGCATGACTCCATTCCCTGGCAGCACCATGAGTGCTCTATCAATCCCGAAAGAACGAGATATAACATCAAGCTGCTCCTCTTTGAGGGAGCTAGGAAAGCAGTCAGGAGGAGAGTTCAAGAGCTCCTGAAGGCCATATCCATCCACTAGTGATCTCGGGGTGGGTCCCTGTCGTCCCGGCCCTGGCTGGGCTGGGGGCACAACGAGGGACTCTCTTCTGTCCATAGATTTCCTCTTATCTGATCGAGTTTCCACTTTATGAGACATTTATCTGCAACACGAGGAAGTATATCGTTAAAACATATAAACTATGCAGTCTAGAATTTCATTCATAAGTCGAAACATAAAAAGCTAAAGATCCACTCAGCACTCGGAATCCCCGAGTTCATTCAGTTGACCCAACCTAAAGTTCATTCGGCACTTATCCTTCGCATTCTCATTCGGTGGTTCAAATAAGAGTTTCATTCGGCAATTCAAAAATAAGAGTTTCATTCGGTAACGTAAGCACGAAGTTCATTCGGCAAGAGGGTCTCACCTGGTTCGGCAGAGATAGGGGTTTGATTCGGCTAACACGGTTGGTTTGGCAAACACAAGAGTTCGATTCGGCAAAGACAAGGGTTTGGTTCGGCTGTTAAGGAACAACGAAAACATTAGGCCCGTACTTATAGGCGAAATATAAACAACCGGACCAACTGGCTCGGCACACAAGACCGGATGAGGATGTCCAAGCTAAAACAAAGTACGCCATCTGCATGCACATGCCCTACTTTGGGGGGCAAGTGTTGGGTGTGTTTCGACCGGTCCGACACCACCGAACCAACTCCTCTACCATCCACTGCCGAACCAACCTACGTCCCATGCCTGCCGAACCAACCTACTCCACGTACTTCCGAACCAACCTTCTCCCCGTGCCTACCGAACCAACCTTCTCCCCGTGCCTACCGAACCAACCTTCTCCCCGTGCCTACCGAACCATCCTACTTCCCATGCCTGCCGAACCAACTCAAAGTAGCACCATCGGACCAGAAGCAAGGGAGGCCACCACCGGACCAACGTACTACCGGACCAAGGAGCACCAGATCAACATTGCCAGGCCAAATTGCTTCAGCCCAGGCCCGCCAGCAGCTATATACATCCAGGACCCCTAGCCTCAGCCTCACTCTATAAATAGAGGGGCAGGGGTACAATAATGAGGGACAAGTTTGAGAGCTCAAGCACGGATAGAACTTTCAAACAACTTTCAGATACTTGTAATCAAAGCTTTGTACTTGTAATCTGAACAGAAAAAGGAGAATAACATATAAAGTGGACGTAGGCACATTCTGGCCGAACCACTATAAATCTGTGTGTCTTTTACAGCTTAGTCCATCTATTTTATATATTTGCATAAATCACCCAAATCACTAAGAACAACACATAATCAACTAAATCATACGACTTGGAGGTGTTTGCCCATTTTTTGTGCACACACAAACTGCATGCAAACTTATGACCTAACAAATCAAGTTCGAAAGGGTCACATCTCATCCCTAGAATTGCATACCCTCCTATCAGATTCGAAAACCTTAAGGAAGTAACATGGTATGAGGGTTCTAAACATATCTTATGTACCAAACACTGAGATATAAATGAATGTAGTGCACTGGTATCAAATTGTGCCCTAATTGGTATACTATGCATCAAAAGTGTACCTTCCATCACAGTCTTTCCCTTCTCAATAGCATTTGGTCTAGAAGGTAATGGTTCCAAGGCAAAAACCTTTCCCTCCTCCACTCTGACTGATTTTGGACACTGATTCTTGCAGTGCCCCATCTGATCACGGTTGAAGCATTTCACTCCTTTCTTATCAGCAGCCTTCTTTGCTTTACCTGTCCGACACTCGTGAGAAAAATGTCCCTTCTTATCACATTTAAAGCAAACCAGATCAGCTTTTTCCGTCTTAGCAGCTCCTCCCTTCTGAGCTCCTTTTTTCTTAAAGAATTTCCTTTTCTTCCCCCGAGAATCTTAGGTTTCAACCTGCTTCTCTTTCCCAAAAGTAGAAAGCATCTCTTCATTCCTGATTTCCATCTCCACTACAATTGTACTTGGATCACAGAGATGTGGCATAGTCTCCTTAGCGGTCTCGGGTCTTAACCCTCGAATAAAATTCTCATTCCTTTTAATGACCTTGCCAATGGTGGCATATCCATATTTGGACAACTTATCTAACTTCGTAGTATACTCAATTACCGACATCTCACCTTGTACCAGTCCATGAACTTCCTTAGTAATATTGAGTTGGCAACTTCAAACAAGAACCTCTCTTAGAATCTCCTTTGAAACTCTGCCTAAGTCAACTTTTCCTCGGAATCCCCATGTGTAATACCATTCCACCAATAAAGTGATGCTCCCTACAACTGTCTAGAAGCAATTCTCCTTTTCTGCTCATTATCTAATCCTAAGTTAGCAAAAATTCTTTCACAATGCAATAAACAGTTTCTACTTCAACAGCATCCTCTGTTTCCAAAAATGACTTTCCACCAAGACTGGTATAATCCCTACTTATCTTGGCATATTTTTTACCAACTGGTGTCATATGATTGGCTCCTCCATCATTCACAGCATTTCCCCATTTACTCATGTATCTGCACAAGCTTGCATTAGATTGACGAAGAACTGTACATCATCCCCATATCTACTAGTGGGGTTCCAACACCTACATTAACATTTGCGTTTAGATTAGCATTTGCATGTCGACCCTGATTCCTCCTAGTATTGGGTCAAACATTTCCATTAGTTGTGGTGCTTCCTCCACTTAGATTTCCTCTTCCGTTTCCTGCCTCCATATTTTCCTTTCTTCTATATCTGTATACGAGCCTTAATAAAATATAAAAGAACGGCTTAAGAGAGAGGGGAATACATACTTATAGATATATATAAAAATGCAAGTACGTTACTATAGCGCTAACCCAAACCTCGATCTCTTTCTCTGATTCATTGAGTTATGTTTTGAAAATATTTTAGGTTCATTTTTTTTTAAATTTACAAAAACCTATGCTCCGATACCAACTTGTAACAACCCCTATTTGGAGGCCCAAAACTAACCACTACAGATGCTGCAGTTATATATAGTGATTATTTTTCGGTGACCAAATGCGGTAATGTTAGATACATTGATATACTAGAAACACGTGGATAGAAAAAAAATTAAAATCAATTTTAAAACAAGTTTCTCATTCCATTTCAAATCACATTTCAGACTCATTACATAATCCCAATTCATAAACCATGTTTAGAGAATATAATCATTATAAATTACGCCAAGAGCAACATATGAAGATGCCCCCTTGGTTGATTAGAGTCTAAATATAGACACTAAACAACTTTTCCATTACATCCAATTACACACCGGAATAAAATAGAAAGAACTCCTAATAGCTAGCTTGCCTCTTGCACGTCGTCGGAAGATTATTTGTCTAAAGGAGAACCTGAAAACATTAACTCTCAAACTACTCAAAATCAATTGATCACCCAAGAGTTTAAGGGGAAGACATAAACTTCGAGTGAGATAAAAAGTCTGGTGTGAATAAGAACCTACCATCTCGTACCATATAAATACCTAGTGTGACCACACCGCTTAGTGGAACGGGTTTTCCCCTCACTAGTATCTTAATCCAATTTATAATAACCATGTATTGTGGACCTGCATCTACAATGGTTAAGACATAAGATGATAAAATGTTTCATGATGATATGCAAACATGCAATATGCTTTGGATTTTCCATTCCCATTCACCCGACTATCTGTCTCAAGTTTTAGTTTCTGGGGTCACTATTAACCTATTAGTTTTCATGGACTAACTATTAACTTGTTCAATTCTTTATGGATTTCATATCCGCTCTCATAGTTTTCATGGGATCACTATGAGCCTATTGGTTTCTACCAATACTATTATCCAATCATAGTTTTTATAGGATCACCATGAACCTATTAGTTTCTACTAATAACGTATCTCATATCATAGTTTTCATGGACTGTCTATGAACCTATTGATCTCTTTCAGTAACTTATTCTAGAAAAAGTTTCCATGGAATCACTAAGAACCTATTAGCCCCTGCAAATAAAAATTTCCATAACATAGTTTTTATGGGCTTACTAAGAACCTGTCGAAACCAATAATCCTCTGATCTATCTTGGATATCCTATATTCTGGTCTGTCTGACCTCCTAGATGCAATTCTACTCACATAGGAGTTAAATACAATGTATACTCACTACTGGGTCAACCTAGCCTGTTATTTTGCCCTTAAAACCCTAAGATGCAGTTATGGGTTATACATGAAGTGAATATGGTTAGACAAGCATTTATGATATCTGATCAAATAACACAACGATAGAAACATCCACGGTTAAATTCCTTGTAATCATTTTTCTAATGAAACATGGTTAATACTCTTAACCCACTATCTTTAGCAAGGAAGGATTTCTTTAAAATTTCAAAGTTAAATGTCATTTCAAAACTCTTTTACATTGCCATCGGTTTTCTTTAAAAATAAGATTAGATTCTCAAATTTGAAAACTAAGGATTTTGACTATATCCTTTGGATCAATGTGACATCATGAGTTAACCTCCTTCACTCTCCCTTTCGACTTCATAGAGTGATGTGGATATTTTTACTTCTAAATTTAATCTATTTTTATTTAAATAAACGTCATAATTGAGTATTTTTACATGTTTTTATTGAAATCCAAATATCATCAAATCATCATTCTCATTTAGGGGCAAAATAATAATTTTGTGCATGTATTTAATTTGAGAAAAATTTACTTGCACATTTTAATGTTGTTTTGTAGAAATTTGGACGGAAAATACAAGAAGTCTTCATGGAGATATGCATGAACGAGAGAAGAAGGCAATGAGGATGGAAATAAATGGATTCATGAAATCATAAAGGGCCCCACTTACTTACTTACCATAATCTATAATTAGAAGCTAACGCACAAGTTAGTAGGGATTAAAAGCACATGCACACTTAATGAAGGATTAATTCATGCTAATGATAACTTGGTGGCCACACTTCCTAAAGGGTATTTTGGAAAGCCCCCTAAAATATGGATTAGGGTTTTAGGCATGTATAAATAACCCTCTTATGATCATGTAATAAAGTTTTTATCTACTTAGCATATAATGCAAATTGTAACCACAAAACTAGCGAGAAATAAAATGGATTCCTAAGCCTCTTTTTCTTCTTCTTCATTTTCTACATGATTTTATTTTCTTTTATGCTTATTTTCATTTATATGATTTATTTTATTTTATTTTAGTAACTTATATTTATTTCATGCAAGTAGACTAATTCTCTTTTTATTAGCTCTTACTTTGCTTGTTTTTTTATATTAAAATTTACAAGTGTTGAAATGATAACACAAATGAGCAGCTAAACCCTCCAATTTAGGGATGATGAAGCTCTCTGAAAGTATGTAATTTCAACATAATCTATGATTTATGATCTCTTTTTATGCTTCATGAAAGGTTGGACGATGATGTAAGTTTATTAGGGAATTCGATAGCCTATATTGTAATCACAAATGGGCTATGCTTAATCCAACATAAACACAATTTACATCACCTTCTAACTAGTTGATTTTGGTCATGGAATTAAAGGAGAAACAAAATTTGATGATTTATGTTGCTAAACAAAATAGTAAATAGATCATACTTAAAATAGTTTTTGCTTTGATTTCATGTTCATTTTCATTACAATGGATAAGTGGTTTCTTTTATTGTATTATCGTTTGATGGTTTAAGTTATGTTAATTAATGACATAAATAGTCCATACTTATGATAAATATAGAACTAATTCCACTTAAGATTAAAATGAGAGATCATAGATTGATTTTGTTGATTTATGTAAAATACGAGAGTTGATTTGCCTCTAAATTGTTTTCCAAACTCACATTTTCAGTCGCTTTTATTCTAGCTAGTTTTACATTTTTCTTAGCTTAAAATAATCTTAAGTTTGTCTTAATTTGATTGAGTAGAATTTTTAAATCATTTCAATTCTCTGTGGATCGACCCGTACTCGCCACGTACTAGAATTATACGCCTTGCGCTTGTGGTTGTTTTTACCACATAATGTTTCGATGCTTTTCTAATTTAGTAGAAAGTTTTCCGTTAAACATAGAGAAACCTAGACCTCCATCCCCTTCTATTTAATTAATGGGTTAGAAACAAGTGGTTATGCCCCTTTCGCCACTCTACCCTAGTGGCAGGACCTTTCAAATTCATTGCTTAAGATTTTAGACATCCTCTTTCGAAATCATGAAATTAATCTTTCGAACGCATGGAACATTCCTTTTGAAACACTTAAAAACATGCCTTTTAAAACACTTAAAAACATACCTTTATAATCACTCAAAAAATACCTTTTGAAAGCTTTGGGTTCAAGTAAAAAGCGTTCAACCAACTTCAATCATTTCGAAAGATACGGGAGCGACACCCACCCTTTCGCAAGTATAATTTGAAAGAAAAGTAGCTTCAATGGTTGCGGAAGGGTATCGATTCGAAACCTACCCTCCGAACTCATTGGTTTAAAGAGTTATAAAAGCGGCCTCTTACTAAGGCGAAAGGTTTTAGTGCAGCAGCAAGTGTATCGAAGGGGTTCAAAAGCAAATAAAAGCGGCTTCAATCCTTTCGCAAGTATGCCTTCGACGCCATCCTTTCCTTCCGCCTTTCCCCAATACATTACGTACCAAGTGCTTGATACCATGTACATTGTTTTCGAATACATGAGAAAGATTCACTGAGTATGGTGATGGAAGCAAGCAGATAAAAGTGGCTAAGTTGTAACTCCATATAAAACTGATTTTATGCTTTTAAAGTAATTCTTTTTCACCTAATTTACATAATTTGCCAAAATATGATTGGTTGCCAATACTTTACCAAAATTCTTTTCTAAAAAGCCGTCGAACTCTTCTTTGAATAATTGAAAACATTTTAGCACTTAAACCCCTATCCTTAATAAAATGTTTAAAATACTTAAGTCCTCTAACTTAAATAATTTTTTAACCATAGTAAAGAACTTAGGAAAAATCATCTAAAATCACAATAATTCATTTGAAATATGTTTTCTAACATATATAAAATTTCAGACCCAAAACATTACTTAATTGCCTTAAATAATTTAAATCCAAAATTCAGTATTTTCTCTCATAGAAAATTCATAATAAATCCATATTCATTTGGAAAATTATGAAACTTGAAACCCACTTCTAAAACAATATTTTATGACTATATATCAAAAATGTAACTCACTCGGACATCATATGATAGGTTTTCCAATTTAAACATATCATAAAATACATATTAAATCATATAAATCATCAATAAGCATATATATCCATTTAATCTAACAAAACATATCATCATTCATCCAATCATATGATTTAAAACATCAACCCAAACTAAAACATTCAAGATGACTTATATGAGATGGTTTAGATCGTTATTTACCTTGTTTGGATAAGGAACTTGAGATTCATTCTTGCTTTAATCTTCCTAGCATGAATCATAGCCTCTAAATAGATCCTGTACTCCTCTTCTTCTTAGGGTTATGGCTGGCCTTCAATTCTCTTTGTTTATGTTTTTGGTTTATGAAAATGTGAATGAGAATGAGGTAAGGGATTTTAGGGGCTATGGGGTTTGGCTATTCCCATACTACCCTTGCCATATTCTCTTAGGTTTCTAAGTCATAACTCTTTCTCATTGATTAATTTAGTAAGGCATGACCTTAGTTAGTTTTCAAATCTCAATTCCCTTATCACTCTAATATCTACATTTTTTTAAATTTAACTAATTAAAATTCTATTTAAAATTATAGTGTAACGACCCGCCTTTTTGGACAGTTTAAACCGACGATCAAATACACATGCCGGTTCCAAACCATTCAAAAGGGCAGATGGTTATTGGGGTAAATAATAAAAGAAAATAAAGAGAAATAAAGGAAATGAAACAACACAGAATCTCGCAGCGGAACGATAAAATATAATAGTCAAATAAACAATTCATGAAGCTGTTTACAATACTTTGATCATTATTTATACAACATTTATCAGAGTTATACATATACAACAGAACAAATAAAATGATGCAGCAAACAGCATGATGCAAGGATAATAATAGTAATAGTATACCAAATTTTCGTCTTCATCCTCCAGAATAGATCTTCAAAAATCTGAAAACTCAGGACTGACCCGAGCGTAATGAAAAGAAAAAACACTCGAGTCAGGACTAAAATATCCTTATGAAAGTTAAATCAATCGTAAATAAATATGAGTGTAACGGCGTCAGAGATGTTTATGGGGTTTGGCATCTCATATCCAGTGTCAACGTGCGTGCAATAACTTAAAAGATGTTACGGGATTTTCCATCTCTCAAGGATCCGTTAAACTATCTACTATGTAGTACAATACGCTATTATAATATGTCTACCGTAAAGTAAAAGTATTAAAATAGCGTTAAGGCGCATAATTCCCCTTAACACATTTTTATAATGCCATAGTCTATACAGCACCGTAAGCCCCACCGTAAACTAGTGGTCATCAGAGGGTACCCCATAGGTATAACACAAAACAAAACGTAGTGGTCGCGAATAGGATAATCAGTATAACAAGGTACATGAGGCGATACCGACTAGGATACTAGTAGTTGCATGATCCGGACTGATGTTGAGCATAGCCAGCAGCTACCCCAACATCGCGAAACAACACTCCCAAATCAAAGGGGTGCACCCAAATCGAATCACAAATGTAATAGATATGGTATCGAAGAAGTGTGTCCGCTAGAGATGGCGAACCTCAATGGCTCGGCGCGGCTCCTGTTTTAGTCATGTCAGGGGTCATCCAATATCGTTCTCTTTCTTCAGTCAACGCGTTCACCAAACCGTCCACTTCATTCTGGATCAACACTCCACGTATAATAGTTATTAAAGTGGTGTTCGGTATCGACAGAGAGTATGTCCATATCCGATCCCGGTCTCTTTAATAACTACGTATTATTACACCGTTGGCTCTTTTACATTTCAAATCGATTCATAATTGATATCAAAATATCATATTCGCTTCAAAATCAAGTCCATTTCAAAATATCATCATAGCTATTCAAAATGTAAGATTCCGTTTCAAAAATCATTTTTCGCCTTAATATCTCATTTCGATTTCAAGATCATTTCGAATTTCAATTTAGGTTGCAACTTCATTTAACCCAATTCGTATTTAAATTCAAGATTTAAACATAAACATTTCACCTTATTGACCAGCTTGAAATTTTAGAAAAATAGTTTTAAGTAGTTTAAAAGTAGTTTAAATAATTAAAGTAGTTATAAACACATAAAGTCTTAAAATGGATTTAAAATAGATAAATTAGTTTAAAATAATTTAAATTGGGTTAAGTAGATTTCAAATAGATTAAAATAGTTTAAGCATTCAAAATGGTTTATATAACTGAGTAATTTGGAAAACAAAATAAAACAGCTTCAAAACCAAACCATTTCAATTATAACTTCCCAATTCAAAACAATTTCAATTTCCCTTCTACCGATTCAATTTCAATTTCGATTCAATCAACGTCAACTTTGACTTCAAATTTATTCAATTTTATATTCATCTCAATTAATTTAATTTCAATTTTATATCGATTTGGAGCTTGATTTTCAAAATATCAATTTATAACACTTAACAAAATTGTCCTTCAATATTCAAATTTAAATCCCAATTACAAATATGATTCAATTTCAAGCTCAATTTCAAATTCTGATAACGAATTCTGTTTCGTCCAATTCTGATAATGAACGAAGGAGATACGGAATTTACAAGTTTATACGATTTTATAAAAACTAATTTACTAATTTTATACCATATTCAATCCTGGCCGCACATTCTGCTTGATGGAGATCTGGCCACTTGCTTCTTCTTCTCACGCGCGTGCTCCCTCTCCAGGTCGCGTTAAAAACCCATGCCGCCTCTAGGGTTTTGATTTTCGAGCCACCTCTGCTCGACTTCGCTCCGATCAAGTAGCGCCACACAAAACGCCATCGCAAACTCCATACTCGGCCGCGATATAGGCGAGCTCGACCCCCCTATTGCGTGCCAAACGAGGCCAAACGGCCATGGTTCCAGCCCCAATTGCCGTTGAATCACAGCTCCATATTCGATCTCGACCGTTGATCGCGTAGAGCTCGAGGAGATCTACAATCTTCTAGTTGAAGCCTTTTGGAAATAATCGATGGATTGAAAGTAAATTAAGGAAGAAAATCGAACAATTCTGGCCTTTGAATCTATAGGAGGCGGCCAGCCATTTTTCTAGGGTTAGGGTTTATTTTTGAAAAAGAAACTAATGAAGTGCTTTTATAGAAAACGACGAACACTATTCATCCCGGGTTTTCGAACTCCGATTTACGCGCGGTGACCAGCGTTCCTAAGGTTTATCCCGCGTTCCGGACATAATGGAATAGGTTTCGGGAGCTATTTCGATCATCTGTGCGAGTTACGGAAATAAACGATCAAATTTAAATTAAACCAACTAAACGAATTTCTATGCATTTTGGCTTGCCCCGGACCAACGGTAAATCCGATTGACATGAAATTTGAAATCTTACAATAATATCACGTTACGGACCGATGAAACTTGTTTCGTCGAAATCCGAGACTGTTTGAAAAATGTCTATTTTAACTCGTCAATTAAATATTAAAATATTCAATTTTCACAAATTTACTTTAAATTCGATTTTAAAAGTTCTACAACATCATTCTAACTTTAATATGATAAAATAAAATTTTACAAATCATTTTTAATCATATTAAACCCGTTATTCAATTATTCAATAAATTCCAAATTTAAAATCTTATTAACTCTATTATAATCCCAATATAACTTACATTCACTTTGGAAACCAATTGGAATCATATTAAATCAAATTTCAATTATTCACTCTATTTTCATATATTAAATTTCAATATCAAATTAATCATATCAAATTCGGAATTTAATTATTCAAACATTTGTAATATTAAATTTAATTAAATTTGATTATTCTTAAATCACTATCTTTTGAAATATTCAAAACAAACTTATAAAATTTAACAAATTCAAATTATAGAACAACCATTTCCATTAATCAGTTATCCAATTTCCGTTATTCAATTATTCAATAAGTTTTAAGTATTTAATTTAAACAATTTACCTGTTCAATATTCAATATTTGATTTAAATAGATTTTACTTATAAATCAATTACTCTATTATACCCAATGGATTCAACATTTATTATTATTCCAAACGACTTACAAATTTTTTTCCTAACACTAAATCACGAAATCTTATTAAATTAGCTATTTTAATTATCGAAAATTTACGGGTCGTTACACTCTCCCCCACTCAAAACTTTTCATCCCCGAAAAGGAAAAAGAATGGAAAAGGAACTAAGTATAGAATTCAACATTAGCTATATTTTATTCAAAGTTATCAACTTATAAAATAATGAAATTCCATTTATAAAGTCATAACTACGTTTCCACTAAGTTACTCCGAACGACTTTCTAACTTTAAAAGTTAGTTATCAAAACAAGTTATAAAAAATTTTAAAACTTGAAAAATTTTCTAACACCCAGATTTACGGAAAATTTCAGCAGAGTTTCCTTTGCACGGCTCGACCGGAAAAAAAAATGACAGTATATATATCACAAATATACATCTCATCAAGTGATGAGGCATCCCGCAGGGAAAAAAGTGTAAAAGTACGGTATGTAATCCGAGATATGTACCTTATATATTATTAGCGAGCATATACGGCTAATATAGCGCGAAAGCGAGCTCCAAATGCGAAGCAAGCACAATCCGCACCTACTAAACACTCAACAAACCATGAGAAACATGCATATATGAAAATAATATCAATATACACCATATAGCAACATAACAACTACATGTGCCAACATAGCAAATGCAACAAAACAACAAATGCATCCACCAAATCAATTATCATCCAACTATCATCCAACAAAACCATAATCAATCAATATAAATTCACTTCTCATTAATATTTATTCACTTGGTTTTCAATTTTAATCACAGTTGATTCATTAACGTTGGATTTTACTAACATTCATTCTCAATTCAATTAGTTAACATTCACTAATTTATATTTACATTAGTTTACTTCCAATTTGAATCAAATTAAATTCTATTTAAATTCATTTAACTTCCAATTTGATTTCAATGATTTATAGCTTTCCATTTCATTAACACTTAATAAATTATATACAATCCACTAACAATCATATAACAACCAAATCATGCCCAACATAACCAAATTATTAATTTTACATTCAATTTGGTTTATCTCTTATATATATATATATATATATATATATATATATATATATATATATATATATCCTGTTATATGATTTTAAAAGAATCATTTTATATTCAGCATCTTAAATTTCCAATATTAACTTTAATTAAGTCCGTAAGCCGTACATATATCATACGTGAGCAATATCAATCTAATCGCTTATTTGATCACACAATTTCACTTCCAAACTAGTATCGTTCACACGACTCTCTAGTGCGGAATCAGATTTGGTTCCTTGATTGGAAACTGTTACTCTCCTTGCATAGCCATATACTATGATAGAGAATTCCATAATCAAATTAAAAATCCATATATAGGGTTCGCCGTCGAAAATCGAGTGAAAAATCCTAATTGGATCGATATAAATCATCTCGAAATTTTGTGCTCGAATTTGGATCAAATCGTTATGCGAATAAAATAATATACGTACAATCTCACGTATTACCTTCCAATGGATTTCTATCCAATTTATCTACACTAAATCATTTTGTTGACTTCTATTTTTTTTCACTTAATTACCAACAATCCATTGTTCAGTTAGTATATTCATTCCTTTACATAGCATATTTTTTAACATTATCTTTTCTTAAACATTATATCAAAGAATTTGCTTACTCAAGTTCATTTTAAACATTCTATATAATTTAATTAAACTCAATTTCTTTTCCCTATTGATTCTTAGCTATACCAAATTCCTTTGTTTACATTTACTTCATATTCATAGTTTCAGTTAATAACAAATTTATTTGTGGAACATTCTTATTTATCATAACTTTAGTTTATAGTCATTCCATAAAAGTCTAACTTCTCATATATGACTTTTCTTAGTTTACAGTTATCTTAAAGGTTACAAATTCAGAAATTTTTTTACAACCCCTTTGCAATTTATATTTATTTTCTATAACCAATTTACAAAGATATATTACGATTCATTTATCTTCTTCTTAAGTTCACTTACTTGTTCCATTTATCCATTCATCATTTCATGTTATATTTAAGTTTATATAAAAAAAATTTCACAACCAAATTTTCATTTATATACATTTTGATTCCTTTTGAGTTTTCCTTACTTGTATATTTCAATTATTTTCAGGTTCTGTTTAGTTGTACAATATCTCATTCCATATCCAAAACACCATTTCAACTTCTTAATATTTGGTAAGTCATATTATATGTTATTAGAATGCAAATTCTGTATTATACAAATTTATAGAATTTCATTTTTCTTAATTAGAATGTTCACAAATTTAATTTGTTTAAATCCTCTTTACCTTTCAACTTTAAAGTTTTCCCAAAACAATAAGCTTAGATATTTTAATCCTCTTATTTTATAAATTCTGATTATTCACATTTCATTCAAATAATTTGAAAATTACTAATTTAACATAACATAGAAATTTAAATGCCCGGTTCTTTTCAAATCGTTTGAAATAAATATATTCACTTATATCTTTAATATATCAAATCATACCTTTGGAGTATAAACCAAAACCCATTTACCCAAAATAATTTCGAAGAAAAGCAAAGATTTTTAGAAGTCTCCTCCACTTTGAGACTCGAAAATGAACGTCGATGATGCTGCGCAGTCATCACCGAAATTATTTTCCAGCGACAGAAGAGAGGAGTACTTAATTCATTCCTTCTTAAAATCCTTTCAAAATATTTTCCATAAATATTTTCCAACTAATATCACAATATATTTTCTTCCAAGCTTTGAAAACCATTTCAAAACCTCCGGGTCTTAAATTCAATATTTTCCAATTTAAATCTATTTTTATTTATAAGTCACCTTTATAAATATTCTTATAGGATTTCTTTCTTAAAACATTCCATAAGTTGTTTTATCATTGTTTATTTTGTAATTCATCTTATTTATTAAATTACAATATCCAATTAATGATAATGACCAATATTATCATTCCTAACAACCAGGTAAGCTAGATAAGTCACAATAAATTTTGAAAATAAATTCTTTATATACAAAATATAATTAGGGCAAAATTATTTCATTTACCCAATTTCAAAACAATACTATGTCGAATTGTTCTGTTTAAGTGTTTAGAGATCCCTATCAATGACGTTAATTACTCGTATTGACCAGAATCCATAAGCTACTCAACAAATCAACCGACACAATATAAAACATTTTATATCACTAACAAATACGCTCTCACTCATATATATATATATATATATATATATATATATATTCACTCAGCGACTCATCATAGGGTATTACTACCCTACTTATAAAGAGTCATACCCCACAAAGCTAAGGTTATTGCTAAACCAAAGCTCTGATACCAACTGTAACGACCCGCCTTTTTGGACAGTTTAAACCGACGATCAAATACACATGCCGGTTCCAAACCATTCAAAAGGGCAGATAGTTATTGGGGTAAATAAGAAAAGAAAAGAAAGAGAAATAAAGGAAATGAAACAACACAGAATCTCGCAGCGGAACGATAAAATATAATAGTCAAATAAACAGTTCATGAAGCTGTTTACAATACTTTGATCATTATTTATACAACATTTATCAGATTTATACATATATAACAGAACAAATAAAATGATGCAGCAGACAGCATGATGCAAGGATAATAGTAGCAATAGTATGCCAAATCTTCGTCTTCATCCTCCAGAATAGATCTTCAAAAATCTGAAAACTCAGGACTGACCCGAGCGTAATGAAAAGACAAAACACTCGAGTCAGGACTAAAATATCCTTATGAAAGTTAAATCAATCGTAAATAAATATGAGTGTAACGGCGTCAGAGATGTTTACGGGGTTTGACATCTCATATCCAGTGTCAACGTGCGTGCAATAACTTAAAAGATGTTACGGGATTTTCCATCTCTCAAGGATCCGTTAAACTATCTACTATGTAGTACAATACGCTATTATAATATGTCTACAGTAAAGTAAAAGTATTAAAATAGTGTTAAGGTGTTACCATAATTCCCCTTAACACAATTTTATAATGCCATAGTCTATACAGCACCGTAAGCCCCACCGTAAACTAGTGGTCATCAGAGGGTACCCCATAGGTATAACACACAACAAAACGTAGTGGTCGCGAATAGGATAATCAGTATGACAAGGTACATGAGGCGATACCAACTAGGATACTAGTAGTTGCGTGATCCGGACTGATGCTGAGCATAGCCAGCAGCTACCCCAACACCACGAAACAACACTCCCAAATCAAAGGGGTGCACCCAAATCGAATCACAAATGTAATAGATATGGTATCGAAGAAGTGTGTCCGCTAGAGATGGCGAACCTCAATGGCCCGGCGCGGCTCCTGTTTTAGTCATGTCAAGGGTCATCCAATATCGTTCTCTTTCTTCAGTCAACACGTTCACCAAACCGTCCACTTCATTCTGGATCAACACTCCACGTATAATAGTTATTAAAGTGGTGTTCGGTATCAACAGAGAATATGTCCATATCCGATCCCGGTCTCTTTAATAACTACGTATTATTACACCGTAGGCTCTTTTACATTTCAAATCGATTCATAATTGATATCAAAATATCATATTCGCTCCAAAATCAAGTCCATTTCAAAATATCATCTTAGCTATTCAAAATGTAAGATTCCGTTTCAAAAATCATTTTTCGCCTTAATATCTCATTTCGATTTCAAGATCATTTCGAATTTCAATTTAGGTTGCAACTTCATTTAACCCAATTCGTATTTAAATTCAAGATTTAAACATAAACATTTCACCTTATTGACCAGCTTGAAATTTTAGAAAAATAGTTTTAAGTAGTTTAAAAGTAGTTTAAATAATTAAAGTAGTTAAAAACACTTAAAGTCTTAAAATGGATTTAAAATAGATAAATTAGTTTAAAATAATTTAAATTGGGTTAAGTAGATTTAAAATAGATTAAAATAGTTTAAGCATTCAAAATGGTTTATATAACTGAGTAATTTGGAAAACAAAATAAAACAGCTTCAAAACTAAACCATTTCAATTATAACTTCCCAATTCAAAACAATTTCAATTTCCCTTCTACCGATTCAATTTCAATTTCGATTCAATCAACGTCAACTTTGACTTCAAATTTATTCAATTTTATATTCACCTCAATTAATGTAATTTCAATTTTATATCGATTTGGAGCTTGATTTTTAAAATATCAATTTATAACACTTAACAAAATTGTCCTTCAATATTCAAATTTAAATCCCAATTACAAATATGATTCAATTTCAAGCTCAATTTCAAAATATCATTTTTATATCGCTTTTATTTAGTAATACTCGAAGCTCGAAATAATGTTCAATCTTTAAAACAAATAAATTTTAGAAATTCAATCATATCCCAATTTTTAATTTCAAAGTCTCAACTTAAATTATTTAACAATTTCTTTTAACCAAAATTTATTTCAACATTTCAAACTCAATTTTGCGATAAGTTCGATTTCTATAAATTGATTTTACTTATAACTTTTAAATCAAACATTTAAATGAATTTCAAATCAACGATTTTAAAAATTATTAATTTAGCCAATCCGGTGTCCGTATATAATTTTCAATCCTATAGCCAAGTAATTATTTATTTCAATTAAATGTCAGGGATGAGTATATATTACTTAAACCAATCACAGTGTCATACGTATGCATAACAGTATATATAAGTAAATAAACATCCAAACATTTAAATATCAACCAATAACATCCATCAAAATACATCATCCAATAGACAATACAATTCATGGCAGTTTCATAGTTATCAATGTCAGGTAATTTAATCGCAATTCAATTTTAATTTCAATTTAACTGTCAATTTAATTTTTCAACGGTTAATTCAAATGACAAGCTATATGACAATTAAATTTTTATCAAACAACGACAAATAAAATCATAACACTTCATAATGTCAAATTTAACTAGCATAAAGATATTTAGTACGTTGTGAGCGTTATAAAACACTCACCTTGATTCTACGATTTTAAATCAAATCGAACGACGTTCGATTTAACCTAAAATTTTAATGAGCTCCAAACACTCTCGAATCTGCACTGCAGCGTAGCCCTCGCCTCTGCGATTCCAATGCACCCTGTTTCGTCCAATTCTGATAACGAACGAAGGAGATACAGAATTTACAAGTTTATACGATTTTATAAAAACTAATTTACTAATTTTATACCATATTCAATCCTGGCCGCACGTTCTGCTTGATGGAGATCTGGCCACTTGCTTCTTCTTCTCACGCGCGTGCTCCCTCTCCAGGTCGCGTTCGAAAAACCCATGCCGCCTCTAGGGTTTTGATTTTCGAGCCGCCTCTGCTCGACTTCGCTCCGATCAAGTAGCACCACACAAGACGCCATCGCAAACTCCATACTCGGCCGCAATATAGGCGAGCTCGGCCCCCCTACTGCGCGCCAAACGAGGCCGAACGACCATGGTTCCAGCCCCAATTGCCGTTGAATCACAGCTCCATATTCGATCTCGACCGTTGATCGCGTAGAGCTCGAGGAGATCTACAATCTTCTAGTTGAAGCCTTCTGGAAATAATCGATGGATTGGAAGGAAATTAAGGAAGGAAATCGAGCAATTTTGGCCTTTGAATCTATAGGAGGCGGCCGGCCATTTTTCTAGGGTTAGGGTTTATTTTTGAAAAAAAAAGAAACTAATGAAGTGCTTTTATAGAAAACGACGAACACTATTCATCCCGGGTTTTCGAACTCCGATTTACGCACGATGACCGACGTTCTTAGGGTTTATCCCATGTTCCGGACACAATGGAATAGGTTTCGGGAGCTAATTCGATCATCTGTGCGAGTTACGAAAATAAACGATCAAATTTAAATTAGACCGATTAAATGAATTTCTATGCGTTTTGGCTTGCCCCGGACCAACGGTAAATCCGATTGACATGAAATTTGAAATCTTACAATAATATCACGTTACAGATCCGATGAAACTGGTTTCGTCGAAATCCGAGACTGTTTGAAAAATGGCTATTTTAACTCGTCAATTAAATATTAAAATATTCAATTTTCACAAATTTACTTTAAATTCAATTTTAAAAGTTCTACAACATCATTCTAACTTTAATATGATAAAATAAAATTTTACAAATCATTTTTAATCATATTAAACCCGTTATTCAATTATTCAATAAATTCCAAATTTAAAATGTTATTAACTCTATTATAATCCCAATATAACTTACATTCACTTTGGAAACCAATTGGAATCATATTAAATCAAATTTCAATTATTCACTCTATTTTCATATATTAAATTTCAATATCAAATTAATCATATCAAATTAGGAATTTAATTATTCAAACATTTGTAATATTAAATTTAATTAAATTTGATTATTCTTAAATCACTATCTTTTGAAATATTCAAAACGAACTTATAAAATTTAACAAATTCAAATTATAGAACAACCATTTCCATTAATCAGTTATCCAATTTCCGTTATTCAATTATTCAATAAGTTTTAAATATTTAATTTAAACAATTTACCTGTTTAATATTCAATATTTGATTTAAATAGATTTTACTTATAAATCAATTACTCTATTATACCCAATGGATTCAACATTTATTATTATTCCAAATGACTTACAATTTTTTTCCTAATACTAAATCATGAAATCTTATTAAATTAGCTATTTTAATTATCGAAAATTTACGGGTCGTTACATGTCGTGCTACAAAAATCCAAGGGTGTAGGAAGGAAGATGTGGCCCTCTTGGGCCATGAATTCTACTCGGTAATGGAGCACTTTTCCCTTGAGATTTAGTTTTTTTCGAGAGGTCCTAATACCGCTTGTACTTATTGGTTTCACCTTAGAAATTCTTTAAAGTTTTTTGTCCATTCTTGAGAAAAGAACTCCATGACAAGCACTTTAGCCGTACTTCCACGTTTTGGAGCTTAAGTACCCACATAGTGCAAAATAAGTGGTCGGTACTGAGTAGAAGTGTAATACCCATTAATTTGGCATTAGTTATTTAATTAGTTAGTTAGTTAATTATTTAATTAGGCTTTAAAAATGGAATTTATGCAAATGATGGAATTTGACCACAAAACTTGCACCATTGCGTTCATGGCGAAATTCTTAGCAACTTTCATATTTTGAGTTTGTGATCCATGTCCAAACGAATAAGTTATGGATAAAAAATGAATTCAAAACGGAAACAATTTGATTAGATAAATTAATTTTTTTATACTAATTGTCCGGACCCACAGGCTGACCAGCTAATGGGGCCGGTCGACCCCTAACAATCGAACGATGACCTATAGGCGGTCGATTGATGGCAACCTGGCGGTTGCATTAAACCTAGGCTGCAATGGTCTGGATTTAATATTTTAAATCAAACGACCGTGGTTGATTCCAATGTCTATAAATTCAGGCCTTACCCTCTCTTCTCTTCTTATACATTTTTTGAAAGTAGCAGCAAAGTTCTGTCATTTTCTCTTCTCTGCTATTTTCTAAATTATAAAATAAATATTTATATTTGTATATCTACAAATTGGAGAAGAATGGAAATCAAATAAGAGAAGAAGAAGAGAAAATCAAAACTACGCGATAACGAGGTTTTATGTGTGTATATATATGCAATTACATATTTATATTTTCCTTCAATCCTAAATCACTTCTCAAATCTGTAATTCTAATGTATATATATACGCTTTTGATATATGTTTCTTGGATTAAATAGCATTTGGAGATGAATTTAAGGTTCTACTTCAGATCTGGAGGTTTGGATCACTTTTTAAAAGGTGAGTGGAAAATTTTATACATTGTTTATGATTTTAAATCTATTCCATTAGCATACATTTGATTTTTAT
Source organism: Allium cepa (assembly GCA_030765085.1). NCBI lineage: Eukaryota > Viridiplantae > Streptophyta > Magnoliopsida > Asparagales > Amaryllidaceae > Allium > Allium cepa. The sequence continues at coordinate 115,896,128 of CM060931.1, forward strand.
GCCTAAATCAATTTTATTTATGAATTATAGGCTTAAATTAGTGTAGAAAACTGTTGCCTACAAATTCTTGTTTTAGATCTAATTTGAAAAATGTTTACATCTTGATCTGGAGATCAGTCCCAAAGATTTTAGAATTTGAATGATGTATATCTTTTTCTAGTTATGTGTGTAAAAGAGATTTTTGAAGTATTGCCCAATATGTGCTATTTTGTATATTCTCTATAGTTTAATTAATGGGATGAACATCCGTTTGATTTTTATAATTTGTTTTTACTTTTCTACTTTTCTTTAATTGGTTTAACAAGGAATACTCACAAACAAAAAGGGAAGATATATGTAAAGTATAGATTTATTCTCCTTAATTTGCACTGTTTATTCCAAATAAAAAGAAATTATCCATTCCTTATAATTTAAAACGAAGTCAGTCTTTCCTTTTTGTGTCAAATAAATTTATGGAAATCATAGTGGAAAATCTTCCTAAGGAATATAATTCCAGCACATTAGCTATGAAAAGCATATTCTAGTTATATATTTATCACTAGAATATATTTACATAAGAATAAGTAGTTTTATTAGGTTGTTTATACGTATTTATTGCGTTAATAAAGAAGAACAATGTTTATTCGTGCGTTATTTATGCGTAACGTTCGTTAGTTGTTATTAGATTTAGGAAAGCAAATAGTTAGAATTAGAAAAGGTAGTAATTCATATTAATGGAAAATAGATTAGGAATTCCTATTAATTAATTAATAAAAAATGAAAGATTTGTAACCTGAATTAATGGGCAAGTATTGAATAATAATGGATAGTATTAAATTAAGGGTTACAATTAATAGAGATAAATGGATTAATGCGACTGATAAAAATGGAATAGATATAAAAGGGTTACTAATTTGAAATTAGTAATCATACATAAATGCGTTAGGAAGTGTCCATTAGGATTTTATGGACAAATTGACATTATGGTTATTAAAAGGGGATTTATGGATAGATAAATGTTTAAGGTAAATCTTATTGGCTTAAATAAAAAGGAAATTAGTAAGCTAAGTCCAATCTCTACATAAGATAATATAAGTAAAAACTTACGATGCTTGATTGGAATTAGTAGGTTAGTGATGCGAGGTTAGTAGTCACTCAATGGAGGATTACCCTTCACTTTGAGGCTACCACCAATCGATTGCACTTATTACAGATGTGAGATATCACTAATCATAGGACAGGTGACGGTGTGAGAGTTTGGACCTATTTTCTTAACTGAAAATATTAAATGGTCCAAATTTGGAATAAGAAAGGTGATGGATATCTCCGTAGGGGTTTGCTTCAGGTTTGAGGTATTAAGCTATTGTATGATCTACTACTCTCCTAAAAATAAGTATTAAGTAACCTGGTAAGATTCCAAATAAATAAGAATATCTCTAAAAAGATTTACTTCAGTGTTGAGGTATTAAGTGGCTTTTGTATCTCCCGCCTCTCTATCGAAAGGTGTAACCTAATGAGATTTCATATTTATAATTAAGAACGATGATGGATATCTCAGGAAAGGGCTCGCCTCAGGCTTGTGGTATTAGGTGGTTATTGTGCCCGCTTCTTTCCTATGAACGAAGTATTAAGTAGCCCAATAAGATTTCCAAGCAGTGTCAGTTAGATAATACCAGTGATGATTTCGCCTTAGGGTTAGGTATTAAATGGCAAAGGCTTACCTATAAAATAGTTGTTAAATGGTCGGAGGCCTGCCTAGTCCTAGTTAATTAGGTACTAAGTGGCTTGGGTATAGTCTCTCACATTATTAAGACTTTAATAATGATATATGCACCATTGGTATTGCTATTATAAATTATAAGTCCATAGATAGTGGTCAAAGTTTTTGTAGCTAGGACTAATAGACCAATAATGACGATGTTAGGTGTCCAACTTGGAAATAGGCCTCGAATAACGGAGTCTACCTTGATTGAGGTATTAAACGGTAGAGTCTACGTATTTCTCTTTTAAAAGTATTATGTGGCGATAGTAGAAGCCCACTTTATATATAGAAATATCAAGTGGCTAATGGACTTGGAAGTATTAGGTGGTTGATAAGGCTACATCAGTATTTCATACCTTAGGAATGGGTAGGTAGGTAATTGTATGTGCAATGCAAGGTTAGATTAGAATTGCTAACCTCAATAGACATAACAATTAAATGGAAACCAGGCGATATAAATTTATGTTATGGACGTTTTATAGATTTTTCAATCACCAGAACGTTGTTCTGACCCCCTCCTCATTACAAGCCATAGGATAGATTTAGAGGAATGGGTTATTGGAGCTATATGTGCTTAGTTGTTGGAGAAGTCTTCTTTTCTCTCATGCTTGATGCTAATGTGACAATCTTCTATCTAAGGAATACCATTAATTCTAAGGTAGTAGTCATATTTAGTATTCTTATCCTATCATTGTTTCCGCTGTGAGTTTATATTCCTATCAATCTTTGATAATGCTTATGCTTATTTTCTGGTGCAACGATCTATGCTTTGATGGACTTAGTTTCGATTTTTGTTGAAATTTAGGCCCATTAAGGTACATGTAGTTACATTTGGTATCAGAGCTTAGATTAGTTGATCAGAGGAATTAGGATAAAATAAGAGAACATATTCGTACTTTCTATCTAGTATTATTATATTTTTACGTTAGATTCTAAGAATTCCGACAATTGAAATAGTTGTAGTTCCACTTCGAAGGAATGCATAAAGCAACTCTGGGTTGGAAATATCTTAGAGTTAAAATTTTCATGCCGATTCCAAAGAACCCCCACGGTGTGCTGGCGATACGTAAGGCTCTATTGATAAAGAGAATAAGTACAACATATGGTAGAATCCTGGAGACTAGAGGTGTTCGACTTGATGGTTGAGATTCTAGCTACCTTGTGATTTTGGATTTTGATGGTAAGTTCCAGTCAAAGACACACACTTATTAGAATGGGCGGGAAATTAAAGTCTTTATGTCGTAATTGTCCGAAGGCAACTTTTGCTAAGATGCATTCATTGATCACCTCTTTGATAGGAAACCAGATTTTTATTTGAACAATTAATTTCAATTCCTTAGTCTAAAACCTGTGAGAGAATTTTTATAAAGTATGTTGGAAATGCCTTAGATTTTGAAAAAAGGGTTTTCAAAGGATTTCTTTTCCCAAGGATTTATTTTGGAAATATTTTTTGGAAAAGTTTTGAAATTTCAATTTTCAAAGAAACACGTATACTACTATGTTGGTTATGTTAAGAAATTTTTAGTTTATAAAAGACTAATTCCTGAAATCCTTAAATATTTATATGTATATATCAATAAAGGATTGATTTTTATTTTTGGCAAGAAAATAGTTCTCCATATTGGGAAATTTGTGTTTAAATATTTTTTTGGAAACCCTAATATATATAAGTTTGATTTTTAAGGGAAGTCTTGATATGGAATAATTTTTATTATGCAGAAACAAGAATAAAAGAGCATATATTTAGCTCAATGATTTTTCGGTTTATATAATCGAGGTTTTTAGATTTTCTATCTTTAAGGTACATAAAAAATAGGATGGCATTCAATTTTATTGGGTATGTAGTTGAAGTGTTGTTGTACCCTCCAACTATTGGAAGAAATATTTCTGTGCGAAGTATGCAGGAAATAGCGGCTGGAATATTTTTGGGTGTTTGGAATTGTTATTGGTTGTAGTAGTTTTGTTGGGACTACTGTAAATTATTGGAGCATGGTTCGGGCTAGGTGGTAGGCCTTGACACCGTCGTGACGAGGACACGAATTTTTGGATCACATCAAACCGAAGGAGACTGCACAAAACGATTATTATTATTTAATCCAACCTTAATCGGATCTAGGTTCAATTGACATCCAAAAACCATCTAGCAATTGACCACATAGTGGTAAACCTAAAGTTGTCTACCAGTTAACAAATTTTGCCACAACTTGAACTTGGAACGAGACTACAAAAGTCGTGTCTGAATTCCCCCAAGTTGCCTTCTTTCGTTCCTCCTTTCTCAATCAGCCAAACCCAGTCTCCATCCTCCTCATCCTAATATCTGCCTCTCTCTTCCATTCCTCCCTCAATCGACATCGTTTTCCCTAGAAGCAGCAACCTTGGCTCTCCCCCTCATGCTAGTTTTGCACGTTAGATCTCGCCCCACCACGACTCCAGATCTAAATCTTATTTCCTCCCTCCGACCACTTTTTAGCCCAAAACATCATTCCACACTGCCGGTTTTTGCTCGTACCGTTATGGTCTCAACCCTCACGATGCCACTTGATTGGACCAGAAGGTTTCGTTGCTTTTGGGCTGAAAGAGCTATTCGTCATGGTAGGATTTGCACCGATCCTCTACTTCGAGACCTTTGAGTAGGGACGTTACCCATTGTTGCATCTGCCTTTTTGATGTTGTAACGACCCGTAATTTATGATAATTAAATTTTGTTAATTTTATAAGATTTTGGTAATTAAATTTGGAATAAATAAAAAATTTGAAAATTGTTAATGAATTAATAACGGGAATGAATTGTAAGAATGTTAAGGCAAGTTAATAAATAACTAATTTAGTGCAATCCCAATTAATTGAAACAATAGCAAGGTCATAATTGATTGTAATTAGTAAATCGGGAAATAAAATTCAAAGTTATATTAAATGACGAAATAATAGGTAATAAGCTGTAATTTGGAAAAATCAATATTAGATAATTAATTGTAATAATTATTGGTTGATAATAAAGGATGAATAGGATAATGATTGATTGAATAAAAAGAATGGGAATCAAGATTTATTAATTTAAATTTAATAATTGGATTAGTTGGAATTAAAGGATAATTAATATTTAAATATTATGTAAATAAAGATTAAGATGAAATTGGGAAATATTAAAGTACCATGTTATAAAACAATGTTAATTATATCCTTATCGTAATAAAAGACTTGAATAACAAGGTTTAAAAGTTAATAAATGGATTTTGGAATTTTAAATGTATAAATTTCTGAATTTAATGAAATTGAGGTTAACACTGAAATTGATGATTTAATCAACTCTAATTTGACATCTAAATTTATTTAAATTAGTGTAAATGATTAAGAAATTTAAAAATGAAAAAATTTCCAATTATAGAATTGAAATTGAAAATTTGATTTAATTAATAAAATTTTAATTTATTTAATTAACTGAAAAATAGCCATTTTGGCCACTAACTCGGATTTCGATGAAACCAGTTTCATCGGATCCATAACAGTGAATTATTATGGGATTTTAAGTTTCATAGCGATCGGACTTGTCGTTTGATCGTACGGGCTCGAAACGCCTAGAAATCAATGAAATTAAAATCAATTGAAATCAATTTGATATAACTTGATTTTAGCATAACTTCTTCATACGATGGAATTTGGACTTGAATCCTATTCCATTGATTTTAAAATATTCAAAAACATCTATTTTGATATATGATTTGACCCAATTTCGTTTTGGAGTCAGAACGTGCTTTTCGGGCCATTTATCGTTCCACGGTCCAAACCATTCATATCCGTTCCTCTATTTCTCAGCCCTACCTATATATACCTTGTTATAAACCCTAGTCTATTTCTTATTCCTCATTTCTATACGTACATTTCCAGTTGCTCCTCTTTATTTCCAGTGGCAGACAAAACAAAAATTTACAATTGCAATTTCAAATCAAATTCAAAGCCAAAATTTTAAACTCCTCAAATACTATCAAATTATATATAAGTGAAGCTCTTGACGAGCGTAATCTTCTGGTATTGTTCGTTTTTCGATTTGACGCATCAGTTGTCCTGGAATCAATGAATTTGTTTCGTTCGTTCGTTTTGGCTTTTGTGATTCAACGGTGGATCTGCGTCCTTAGGTCGATCTGAGGGTATGGATGCATAGGGGAAGTCGAGAAAAACCTATCCATACCACCGTTTATGGTCGTAAGTCAGTGGAACCGCCTTGAATCATGGTTAGACGGCGGCGGCGGCGAGTGGGGTAGGTGGAGCCGGAGGGTCGCGCGAAGCCACGAGATGGGCGGCTCATCATGACCGAGGTGGTGGCGAGGCCTGATCGATGCCCAGTCGTGTGGTTCATCGACGTTGTGGGTTTCTGTAGCGGTGACTTTTAGGGTTTTGGGTTCGGTTGTTCTGCGCGTGAACAGGTCGCGTGCACGTTCTAGAAGGAGGTGATATGTATGACATTTTTTTTATAATTCAATTTGTATATTGTTTTAATCGTGATAACTTTCGCGACAAGGTCCACTTCATGTGCGGTTTTCTCCGTTAGGATCGTATTGGAAATCCATATATTTTGGCGCTGGTTTGGATGGATTCTGAAACTGTTCAAATTTTGGGTTTAAATTGGATTTGAATTCAATTTAAATTCAAAAGTTGAGTGTTTTAACCCACTCACAACTTCTAAAATTTCTTATATTTGTTAAATTGATTATGATGTGATTTGAAATTTACTTATGACTGTTTGGCATATTTTTAATCATCATCTCAGTTAAATCGAATTTATTTGAATAAAATTGTTATTTAATTCATTATTGCATATAAACTGCCAGTTAAATTGTTATTTAATTTATTATTGAATATAAACTGCCAGTAAATACCTGATATTATTATCTGTTCCATATTGATGTTATTGTTTGAATTGGATGATGATTGTGGTAAATGTTTGATGATTGATATTGGATGAATGGATGTTGTATTTTATATTGTTATAAACTGCAGGTTGTATGAATTTTATTTCGTTCGGGATTGCGGTTTGAAATGATAATAACCGTATTTATATTTCAAATTACGGATTGAAATGATAAATATCCGTATCACTTGACCATAGGATAGAAAATTTTATACAGACACCGCAGTCTATATATAAAAATATTTTGAAATGATTCCTATAGTTTCAGAAAGAAATATATGGTTATATAAATATTGATTTTAGATGACATATAAATGTTGTTTTATTATTTATTTTTAGCTATGTATAAGAAATATAAAATAAGTTAAGTAATAAAGTTGATTGTTTTATATAATATGGTTAAGTATCTATTTAAATTAAATTGTATATAGAGTTTATAATGACTTAAAAAAAATTAAGGTTTGAAGATAAATATGAATTTGATTTGGAATTAAATTATTTAAGAATTATACTCGAATAACTTTGATTTGAAATTTAAATAAAATTGAGGCTTTAAAGGGTATGATTTTTATAACTTGATTTTGGTTTAGAGTGATTTAAATGAATATCAAGTTGATTTAAATGAATATATCAAGTTAAATAAATTGAAAGAAGATCCAGTTATTTGAAGCTAAAAGTTTTACTTAAAGGATATTGGATTTATTAAGTAAACATTTTGAAACTAGATAATAGTAATTGAATTTGATATATATGGAATTATCAAAGAAATAGTTTTGAAATGGTGGAATATTTAAAGCTTTGAAATATATGGAAATTGAAATGGTTTATTATGTGGATCAAATCAGTTTGAAATCGGTATAATTTGGAATAGTTTATTAGGAAACTGGATGAATTGAAATTTATGATTTGGGATTTAGTTAAATTTAAAATCTAGAAATTCGAGTTGTTTTGGAATTGATTTGTGAAATTGAAGAAGCTATTTTATTATATAAATTATTTTAATATTTAAACCATTTAAATGGTTGAAGTTATGTTTCAAAGTTACGAGTTTCAAACTATTATGATTTGAAGGTGTTATATTTCAAGTTTTTTGATATCGAAGTGCTATAACGTTAAAAGTGCTATGATTTTTGGAAAAGGATATATTTGAAATAAAAAAGATATCATATTGATTTGGTTTTTAAAATGGAAATGATATCGTATTTATATGGTTTTGAAATGGATTTTATATTCTGGTTTTGAAGTATAAATTATTTTGAAAATGACCGCGGTGTTACAATAACGTTTGGTTGTTAAAGAGACCGGGATCGGAAGTTGTCATACTCTCTGCCAACTCCGAAAACCACTTTAACAACCGTGCATGCGGTGGAGATTCCAGAATGAAGTAGGATGGCGGCGGCGTTCCTTTGAGGTATATACGTGGACCCGACTCCCATAAGTTGGCAAAAGGTGGCTAAAACAGGAGCGATTGACGGGCTAAGAAGGTAGCACCTTTTCCCGGACACACTCCTTCGATACCATTCTATTACTTTGTGATTGATTGGGGCCCTTTTTGATTTTAGGGGTGTGGCTCGAGGTGGGCGGTAGTAGCTGCTACGCGTTACCACCGGTCCGAAAGCATAATTGGTATATCTACCCTGTCATTGCCTAGTTGTGCCTGTCACCTACCCTAGCGCGTCTTGTACGAGTTTGGTTTTCTCCCGTAGCCTGTGGAGTATTTAGGGTAGTCTCCCGATCTGGAGATGCATCGATACTGGATGGACTACTAGGACTATTATTGTGTTAAGGGGGAGATTGGGTAACTCCTTAACGCTATTTAAAAGTAAGTTTATTTTACTATAGACATTATTGTAATAGCGAAATATTACTACATAGTAAATAGTTTAACGGATCCTTAGGAGATGTGGATCCCGAGCATCTCTTAAGTTACTGCACTCATGTTTGACACTGGATAGGAGATGTCAAATCCCGTAAACATCTCTGACGCCATTCCACTCATATTGTTTATATTGATTTAACTTACATAAGATCTTTTATTCTGACTCGAGTGTTTTGTCTTTTCAATTTGCTTGGGTCAGTCTGAGCATTTCAGGATTGAAGACTTTATTTCTGGAGGACGAAGACGAAGATTGTATTGCTATTATTTATTATATTATTCCACTGCATCACGTTGTTCCGCTGCATTATTTATTATTCTCTGGTATGTGTAACTCTGATATGTATTGTATAAGTAAAATCGAATATTTTGTAAAACGGCTTCATGAACTGTTTATTTAATTATTATATTTTATCGTTCCGCTGCAAGATTCTGTTTTTTTTTATTTCTTTCTCTGTTTTTCTTATTCACCCAATAACAATTCGCCCTTTTGTATGGTTTGAGTCTGACGTGTGTGGTTTATCGTCTATTTAAAGCGTACAAAAAGGCGAGCGGTTACAACGTGGTATCAGAGCTTTGGTTTAGCGATAAATCTTAGCTTTGTGGGGTCTGACTCTTTATTAATAGGGTAGTAATACCCTATAATGAGTCACTGAGAGTATATATATGAGAGAGCGCATTTGTTAGTGTTATAAAAAGGTTTTGATATTGTGTTAATTTGTTCCGTTTTGTATTTATAAGTTCTGCTTGGTGCATAGGATGCTATGACATCAATAGGGATTTCTAAACACTTAATAGGACAGATCGACACAATATTTGTTTTGAATATAGGCGAATGAAATAATTTTGCCTATTATATTTTTTTATATATATAATTTTTTTTTTATAAATGATATATATTTGGTTGTAATATATTGGTTATTAGGTAGTGAAATTTATAAATATTGGTTGGAAATAAGATTTAAAATAAAAGTAACTGAAGTTGGAAATTTAAGAATTTAAGTTCCGGGATTTTGAAAATTTCTTTCAAAGGATTTGGAATAGGATAATATTGGTTATAAGTATTTTTTGATATACATATTTCAATATAAATTGAAAGAAGTGTTTTAAAGAAATTTGGAAGGAGATAAGTTCTGTACTCCCTCTCTGTCGTGGAAAAATGATTTCGGTGATGAGTGCACGCATCATCGATATTCATTTTCGAGTTTCGAAGTGGGAAGGCCATTGTAGTAGTTTTACTACAGATTTATTTTAATAAAAAAATAAAAATTTCAAATTGTTTTAAATATAATTAGATATATAAATTGTAAGTGTATACATCTATCTGTTATTTTAAAATGATTTGAAATTTAACCCGGTATTTAGTTCTTAAGTTTCTGTTAATTAATAGTTTCAATTATTTTAGTGAAATGGAATCTAACTAATTAATAATTGGAACCTCTAAATGAAATAAGTTAAACGTGTGTAATTTTCAGTTTGCATTCTTTAACATATATATAACTTTCCAAATATTAAAAGTTGTAATGTTTAATAAGAAAATGTAATGGAAATTGTACAAGTAAAAGTATGTAATGAAATTGAGAAATGAATAAACATAAGGCAATAAGAAGAAACTGACATGACCTAAATAAATGAAAATGAATAATTGTAAGTAATAAATGAAAATAAATGAAATAAACACTGAATGAGTGAATGGAAATAAAAGTTTGTAAGAAATAAAGGTAAATTAAAAAGATGAATCATTATATGAATGAAAAGGAGTCTAAACAATAAATGCTATGAAATGAAATTAATAAGAATGAACTCGATCTATTGGTTGAAATTGTTGTTTGTTTGGTTTATGGTTGTTTGGGCAAGGGTACTTTAAAATTGTTTGGACGTATAAATAATCTATTTAGCTTCATCTAAGACTGTTGAGTAAATGGTGCACTTAATAGTTTATTGTCCATTCTGTACAATTTAAAGTTTTTGAACCCGAACAACTATTTATTTTGTTTGATATGAATGGATAATTGGTGTATGTTGATTTTATGTGATGGTTGTATACTTTATTGCAAATGATTGTTGTTTATATTGATTTGTTGTTAGTGGTCGAAACAACTTTAAATATTTCATTTTATATAATTGCTAACCTTTTTGGGATTATGTAAGTGAAATACAGGTTATAGAAACAATTACTACTGCTTTTGGTTTCATAATTAAGCGTTGTTTGCTCGACAAATAGGTATGTTCTCGGATTATCGTTTTATAGCATTATTTTATTGTTTTTCTCGTGTTGGGATATATTATTTGAGATATTGTGTTATATATTAATATATTTGATATTATATTTTCTCTCAAGCCTCTCCGTACAAAGGAGACTCCGTCGAAATTTTTTGCAAATTTTGGACTTAGAATTTTTTCGAAAATGTTTTCCAAACTTTATTAATTCAAGTATAAAAAGATTTGATGGTTATAAATTGGTATATTTTATTTAAATTGATAAATTTGGTAAATTTATTTGTGATAAATTTAATATTTTAAGTAAGATATATTGATTTCTTATTTCTTCTTTTCCCTTCTTTTTCCTTTTCGAGGACGAAAAGTTTTGAGTGGGGGAGAGTGTAACGACCCGTAATTTACGATAATTAATTTTTATTTTATTTTATAAGATTTTGGTAATTAAATCTGGAATAAATAAAAATTTGAAATTTGTTAATGAATTAATAACGGGAATGAAATGTAAGAATGTTAAGGCAAGTTAATAAATAACTAATTTAGTGCAATCCCAATTAATTGAAACAATTGTAAGGTCATAATTGATTGTAGTTAGTAAATTGGAAAATAAAATTCAAAGTTCTATTAATCGACGAAATAATACGTAATAAGTTGTAATTTGGAAAAATCAATATTAGATAAATATTTGTAATAATTGTTGGTTAATAATAAAGGATGAATAGGATAATGATTGATTGAATAAAATGAACGGGAATCAAGATTTATTAATTTAAATTTAATAATTGGATTAGTTGGAATTAAAGGAAAATTAATATTTAAATATTACGTAAATAAAGATTAAGATGAAATTGGGAAATATTAATGTACCATGTTATAAAACAATGTTAATTATATCCTTATTGTAATAAAAGACTTGAATAATTAGGTTTAAAAGTTAATAAATGGATTTTGGAATTTTAAATGTATAAATTTCTGAATTTAATGAAACTGAGGTTAACACTGAAATTATTAATTTAATCAACTCTAATTTGACATCTAAATTTATTTAAATTAGTGTAAATGATTAAGAAATTTAAAAACGATAAAAATTGCCAATTATAGAATTGAAATTGAAAATTTGATTTAATTAATTAATTTTTAATTTATTTAATTAACTGAAAAAAGCCATTTTGGACACTAACTCGGATTTTGACGAAACTAGTTTCATCGGATCCATAACGGTGAATTATTGTAGGATTTTAAGTTTCGTAGCGATCCGACTTGTCGTTTGATCGTACGGGCTCGAAACGCCTAGAAATCAATGAAATTGAAATCAATTTGAAATAACTTGATTTTAGCATAACTTCTTCATACGATGGAATTTGGACTTGAAAGCTGCTCCATTGATTTTAAAATATTCAAAAACATCTATTTTGATATATAGGTTGACCCAATTTCGTTCCGGAGTCAGAATGGGATTTTCGGGCCATTTATTGTTCCACGGTCCAAACCAGTAGTATCTGTGCCTCTATTTCTCAGCCCTACCTATATATACCTTGTTATAAACCCTGGCCTATTTCTTATTCCTCAATTCTATACATACAATTCCAGTTGCTCCTCTTCATTTCCAATGGCAGACAAACAAAAATTTCCAATTGCAATTTCAAATCAAATTCAAAGCCAAAATTTCAAACTCCTCAAATACTATCAAATTATATATCAGTCTGAAGCTCTCGACGAGCATAATCTTCTGGTACAATTCGTTTTTCAATTCGGCGCATTAATTGTCCTGGAATTAGCGAATTTGTTTCGGCTGTTCGTTTTGGCTTTTGTGATTCAACGATGGATCTGCGTCCTTATGTCGATCTGAGGGTATGGATGCATAGGGGAAGTCGAGACAAACCCATCCATACCTATGTTATGGTCATAGGTCAGTGGAACCGCCTCAAATCGCGGTTAAGCGGCGGTGGTGGCGAGTGGCTTAGGTGGAGTCGGAGGGTCGCGCGAAGCCAGGGGATGGGCGGCTCGGCATGACCGAGATGGCGGCTAGGCCTGATCGATGTCTAGTCGTGTGGTTCATCGGCGTTGTGGGTTTCTGTAGTGGCGGCTTCTAGGGTTTTGGGTTCGATTGTTCTGCACGTGAATAGGTCGTGTGCGCGTTCTAGAAGGAGGTGACGTGTACGACATTTTATTTTATTTTTTTATAAATCAATTTGTATATTGTTCTAATCGTGATAACTTTTGCGTACGAGGTCCAATTCACACGCGGTTTTCTCCGCTAGGTTCGTATTGGAATTCCAGACATTTTAGACCTAGTTTAGATAGATTCTGAGACTGTTCAAATATTTGGTTTAAATTGGATTTGAATTCAATTTAAATTCAAAAGGTGAGTGTTTTAATCCACTCATAACTTCTAAAATTTCTTATGTTTGTTAAATTGATTTGTGATGTGATTTGAAATTTATTTACGACTGTTTGGCATATTTTTAATCATCATCGCAGGTAAATTGAATTTATTTGAATAAAATTGTTATTCAATTCATTATTGCATATAAACAGCCCGTTAAATTGTCATTTAATTTATTATTGAATATAAACTACCAGTAAATACATGATATTATTATCTGTTCTATATTGATGTTATTGTTTGAATTGGATGATGATGATAAATGTTTGATGATTGATATTGGATGAATGGATGTTGTATTTATATTGTTATAAACTGCAAGTTGTATGGATTTCATTTCATTCGGGATTGCGGTTTGAAATGATATATAACTGTATTTATATTTTAAATTACAGATTGAAATGATAAATATCCGTATCACTTGACCATAGGATAGAAAATTTTATACAGATACCGCGGTCTATGTATAAAAATATTTTGAAATGATTCCTATGGTTTCAGAAAGAAATATATGGGTTATATATTGATTTGGTTTTTGAAATGGAAATGATATCGTATTTATATGGTTTTGAAATGGATATTATATTCTGGTTTTGAAGTATAAATTATTTTGAAAATGACTGCGGTGTTACAATAACGTTTGGTTGTTAAAGAGACCGGGTCGAAAGTTGTCATACTCTCTGCCAACTCCGAAAACCACTTTAACAACCGTGTACGCGGTGGAGATTCCAGAATGAAGTAGGATGGTGGCGAAGTTCCTTTGAGGTATATACGTGGACCCGACACCCATGAGTTGGCATAAGGTGGCTAATCAGGAGCGATCAACGGGCTAAGAATATAACACCTTTTATCGGACACACTCCTTCATACCATTCTATTACTTTGTGATTGATTGGGGCTCTTTTTGATTTTGGGGGTGTGGCTCGAGGTGGGCGGTAGTAGCTGCTACGCGTTACCACCGGTCCGTAAGCATAACTGGTATATCTACCCTGCCATTGCCTAGTTATGTCGTGTCACCTACCCTAGCGCACCTTGTACAAGTTTGGTTTTCTCTCGTAGCCCGTGGAGTATTTAGGGTAGTCTCCTGATCTGGAGATGCGCTGGTACTGAACGGACTACTAGGACTATTATTGTGTTAAGGGGGAGATTGGATAACTCCTTAACGCTATTTAAAAGTAAGTTTATTTTACTATAGTCATTATTATAATAGAAAAATATTACTACATATAAATTGTTTAACGGATCCTTAGGAGATGTGAATCCCTACCATCTCTTAAGTTACTGCACTCAGTTTGACACTGGATAGGAGATGTCAAATCCCGTAAACATCTCTGATGCCGTTCCACTCATATTATTTACATTGATTTAACTTACATAAGATCTTTTAGTTCTGACTCTAGTGTTTTGTCTTTTCAATTCGCTCGGGTCGGTCTGAGCATTTAAGGATTTGAAGTTATTTCTGGAGGACGAAGACGAAGATTTTATTACTATTGTTTATTATATTATTCCACTACATCACATTGGTCCGCTGCATTATTTATTATTCTCTGGTATGTGTAACTCTGATATGTATTGTATAAGTAAAATCGAATATTTTGTAAAACAGCTTCATGAACTGTTTTATTTGATTATTATATTTTATCATTCCGCTGCAAGATTCTGTTTTGTTTTATTTCTTTCTCTGTTTTTCTTATTCACCCCAATAACAATTCGCCCTTTTGAATGGTTTATGTCTGATGTGTGTGGTTTATCGTCGATTTGAAGTGTACAAAACGACGGGCTGTTACAGACGTCCTATTGGTGTAGAATTTCGATAAAGGCAATATTTTGATTCATTCGGAGGTGAAGGATGTTCTGATTGAGCTGACCAATGATGATCTCGTTGAGAATTTGGAGGCCTTTCCGAAGGACATGGACTTGGTTGAATTTGAAGTGACCGATTCAAAGATTTTATAGCATATCTTTTCCCAGGAAATCGGTTTTAACGACCCGGAAATTTTTACGATTTAAGTAATATAACCAACTGAAATTTTCATAAAAATAAACAAAAAAATTCAACAATGAGAATTTGTTATTTGGAATACGTCTATTTGAATATGGCTATTGGTAGATTTTCATTTGAAAATATGAAAGTTAGTTTGGTTGTGAAATTTCAATGTAAAATTTAAAATCAGTTAATTTGATGGAAAAAAATATTTTGAAATCTGAATATTTTTACGTAATAAAGACGTATAACATTTTCTATGTGAGTCGTCGTATTTCATTTCGTCAAATTTGGACTGCTCTAGCTTCGTTTATGTTATTTTCGGCGTTTTAGTAGCAGTTTTGGAAGCGAAATTTGAGTTTTGATAGGTGGGTCGTATCACTCGTATCTGTATACCTTTCTACTCGTCTCGTCGTGCCGATCTCCACAGTATATTCATTTATGTAGTTCGGCATCCGATGCGTGGTGGAATATGCAAAACGAATAGCCATATCGGTACCTGTTTGGAACCTTTTGATGTTCTGTATCCTTTCATAATCCACGTGTAAACCAATGGCCACTAGCTTTAAATATTCCTTGAATTCAACGTTGTGGCTTTTGTTATTCCACTTTTTAAATATACTGTTGCTTCATTTCCTTGCCCATTCCATCTCTTCACTTTCATTCGTTCTGTCATGCTTATAAAAAATAATAATATAATATCTAAAGCTATATATATAATATATTTTACATGAAAACAACACATCTCCTCAACTCGTTCTCTTTTTCAAAGCAACCGGCCTCGAATTCTCCCCTCCCCTCAAGCCCGCATCGCAAACCCCAACCAGCATCTTACCCGTGCCTAACCTTCATCGCTTCTCCACGTTAACTCACCTGTGCTAAAGCACAAGCAACAGCCTCTCCACCCAATTCTCAACCGTGACCACCAATCTCCCGCAAATCCACCACCATGCAGCAATGTCAAAACCCTCCTTCATCCTATTGCCGCCAGTAAACTTTCCCCTTCCTCTCTCCGCCATATCTCTCCAGCTGCTTTCATTTCATCCCTAACTTGCCGCCTTTCCTCTCATCACCCCTCAGCGGTCGCTCCATCTAACTTCATCCGATCACCCCAAACACCCAGCGCTGCCATCCAAACACACCCACTGCCTTAGTTCCATCCCCCTCACTTCACGCAACAACCCACTTGCCGAGCTTCTCCATCAGCCAAGCCCGCCTTTCCTTCTAGCTTCAACCACCAAGCGCCTCAGGCCTCTCCGCAATAGCATGTCGCCTCCAAGCTGTGCAGTTAAAGCGCTCGGCAGATTCAAAGCGGTGGAGGTGCAAAAAGTCATAGCGGGGATATAGCGAGGATATAGCGGGATATAGCGGATAGCTCTAAAATAGCATATAAAACTCGTACTTAATATTTTTACAAATATATAAATGGTAATTAAATAAAAAATTATCACTCAATTGAATTATAATTAATACATAAATAATTTTAAACAAAAAACATGTTCAAATATACTTTAAACAAACGTAAAACTGTTATATAACATAATTGAATTTAGTAGAATATTAGAGTATTTTCATTTCTGAAAATATATTAAAAATTAAATCAAATAAATTAGTTTCATAATTTTTATAATGTATAAATGCAATTTTTAATTCATTTTATTAAAGAAGATATAGCAAAAATAACAAAATATAGCGGGAACAATGGGATATAGCGGAAATAGCGGGGATTAAAGAGGAAAGGCTATAATTTGGGGGATATATAGAAAAATCGTAGCGGTAGAAATCCGCTATGAGATATAGCGGGATTATAGCGGGGTAATAGCGGGGCATTAACTATATAGCCTCCAAGCACTAACCCACATCCTCTCCATCCTCTACAGCCCGTATTATCATCATCATCTCCCTCTCGTTGCATCACCTCAAGCGCAGTCACCCCTAGCAGCGATAGACAACCGAATCTTTCCTCCATGTAAACAGCTCCAGCCAATAACCCTTCCGCAAACCCAATCCCCTCACCGAGATCGCTCCACCGCCAGCACACCACAGATCCACGCAACCCTTGCTTCACCCAACTCTCCGGCCTTTATCCCCTGATTGCAGCCGAAAGCCACCTCTAGCCTTCCACTTCTCTTTTCTATATATAAAAAAGAAAAAAGAGTATATTGATTTCTAAATATTTTTTTAAAATATAATATATATATATTTTTTTTGATTTTGATATATGTGTTTTAATAAATATTGATTTTTAAAATATATGAATTTTTTTATTTTAAATACGTGTTTTAAATTGAATATTGATTTAATAAAAAATACAATATAAAAATTTTATTTGAAATATGTGAGTAAATTTTAGATTTTTTGAAATTATATTTTTTTTCATCGATCTCGAGTCCACCTTGCTTTGCTTTGTGATTATCATTTGGATTGGCCGATTGTCGAGTTCATGATTCAAAACCATAGTTTGTTGGGTTATCTATTTTCTCTAGTCTCAAAAGGTGAGCGATCACTCATGATGAACATTATTATATTTAGTAAATTTAATTCACATGAAATAACAATTGAAATATGTTGTTAAATTTTGAATTGGTTAGACATTTAGTTGTTAAGTTTGAGATGTTATATCTGCATTTGTTAACCTATATTAATTGACATATGACGCCATAACCATGTTGTGTGTGTGTGTGTGTGTGTGTGTGTGTGTGTGTGTATATATCATATAAATTGTTACTTATGATCCATGTTGTAATTGATGTATTATGCTATGGTATACTATTATTTTACTTGTTCTCACTCTGCAAGTTCCTTGTGAATTAGGAAATCCCCATGGATTGAAATGATACATACCTAAACGATATTATAGATTAGGGGAAATCGTTAGGGGTTGAAATGATAAACCCAAGCGATTTTATTGAATTTTAAAATTTTTGGGATAACATGTTGAAATGATACATACCCGTAAATATTAAATTATTGTGGACTGAAAGGATAAGTATCTATATCACTTGACCACTGGATAGAAAACTATATACTGACACTATTGGTCTTTAATTAATTTCCTGAATTTTTTAAATTATGAGTTTTTGATAAATATTGGTTTTTAAATATAATATAAAGATTTTATTTTAACATATGTGTAAAATTTAGATTTTTAAATTGTATGTTTGGAAATTTTAATTTTATAAGTTAAGTTTTGAAAAATATAAATTTTAGATTTTACTTATAATTTTATTATTTTTAAATATATATATAAAATAAGATTTTATACAATATATTTAGTAAAATAAGATTTAATTTAGTGATAATTAATATAATAAAATTTAATAAGAATTTAATTTAACTAATATATATAATATGTTTTAAATATTTATTTACAATCTGTATTAATAGTTTTAAAATAGATTTGGTACTAACTTAAGTAAATTAAGGTTGGAAAGAAGAATTGAAATTGATTTGAAATTTTATCGGTTTAAGAATTGTATTTTAATTAAAATTAATTTGAAACTTATTAATTTTGAGATTTTAAATATATGATTTTATAACTTGATAACTAGATTTTTGATTAAAGGTGGTTAAATGAATATTTTCAAATTTAAATAAAATTGAATTGATTATTTAATTTTTGAATTAAATTTGTAATTTGAGATTTTTATTTAAATGTTATTAAAAGTGATTAAGTGAGTATTTACAAATTTAAATAAAAATTAAAGTTGAATTTTGAAATATAAATGAATTCATTAAATTGAGTTATTGTAAATGTTTGAATATTTAAAACTTTGAAACCTATTAAATTGGAAGTGGTTTAAATTTGTAGTTCAAACCTGGATTAAAATCGATATAAATTAAAAATGATTTTTATAAGAATTTGAATTGAACCTTTAACCTTCTAATTGAAATTGTTGAACTGAGAATGATTTAAATTGAATTTTGGAATTAAAGTTGATTTGAATTGATTTGTGAAATTGGAAGAAAACAATTTTAATTTGAAGCTATTTTCTATATAAACTCTTTTAAATATATAAACTATTTTGGTATATATATTATTTTAAATTTATAAACAATTTTAAACATATATATATATATATAATATAAACTTTTTTAATATATATACTATTTTAATCTATAACATATTTCTAAATACAAACTATTTTATTGTATACTTTTTCCAAAATATAAACTACTTTCAAATTGTTTAAGTTAGAATTGTTATGATTTAGATTTAATGGATTTAAATGCGAATACTTTGATATAATGATTTTGAAAATGAATATGACTTGAAGTGATATAATTTCGAAAATGAATATGATTTGAAGTAATATGATTTCAAAAGTAATATGATTTCAAAAGTGATATGATTTTGAAATGAATATGATATTTTGATATGTAGTATGAACCGTTTGAAATGAAAAATGACCACGGTGTGAAATAAGTGTTTGGTTGTTAAAGAGACTGGGATCAGATATTGTCATACTCTCTGCCAATAGCGAAAACCACTTTAACAACTGTGCACATGGTGGAGATTACAGAACAAAGTAGGATGGTTTAGAGATGTCTGTATTAGGTATGAACACAGCCCTGACTCCTGCGAGTCAGCTTGATGTGAATGAAATAGGAGCCATGCTGGGCCAAGTGAGGTCACACCTTCGATCGAGCATGCTTCTTCGATACCATTCTATTACTTTGTGATTTGATTGGGTGCACTTTGATTATGGGAGTGTGTCTCGAGGTGGGCGGTAGTAGCTGCTATGCGTTACCACTAGTCCGGATCAGCAAAACGGTAGTATCCTATGTTGGGCATTACCTCGCATGCCTTATCACATGCCTTATCGTGCCCACTACGAGTTTGGTTTGTACCGTAACTATGGAGTGCTCACTGAGTATTCCACCGGTTTGGTGGAGCTTACGTATCTGTCTAAACTATGGGAATATATAAAAATATGTTAAGGTGGATATGGGTAACGCCTTAATGCTATTTTAATATTTTGCTTTACTGTAGATTGTAGACATTATCTATGTAGCGTATTGTACTATGTATATAAATAGTTTAATGGATAAGGAAGGGAATCCCAAACATCCTTTAAGTTATTTGCATTTCACTTGGACATTTCACTTGAGTTGATCTACTGGCATATGAATGTTAATCTTGACTCCAGTGTTTTGTGTTTTTCTTTATGATCGGGTCAGACCGAGTGTCACAACATTGAGACTCACCTTTGGAGCTTGGAGCTTCGCTTGGAAATCTATCTGTTATCTATTCAGATTTCATTCTTTTCAGTTATTTCCAGTTGTTTATGTTCAGACTTGTCATATTTGTTTTTGTATTGGGACTTCTATGTATTGGATTTCTTTTATGTTTTACTTTAGACTCTGATGTTCTATAGTAGCTTCATAAACTACTATTTATCTATTCCGCTGCTTATTGTTATATTACTCTGTGACTATGATTCTATGGTTGATTTATTTACCGTATATGCTAAGTTTTGCCAAATATAAATTAACAGTCTGTTTAAGCAATTCAAGTCCGACATGAGTGGATGATTGTCGATTTGAATGATTCGAAATAGCAGGTCGTTGCAATGGTTTGGAATATGGATAATCAATGTCTAACTACCTGCCAAGTTGTGTGCATCATTCAACATAATGTCATCCCTAAGATGGAAAGTTACAACCGAATTTATCCTATGGTGCGGAAGATCACCTATGCTAGTATTGATGGCATTGCCGTCAATTGAACTTGCACCCTTATGATGCAATTTGTTGATCAAGGATTATCACTCCACAGAGTCACTTTCTATATTTTCACTTATCCACTCTCATCCTTAGTTAATACGGGTGAACCTCCATGGAGAGGTAGTTTAGCATAAGGTTCATTCTGCTATCGTTAGATCCTTCCTTAGGAAGATGACAATTTCGAAGCCGTCATCAGCATTGGCAGCGCCAATGGCACGAGACTGTGTATAACTGCCATGCTACGACCATTCAAGGGACGCAACGATGGATCAAACTCCAACCATGAGCAAGATGTCTTGTAGTCTGTAGGCATTGTTTTAAGAGTTATGACATTGTTATCTTTTTTCCTTTCAGAATTTGTTTTTTTCCTTTAGGTTGTTTGGGTTGTAATTATTAGTCATCTCTTGTAAAAGGCACGCACGATGTTATGAGTTCCTATTTATTTACTATGTTATTGTTTTTGGACATGCAAACCGCTCTAATGTATGCATAATAAAGAAGCAGTATAAATTTGGAAATCTCATAAAAGACATTTAACTAACAGTAAATGCAATATAAGACTAGAAGTTTAGAATAGCTGGAAAATTTTAACGAAGGACATGATAAAGTTGTTTTGGTATCACGGGTCATTGTTCATGTTTTTTAAAAGCTAATTTTTTTTGATAATTGGGCATGATGACACTTTTAAATAAAATGTCAAGTATTATGGGTAAAGGTTAGTTGTAGAATTTTAGAATTTGGTTTATGCATTAGCGGATAATCGACTTCCAATTATGTTGAAATTATGACTTAATTTGTCAAAATTTTTGAAAAGAAAATATTTTGAAAAGCTTCTCTTTTGAAAAAAGGTTGTTAGGTTTTATTTATTTTTGTCTCTTAAATTATTTTTAAAATTTATGTCCAAAAATTTAATTTCAAGGGAAAATGTGCGTCTAAAAGTTGTAGGATTTTATTTTTTAAAGGCGTACAAGTTTGAAAAGTGAGAAGGATTTTTGCGAAATATTTGACTTTGAAGGCCACATGTTAAGCGTAGGGAAGGCAAATAGAGTTAGAATTTGCGTATTTAGTAGTGCATTAGGATCGACGATGCGATAAATGCAAACGATAATAAGGGAAAAGCTGTTTTAGCCTTGGAATTTCTATTTCCATACCTTATCAACGATGCGTGCAAATTTACATGTAGACTTAATTCCATTTTAAAGCTTGAAAATAAGACTCCTCATGCATTTTGTACGTGGAGAATTTGGAGTAAATCTGGGGCAGCAGAGAAAATTCCACTATACTATATGGATAAGAAGATTATAGAGTGGTAAGAATGTTAAATTCTCTACTTAAATTCCTTTTTCCGGCATAGGAGTAAAGGTTAGGAAGCGATTTTTCAATACGTTAGATTTTTGAATTATTGGAATTGGATGCAAAATTGGTTGCTTCGTACTTTTATTTGTAAGAGCATAGGAGTTTTAGTTGAAAAGATTTTTCAAAAAGCTGAATACATATAGAACTGCCAGCATGTATAAAGGATGCTTGCATCATGTGTCCAAAAATGATTTCAAAGAATGCATTCATATAGAAGGATCCGATTTAGAACCATTATGCATATATATTTTCTGTATGGTGATACAGTAATACATTATACACTTGCACCTATTGGTTGCAAAAATTGGTAGTGTAGTTTAGGATAACTAGGAGCGAAAACCATGACTTAATCGTTAGTGAAATTTTGGGACGAAATTCTTTTTAGGGAGGAAGAATATAACACCCCGTAATTTGGCTCTAGTTATTTAATTAGTTAGTTAATTAATTAGGCTCTAAAAATGGAATTCATGCAAATGATGGAATTTGACCCTGAAACTTGCAACATTCTATTCGTGGCGAAATTCTGAGCAATTTTCATAGTTGGAGTTTTGTGTCCACATCCAAATGAAGAAGTTACGGATGAAAAACAAATTTGGAACGGAAACAATTCAATTGGATAAATTAATGTTTTTATATTAATTGTTTGGCCCCATAGGCCGACCCATTATTAGCACTGGTTGACCTCCAACGATCATCGGTAACCCATAGAAGTCGACTGTCGGCGACCTGGCGACTGCATTAAATCTAGGCCGTAAAGGCCCGGATTTAATATTTTAAATCGAACGGTCGTGGTTGATTCTAGCATCTATAAATTCAGGCCTAACCCTCTCTTCTCTTTCCATATGTTTTCTGAAAGCAGTAGCGAAGCTCTGCCATTTTCTCTTCTCCACTATATTCTAAATTATAAAATAAATATTTATATTTGTATATATACAATTAGAGAAGAATGGAAATCATATAAGAGAAGAAGAAGAGCGAATCAACAGTACGCGATAACGAGGTTATATATATATATATATATATATATATATATATCTGTTTGTAATTATATATTTATATTTCCCTTCAATCCCAAATCACTTCTGGGATATGTAATTCTAATGCATGTATATACCCTTTTTATACATATTTCTTTGATTAAAAAGGATTTGGAGATGAATTTAAGGTTCTATTTCAAATTTGGAGATTTAGTTCACTTTTAAAAGGTGAGTGTGAAATTTTATACATTAGTTATGATTTTAAATCTATTCCATTGGCACATGTTTGAATTTTATGCCTAAATCAATTTTATTTGTGAATTACAGGCTTAAATTAGTGTAGAAAAATATTGCCAACATATTTTTGTTTTAAATCTAATTTGAAATATGTTTACACCTTGATCTAGAAATCGGTCCCAAAGACTTTAGAATTTGAACAGTGTATATTTTTATTCCAGATCTGTACTTGGGTGTAAAAGAGGATTTTTGAATTATTGCCCAATTTGTGCTATGTTGTAGATTTTCCATAGTTTAATTTGTGGGAAGAACAATCGTTTGATTTTCATAAATTTGTTTACTTTTTCCACTTTTTATTAATTGATTTAAAAAGGAATACACATAAATAAAAAGGAAAGATATGTGCAAAGTAAGATTTATTATTTGTAGTTTACATCGTTTATTCTAAATAAAAAGAAATTATCCATTCCTTGCATCTCAAATCAAGTCAATATATCCTTTTTGTGTTAAACTAATTTATGGAAATCATAACGGAAAATTTTCCTCAGGAATCTAATTCCAGCAAATTAAACATGGAAAGCATATTCTAGTTAAATATTTATGATTTGAATATATTTGGATATGAATAAGTAGTTCTGTTAGATAGTTTATGCATATTTATTGTGTTAATGAAGAAGAGTATCATTTATTCATGCGTTATTTTATGTATAAAATTCGTTAGCTATTATTATATTTAGAGAAGCAAATAGTTAGAATTAGGAAAGGTAGTAATTCATATTAATGGGAAATAAAGTAGGAATTCTTACTTATTGATTAATAGGAAATGAAAGATTGTAACCTAAATTAATGGAGAATTAATGAGAAATAATGGATAGTATTAAATTAAGGGTTACAATTAATAAAGATAAATGGATTTATGAGACTGATGAAAATGGAACATATATAAAAATGTTACTAATTTGAAATTATTGATCATATATAAATATCTTAGGAAATGTCCTTTAGGATTTTATGGACAAATTGACATTTTTGAGCATCAAAATGGATTTATGGGTAGATAAGTATTTAAGGTAAATCTTATTGCCTTAAATGAAAAAGGAATTTGTAAGCTCAATCGAATGTCAACCTAAGGTACATAAGTAAAGACGTAGGATGGTTAATTGGATTTAGTAAGTTAGTGATGCGAGGTCAATAGAGTCACTCGACGGAAGACTGCCCTTTACTTTGAGACTACCAACAGTTGGGTGCACTTATTACCGATATGAGATATCAATAATACTAGGACCCATGATGGCGTGATAGTTTGGACCTGCTTTCTGAAGTAAAAAGTATTAAGCGGTGAGGGATATCTCCTAGGGTTTCGCTTTAGGTTTGAGGTATTAGCGGCTGTAGGGTCTGCCTCCTCCTAAAACGAAGTATCAAGTAACCTAGCAAGGTTTCAAATAAATAAGAATATCTCTAAAAAGGTTTACTTCGGTATTGAGGTATTAAGTGGCTATTATATGGCCCACCTCCTTACCGTTAGGGGTAATGTAATAAGTTTCCATATTTATAATTAAGAGTGATATGGATATCTTGGGAAAGGGTTTGCCTTAAGCTTGAGGTATTAAGTGGTTGTAGTGTCCGCTTCTTTCCTACGAAAGAAGTATTAAGTAGCCCAATGAGATTTCCAAGTAATGTTAGCAAATTATACCAATAAGGAGTACGCCTTATGGATAGGTATTAAATGGCAAAGGCTAACATATAGAATAAGTGTTAAATAATCAAAGGCATGCCTAGTCCTTGTTAATGAGGTATTAAGTGGCTTGGGTACAGTCTCCCACATTGTTAAGACTTTAATAACAATAGATGCGCTAGTGGCATGACTATTACAAATTATAAGGCCATAGGTAGTGGTCAAAGGTCTCTATAGCTAGGACAAATAGCCTAATAATGATGATGCTAGAAGACCGCCTTGGGAATAGGTCTTAAATGACGGAGTCTACCTCGATTGAGGTCTTGAATGGAAGAGTCTGTTTATTTCTGTTTTAAAAGTATTATGTGGCGATAGTAAAGTCCACTTCATATTTAGAAATATTAAGTGACTAATGGACTTGGAAGTATTGGGTGGTTGATAGGGCTTCATTAGTATTACATACTTAGGAATGGGTAAGTAAGTAATCGTGTGTGCAATGCAAGGTTAGGTTAGAATTGCTAACCTTAATAGATATAATAATTAAATAGAAACCAATCGGTATAAATTTATGTTATGGATAATTTATAGATTTTTCAATCACCAGAAAATTGTTTCGACCCCCTCCTTATTACAACTCACAGGATAGATTTAGAGAAATAGGTCATTGGAGCTGGATGTGCTTAGTTGTTGGAGAAGCCTTCTTTGCTCTCATGCTCGATGCTGATGTGACAATCTGCTACCCAAGGAATATCATTAATTCCAAGATAGCCATAATTAGTATTCTTATCCTATTATTGTATCCGCTGTGAGTTTAGATTTCTATCAGGCTCTGAAAATACTCATGCTTATTTGTAGGTGCAAATCCAATGATCTATGCTTTGATGGACTTGGGTTTTGATTTTTTTGAAATTTAGGCTTATTAATGTACATGTTGTTAAAAGAAGTACTCAGTACCGTGTTTTTTCTTAGTCCCAATTCCTTTGCAACTTTTTGAGTGTACTTTTACTGCCTTTCTAAGCATATCCCCAAGTTTGTGAATCATTTCATTTTCATCTTGACGTCTAGATCCCAATGAAAAGTCGCTTGGTCAAAAAGTCTGAAAACACTTGTCCCTAGATATGTTTTCGTTGAGAACAAAGCATTCTCTAAAACAAGGCAAGCCTCCATTATTATCTTCATATTCCAGTTAGTCTACAAAGAGTTGCTTCACCGCGTTACCTTCATTCAGCAGATATCCGCTTAAATGCTTTATATTGTTGAAATTCTATTCCCCATGCCAAGGGCAAGATCTATGCTCTGGAGATCATTCCACACCCTAACCAGGTATGCTCTTCCTTTCTCCTAATTTCTCACAAATTTTAATTGATAAATTCAACTAGGTATCGAGCACATCTTCTTGGTGCCAAGCACTTTTACTTAGCCCTGAGTACTATAAGTACTCAAGACTTAAGAAAATATTCCCAGTTTCATTTTCTGTTGTTTCTCGTCCCCAAATCCTTTGGGCTTCAGACCGGTGCTGACTCCTTGCAACCACCTTCCAACCACTTTAGACCGCTCGCCAGTGATCATCACAAGTCGCTGCCATCTTCCTATAACCGTCACTACCACTAGAGCACCATCGTCATCGATTGTTATTATTCTCGACCCCGTTCTCATTCAATTCTTGATCCAAAATCCCTATGTGGGTGGTGATCGGTGGTTCTGTCGTCGCTGTAGTATTTTGGCCGGTGGTGATAATGATTCAGGCGGTACTTAAATTAAGGGCCAGTCAAGTTAGGGCTTAAGTTTTCCTAGCGAATTACATGGGTCCGACCTTAGTAGAACTCGGGTTATTCCTTAGGAATGCATTTGCACCGAGTTCTCACATTCATAGGCTCTTTTGCTAACCACTATCAAGACTTCACTAATCATTTATTGTCAATTAAGCGCCAATAAGATGTTTCTCTTCCCAAAGAATGGTCGTATCGAGCGATTCAATTGCATAACTTTTCTAATTACTGCATGTGTTCCTGCAAAAGAAAGAACTTCTGCATCGCTCCAAACAATGTTTCAATTATCGATTATCTGACGATAACTGGTAAGATTCGATGCACAGTTTCATTATGTGGCTTGATTCGTTTTTCCAACAGGGCGGGCTATCTACACAGGATGATCCACTCGTCATGTATAGGACATGAGACTTATACTGCATCGATTAACACTTCGACTTGCTTTGGTCGACATTCAAAATCGGATTGGTCAAGACACACTGATATCAGTTGAATTCTGAATGCCGATCACACGGGTTTAAATTTAAAATAAAACATACTTAACCGTGTTGAATGTCAAGTTTTCCTATCCAGAATAACTTATCAATCGCCTCCCTTTAAGGCCGGCGCTAGGTCTTCTACTCCTCCCAAAGCTGGGTCTACTACCGCTTAGGGTACAACGTCCACACTTCCTGGGACAAGGCTGCAACGACTCGTATTTTACGTATTGAAGGATCATAAAATATTTTTACTTTATTTATTTTAGAGGTCGACTCTAAAATTTTGAGAACTAACTCTTGGGGACATTTTCCACATCCATAATTTTTGTTAAATTTTTATGTGGTCTTTTTAAACCTAAAAATCTTGTATGGACTATAACCTTTGATAAGAGCCGAATTAGGGTCTCATACCACTTTCATTACTTTAAAATGACGTTTCTCATTCCGTAGAGTGGTTATTATAGTAAAATGAACTTACCATGTGAAAGTTATGGCTGTTGCTGGCTTGCATTATTGGATAATTAGACTAATCCAAACTTAGACCCATTAACCCATTTCGGGAATAGAGCCTAAAGGGGACTAGGGAATCATTCTAAGTCATTTTCATCTTTTCGAAAACAGTTCTAAACTTCCATTAATCCTAATTCCATCAAAAATCTTACCCTTCTCTTACTTATCTTAGCCTAAATCATCATCAAAGGGGTAATTGGCATAGAAGGATAGGGGATTATCATTTTTGGCTGATTCAGATTCATTCTCCTTGCTGTTCATTTTAGGTCCAAGGTGAAAAATGGTAATTTTGGGTATTAGGTGAGTTGTTCTTGATCTCTCACTATCCTATGCATGTTTATGTAGTTAAAATTGATGTTTTAAACATGATTTTGATCCTAAAAGATTTCTAACTTTAGTCACATTTGAATGATTTTGCAATCCCATTTAATCATATTAACATGCTAGAGTAAAAGTTAAATCTATGGTTGTATTTATATGATTGTCATATTTTGATGAATTGCATGAGTGCATTGATTTTTTTGGATAATATCTAATGTTTTGTATGTTGTTCTTTGAGATGTATGCTAGTGCTTTAGGTAGTAAGGAAAGATGTTGTTGAATTGCGTAAATCGAAGGAAAAGATGTTCAGAATTGGATGAAACTTGGAGGAGTGGCTCTGGAGTAAAAGGGAGCCTATGTTTCAAGTCGCATCAAAATATGGTTGGTAGAAAGCTCCAATGACGAGAGGAATTTGGTTGGCACAAATTGTGGGGATTGAATGAAATTTGAGGAAGGGATCTGGAGTTTGGGGGAGCCTATGTTTCAATTTGCAAAAAAATTTGGTTTGTAGAAAGCTCCGATGATGAGAGAAATTTGATCAGCAAAAATCATTGAAATTGGATGAAACTTGGAGGAGGGTCTTTGGAGTATAGAGGGAGCCTATATTTCAAGTGGCATCAAAATATGGTCGGTAGATAGCCCCAGCGATGAGAGGAATTTGGTCGGCGGAAATTGTCGGAATTGAATGAAAGTTAGAGGATAGGCTCTGGAGTATAAGGGGAGCTAATGTTTCAAGTCACATCAAAATTTAGTCGGTAGAAAGCTCCGACGATTAGAGGAATTTGGTCGAAAGAAATTGTTGGAATTGGATGAATGGAGGAGGGGCTTTGGGGTATCGGGGAAGCCTATGTTTCAAATTGCGTCGAAATATGGTCCGTAGAAAGCTCCGGCGACGAGAGAAAGTTGGCAAGCATAAATCGTCGGAATTAGATGAAACTTAGAGGAGGGGCTTTGGAGTGCAGTGGGAGCCTATGTTTCAAGTCACATCAAAATATGGCTGATAGAAAGCTCCACGGGTGAGAATAATTTGGTTAGCAAAAATCGGTAGAATTGATTGAAACTTGGAGCATGGGCTATAGAGTATAGGAGGAACCTATATATCAAGCCACGTTAAAATATGGCTAGTAGAAAGCTCCGAAGACGAGAGGAATTTGGTCGGTAGAAATTGTCTGAATTGGATGATACTTAGAGGTGGGCTATAGAGGAGCCTATGTTTCAAGTCGCATCAAAATTTGATCGGTAGAAAGCTCCGGCGATGAGAGGAATTTATTCAGCAAAAACCATCGAAATTAAATGAAACTTGGAGAAGGGGATCTGGAGTATAAGGGGAGACAGTGTTTCAAGTCGCATCAAAATCTAATCAGTAGCAATCTTGGCAGTGAGTAGAATTGTGATCGGCAAAATTCAACTCAGAGGTACTTTGCTTCGTGGCTTGGCAAAGGAATAAAGTTAGGTTTTAATGATGGTGACCCGATGTAAGTCGTTAGAATGGTTGCCTACAAAGGGCAGGTTCTAGAAAGGGCAACCCTTAGATAACATGTTGAATTTTTCTTGAAGGACTGGGCCAGCCCGCAGTAGAAGAAATGTATGAATTTCAAATAAAATTGTCATTTTAGATCTTTAATGGGCCTATGAAGTCTAAATATACTTAGAACTTTTCTAAGTTTCTTTTAAATAAAATCACTATTTTATTTAATTTTATAAATAAAGTTTTACTTTAATTTAACATGCGTGTAAATTAGAGTATATTAAATATTTTCTTATGTACATATTTGTGTGTAACAGTAACTTGTTAAATTTATTTAGAGAATGAAACTTTTCGTTTTCTATCTCTTAAATTATTCAATCAATAACGGGAGGAAACTTTTCGTTTCCTATCTCTTAAATTATTCAATTAATAGCGGATATAAATTTATTTAGAGAAGGAAACTTTTTATTTCCTTTCCCTTAACATATTCAATTAATGACGAGGCATAAATTTATGTGGAGAGAGAAACCTTTCATTTATCTCTCTTTAATTAAATTGATTGATCATATGAATGTCATTGATTAACAACATGTATATGGCATGAATATAAGTATAAACAGATATGTTATAGTGTAAATACAATAAGTACAATATATGATAGGTGCTATCAATTAATGACAAGGTGTAGACATATAAACAAAATTAAATGGATAGCTTATCACACAAAGGAAAAAATGGAAATAAATATAAGGAAACAATGATGATTGAATCAATTTCCCATTTCATAAACTTAATTAATGCAGCATATTAATGACAAATTATAGGCATCATAATGCAAGGGTATATACAGTGGAATATAAATGTATGTATATATTATTGCCTCATTTAAATTATTTCCTCCTTTTGGAAAGAAATCTGATCATACTTTGACAATATGAAATACATGTAATAAATTTTATATATGCAAACATACATATAAAAAAAATTCTGTGTATATAAGGTTAAATCAAGTCTCTCTACTTAATAAAAATTAGAGATTTATAGCAATCAATTTAGAAGTAGGTTTATTATTAACTGTATGTACGTAATATTCAATAAAATATCTCTATTTAATGCAAACTGGAGACTATAGTAATGAAATTAAAATTTAGATTTACTGTCAAAACATCTTCCTTTTTTTAATTTTCAAAACAATATAAACATAGAATACACACATGTAAACTTTCAGATCTAAAATTACATTTTGTTTTGTATGAGTTAAAACATGAATCTTCAATAAAACATTGTAATATTCATAAAAAAATTTAGGGTAACATCCCGCCTTTTTGTACACTTTAAATCGACGATAAATCACACACGTCAGACTCAAACCATACAGAAGGGGGATTGTTATTGGGGTGAATAAGAAAAAGTGGAGAAAGAAAAAAAACAAAACAGAATCATATAGCGGAACGATAAAATATAATAATCAAATAACAGTTCACGAAGCTGTTTTACAAAAATTCGATTATACTTATACAATACATATCAGAGTTATACATACCAGAGAATAATAAATAGTGCAGCGGAACAGTATGAATGTAGTGGAATGATATAGTAAATAATAGAAGTAAAATCTTCATCTTCGTAACGCGTAGCAGCTACTACCACCCATCTCGAGCCACACCCCCAAAATCAAAAATCAAAAGTGGCCACTGAATCAATCCAAAGATCAGAGTATAATACAGAAGGAGTGTGTCCGATAAGAGAGGCTACCTCCTTGGCATGAGAATCGCTCCTGTTATAGCCACCTTATGCCAACTCACAGGAGTCGGGTCCATGTATATACCTTAATAGAACGTCGCCACCATCCTACTTCATTCTGTAATCTCCACC
The DNA here is from genome assembly GCA_030765085.1 of Allium cepa. Lineage (NCBI taxonomy): Eukaryota > Viridiplantae > Streptophyta > Magnoliopsida > Asparagales > Amaryllidaceae > Allium > Allium cepa. The sequence continues at coordinate 115,927,632 of CM060931.1, forward strand.
GCGTACACGGTTGTTAAAGTGGTTTTCGGAGTTGGCAGAGAGTATGACAACTTCCGATCCCGATCTCTTTAACAACCAAACGTTATTATAACACCGTGGTCCTTTTCAAAATAGTTTATGCTCTAAAACCAAATATCATTGCCTTTCAAAACCAAATCAATGTGATATCATTTTCATTTCAAATATATCCTTTTCTGAAATCATAACACTTTCAAAGTTATAACATTTCGAAATCAAAACATTTGAATATTACCATGAAACTCATAACTTTGAACATAACTTCCACCACTTAAATGGTTTAAATATTTAAAATACTTTATATAATAAAATAGTCTCTTAAATTCCCAAATCAATTCCCAAATCATAAACTTCAATTCAATCCAATTTCCAAATAAATTATTCCAAATTATATCGATTTCAAAACAGATTTGATCCACAAAATAAACCATTCCAAATTCAATATATTTCCAATTTTAAATATTCAACAATTTCACAACCGAGTTTGGAAATTTCATATATACATATCAAATTCAATTTTCTATTATTTAGTTTTGAAATATTTTTACTTCATAAATCCATTATCATTTAAATAAATCCTAAATTACAAATAACTAAATATTTCCTTAAATTTTATTTATACTTGAAATACTCCTTTAATTCACCTTAACCCAAAAATCCAGTTATAATAATCATGCCTTTTTAAAATTTCCAATTTAATAAATTTCACATCAACTTATTTGGGTTAATTCTAAAATAAATTCAATTTCAAATAAATTTCCAAATTATCTTCCAACCTTAATTTATTTAAATCATCATAAACTCTATATATTAACATATAATTTAAATACTTAACCATATTATCTTACATAAAATCAAACTTATTATTAAACTTATTTTATATTAAACAAATTATACATAGTTCAAAATCAAGAATAAAATAACATTATATAATATCAGAGATCAATATTTATATAAAACCATATATTCTTTACAAAACCATAGAAATCAGTTCAAAATATTTTATATATATAGACCATGGTGTCTGTATATAATTTTCTATCCTGTGATCAAGTGATACGGATATTTATCATTTCATTCCGTAATTTAAAATATAAATACGATTATATATCATTTCAAACCGCAATCCCGAATGAAATAAAATCCATAACAACTTGCAGTTTATAACCATATAAAATACAACATCCATTCATCCATTATCAATCATCAACATTTATCATAATCATTATCCAATTCAAACAATACCATCAATATAGAACGGATAATAAATAACAGGTATTTACTGGCACTTTATATTCAATAATAAATTAAATAACAATTTAACTGACAGTTTATACGCAATAATAAATTAAATAACAATTTAATTCAATAAATTCAATTCATCTGGAATGATGATAAAAATATGCCAAACAGTCATAAATAAATTTCTAATCACATCAGAAATTGATTTAACACATATAAGAAATTTTAAAAGTTGTGAGTGAGTTAAAACACTCACCTTTTGAATTTAAATTGAATTAAATCCAATTTAAACCCAAAAATTGAACAGTTCCAGAATCCGTCCAAACATGCGCCAAAATGTCTGGAATTCCAATACGAACCTACCGGAGAAAACCGCGCATGAAACGGACCTCGTATGCAGTAGTTATGTGCATTAGAATGATTGAAATTGAAATTAAAATAAAATAAAAAACAAACAACTCACACTGCCACGTCACCCGAGGTAAGCTGTAACGACCCTGGATTTTGACCCCGTTTATTTTTATAAATATTTAATCTGATTAAATGAAAGGTAAACTGATCATATTAAAACGAATATGATTTTGAAAATATTGCCATTTGTTTATATGGATTAGTATTTTAAAAGGGGGAATTGATTTGAAAATTTGAAATAAAAATCTCTTGATAATATTTATAATAAAATTTGTCTTATATAATTAAATTAAAACACCTTGTCTTGTTATCATTTGATAAAATATATATGAATGATAATGTTTAAAATTAAAATCTAATTCTAGCAATATAAAATATAAATGTAAATATAAGTCAAACTTATGTATATAATTTAAATAAAATACAAATGAAAATAAATATAAAAATGAGTATAAATGTAAATATAACTTATGAATCTAATTCAAATATTAATAGTTGAAATACAAATATAAATAAATGAGTAAACTCATGAACCTAATTCAAATATTAATGGCTAAAATATGAAATAGAATGGCGACTGTTCAATTTCCCTTTGGAATCGATTTTTTCGCCTCTGCGTAACATCTCCTTCCTTCTTGCACTCGGTTTCTTCTTTCTTATGTCTTCCCAGTCGCAAGCCAAGGAGAAGAATCGTTCGGTTACCAGATCTGGCAAGCTATTTGCGTCTGTTACTGTGCCTTCCACTTCTGTATCTAATCGAGATTCTGCGCTTGGCGTATCGGCCGTTGAGTCTTCCTATTTGCTTGCCTCTGATAATTCCATGCTTCCTTCTGAAGTTGCCAATCCTCCGGCTTTTAATCCTGATGTGCCAAATCTCGCTGTTGATTCTGCCTCGTCGCCATTCTTGGCTGCTACTTCTCAGTCGTGTAAGTCAATTATTGGTAATTCAAATCCTTCTGTAGTGGAAGTGTTGGTTGATACTTTGGACAAGTTGGTTGATGCTCAATCTGTTGATAATGCTAGTCCTAAAGGAGCAAGTTTGCCCAATTGTGATGCTTCAGGTGGTTATCCCCTTAAGAAAAATTCTGACTCACATGGTGTTTGCTTTAATGCCTCTGAAGATCCAGCTCCAAATTTACAACAGGTGCCAGTTTCTGCTGCTGCTCCTTCTGTGTTGCCTGGTCCTGCTACTCCTCCCTCATGGAAATCTTTGTTCAACAAATTACCGAATAATGCTGGATCTTATTCCCCACGCTCTTTTGAGCATGCAGAATGTAATGGACCTTTGGTTCCTCCGCAAGAAGTTATTCAAGCCGGTATTGACTATTGGAATGACTATCTTGTTGGATTTTTCTTAGATGCAAATCCTGCTTACCATCTTGTTAAAGCGCGATGCAACCAGGTATGGAAACCAAGAGGCAGTCTCAGTGTCCATTTTGATAATGAGGTGTTCTTTTTCAAATTCTCACGGAGTGACGAAAGACGTCGTATTCTTGAAGCTGACCCAATTATGATTGATGGAAAGCCTTTCATCATCACCACTTGGCGCCCGTCTGTTGATAGGGCCAAGGATCAGGTTCTTTCTATCCCAGTTTGGGCCCATTTTTCTTCCATCCCGTCCGTCCTTCAGCCGATGCTAGGGCTTGACTGGCTAGGTAGCCAAGTAGGTAAAGTTATCTGTTATGACTCTAACACAGAAGCAAGGAAGAGATTAGTCTATGCTAAAGCTCTCATCGAAATAACCCCCTCCAAGCTATTGCCTTCTTCTCTCAAGGTCCGATTAGATGAGGGTCATGTTGCAGAGGTCTTTGTGCACTATAGTTGAAAACCGGACATATGTTCACTTTGTCAGTCCTTTGGTCATCTTCAGGAGAATTGTTCTCGTGGAATTGGTCAAGGACCTCTGCCTCTCCCAGATCGTGTCCCCTTCCCCCGTCCCCCTATCAGGAAATGGGTTCCTAAGCCTGTTGCTACTCCAGTTGGTTTGGATCCGATTGTTTCTACGGTTGACCCTTCTATTGGTGATGTTGTTCTCAGTACGGCTATGGATTCCCCAGTTATTCCTTGCCCTGTGCCTCCTCCCTCATCAGTTGTGGAAGTATCTCCTGACTCTATTCTATGGGTCCCTGATGAGAATGCATGGGTTCACTCCCATTCCGGCATGCGATACTCTCCTTTGGGAGGATTATATTATTCCTATGTCAGTGACACTGATGGTGAGAGCAGGTATCTTCTTTATCACGTTGTTGGCGAGGGTCTGATCTTGGCTAAGGAGGGGGTTGACGGTGAGACAAATAATAGTATCTTCTCTGACAACACTTGGGATAGGAAATTTGTTTACTCCGATGAGTCCGTTGGTTATGTCTCTGTTCTTGCTAGTCTTTTCTTTGGGTATGAAGGTGTTTTTGGTCCTGTTTCCTTGGATGATGCGGTCTCGACTTCCTCCTCTGGGAGTTAGTCTAGTTTCTTGGTTGTATAGGCTTCTTGCCTATATCCTGCACTTTATTTTTCTGAGTGGTCATCCACTCTTGTTTTGCTTTGTGTTGGTTCTGTGTATCTTTTTATAAGCTGTTAGGTGTTGTGACTAGCACCTATTCTCTAATGTTTTATTATTTGTTATAATAAAGGTGGCACGGCCCACTATAAAAAACCGGTTGGCCTTGCCAAAAAAAATATGAAATAGAAATTAATGTAAAGCAAGAATTAATTAGTTAAAATATACATTCAACATAACTTTAAAATTTGTAAACAAAGCATAAAAATAAGTAAAGTATAAAATAAAAATAAGCACAAAGTATAAAGGTAAAACTGACACATTTATGTATAAAACAAACATGTATATCAAAACTATTAAATCTAGAAGTCACATAAAACATTGATAGTCAAAATATATAAATACAAATGTAAATATAAACAAGAGTTAAATGAAACACTAAGTATAAAATATAATAATTAAAATATAAAATATGAATATAAATTAGTAAGCAAAGTTAAATGAAATCTGACACGTATATGTAAAATATTCAAACTGGAAGCTAATAACAATACATAAAGTATCTTCTTCTATAAGACCCTAGTCTATCTGAAATGAATATGTATATACAAGTATCTTCATACAAGACCAAAGTCAAACTGAAAAAGTATTTTTCCAAATAAAAATAACAAGACAAATAGCTTCATATACAAGCGAAACATTTGCCTGCAAGTTGTACACTTTCATACAAATATCTATACGGTATAAACATAATAATTAGTATGTAAATATCTTTAGAAACCAAAGAACAGAATATTATCTGCTCAAGCCTAACATTTTGTCAGCTCAAAATATTTTTAAAGATCTGCTCATATCAAAACAAAAGTGAGAAACAGCCTAACTAGTTAATACCTTCTTTGAGCTTCCTGTTCTTTCCTTATATATATGTGTATTCATCATGTATTTAGTTCGTTCAGTAAAAAAAAAATCTTAGCAAGCCTGAGAAAAATAAAAAGAAGAAAAAGAAGAAAAAAAAAGTCAAATCTTTATTTAAATCACAAACAGAAATACCAGGAAGTTTCGTACTGCAGATTCAAGACAGTTTCAAGTTTCAGATAATCAACATCAAATTTGTTCTTTTTTCAGGAATTATGCAGGTGAGTAAACAAGATTTTAAAGTTTTATGTTTAAATTAAATCAGTAGAGATGATTTCTTTATTATAGGGTATTTGTACATGATTTATCTTGAACAAGATTCCGAGTATATGTATATTGTTACTCTGCATATTGTTCTTTACTGTATTTGGATCAGGTTGATTTTCATTCAAAATCAAATTTGTTTTCAACTGAATCTTGGTAAGATTTTCGTTTTCTTTAAATCAAACAAGATGTTAAAAACTTCAAACAAGTTGAAGCTGATTGAATAGGTTAGTGAAGTATCCCTACTGGAAACTTATGTTTACAGGAAATTGAACAAAAATTTGATAAACCCAATTCATGAAAAAGGTTAATTCATATTCATAATTTGAAATGTTATTGAATTTCATGATTTTTAAATAGGAACGAAGATTTTAATTAAGAAATTTAAGAGCAGTTCGCATTTGAATATAAATTGCTTTCTTGCCAATTTCTAAAGATTTAATCAATAATAAACATTGAAATTTGTTCTGAAGCAATATTATATATCTGTGATGTTGAGAAAAATGTTGTATAATTTTTCAAAAACAAGGATTGATCGAGCGAGAGTGAATTAGTGCTTGTGTTCAGTTTTTTCTTCATGTATGTAACATAGTGGGTTCGGCCGCTTCACGCGATCGAGTTGCTCGAGGGTCCGGTGGGAGGTTGCTCAACGTATTGACGTCGTGTGGCCGAAGTTTGGGAGTAAACGGTGGCTTGGACGGCGACCGCGAGACGTTTGTTGATGGTCGTGTTTACAGGCTGTTCTAGCTGTAGGACAATTTTCGAATTCGAATGCATATTAGTGATTTGAGTTTAGATTTTTAGCTTTGATGAAATTCACGACTTGTCGACGTTGTTAGTGATTGCCGGAGTTGGGTCGCGCCACCGTGCACGTGCACGGCAACGGTGGTTTGGTGACAACGCAGTGAGGGAGTTCAGGTGGCTCGTGTCGTGCTCGTGTAGTTTTGGGTGTTTGCATCGGGTTGTTATCATGTTCGAGAGTGAGAGCCTGATGCTTATTAACATAATCTCAATTTAAACTTACTGTAAATGAACAAAAAAAAAAGAGAAGAAGAAGAAGATGTTTCAGGGGTGACGCGGGAAAAGGAGGTGGAAACTCGAAGTAACACTCGAGTCTAAGTAAGGGGAGTCTCGGGTTTTTAACAAATTGCAGTATTGCATTAGTGTCGAAGTTAATTAAAATTTGGTATCCACAAATTTTAAGCACTATGAAGATTTTGATTCAAGTTATAATGATTTAGTTAATACGTAACGATGTTTTAAAAACACTTAATTTACTCAAGCAATTAATCTAAGTTAAGTACAAGTTAATTAACATTTAAGTTGTGTAGTTAATAATAAATTGATTTTCAAATTAAAGAAAATTTCTTTTTAAATGTTAACTAAGATGAAAAATTAATATTAATTAATTACTTTTAGGAAGTAATTAAGAATGATTAACATTTTAATTTTAATTAGAGTTTAGATTACGTGATAAATAAATAGCGATTAACTACTTATATAAATTAATGAAATGATTAGTAGTTAAGTAATTAAGAATAATTTAAGTATTATTGTAATTAGAGATTAATTAATGATTAATTAATAAATAAAATTGTAATTAACTAATAAATGATTAATAGTTAATTAATTAAGTAATCTAATTAAGAATTAATAAATGATTTATTAAGAATTTAGTAGTTAATAAATGAGTAATTAAGTTTTATTAATTAATAATTAAGGTTATTAATTAATGATTAAGGAATAGTAATTAAAGTTAAATAGCTTGATTAAGAAGTAATTAAGTTAATAGTGTGAAATAAAATAATTAAGCAATTAAGTAAATAAGACTTAATAATTAATTAAGAAATAATTAATCGAATAATTTAAAAAGAAACAAGTAATTAACTGATAATTAATAATTAATTAAACAGGGTTAAGTGGTTAACTCTCAGGTAATTGATCTAAATTAAATTAATTACAATAAGAATTTAAGATGATTGCTTATGGATTGTTGTGTATGTAGAATATCTAATTTGTGATATTTATTTGATGATATTCTGTGACGCTCTGTGATATGCTGTGATATATCTATAATAATTGTGTATGATTCATCTGTGATAAATGCTATGTTATTTCAATTGTTGAATTTAAATTACTTAAACTGTTTAAGTTAATTAGACAACTTGGCCTTTAAAATGGCGTTTGGATTTCGATGAGACCGGGATCGGGTGTCAATTTGATATTTCGAAAACCACATCGATCCAATTTAAACGATAGGTCGTGAATTCTCAAGTGGAGACTGAGATGGTGTTTTCAGAATGCAAGGGTTATTGTCGTTAACTCTTAGGGTGATTCCAAAATGAGTGTAACGATATAATGCCTTCGGTTTCGTTCGAACCCTGAACGAACTTGTATGGATTGAATGATTTCAGCACATCGTCAGGCGGACGACGAGCATTCTAAGTGATATGTCCTGTAAAGGTAATCGCAGCCTCAAGCCTCATCAACCGGGAATGGCTAAAACTAGGGAGGTGCAGCAAGGTTAGGTGGGTCATGCCCAAGCAGGACGAGGTATACCCCTGTTTAGATGTCCCTTTATTTCGGCTATGTGGGCGATTGCTAGCTACAACCGCGGGGTTATCTTGTTCGGGACTGTTCAGTAAGGAATGGTTCCGGCCTTGTGTTGTAGGGGGTCGGGAGTGATCATCGGCACGGTGATTTAGGCCCCATACTATGACGGGCGGTACCCCGGTAGCCCTACCATTGATGGAAATCCATTTTCCCTACGAGACCCTGCGGTTTTGATTTGTATTACCCACTTTTGTGGCTAGTAGCTGGAATTTAATGAATGTAACAATTTCGGCTATTTTCTATTTACTTGAAAACCCTAGACACTATTATAATATCACTGGATTTCCTATAAAATGTTTTGGTTAGCGTAAGGTAAAAACTTACCCGTATTTATTTGTTGGGAGTCTTACGTGATACCTTTATTTTCAAATGATTTTCAAAGTTAAACAATTTAAACCGTTTGCTCATACCAGACCCATGTCTGACCCGGAGTTTATATTTTGTTTTTCATAAACTCTTGGGTACTCAAATTTTTATGAGTAGCCAAGTGATAGGTTTTGGACTTTGATTTCTCGAGGAGCTTGGAGCAGGAGTTCCAGACGTATATAGCTATCTATCTAGTTCCGCTGTGTAGTTGATGTATGCTGTATCTCTGATGTATATAGTGACAGATGTATATATGACTGTCATATGTACTGATATTGTATAACTATGATATATGTAAAACTATGTAATAGTTATGTGATATATTATATTTTGTTCCGTTTCCGCTGTGAGATTTTGATGTTGTTGTTCTTTCTTTCTATTCTTTTCTATTTCTATCCCTTTCTTTCTTAATGATGATACATCTTTCTGGGAGTAGAAGGGCGGGTCGTCCCAGTTGGTATCAGAGCGCTAGGCTAAGCGAATACCTAGGCTCTTGAGTGATTTCTTTCTTGAGAGAGCGTATTTGTAATTTTGATATATATATATATATATATATATATATATATATATTTCTACCTATTTGTTGGGTTACCTGTTCAGGTTTTCCAGTATAAGTTATTAAGGTAGATAAGGTAGTGGTGTGTGTAAACGACTGCCAATGGTTGGAGTTTGAATGTTTGAGGTTGGAAGTGCGTCTGTCGAGACTGTAGACCTATTACCGTCTCGAGTGAGCTTTGGGTGGTGTAAGGATTTCATCGATCTCTGAAAGAAACCTGTTGAGGTTTGGAGCTCATCTTTGAAGTGTAAGTTTGGATGAGCTAGAGTTAGTTCTGTTGGTTGGACGGAAGCAGGTGATGATATTTTGATATCTCAGGATGTAGTAGCTGTGTGAAGAGACACAGTGACTATGGATGTCTCCGAAGATGTTTCTTTGGAACAAGTTAAAGAAGTATGTCTGCTTTGGTGTTATGGCTAAGCTCAGTTGGGTGTTTTTGTCTGTTCGGGGTTCGAGTTTCTCGAAGAGCTTTGGATAGGAAATCTTTGGGCATCTGAGCCAGCAGTGTTGCTAGAAGTGTTCTGTGTGCCGTCGAGGAGATCTTCTGATTAGCAGTTTTCTTGAGGTAATTTCAGTAGTTGCAGAGTGGTTCCATTTCTTCGATGGATTGGCTCGATAGTATAAGCTGTTCTGAATTGTGATGAGAGAACAGTTTCGTTGGAAACTGATTTGGGAAGAATTTCCAGAGTGTCCGGTGATAATTCTAGAATTCACTTGAGTAGTCTTTTACATGGAATTGAGACTTCTCAAGAGAAGGTTGAAGTTATCAATGTGGTCCAAGATTTCCATGATGGATTCGAGGAAGTTAAGTGTCTGCCTCCACATTGAGAGATAGAGTCTCACATTGATTTGATTCCAGGAGCAGTGCCGGTGATTCAGCCTAGTAGGAGAATAGCTCCTACAGAGAGGGAAGAGTTAGTTAAGCAGACTCAGGATCTTTTGGAAAAGAGGTTAATTAGGCCTAGTTTTTCTTGTGGGGGTTCTGATGTGGTGTTTGTCACCAAATCAAATGGATCGCTAAGATTCTGTGTGAATCTTTGAGAATTGAATAAGTTCTGTTTGGTGTTCATCAATTATATTCTGGCTTATTCTAGTCGGAAGCAGAGCAAGCAACATTTGAGGATAGTGTAGGAGATACTGAGAAGATATGTTTTGAAGGCGAAGTTCTCTAAGTGCCATTTCTGGAATTCGGTAGTTATATTTTTGGGGCACATTATCCAGCGAAGGTTGATCTATTCTGAATGGAAGCAACTGAAGTCACCGACGGAAATTCACGTTTTTCTGAGTTTAACTGGCTACTACAGGAAATTTATCTAGGATTATTTCAAGATTTCTTCACATCTGACTAAGTTGACAAAGAAAAGGAGCTAAGTTTAAATGGATATCCCCGGTGTGAAGAAGCTTTTCAAGAGTTGAAGACGAGGCTGACTAGTGCACTAGTTTGCTATTCCGAATGGGAAGAGCAAATTTGAAGTTTATACAGATGCTTGTATAATTGGATTGGGGGAAGTGTTGATGCAGAATGAAAGAGTAATTGCGTATGCGTGTCGGAAATTAGAGCCACACGAAAAGAACTACGCTACGCAAAATCTTGAGTTGTTAGCCATTGTTTTTGCTTTGAAGATCTGGAGATATTATCTCTTGGGAGAGAAGTTTGAGTTATTCACAGATCACAAATCCGTTGAAGGATCTTAATCTGAGGCAGTAGTGATGGGTCGAGTTTCTGGCATCATGTGATTTGGATATTCTGTATACCCCGGGAAAGGCGACTATTGTGGCTAATGCTCTTAGCAGGAAATGCAGTTTTGTTTCTTTTGGAAGTTGTTCCATCTCTCCTGGTCAGAATCATAAGTAAGCGAATGGAGGATAGATCTTTTGAGAATTAGTGGTCGTTTGTGTGTTCCTAATATAGATGGACTGGGGCAAGAGTTTGAGCCGAGTGTCATCGCTCCAGACTGAATATTCATCTGGGAGCCTCTAGATGTATAAAGTTATGAGAAGAATTTTCTGGTGACCGAGCATGAAGAGGGATGTAGCTGCTTTCGTTTATAGTTGTGCTTTCTATCAGTAAGTTAAGGAGATCAATAGAAGTTGTCCAGATTGTTGCAACCTTTGGAAATCCCATAATGGAAATGGGAGATGATTTCGATGGATTTTATCGATGGTTTTCCAAGAACCAAGAAAGGAAATGATGGAATAGGGATTATTGTGGATCGGTTAACTAAGAGAGCCTATTTTATACCGATTAAGGCAACTCGTACTGCAGTTTCTCTGGCAAAAATTTTCTTAAAGGAGATAGTCAGATTGCATGGTGTTCCTGTCAACATAGTAAGTGATTGCGATCCTATTTTTACCAGCAAATTCTGAAAAGCTCTGCAATCTGCTTTGGGAACAGGTTTGAGATTGAGTTCAGCCTATCATCCTCAAACGGTTGGACAGACAGACGGAGAGGCTGAACCGTATTCTAGAAGGTATGCTGCGAGCTGTGTTTTGGATTTTGGTGGATTTTGGGAAGACAGTGTAGATCCACATTCTGTTGGATAGAGTTGGAAGATCGTCTTGTGCTTGGGTCAGATTTGATTCGTAAAGTTTCTGTTAAAGTTGAGCTTATCATGAGAAGGATGAGAGTTGTTCTGGACCGTCAGAAGAAGTATGCAGATAAGAGAAGGAGACAATTGGAATTTGAGATTGGTGATTTAGTTTTTGTCAAATTTTCCGATTAAAGGGACTATTGGATTCGGAAAGACGGGAAAACTTGCCCTGAGATATATAGGACCATTTCGGGTAGTGGAAAGGATTGGTGCTATAGCTTACAGGGCTGAATTGCCAAGACGGATATCTGGAATTCATAATGTATTCCATCTAAGGAGGATTTGTTCAGGATCCATTATCAGTGTAGAATCAGTAGTTCAGGAAGATTTGGAAATCGAGTCGAATGTGACTGTGGTCAGGAATCCAGTTCGGATTGTTGGTTAAGACGAGAGGCGACTTAGAAGTAAGGTAGTGAAGCTTGTCGAAGTGCAGTGAGCGAGGATTTCAGAGCTTGCATGGCGCAGCGGATAATAACAAAACGATATAGATCGATGAAAGTAGCAAACGATGGGTTGAAGATACTGAAATGCCCAAATTCGTTGATCACAAAGATACCGAATTCTAGCTATCTTCGACACGTTGATCGCGTACGATACCGTGAGAGAAGATCTACAATTCTTCAAACGTTGATCAAGCGCACTTGATACCGTGAATTGGCTTCAACGATCGTTGATTCGAGCGCACTCGAATAACCGAAAGTGGAGATAGGAGATCACACTCAACTACCAATTTAGATGAAAGCACATAGCAATCAAACAAAGTTTTATTCAACAATCAACCCCCTTTTAAATGTACAACACACTCCCTATTTATAGCATTTCACAACCGGTGCCTTAAGTCGTTCACGACTTACGACTCATCATATGTCGGCAGTGACTCAACGTACACGGCTTATTAGTTACAACACAATGCCGACTCAACTTAGGTCGTACACGATCTAAAAACACACAAAAGTGACGACTTACAGAATCACAACATATTACATCACTTAGGTCGTAGACGACCTAACTACATACGACATAAGGAACAAATGGTTGACGACTTAAGAGACATCTTCAGACAGCACCTTCATGCGACTTAAACATGGACGACTTAAGACTTCAACGACTTAACATGAGTCGTAACTCGTCGGCAGCTTGAAGGAACGGTAACTTCCCACGACTCAGCTAAGTCGTAACCCGCTTCCGACTTAAGGCCTTCAACCATTGGAACTTCTTCCTGCTTTGTGTTAAGTCGTGGACGACTTATAGCCATGCCGTTAGATCGTGTGCGACTCATCAAACCCGAATGACTTAAGCTTCCATTAAGTCGTAACTCTTTTCCATCTGATCTGTTAGGTCATAGTCTTTTCCCCGAGCTTTGTTAAGTCGCAGCTCCCCCTTACGTGACCCCTTCGGTCGTGGACGACCTATAGCCTTTTTCTTAAGTCGTGTGCGACTTATATCTTCCTTAAGTCGTGTGCGACTCATCCCTTGGAGAATTATGGGTTGCGTATTTTCATCTCTGGCCTGAGCTGCATCATCCTCCCCAGGTTGAGAAAAATTCGTCCTCGAATTTGTAAATTCTTCCACATCGGATTGTTCATTCCCATAATATGGCACGAGATGTTTAACATTGAACACGTCAGAAGTGTACACATCTTCCGGTAGCTTCAACTTATAAGCATTTTCATTAATCCGTTTCACGACTTCTACAGGACCAATTTTTCCGGCTTTCAACTTGTTATAAGCGCCCACTGGAAAACGATCCTTTGTTAACACAGCATATACCAAATCTCCTTCACTAAACTCAACACTTCTTCGCTTCATATCTGCGGATCTTTTATACTTCTCATTTGCTTTCTCCAATCGCTCCTGAACGATTTTATGACATTCGGTCAACCCATTAACAAAGTCTACAGCTCGTTTAACCGTCCCCTTCGGTTGTGGTACTACCGTTAAGTCCAATGGTCCCCTGGGTAGATTTGAATATACAATCTGAAATGGACTGAATCATGTACTGCGATTCACCACATGATTATGAGCAAACTCTGCTTGACATAACTTCATATCCCAACTTTTCAGATTATCTTTCACAAGACACCGTAGTAAATTTCCCAATGATCTGTTCACAACCTCCGTTTTCCCATCAGTTTGTGGATGGTAAGCGCTACTAAAATTCAGCTTCGTTCCGACCATCTTCCACAAACTTAACCAAAAGTGACTCAGAAAACGAGTATCCCTATCCGACAGAATAGATTCTGGCAATCCATGAAGTCGATAGATCTCCTTGAAAAATAACTGAGCAACATGAACAGCATCCGCCGTCTTCTTACAAGCAACAAAATGTACCATCTTCGAGAAACGATCCACCACAACATATATAGAGTCATTTCCCCTTTGAGTTCTCGGCAAACCCAACACAAAATCCATGCTAATGTCTACCCATGGTTTCGTAGGCACAGGTAAAGGCATGTACAATCCTGCATTTGTAGCTGTCCCTTTCGAAACCTGACAAATATGACATCTGCGCGCAAACTTTTTAACTTCCTTTCTCATTGACGACCAAAAATAAGACTGAGAAACCAACTGCAATGTTCGGTCTCTACCCACATAGCCTTCTTCATGTAACTCTTTCACAATTTTCATCCTCAAACTACAATCTGGTATGCATAACTGATTCCCCTTGAATAAGAATCCATCTACCAACACAAATTCATCAGTACTTCCATCCTTGACTCTCTCAACAAACTCCGTAAAGTAAGGATCTTCTTCAATCAACTCTGGCAATAGTTCAAACCCTGTCACCTCAACTTTCATTGTCGTCAACAAATGATACCTCCTGCTCAATGCATCAGCTACACGATTCGTCACCCCTGATTTGTGTTTAACAACAAAAGTAAACTGTTGTAAATACGCGACCCATGAAACGTGCCTAGCTGAAATTTTGTCCTGCTCTTGCAAATGCTTCAAAGCTTCATGATCCGTATAGAGAACAAACTCCTTCTGAAACAAATAATGTCTCCAATGTTTCACTGCTTGAACAATTGCGTAAAACTCAACATCATAAGTGCTATATCTCAACTTAGCTCCGGACAACTTCTCACTGAAATAAGCAACTGGTCTTCCTTTCTGACTCAAAACTCCACCAATCCCAACCTTCGATGCATCAGTATGTAATTCAAACAACAACTGAAAATCCGGTAAAACTAGAATTGGTGCGGTCGTCAATAGGGTCTTGATCTTCTCGAAAGCAACCCCTGCTTCCTCTGACCATTCAAACTTCTTTCCCTTCATGCAATCGGTTATAGGTGCCATCACACTACTAAAATGTGGAATGAATCTTCGATAGAAAGATACCAATCCATGGAAGCTCCTCACTTCAGTAATTGTCTTGGGTTGTGGCCAACTCCTGACAGCTTCCACTTTATTTTCATCCACTTGAATACCTTCCTTTGACAAAACATACCCCAGAAATAAAACACTTTCTGTCATAAACACGCACTTCTTTGCTGCTGCATAGAACTGCTCTTGTCGTAGAATCAACAGTACTTCACGCAAATGCTGGACATGCTTTTCCATACTCCCACTGTAAATCAAAATATCATCAAAGTAAACTACCACAAACTTCCCAATGTATGGTCTGAAAATCTGGTTCATCACTCTCATAAAAGTACTCGGTGCATTCGATAAACCAAACGACATAACCAACCATTTGTATAGACCTTCCCTGGTTTTAAAAGCAGTCTTCCATTCATTACCCGGTCTAATACGAATTTGATGGTATCCACTTTTCAAGTCAATTTTTGAAAACACCACTGCTCCACTCAACTGATCTATCAAATCATCAAACCTCGGCATAGGAAATCTGTATCTCATGGTGATTTTATTAAGAACCCGACTGTCCGTACACATCCTCCACGTCCCATCCTTCTTCGGTACCAACAAGGCTGGCACAGCACATGGACTCAAACTCTCCTGAACAGGCCCTTGTTCTAACAACTCTTCCACTTGCCTCCTTAGTTCTTCATGCTCCTTGGGACTCATTCGGTAATGTGGTTTGTGTGGTAATATTGCGCCCGGCACAAGATCTATCTGATGTTGAATATCCCTCAACGGTGGTAACTCCGTTGGCAACTCTTCAGGAAACACATCTTTGAATTCTTCCAATATCGGCTTTACTTCCTCTGTAACTTCGACGGATTCAGTAGCTTCATGTCCAACCAACAAAAACACCTCTGGACTCTCCTCTACTTCTTCAATAAATTCCTTCAAAGTCAATAAAGTCTTCAGCTCCTCAATCTCTTCAGATTTGCTCTCTTCTTGTTGTCTCTTCTTTGGAATCAAAATGATCTTAACACCTTCAAACATAAAGCTGTAGCTATTGGTCCGACCGTCATGCTGCACTGCTCGATCATACTGCCACGGTCTTCCCAAAGCAAATGACAAACATCCATCTCAACTACATCACACCAGATCTCGTCTTTATACGTCTTCCCAATGGAAAATGGAACTCGAACTCGCCTGTTCACCTTCACCTCTCCTCCTTTTCTCAACCACGCTAACTTGTAAGGATTTGGATGTTTCTCCGTTTTCTGCTTCAACTTCCTCACAGCTTCGGTAGAAATAATATTGTCACAACTTCCCGCGTCAATCACAAATTTACAAACCTTTCCCAGAATAGTGCATGTTGACTGAAAGATGTTACTCCTCAACCAACTAGCTTCTTATTCATGCTTCGGTATTAAACAAGACCTCCTCATCATAAGATTACATCCTTCATCTCCTGACGCGATATCCTGTTCATCCTCCTCAAATGGACTAGAATAACCTTCCCCAACATCCTCACCTTCAACTTCAGCAATCATAGTTCGTTTCTTTGGCTTCAGACATTCATTACTCTTGTGACCCACTTCCTGGCAATTGTAACATTTGAAAATGTTGTTGATCTTTGCCTTCGCAACTTCATTCACAACTAGTTTACTGATAGCTTTCGAAACATTGGAACTCCCACTAGCACCCTTATTCTGAATATTGGAACTTGTAAACACACCACCTCCACGTCTTCCCTGTTTCTCCCAAGCCAACGCTTTTTGATGTGCTTCTGCTACAGTTCTAGGATCAAACATATTCACCATGTCTTGAATCTGCATTCTCAACCCTCCAACAAATCTAGCAGTCAGCTGTTCCTCTGTCTCCATAATGTCATTTCGAGCAATTAGTTGATAAAATTCGTCAGCATAATCATTAACAGTCTTCGTCCCTTGCCTCAGATTCTGCAACCTCTGGTACATAAGTGATTGATAGTTGTAGGGTAAAAATGTAGCTTTCATCATCTTCTTCATCTTCTCCCAAGATTCAACCTTTGACTTTCCCATTCTCTCCCTTGTAAGTTTAGTTTGCTGCCACCACGCCAAAGCTCTCCCCCTCAACCTAGTAGCAACCAACTTAACTCTTCGATTCTCCGGGACTTCTTTGAAATCAAAGATCTCTTCAACATTAGACAACCAATCCAAGAATTCCTCTGCAACCATTCCACCCTTGAATTCTGGAATTTCCATCTTCATACCCGACTCCCATCGTCGATCATCATCTACATCCCGATATGAATTTCGAACTTAGTCTCGATCTCAATAATAAAGACTAGCTCTATCACCCTCTTCATCAAAATCAAATGTATGTCTATATCGATCTCGACCATCAACATCTCTTCGATCACGCATGTCTCTTCTACTATGTCTCTCTTCATCTCTAAAAGATTGCGGTGATACCCTCCTCACTTCCGTAACCGATGGCTAAACTCTGTTTCCTCCATGGTTCGAGACTGGTGATCTCCTCCTTTGATTTTAATTCAAATCATTCATCAACTTCTCTAGCTTTCCAATACCTTCATCAAATTTCTCATTAATGCGTTATTCCATTTGCTCGGCTTCTTCCCTTCTATACAACGCTTCAACATTTTGATGACGATTAGCTCTCCTTGGTGGCATGATTAAATCAACACCAACACTTCAAAACTTCACAAATCTTCTACAAATCAAACTTCAACTAGCTCGCATAAGTTCAACAAGTTCGGCCCTAACTTCAACCAATGATACCAAACTGATGCACGGTCCAAACTTAACACAAAGTTATGCTCGGCTTTCACTTCAACACTTCAACTCTTTTCACACTTTGATCCAAAATGAAATGGATCGGAAGCTTCTAACTTTTTGCAACTTCAAGATGAACACGATGAACACCAACTTCAAACTCCTTGGCTCCAAGACTCGGCTTAGCTATGATTGGCTAAAGCTGGCTCTGATACCAAAACTGGCGCAACGGATAATAACAAAACGATATAGATCGGTGAAAGTAGCAAACGATGGGTTGAAGATACTGAAATGCCCAAATTCATTGATCACAAAGATACCGAATTCTAGCTATCTTCGACACGTTGATCGCGTACGATACCGTGAGAGAAGATCTACAAGCGCACTTGATACCGTGAATTGGCTTCAACGATCGTTGATTCGAGCGCACTCGAATAACCTAAAGTGGAGATAGGAGATCACACTCAACTACCAATTTAGATGAAAGCACATAACAATCAAACAAAGTTTTATTCAACAATCAACCCCCTCTAAAATGTACAACACACTCTCTATTTATAGCATTTCACAACCGGTGCCTTAAGTCGTTCACGACTTACGACTCATCATATGCCGGCAGTGACTCAACGTACACGGCTTATCAGTTACAACACAATGCCGACTCAACTTAGGTCGTACACGATCTAAAAACACACAAAAGTGACGAGTTACAGAATCACAACATATTACATCACTTAGGTCGTAGACGACCTAACTACATACGACATAAGGAACAAACGGTTGACGACTTAAGAGACATCTTCAGACAGCACCTTCATGCGACTTAAACATGGACGACTTAAGACTTCAATGACTTAACATGAGTCGTAACTCGTCGGCAGCTTGAAGGAACGGTACCTTCCCACGACTCAGCTAAGTCGTAACCCGCTTCCGACTTAAGGCCTTCAACCATTGGAACTTCTTCCTGCTTTGTGTTAAGTCGTGGACGACTTATAGCCATGCCGTTAGATCGTATGCGACTCATCAAACCCGAACGACTTAAGCTTCCATTAAGTCGTAACTCTTTTCCATCTGATCTGTTAGGTCGTAGCTCTTTTCCCCGAGCTTTGTTAAGTCGCAGCTCCCCCTTACGTGACCCCTTCGGTCGTGGACGACCTATAGCCTTTTTCTTAAGTCGTGTGCGACTTATATCTTCCTTAAGTTGTGTGCGACTCATCCCTTGGAGAATTATGGGTTGCGTATTTTCATCTCTGGCCTGAGCTGCATCATTGCACCTAGGAAACTCTAGATAGTTTTAGGAAAGCTTATCCGGATCTGTGTCCGGATAGCTAGTGATGTTTGTTAAGATAGACTGTTTGGTTGTTTGCTAGTGTATGAATGATATGTATGTTTGAATGGTTGGTATAACTGCTTTTAAAATTATCTTTTTTTTTATAATTTCGGGGACGAAATTCTTTCAAGGGGGGAGGAATGTAACGACCCTGGATTTTGACCCCGTTTATTTTAATAAATATTTAATCTGATTAAATGAAAGGTAAACTGATCATATTAAAACGAATATGATTTTGAAAATATTGCCATTTGTTTATATGGATTGGTATTTTAAAAGGGGGGATTGATTTGAAAATTTGAAATAAAAATCTCTTGATGATATTTATAATAAAATTTGCCTTATATAATTAAATTAAAATACCTTGTCTTGTTATCATTTGATAAAATATATATGGATGATAATGTTTAAAATTAAAATCTAATTCTAGCAATATAAAATATAAATGTAAATATAAGTCAAACTTATGTATATAATTTCAATAAAATAAAAATGAAAATAAATATAAAAATGAGTATAAATGTAAACATAACTTATGAATCTAATTCAAATATTAATAGTTGAAATACAAATATAAATAAATAAGTAAACTCATGAACCTAATTCAAATATTAATGGCTAAAATATGAAATAGAAATAAATGTAAAGCAAGAATTAATTAGTTAAAATATACATTCAACATAACTTTAAAATTTGTAAACAAAGCATAAAAATAAGCAAAGTATAAAATAAAAATAAGCACAAAGTATAAAGGTAAAACTGACACATTTATGTATAAAACAAACATGTATATCAAAACTATTCAAACTAGAAGTCAGATAAAACATTGATAGTCAAAATATATAAATATAAATGTAAATATAAACAAGAGTTAAATGAAACACTAAGTATAAAATAAAATAATCAAAATATAAAATATAAATATAAATTAGTAAGCAAAGTTAAATGAAATCTGACACGTATATGTAAAATATTCAAACTGGAAGCTAATAACAATACATAAAGTATCTTCTTCTACAAGATCCTAGTCTATCTGAAATGAATATGTACATACAAGTATCTTCATACAAGACCAAAGTCAAACTGAAAAAGTATTTTTCCAAATAAAAATAACAAGACAAATAGCTTCATATACAAGCCAAACATTTACGTGCAAGTTGTACACATTCATACAAATATCTATAAAGTATAAACATAATAATTAGTATGTAAATATCTTTAGAAACCAAAGTACCGAATATTATCTGCTCAAGCCTAACATTTTGTCAGCTCAAAATATTTTTAAAGATCTGCTCATATCAAAACAAAAGTGAGAAACAGCCTAACTAGTTAATACCTTCTTTGAGCTTCCTGTTCTTTCCTTATATATATGTGTATTCATCATGTATTTAGTTCGTTCAGTAAAAAAAAAAATCTTAGCAAACCTGAGAAAAATAAAAAGAAGAAAAAGAAGAAAAAAACTCAAATCTTTATTCAAATCCAAAACAGAAATACCAGGAAGTTTCGTACTGCAGATTCAAGACTGATTCAAGTTTCAGATAATCAACATCAAATTTGTTCTTTGTTCGGGAATTATGCAGGTGAGTAAACAAGATTTTAAAGTTTTATGTTTAAATTAAATCAGTAGAGATGATTTCTTTATTATAGGGTATTTGTACATGATTTATCTTGAACAAGATTCTGAGTATATGTATATTGTTACTCTGCATATTGTTCTTTACTGTATTTGGATCAGGTTGATTTTCATTCAAAATCAAATTTGTTTTCAACTGAATCTTGGTAAGGTTTTCATTTTCTTTAAATCAAACAAGATGTTAAAAACTTCAAACAAGTCGAAGCTGATTGAATAGGTTAGTGAAGTATCCTTACTGGAAACTTATGTTTACAGAAAATTGAACAAAAATTTGATAAACCCAATTGATGAAAAAGGTTAATTCATATTCATAATTTGAAATGTTATTGAATTTCATGATTTTTAAAACAAGAACGAGGATTTTAATTAAGAAATTTAAGAGCAGTTCGCATTTGAATATAAATTGCTTTCCAGCCAATTTCTAAAGATTTAATCAATAATAAACATTGAAATTTGTTCTGAAGCAAGATAGTATATCTGTGATGTTGAGAAAAATGTTATATTCTTCAAAAACAAGGATTGATCGAACGAGAGTGAATTAGGGCTTGTGTTCAGTTTTTTCTTCATGTATGTAATAAGTGGGTTCGGCCTCTTCACGCGATCGAGTTGCTCGAGGGTCCGGTGGGAGGTTGCTCAACGTATTGATGTCGTGTGGCTGAAGTTTGGGAGTAAACGGTGGCTTGGACGACGATCGTGAGACGTTTGTTGATGGTCGTGTTTACAGGATGTTTTAGCTGTAGGCCAATTTTCGAATTCGAATGCATATTAGTGATTTGAGTTTAGATTTTATGCTTTGATGAAATTCGCGACTTGTCGACGTTGTTAGTGATTTCCGGAGTTGGGTCGCGCCGCCGTGCATGTGCACGGCAGCAGTGATTTGGTGACAGCGCAGTGAGGGAGTTCAGGTGGCTCGTGTCGTGCTCGTGTAGTTTTGGGTGTTTACATCGGGTTGTTATCGTGTTCGAGAGTGAGAGCCTGATGCTTATTAACATAATCTCAATTTAAACTTACTGTAAATAAACAAAAAAAAAGAGAAAAAGAAGAAGTAGTTTCAGGGGTGACGCGGGAAAAGGAGGTGGAAACTCGAAGTAACACTCGAGTCTAAGTAAGGGGAGTCTCGGGGTTTTAACAAATTACAGTATTGCATTTGTGTCGAAGTTAATTAAAATTCGGTTTCCATAAATTTTAAGCACTGTGAAGATTTTGATTCAAGTTATGATGATTTAGTTAATACGTAACGATGTTTTAAAAACACTTAATTTACTTAAGCAATTAATCTAAGTTAAGTACAAATTAATTAACATTTAAGTTGTGTAGTTAATAATAAATTGATTTTCAAATTAAAGAAAATTTCTTTTTAAATGTTAATTAAGATGAAAAATTATTATTAGTTAATTATTTTTAGGAAGTAATTAAGAATGATTAACATTTTAATTTTAATTAGAGTTTAGATTACGTGATAAATAAATAGCGATTAACTACTTAAATAAATTAATGAAATGATTAGTAGTTAAATAATTAAGAATAATTTAAGTATTATTGTAATTAGAGATTAATTAATGATTAAGTAATAAATAAAATTGCAATTAACTAATAAATGATTAATAGTTAATTAATTAAGTAATATAATTAAGAATTAATAAATGATTTATTAAGAATTTAGTAGTTAACAAATGAGTAATTAAGTTTTATTAATTAATAATTAAGGTTATTAATTAATGATTAAGGAATAGTAATCAAAGTTAAATAGTTTGATTAAGAAGTAATTAAGTTAATAGTGTGAAATAAAATAATTAAGCAATTAAGTAAATAAGACTTAATAATTAATTAAGAAATAATTAATTGAATAATTTGAAAATAAATAAGTAATTAACTGATAATTAATAATTAATTGAACAGGGTTAAATGATTAACTCTCAGGTAATTGATCTAAATTAAAATAGTTACAATAAGAATTTAAGATGATTGCTTATCGATTGTTGTGTATGTAGAATATCTGATTTGTGATATTTATTTGATGATATTCTGTTATGCTCTGTGATATGCTGTGATAAATGCTATGTTATTGTGTATAATTCATCTGTGATAAATGCTATGTTATTTCAATTGTTGAATTTAAATTATTTAAATTGTTTTAGTTAATTAGACAACTTGGCCTTTAAAATGGCGTTTGGATTTCGATGAGACCGGGATCGGGTTTAAATTTGATATTCCGAAAACCACGTCGATCCAATTTAAACGATAGGTCGTGAATTCTCAAGTGGAGACTGAGATGGTGTTTTCAAAATGCAATGGTTATTGTCGTTAACTCTGAGGGTGATTCCAAAATGAGTGTAATGAGATAATGCCTTCGGTTTCGTTCGAACCTGGAACGAACTTGTATGGATTGAATGCTTTCAGCACATCGTCAGGTGGACGATGAGCATTCTAAGTGATATGTCCTGTAAAGGTAATCGCAGCCTCAAGCCTCATCAACCGGGAATGGCTAAAACAGGGGAGGTGTAGCAAGGTTAGGTGGGTCATGCCCAAGTAGGACGAGGTATACCGCTGTCTAGATGTCTCTTTATTTCGGCTGTGTGGGCGGTTGCTAGCTACAACCGCGGGGTTATCTTGTTCGGGACTGTTCAGTAAGGAATGGTTCCAGCCTTGTGTTGTAGGGGGTCGGGAGTGATCCTCGATACGGTGACCTAGGCCCCGTACTATGACGGGCGGTACCCAGTAGCCCTGCCATTGACGGAAATCCATTTTCCCTACGAGACCATACGGTTTTGATTTGTATTACCCACTTTTGTAACTAGTAGATGGAATTTAATGAATGTAACAATTTCGGCTATTTTCTATTTACTTGAAAACCCTAGACACTATTATAATATCACTGGATTTCCTATAAAATGTTTTGGTTAGCGTAAGGTAAAATCTTACCCGTATTTATTTGTGGGGAGTCTTACGTGATACCTTTATTTTCAAATGATTTTCGAAGTTAAACAATTTAAACCGTTTACTCATACCAGACCCATGCCTGACCCGAAGTTTATATTTTGTTTTTCATAAACTCTTGGGTACTCAAATTTTTATGAGTAGCCAAGTGATAGGTTTTGGACTTTGATTTCTCAAGGAGCTTGGAGCAGGAGTTCCAGACGTATATAGCTATCTATCTAGTTCCGCTGTGTAGTTGATGTATGCTGTATCTCTGATGTATATAGTGACAGATGTATATATGACTGTCATATGTATTGATATTGTATAACTTTGGTATATGTAAAACTATGTAATAGTTATGTGATATATTATATTTTGTTCCGTTTCCGCTGTGAGATTCTGATGTTGTTGATCTTTCTTTCTATTCTTTTCTATTTCTATCCCTTTCTTTCTTAATGATGATACATCTTTTTGGAAGTAGAAAGGCGGGTCGTCACATAAGCCCAGTCGCACGAAACCAAATTCGCACGTCTACAGTGCTTCACAATTGAACATCCGGGTTTGCAACCGCCTTCAAGCTCCGATCGCCGCTGCACGGCCGCTCCACAACATAACGCCGCGCACGACACGTCGACCCCACTTACCCATCTCCGCCTGCACGAACCCCCCCAGTCGCCATGAAATTTGCAGCAACCGCCACCAATTGATAAATCCTAGGGAATTTTTACGCTCAATCCAGCCAATGATTCGACGAACGAACCATACCGATGAAGTCCCCTTGGTCCGCTCTACAAAACCCCTCAGACAATTTGGCGATCGGTCACAGTTCATCACGATGCGATGAACGGCCGAGGATTCTCTGATGATTACTGATCAAACGATCAATCAAAACGAAAAACGAATTACAGTTGTGAGATACGTTCATCGAGAGCTTCGAATCCATATAAAATTTGATATGGTTTGTGGAGTTTGAAATTTTGATTTGAATTTGATATTGGAATTGGGCTGTGAAATTTAGGGTTTGTTTGCCATTGAGAAAGAGGACCATCAGAAATTTCTGTATGTACAGAAATGAGAAAATAGAAAGGATGCTAAGGTTTATGACCAGATGTATATATAGGAAGAACACAATAGAAACAAATGGGCTTGATTGGTTTGGAAAAATTTAACGATAAACGGCCCGAAAAGCCTGTTATGACTCCGAAATGAAATTGGGTCAAGCAATATATCAAAATAGGTGTTTTAAAATATTTTAAAATCAATGGAACAGGTTTCAGGTCCAAATTCCATCTTATGAAGAAGTTATGATAAAATCAAGTTATTTCAAATCGATTTCAAATGATTTCAATTTCATTGATTTCTAAGCGTTTCGAGCCCGTACGATCAAACGACAAGTCCGATAGCTACGAAACTTGAAATCCTATAATAATTCACGTTTACGAATTCGATGAAACCGGTTTCCTCGAAATCCGAGTCAGTGGCCAAAATGGCTATTTTTCAGTTAATTAATTAAATTAATATTAAATTAAATTAAATCGCTTTTTCAATTCAAATTTAAAAATTCATAGATTTCATCATTATTGATTTCTCAAACATTACAATAATTTAGACAACTTAGATATCAATTCAAAGTTAATTGATTTACCCATTACCATAATAAATTTTAATTTTAATGGATTCATTAATTATCAATTGAAATTCTTATAAATCCATTTATTTGATTTAAATCCTGTATTTAATAAATTATTATCAAATGGATGAGATTGACATTGATTCTTGATCTATTACATTAATATTCTCAGATTTCATCTAGATTCCTATTAAAGTAATAATTAAATATTAAATTTCATTTAATTGCAATTTATCCATTTATTAAGTTTTAAGTTCCAATAAATTGATAAATCTTGATTTCCATTTTTTTATTCGACCCATTACCAGACTATGAATAAGATTAACATTATTTCCAACTATTGACTCCATTTACATTAGCATAATATTAAATTATAATTATTGAAATTGATTTCCAATTTAAATTAACAAGCTAAATAAACAGGTAACATACAATAATCATTACCGTTAACCTTTAGTCACATAAATAAGCTTTTATTACTTACAATAAATGGCAACATTTATTTTCATAATACTAATTTCATTCAATTTCCATTAACTATCTATTACTTCCTTGGTAAATCCAATATTTCATTTATTCACTTATGTTCAATTTATAGTCAAGTATAACATTTAAATTTATTTTCATTAATTGGCATTTCCTTCCATTCATTTATTATTGACTTTAATTAGCATTGTATACCTTGCATTCTAGTTATTATTTCATAAATATGATTCTCAAATTTTATTTCTTTCAGTATTTAATCACACAATCATATTAAATTAACAAATTTAATGGTCAAAAATTTTGGGTCGTTACACTCTCCTCCACTCAAAACGTTTCGGCCCCGAAAAGAAAAAAGAAAAAGACGGATTAAGAAATCAATATATCTTATTCAAAATATTAAACTTATAAACAATTAAACTTACAAAGTTAATAATTTAAATAAAATATACCTGTTTTACAACCGTTAAATCTTTTTATACTCAAATTAATAAAGTTTTGAAAAACATTTTTCAAACATTTTCTAAGTCTAAAATTTACGGAAAATTTCAGTAGAGTCTCCTTTGTATGAAGTGGCTTGGGAGAAAATATAATATTAAATATAACAATATACAACATATATTTTCAAAAATAATATATATCCCAGCACGGGAAAATAATATAGTAACGCTATACAACCGTAATCCAAAAACGTACCTATTTGTCGGGCAATCAATGCTTATTTTATGAAACCAAAAGCAGTAGCAATTGTTTCCATAACCCGTATTTCACTTATATAATCCAAAAAGAGTTAGTAATTATATAAAATGAAATATTTAAAGTTTTTTAATTCATTAACAAACAAATCAATAATAATCACTTGCAATCACAACATACAACCATTATATGAAGCCAATAAAATCAACCATCCATAGCAAACAAACAAATAGTTGTTCGGGTTTAAAAACTTTAAATTTTACAGAATGGAAAAATAAAGTATTAAGTGCACCATTTACTCAACAGTCTTAGATGAAACTAAATAGATTATTCATATATCCAAACAATTTTAAAGTATCCTTGCCCAAACAACCATAAACCAAACAAACAACAATTCCAAACAAAAGATCAACCTAATTTTTATCAGTTTCATTTCATAACCTTTACTGTTCGATTTCCTTTTCATTCATATAATGATTTATCTTTTTAATTTACATTTAACTTCTTACAATTCTCTATTTATTTTCATTTATTTGTATCATGTAAATTTTATTTTTATTGTATTACATTTATTCATTTCTCAATTTCATTTATTTATTTTAAAAATAAATAGTTTCAACATTAGCTTAAGTTCAAAATCTTTAGTTACATTACTCATTTCCTATTTCATTTAATTAGTAGTATTAAAAATTTTCCTCGGGTTTATAACTATTTTCATGTCAAATTTCTTATTTATAAAGCAAATTTTATTGAACACTTTCATTAATTAAGTATTACTTGTATAATAATCTATTACATTTTGTTATTAACATTTCAACTTTTTAAATCTTTTGGTAAGTTATATATATGCTTTTAAGGATGTAATTGAAAGTTATACAAGTTTATCTTATTTCTTTTATTTCTTAACGTTCAATAATAATATCCTTTAATTTATAGGTTACAAATTTCAAATTTCTTTTAATCCCATTTATAACTTAGCATTAAATCTCTTATTTTAATTAGAGGTTCCAATTATTAATTAGTTACATTCCATTTCACTACAATAATTGAAACTATTAATTAACGGAACTTAAGAACTAAATACCGGGTTTAATTTCAAACCATTTAAAATAGTATATAGATGTATACACTTACAATATATATATATCCGATTTATATTTAAACAATTTGAATTTTACCTTTGTTTATCAAAATAGAGTTGTGGTAAAACTACCACAATGGCCTTCCCTCTTTGAAACTCGAAAATAAACATCGATAATGCATGCACTCATCATCGAAATTATTTTCCAGTGATAGAGAGGGGAGTACAAACTTATTTCTTTCATAATTTCTTTAAAATAATTCTTTCAATTTATATTAAAATATTTATATCAGAAAATACTTCTAATAATATTATTATATTCCAAAATCCTTTGAAAGAAATTTAAAAATCCTGAAACGTAAGTTCTAAAATTTCCAATTTTCATTATTTTATTTTTAAATCCTACCTTAAACTAATATTTATGAATTACACTGCCTAACAACTTATATATTACAACCAAACATAACCTTTATAAAAAATTATTTTATATACAGAAAATATAATAGGCAAAATTATTCCATTCACCTATATTCAAACAAATATTGTGTCGGTCTGTCCTATTAAGTGTTTAGAAATCCCTATTGATGTCATAACGTCCTATGCATCAACCAGAATTTATAAATACAAAATGAAATAAATTAACACAATATCAAAATATTTTTATAACACTAACAAATACGCTCTCTCACATATATACACTCAGTGACCCATCATAGGGTATTACTACCCTATTAATAAAGAGTCAGACCACACAAAGCTAAGGTTTATCGCTAAACCAAAGCTCTGATACCAGATGTAACATCCCGCCTTTTTGTACGCTTTAAATCGACGGTAAACCACACACGTCTGACTCAAAGCATACAGAAGGGCGGATTGTTATTGGGGTGAATAAGAAAAAGCAGAAAAAGAAAAATAACAAAATAGAATCTTGTAGTGGAGTGATAAAATATAATAATCAAATAACAGTTCATGAAGTTGTTTTACAAAAATTTGATTATACTTGTACAACACACATAAGAGTTACACATACCAGAGAATAATAAATAATGCAGCGGAACAGTATGAATGTAGTGGAATGATATAGTAAGTAATAGAAGTAAAATCTTCATCTTCGTCCTCTAGAAATAAAGTCTTCAAATCCTGAAATGCTCAGGCCGACCCGAGCGAATTGAAAAGACAAAACACTTGAGTCGGAACTAAAAGATCTTATGTGAGTTAAATCAACAGAAATAAATATGAGTGAAATGGCGTCAGAGATGTTTACGGGATTTGACATCTCCTATCCAGTGTCAAACATGAGTGCGGTAACTTAAGAGATGCTTGGGATTCACATCTCCTAAGGATCCGTTAAACTAATTACTATGTACTAATATTTCGCGATTATAATAATGTCTAACACTAAAATAAACTTACTTTTAGATAGCGTTAAGGCTTTACATTTTCCACCTTAACACGTAATAGTGTCAGTAGTCTATACAGTACCGTAATACCTCCTGATCGGGAGGCTACCAGAGGATACTTCATAGGTATGACACTAATCAAACTCGTATAAGGCTCGCTAGGGTAGGTGACACGACACCACAAGGCAATGCCAGGGTAGATATACCAATTATGCATCCGGGCTAGTGGTAACGCGTAGCAGCTACTACCGCCCACCTCGAGCCACACCCTCAAAATCAAAAATCAAAAGTGGACACCGAATCAATCCAAAGGACAGAGTATAATATCGTAGGAGTGTGTCCGATAAGAGGGGTTACTTCCTTGGCCCGAGAATCACTCCTGTTTTAGCACCTTATGCCAACTCATGGGAGTCAGGTCCACGTATATACCTTAATAGAACGTCGCCACCATCCTACTTCATTCTGAAATCTCCACCACGTACACGGTTGTTAAAGTGTTTTTCGGAGTTGGCAGAGAGTATGACAACTTCCGATCTCGGTCTCTTTAACAACCAAACGTTATTATAAGATCGCGGTCCTTTTCAAAATAGTTTATGCTCTAAAACCAAATATCATTGCCTTTCAAAACCAAATCAATGAGATATCATTTTCATTTCAAATATATCCTTCTCTAAAATCATAACACTTTCAGAGTTATAACATTTCGAAATCAAAACATTTGAATATTACCTTGAAACTCATAACTTTAAACATAACTTCCACCACTTAAATGGTTTAAATATTTAAAATACTTTATATAATAAAATAGCCTCTTAAATTCACAAATCAATTCCCAAATCATAAACTTCAATTGAATCCAATTTCTAAGTAAAATATTCCAAATTATATCGATTTCAAAACAGATTTGATCCACAAAATAAACCATTCCAAATTCAATATATTTCCAACTTTAAATATTCAACAATTTCACAACCGAGTTTGGAAATTTCATATATACATACCAAATTCAATTTTCTATTATTTAGTTTTGAAATATTTTTACTTAATAAATCCATTATCATTTAAATAAATCCCAAATTACAAATAACTAAATATTTCCTTAAATTTTATTTATAATTAAAATACTCCTTTAATTCACCTTAACCCAAAATCCAGTTATAATAATCATACCTTTTTAAAATTTCCAATTTAATAAATTTCACATCAACTTATTTGAGTTAATTCTTAAATAAATTCAGTTTCAAATAAATTTCCAAATTATCTTCCAACCTTAGTTTATTTAAATCATTATAAACTCTATATATTAACATATAATTTAAATACTTAACCATATTATCTTCCATAAAATCAAACATATTATTAAACTTATTTTATATTAAACAAATTATACATAGTTCAAAATCAAGAATAAAATAACATTATATAATATCGGATATCAATATTTATATAAAACCATATATTTCTTTACAAAACTATAGAAATCAGTTCAAAATATTTTATATATATAGACCATGGTGTCTGTATATAATTTTCTATCCTATGGTCAAATGATACGGATATTTATCATTTCAATACGTAATTTAAAATATAAATACGGTTATATATCATTTCAAACCGCAATCCCGAATGAAATAAAATCCATAACAATTTGCAGTTTATAACCATATAAAATACAACATTCATTCATCCAATATCAATCATCCACATTTATCACAATCATCATCCCATTCAAACAATACCATCAATATAGAACGGATAATAAATAAAGGTATTTACTGGCACTTTATATTCAATAATAAGTTAAATAACAATTTAACTGACAGTTTATATGCAATAATAAATTAAATAACAATTAATTCAATAAATTCGATTTAATTGGAATGATGATAAAAATATGCTAAATAGTCATAAATAAATTTCTAATCACATCAGAAATTAGTTTAACACACACGAGAAATTTTAGAAGTTGTGAGTGGGTTAAAACACTCACTTTTCGAATTTAAATTGAATTTAAACCCAAAAATTGAACAGTCTCAAAATCCATCCAAATCAGCGTTAATGTCCGGAATTCCAATACGAGCCTAGCGAAGAAAACCGCGCGTGAAACGAACCTCGTACGCAATAGTTATGTGCATTAGAATGATTGAAATTGAAATTAAAATAAAAACAAATAACTCACACTGCCACGTCATCAGAGGTAAGCCCAGTCGCACGAAACCAAATTCGCACGTCTACAGTGCTTCGCGATCGAACATCCGGGTTCACCGCCGTCTTCAAGCTACGATCGCCGCTGCACGGCTGCTCCACACCAGAACGCCGTGCACGACACGTCGACCCCACCTACCCATCTCCGCTTGCACGAACCACCCCAATCGCCATGAAATTTGCAGCAGCCGCCGCCAATTGATAAACCCTAGGGAATTTTTGCGCTCGATCTAGCCAATGATTCGATGAACGAACCATACCGATGAAGTCCCCTTGGTCCACTCTACAAAACCCCTCAGACAATTTGGCGATCGGTCACAGTTCATCACAACGCGATGAACGGTCGAGGATTCTCTGATGATTACTGATCAAACGATGAATCAAAATGAAAAACGAATTGCTGTTCTGAGATATGTTCATCGAGAGCTTCGAATCCATATAAAATTTGATATGGTTTGTGGAGTTTGAAATTTTGATTTGAATTTGATATTGGAATTAGACTGTGAAATTTAGGTTTTATTTGAGAAAGAGGAGCATCAGAAATTTCTATACGTACAGAAATGAGAAAATAGAAAGGCTACTAGGGTTTGTGATCGGATATATATAGGCAGAACACAATAGAAACAAATGGGCTTCATTCGTTCGGAAAAATTTAACGATAAATGGCCCGAAAAGCCCGTTCTGACTCCGGAATGAAATTGGGTCAACCCATATGTCAAAATAGATGCTTTAAAATATTTTAAAATCAATGGAATATGTTTCAGGTCCAAATTCCATCGTATGAAGAAGTTATGCTAAAATAAAGTTATTTCAAATCGATTTCAATTTCATTGATTTCTAAGTGTTTCGTGCCCGTACGATCAAACGACAAGTCCGATAGCTACGAAACTTGAAATCCTATAATAATTCACCGTTACGGATCTGATGAAACTAATTTCGTCAAAAACCGAGTCAGTGGCCAAAATGGCTATTTTTAGTTAATTAATTAAATTAAATCGCTTTATCAATTCAAATTTAAAAATTCACAGATTTCATCATTTTTGATTTCTCAAACGATTGCAATAATTTAAACGAACTTAGATAACAATTCAAAGTTAATTGATTTACCCATTACCGAAATTAATTTCAATTTTAATGGATTCATTAATTATCAATTGAAATTCCTATAAATCCATTTATTTGATTTTAAATCCTGTATTCAATAAATTATTATCAAATGGATGCGATTGACATTGATTCTTGATCTATTACATTAATATTCTCGGATTTCGTCTAGATTCCTATTAACGTAATAACTAAATATTAAATTTCATTTAATTGCAATTTATCCATTTATTAATTTTTAAATTCCAATAAATTGATAAATCTTGATTTCCATTTTTTTATTCGACCCATTACCAGACTATGAATAAGATTAACACTATTTTCAAATATTGACTCCATTTACATTTTACATTAGCATAAAATTAGATTATAATTATTGAAATTGATTTCCAATTTAAATTAACAAGCTAAATAAACAGGTAACATATAATAATCATTACCGTTAACCTTTAGTCACATAAATAGGCTTTTATTACTTACAAATCAATGTTACCATTTATTTTCATAATACTAATTTCATTCAATTTCCATTAACCATCTATTACTTCCTTGGTAAATCCAATATTTCATTTATTCACTTATGTTCAATTTATAGTCAAATATAACATTTAAATTTATTTTCATTAATTGGCATTTCCTTCCATTCATTTATTATTGACTTTAATTAGCATTGTTTGTGTAACAACCCGTAATTTCGCTAATTCGAAAATGAGAGATTTTACTTATTTTTAAATTTAAAAGAAGTTTAAATCTTAAAATCAATATGTTATATATAATAAATAATTATCTATTCTTATAGTTAATAAATTAAAAAGTATAAATTTGGATTTTAGAACAAATCGACAAAAGTTAAGTTTTGTTAATAATAAATAAAGGCTTAAATTAATGAATTTAAATATTTATTTAAAAAGGTAAATCTTATTTAAAACATCTAATAAAGATAATAAAAGTATATTTATATATTTAAAAGAATGTTAATAATCGTTCTACAAAAATAACCAAAATTTGTCGCATTTTGTCAGTTTTACATACACGGTAAAAATAGAGATTTTGATATTAGTTAAATATGATTTTAAAATATAAAGAGACATGTTTTTATTTATTTAAAGAAGTAAAAAGTTTATTTTAAGGTTTGGTTTACTTTAATATATAACTTAATAAAAACGTCAAATTTTGACTGTATAATTTGTCGTCAAAAACACCGTTTTCAACCAAAACAAGTTGTCGACAAGTTGTTGCAACTTGATACATTTCTAACTTATAAATACAAGTTTACAAACTATTTAAACACTTTACATTTAGCACAAAAAGACAAAAGGAGTTTACTTTTGAAAAGTTTAAATAAATGTATAAAAAAGTGAAAAGTATGATTTGACAAATTTAAAAATAATTAAAGCTTTTATAAAACAACATCATTACCTTACTTCTCATCTCATTAATTAGATGTTATGCTTATACATAGAAAAGGAGCAAATGGAAAAGTGAAAAGGAAGCTAACTTAGAGAACTAATGACACATACATCCATGCATTTAATGCAAATCAAATCAACACAAAGTCTTCTCTTTAAAATGCCAAATTTAAGAAAGTAATCATTTCTATTTTTACCATCACCATAAATGCATATCAAATCTCTCTTTTCACATAAAATAAAATGTATATTTAAATCCAAAAACGAAGAGGGTATTAATATCATTTGCCACTAAAAATCTTCACTTATAAATACTACCACAAATCTCTTCATTTCCACTTCACTTTCATTTCACAAAATTTCTAAAAAACCTTCTCTACTTCCACCATTTTTCTTCTATCTTCAAGCTATCACCTCTATACTCCAAACCATCAACTTACATCACCTTACACAAGCCAAACTACCATCTACCCACCTCCTCCTCACCCCAAAACCCACGGCCTACCCCCTACACCCCCACGGCCGAGCCAAACCCACCAAGCCGAGCTCCTACACCAAGGCCGTGCCCCCTACACCCAAGCCGAGCCTAAAACCCATCTACCCAATCACCTACATCCATACCCTCCTCCACATCCACCTACCCAATGCCATACCCTCCTCTCCATATAAAAAAACAAAAGAAAAAAAAGAGAAGAAAAGAAAAAGGAAAACAAAAGCGTTCGGAAAGGAAACAGCTAAAGGCGAGACATTGAAAATAGCACATTAGCGAGAGACGGAAATCTTAGGTTAAAGTTTGACGGAGTGGATATGAAGGTGTGAAATTCTCACTGCTTTTTGAATTATATTGATTATCATGTTTAATTGTTATGTTAGATGAGCACTATTTGATGATATGGATGTTTGGTTGATTGTTTGAATATGTTGGATAATCCATAGTAATGTTATGACATTTACCGTATTGAATATGTTAATGTTATATGATTGTTGTATGGTTGTGATGATAATTTGGACATCAAATTTCTATTAATTAAGTAATCCATTTGTATAATAAGACCATATTTTAGTAATATGAGATATTGTGGAAAAATAAGCCTCTTTTCATTTAGAAGTGAAATTAAAGTTAAAATGAAAGAGAATTTGAAATTTGAAGTAAAACAGATTTGAAAAGGATAGTTAAATAGAAATTGAAATTAAGATGAATAGTGAAATTGAAATTAAAATTGATTTTGAAAAAGTAAAGTTTAGTTTGAGGTTTAATTGAAGTTTAAATTGAAATTTGATTTGAAATCTAAGTTTTAAATGAGTTTAATTTGAGATTAGAATTGAAATTGAGTTAAAATTGGAATTTAAAATTTAATATTAAAATAGTGGAAATATAATAATATTATAATATGGTAATAATGAAAGTATATATTAAATACTTTAAAAAGTGAAAATATTGATTTAAAATAATTTGTAATGATTTTATAAGTATTGAAATCCAATTTGAATGGATTATTTCAAATATTGAAAAATAAGTTAAAACTAGGTGCGTCGCGCAACAGTAGTTCGAGTAGATTTTGAAATTCTTCGAGATAAGGAAATTCTAAACTATTATATCCATATCTTCTAAACGAAGAAAGAAAATCAAAGTTTCATCTAGTAGATTTTGAAATAAGTCCAAATCAATTTTCTAGAAAAAATCGCGCTATTGCAGTTAAGTGACCGTAACAAGAAATCTGTTTAAATGGATGTTTTTAATTATGGAAAAATATGGAATAAATTTGATAAATCTATTTAAATGATTTAAAAGAGATTTGGGTTGGAAAAAAATGAATTTTCAAATATTTAAAAGTTGTTTAATTCAAATAAGTTTATTTAGCACTTTCCGCAGCACTTTTCTGCTGCGAATTCTATAACTTTTGAAATATGAGTTTAAATGTAACGATGTTTCCTAGAATAAATTGTGAATTTTTTAAAAAGGATAATTAAGCATTTTGAAAGATAATTTGGAATATTTATAAGCAATTCCAAAATAAAATTGAAAATCTGAGTATGCGGAAACGACTAGTAAATTTGCCCGCCTGTAAGATCTGGGAAGATAAAACAAGGTGTTTAACTAAGGTTAGGGATGGAGCAATCAGTGCCCTGAACTTACCTGGCTTATGTTTTCTTTTCTTAGGCGACGGGTGGAATAGATTGAAAGGAATGCCCGGATGCTCTTAAATAAAAAAAATTCTGTTAAGTTTTCCAAAATAAAAGAAGATTGGTATTAACCAAAATTTAAGTAATCTCCAAAAATGAATGATTTCTATGATCTTACTTACTTCAAAATGTTTGTTAAGATTTATTTTAGGGTTTATCGTAAACGATGTCTTAAATAACATTGCTTTTGACCCGACTAAAAAG
This sequence comes from Allium cepa, assembly GCA_030765085.1. NCBI lineage: Eukaryota > Viridiplantae > Streptophyta > Magnoliopsida > Asparagales > Amaryllidaceae > Allium > Allium cepa. The sequence continues at coordinate 115,963,451 of CM060931.1, forward strand.
TAAAGAAATTTGGATCAAGAATTAAGTAAGGAAATTTGAGATATTTTCCAAAGCAAAAGAATGAATTTCTTAGAAATTATCCTACGTCAAAAGAAAGAGATTTCGAAATCATCCAAAAATAATTAAAGCGAAAAGAGACTTAATAAATCATGTAAACTCTTATTCACTTTTTAACGATAATTGGATTTTGAAGGAACCGAGGTCGGATTTGGGTAAATCCCGTCCGAAAACCACTTCGAACCAATGTATACGTTCGAACGTGAAGACATGTTGAATATGATGATTATTGAATATCGTGTATTTTTATAGCGTGAGGACTGCTTGTTGACTTGCTCTAGGTAGCTCCCGAGTTATATATAGCAGTGGTCTCCTCGTCGTGGAGATTTTTCGAATTACAAGGACTACTCGCTACTAGTGGTAGTAGGAGAGTACCTTTGGTTTGTCCTGTTCCTGGACAACTTCTATAGACATTTGTCTGACATTGCATTTCTAAAGGTTACGTACATTGGTTTTTACAAACGTGCATCAGTGGTGGCGGAGAAGGCAACTTCTCTTAGCTTAACACCCTCCTTGAGACGTACGAGCTCAAGGGTTGCATTTTTATGGAAGGCAATTAGTAGTTAACGGAAATGGCAATGTGGCATTCAAAGATGTGATATGTGCTATGTGAAAAGGTAATCGTTTGCCTTAAGCCTCATCAAACCGGAAATGACTGAAACATGATTAGATGCGGCAATGCTAAGTGGGTCATTCCAAATTAGGATACGGTCATCCTCTTCTAGATATATCTCTGCACGCTATGATGTCGTGTATTTGATTATTGTGGTTAGTATGCTAGAGGGCCCTCGATAAAGGTCGGTAACGACCGGAGGATGTCATATTCGATATTATCTAGTTAAAGAGGTAGGCCGGTCTTGTGTTGGTAGAGGATCCTTTATGATGGTCCTCGGAACATCCATCTAGAGGTGTACCCCTTCGGAAGGTAGATCCTGCGCCTGGTCATTTGTATGGAAATCCATTCTCCAATAAGAACTGTTTGTAGAGCCTAGTATGTTGGAATTTAATAATGGTAAGAATTTCGGCTAAGATTAATAAGTTTTTTGCAAATGTTTTCAAAGAGATGTCATTAGAAATAATATCAAATGTTTTGATATAAAAGTGTTTTAGTTATCATAAGGTAAAAACCCGTCCGTGTTTATGTGTGGGCGTGGTCTTATGAGATACTCTTTATTTTCAAAAGATTTATAAAAAGGCTGATATATGACACTGTCATCTATTATTGAGTTTTTCTCACGCTGGTTTATCAAGCTTGATCCGAGTAATTTCAATACTCGGGTCAGATCCGAGTAGTTTCAGGTTTAGTCGAAGATGGTTGGAGTTTCCAGAGGAGAGTTGGAGATATTCATCGACGTATGGACATATTCTATTATCCGCTGTACTTAGTGTATTTTGTTTGATGTTTGTCAGCATTTGTAAGGGCAGGTTTTATAACTGTCCAAGCTGAATCTAGGTTAGACTCTGATATTGTATTTTAAAATTTTCCGCTGTAAAAATTATTATTGAAATAATATATATTATTCCATTCATGTGAGATTCTGTTTTGCCTACTTTTCTTAATTACCCTTAAAGATCCATCTTTTAGTGCAATTTGAGTTAGACATGTGTGGTTTATTGTCGATTCAAAGAGTATGGAAAAACGGGACTTTACATTTGGTATTAGAGCTTTTGGTTGAGCGAACACCGAAGCCTGATAGGGTTAAGTCTCATCAGAGATAGGATTAGTAATATCCTAGGATGAGTAACTCATTAGAGATAGGGTTAGTAACACCCTAGAATGAGTTATTAGAGTGTATATATATATAAGAGCGTATTTGTTAATTTTATAAAAATGGTTTTGTTTTTAAAAGAAATTAGTAAATTAAATAATTTAACCTTGGGTTTATATTTCAAATATATAAAAGGGGATATTATTATATTTGGTTAGAAAATAAGGATTGATTGAAATTTTGCTTAGAAAAAACTAAAATATGAATATCTTGTGATTAGAATTGCATAATTTGACTATAAGATATTCCATAGAGAATCAATTAGTTGAAACCTAGAATTTAGAACTTTAATCATATACCCTTAAATATGTAGTATTAAGAACTAATAATGATTAAGTGATAATGGATGGATTTAAAAGCTAAGTACAAATATCTTGTGATGTAAAATTCACAATTTGACTGTAAGATATTTGATGATAATATTGAAGCTATAAGTTGTAACTAGTGAAAGTAGAAAGAAAATGCATGCTTAGAAAAAAAAAATTGTTATTAATAAAATAGAAAAAGACAAGCCAAAATTGAAATTTTGGGTAAATATAATATGAAAGGGTAAGTTCTATAACTTATAAAGGAGTTAAGTTAATTTGAAATTTAGACACTTTGACTAGGTTAAAATCCAAGTGAAATTTAGGAACAAAAGATGTAAGAAATATCATTCTAATATAAAAGTTTGAATTAGTGATACATTTAGGGTAACATTTGTAATCCAAAATGAAGTAAGAATAGAAGTGTATATTTTTGAATAATATGGTTAATAGGTTGATTGTTGGATGAAAATTTTAAATAACAAATACCACATGAATTAATTTTCATAATTTGACTATAAGGTATTTGATGGATTTAAGATTAAGAAATTTGATTTAGAAAATGGATAGGTAAATAAGTTAACTAGTTAATCATAGAATCAGTGAGAAAAAGGTGTACACTTAGTAAAGTTGTCTTATTAATATATGGATTGGATAAATAATATTAGCTAAATGAAAACCTTAGATAAAGAAAACTAAGGGTTGATTTTTATAACTTATTAATTTGAGATAATAGTAGAGTTCCATATTAGTTAAACACCTTAGTTAAAGTAATAACAATTTGAAGTTTGGGGATATGTATATATACTCTTAAGAAGTAAAGGTATATTATACAAGTTTAAGTCATATCTGTATGCTTAAGTAATAATGTATTTAGAAGAAAGTAAATGGTTGTGAAATAAACTTGGATTAATAGAAATTTTGAAGAAATTTATTAGGTAAAGATGAATGTGAATAAGTACATAAGTTAAACATAGATCATTTCAGCACATAAATTTTGATCTAAGATTTGAGAACATAACTTTGAGGTGTTTACACTAATCTGAAAAAGGATTTATCACTCGATTCTTGACGGTGAGCATTGATGGGAGTTTATGATTATGTACACGAGTTTTCTATCATAGTTAAGAGCTATGCAAGGAAAGCAATGGTTTGTGATCAAGAAGTCTGATCAAAGTCCGCACTAGAAAATCGAGGGATCGATACTAGTTCAAAAGAAAAGTTGTGGATTCGAATAATAGATCGAATCATATATCACATATAGTATGATGTGTTGGGTTTGTCTACTTAGTAGTTGGATAGTTATCTCAAATAGTAGGCACTAAGATATAGTGGTTGGACTGATGTTTTGGTATGCATATATATAGACCTCAGATATAGTATATGCTCAGGACATGGAATGAGTTATGTGGTTGTATTCTTTTATCTTGATATAGTATCAGTGTGGTTGTTTTTTTATAATCTTGTTTGATTGTTGTATATTCTATCTTAAGTGTGCAGTATGCACTAGGATGTGTACGATAGAAGTTTGACTTGATGTATGTGTATATAATCGTAAATACGTAATATGTACTCGGGTTAGTGTGGGGGACCTATGTATGTATGTTTGACATCATTTGCTTTTAATGTTGTTATGATATTGACCTTCTTCCTTTCTATCATCAGTAGAAATAAGTCAAATTATTTAAGGATATGAGTATGGGATAGATTCCTTTATCTTTGATTTCATTTCGAGGACGAAATGCTTTTAAGTATGGGAGAATGTAACGACCCGTAATTTCGCTACTTCAAAAATGAGAGATTTACTTATTTTTAAATTTAAAAGGAGTTTAAATCTTAAAATAAATATGTTATATATAATAAATAATTATCTATTCTTATAGTTAATAAATTAAAAGGTATAAATTTGGATTTTAGAACAAATCGACAAAAGTTAAGTTTTGTTAATAATAAATAAAGGCTTAAATAAATGAATTTAAATATTTATTTAAAAAGGTAAATCTTATTTAAAACATCTAATAAAGATAATAAAATTATATTTATATATTTAAAAGCATGTTGATAATCGTTTTACAAAAATAACCAAAATTTGTCATATTTTGTCAGTTTTACATACACTGTAAAAATAGAGATTTTGATATTAATTAAATATGATTTTAAAATATAAAGAGACATATTTTTATTTATTTAAAGAAAATAAAAAGTTTATTTTGAATTTTGGTTTACTTCAATATATAACTTAATAAGAACGTCAAATTTTGACTGTATAATTTGTCGTCAAAAACACCGTTTTCAACCGAAACAAGTTGTCGACAAGTTGTTGCAACTTGATACGTTTTCTAACTTATAAATACAAGTTTACAAACCATTTAAACACTTTACATTTAGCACTAAGAGACAAAAAAGTTTACTTTTGAAAAGTTTAAATAAATGTATAAAAAAGTGAAAAGTATGATTTGATAAATTTAAAAATATTAAAGCTTTTATAAAACAACATCATTACCTTACTTCTCATCTCATTAATGAGATGTTATGCTTATACATAGAAAAGGAGCAAATGAAAAAGTGAAAAGAAAGCTAACTTAGGGAATTAATGAAACATACATCCATGCATTTAATGCAAATCAAATCAACACAAAGTCTTCTCTTTAAAATGCAAAATTTAAGAAAGTAATCATTTCTATTTTTGCCATCACCATAAATGCATTACAAATCTCTCTTTTCACATAAAAGAAAATGTATATTTAAATTCAAAAATGAAGAGGGTATTAATGTCATTTACCACTAGTAATTTTATGACATTTACCTTATTGAATATATTAATGTTATATGATTGTTGTATGATTGTGATGATAATTTGGAATCAAATTTCTATTAATTAAGTAATCCCTTTGTTTAATAAGACCATATTTTAGTAATATGAGATATTGTGGAAAAATAAGTCTCTTTTCATTTAGAAGTGAAATTAAAGTTAAAATGAAAGAGAATTTGAAATTTGAAGTGAAACGGATTTGAAAAGGATAGTTAATTAGAAATTTAAATTAAGATGAATAGTGAAATTGAAATTAAAATCGATTTTAAAAAAATTGAAGTTTAGTTTGAGGTTGAATTGAAGTTTAAATTGAAATTGGATTTGAAATCTAAGTTTTAAATGATTTTAATTTGATATTAGAATTGAAATAGATTTAAAATTGGAATTTAAAATTTAATATTAAAATAATGGAAATATAATAATATTATAATATGGTAATTGTGAAAATATATATTAAATATTTTAAAAAGTGAAAATATTGATTTAAAATAATTTGTAATTATTTTATAAGTATTGAAATCCAATTTGAATAGATTATTTCAAATATTGAAAAATAAGTTAAAACTAGGTGCGTCGCGTAACAGTAGTTCGCGATTTCGCGCCGAAAAGTCAAACGAGTGTATAGAGTGGAATATAGCTCGGAGTTCTTCGAGATAAGAAAATTCCGGACTATTATATCCATATCTTCTAAATGAAGAAAGAAAATTAAAGTTTCATCGAGTAGATTTTGAAATAAGTCCAAATCAATTTTCTAGAAAAAATCGCGCTAGTGCAGTTAAGTGACCGTAACAGAAAATCTGTTTAAATGGATGTTTTTAATTATGGAAAAATATGGTATAAATTTGATAAATCATTTTAAATGATTTAAAAGAGATTTGGATTGGAAAATATGAATTTTCAAATAATAAAAGTTGTTTAATTCAAATAAGCTTATTTAGCACTTTCCGCAGCACTTTTCTGCTGCGAATTCTATAATTTTTGGAATATGAGTTTAAATGTAACGACGTTTTCCAGAATAAATTGTGAATGTTTTAAAAAGGATAATTAAGCATTTTGAAAGATAATTTGGAATATTTATAAGCGATTCCAAAATAAAGTTGAAAATCTGAGTATGCGGAAACGACTAGTACATTTGTACCGCCTGTCAGATCTGGAAAGATAAAACAAGGTGTTTAACTAAGGTTAGGGATGGAGCAACCAGTGCCCTGAACTTACCTGGCCTATGTTTTCTTTTCTTAGGCGAGGGGTGGAACAGACCGAAAGGAAACCCGGATGCTCTTAAATAAAAAAAGTTTTCCAAAATAAAAGAAGATTGGTATTATCCAAAATTTAAGTAATCTCCAGAAATGAATGATTTCTATGATCCTATTTACTTCAAAATGTTTGTTAAGATTTATTTTAGGGTTTATCGTAAACGATGTCTTAAATAACATTGTTTCTAACCCAACTAAAAAGTAAAGAAATTTGGTTCAAGAATTAAGTAAGGAAATTTGAGATATTTTTCAAAGCAAAAGAATAAATTTCTTAGAAATTATCCTAAGTCAAAAGAAAGAGATTTCGAAATTATCCAAAAAGAATTAAAGTGAAAAGAGACTTAATAAATCCTTTATACTCATATTCACTTTTTATCGATAATTGGATTTCGAAGGGACCGGGGTCGGATTTGGGTAAATCCCATCCGAAAACCACTTCGAACTAATGTATACGTTCGAACGTGAAGACATGTCGAAGATGATGATTATTGAAGACCGTGGATCTTTATAGCGTGAGGACTGCTTGTTGACTTGCTCTGGGTAGCTCCCGATTTATATATAGCAATGGTCTCCTCATTGTGGAGATTTTTCGAATTGCAAGGACTACTCGCTACTAGTGGTAGTAGGAGAGTACCTTCGGTTTGTCATGTTTCTGGACAACTTGTATGGACGTTTTTCTGACATTGCATTTCTAAAGATTACGTACATTGGTTTTTACAAACGTATATCAATGGTGGCGGAGAAGGCAACTTCTCTTAGCTAAATACCCTCCTTGAGACGCACGAGCTCAAGGGTTGTATTTTTGTGGAAGGCAATTAGTAGTTAACGGAAATGGCAATGTGGCATTCAAAGATGTGATATGTGCTATGTGAAAATGTAATCGTTTGCCTTAAGCCTCATCAAACCGGAAATGACTGAAACAGGATTAGATGCGGCAAGGCTAAGTGGGTCATTCCAAATTAGGATACGGTCATCCTCTTCTAGATATATCTTTGCACGCTATGATGTCGTGCATTTGATTATTGTGGTTAGTATGCTAGAGGGCCCTCGATAAAGGTCGGTAACGACCGGAGGATGTCATATTCGATACTATCTAGTTAAAGAGGTAGGCCGGTCTTGTGTTGGTAGAGGATCCTTTATGATGGTCCTCGGGACATCCATCTAGAGGTGTACCCCTTTGGAAGGTAGATCATGCGCCTGGTCATTTGTATGGAAATCCATTCTCCAATAAGAACTGTTTGTAGAGCCTAGTATGCTGGAATTTACTAATGGTAACAATTTCAGCTAAGATTAATACGTTTATTTGCAAATGTTTTCAAAGAGATGTCATTAGAAATAATATCAAATGTTTTGATATAAAAGTGTTTTAGTTATCATAAGGTAAAAACCCGTCCGTGTTTATGTGTGGGCGTGGTCTTATGAGATACTCTTTATTTTCAAAGGATTTATAAAAAGGCTGATATATGACACTGTCATCTATTATTGAGTTTTTCTCACGCTTTTTTATCAAGCCTGATCTAGGTATTTTCAATACTCGGGTCAAATCCGAGTAGTTTCAAATTTAGTCGAAGATGGTTGGAGTTTCCAGAGGAGAGCTAGAGATATTCATCGACGTATGGACATATTCTATTATCCGCTGTACTTAATGTATTTTGTTTGATGTTTGTCAGCATTTGTAAGGGTAGGTTTTATAACTGTCCAAGCTGAATCTAGGTTAGACTCTGATATTGTAGTTTAAAATTTTCCACTGTAAAGATTATTATTGAAATAATATATGTTATTCCATTCATGTGAGATTCTGTTCTGTCTACTTTTCTTAATTACCCTTAAAGATCCGTCTTTTCGTGCAATTTGAGTTAGACATGTGTGGTTTGTTGTCGATTCAAAGAGTACGGGAAAACAGGACTTTACAGCTTGCCTTCCATTCTAGTTATTATTTCATAAATATGATTCTCAAATTTTATTTCTTTCAGTATTTAATCACACAATCGTACTAAATTAACAAATTTAATGGTCGAAAATTTCGGGTCGTTACATTTTGCTTAATTTGTTAAAGTAAAATCCAATCAAAACAATATGAACATATAAAATTTTAGATGTAAAGGATTATACTTTGAATTGAATGTTGATTATATAGATCTATAATAAAACATTGTATTCAAGCATATGCTAATTTTAATTTTAATTCAACAAAATACGAACCCAATTGATAAATTGAACATACAAAATTTTTGATCTAAAAATTAGACTTTAAATTGAATGTATAGAACATAGTTCCGAAACAAAACATTATATTTAAATATATACAAATATTATTTTTGATTTATTAAATAAAACACCAATTGATTCATTCAACAAACAATTCAAGCCACACAAACAATTTTCAACTTAAATGAGGCAGTGATATATGCATACAAATTATGATAATTAAATTTCTCTGTCAACAAACATTACATCAAATATCATTATCTATTAAAGAAAAACATGCCTTATCACCTAAAGCCTTGAAGCAGATCTTGAAAATGGACTCCCTTTACTCCTTAAGATGTTGCCTAGAAGTCACACCTTGAATGATGATATCTCCTTAGATCTTCAAGATCCTCATCCTATCCTTGCAACAGATAGATGAACCATATTTGTTTTGTTTATTTTTTCTTTGATGTTTTTATATGGTGTTGAATGAATTTTGGTAATTTCATCTTTTTCTGTTTTCTGCCATGAAAATTTAGGAGGAGAAAAAGAAATAGGCTAAATGAGAAATAATGAATTATCCGTACAGAATGAATCAGAGAATATGTTTTATTTGAAAGAATAAAACTTTTCCCATTCTTTAATTGAAACTTCCCTAATTAATTCTCTTGATTTTTTCTCTCTCTAATCCTTTCTTTACACGTTTGTCATCAAATGACATAAAATTTTTATAAGTTATGTCATCAAATGACATAAAATTTCCATAAATCATGTCATCAAATGACATAAAATTCTCATAAATCATTTCATGCAATTATCTTTAAATTACATCAACATCGTATATCAATGCGTGCAAATATAACTTTAATAAATGCATTAAAATAATCATAAAAAACTTCCAAACATCATAATAACTAATATTTCTCAAATATCAACTAATATAATCAATTTATAACATTTTATAAATTAATTAAATCATGTAGTATTTCATAGAATTAATCATTGCCATTATGCGACTCAAAGGTGTAAATTCAATCAACGATTAATATCGAACTATTCGAATATTAACTTCACATGTTACTTAGCAGGTGGTGTGACATTATAGCCAAATTTATCGCTTATACATGTTCCTTTTCGAGGACGAAAAGTTTTGAAGGGGAGGGGGGGAGATTGTAACCACCCATCTTTTTAACTATTTTAAATTATTAAATTTTATATAATTTTTTTGAATAAAAATGGTTAAAAATAAAATTTAATGATTTATTAATGTAATTTATTAGATATGGACTTAGCTAAAATTTTAAATAGCAAAATTCAATATGAGAAAAGATGATAACTTATATTAGAAAGTAAATTGAATGATATTAAATTATAAGTAATTTATAATAGAAATCAAAATGATCAATATCAAGTAAAATAAGAGTTGAATGAATGTCCATTTAAAAGTAAAAGCATAAATTTATTTATATGAAATTCTATGCATGGAATATGTTTATGATCAATTGTTAAAATTGAATAATGAATGTTGAATTATTTAGATAAAATAAAAATAATTGTTTGATAACAAATTCATTTGAAATCTAATATTGGAATTCATTAAAATTCTAATATTGAAATTCATCGAAATTGGATTCTCGAAGTAATTTAAATAAAGAAGTGTAGCATAGTGTGACCTATGTATTTAAGGTAAAATCATTTGTGTATTAAATTAGAATGAAAATTTTATTCATAAAATGATATTTGAAATTTATATATATATATATATATATATATATGTATGTATGTATGTATGTCTTATTTGATTATAGTTATAAATATTAAAGAATTGAAGTAGTTGTTTTATTATTTGAATTTGTTTTAAAGAGAAAATTTTGTAAGTTAAATAATTTAGATTTCAAATATAGTGATTTATTTGACAATTTAATTGTTAAAGTGAATTTTTGAAATTATTTAAATATTTTAATCCTGAATTTAATAAAATTAAAGTGATTTCAAATGTTGATTTAAATTTTAGTTAAACAAAAATAATAATTTTTAACTTAAATTGAGTTTAAAATGATTAAATTGACTTTTGGATATATCTAGTTTCATTTAACGTGTAAAAACAGCCATTCGAGCAACTACCTCGGATTTCGACGAAACCAGTTTCATCGCATCCGTAATAGTGAATTATCATAGGATCTCAAATTTCATAGTGATCAGACTTATTGTTTGGTCGTGCGAGCTTGAAACACGTAGAAATTAATTAAAGAAATTTAATTAAAATAATTTGATTTTGAAAAGTTATCTTCCGAATATGATGGAATTGGCTCTCCATACATATTCCATTGTGTTCGGAATAGGGGTATAACATATAGAACGCCAGACGGCACACGTCATTTGGAGTTTGGAAATTTCGCGGACGAATAGTCCTGCGAGATTTGTATATAAGGCCCTCATTTTCGTTCAAACCCTAATATCAAACCCTCTGCCGCTGTTTCATTTAATGGCCGAAAATGGATTAACTTCCCCCCTCGATTTCTCCTCTGTAACAACCCTCATATTTTACGATTGTATATTTAAATATTTTATTTAAATATAGCATCGCTAGTCGGATTTAAGTTCGAAATGCTACTTTTTGCAAACAGTCGAATTAGAACTCGAGACCACTTCCATTGAGTTCAAAATGTCTTTTGCGACCTTTTTAGGTATAAACATCGATATGTTTGGAGTTAGCTTGAATTTTGACATTTTCACTTAGGGCTTTGGGTTTGGGTTTCAGCCCAATAACCTAACATAAGACCCGAGCTCCACCCCCTCTCATCTTCATTCATTCTCATTTCCTAACACTTCAAGCTTTAGAAAAAATAGGGGAAGAGATTGAAAACTAAAATCCTAAGCCCTAGTTTCTTTTGCAAATTTAAATTATAGCTCCAAAATCAAAGAGAAGCTTAGGTAAGCATCCTCTTCTTCTTCTCCATCTCAATCTCTCTCCAATTTCAGAAATTTCCTATAACCTAACATAGGAAATATTTGCTTATGATTTTAGATTGGAGCTTTTAGAGTTGAAATTGAAGAGTGGTTGATCTTACTTTTGTTTTCAAGCTTATCCTTCCTTGTTTTTGAGTAAAAGGTGAGTTTTTGAACTCACATCTAGGCCTATAATTTTCTTAGTTGTTAGGTATGAATTCCTAACATCTATTCTTGTTCGTTTGCTTTGGATTGAATTGGTTTTATGAATATTCCAATTTTTGGAGTTTTGAAGTCAAATCTTTAAAAATCCTAGCTTTGGTGTTTGAACATGATTTTGGTGGTGTATCGAAGAGCCTCTAGGGCTGGATTGCCGATTGGCGTAAACCCTTAGTGCCCATTGCTCGACCGATCACAATTTGTTAGATTTTTGACCTTGGAAGGGGCTAGGCTGAATATGCTTCAGAAATAGGTTCAGTCGACTCGGCCAGGAGGTCAGTCGACTGAACCAGATGACAGAAATGCTTTAGAAGAAGGTTCAGTCGACTGAACCTGGGGACAGAAAATTCGTGTCCCTGTGTCAGTCGACTGACCACCTGGTTCAGTCGACTGATTTGCTTGCCTCAGCCCAAATTGCCTATTTTTCTTGTGTTTCCAATTTTTAATCCATTCGTGGTGATCCGATTTGTTATTATCATTTATTATCAACTTTGATGACTTCTTCTTTGGGATTTTTTTAGGAACATCCATCTTGATGGATTTGGTATCGATTTCTATGGATTTGATTCACGTCTTCGTATGTGAATTTTTGGTGATTGATTGTTTTTACAATCATTTTTGTGATTTGTCACTTTAAAATACAAAGGTTTCTATGCGAGTAGTAAATATTCAAACCTTTTCACAAAGATGATTTCAACTCTATTTTCAATATCAAACTCGTTTATAAACCATTTTCCAATCTACTAGTATATACAAACCTTTACCTCATTCGTTCGAGAAATCCATTTAAACGACTTAGCAAAATAAGTGGTATGAAACGCTTGCGTTTACTTTGTCGGTTAATTCTTTGACTTGTTCGATTGAAACTCTTATGACAATTTTCGAGTGGAGATCTACAATTTGATCGTAAATATTTAAGTTAAGCCAGTGTTTATGGGACATGAAGCTAAACTCATTTATTTACTAGCTTAGTGTGATCGACACTTCTTGATGATCGATGATGATTATTTTGCGGTTTAGACTAGCAATGTGCGATGTCTCTTTGTCTGCGAGGGAGACTAAACCCCGTTTCTATGGAGCTTTGGAACAATTTAGAAAATTATAGCAAGGATCATTGTCTTAAGTCCTTCTAAGGAGTCATGCTTTAGGATTTAATTCGAGTCTTCGTACCTTTTTATCCTATTTTCTTTTATGATGCCTTGTTTTATCAATCAAGATTGTTTGATATTCATTCTGAGAATAACCTTTTTCCTCTTCTTTCTTTCTTTCTTTCTTAAAGAAGAGAAATGGTTAGACCAAACCGTACCTGCGTCGGTCAATCTAGTGCTACTCCTCAGGATGGAGTATTTATGTCAGCTCAACAACTTCTAGATCTTGTAAAGAATGCTCAAGCTGTCGAACCCATTCCAGAGCCTACTCATCCAAAATCTGGATTTGCACGCCTGTGTAGTGATTATACCAATTTGGGTGGAAAGCCATTTAGGGGTTCCGAGAGCGTTATAGAAGTTCAAGCTTGGCTTAGAACATGCGATCGCATCTTTTCGCGCATGAATCTCATTGATCTGCATCGTGTCCAAGTGGCTTCTAGTATTCTCCAAGAAAGAGCGTTAGATTGGTATGAGCTTTTGATTTCTAAAATTATTGAAGCGGATCTTACTTGGGAGCACTTCCGGGAAAGATTCGAATCGAAGTTTGTATCAGAACCTGAAAAGGTGACTCTGGCCCGTTATTTTATTGACCTCGTTCAGGGTGAATCCTCTGTGGCAGACTATGTCGCATCTTTTGAATCCCTCTCTAAATATGGGTCTAGTATATAAATACCCTATTGAAGAAAAATCAGAGGTTCATCAATGGATTGAATAAGAATCTTAAAATGCCTTTACTTCTAAAGCTGGAAGTTTCTTTTGATCAGCTTGTTGACATCGCTCTTCGACTTGAAGAGGTAGATAAAGAGAGTGATGTTGAAGTTGGGAGTGTCAAACCGAACTTCAAGAACAACATGAAGATGCCTAATAAGTTCAAAGGTCCTTATCCCAACAAGAAAGGGAAGGAAGCAACTCTTGTAGCAAAGATTTCTAGCTCTAGTGCTGGGCAATGCTACAATTGTGGTTCTAAGGACCATTATGCTAATAAGTGTACAAAGCCCCTTGCTTGCCGCTATTGCAAAAGTTCGGATCATTATATATCTGCATGTCCCAAACTTCAAAGTAAGAACGAGGGAAAGCTAAATGTTGTGCAAGCCCCTAGTAACATTTCTCGTGGTCAAGGTATTTCTCATTCTATCTTTGATGGCATTATTATATTCCGTGACCAGCCTATTCGGGTTCTTTTTGATACAGGTGCATCCCATTCTTTTATATCAAAAGAACTTGGTGATACTTTTTCTTTAAGTGTCATGGCTTTGATGACTTCTTTGAGAATTGCGAATCCGGTTGGTGGATCCGCAACACTCAGTTTGCTTTGTAAAGATGTTGAGATTATTTTATGTGATTTTTCTTTCCGAGCCGATTTGCATGTCATGTGTTACTTAGGCTTCGGAATGATTTTGGGAATGGATTGGCTTAACCGTTATGAAGCACATATCCTATGTCTTAAGCGGACTATTCATCTTCGACATCCTCAATCTGCTAAGCAGATTTTTATTGTTCTTAAAATTCGAATTCCAATTTGGTAACATCCATATATTCTCTAAACCCTCATGATGACGATATGTCATTTCTCTCATTCACGTGGTTCGTGAATTTTTCGACATATTTGAGCCCGTTTTAGGATTACCACCTAAGCGAGCAATTGAGTTCAGAATTAATCTAATCCTTGGAGTTCTACCTATCACTCGTCCTCCTTTTCGTATGTCTAATAAGGGAAATGAGGAGATGCGTAAACAATTATCCGAATTGAAAGACAAGCAATTTATTCGTTCAAGTTCCTCTCCTTGGGGAGCTTTAGCTATTTTTGTGAAGAAATCCTATGGTATACTTAGGCTTTGCATTGAATACCGCAAGCTTAATGATCTTACCATTAAGAATAAATATCATTTACCTCAGATTGATGACTTATTTGACCGACTTTGCGGTGCTAGAGTCTTTTCACAGTTAGACTTAGCAACCGATTTTCATCAGCTTCGTATTGCAGAGGATATCATTCCTTTGACATCATTCCGTACTCGTTATGGATCTTATGAATGGCTTGTTATGCCCTTTGGTTTAACGAATGCTCCAACTTATTTCGTTGACCTTATGAATCGTGTTTTCAAAGACTTCCTCGATCGATTTGTTCTCATCTTTATAGATGATATTCTTGTTTATTCTAAAACCGAGGAAGAGCATGAAAAGCATCTTCGGATTGTGTTGGAAACTCTTAGAAGCGATCAATTAAAAGAAATTTGTTCTACCACTTTTGGCAATCTCGTGTGAAATTTCTTGGTCATATTATTTTCGAATTCGGAATTTCCGTGGATCCTTCAAAGATGAAAGCTTCAAAATTGGAAAGACCGAAGAGTGTGACGAAAATCCATAGTTTTCTTGGGTTGGCGGGTTATTGCCGTCGTTTCATAAAAGAGTTTTCCAAAATTTCCGTGCCTCTTACTAGTTTGACAAAGAATGGAGTTAAGTGTATTTGGTCAGACAAATGTGAAGCTTCTTTTCAAAAATTAAAAGAACTCCTTTCCGATGCTCTATTCTTGTAATTTCCAAAGGGAACCAAGACTTTATTATATATACCGATGCTAGTCGTGTTGGTTCGGGAGCCATTCCCATTCAAAGGGAACGTGTTATTGCTTATGGTTCTAGGCAATTAAAGCCAGCGGAGACTAGATATGCCACTCATGATTTAGAGCTCGCGACTATTGTTTTCACCCTTAGAATTTGGCGTCATTATCTTTTAGGAGAGAAATTTATTCTCTATACCGATCATAAATTTTTGAAGTATTTATTTTCTCAAAAGGAACTTAATTTGCATCAACAACGTTGGGTCGAGTTCCTTGTATCTTATGATCTTGATATTCTTTCTACTCTCGGAAAGAGAAATCATGTTGCCGATGCACTTAGTCGTAAGCAACAAGCAGTTGTTTCTATGACGATATTCGAGTGGAATGATCTCGAGATTTTATCCACTTGTGAGATTCGAGATCGCGAATTCGATTTATGTTCATCTCTTGTTCTATTTAGCCTTGAGGCTCATCCATCTCTTTTAGACCGCATTCTTGAAGCTTAAAAGATAGATCTCAAATTGGCTCTTTTTAGCCAAAATTGTAGGGATAAAATTGATATTAAAGGGTTGGAAGACTTTGATATCGATGCTTGTGGCGACATTCAAAAATTTGGTAGACTTATCGTGCCAAATATTAGTGGTCTTCGTAAAGACAATATTTTAGAAGATTCTCATCGTTCGAAATTTACCATTCATCCCGGTAGTAGTGAAATGCACGCGGATATGAAGCGACTTTTTTATTGGGACGGAATGAAATTTGATATTGCTAACTTTATTAAGCGTTGCACGACTTGCCAACTTGTTAAGGCCGAGCATCAAAGGCCCGGTGGGTTATTGCAACCTTTGGACATTCCAATTTGACGGACTTCCCCGTTCTCGTTCGGGCCATGAAAGTTTATGGATGATTGTGGATAGACTTACAAAATCCGCCCATTTTATTCCCGTTCGGTCTAATCAGACCGTACCTCTTTTGGCCTAACTTTATGTTAAAAAAATTGTTAAATTACATGGAGTTCCTACTTCTATTGTTAGTGATCGTGATCCATTGTTTACTAGTGGATTTTGGAAGAGTCTTCAAAAAGCTTTGGGAACGAAGCTTAATTTTAGCACCGCTTATCATCCTCGGTCTGATGGACAAACCGAGCATGTGAATCAAACTCTTGAAGACCTTCTTCGGTCATGTGTTCTTGATTTTGGTGGAAGTTGAGAAGATCATATTTCACTTGTTGAGTTTTCCTATAATAATAGCTTCCAATCTAGTATTGGTATGGCACCTTTCGAGGCACTCTATGGAAGGCCATGCCGATCTCCTTCTTGTTGGCTTGAGGCAGGTGAGAAGCTGGTTTTAGGTCCAGATTTAATTCGTGATTCCACAGAAAAGATTGACCTTATTCGCCATAGGATGTAAGAAGCCCAAAGTAGACAAAAGTCCTATGCCAATAATCGAAGAAGGAAATTATAATTTTCTACGGGGGTTTGGTGTTTATTCGTGTTTCACCTATGAAGAGTGTTGTGCGTTTCAGTTGAGCGGGAAAATTAGCGCCCGATATATTGGTACATTTCCCATCACCGAACGCATTGGTTTCGTGGCTTATAACCTTTTACTACAGGCTCAGTTTTCTGCTATTCATGACGTTTTCCACGTCTCTCAACAATGGAAATGCCTTAGAGATTCCGATTCTATTCTTGAGCATGGTGTTATTGAAGAAGTTGAAGTTTCGCCTAATTTGACTTATGAGCAACATCCTGTTCGCATCATTGCTACGGAGGTTAAACACCTTCGAAATAAAGATGTCCCGCTTGTGAAGGTTCAATGGTCCTCAAATCCTAAGGATTGCTCTTGGGAATCTAGAGAATTCATTGAGCGATCACATCCGGACTTACTCTCTCGTGCTCTTTAGAGGTGAACTTCTTACTTCAAATTTTCTTTTGTGTCGATATGCTTTTATGGTTGTTACTTTTAATGTTCTTAAGTATTGTGAGGATGCAATTTCTTTAAGGAGGGGAGTTTGTAACAACCTGCATATTTTACGATTGTATATTTAAATATAACATCGTTAGTCGGATTTAAGTCCGAAATGCTACTTTTTGCAAACAGTTAAATTAGAACTCGAGACCACTTCCATTGAGTTCAAAATGTCGTTTGCGACCTTTTTAAGTATAAACATCGATATGTTTGGAGTTAGCTTGAATTTTGACATTTTCACTTAGGGCTTTGGGTTTGGGTTTCAGCCCAATAACCTAACATAAAACCCTAGCTCCACCCCCTCTCCTCTTCATTCATTCTCATTTCCTAACACTTCAAGCTTTAGCAAAAATGAGGGAAGAGATTGGAAACTAAAATCTTGAGCCCTAGTTTCTTTTGCAAATTCAGGTTCTAGCTCCAAAATCAAAGAGAAGCATACGTAAGCATCCTCTTCTTCTTCTCCATCTCAATCTCTCTCCAATTTTAGAAATTTCCTATAACCTAACTTAGAAAATATTTGCTTATGATCTTAGATTGGAGCTTTTAGAGTTGAAACTGAAGAGTAGTTGATCTTCCTTTTGTTTTCAAGCTTCTCGTTCCTTGTTTTTGAGTAAAAGGTGAGTTTTTGAACTCACATCTATGCCTATAATTTTCTTAGTTGTTAGGTATGAATTCCTAACATCTATTCTTGTTCATTTGCTTTGGATTGAATTGGTTTTATGAATATTCTAATTTTTGGTGTTTTGAAGTCAAATCTTTAAAAATCCTAGCTTTGGTGTTTGAACATGATTTTGGTGGTGTATCGAAGAGCCTATAGGGCTGAGTTGCCGATTGGCGTAAACCCCTAGTTCCCGTTGCTCGACTGATTGTAATTTGTTGGATTTGTACCCTTGGGAGGGGCTAGGCTAAATATGATTCAGAAGCAGGTTCATTCGACTAGACCAGAAGGTCAGTCGACTGAACCAGAGGATAGAAAATGCTTAAGAAGCAGGTTCTGTCGACAGGACCAGGAGGTCAGTCAACTGAACCAGAGGACAGAAAATGCTTAAGAAGCAAGTTCTGTCGACTGGACCAGGAGGTCAGTCGACTGAACCTAGGGACAAAAAATTCGTGTCCCTATGTCAGTCGATTGACCACCTGGTTCAGCCGACTGATCTTCTTACCTCAGCCCAAATTGCCTATTTTGCTTGTGTTTCCAATTTTTAATCCATTCGTGGTGATCCGATTTGTTGTTATCATTCATTATCAACTTTGATGACTTCTTCTTGGGGATTTTTTGGGAATATCCATCTTGATGGATTTGGTATCGATTTCTATGGATTTGATTCACATCTTCGTATGTGAATGTTGGTGATTGATTGTTTTTACAATCATTTTTATGATTTTCCACTTTGAAATACAAAGGTTTCTATGCTAGTAGTAAATATTCAAACCCTTTCACAAAGATGATTTCAACTCTATTTTCAATATCAAACTCGTTTATAAAACCGATTTCCAATCTATTAGTATATATAAACCTTTACCTTATTCATTCGAGAAATCCAATTAAACAACTTAGCAAAACAACTGGTATGAAACACTTGCGTTTACTTTGTCGGTTAATTCTTAGACTTGTTCGATTGAAACTCTTGTGACAATTTTCGAGTGGAGATTTACAATTTGATCGTAAATATTTAAGTTAAGAGAGTGGTTATGGAACATGAAGCTAAACTCATTTATTTACTAGCTTGGTGTGATCGACACTTCTTGATGATTGATGATGATCATTTTGTGGTTTAGACTAGCAATGTGCGATGTCTCTTTGTCTGTGAGGGAGACTAAACCCCGTTTCTATGGAGCTTCGGCTCAAAAATATTGGTAGGGTGGCGAACCATGGTCTTCGGGCCGTTTGTGGAGCTTCGGCTCAAAACTAATGGTTAGCAACCATGGAATAGCATTCCGTTTGTGACACACGTGTTGGTGAGTTTTCATGCTCCTGTTTTATGATAGGCCTCCCCCTTTTGTGATTTCTGGATTTCTAGTTGATGATTTCTAGAATTTGTGATTCATCAATTTTGTGATTGGCATTGATATATTTGTCAATATTTGTGGTTTGGTGAATAAAATAAAGAATATGGCATTCTTTTCTGTGTTTTGAGATTTCTTGAGATATTGTATGATTTTTGTTGTTATTTAATGTATACTTGTCACGGTATGACATTATTGTTATCATACGTTTTTATCATATCTCTTATTCTATCTCATTTTATCTGATATTTATAGCTAGAATGATCCATTTATTATTTTCTTATTAAATAATACTCGGGTCAGACCGAGATGTTACAGGTGCTTCTGCTTGACTCTTCATCTGGGAACATTATCCGACTTTGGCCAACTACTCTAGTTTAGTAGTTTTTGTTATTATACATTCTAGATAGAAACTCCTTGATGTATACTAATTATTTTGTCTACCACTTGTACCTATTCTTTTGTGATATTGTGGATCTTATTTGACCACTACTCTGATGTACACTTCTATGTGTTATATTCATAT
The DNA here is from genome assembly GCA_030765085.1 of Allium cepa. Lineage (NCBI taxonomy): Eukaryota > Viridiplantae > Streptophyta > Magnoliopsida > Asparagales > Amaryllidaceae > Allium > Allium cepa. The sequence continues at coordinate 115,983,212 of CM060931.1, forward strand.
CTATATCCGCCTTTGTGATATGGATGTCTGTGACTGATTTGTGTTATGCTTATTTCTATATTTGTTTCCGAAGATCATATAGCCACTGTGTAGTAGCTTTGAGTTTGTATCGGTATGTCGGATTTCCTCTTGAAATAAAATGCATATTATACCATCTGACATATCAGTGCTCGTACAAAGCAATTACACAGAGGGTCGCTCCTCAACAGCCTTATTTTTCATGCTAGTAGACGGCATTACCTCGTAGTGTCCTTGGCTAGCATGAGTATAGAGGTGGGGCATCGCACATCCACTCATTGAATTCGAACGATTCCAAAAGGAAAAAGGTAGATCTCAACCTCCTATACAAGATGTGCGGTTGGATCAAAGTGGTTTGCTTCGAAATCATTAGAATCGGGGAAAATATGTGGCGTTTTCTTTTGGGTTTTGGTGGCCGATAAGGGCAGCGGAGGCGGCACTGTCGCCGACGATGGTGGAGCATGGAAGGGTGGTCGCGGTAGTGGGTTCAGATCGAGGTCCGACGGCCTTGGGTGGGATGCGCACGTGGAGATTGAGCTGCGTGGTTGGGTTCATGCTCAAGTTGAAGCACGCATGTTAGGGTGAGAGGAAGGTTACGTTTTTTATTTTTATTTCTTTTAAGTTTGTTAATTATAACTTATTTATATTCAATTGTTTAAAAATACGTAACTTTTCCATGCAAGGTCCGATTCGAACGAAACGAGTTGCATTAGGTTCGTATCGATGAGAACTACGGTATGAAGTTGAATTGAAGTTTATTTGACATTGAAAAAAAATTCAGTTTCAAATAAAGGTGAGTGTTTTAAACGCTCATGAAGTACTAAATATTCTTATTATTAGCTAAATCGAAATCATGAAATGATTTACAATTATTGATTGAATTGGTTGAATTTGAATTGATACTTAAAATGATATTTAAATTTTATTGATAAATTTGATATTAAAATCGATAGCGTAAATTGAAAGTTAAAATTTATAGGAATTTGACTGTTAAATGGATAGTTTAAATTGATGATAAGTGTGACATTTAAATTTGATAGGAAAAATTTGACATTTTATATACTTAGTAGGTCGACATCTAAATTTGATATTTAATTCGATATTGGATTGCAAATCACCTTTAGTTAAACAACCTGACACTGATAATTATTAATTGTTGTATGATATTGTTGAACTGGTGGATTTAGATGTTAACTCATATTGTGATGGATGATATTGTTGATTGGTTGTATGTTGATAGTGGTTTTGATATTTCCATGTTATTACGCTGTTATTACCACTATTGATATGATTGATCACCTGGATATTTAAATTTGATATGGATGTTGGATATTCAATCTGATATGCAAATTTTGATGCATAGTTGGCTGCTTTGGCAGAATTGGGATTTTGTGATTTTATTGTCGTTCGGCGAAAATTAGGTTTATTTATTGAATTTTAAAAGGCTTTAAAATCTAACCTTTAGAAATTTATATATTATAAAGAATTTATTTTTGTGAATCGAATTAAATTTAGTTTCTAAAATTAACTTGAATTTAATTTATAAAAATTTAAATTCTAATTTTTATAATAACATATATATATTTCCTAAAAGAGAAATAAAAGGGTTTGAAAATTTTCCTATAAATTTAATAAATAAAAGGAAATGTTATAAGAAGGCCGATGTTTGGAATCTAATCATTAAATGATTTTGATATGTTTGAATTGGATTATTTTAAAATTCGAGCTTTGGAAACATCGGAATTAAAACTTATTAAAAGAATTTGTGTAAAGAGTTCAATTTGAAATTTCGAAGTCATAATCGATATATGTTTTGAATTATGGAAAATGGATTATTTTAAAGGATTTGAATCTTTAAATTTGAAAATTGAAGTTAAATTGATTTAAGTGATTTAGATCAGTGTATTGAGATTAGACTCGAATTTATATAAACCGAAATGATTTTGAAATGAGATTTGAATTGAAACTCGAGCCACTAAATTAAATCATTTGATCACATTAAAACTGATTTAAATTGAACTGAAATTGATTGGAATTGAATTTGAAAGGAATTGAATTTGAAAGGAATTGAATTGAATCATTGAAAATTCAATTCATATTCTTTGAATTTGAATCTAAGTCCAGATTTGTTGGAATTGGAAAGAAACGGCTCATTTTGAAACTATATTTTTCTTGATTTTGATTTGACTTACATGAGTATTTTTAGTCCTGACTCGAATGTTTTGTTTTCATTACACGCAGATCAGACTGATTTTTTTAGTTATCGAAGACAGATATGCTGGAGGACGAAGATGAAGGTTTGGTATATCATATCTACTAGTATTTATTCCACTACATTATTCATTCTGTATATTGAAATGTATAACTCTGATAGTTTTGTATAACTTGAATTCATGTTATAAATTGAATTGAGTATATGTATTGTTAAACAGCTTCATGAGCTCTTTATGTGATTATTATATTTTGTTGTTCCGCTGTGAGATTCTATCCTTGTTTCTTCTTTTCTATTTTATTTCCTAAAAAAACCCATTGATAATCTGTCTTTTAAACGGTTTGAGTTGGACATGTGTGGTTTATTGTCGACTTAAACTATTCAAAAAGGTGGGTCGTCATAGTTGGTATCAGAGCTTTGGTTTAGCGTATACCTAAACCTATAGGATAAGCTTATTGAGTGTATATACGTATATGAGAGAGCGTATTTGTTAGTGATATAAAAATATTTTAAAATTAACAAATGAAATGATTTTAACTTGGATTATATATAGAATATAAAAGAATGAATTCTGTAAACTGATAAAATCATTCATGACTATTGATGATGATTGGAAATTATCTATTTGTTGATTGATTGTTTGATTAATATGAATGCGTATTTATTACTTATTGATTGATGAGTCATGCTCGACCAGTTTATGTGCATCGACTGTTGGCTATTAATTTGAGCATTCGACTATGGTTGGACTTTTTTTGAAATATATTTAACCATTTTGAGAAACTACATGTTTTAACATGGACTTTGGAGTGAATATATATCTGAATTTCCTTCTGTATCATTTTAAACAGTAATGGATACTATTTGAAAGTGATATATGAAATATGGTTTATTTAGATATGGTTAATAAATAAACAAAAGGTTATTCAAACTAGAAATTGAGAGTTTGAATTCTAGGAGTTTTTGAAATTGGGTTATAAGATTCTGGCATAATTTGAAATTATTTTCCGAATACAAATGTTATAAATGATTTCAAAGTGACTTACAAAAGGGATTTTTAAAAGATTTAAAAGAAATGAAAGTCCGACACTCACTTCTATCGCTGGAAAATAAATTTTGGTGATGACTGTAGCATCATCGGCATTCATTTTCGAGTTTCAGAGTGGGGGAAGCCACTTTAGTAGCTTTGCTACTCGATTGTTTAATGAAACTGATTTGATTCAAATCCATGAAGTTTGATTTGATATTCGGAAGAGCTAAGTGTATATTTATTCCAAACGATTTGAAATAAAACCCGTTGTTCACTTCTCGAATTTTGGATTGAATTATATTATGAACACATGTATCCTATGCATTAGGATTGATTGATTGATTGTGCATCTTGTTGAAATGATTGATTGCTGATTTCCAATTTTGAATTGGAATTTAATTTTTCTAACCATTTGGAATAGTCGAACACTTCCAAATTGATATTTAAATTTAAAGCTTACCATTTTCAAAAGCATAAAGGTATAGTTTTAAAACTCTTTAATTGAAAATAATAATAGTAGAATTTAAACAAGTTTTAAATGTTACATATTTTGATAAGAATGGCGTATGAGATTGTTTTGAATTATACAAGTATGAATTAGTTTTGAAATGTTTTAAAAGAAAGAAATTTAAGAAACGTTTTCAGATGTAGTAAATGTCTTATAAAAACTTATTTATTTGCAAAATGACTTTTAAAAGCAAATTTGATCCTGTATAAATATGAAATTTAGTTTTGAAGGGTTTTACAATAAATTTGTTCGAGAAATGTTTATAAACTTAGTAAAAGTTTTATAAAGTTATTTATGCATAAAATGATTATGGACAATATTTGATTTCTGAAAAGGAAATATTGATATATAAATTTCATAAGTATAAAATTGAAGTTGTGAAAAACTATAGATTTTAAATTTGGATTTTTTTTGAATTTGAATGATATTCGATTTAAAAGGAAAAAAAATGATTGTTGAGAACATATAGGGATTTGAAACTGAACTGATATATAAAAATGAATTGATTTCGAAGACCTTTGACTCTATAGAAATATTTGATTTGAAAATTTTCGATTCTTCTATGAAAATAGTTTGTATAAGCATGAAGTTATTTCGAAAACTATTGATTTTGAAAGGTATTCGATCTGAAAGCGATAATCTTATATAACGGAACTTATATAAGAATAATATGATATATTCGAGAACACTGATTTTGGAAGATACTCGATTTGGAAATGAAATCTTATATATCATGGAATTTATATAAGTATGATATTTGAAGTTATGATTTGAGAAGTGTACTATATATGGTATAATATATTTCAAAGTAAAAAATATGGGAAGTACCCTTCATGATTTCCGATATTCATTCTATTGGCTGATTTAGGTTGTCCGGATATAAACTCATGAGTTCCTTCGAATTCCATAGCGTAACCAATGTTCTTATGATTCGATTAGCATCGCGTAATTCAGGGGGCATGATGTCTACAGTCTACTTTTGATTTCACTGGGATGGCGATGTAACCATTGTGTAACTACGATCTATGGCCGATGTACATGGAATAATTTGAGGTGGAAGAGATTGCCTACAGTTTAGTATGTTTTGTTGGGATAGCAACGTAACTATAGGGTCCATATAGCGAAATGCAAGAGGCAGTGATTTCCTATTGTCTACTATGTTTTTTCTGGGATAGAGACGTAACCATTGGGCGTAACCGCTGAGTAGATGACGATCCATGGGCGATTTGATTTTTGATTTGCATGGCATAATTCGCGGGGTAGAGATCACCCAAAGTTACAGATGTTTCCTCTTGGATAAGGGCGCAACCATTGTGTAACTGCGATCCATGATTTGTTTTCGAGTGGTACTTTCCATATCTGTTTTTTTAGTTTTCCAAATATTTTCACTATGTGTTGAAATGGGTCTACTAAGTACTTTGAGATTTCTAGTCTTGCGTCTGATCAACGTATTGCTAGATTCTGTAAGAACAAAGATAAACTTGTTGAAACGTCGAGTTATTAAAAGTAGTTTCAATATAAAATTATTTTGATATTAAAGTATTTTGTTATAAAAGAATTTTAACAAAGAAAATTTTCAAACATTTAAGAATTGAATATAAAACTTGAATTATCTATTGGTGTAATTAAGAAACCAATGGAATAAATACGTAAGTTGTATATAGACCATTCTATTTGCATTTACAGTTTTGATTCAGATTTGAATACATGATTTTAAGGTAATTCACACTTGTTCGATTTAGAATTGTTCGCTCGATTCTCGACGACGGACAGTGAACAGATTTTTGATATGAACCAGAAGTTATCTATCATAGTTTATTAGTATGTAAGGAGAATGGAAGTATCTAATCAAGAAGTCGGATTAGAGTCCACACTAGAGTAGTCGGGTTACCAATACTAGTTCGAAACATAAAATTTCGTATCCGAGTAAGAAATTGAAATTGTTATACATACGAATGGCATATATATATCGTACGGATTTTTAATAAAATGATTGTATGCTCCGATTGCTAGCTATGATTGTTTCTTGCTTAGGATTGCTATGCTGTTTGGTTGCATGTAGTTTAACATCATCCTTATTATTTGCATTACATTCAGGCGTTGCACATAGTTGTTATAATAATTTCTAGCTACATTTAGCTTTTACATCATTAGAATTTCGTATAGAATTGCATCGTCCTTGTAGTTGCGTCATATTACCATGTTACATCTGATTGCTTTTTTTTAATGATGCTATGTTATTTTTGTTGCATGTACTTTTATGCTTTATTATAAATGTGAATTGGGTGCTTGTGTGCTAAACATAGTGAAATAAATTAAAATCGAATAAAATTGAATGTGAGTGAAATAGATATGAATTAATTGGATGGACATTATTTGTTGGATGATTTCTTTTGTTGCAAACCATTATTGTAACCGTTTTGGTTGCATATGATTGTTATGTTGTATATTGATGCTTATGATTATGGTTTAGATTTAGAATTCATGTTATATAGTTCTATCCAACACATGCATGTTATATATGTCTTTTTATAAGCAACTAATATTCATATTAAGTTGAGATAGGTACATTTAAAGCCCATTCGGACGTATACGCATTTTGGATCGCTTTTGCTCGATTTAATATAAGCGAACTCGCTCATATTAAAATAATAAGGTACATATCTCGGAATATATACCGTACTTTTATATTTTCCCTATAGGATGCCTCATAATTGAGATGACATGTATATTTGTTATATGTATATGGGTATTGTAAATTTTATAATCGAGCCGCGCAAAGGAGACGCTGCCAAAATTTACCATAAGTTCGGGTGTTAGAATTTTTTTAAGACTTTTAAAACTTCATAACTTGTTTACAAGTAAGCTAAGATCAGAATGGCATCGTAAAATTGTAGCAAAGGTTTTGTAAATAAGATTTTTATGTCTTGTAAGTTGATTAGTTTTGAGTAAAATATATCGTATGTTAAATTCTTTGCTTGGTTCCTTTTCGAGGATGAAAAGTTTTGAGTGAGGGAGATTGTAACAACCCATATTTTTAGCTATTTTAAATTATTAAACTTAATATAATTTTTTTGAATAAAAAAGGTAAAAAATAAAATTTAACGATTTATTAATGTATTTTATTGGATATGAAATATGAGAAAAGATGAAAACTTATATTAGAAAGTAAATTGAATGATATTCAATTGTAAGTAATTGACAACAGAAATCGAAATGATCAATGTTAAGTAAAATAAGAGCCGAATGAATGTTCATTTAAAAGTAAAAGCATAAATTTATTTACATGAAATTCTATGCATTGAATGTGTTTATAATGAATAGCTGGAATTGAATAATGAATGTTGAATTATTTAGATAAAATAAAAATAATTGTTTGATAACAAATTGATTTGAAAGCTAATATTAGAATTCATAAATTTCTAATATCGAAAATTCAACAAAATTGGATTATTGAAGTACTTTAAATCAAATAGTGTAGCATAGTGTGACCTATGTATTTAAGGTAAAAAAATTGTGTATTGAATTAAAACGAACATATTATTCATAAAATGATATATTTGAAATAATATATATATATATATATATATATGTGTGTGTGTGTGTGTGTCTTTTTTGACTATGGTTATAATATTAAAGAATGGAAGTAGTCGTTTTATTATTTGAATTCGTTTTAAAGAGCAAATTTTGTAAGTTAAATAATTTAGATTTCAAATATAGAGATTTATTTGACAATTTAATTGCTAAATTGAATTTTTGAAATTATTTAAATAATTGAATCCTGAATTTAATATGAATTAAAATGATTTCAAAAGTTGATTTAAATTTTATTTAAACAAGAATGAAAATTTTTAACTTTTAAATTGAATTTAAAGTGATTAAATTGATTTTTGGAAATAGCTTGTTTCAATTAACGTGTAAAAATAGCCATTTTGGCAACTGTCTCGGATTTTGACGAAACCAGTTTCATCAGATCCGTAATAGTGAATTATCATAGGATTTCAAGTTTCATAGCAATCAGACTTATCGCTTGGTCGTGCGAGCTTGAAACGCGTAGAAATTAATTAAAAGAATTTAATTAAAATAATTTGATTTCGAAAAGCTATCTTCTGAATATGATGGAATTGGCTCTCGATACATATTACACTGTATTCGGAATAAAGGTATGACATATAGAACGCCAGACGGCAAGCATCGTTTGGAGTTCAAAAATTTTATGGATGAATAGTGCTGCGAGATTAGTGTATAAGGCCCTCATTTTCGTTTAAACCCTAATAACAAACCCTCAGCCACTGTTTCTTTTAATGGACATAAATGGCTTAACTTCCCTCCTTGATTTCTCCTCATCCACTTATCGAATTCGAACGATTCAAAAATGAAAACGGAAGATCTCAACCTCCTCTACGAGATGAGCGGTTGGATCGAAGTGGTTCGCTTTAAAATCACCAGAATCGGGGAAAATAGGTGGCACGTTCTTTTGGGTTTTGGTGGCCGATGGAGCAGTGGAGGCGGTGCCGTCACCGACGATGGTGGAGCGTGGAATGGCGGTCGTGACAATGGGTTGGATCGAGGTCCGGCGGCCTTGGGTGGTGTGCGCACGAGGAGTTTAAGCTGCGTGGTTGCGTTCATGCTCAAGCTTAAGTTCGTGTTAGGGTGAGAGGAAGTTACTTTTTTTAAGTTTGTTAATTATAATCTAATTATATTCCAATGTTTAAAAATTCGTAAATTTTTCATGCTAGGTCTGATTCGAACGAAACAAGTTGCGTTGGGTTCGTATCAACGAGAACTATGACATGGAGTTGAATTGAAGTTTATCTGACACTGAAAAATTTTCAATTTCAAATAACGGCGAGTGTTTTAAACGCTCACAAAGTATTAAATATTCTTATGATTAGCTAAATCGAAATCATGAAATGATTTATAATTATTGAGTAAATGGTTGAATTTGAATTGATTGACAATTAAAATCGACATTTAAATTTTATCGATAAATTTGATATTATAATTGATAGTGTAAATTAACATTTAAAATTTATAGGAATTTGACTCTTAAATAGATAGTTGAAATTGATGATAAATGTGACACTTAAATTTGATAGGAAAATTTTGATATTTTATAAACATATTAGATCGACATCTAAATTTGATATTTAAATTTGATAGGGCTAGTAATGATGAAGTGTTGCTGTCTGAAAAGATGCAGTAATGAAGGAGGTGTTTGGTGGTGGCTGAAGGTGGAGCGATGACGATATGGAAGGTATAGGACTTTGCTCAATAAATCTGTGAGTTTTTCTCACTCACAGCTATATCTATTCTACTGTCTGAAATACATTTATTCTTTCGATTGTTAAATGCGTAGCTTGGTTGAATTGTTTGTTTAATATTATGATGAATTTTGGTTGATATGGCTGACGCTATGATAATTCATCGAGTGTGTTGTTAGATATATCGATTTACATACAGTACTCTGTCCATTTGTGAATTGAATTAAATAATTGTTCGTATAACGATGCGTGAATTTTATAAAAACCTGAAGTTTGATGGAACTCGACTCGGGTCATTCCATATTTGTAGTAATGTTCGTTGAGATATTTGTCGAGTAATTTTACACCATAATTATATATATATATATATATAGTTTTAATGAATGTTTGGAAAGTAAATATCATTTAGGGGTTTTTAAATTTTATTGAAAATGTTTTATAAATAATATTATTCTAAGGATATTTCATTATAAAGCTAATTTAAATTTATTAATCTGTTGAAAAGAAAGTTATAAATAGTTTTAAATAATTATTTAAAGATTGTATAAATTTTTGGAAATAAGAAATATTTTCTATTTAATATTTTTAAGTAATTTAAAAAATCATTTTATAAGTGATAAATATAATTAAGAGTATAAGATATTTTTATACATATTTGTTAAAGTGATATGTTACAATATTTTTATGACGGCTTCTTTCTTCCATATCGATTTTGTTGTTATGAATGATTTATTATTAAATATTTATTTGATTATAATACATAATTATTTATTTAATTGGCTTTTTCATTCCTTCTTGATTTTTCAATTTCCCATACCGATTTCAATGTTATAAATGATTCAGCATTGATATTGATTTTAGTTATATATTTAAAGATGATACGGCTATGATATATTTCCATTTGATTTGGGATATTGTTCTTTGTGACGAGAAATTTCAATAAACTGTTTAGTGATACTTATGTTATGGGACTTTTGGGAATACTTTTCCAATTATTCTTTGGACTCGTTATATAGAATAAGGAAGGGCGAGTGTGATGTATAGCATTGAATAAATGGACTAATAACATGCGGTGGTATGGGACGCCGTTGTGTTAGTTATTTCGTTTTTGATCGTGGATGACGCTTGTACGGAGGTAAGTTGTGTGTGACTCGTTGCGATGAATATTTATGGAGGCTCTTTATAGCTACATAGTCTGTGTACATTATGTGTCTGTCTACCTTTGTCCAACTCCTTTTATGTTTCTAGAGTGAAACGGATTGGCTAATATCTACCATGGCGACCTGAGTAGGGTCGCGCCCCAGATCCATGACACCGTTGTTGTTTGTAATATTTGATGTGCATCATCAGATTGGTAGTTGGTTGCCCCTTGTGTCGAATAGGCCATTAGTCAGTTACTATATGGGTACATATGGGTAGTCATGACGGAAGATGCTACGCTTGTGGATCCTATGGTGTACCATTATCATGGTACCGAGTAGTGAGAGGTAATGGTACCCAATGATTGTAGGAGTTGTCATATGGGCCAAGTGTGGCTCTTAGAGCAAGCAAACGTGATGTTGCTCTCCCATCTGGTTTCGGTGTTGTTGTATGGATATGGGTGGTAGATGGACATATATTATATATTGATGAGATTATACCGGAGGCTGTGTCTAGAGTATAGTCGATCCCATATCCTTCTTAGGCAGACGACCTATTCTTCACAGGCATATGGCCTACTTATTATTTCTTATATTTGGATATTGTTTTGAGCTGGCTCAAATCTTTCTTAGTGATTTTAAATTGTTTTGGTATTGATACTTTATAATATGGGGCTGAGAGATATTTCGGGCGTTGTTTCGTCATTGCCCGACTTCACTTGAGAATATCTCATTACTGATTATTTCTAGATTTGATAGTAATTTCAAGATATGGATGATTCTCCCATTCGATTTTATTTTATGTGAATTCTGGTTTTATATGTTTTATATGGTGATGACGCTTTTCTGTTTGAGTTTGCTGTGAATGTTGTGTGAGATTATGAGAATGTAATTTGTTATATTTCTTATACTATTACGGTATGTTATATTGCATCCATCAATGTGGATATAGTCTGACCCATTTAATATTTTATATAATACTCGGGTTAGTCCGAGACATTTCAGGTACAAGGACGTTGAGACCGGGTTATTATTTGGGCATAGAGGAGATTAGTTATTCAATACTGTTGTATAATAATTTGTATTGTATAGACTCATATTTGTATATGACCTGGTAATGTATATTATATTTTGTATATTGGATATTATATATATTTTCGCTGCAATTAACTCTGTGATCTCTACTATTCACTGTAATAGTGAATTGTTCTATTTTGGAGGAACATGTGTTTATTGCTTTGTACCGATACTACACACATATAAATGAGTTATTTATTTGTTTTAATATGTATCAGTATTAGTCCAAGGAAATATTCACATGTGTACCCCGTATTGCCACCTTCTCCGTGTTATTCAATAGCATTACTCTATAATACTCTTGAATAATATATGAATATAGAGGTTGGGTGTTATATTGTTAGGGCAACTATGCTTCCTCTTAGAGATCTATGCGTTATGATGGTGGAGATGGCATTAAGGAATGAGGAAATTCTTTCGAAAATTGGAAGTGAAAGCCTGTGGAGACTCAAGATTTTCAAGGCAAGAAAAGGAAGTTCTTAAAAAAGAAGGGAGCTTAGAAGGGCGGAGCTATCATGAAAGGGAAGGCTATTATTGTTTGCTATAAGTGTGATAAGAAATGAAACTTCGCTATTGAATGTCGAAGTGGTAATGGAAAGAAGGTTATGAGAAATAAGGGTATCAAGTGTTACAACTGCAATCAGATAGAGCATTATAAGAGTGAATGTCCAGAACCAGCCAAGGCTGATAAGGGGAAAGTTTTTTCTCTAGAACCATAAGCTTTTGGACTGACTGCAAAAGAGAAAGGAAAGTCCATGATGGGTGGTATGCTTTTGGTTCACGACGAACCTGTTAAAGTATTATTTGATACTGGCACATCACATTCTTTTATCTGGCAATGTTTTGTACGTAAGTTAAATCTAGAACTATCATACCTTATTACTTCCTTAGGGGATGCAAATCCGATAAAAAGTTATGCAACTCTTGGGATGAGATGTGACCATTTAAAAATTAACTATTAAATCATGCATTTATCTATAATTTTCATGTGTTCGATCTTGTGGGTTTTGGTATTATTCTAGGTATGGATTGGTTAAGCAGATATGATGCTGGGATATTTTGCTAGGATAGGAAGATATCATTAAGACACCTTAATAGCCTTGATCAAATTTTATACTTGGTAGAAAATTTGAGTTTAGATGTATCTGCTTTATTGGGTGCAATGAAAGTGGAAGATGAGGCGAATCGGGTTTTCATTGTAAGAGAATATGCAGATAATTGTGGGCCAGTTACAAGACTACTACCAAAATGAGCTATTGAATTTCAAATAGATCCTGTACCTAGAGCTGAACTCGTGAGTAGATCATCTAGCAGAATGACATCTACTAAGATGAAAGAGTTAATGGTGCAGTTGGTGGACTTGGAAGAAAAGAATTTTATTAGGCCAAGCAGTTCGCTTGGGGAGCGACCGTGGTATTCGTGAAGAAACCAGATGGGTCGTTAAGGATCACTACACCATATTGGCAGTTTTGCAACGCCCCATGCGAAAAATTCGCAACGGTTTTGAACCGTTGCGAATTTGCAACTGTTTTGAGCCGTTGCGAATTACTTGACAACAGACAGAGGCCATTACAATTTCACAACAGACAGAGGCCATTACAATTTCACAACAGACAGACCATTGTAAATCTCTCTTTTTTCTTCAAATTAACTGGCTGGAAATACACCCCCGTCCAAGTAAACCATGAACTTAGAAAAGTCATCCAAAAATAAAATACCCTATACCCAAATAATATGCTCCCAAAAAACTGTGCGGAAATTTCCATGGAAAAATCCCTAATTCCACTCCTCTCTTCTTACCGACGGCCTTGCCTTCCTCACCAAAATCCACCGGCTAAAGCTTCGCCATGTCAGAAATCTTCCACTTTTCGGCTATCGTGTCCAAAACAAAACGTTCGGCCTATTCTTCCCTGATCTAAAAAATAAGCCCTAATTCGCCACTTTCATTATACGTCGTTTCCCCCAAGTCGACCTCCTCCATGCGAAGTTGAGCTCCAGCACTTTCAAAGACGTGCGTCAGCTATCCATGTCCACCACTCAACCGCTCTGCTCAGCTACTGGCGGTAGAACTGGTTAATTTTTTACTCAATTTTTCATGATTCAAAAATTATGTTGATTATCCATCGAGTGTGGGTCACTTATGGAGTTGCGGTTTTCGGGTTGGAAGTGGGATGTTAGGGGTTCGGATCTGCTGCTTGTATTTTGGGTGAAGGGGATGGTTTGTGGTGAAGTCGGAGTTTAGCTCGATTGCAGAGGTCGCGGTTGCAGAAGTCAGGTAATGTAATTGCCGCTGCGTTGAATGGGTTGAGCAGAAGTAAGGCTGTGCAGAGTGTTTGTGACTGTTTGAATGGGAATGGCACAGAGGTTTTAGAGGAATTGCAGTTAGCCAGTCATAAAAAATGGTGTTAGTTTGCGTTTGGATAAGCAATGGTCTGTTTTGATGAATGTATATGACTGTAGAGGAGGATTTGATGTTGGTATGAAGTTTATATTTGGTGAAGCGGAAGTGGCTCTGTTATGGTTGCTTTGTGATATGGTTTGGTGAATGGGATGTGTATGGCTGCTGCTGTTGTTGGTGGCAGGTGAAGTAATGGAAAGTTCGATGTGGTAAATGTGCACATGCACGGTTAGAAGATGATGAAGTAATGCAAATGTAGCAATAGCTGTGGTATGAATGGTCAGTACGATGGTGAAGTTTGATTATTGGCAAGGAGGTTCTGATGAGCAGCAGTATTGTGGGTAATATGTGATGAATGGCGATGGGAAGTATGTGACAGTTTGTATTTCGGTGGGGATGTTGAGTTGCAGAGAAGATGGTTTGATAGAGCAGAGAATGAATGTGTAGGGGAAAGTTCAAATATGTGTAAGAACCAGCACGGATGATGGAGGATATGAGAATAGTTTATAGTGTTGTTAGAAGGAGGTGGTGTGCAAGTTTGAATGTGCACGGTTGTTTGTGAATAGAGAGAAGTAACAATGAAGTATGCACTGAAAATGTGTGTTGAAGTTAGAGATGGATGTTATGGTGGTTATGGCAACAGTTGTTATGGAGATGGTTATGGTTTTGTCTGGAGCTGTTTGAAAATGTAGGGGGATGATGGTGAAGTAGTTGATGGTAGAAGGAAGGAGGGTGGAAGTCAGTGGTGGCAACCAGTGGTCACTGATTGTTAGCTGGCTTGTTGCTGTTGGTTTATAAGCAGTGGATGGTTATTTATGGTAGTGGAAAAAATGCAGTTTGTTTTGGTATTGTTGATGTAGAGGGAAGGTAATGTAATTTGAAACAAGTGTAAGTGATGAAGGGGTGATGGTGTTTCTGAAAGAAAAAAAATTTGTGGATGCAGAAGTTTGATACTTTGGCAAGACAAACAGTTGTTAGTAAGTCACAGTGCATGTTTATTTTTTTAATTTTACGCTAGTACTGCGTCCGACATCAACCATTGGGCACACACAATAACACAGAAGGAAATCTAACAAGAGCGTCAGGCACAAGGCTTAGCCTCTTTCTAATGTATACGCAAAGAAACATTATATTTTATGTCCACGGTCGATGGAAGTCCACTTCATAAAATCTTACATCATCACATACCAATAATATATAGCATGTTCGACGAATCGATGTCCTTTTTGCAATAATACAGCATGTGAATCCTAATTAAAGTAACAACACGGTATAGCTATCGAATTTTGGATTCGGTAGGTGGGTGAATTTGGTGGTATGTGCCTAGCACATGGATACAGTCAATCGACTGAACCAACAGAGTCCAGGTTTAGAATTCTATTGGCCTTCAAACATAACAACATGCATTTAAATCCAAAGATTTCGTCATTCAATCAATTTGCCTGCTTCAGCCACGTTACTGAACGTTAACTGCGTGTTTCATTCGATCAATTTTGTCATGGGCTACTTCTCCGGTCTACACCCCCAACTGCTCGTGTTAGAAAAATATATTACCATGGATGCATAAAACGGAGTGAGTCATGGTCGGTGTATTACTTTAAACGGATAACGAGAAGAGAATTCAATGTGGAAACCACATTTACCATTTTCCATAAACAAGTCAAATTCAGGTACGTGTCGATGTCTAGGTTTCTTAATTATCATACTTTTCAAATCCGATTTCTTAATTGCTTACACGTACTCATGACTTGGAGATCGAACAACCGCATCGTTTTCAAAGGTAACTTAGTTTGACATATCTGTGTCTACACCCACTAAAATTAAATTTAAAATTAAATGACGGTTGCTTTGATATCGTTATAACAGGTATAAAAAAAAGGTTAAAGGAATCTTGCATCCAATCCCTAGTTTTCATCCTCACACGGTTCATACATTTGAGCATGATTTTCACTTGGTTTCTTCTCATAATTTGTTCATAGTTATTGTTTACAATATGATTCAAGTGCAAATAAGTCCATATTAGTCAACCAAAATCTTATCTTAATCTGGTAGAAAGTGATACCATGAACCAGGTGGTCTGAAAAGATTATTTTGAACTTACAATTTAATTGAATGAAAATTCCGTCTGAAAATATTATTTTGAAGTAACAAATGAAAAGGCTGCAGGTATCACTTCCGAATAGAAGGAGAAATCTTCCGCCCCCATCACAGGAGGAACCACTTTGTAGTTCTCCAAACCTAGAAGTTCCACTGCAACCTTATTCACATGTGTGTACAGAATATTGTGGTTTACAGTTGGTGGGTAGAACCTCTCCTTTTCAAAGAAGTCCACTGATGCCGTGCATTTGTACACCCTTGATTGTTCCACGATAATCTATACATTTGTGCAGTGCATTATTAGTCAAATTCTAATTTCCTTTAATGCTAAAACACGGATGCTTATTGACATAAATATTGTAAACAAAATACATTATCTTTTCATGTAAATATGTATTCACCTCCTCTATTCTTTGACGGAGGTAATACATGTTTGCACTTGAAAACGCTCTGAAAGTACCTCCAAGAGTGATAGATTCAGGAAATAGATCAAGATTGTTGGTGTCGACATTGAAAGATGAAAATGATACTACCTGAACAGTTTACATTCATGCAAAGTTATGTTAGTTAATTTCTTGATTTGATCATGCAGATATCATGGTGGACTGTACGATATCTAAGAGATTTAACAGAGATACAACTGTCTTGCCTGTGAATCAAGTGGATTTGTTTCCCGAGATACAATATTCTGCAAACTAATAACCGAAGCAGAAGCACCTAATACGCAGTTTCCAGGAAGCTGCTCTTGGGTAGCTATGATGGCCTTGAAAAATCCGCATCCAGCAAGCAGTGGATTTGATCTGAACCCAATAACAGAAGTTTGATGCTGATGCGAGACATGCATGGCAAAGATTGCCTCCACGTTTTCCAATGCACCATCTTCCATCATTCTTTTAGCTCCTATTCCAGCTTCTTCTACCGGCTGAAATATTAACTTTACTGTGCCCTATCAAATCCAAAAATCGACTATCAATGTCATTGGGACAAAAGAGTGTGCAGATTTGGTATATTTAACTTACTGCACCATGTAAAGACTAATTAAACTCATATGTTTGGACAATTTTTTTATGTTTTTCCATTCTCTTTGCAGAATTTGGGGAGGTCATCTTCTTTTTAAAACTAGACTGTCATTTATACTTGTTGTCCTCTTTGGCAGGTATCAGCTCAACCCGGTACCACCTCTTCTACACCCAGTACCAATGCTGCAATGACCTATGTCCACAGTACAACACTCGGGTTCCGAGGTGCAATACCAATTAGATACCCTGCATGTGCAATTTTAAATTTTCACCATACAACAATCGCCCACTATATTCCACCGTCTGCTTACCATGTCGCACCCTTTATGTACTATGTGCAATACACTATTATCGTAAATAGTGTTAGAATCTTATCAATTTATGTTTAGGTACTTTAATGTAATCAAATCGGACCCATAAGGATTGTTAAGTGAATGAATCACCTAAATCTAAACAGAGGGAGCATGGACGTGTATATCAGGTGCTTGGTTTGATATGACATTAGGAATAATTCCAGGCCTACAAGTAATAATTATGCAAAGGTAGCAAGGTTAGATTTATGATCAAACGCTATAATATTGTTTTTACTGTATTTCAGGTCAAAGAAACGGATTATGAAACAAGTGATGGAACTCGTATCAGAGATTATGTTGATGTTATGACTTGGTCAATGCACACGTCAAAGCTCTTGCCAAAGCTGAGCCTAATAGAGCTCTAAACGTAGGAACTAGACCAGGTTTTTATTTATTAATCATTATTAATCCTGTTTCATTTTAACATAGGAGTGAAAACTGTCAAACTTTTGAGTGTTCACATACTATGTTTTCTTGGAAGAGTCGTATGAATGTGTTTCAAGCTTTCGACACTTAACGTATACGTGTCATCAAATAATAAGCTGGTTGTAGTTATGGTCCATTTTGAAATAACTTATATGCTAATGGTCATTAAATATACTTACTTACATGAACAAAATAACGGAGCAAAAACATTATGAAATTTACAAACTTAGAATATTTGACCTTTTGAATGGTCTTTTGGAAGCAAGTTTTGTGTTCTTCCATTGAAGCGTGAACGAACTCATCAATGTGATCTCTAACATCAGCCAAGAAAGAAGCATTAGCGGCCTCCGACTTCTTCTTTCTACATGATTGCATGGCAGGATCAACTTTCTTGGTTTGCACCTTCTCCAATTCCATCTTCAATTTTGAATGGGTAAGTTATTGAATCTAGGTTACATATATGCATATAATAGGCATAATTTATTGTGTATTTTCTCAAGATGTATAAAGAAAATAAAATGAAGAGTGGTGCCTTTATCACACCCTATAAAAATCCAACTAAATTATGACATTCCCAGTATTTAGAAACTTATATACTATTTGGCCACAACCACTAATGTATATTACTAACTATAGACATTACCTCTGCATATATGCAGATAAATCATAAGAAGAAAGAAGATAGAAGTGAAGGAAAATTATATGGCAATTGATATTCACATAAAAATCACAGAACAATACACACTGAAGAAATTAGTAGCATACAGCATTACCACTGTTAACATACACCAAACTCGGTTCAGACCACAAAATATACAAATATTGCATTGAAATAGACTCATAATATTGTTCTTCGTATACATTATGCCTATCGATACATGCATTGTGGTTGTACACATTCTCGTATTGTTGCAGACTTGTAGAGAATGATCTTACTAACATGCATGAAAGTTGCAAGTTTGTATTGAATATTTGAAAGGCCGGTGAATAAATTAGAATTTGATTTTGAAAGTGAATGGGTTTAGCACAATTCATTCCTCTATTCATATACAATGTATGTCACTTCCCTTTATGGAAAAAGCAATTTTTTAATTTTTTTTTACAAGACTCGTTCGAAGAGCATATTTGATACGTGCAGTTTTCATGATGATAAACCTGTATCTTGTATATTACAGGTTGTTCTAGCAGCCACTGCTTATTGGGCATGGAGTGTTTGAGGTGCAGACTATATAATATTTCAGTAATGTATACTTTAGTGGATTTGTAGTACATGTATTTTGAGTGGATTTGTTGGCTAGTATAGTTGTATAAAACTGTCATAATGCTTCTTGTTGAGACTTTAAATGCCATAGGCATAAACAATTTATTCATGTGTAATGATGTAATATTTGTGAAATTACATCTGGTTTCTTTGATTCATCAACTTGAGTGTCTGAGATATTATGTTACAATATTTGGTTATCGTAATTGATTTGTAGATATTGTAGGAGCAGCAGCAAATTCAATTTTTGTAATATTTCCCGATGGCCTTGAGCCGTTGCAATTTCAAATTTCGCAACGGCTCATGGCCGTTGTGAAATTTAAATTCGCAACGGCCTAGAGCCGTTTCGAAATTTCAGCTACTCCTCATTTAGCAACGATCCAAAGCCGTTGCGAAATGCTTTTGCAACGGCTCAAAGCCGTTGCAAAATGGCTATTCTGGTGTAGTGGATGTGAATATCGTAAATTGAATGAGAAGACGATAAAGAATTGGTACCCTTTGTCGAGAATATATGATTTGTTTGATCAGTTGAGTGGAACCAAGGTATTTTGAAATAGGGTTAAATCAATTGAGAGTGGTAGATGACAGCATTCCATTAATGACATTTCAAACAAGATATAGTTCGTATGAATGGTTAGTCGTGTCCTTTGGACTGAGCAATGCACCTGATTACTTTATGGATTTGATGAACCGAATCTTTCGAGAGCATTTGGAAAAATTCGGTTAGTGATTATAAATGACATTCAGATATATTCTAAGAATGAACGAGATCATGAGATTTATCTTAGAATAGTGTTAGAAACATTGAGGCGGCATCAACTAAAAGCGAAGTTTTTAAAATGTCGTTTTTGGAACAGAGAAGTGAAGTTCCTTGGTTATGTAGTTTCAAAAAATGGATTATTAGTAGATCCATCTAGGATTGAAGTTGTTAATAATTGGAAAAGACCCAAGATTGTGACCAATATAAGAATTTTCTATGGTTAGCTGGCTATTATTGGAGATTGATCAAGGATTTCACTAGTATAGCGACACCTATGACTACTCTAACAAGGAAGGACGTAAAATATGTTTGGACCAATAAATGTGAGAAGCACTGTTAAAGCTAAAACATCTATTGACTAATGTGCCCATGTTAGTTATTCCAGATGAAATCAAGATTTAGTGGAGCATATTGATGCATGTGGAATAGGGTTTGGAGTTGTATTAATGAAAAAAGGTAAAGCGATTGCCTTCGCTTCTCCACATCTTCGACCACATGAAGTTAGATATCCAACTCATGATTTAGAGTTGGAAGCGGTGATCTTTGCTTTGAAAGTGTGGAGACACTATCTATTGGGAGAATGATTCAAATTATTTATGGATAAGTCTTTGAAATATTTATTCTCTTAGAAGGAGTTGAGTATGAGATAGCAAATGTGGCTAGAGTTTTTGGTACCTTATGGTTTTGATATTAAATATATGCCAGAGAAAGGAAACAAATTTGCGGATGCACTTAGTAGGAAACTTTAAAGTGTGGTGTTAGCTATCTTAGCAGAATGAAAAGATTCAGAGGCATTGGCTACTTGGGGTGTGCAATTAAGGTTGAAGGCAAGTTCTAGTCGTGATACTACAATGTTATCGTGTTTGGAAGTTCGACCAGTAATGATTAAAAGAATTGATTCTAAGCGGAGAGATGATCCATCACTAGCTGAATGGATTAGAAGACTTGAAGAGATAACTAAGATTAATGACTTAAAAGATTTTAGTATTGACCAGAATGGATGGTTAAGGAAGAAGGGATGGTTTTGTGTTCCAGATGATTGTAACCTAAGATAGGAAGTTCTTAGGGAGTATCATTGATCGAAGTTTACTATTCATCATGGGGGAAACAAAATGCATCAGGATATGAAAATGAGCTTCTTCTGGGAATAAATGAAAAGAGATATAGACTTATGGGTGAAAAAATGTTTGTATCGCCAGCAAATAAAAGCCGAGCATCAAAAACCAAGTGGATTACTTTAACCTTTAGAAGTGCCATTTTGAAAATAGGATTCTATATCCATGTATTTTATTGATGGGTTGCCAAGGACGAACAGGGGAAATGAAAGCATTTGGGTCATGGTAGATAGATTAACCAAGAGTGCACACTAAGTCGACAAAGACGACATCCACTCTAGCAAAGTTATTTATGAAGAATATTGTGAGACTGCATGGAATTCCTAGTCGTATAGTCAGTGACAGAGATACTTTTTTCACTAGTGAAATGTGAAAGAATCTGCAAGAAGTGTTAGGTACTAAGCTAAAGATCAGTACCGCTTACCATTCATAAACGGTTGGGCAAATGGAAAGAGTTAATAAAGTTCTTGAAGATTTATTAAGGGCTTGTGTACTAGATTTTGGAGGGTCATGGAAGGACCATTTGCACTTAGTCGAGTTTTCCTATAATAATAGTTATCAACCTAGTATAGGAATTGTGCCTTTCGAAGCTCTTTATGGAAGGCCGTGGAAATCGCCAGCATGTTGGCTAGAAACCGGAGACAGATTGATTCTTAGCTTAGATATGGTGAGAGAAGCTACAGAAAAGGTTGAGCTAATCCTTGCAAGGATAAAGGAAGCTCAGTCTAGGCAGAAAAGTTACGTAGATAGGAGGCGTAAGGATTTTGTATTCTCAGTTAGAGACCATGTTTTTGTTAAAATATTACCGATGAAGAGTGTGGTACGGTTTGAAAAATCAGGAAAATTGGCATCGAGATATGTTGGTAAATTTTCTATCATAGAAAGGACTGAAAAACTTGCTTGTCGGATAGATTTACGAATTGTCTGGAAAGAGTCCATAATGTTCTTAATATTTCTCATATTAGAAAGTGTGTGCATGATCCAGTGACTACTATTGCACCGACTAAATTGGAAGATTTAATAGTGGAACCGATATGACTTTTGTTGGACAACCAGTTCATATTGTAACAAGTTAGGAAAAGAAATTGAGAAACAAAACAATAATGTTAGCGAAAGTCCATTGGAGTGGCAATGAGAAAGACTATACTTGGGAGACAAAAGACATGATTAGAGAGACTTACCTTGAGTTGTTTTGATTGGTATGTTTTACATATGTCGTATAGAAATTGTGCTAGTAGGATATGCTATTGTTGTTGTCACATGTTTGCATGATTGTTATGCTTGTTATTTTCCTTGTCGTAATTTCGAGGACGAAGTTCTTTAAGGGGGAGCCAGTAACAACCCTAATTTTTATTTAATATTAATCAAGGAATTTAATTAGGTAACTTAAATAGAATAATGTGAGGTGATAAGGAGATTGAGATTTGTTAACTAATTTGAATTAGACCTTAATTAATCAATTAATAAGATTATTTTAAACATAGAATAAAAAGGAATTAATGAGAGAGGCATAATATGAATAATTTATTATTTCATTCCGTAGATCCTTCCTCTCTCATTAATTCTCATTTCATTTCCTAAAATCAAACAAAACCTAAAGAAGGGGTTGGCCATTACCAAAAGCAAAAAAAGAAGAAATCCAAGGAATTCAAAAGGGAAAGCTTAGGGGAACTAGTCTACATTAAATCTCAATCTCTATTATCCAATCTAAGATGAATAATAGTGAAACATCTCATTTGTTTATGTCTTATTTTCAGATTTAAGAATGATTTCCGAATTGATTGTGATAAAATTCCATGTTTGGATGATAATATCATTGTTAGATTGAGTGATGATTTGCTAAGATTTTATGGAATTATTTTAATGGGTTTTAAAGAAAAACCTAAGGTATTGATCTCCTATTGATCTGAAACTTTAATATGTCGTGTAAAACATTGTTTTGGAGATCGGATTTTAATTTCATAATTTCCCTTTTATATGAATATTCGCTAAGAGGAAAATGTGTATATTTTAGGGGTTTTAATTATTTAAAATAGTTAAATCAGTATTTAATTTTCGAAATTTTTTTATATGGAAGAAGATGGAAATTCGGATTTTAAGTGATTTTTAGAAATTTTCCCCTAATGGTTATGATTTTTTACAAATTTATTATTCTGGAAAAGCTTCTAATTAATACTAGTTAATGATATTCATTATAATAGTTTAGCAACTTAGTTGGAGAAGGTAGAACATGATCTACCATGATTTTTGAAAAGATTATGAAATGTATTTTGATACGTAATGATAATTTGACAAGAGGTAAGAGTTGGTGGAAATTTTTATCTTTAAAAGAAAACAAAATGATTTTTTTAACTAATTTATTGAAACGCCATTAGAAGCTCGATACATATGATTCAGTGTGACTTGACAACTATAAAAGCTGATGCATGGGATAGCCACTTTATAGCTATGTGATGTATTAACTTTCATAATAACTCGATACCTTGTGTTTTAAGGGTTAGATATCTCTTGGCATGTAGAGACCTTATAATCCCATGGTTTTCAAACTCGGCAACCTTCTTTGTTTTAGGGCTCGATACCCTGAAAGTGTTTGGGGCTCGACATCCTCAACTTCTTCGGAGCTTGACAACCCTACGTGTTTTTAAGGACTCAAAATCTTATGGTTTTAGTGACTCGATAGCTTTCATATAGCTATTCAATAAATATGTTTTGGCGGATTTACGGCCATATGTTTTATAAACAAAATAAATATATTTATAGGCTCGATAGCCTATGTTTTATAGAATTTCGACAACCATGTTTTAGCGGCATATTAGCCATATATTTTGCAAACCCATCAACTATGCTTTAGGGGCTAGACATGGAGACTCGATGCAACAAACCTGGGTTGAGGAATACTTAAATGGAATAAAACATAATCTAATATATTATAGTATTTCATTAACGTGGAAATATGGGGTTTTAATTTATTTCATTAGGGAACTAAAGGGAATTTGAGTTTACTTGCCAAAGGAAACCTTAGATAAGGGTTTTTTAAATTATTAACACTTGGAAATTTACAAAAGAAATATTGGAAATCAATGGTCTAACTCTTTTATTAAATAATAAAAGAAAGAAAAGAATTATTGTAATAATAAAACAAAATAAGAATGCAAATTTATGAAATCATTCATGTTGACTAATTTGTAGTTTTTTAACTTAACTTGTGTTGAAATCTAACTTTGTTATTGTTAAGTTGAGCTTTGTAGAAGTAAATTGGTGATAAAAGTTAATTGTTGCAATTAATTAAAATATGTTAATTTTGGGCTTAGCTCATTTGGGTGAGAAGTAAGAAATAAGGAAAATAAACTATATGTTTATCTCATCTCATTCACTTCAGAAAAAAGAAAACACTTGCTTCTCAATTCTGCTTGTAAACACTAGACCTAATTTCCAAATTCCTCAACAACTAGTGAATTAAATTGCAGAAACTAATAGAAAATCATTTCAGGTATACAATCTCAACCCTTACACACCTTTAATCCATTTTTATTCAGTAATTTCTATATTTAAGTTTGTGTTATGAAATTTCTCTTTGTATGAACTATTAGAGCTGAAAACTAAGAATAACAAGCTCTAATCCATTTCCTATCCACAATAATCAAGGTAATTCAGGTGAGTAAATTTCACAATCTCATGCTATGTTTGATTTCAGTTACATGATGATTAGTAGTTTCAAATTTTGATGGTTATATGATAGTAATTACAAGAGTTGAAAATCGTTGTTCGGTGCTAATAGAAACATTTGCTACTCTTGAATGAAATCCTCTCTAATTCCTATAGTTTGTTTCTTTATTATTGGATTTGGTATTATAACTATTAGTTGGCATCAGTCATATTTTATTGCCGTAATCGAGTAAACTTGCCAGATTTTCCACTCGTAGTCACTTGAAATGAGACCTAGAGCTGTACAACTCCAGAATCGCATGACCAAACGACTATACTGGGGCTCAATCGACTGGCCGAACCTACTTGGAGCATACAACTTTAGGTAGTGATTCAGTTGACTGGACCTGAGCCTGCTCCTAATGCTATTTTCCTATCCTAGTCGCTTTTGCTTTGTTGCACCATTTGCTCTATATTATTGCATTGTTTTGATGGTTGTAGTGCTTCTAAATGCTTTTTGGACTTTGATATTTCGATTCTCTAATTTAAGTTTTAGTTTGTAATGGTTTATAGTTTCATAATATTATTTCTTGAATATATCTATACACTTATATATTTATTTACATGGTTTTATGAAATATAGTTTTAAAATTAATAGTTCCCAAATCATATTTCAAACCAATTTTCTTTAAAAAAACGTAATTTCAAGTTAATATTTTAAATGGGATTTATTTATCATACAAAAATATATAATGATGTTTCAAAATATCACCTCCTATTCCAAACAATTATTTGAAAAGAATTTCCACAGTTTAATTTTCAACAATATAATTGTTTTTTCGTTCGGATGAGAAATTAATTGAGTGGTTTAGTAAAACAAGTGGTATGGAATGCTTGCGTTTATTTTATCGCCTAATTGTCGTACTCACCCAAGTGAAAGCTTTTATTAACACATACACATGCACATACACACATATAGTTATATTTTATCTTTTATTCAATGGAATTTACTGTAAACATTCAGGTTTCGCCAGGTGGTATGGGACACTTTGGCAAAATTTACTTGGTTACTAATTGAGTGTATGTGACATTTTCTGGGACGGTGTTGCCTTTATGCATGTCGTATATGGATGGACTAACCTTTGAGTTCATCTTATATAGATGGCGTAATCTTAAAGTTCATCTTATATAGATGATGTTACCTTCGGGTTCGTCTTATGTGGATAGAATTGCCTTAGTACATGTCTTATGTGGATGATGATCGATTGTTAGTTTTAAGCCTTATGCTTACCTTTATGTATGGTGCCTTTTTGTATACTGATTTGATCTTTAATTATAGCTTTTGAATTTCTCTATATTTTCGGTTTTCGCCTATGATAAGCAATTTTCGGGTTATTGGGTTTTGTGACTTTGATTTATAGCTATGCTTTGCTATTATGGGAATTGGTTATTTTGGAGCATTATCTTGTAAATTACCAAATTGATTACTTGATCCTTATTCATATATGCCATCTAGTGCATGTTAAGCTCTATTTCATGTATTACACATCTCATTCTTTTGAATTAGCATGGATTGACCCATTTATTATTTTTCAATATTACTCCGGCCAGATCGAGTTCTTTAAGGTACCACTCGCTGATCCTAGAGCTGCTTTGGCTTGGTGCATATTACTCATGCTTATGTCTATCCTTCTATACATTATTTTTCTAAACTATGATGTTGTACCTTATATTTTGTTGGGATAAAGACCTTTTATTGTATATTCTTTATGTTGGATTGCATCCATTGTATATTTATCATACTGTATCTATGTCTCCATCTCTAGTAGTTAAATCCTTTTATTTATCTTCTGTCGATCTGTTCAGCTGTATGATATATTTATTTTGCTATGTACTGAGAGATTTTGTATTATTCTAAGCAAATAATTATTATAGCCACCGTAGTATTGTTTTAAGCTTGGATTGTATGTGTGGAATCCTCTTATGTAATATATATATATATATACATATATATATATATATATATATAAAACATGTTAGCAGTCAATTCAATATGTCAATACTCGATTAAAGCAATATTCATGGATGGTTACTCCTAACCGGCCTTATTCTCTGAACTAGCAAATAGTATTACGTAGTAATATCCTTTGTTAGTGTAAGTCTCGAGGTGGGGCGTCACAACTTGGTATCAGAGTGTTGTTCAGAACAATATACGATATTGAAGATAAGAATCCAGGTCTAAGCAAGTCTTTGAAACTGTTCCTTAGGTTTCCGTTAGAACCTTCGAATTCCTCATTATTAGAAACTTGACATATCCTAGGGAATTATGGGGATATATTTGTTTAATCATTACCTTTGTGCAACTTTTATCATTGTGTAATATAATTCTTGAATGATCTTTAATCCAACTTTATCCTTTCTAGAAGTGAGATGGCTAGTGGTAGAGCTACCCATTCTAAAGCTAGGCAGTCTAGCGGTCCCAGCTAGGACGATGTATTTATGTCTAACCAGCAAATCATCATGCTTGTCAAGAATGCTCAATCTTCTATCCCCGCTTCTAATTCTCTTGATCCTTCTCGTAAGTCAAGCTTCGCACGTATGTGCAGAGATTTTTCCCATCTAGGAGGCAAGCCATTCAAAGGCTCTAAAGGTGTTATGGAGGTGCAAGCTTGGCTTAGGACATTCGAGCGTATCTTTTCTCACATGGGTCTTTTTGATATTCATCGAGTTCAGGTGGTATCCAGTCAACTTCAAGAGCAAGCCCTTGAAAGGTATGAGTTATTGATTGCTGAAGTTGAGGAAGCGGAGCTTAACTAGGACCAATTCAGGGAATGCCTTGAGGCAATGTTTGTGCCCAATTCTGAGAAAGCTTCTCTAACCTACGAATTTAGTGATCTCAAGCAGGTTAAGTCTTTTATTATTTAATATGTAGCGACTTAAGAAGCCTTATCCAAATATGGGGTTGAGCCATTAACACCCCATCAAAGAAGAATCAAAAGTTTGATGATGGACTTAAGAAGTATCTTAAGAAAGCTTTGCTCCTGAAGTTGGATGTTTTTTTTTCGAGAATTTAGTTGACACTGCCCTTTGATTGGAGAAGGTTGAGAAGGAGAACGAGGCTACTAAAAAGAAGAAGAAGGTTGTCCTTAAGAAGAAGCTGTTTCTCAACAAATCCATGTCTTCCTTTCTTGACAAAAGGCTAAGAAACAAGGAAAGGTCTCTCGAGGTTTACATTCTTCCTTTGATAGGTGCGATAATTGTGGAGCTAAGGGACATTTTGCTAGTGAGTGTACTAATCCCGCTATATGTCATTATTGTAAGAAGCCGAGACACTCTGTTGATTCATGTGCTATCTTAGCGAAGAAGTAGAAGGATAGGAAGTTGAATGTGGTCATGTCTTTGGGTGGTTCTAAGTGGGGAAAAGTTAATTCTCCTTCAATTCTTGAAAGTACTATGTTATTCAGAAATCTTCTTATTCAAGTTCTTTTCGGCACGGGTGCTTCTCACTCATTTGTATCAAAAAATCTCGTCAATGCATTACCATTGATGTCGTATGTTTGGTTACATTGCTAAGGATTGCGAACCCTATTGGAGAGTCTATAACTCTTTTTTGTTATGTAAAAATGTTGATCTGGTCCTTTATGGTTCTTTTCTTGTTGATTTACATGTGATCCACTATCTTTTTTGGGGGTATGATATTGGGAATATATTTTCTCAATAAATATGAAGCTCTTATACTTTGTTATGAAAGGATCATATACATTAGGAATCCAAATTCAGAAGAGCATATTTCTACAGATCTTTAAAACATCGATTCTAGTTCTGCGGCTTCTTTATTATTCTTAAGTCTTAAGAAGGAGATGATGTATCTCACATTCCTATTGTTTGTGATTTCTTTGACATTTTTGAACACGCCTTGGGATTACCACGCAAGCAGGCAATCGATTTTTGAATTGATCTTATTCTTGGCGCTCAACCAGTGACTCATCCTCCAACTAGAATGTTAGCTAAGGAGAATGAAGAGTTGATAAGGCAATTATCTAAGCTTGAGGCCAAGCAATTTATCCAGTCCAATTCCTCCCCTTGGGAGCAACTGTCATGTTTGTAAGGAAATCATATGGAATCCTTAGACTTTGCATTGACATCGTAAACTTAATGAGCTCACAATAAAGAATAAGTATCTAGTACCTCGAATTGATGATATGTTCAACCAGCTTTGCAGCGCTAAGGTCTTTTCATAATTAGACCTGGCGATCGATTCTCATCGGCTTCGAGTGGCAGAGGATAGCGTTCCTCTGACTTCTTTTTGTACTTGTTATCGTTCTTATAAGTGGCTCGTGATGCCTTCGGGCTAATGAATGTCCTAGCTTACCTTGTCGACCGTATGAATCAAGTATTCTAGGAATTCCTTGACAAATTTATCTTTTTTTCATTGATGACATCTTAGTATATTCTAAATTGGAAGAGGAGAATGTTGTGCATCTTAGAACTATTTTGGAGATGCTTCGGAGAAATCAGAAGGGAAAAACTCTCCAAATGCCATTTTTGGAAAAAGCAAGTCAAATTCTTGGGGTACGTGGTTTCCAAAGTCGGTACTTTTGTTGATCCCTCTATAATTGAAGCCGTTTAGAATTGGAAAAGGCCGAAGAATGTTTCAGAGATTCGAAGTTTTCTTGGATTGGTTGGTTATTACCGCTGATTCATAAAAGATTTCTCCAAAATAGTCTTGACTCTCATTAGCCTAACAAGGAAGGGAGTTAAGTACATGTGGTTAGATAAGTGTGAAGCGGCATTTCAGAATTTAAAGGGACTTTTTACCCATGCTCCCATTCTAGTGGTTCCAGAAGGGAGGACCTTGTAGTCTATACCGATGCCGATAGGTTAGGTCTTGGCACTGTATTAATGTAGAGAGACATAGTGGTTGCTTACATATCAAGGAAATTAGGACCGAATGAGGTTAGATATTTTACTCATGATCCTGAACCTGCAGCCATCGTCTTTGCTCTTAAGATTTGGCGTCACTATTTTCTTGGTGAGAAGTTTGTTCTCTTTTCCGACCATAAATCACTGAATTATTTGTTTACCCAGTTTCTATAATGGTGGCTAAGTGGAAAGATCTTGAAATTTTATCTTCTTATGAGATTCGAAATTGCCAGATTCTTGTTCATCCATGTTGTTAGAAAGCTTGGAGGCTTATCCATCTTTGGTGGACCTAATAGCTGAAGCATGGAAATAGGATCCAGACCTTATGTATCTTATGTAGAATTATATTGAAAAGTTCTGGATGGATGAATTGACGGATTTTAAAGTTAATGCTCATGGTTGTGTCAGGAGACATGGAAGACTTATGGTATCGGGAATCTCCGAATGAATATCTTAGAGGAATGTCATCGCTCTAGGTATGCTACCCACCCTAGTAGTAGCAAGATGTATGAGGATATAAAACATCTCTACTACTGGGAAGGGATGAAGCGTTTGTTGTAAGCTATGTAAAGAGTTGTATGACATGTCAGTTTGTAAAGACAGGGTATCAAAGAACAAGTGGGATTTTGCAGCCACTAGATGTTCCTGGTAGCGTAAACTTATGATCTCAAATTTGAGTTCTTTTGGATCGATCGAGCAATAATTGTACATCTCTTTTCAGGTTTCTACAGATTTTGTTGATCGTCTTCTCTGTTGTAGATCCGGTCATGACAATTTATGGTTGATTGTTGATACATTGACATAATCAGCCCACTTCATTCGTGTCAAATCTAATCGGATAGCTCCTCAGCTAGCTAAGCTATATATTAAAGAGATAGTCAAACTTCATGGCAATCCTAGTACTATAGCAAGTGATTGGGATTATTTATTCATAAGTCGATTCTGGAAGAGCCTTCAAAATGCATTTGGTACAAAGCTCAACTCAGCATTTCCTATCATCCTCAATCCGATGGCCAGATAAAGCGATTAAACAAAGTTTTAGAGGATCTGCTCCATGCTTGTATTCTTGATTTTGGTGGTGTTGGGAAGATCACATTCCTCTTATAATTTTTCCTACAACAATAGCTTTCAATCCAATATCACAATGACCCCTTTCGAAGCTCTTTGTGGAAGGCCAGGCCGATTACCTTCTTGCGGGCTTAAGTCCAGATAGAAGTTGGTTTTGGGTCCTTATTTTGTCTATGAGGCTCTTGAGAAAATCGATCTTATTTGGTGGAGAATGAAGGAAGTACAAAATAGACAAAAATCGTATGCGGATAACAGGAGGAAAGATTTAGAATTCTCTGTTGGAGACATAATCTTCATTTGTGTATCTCCTTTGAAGGGTGTTATGCATTCAGTCGATCTGGGAAGTTGGCTCTATGGTATATTGGATATACCCAGTTACTAAATGCATTGGCAATGTTGCTTGTTGATTCTCTCTTCTAACTCATTTTTCTAGAATTCATGATGTCTTCCACGTATTCCAACTCCGAAAATGCCTTAGAGAAACAGATGCTATCCATGAGTCTAAACTCTTAGAACAGCTTGAAATCTCACCAGATTTGACTTATAGACAGAATCATGTTTGTATAATTGTTTTGAGATCAAGCATCTTCATAATAAGGATATCCTGCTCAAGAAAGTTCAATGGTCTAATAATCCCAAAGATTTTTTTAGGAAACTAGAGAATTGATTGATCGAACATATCTTGAATTATTTTCTATGACCAATTAACTGGAGAGATTCCTATTCTATTCATGTCTTATTTATATATTTGAATTTGTGTTTGTGCGTGTTATGTTCTCTCCTCTGTGGATAATTGCAGGAACATAATTTTCTTAAAGGGGGAAGTCTGTAACAACCCTGAGTTGAGGTATACCTGAAATGGAATTAAACATAATCCAATTTATAAATTATATTTCATTAATATGGAAATGCAGGATTTTTAATTGATTTCATTAGGGAACTAAAGGGAATTTGAGTTTATTTGCCAAAGGTAACTTTAAATAAGCGGTTTTCATGAAATTAACACCTGGAAATTTATAAAAGAAATATTGGTAATCAATGGTCTAACTCCTTTACTAAATAATAAAAGAAAGAAATGAATTATTGTAATAAATAAAACGAAATAGGAATGCAAATTCATGAAATGATTCATGTTAACTAATTTGTAGTTTTATAACTTAACTTATTTTGAAATCTAACTTTGTTATTGTTAAGTTGAGCTTTGTAGTAGTAAATTGGTGATAAATGCTAATTGTTGTAACTAATTAAAATATGTTAATTTTGGGCTTAACCCATTTGGGTGAGAAGTAAGAAATAAGGGAAAAAACTATACATTCATTTCATTTTATTCACTTCAAAAAAGAGAAAACACTTGTTTCTCAATTCTCCTTATAAACCCTAGACCTAGTTTCCAAATTCCTCAACAGTTAGTGAATTAAATTGCTGAAACTAATAGAGAATCATTTCAGGTATACAAATCTCAACTCCATACTCATCTTTAATCCATTTTTATTTAATAATTTCTATATTTAAATTTGTATTTTCATATTTCTCTTAGCATGAAGTATTAGAGCTGAAAACTAAATAAAACAAGCTTCAATCTACCTCCAATCAGCTATAATCGAAGTAATTCAGGTAAGTAAATCTCTCAATCTCGTGCTATGTTTGATTTCAGTTATTTGATGATTTCTAGTTTCATATTTTGATGGCTGTAAGACAGTAATTACAAGAATTGAAAACTGATGCTCAACGCTAATATAAATGCTTACCGCTCTTGAATAAAATCCTATCTAATTCCTATAGTTTGTTTCTTTGTGATTGTATTTGGTATTACATGCAAGTATTAGTTGGTATCAATCATATTTTATTGCTAAAATCGCAAACTCTCAAGATTTTCCACCTACAGTCACTGGAAACAAGACCTGGAGTTGTACAGCTCTAGGAACTTGCGACCAATCAACTGAACCGGGCTTAGTCAACTAGCTGAACCTACTTAAAGCGTACAACTCCAGGTAGTGGTTTGGTTGACTGAACCACCTTGTTCGGTCAAATGTACCTGAGCTTGGAGCCTGCTCAGGTGCCTTTTTCCTACCCTAGTCGCTCTTGCCTTGTTGCGTCCTTTGCTCCATATTGTTGCATTATTTTAATGGTTGTAGTGCTTCCAAATGCTTTTCAAACTTTGATATTTCGATTCTCTGATTTGAGTTTTAGTTTGAAATGTTTTGTAGTTTCATAATATTATTTCTTGCATATATATATGCACCTATACATTTATTTACATTGGTTTTATGAAATATAGTTTCAAAAAGTTATAGTTTCCAAATCATATTCAAACCAATGTTATTTTAAAAATGCAATTTCAAGCTAATGTTATAAATGAGATTTATTTATTATATAAAAATATATAATGATGCTCAAAAATACTAATTCTTATTCCAGACAAATATTTGAAAGGAATTTTCAAAATTTAGTTTTCAACAAGAAACTTATTATTTCGTTCGGATGAAAAATTCAATTGAATGGTATAGTAAAACAAGTGGTATACGGTTAATTATTGGACTCACTGAAGTTAAATCTTTTATTAATATACACACACATACATATTTTATCTTTGCTTCAGTGGAATTTTCTGCCTTTTGGTAAACATTCAGGTTTTGCTATGTGGGATGGGACGCTTTGGCAAAATTCATTTGGTTACTAATTGAGAGCGTGTGAGACTTTTTGGGATGGCTTTGCCATCATGCACGTCTTATATGGATGCGTAACCTTTGGGTCTATTTGAGGAAGCTATGGTTTGCTATTATGGGGATTGGTTATTTTGGAGCATTATTTTGTAAATTACCAAATTGAGTGCACGATCCTAATTCATATATGCCATCCAGTTTATATTAAGCTCTATTTCATTTATTACACATCTCACTATTTTGAATTAGCATGGATTGACATGTTTACTATTTTTCAATAATATTTGGGTCAGACCGAGTTCTTTTAGTTACCACTCCCTGATCCTAGAGCTTTCCTAGCTTGGTGCCAATTACTCATTTTTATGTCCATACTTCCATAGTATGATTTTGCTAGACTATGATGTTGTACCTCATATCTTGTCAGGATATATACCTTGTTTGTGTATATTTTTTTATGTTAGGTTGTATCCATCGTATATTTATGATATTGTACCCATGTCCCCATCTCTAGTAGCTAACTCGTTGTATTTATCTTTTGTCGATCTGTTCAGCCGTATGACTATTGTTTCGCTATATGACTGCTGTGTACTCTGTGATTCTATATACAGAGAGATTTTGTATTGTTCTAAGCAAATAATTATTATAGCTACGGTAATAGTGTTTTAAGCTTGGATTGTATACGTTGAATTCTCTTATGTAAAACATAATATATATATATATATATATATATATATATGCACACTCAATTCAACATGTCAATTTTCGCTTAAAGCAATATTCACGGATGGTTGCTCCTAACCAGCCTTATTCTCTGCATTAGCAGAAAGTATTACATAGTAATATCCTTTTTAGTGTGAGTCTCAAGGTGGGGCGTCACACCCGACAACCATATTTTAATGGCGTAGCAGCTGTATGTTTTATTACCAAAAAGTTATGTTTTAGAAGCTCAATAACCATGTATTCTAGAGGCTCGACAACCTTGTTTTGATAACTAATGTTTTAAAAGCTAAGTAAAGCTTAGCTCAGTATTTGGGCTATGTTTCCCTTATTTTAAGAATGATTTCAAGTGGTTTATCAATTATAAAGATAATGTTTTCAAGGAAATAAAATCCTGTTTAGTCCAATTTTATATGAATTTTTCTAAAGGAAAATATTATTTAAACTTAGGTAATTTTGTTAAGTGTATGACTATTGATTGAAAATATTTGATGGATGATTTTATACGTTCTTATTATCATTTGATCAGTTAAATATACATATATCATCATTTTTCATACTTACATTTTCATTATATAACATTGCACCTTGGGACGTAGGAACATAATTACCAATTAGGTTGTTATAGTAGTAAGTATGGTTAGACTAAACTTCTTGGTGAGTAGAATTGCATCTAGGAGATCGAATAGATCAATTGTGTTAGAATGCCTTGAACTGATCAAAAAGATATGACTCATGGATTTAAAACTAGATAAGATTTTGGTGTGACTAGTGTAGGGTGACGTCCTATGCTTCAACTGTTAGCCCTCGGTTGGTAAAGTCCGCGTTTCCAGTGTGTATGCCTTTGTCAATAGTGAGACTAAAAGCTGTGTATGCACAAAAAGGAACTCGTCGCTCTATATACTTACTGTACTGTTTAATTGGATTTACTCCTAACCATATTTGGAGATTTTGGGACATCTGGCTATGTTTTGGTCCAAGTTAACCTGATAGGTTATTAATTAGCCTGTGAAAACTAATATGTTCATAGTGATCCTAGGATAACTATGATTTGAGATAGAAATTCAATTTATGGTGTGGGTAAACTTTAGGAATGCATAACCCTATAATGATAGGCTAGTCATACTTACCTATATTGCATGCATATAATCATATCATGTTTTTTTAACCATTGTGGTTGTAGATGAATGATTTAGGTTCAGATTGACATATTCTGAAAAGATACCAGTGAGAGGAAAATCCATTCCATTCTATGGTGTGGTCTCATTGGATATCTTTTTTGGTTCGAGATGATATATTATTATTCACACCAGACTTTTTATCCGACCTAAAGTTTTTTTCCTCTTAATCTCTCAGGTACTCATTTGAGTGGATCGGGAGTAGGGTTTCCAGCTTAGATGAATAAGCTTCTAGAGACATGCTAGAGGCAAGCTAATATTAGGAGTTATTTCTGCTGTGTTGGTTTAAGTTTTATTTTATTTGAATGTATGTAATGAAAAAATTATAACCGATAAGTAGTTAGACTCTGATCATCAAAGGAGGCATCTATTTATGTTGCTCTTAGAATATACTCGTATTTATTACATTTTCTCCGAACATGAATCGATAAGATTATGTAATGAATGTAAAAGTTTATTAATGAAATGTGTTTTGAAAATTTTCATATTCATGTGCTCTTGATGTTATAGATATAATTAACTCATCTAACTTTATCACCAAGAATTAATACTATGGATGATTGAAGTATCCATAGCGCTTAGTTTCAGGCCTCAAAATGGGGGATACTACAAATTCAATTTCTTGTCTCTTAAAATGACACCCTTAAGCGACAATATATTATACACATTTTCTCTTCATCATCATTATATCACTTAGATATCTATAGCCCGGTCAATAGTCAAAACCCTTAATTGTGAAGTCCAACATTAACATCTATGGTTCAATCTAATAATAATTATTGATTAACTGATTTTCTTTAGCACAATACTTTAACTTTACTACGGAAATACTAAGCTTTTATTCGAAGGAGATGATCCTCACTTGAATAGTGTCTCACTTTAGGTGGTTCAACTTGTACCCAACTATGTCTTGACAGCAAAAGTGGCACAACATCCAAAGACCTGTAAAAATATTGATATCTAGCAGAGAATATTTGAAAAACAGGAAGAACGTCATAAATTTTGAAATAGTTCGGTAATCTCTAGCCTACATTCACTATAATTTTTATTGATGGTAGATTTGAGAGTCACCAGTATAAGAGTTTTACTAGTCTAAAAGCCTAGAGCAACAAATAGTAGCTTCCTTAGTACCTTTTAATGGAGGAGAGATAGAAGACAAAGAATATAATGAGCCAAAGTCCTTTTCAAGTTGCTATAGGGTCTGTATTTATAGAAATTCCTTTGGATGATAAATTCTACTCGGTACCGAACAAGAGTGGTTGTAACTGACATAAATTTTGGAGGGAAACCTCCCTTTCTTCTCTCCTTTGGTGTTTGATCCTTGATCCAGTGTGTTCCGAACACTTTTCTTTTGAGATCGAGTTGTTTCTGAGAGGTTTGATACCTCTTGTACCTATTGGTTTCACCTTAGAAATTCCTTGAAGTTTTTTGTCCATTCCTTGAGAAAAGCACTCTATGACAATTTCTTTAGTCATATTTCCACGTTCTAGAGCTTCAGGGGTATGGTCGGTATCCAGTAGAAGTACTCAATAACAATTTGTTTCTTTAGTCATAATTCCTTTGCAACTTTTTGAGTGTAATTTTGCTACCTTTCTAAGCACATTCTTAAGTTTGTGAATCATTTTGTCCTCATCCCTACATTCATATTCTAGTGAAAAGTTGCAAGGTCAAAAAAGCCAGATAACACTTGCCTTTAGAGTATGGATTCGTTGAGAACAAAGCATGCTCTAGAACATGACAATCAACTATTATCATCTTCATATTCCAGTTGGTCATCCAAGAGTTGCTTTACAACATTGCCTTCATTCGATAGATATCCGCTTAAATGCATTATATAGTTGAAATTCCATTTTCCGTTCCAAGGATAAGATCTATGCTTTGGAGATTGTTCCATGCATTAGTCAGATATGCTCTTCCTTTCCCCTACCTTTTCACAAATTTTAGCTGAAAAATTCAACTTGGTACCAAGTACTTCTAGTCGACGCCGAGTAGTTTTTCTTGGCCTCGAGTACTCTAAGTACTCAAGAATTAAGAAATTTTCCTACTTACATTTTCTACCACAGTTCGTCCCTAAATCCTCTAAGCTTTAGACTAGTGCTGACTCCTTACAACTGCCTTCCTACCATGTTAGACCGCTTGCCAATGATCATCCGAAGTCATCCCCATCTTCCTATAACCGCCGTTACCTCTGGAGCACTATCGTTGATCCCTAGATATCATCATGGACTCTTATTATTCTTGACCCAGAATCCTTCTCATTCAAATCTTGATCCAAAATTCCTAGATGGGTGGTGATTGGTGGTTAGACCATCGTCTAATTGTTTTAGCTAGCAGTGGCAATAATTTCGATGGTTCTTGAATTAAGAGTCGGTCAAGTTAGGGCTTAAGTTTTCCTAGCGAATTATTTGGGTCTAGCCTTAGTGGGCTCGAGTTATTCCTAAGGAACGCATTCGCACCGAGTTCTCGCATTCCGAGGCTTTTTGGCTAAACACTATTAAGACTTCAACAATCATTTATTGTCAATTAAGCGCCGATAAGATGGTTCTCTTCTTAAAGAATAGACATACTAACTGATTCCATCGCATAGAATTTCTAACTACTGCACTTCTTGTGTTCTTGTAAAAGAAAGATCTATGTAGACAATGGTTCTGTTATTGATTATCCCATAATAACAGGTAAGATCTGATGCATAGTTCCGTCATGCACATGGCTCTTTTTTCCAACACGGATGGGCTATCTTCACGAGATGGTTCGCTCGTCACATATAGGGCATTGGACTCATAGTGCATAGATTAACATTTCCACTTGCGCTGGTTGACATTCAGAATCTGACTGATCAACATATTCTGACATTCGTTGGATTTAGGACGCTGGTTACACGGGTTTAAATTTAAAATAAAACATACTTGACCATGTTGATTGTCAACTTTTACTATCTAGAATGACCCATTAACCACTTCGCTTTAAGGCTAGTGCCAGACCTCCTACTCCTCCCAAAGCCAAGTCTACTACCACTTAGGCTTCGACGTCTAGGCCTTATGGGACTAGGTGTTGAATTACCGCTAATTACTAGGATGTTTGTTCTAGTTACTCTGAACCAAGAACAACCTCCTCATCTTAATGAGTATATATGTTTATGGATTCTGGACGATCTGCCCCAAAAGATTTCAAAAATTCTCACTTCGAAGGTGCTTCAGACCATCTGTCAGCAGCATGGATTCCCCAAAGGTGATGTTTTGCTTCTTTCCCAAGGGCAACAAGCACATAATCCTCCAATAGGTTATAAAGCCTATAATAGATACATGTGCTTTGGCAGAGCTGTACCACCTTTTAATCCATTTCTCCATACGATCCTCAAAGAGCTCCAGTTAGCTCCATCCTAAGTCCATCCTAGTGGATACACACTATTAAGCTCCTTGTATGTGATATCCATGAAAAGATTTCAACGACCTTCAAACTTCGAAGATATAACCAATATCTTGAGCTTCAAGCATCGACATGACTCGCTATCTCTCGTTACCACTGAGGCCTGGTGTAATGCAAAGTTGTAAAAGCACTCAACAACAAATGGTCATTGGCTTTCTAGAAGTAAGATCCTTTTCTTCCTCACTCTTTCCATGCGCAGATCCTTTCCGCCCAAGCACTCAATACGTTGTCCAATTCCTTTGCACATATCCTAGCTCGAGACACAAATGACGAGCATGTTGAAACTTTAAAAATCTCTGAAGGGAATTAGTTTCCAACATTGTACCAGCGCATACCTTCTATCCAACGACAACATCCGATGGTGTAATTTGATGCATCCTGACACTTCACCGTCCTAGCAACTACTTCATCGAGCTCTAGAATGTCATCCAGATCTTCAGTCCCCTTCGCAACTTTGGCAATAATCTTCAAGGAAAATTTGAAGGTCCATTGGGTACCACGAATGTTGGTGAGCTCGCAAACAAGGCAATGGAAGAGCCTATCACTGGTGAAATTCCGAGAAGAGAAGATGAAGGAATTGGGATGCAAACGATCCTTGAAGAGAGCGAAAGTGAGGGAAGGAAAGAATAGAAATAGAAGATGAGGGTAGAGGAAGAAGAAGAAAGAGAAGGAGAATTAGAGAGTCCTCGGGTAGGCGACAGTGACTATAGTGCAAGTACAGAAGGAGAAGAGTCTTATAGTAAGACATCTCTTAAAGCACCAAACATCCTACCCCACCTCGCAAAAAATGCATCATCATCAAGCCTCCTCGGTAAATCGAAGAACTAAGTGCATCGCCATTGGCCATAGCTACTCTTCTAGCTAGATCTTTTTTGGACATCTTAGGCTTCTCAGGCAACTTCGATATCTCCGTTGATGATCTCCTCAAGGAAAACTCCCCAAGCTTTACCTTCCCCTTAATGATATTATAATCCAAGGAGGAAAGACTCTATCTTTACTTTCATGTAAATATGGTTCGTAGAATACTTGGGGGTGTCATTAGCACTCTACACGTCACTAGGATCACAAACACACATCTCTGCATTCATTTGAATCCTCAAATTCCGGAACCTGTACGATCTTTCTCTTGGAAAGAGATAGATATGACACACTCCAATATGGCATTGGGAATCAAGAGGGCATACTCCTGACCCATATCTACATCATTCTAGCTACTGGGGTTATCACGGGACCAAGGAAGAGAGATTTTAAGAGATGGAATGAGAGGTGAAAATGATCTCCGTGCAAAAAGATATGAAAGAAAAGGCAGGCCAAAGAAAGGCAGCCTAGCGATCTAACCAAGCGGTGAAAAGACTCCTACGATTGCCATGACTCCCCTTTTAGCATTCATCTACCCTGCACAGAATCCCAAATTCCAGCTTACCAGCAAACTTCTACTGCTCGTTTATTAACTACATCCATTCCTCCTCATTCTAAGGGAATCTATACTCCTCTAGCTCCTATTTCTAATATACCGCCTTGCTTGTAGGTTGCTTTTCTAGATCCCTTCTTGCATGGTGTCATGTTTGACCGTGACATCCAAAAAATTCTTAAGGAAAAAGCAGACCGAGATGTCCAGCGGATCCAAATGCACATTGACCAAGGCTATGAGTGGAGAAAGCTCACCTACGTCCACTACAACATCAATCGTATTAGTCATACGAACATCTAATTCTTTAAGTCTGAGAAAAAGACTTATGGTAGCCTGATAGAGGAAATGAGGACGGCCCACACCAACACAGAACTCATGCTGAAGGACCTGCTCTAGATTTCTCATGAGGACAATGCTGCTCTGAAGATGCAAATTGTTGAGAAGGACCTAGCCCTTATTGCAAAATTTGAAACCATCCGAGTTAGGGACAAAACCATTAAAGAGCAGGAAATCGAGATCAAGAGCTTTATAAGAAAAAAGATAAGCTCGAGCAGGGCTTGCTATTGGTGAAAGCCAAAAAGCTAGATATAGAAGTTGATTATTCCTTCGTCATACAAGAATTAAAAGACCTCAAAGAGGGAAGGCAAAAAAGTGGGATGAATTAAATAATACTTTCTAGCAATTCTTTTCCAATGTGATTCAGTTCAAGAATTTGAAATAGCTATAGAGTACATATATCATAACCCTTGCTGATTCTTGGGAAGAGGCGCTGCACCATTCGAAAGCAGTCGGTGAAGGCCTCATCGAAGAAGAAATGTTGGCCAGATACTTCGACATAGATGATATAGCTAAACTTGAGGAGGGAAAGGCCATCCTAGCTGAAGAATATTTCACTGCCACTGTTGTTGCTTTAAAGGCTTCTACTGGCTTAAGTGCATTGGGTAAGCCTGACTCTCCAGTTCCAAAATCCAGGTTCAATGGATATTCCTATTGTGATAATCCAGAATTTTGGACATCTGTTAATTGGTAATTAGCAGGGTTTAATTTGTTAAAATAATAATTTGTAAATTAAACAAATAAGATTTGATAATTAAAGATGTCTGGATGTATATATAAGTGGATTAAAATAATGAATCTTATAGTAAATTATTAATTATATTAATAGATATGTGTAAACTTTATAATATGGAAATTCTAAGTATATACATACACAAGTATATAGGTGTGTGTATACATACAGTCCATTCCAACTCGTTTCCATTCTGGCTCGTTTTCACGATCCTTAGACCTTATATACACAAGTATATAGGTGTGTATATACATACATAAGTTTACATACAGTCCATTCCAACTCATTTCCATTCCGGCTCGTTTTCACGATCCTTAGACCTTATATATACAATTTATTAACACTTGAATTAACTCGAATAATCCATTACTATTTAATAATTTAATTTACTAATAATTTGATTTAAACTATTTTCCTTTAATAAATTTAATTAATTAATGACTTATTTTAAACTAATAACTTTCCTTTTTAAAATCTTTAGTAACTGAATTAAATAAATATGTTAATTGAACAAATTCATTACCCAATCCATTATTTTAAAAATAAACTAGTAATTTAAAATGGATGTCCGTATATTTATTTTTCAGTGTAAAACTAAAAATAATTTCTTGATTTCAAAAACTAACTTTACATAAAATTTTCAATAATTTAAAATTTCTATATTTCTTTTAAAACCTTGTTTATACACACACACACACACACACACACACACACACACATATATTTACCAAATTATATATATACACATATCCTGTTTACCATAGTATTTTAAACATGCATGAGCATTTATACATTGATATTATTATTTTATTTTTCCCTGTTAAGTAAACAAACTAGGATTTTTATTGCTGTAAAAAAAAATTTTCCTCACACGTATCAAAATTAAAGAAGAAAAACAACTGGAAATAAATCTCACCTTTCAATATTTTCATGCTCAAGTTCGAGTGCCACCGAGCCACTGCAAACGTCTCAACCTCACATGCGCTCAAGATTCACTGGCTTCCTTATCGAAATCACGCCCTCTAGTTTGCTCGCCTAAGCCTCCACCGATGCTCGCTTTCGCGCCTGCTTCAATCATTTCGTGGCATTGAAATGCCCAATTCCTCGAAACCCTACATGCGCCGCACCCCACGCGATACCTACCGAAGAACTCGCGTGTGTGAGCGCCTGCTTCTTCCACTTGCTAAACTCGCCGAGATTCTCCAATCAATCGCGTGCCTCCTCCTCCCGATCGAGATCCCCCACTTCCTGCCGTCGCTATCTCGAACTTGGGTCAATTCTCCCGAGCCACGAACGCTTATTCGATTTCATTTTTTTCTTCGAATTAACAGAGGAAAAAAGAATTTTGATTTTCGGTTAAAAAGGAAGTTCGATAATTTGGCTTCGGCCATTGATATATTGTTTTTGAACGGAGATGAAAGTTTTTATAGTTCGCCTTTTATTTTTCTTTTATTTCAAACAAAGATGAAAGCACGGTTATTAAGTATTATTTCCCTCAAAGGAACGCGTGTCAATGACAATGCCAAGTGTTGAGGAAGAAGAAATGTGTTAACATTTGGCCTAAGAAACTCTATATTAAATACATATAAATATATTTAATTCAAATACCAAATTCAAATCATTTCAAATTATACAATTCAAAATCTCGGCCACTAATCGAGACGTGACGCCAGGCGTTTATAATGTTATAGGGCTATTCCGAACGCAACGAAAAATGTTTCGAGTCCAAATTCGATCGTATTGAGAAGATAACTTTTCGAATCCAGTTATTAAATTTAATTTCGATAAAATTTTCAGCGCGTTTGCTTATCGTACGGCCACACAACAACTCTGAATGCTACGAAAATTGAAACCCGATAATAAAACAATATTACGGATCCAATGGAACTGGTTTCGTCGAAATCCGAGAATGTGCCTCGGAAAGCTATTTTCAAATATCGATTTAAATGATATAAATTCAAAACTGAACAAACACTTTTAAATTCGATTTTAAAAGCTCTATTACCTTCGGTATTATCGATATAAATTTTCTAAGCCTTGAAAATATTTTTAATCAGCATAAAACTGAAGATTCAATATTTTACTTAAATTCAATAAATTAAATTCAATAATTTAATTGCCAAATCAATAGTTATATTTGAAATTCAAGCTGAACCATCATTCAAATATTTAAAATCAATTGAATTTTTCAATTTCAATTGTCTAAATTTTAGGGTCGTCACATTCTATCTCTTTCTTCTTTTCCTAACTATCTGGAATTTTTGGAATCGAAAATTCTGGGTCGTTACATTTGGTATCAGAGCAGAAGGTTAAGCGAGAACCTTGGCTCTGGTGGGTGTACTCATTATGGATAGGGTCAATGGTACCCTAGAATGAGTTGAGTGTGATATATATGAGAGAGCGTACTTGTTATTTTTTTATTTAATGGTTTTAAAGGTAAATGATTTTTATATAAGTTATATATAAAGCAATGATTCTTCTAACCATTATATATTAAGGTAATTGGTTGTTGCATGATTTGAAAATTAAATAATGAGAATTAAGTGGTAATAGTAATACAACCAAATTGAAATTAAATGAAGATAAGTTTGAAATAGATCCAAGCTTGAACTAAAATCCTGAATTTGTAGAAGTAAGAATAAGATAAAAATGAATTGGTATCCAGATATGATAATCTTGGGTATTATCATAAATACTTATTATGTTTAACAATGATATATTTGTTAATAAGTAAGCCAAATGAAGTAACTTTTAAGATGAGTATAACTTCTAAATTGAAGTAGGTTTTAAATTGTGAAGTTTTAAAACCTAAGCCTAGAAACATTTGAATTGTTTCAAAGTGTTAAAGGAAATAATAAATACTATAATTCAGCATATTTCGAATATAGTCTGATTTTAAAATAAGAAGTTGTTCGAAAACTTTAAAGGTATTTGTTTTGAATTAAAACTAAAGGTGGTTTAAATTTTAAAATTTGGCTTGGTGGACTAAGAAGTATATATGTGTGGATATACATAATATCAAAGATAATTTGAAATAAACTCTAAAGTGGTGAGTTTTTATTTCCCTAAAGTGTGATGTAAAAACCCAAAGTAAAATAAGTTTTTGAACTTTTAAGTGATAGAAATTTGAAATTTGAATTGGGGAATTCAAATTTTGAGTGGGATTATTGGGATTAAATTGAATTTAACTTAGAAAAAGTTAAATAAGTTTGAATGAACAACCTGATTTGGAAATTTCAAGACGAAAATTTAGATTTAACTTGGAAAGTTAAATGGTTGATTTGAATTGGGGTTTGTGTGATATCAAAATGGGTTTGAGATGT
This sequence comes from Allium cepa, assembly GCA_030765085.1. Classification (NCBI taxonomy): domain Eukaryota; kingdom Viridiplantae; phylum Streptophyta; class Magnoliopsida; order Asparagales; family Amaryllidaceae; genus Allium; species Allium cepa. Next base: position 116,027,312 of record CM060931.1, read on the forward strand.
GGAAATTGAAAATGGATGGATGTTTTAAATAGTTTGGATGATATCATTCCGTTGTTATTGATAATCTATAAACTGCGAATTGGATTTGTTTAAATGAATGAAGAAATGGATTGTGGTAATATATCCATTATAGAGATAAATAAAATTTAACTTAAATTTTAAATTAAGGAAATGGAATTCCATTTTGAATGTTAAGAATTGAACTTGAAAAATTAAAATTGTTTTGAACTCTTACCTGAACCTTGTAATGAGTTAAGTAAAGATAGTTTAAAATGGAGTTTTGAAATTTAGACTCAGAATTAAATTGTCTAAAGACTTTAAATAAAGGTTAATTTGGTTTAAGAGGTTAAACCAACATTTGAAATTTAACTCGAATTTATATAATTCAAGATGATTGAAAGTGAGATTGAATTTGAAATTAGTTCAAATTGAAATTCGATTTAAATAATTTGGATTTGTGATTAAAGTTGAATAGTTTTAAATTCAATTGGAATATGATTTGAATTTGGAAAGAATCAAGGATAATTCAACTTGAATTGTGATTAAATTCAAACTGGAGTTGAAATGAATTGAAAATTGAAATTGGTTTAATTTGAAATTTATTCGAATTAATTGGAATTATGATTGAAGATGGATAAGTTTCAAAATTCAAATGGAAATCTGAATTGGATAAATTGAAATGAAATTGAAGTTGAATGAGTTCAAATTCAAATAGGAAGTTGATTTGAATTTGGGATGAGAATGGAAGTTAACTTAATTTGAATTGAAATTGAGTTAATTGGAATTGAATCTATTAAAATAGAAATAGAAATTTAAATTGAATTGATGGGAATGGAGATTGGGAATTGAACAGTTTGGCTCTGGACTATTTTCAAATAAATTATTTTAATTTAAATTGTTTTAAATCTATTTTCCTAACTATTTACTTTACAACTTTTCTTTTTAAAACCCAAAACTATCTTATACCTATTTTTACAACTACTTTTGGAACTATTTAACTATTTTACAACTTATTTATAAACTAGTTACTACTTTAAACTATTTTGCAATTTTCTAACGATTTTATAACCATTTGACTATTTTATAACTATTCTACAACTACTTAACTATTTTACAGCTATTTTACAAACTAATTATTTTTCATCTACTTACCTATTTTTAACTCTTCAAGTTATTTTCTAAATTTAAGCTGGACAGAGTTCAAATTATTTATGATAAAATATTCATTTGAGATAAGAATTGAGGTGATAATCCAAATGAGGATTTAAGAACTGTGAGTAGTGAATGAAAATCAAAGTGAAGGTGAATAGAAAGAGAATTGATTTGGCTAATAACCAATAAAGATAAATACGTAGGATGTACGTATATTATTCTATTCGCATAGTGATTTGATCCAGATTCGAGCACAGAATTTCGAGATAGTACATCGATCCGAGTTGGGATTTTTCACTCGATTTTGGACGGTGAACTTGGTATGGATTGTTGATTGGTTTTGGATATTCTCTATTATGGTTATGGCTATGCAAAGAGAATGACGGTTTCTGATCAAGAAACCAGATCTAAGTCCGCACTAGGAAGTCGGGTGGATGATACTAGTTCGGAAAGAAAGTTGTGTGATCGAGTGAGCGATCAGATTGATATAGCGTACGGACGATATGTGTACATCGTACGGGTTTGAATGAAATTGATATTGAAAATTTGTGGATAAGAACTGTAAAAAGGGTTTTTGAAATGAAAAATATATATTGTGATACATATGATGAATAAAGTGGAAATTGGATATTTCTATGGTAGAAATTTACTTTATGGAAGTAAGTAATTCGGTAAGTGACTTTATAGAGTAATCAAATTTGAATATTTGATTTGGAATAAATAAAGTTATATATCTTTATTATATAAGATAAATATCCCCTTATTGAATCTATTTCTAGAAGAAAAGGATTTTTGAAAAATATTTGGAGTATAAAAGGGAACTTATACAAGTATGAAGTGATCAAAAGATTTTCAAAGTTATGTATATATATATATGAAGAATCTTATGAGAATGATTTTGGAAAAAGGTTTTGGAACCTATGGATTTTGAAAAGGCTTTTCATTTTCGGGTAAAATCAATATTGGAATTTGGAAAAGCCTAATTTGGGAATTATCGATTTTGAGATAATCGATTTTGAGAAAAGGAGGTTTATATGAAATTCATACGAGGTGTATGATTTGGAAAGATACAATATGTGTATAGTATAAAGTGTTTTGAAAATGGCTCTAGAGAAAAAGGCGCTCCCTTGAAATGAACTTCTCAGGAGTACCATAGGTTGGTACTGCCTTGAGCCTCAATGGGGGGAGGCTCTAAAGCGGATCCTGTGAGGAAGTCCGGACAAACTGAAGTTCCTGAGGATTATTTGGTAGCGAAAGTCGAGGGCGCTGATGCCTACAGAGGCATTTGGGTTATGTTGCGACGACAGTGTAACTCGATGTCGCCGCGATCTACTGTGGACCATAGCAGAAATAGTGTGGAGGTGAGTGTCAACGGTCTACGTTTGATTTTACCGGGAAGGCAACGTAACATCGGTAGACTGTGATCTATGGTCGAGTGGAGTGGAGAAGTTTCATTCTTTTGGCAGAGAAATTTGAAGGCGCTGAGGCCTACAGTTATATGTGTTTATCTATGATAGCAACATAACCCCGGTTGTAGCTGCGATCTTTAGCAGGTTCCATGGCGTATTCAGGGGCGTGGAGTGCCTATAACATCTATGGATTTTGCCAGGATGGCAACGTAACCATCGGGTTAACTACGACCATGGATGGGGTTGATGATTTCCAAAGCATTCTCACCAAAGATATTTCCTCTATTTTCCAAAATATTTTTCTATATTTTCAACAAAATATTTTCCAAGTATTTTCACTGGGTGTTGAAAATGGGTCTGATAAGTACTTATAGATCTTCAGTTATACGCCTGATCAACGTATGACCGAATTTCTATAAGAACAAGGACGGACTTGTTGAAACATCGAGTTATAAAATGATATTTTTATAAAAATATTTTGGCAATACTATATAGATTTTAAAGTGTTTTAAGAATGGTCAAAAAGTGATTTAACTGATATTAAGTATTTTAATAAATTCCGGCTTCGTTCCTTTTCGAGGACGAAAAGATTCAAGGGGGGAGGAATATGATAACCCAGAATTTCGGACATCTGTTAATTGGTAATTAGCAAGGTTTACTTTATCAAAATAAAAATTTGTAAATTAAAACAAATAAGATTTGATAATTAAAGATGTTTGGATGTATGTATAAGCGGATTAAAATAATGAATCTTGTAGTAAATTATTAATTATATTAATAGATATGTGTAAACTTTATAATATGGAAATTATAAGTATATACATACACAAGTATATAGGTGTGTGTATAAATATATATATACATTTTTTTTTTGAAATAATGAGTTATGCATGAGATAAAATATAATTTGTTTAAGAATATAAACATAAATTAATATATATATATATATATATATGTAATAAAGCATGAGTGATTAAGGAAAAATATTATATTTAATGAAGATTAAGATATTTGTAAGCATAAGAAAATTTACATAAAATGTATTAGGACATTTGTAAGCATATAAAATAAGTTTGGACATTTGTAAAATGATTTAAGCATGCAAGTACATTTGTAATGCAATAAAAGAATACAAGTGGCCAATTTCTTTTGAAAATGAAGTAACAAATATTATGTTGTAAAAGAAACCTCGTTGTTCAGTTTTAAAACTTCTCTATTATCTTTTCTCCTTCTAAAACCTGGAAACTAAATTCAAAAGTGAAATCAAAATTCAAAGAAAACCAAACTACTTTAGCATCTATTTCATCTTCCACCTGAATCAAAGCATGCAGTAGGATCAACTCAATCAAAAATTGATCAGTCTTCCAGTTCAAAAATCAAAAGAAATTCTAGATTTTGAAAACCTCTTCTGTTCAAACATAAGGTGAGTAAACATTTTAAAAAAACAAATCTTTGGTGCTGATTTATTCTGTGTGATTATGATATAGATGTGTGTGCATGAATGTTTAATTTAAATCTGTTTTAAATTCTGTGATGGATTGAAATGGCTGTAGATGTTTGCATGTATGTTGCTGTTAAAACTCTGGCAAGATCAACTACAAAACAATTCCTATCTCCCTAAATACCCAAAATTTGACTCTGATTACTGAAAAGAAAATATTAATAACAATGTGTACTTGTTTTTAAAAATAATTTCAAGTGATTATATTTGGTAAATATTCTGTAAAATTTATATTTGTAGTGGAGATCAGGAAATGGAAAATTTTCAAACTTGATGATTCTCGAATTCACTTAAATAGTCTTAATTGCGTTCGAAAACTAGGAATTTTAAAAGCTAAATCATAATTTTTAAGTTAGTATCGAATGTGATATTTGAGGTTGTTCAGAAAAGGGGGTTTGGGTCATTTCTGGTGATCGGTGAGTGAGGAGGGGACGGGATTGCTACCGGAGGTGGCGAGGAAGTTGGGGAGCATGGGAAAATGCTCCTTGGATTTTTTTCAATCGTTGAGGCGACGAAAAATGGAGGAAGTAGGGTTTTCTGGTGAATTTGGGGGTCGGGTTTGCCGAGGTTGGAACGGCGACAGTGGTGCACCGAGTTTGATCGCTTGTGGGGGGATCATCGCGTCTTGTCATAGAGCAGCTTAGGGAGGAAGGGTCGGTCTTCTAGTGGCATGGTTCATTGTCGACTGTTGCTTTTCCGATCATGTTCAATTTTCCTGTTCGATCGAGGTTTCGATTTTTTGTTTGCCATCGTCTTTCGTCGTCTGCTTCATCGTGGTGGTTTTCGAGGGGGATTGTGAGTGGGTGAGAGTCAAAAAGTTGACGGCGTGTGTATCTGTTTGTTTTTGAGTTTGGGAAAGACAGTTTTGTCTCTGGTAATTCATGATTTTTCACTTGTTCGTCTCGGGGATAACGAAGTGGGGAGGCCTTGTTTTGGTTGCTTCGAGTCCGTGTGGGGGTTGTCTCGAGTCTGTCTCGGGAATATGTTGATTGCTCAGAATATTTTGCTTCCAGCATTTTAAACTTGTTAAGGATCTAAACTAAATGATTTCAAATTTAAAGGCAAAGCAAATTTTAAACAAAGCTTTAACCTATTTCAAAATATATAAAATGTTAAGTTAGAAAATGATGTTTTAAACAAATTCAAAATTTTAAAAGTATGGATTTAAAGTTTTAAATCTTGTTTTAAAAATAGTTTTGATTTATATACATATTACATTAGAGGAATTTTGTAATTAGTTTATAAATGTTTTCAACTTAAATATAATTGTTGAAATATAATTAAGATTTAAGTACAAGGTATTTAACTTTAATAAAGGTTGATGATTTTAAATAAATTAAATTCAAACTTTAAGTTTAATTTAATTTAAATGAAAGTTAAGGGTTAATGTAATAAATGATTTATCTTAATTTAATCATGTATTATTAACTAGGGTAATTAAAGTATAATTACTTAATTAACTATAATGTTTAATTTTGGTAATTAAATTAACATAAATTGATTTGTGAAATTAATTGAGTATAGATGATCACTTAATTAAGGATTGATTAATCAAGGTTAATCAATTAAGAAATAATTAAGTAATAAGTAATTAAGAGGTGAATTACTTGATGTAAAAGAATTATTATGGATAATTACTTAATGAAGTAATTAAAGGAATAATTACTCAGTGTAATTAATTAAGTTGATGTGGTTAATTTTATTTAATTAATTAAGTTTAATTAATTAAAGGTAATCATTTGATGTTGGGTTAAGTATAGTTACTTAAGGTAATTATTGAGGTGTAATTACTTAGTGAAGTAATTAATGGATAATTACTGGATGTAATTAATTAAAAGGAAATTACTTGACGGGAAGTAATTATAGGATATTTACTTGGTGGAAGAAATTAAGTGATAATTACTCAGTGTAATTAAAGGATTAATTAATATAATTAATCAAGTAGTTGGTTTAATTATTGAAGTAATAAAGGAAAGTTAATTACTGATTGTGATTAATCAAGGTTGATTAATGAATGTAATTAAGTTAAAGGTTAATTAATAAATAAAATTTAAGAATAATTAACTAATGAAAGTAATTAGAGGATCATTAATTAATGTAATTAATGAAAGTGATCAATCTTGCTTATGAATGATTGAATGATGATAAGTGCCTTGGGTTGATTGATATCTCTGATATGAATTGCTTTGTGATATGATATGTTTGGGTGGACAGTGATAATGTGCTTATCTATCAATTATGAATTGTGTGTAAAAGTGTTATCCGGTAATTAAAGTTGAATTGTATTTAATTGAATAACTTAGGTTAAGATGACATTGGATTCGAAGAGAAAAGAGTCGGGTATTAGTAAATACCCGAAACCACTTCGGGTCTTTATAGATTGATATGTGAAATCAAGAAGCTGGAATGGAATGATTTAAGTGAATTGGACTATTTAATCTAAGTTTTGGTACGTAGAAATTTGTGAGTGAAATAAGTGATGTCTATAACAATTTGTGAATTTGTAATTGATACAAGTTACATGGGTTTTATATATAAGTTGTATGCTTTTGTAATTCATGTTAGATGGGTTTACTCACGCTGGTTTCTAGCCTGACCCGAGTGTTACTTTGATGTAATGCTCGGGTCAGACCGAGTATTGCACTTTTTCAGGAAAGGACGTTCTGGAGCTCAGGAGGCGAGCTGGATGGCAGGAACGAATGGAGTGTTTCCGCTATGATATATTGTTGTATATCTGGGACATGTTGATTGTATCTGCCCAGTGTTTGTATATATGTTGTAACTTTGATGAATTTAAATGTAATTAACTGATATAGTTTTCTTTGTGTAAAGTATTAGTTGATATTATATTTTATCAGAATGTGAAATTCTGAGTTGGGTTTTCTGTTTCTTCTTCTATCTCTTTCTTATTTTCCTAACTATCTAGAATTTTAGGAATTGGAAATTCTGGGTGGTTGCACCTATTGTCATGGGGCTAGCTTTAAAGCCACCTGGATCATTCCGACATCCATAGCGAGTACATCTGTTGAGGCTTACATACTCCTCCCCATCGATCAACTTGCTAAGCACTCACTTAAAGAGGGTAAAAGCTTTAATGTCCTGGGCCCCAAAGTCTAGACTAAGATACATCATTTGTTTCTCCAGTTTTTGAGAAACTCCTGTTCTCGCTTGAATCCATCTCTAATCTTACCAATCTATTTTCCAAGTTATAGGTAATCCGCAGCTTCCACCTCTACCACCAACTACTCAAGGCCTGGGTGTTATAACGATCTTTACCACGTAGAATTCTGTCTCTATTGGACATATTAATTTTGTTCTTCCTCCCATTTTTCATCCAAGGCCTGATTTCTAGAAGATGGACGATTTGGAGAATCTAGAGGACATATCCTTGTCCTTAAAGGAAGATGTTGTTATAACTATTGTTGTAGATCCGATCGACCAGATCATCATGGCAGAGAGATTAAAGATTGACCTTTCCAAGATCAAAATCAAGATGGAGCCTAGTACTGAAAATTCATTAGTTCTACACCAACAAGCCGTTCTACTAAACTTCCCCACCCAAGTTGAAATCCTTAAAAATAAAATCCTCAGTGGCCCTTGTCAAAAAGACCAACGAGCCCCATGCTACAACCGAAGAAGAGTCTATATAGTCTGAGGGTGGCACTCTCGAAGAAAAGAAATCAAAGGCCAGAAGAAATCACAAGATGTGTCATGGCAGCTCCCCCTACAAGGGAAATAAGAGAGGGAAGAAAAAATAGAATATCCCTAGGACATGTGGGTGGGCAGCCCTTTTTGTGTTTCTTTTTGATGTAAACAGGTAGTGTTTGTGTGCAAGCAGCCCCCACTACCTCTGTACCTAAAGCTCGGGTAATGAAAGATCATTTTGTTATATAATCATGGTTCCATTTTACTATTCTGCTCTTTTATATTTTGTACCCGTATATGTAATCTAATTGCCTATGTCGTAATTACCTATATCATATATGTTTATTTCCATCCAACGCTTTTATTTACTGCAACTCTATGCTTCTAAATGAAATTCTATCAATAGTTTTAATTACATTCCCTTAGTTAGCCTTATTTAGAGACACCAAAGTGTTTTGTTCGGTGAAACTAAACTATAGTTTTTAACTAATTTCGTGGTTATACCTATTTGCCTTAGGTCAAATTTCCTTCTCCTGTCAACAAGTTATAAGTAATTCAATTTCTATGTTGATACTTATTCCCGAGGAACAACAATTCAAATGTCTAATCCATAACATTCCCAATATTGCTAGCGACTGGGCATGATTTGAGTTCTACTCAAGCGATGCAAATTAATCGATTACTTCGAGTCACTTTCCTGGCCACGGTCATGGACCAGAGGAAATCGATGATACCCATTTTCAACCTTCGACGACTATCCTCACTCATCCTCGACCAAATGTGTCCCGCCAAGCCACAAACGCAGTCATGAACGTTTTGACCGTACACTAGCCAAAATATCCTAGAACTGGTGCTCTTGCATGCCTAGCTTTGGGCATCTGCTTCTAGTCACACCTAGTTTTGGGTGTTAACTAAGGGTATCCCATCCCCTATCCTTACCCAAGTTTATCTTGGCATGCTGCAAGAATGGTCATTGGGATTTTAAGCATGTAGTGGATTATATCTCTATTAACTGGAGCTTCAACTATCCAATGGTGAGCATTCTCTAGTGACGTCGCCTAATTTTAGGAAACGGTTAGTTGCTGAAGGTCTGAGGCGAATTATTCGAGCGAACCCTATGTGTTCGTTCCTTTTTGACATTGCCAAACTTCGGGCAATAGTAAAGACCTGAAGGTCAAGGTTGAATTATCCGATCGACCCCTGAGGTTAATCTCCTCAATACTGATCCTAGATCATATGAGCTGGTACTTTGGGATAAAATTATCCAGTCAACCTCTGAAATTAAACTCCCTAGCCCTGATCTTGAGCCAAAGGCATTATAACAGTTTCTGGGCGTTAGGATGACATGATCAAATTATCCAATCACCCCCAACGATTGAATTATCCGATAAAACTTGATGATTATTCTCCTTAGTCCTAATCTTGGACAGAAAGAGTTTGTACCTGATTATGCAATTAATCGTGCGACATAAAAATTTTGCTTACAAGAATACAATTCCATTGGTTCAAGAAGAGAATTGTATTTATCAATGAAAAACATGGCAAGTTCTACCTTATTACATTGCCATCAAAATCATTGGGTGGATTATTGTGAAAAATAAACTAAATTAAACCAAATATAGAAGTGTCGCAGCAAGTCGTTGTTCTATGCTCATGAAATTGAGCTTACGTCTACCATAGCTAGTTTGAATGTTCCATCTCCAAGCTTTCACTCGGTTTCATAAGGACCTTCCCAATTAGGATCGAATGCCCCTGTACCTAAAAGAACTCATTTTAGAACGAGAACCCCTACCCGAAAAGTATGGTTTCAAACCTTGGTATTATAGTGTCGTGCTACTCTTTTCTTTTGCTATTGGTAGCACACTGATTATGTTAATTCTCCAAATTGCAAACGTCCATGGGCTAACCATTATGTAAGCTATATAATTGGGGCTCTTGGAGTGTTCACAAATCTCTGGCAACGGTCGCATCGTTTGGTGTAATCAGCCGCATCTCGATTTATTGTTGGCCAAAAATATCCATAGCGAATACCTTTTTGCCAAAGTCTACCCCCGCAAGTATGGTCGCCACAGCTAACCTCATAGATTTCCATGAGGATTTTCCTAGCCACATCTTTAGTTACACACAGAAGCAAGGGGTAGAGAATCCTCTTCTATACAGTACTCCTTTCTACATCATGAACCGCGGCGCTTTCCGAAGGAACTTCTTTCATTCAATCCTATCTCTTAGGAGAGTTTCCTTGAGTAAATAATATTTGATCAGAGTCATCCATGACTCCACTTCCTCCGCAGTCTCCAAATTCCACTTGACATCAATTTGATTAATACTCGAGCTCTTCAAAGCCTCCATTGGAACCAAACCCATCATCTACGCTTCCCCGAAACTAGCTAGTTTAGTCTACGATTCAGCCTTTGTGTTCTCCTCTCTAGGGGATATTCATAATCACGTAGTCCTTTATATCATCCAAGAGTTCCAGTGCCTTTGTCGGGTAAGGTTCAAGTCTTGCATCCTTAGCTTGATACTCCTTCCTTAGTTGACAAACCACTAACTAGGTATCACTAAATATGTGCAGCATCCTTATTCCTCGTTCCTTCGCCCTACTATTAATGCCTCGTACTCGGCCTCATTGTTAATCGTGGTAAATTCCCAATTTAATGCATAACAAATTAATCACCCTTCAGTGTTACAATCACCGCTTTTTCACCTGAACTATGTCCGTTTGAAGCTCCATCCACAAACAACTTCTAACGGGAAAGTGTAATCATGTCTGCTTCCTCTTCACCATCCATGCGGTAAAATCAGTGATGAAATTCTCCAATGCCTGCCCGTTTGTTGCTCTCCTCGGGTGATAAGAGATGTCATATTGACTCAACTCTATATTCCACTTTAAAAAAATTCTCGAAAGTTTTGGATTTGTAAAACACCTATTTTAAGGGATGATCCATCAGCACCTTAATCAAATGAGCCTGATAACATGGTCGTAGCTCTCTCAATTCAATCAACAAGCAATATGCAAGTTTCTCCAACTTTGGGTAATTCTTTTCAACTCTAGTAAACTACTTATTGGTATTTTTAACCCTTGGCTCCTCACGTACTAATCTTGTGCTTAGTGAATGATCAAACACTGCTAAATAGATAAATAAGTCCTCTTCGTCCAGCGATATGGATAGAATTGGTGGTGTTTACATATGGATCAATAACTCCTTGTAGGCATTCAAACAGTCTTGATTCCATACAAAATTCTTCTGACCATTTTGATGGCATCAAGAAAGGGTATGCATTTATCTGTCGCCCTTAAGATGAACTGACTCAAGGTAGTGATCTTCTCATTCAAGCTTTGCAATTTCTTTTTCATGGTTGGGGATGCCATTTTCTAAGGCGTCAATCTGCTTCGGATTAGCTTCAGCGCCCATCGCATTCATAATAAACCATAGAAAATTTTCCAATGCAACTCGAAAAGAACATTTTAGTGGATTCGTCTTCATTCCATACTTTCGAAAAATTTCAAATATCTTTGAAAGATCGTCTAAGTGGTTTCATATTAGCCATAATTTCACAAGCATGCCATCTATATGTACTTCCATTATCCATCGATTTGATTCCCGGCTATAAAATTTACCAATTTCTGATACATCGCTCCAGCGTTCTTCAAACCAAATTACATTACTTGATAGTAGTGTAATCCAAAATTCACTATAAAACTAGTATGCTCCTGATCCAGTATATATGGATCGATATTTGATTATAGCCTGAAAAAACATCCATAAATGAGAGTAACTCATGTCCTACAGTCCCATCTACCATTTGATTGATCCTAGGTAAGGAAAAGCTATCCTACGGGCATGCTTTACTCAAATCCGAATAATCAACGCACATTTGCCACTTTCCATTCGATTTCTTCACCAACATTGGGTTTGATACCCACTTTAGGTATAGAGCATTGTGGATAAAGTCATTTGTCATTAGCCTATCCACCTCTTTCTTCAATGTAGCAGGTCGCTCTAGACCTAAACTACGTCTTTTTTGCTTCACTAGTGGAAACCTTGGATCCAGATTCAGTGTGTGACATGCTACCTTCGGTGATATCCCGCACATACTCGAATGTGTCCAAGAGAATATGTCTAAATTCCATCAAAGGAAGTTAACCAATTCCATCCTTAGTCTAACACCAAGTTGAGATCCATTCTTAAGAGATGGGAAAGATCGTCCATATCGATTGGAACATCAACGGTCAGCTCGATTGGTGCCGCCCTACTTCCTCTGCCTTCTTCCTGGGATCCACAGAGTTATCGAACCTACTGTGTTTCCGAAACCAGGGAATAGGATTTAATTGCTATGCTTGCAGATTCCAAATGCAAAGAATCTTCTCTATATTCTTGCCTTTCTCCCATCGCTTTGCTTCCCTTAGCTCTATGACATAACATTCTATTCCTGGGCTATGGTCTCCCCTTATTGATCAAACCCATTCTCCATAGGGAATTTTATCATTAAGCACCAAGGAGCCAGTGCTACATTGAAATCTGCTTGGGCTAGGAGGCTCAAAAGGTGTTATATGTCGAATATTCATCTACTATGATAAATTTTAGGATCTGCACAGCCTTGCGATCTCCATCACCCAACTCAATCGATAAATCAATTATCCTAATTGGTTGGTTCTCCTCACTTGTAAATCCTTGGATTTTGGTTTTAAAATCCCTAACATTCTTCATGCCAATTTTTATTTGGTTAAATGTCCTCCTGAACAGAACCTTCATGGAATTTCTGCTATCCATCAGGACCTGGCGTACTGTTGTCGATTTTATATAGCCATTATCACCATGGAGTCAAAAGTTGGAGATTTGACACCATCAGCATCCCTATTCCAGAACATGATATCATCCATCACTGGCCTTTGTTGCTTAGCCGGAGTTCCGTCCTCTATGGCAAAGCAACCCTCCTATGTCGCATGCTTTAACGAGCTTGCATACCATTCCATTTCCTTCATTTTTCCTCTATTGGAATAAGTTGTTCTGTTATCGTATTGATAAGTAATCTCTGTCAGTTCGCCTGGGCACCTCTCTGCTAGGTCAGACTAATTCCCTCGGGAAGACGACCCTAAGTGTCTTTCATTCTGACCGCCATCCTGCGGTTCTCTTACATATTGCTGAAGCTTCTTCCTCATTAATTCCTCAATAAAGTCTTCCAAATGCTGGCACTCGTTCGTGTTGTGTTCATGGGTTTAATGGAAATAAAGTACTTTCTTGAGCATTATTCCCCCTCGGTCGCCACCCACCTAGGCGGCCTATTATATCATTTCATTCCTTGCGTACAAGGTATATATTTTCCAACATATCATTCGGAGGTGTATATTCATTAGGCATCACATTCCTTGGGTGCTTCTTATTTACATTTCGCCTACCACTAGCGCCTTGATTTCTTTTCTTTCGATTCTTCGAATTTCCAACATTAACTGCTACATTACCATAGCTTTCTCTAATCTATTCAATCGCCATGTTTCTCTATATTACTTCTTTTGACTGTCCTTCATTAGTGTGATCGACTGCCAGACTTGCTTCTTTCGAAGACAAGAACTAGTTGGCTTTCTCATCTAATTTCTCCATCGTCGTCGATTGTTCATATCCAACCATTTACCAAAGTTCGCGTCTGGATGTGCACCCCAAACTAAACTTTTAAATACCAAATCCTTCTTCAGATTGCTAACATCTGTAACTACCACATTAAACCAATTTAAGAACCCCTTCAATAAATCCATAGGTCCTTGAGATAGGCTCTATAAGGACATCACATCCTTTGGCCGAGCAGTACGGATCTGGAAATACTCCATGAATTTCTTTACCAATTCATCAAACGTCAATATGGATCTCGAAGTGAGCCATATGAACCACATTGATGCAACCCCTTTCAGAAAAATAGGAAAACACCTACACCGAACTGCATCCATCGCCATAGCACCATCCATGTGCCATTTATTTTTGAATAAGTGCTGCTTGGGATCAGTAGTCCCATTATACGATGGTACTATCGGCATCGCAAATTTTCTAAGAAACTCTTTCCTAGAATGTTCTCCATGAATGGAGTTTTTCTTGGTGCGAAACCATTATCCTAGTTCTTTCTACCATTGCTTTCTTCTACCAACCATTTGACCATATCTTCTATATACTCCTTGCTAGCAAGGTATTTTGTAGGTTAACTATCAGGGGCTGTGTCGAGCATTTAGCTCTACAAATGGTCTTGGTTTGTCCCACTGACTTCTAGTTTCTTTAGTCTCCGAGAGATCCACTCCTTCGGTCTTCCGTTGATGTCCAATTGGTGTCATTGGGGTTGTTTATACTTCGAAATCTCGAGCAGTAACACCAAGCTCATAACCATCATCATCACACTTCAGATCATCCTCCAAATCAAACATGTCTATGGTCTCATCTCCTTGTCCCTTAGTCTTAAAGATTCTTCTTAGTACCAACTTGATTTTGGTCGATACCGAGTTGATTCCTTTTAGAGGAGCACTCCAACTTCCTCCAACGACTTGTTCTACTACTCTAGCAACTCTTTCCTTCTTTTTTTTGTTTGCTATCTTGCCTACTCTGGAGAGAAACGGTCGAATTTTCCTCTTCATATCCAGCAGATGAAACTTCCCACCTTCTCCTCCTAGTCCTATATGGCTATTAGGTCGGTAGTGCTATGCTAGTATCCATCTTTTCCATCATGACTTTTTGACTTTCAACCAACTTCTTATTCAGTTTCTGCATTATTTTTTCAAATTTCACTTTAATAACAATCTTCTGAGGAGCAGATGGTCCTTGTAACGCTTATTGGTTGTTAACCTCAACTTGATGAGTATTTTCTTCATCTCTAGCCATTGCTTATTATGATATTCCTGATCTGTTGGGGGCCATTGATTCCTTTATGATAATTCCTTCAAGTTTCTTAAAGTTAATCATCTGGATCTAACCTCTGGATGCTCCAATCCAAAGTAGAAAGTTACACCCAAGAATCTCCTTTTTCGATGAAAGCACCAAAATGTTGACACCAAAAGTTGCACAACACCCAAAGACCTAAGAAATATTGATACCTAGTAGAGAATATGAGAAAAACAGTAAGAACGACGAGATTTTTAAAGTGGTTTGGCAATCTCTGGCCTATGCCCAGTATATATTTTATTGATTATAAATTTGTAAGTCATCAGTACAAGGGTTTTACTGGTCTAAAAACCTTGAACATAAAATAGTAGCTTTCTTAGTGACTATACTGAACGAGAGATAGAAGATAAAGAAGATAATGAGCCAAAAGTCCTTTTCCAATTGCTATAGGGTCCATATTTATAAAGAAATCTGCTAGCAGAACCGGAGGCCCATAAAATATAAAGTCTAGGTCCAAATACGAGAGTGTAGGAAAGGAAGATGGGGCCACTAGGTAATAAATTCTACTCGGTGCTGACCAGAAGTAGTCGGTACCGACTTGAATTTTAAAGGGGAACATCTCCTTCTTCTCTCCTTTGGTCTCCCACCCTAGATCCAATGTGTTCCGAGCACTTTTTTAAGATTGAGTTATTCTGAGTGGTTCTGACACCGCTTGTACTTGTTGGTTTCCCCTTAGAAATTTGAGATTACCACCCTACATCACCGATGCTTACATAACTGAATAGTACATTGCTGGCGCATCATGCTGATGTAGGACAATTTTCAAGGGAAAGAAAAAATAAAGTGAGAAATAGAAAAGAAGATAAGAGAATAGGTAGAAAGAAAACTTCTCACACTCCCACAACATGTCGTATATCTCATAGCGCATCAGGTAAAAAATAATAATCGTCGTAGTTATAAAATAGGCGAGACAGTATTAACTATATAAACCACATAATCAGAGTATATAGGCTCATAAAGTTATACAAAATAGTAATAGAGTTTATACAACTAAATATACTCAACTGATGAACTGTCTCTAACAGTAGTTAGTCAACATTGCCGAGGCTCCACAGTGTCACACAACGAAATAGCAAGAATAACTCAAGACATAAATATGAGAAAGCATCACCATCTATTGGTCCATCTGCACAGCTCCAAGTGTTATTTACACTTGCTATCTAGTCTACACGTTTAAGACCACCCATGATAATAAGAAGCAAAACATAAAACCTCTAAGATAATAGTCAGGTATGAGAGGTGAATAATCTCAAAACAGTATAAAAGTCGGTATATTGTATGGAACAGAGGGTATGGAGAATCATACCTGACCTGTCCCTACATCCACAGAGTTAGCACATAACACAGAATATATGCTACTTTATATCATAGTTGTTATGGGTATACTATACATTAAAGTACTAAAGGTGTTTAGATATCATCATCGATAATATCTATATTGTGTGACACTCCTAAAGCGATAAACAACCAAAGCAAGCATGGCATCCATTATGCATCCTCACATTCACACACTCAATGTGTTGGATATATGATACTCGTATGACCACCTCGATAAAGCCAAGGACTACAAAATGTCCCAGCTTCTCGATACATGAAATCATGCTACTCAGAAGGCCAGGAACTAGACTGCACACTTTATAACAGCCTAGGGTACTCATATCAAAACATAATGTGTTTTGGGGCACCCTCCATAGCCTAAGTGGCTGTCCTTACATGCCCCTGCTTTACGAATATACTTCAAAACCTACAAATATAAACGATCCCTTTATACACGTCATTCATAGTGGAGCTCACCTTGGAACTATCCATACAACTCCCTCTGAAGTCATTGTGGTTGGGAACTACTATATACAACCATCAAAAGTCATAGAGTGTCATCATGATTCCCATTATCTCTCTCCAATAGTCTCCAAAAAAACGAATCATAGTCAAATACTTTATATCTCGAAGTACAAATATCTATTGTTAAAGCCGTCACTTCCTATCGAGTAATCATCATCATCGAATAATGAAGTCATCTTATCGAAGCATCACATCTATGCTTCACAGCCAAAACTACTCGTTGAAGTGCCATATCATCAAAATCGAACGTCGAACGAACCATTACATTGTTCTTCTCGAAGCCTCACCATCATCCATTTCAAAATTGGCCCAATCGATCATCATCAATAGTGGTAGATATCGACAAATCGAAAGTAATTAATAACGACCACTTTGATCGTGTACTTAATCAAAAAGTGGTTAAATACAAACCAAATGAAACATTTGGCATCTTCCCCGAAGTACGAAGCACACATCAAAGTCTGTCGTCCTTCAGTTTCAGATCAATCGGCACACACCAATACTCCTCCACATACTTATTCCACCCATTTGAGCTTATCATCATTTATGCACTCAATCGATATGCACAAAACTCTATCACATCATTTGAGTCCCAATCGTATGCGCATTCGATCGATATACACTAAACTCTATATAATGGGATTTTCCTATATCGCTTTCGAATGACATTTTTAGCCAATTAAAAAACAAGCATACATGCAACCAATAAGCATTCAAATGTCTATAATTGCCTACCTACATCTATAATAATACAATACATACAAAGTAACCAATGGGGTTTAAATATCGGTAATAGCTTAAATTTATCAATATTGCCAAAATAGTGCATCAACGGGGAAAATGTAATATTTGATTTAAAATACATTTAATTCTTTTTATAAAATAAGATATAGGTTTAACAATTTTAGAAATCCCATTTTATAATGGGAAAATATTTCGAAAGGTTGTTTTAATACTATACTAACGATTACAGTATGGTGAGAGACATTAATACTCACCTCAACCAAATCTATCCAAATGAACGCCAAGTCCTCGAGCTTTCCATCACGAGTGCAATGCAAGAAACGACATTCAAAAAAGACCTCGTATGCATAAGTTACACATAATATAAGATAACAGATTAATTAAATAATTGATTAACTAATTTAGTAACTAAGTTAATTACATCTTAATTATCTTCCTAAATGCCTCCTTTACATGCCTATGCATATATGAACAAACAAACTCATGGCTGCAACTTTCATTCCATGTTTTCTCCCAAATTACTCGATTAAATACCACACCGTCTTCGCTAACGCACTTAGCTATGAAATTTTTTCACGATGCACCCACGAAGTTGAACCTGATCGCTTTTATAAAAACACGACTGGAAACCTGTCCTTGCCTACCCAAACATTGTGATTCGCTTGGGTGAACCATGCCTCTCTAAAACACCTCCATAACTCATTCTTCTCATTAGGAGTCCAATGTCATGCTTGAACCTGCCTACCTTCGCCTAAATTCAAGTCAAATCGAAACCTTATCCCATGATCCCAAATGGTCAATCGCGATTATGGTGATTACACCCTATTAAATTGACATAGACGTGAAGATCTCTCCGATACGAGTCTAACGGAGTTGGTTTTAGAATTTTTTGTGAAGTATAACTCTCATTTTGGATTTTTGAAATAATAATGGGGAGTGGCCATATTTTCTTGTCAAAGCAATGTAACAGTAACTACGGATAAACGAGACAGAGAGGATTCGATGAGGGTTTTGATTTAATTAATAATTTATTCTCTTTTATTTAAATTTTCAAATAAAACGGTGCGTAGTCTAAACTCGTACGACCAAACGATGCGTCCGATCGCAACGAAACTTGTCTGCATGCATCACCTCAATTTTTTGGTCCTAACAGTATAAATTTCATCACTATCCAAGATAGTGCTCCAGAATAATAATTTTGCGCTTTTCGAGACCAATTTGGTCATTGGATCATTCGAACTCCAAATATAGAGATCCATACACTCATTTAATTTGCAACGTCGATACGAACTCAATGGAAGTGGTCTCGAGTCCTAATTCGATCGTATGCGAAAAATCATATTTTTGGACCATCAATTAATTAACGATCTAATATTTAAATCAATTATTTAAATATCCAATCGTTAAAAATACGGGTCGTTATATTCTCTCCTTGTTAAAAGGATTTCAACCTTTCCTAAGGACAAAGCAACACAACCTAATGTCCTCATATAAGCAATGACATAAGAAAAGTCATCACCTATCAACTCTCAACAACGATCACGAAAAGTGATCACAACAAAGAGAATAGACTCGAAATCAGCATGGTCCTATGTTCTCTCAACATCCAATCGACTCTCAATCGTAAACACAATGATCTCATATAGGTGAATAAGTAAGTATCTGTAGCATCTCATGTTATTTCATTAACAATAATAACCAAACAAGGACTGACAGCTCTCAGCCTGCTCTAGGAGCCTTCCTCACACGCTTTTAATGCTACTCCTATAGTCTTAATTACATAGAAGGCCATCATAACCCAATATCCATCATGTGAAAGTCTACATTGTGCATTGGTTATGACCCTCCAAGTGCCCCTACTGGTAACAGACTGCTGGCTTAAGTGTCACAAGTGCGGTGGCTCTTAGCCATATACGTCACCAACTATGCCATGGATTCACGGAGGACCCCGTCATCAGGCTTCTAGGATGGGTACTAGCAAATCTGGTTTACTACCCGACATACAATAGGAGTACACATAATAAATAGATGCTCTTATGGCTCTCAACATATACACTCTCAACGTGCATCACCATAAATATAATAATCTGTATTCTAGACCCTATTAGAGTGATATCTACTTACAAAAAGTAATCGAACAAATATCAGCTCAGGCGGCTCATACCACCTAGTGTTACTCGCCCATTTACTCAATGCTCGTAAATTGCGCTCATCATCGCACAATTATTCTATATAACAAGTCTAAAGAATAACCAGAGACATATTACCGAAAGTCTCATACCAAACAGTACTATAACCTCGTTTATTCAAAAAAATTATTATACAAAAATAAAATTTTCCGTCCAAAGCATTCAAATTCAATTTGGGAAAGAGATAGCAATAATATGATAAGATTTTTAAATCATAATGAAATCCTATATAACAGTAGTAAAAATTTAAATCTAAGTATAAGCACCTTGTAGCTAAATTTGAAGGGTCAAAATCACTAAATAATTTGATGCTTCCAAAAGAAATATTGTATCACAATAAACGAGATTATCAAAACAAATTTTAGATCATAGAAATGTGGAGTACATCAGAAGTTATGGTAATTTTATCAAATGATACAAATTCTGAAATGGATTACTAAAAGCAGGTCCACTCCTTTAAAACATCATTTTCGCTAAGAAAACCTCAAATTTGTTCATGGCACTCAAAAAGAAGTTGATTCATATTATCATAGCTTTCTAAAGAGATCTGGATTGTAGAAAATGGAAAAGAAAGTTAAAACTTATGGCCAAACCACTTGTGCACTTTAGTTTTAAGGTTCTAAACTCAAGCCATAGATATTGTTTCAACTTCAAGCACACAATAGTACCAAAAAACTTTTGACTTTAGGAAATTTATAAATATAATTGTTGTTCCTTATGGAAATATACTACGAATGGAAGAAACCTAATAAATTTGATCATAAATTCAAAAGACTTACCCAAAACATTTCTATGCTTCAATCTAAAAACCCAAAACTCGGGCCTAAGTTATCAGCTCATATTCAATTGCATGTCAGGCTTAGCAAACTTTAGATTTTCAGAAAGTGGTAAACGTCAAAGTTGTTTTCTATTAAAACACCTTTCAACTGGAAAAAAGTCATTCAATCTTGATTATAGAATCAAAAGTAATAGCAAATCTACCACAACACTTTCTAATTTCCATAGTCCAAAACACTTCAATATCTCACCAGTCAATCAAATCCAATGAACATAATGGACGCAATAACCAATTAATGAATAAAAAATCACAAACACTTCATTCAAGTAGGAAACCAATAATTTAGACATAGGTTCGTGAGTGAGAAGCACTCACCTTGGTTAATGCTTGCCTAATAAGCTTTCTATTTTCACTTTCCTCTTCATTTGCAAATTTCGTAGCTCCATAACTTCATTGAAACATTAACTTCTTCATTCTCATTAGTGTAGTATGATGTTGAGATAAAAATATATGAATTTGGGAATTTATAGCAATTTATTTTAATTTATTTTGATTTTTAAAAGTGGAGGAAAGGTGGGTTTCATAATCTTGTTTATGAAGCTAAGAAGATTATTAGATGAAGATGGAAGTATTACTGTGGAGGAGAAATAATTCTAGAATTATAGAAGTCTAGACAAGAGAATAATGGGTTTAGGCTAAGTGGTCTTCATACAGATTAATAAAACAAACATCCTCTCCTTCTTTTCTTTTACAAACTTTTTTTATTACTCAACTCAAATCACTTTATAATTTCAAATAAAAAATTCATATTTACATTAATCAAATGATTACTCAACGTTGTCGAATTTTATGCAATTTATTTACCACATATTCTTTATTTTAATTATTTATTCAAATGCATTTAATTTGGCTGATTTAACTAAAATTCATTTAATCATCAAATTCCAAAATCATCTGAATAAATCCAAATTATTCTTGTTTTATCTTAATAAATCCATTTTAATTGGTTAAATCACCATTAATAATTTTAGTCATTTACTTCTCAACACCGAGTTGTCATAGATTTCCCCTTAAGAAAATTGTATGCTCGCAAATTCTTATAGGGAATATGTCGTATGCAATTCATACTCTTAATTTTCTTTATATTTTACAACTTTCTATCAAGCTTAAACTACTCAATCTTCTATGTGGCTCTCACTCTTCAACTTCTTTTTCATATGTTGCAATTTAAATAGATTCAATCAACGGCTTTCCATTTTCTTATACGATAAAAATTTGTAAATATTTTCTAAGTGTCGTATTTTTCAGAAAATTTTGGCGGAGTCTCCATTGTGCGAAGAGCGTTCTGAAAAATAAAAACAAAATATAAAATAATTTATAGACTGCCAATCAATAGGGCATTTAAAACACATGGAAACATTATAATATCATTATATATATATATATATATATATATATATATATATATATCGATATACCTTAAAATCATAACTTTTTATTAGCGTTTAAGCGAGCTATTTCGCTTTTATGCAAGCAAAAGTAAGCCATCGCTTGAAAAATAATCCACATAAGCTCGTTTATAAATACAACCACCATTCATAAACTTCTTTGAAAGTTGCACTATTGCGCAAAGTATGTTTTTCTAATCAAACGACTATAAACTCGTCTGAATCGAAGACCATATGTTCGAACGGCTAAATATCTATTGAGTTAGAAAATAGCCGAACGAATTTAGAAATAAAATTAACCGCAAGCGCACGGTGTACAAAAGTTAGTACGTGGCGAGTACGGTTCAATCCATAGGGAATTATTAATTTTAAAGCTCTATTCAATCAAATTAACCAAGATTTGAGATGTTTAAGCAAACTACTAAAAATTGCAAAAACTAACAACTACAAAGGTGAATGAAAACTATGAGAATAAATGACAATTTAGAGATAATTCCACTCACAAGATCATATAGTTCAAAAAAACTTGAAATTATGATCTCTCTTTTTTGGTCATAAGTTAATTTAAATGATGTTTTTATTATAATTATGGCATATATGTGCTATTAGTTAGCTCAACATAAGCCATCAAACTATAACACAAACTTTAAACCACTTTTTATTCTCATGAAATATGACAACACAGTTTAAAGGAAAATCTATTTTAAGTATGGTCTATTAACTATTAATTAGAAATATAGACCATCAAATTTTAATTTCAACATTCACTTTATTACCATCATCATATGTAAATGAAGAGGTAATTATTGTTTGTGATTGTTTAAGCATAGCCTATTTGTTATGAATAACATAGACTATCAAATTCAACATGAAACGATAAATCATATCAACATTCATTTAAGCATAAAAGCGAGCAATAATTATCAAAATGTTGAAACTAAATGATTAGAGGCTTCATTACCCCTAAATTGAAGGGATTAGCCTCTCATTTGTGTTATCATATTAACACAAGTAGCATGCAACATGAAACAAAAAGAAGAGGAAAAGAGCTAAATGAACAAGAAATAAAACTAACCTACTTGCATTAAAATCAAACTACACTACTAGCATGAAAGGAAGTAAACAAGAAAATAAAAGAGCAATGTATTAAAGTTGCATAAAAAATAAATTACATGAAAGAAATGGTTAAGTAGCCATGAAAAGAAAAGAGAAGTTTTCTTTAATTTCTAAGCTAAGAACTAATTAAGAGGAATAGGGTTACATAAAGCGTAAGGGGGTATTTATACAAGTTAGAAACCCTAATCCATATTTTTTGGGAATGCCCAAACTACCCCTTAGGAAGTGTGGTCGCCAAGTTATCATTAACTTTAAATAATCATCCATTAAGTTTGCATGAAGATTTAATGGCCTTATAGCATGTGCATTATCCATATACAAACATATCCAATAATGGGACCCAATTTGACAATGGTGAATTCAAGAATTTCTAAAACATGTACCGAATTAAAAAGAGATTTGCAGCCATAACACACCGGCAAGCATATGGAGATGTGGAGGCGATGAATAAGATCATCAAGTCCATCTTAAAGAAATGAGTGAAAAAGGCAAGGGCATGTGGGTCCATGAATTACCCCCAGTGTTATGGGCTTATTAAACGATCCATAAGTCCATATCTAACCATCTCCATTCGCTCTGATCTACGAATCAGAGGACAAGGTTCCAATTGAATTGGAAGTTCCTTCCCATTAGAAAATTCATTACGATCCCAAGACAAACGGGGAACTCTTTCTCAAGTCCCTTGATATGGTCGATGAGAAGTGCGAAGAAGCTGGCCGAAGGGTTGCTGCTCAACAAAAAAGAGTAGCATGGAAATTTAATGGAAAGGTTTGGAATTGGACCTTCAAGATCGACCATCTCATTCTGAAACAAATCTTTCCTGGTCCATTGGACACGGGGCCAAATTGGGAAGGTCCAAATGCCATTAGACATAGGTTAGAGATATAACAATCAAGCTAGCAACTTTTGATGGAGTCTCACTCCCTATAGCATGGAATAGAGAACACCTACGAAACTATTTCGCTTAATAGTATCTTTGTAAATATCTGACTAGGCTCTGATATAAGAAGGCATTGTCTATCATTCTTGTATATATAAAATGAAGTGGATTTGGGATCGATGGAACTGTATTTTCACTAGCCTAACTTTACACCGTGGGCAGGAAAAAAAATGAATATTTTGCATTTTGAAAATGCAGATATCTAAGTACCTAAAGATAGGGCTGACATACTTCTTCCGTCCTTGATTGGAATGTGGGAGTATAATCATATTAGGTGCCTAAAGATAGGTGCCAATAAACTCCTTCAATCAATGATCAAAGCACATGAGTATAATCACACTAGGGTTGATCGTGATGATGCATATTATACTCTATGCTTTGTCCACTGGCCGGAGAAAGGTAGGGTCCAAAATCGTAGCCCAAAATTGGCGAGCTCAAATTATGATGCTAAGAGCTAGGCATCTTGCTTATTAGGTCCTAGAGATAGGACCCAACGGGAGAATGGACCTCCTTGTCCAAAGAACGATCAAATAGGCAAAATCGAATCCAAACATTAAAAAATTGAAATCTGAGGCCCCACTGTTGGTAAATGCTTACAATTAATGCTCAAAGATAGGTAGGATCGAGCATGGATGTCCAAAGAGACATGTCCAAAATGTTACTTCGTGGAGACAGGAGTGATATGGAAATCCAACATTATCTCTAGCCAAACAGAATCTGGCTGAAGATAAGCCAAGTAGGCCAAGGATTCAGCCAAATGATCATGATTCTATTAACCAACGGAGACATGATATGGAGAAAATGAATGGAATGAATCGATGGATCTCATTCAAGCAATGGCAAGAATTTTTTCACATCTACACAATTATAATGGATGATAACATTGCTTTGATTTAAATGAAATTACAATTAACATAAATAAACTTAGTACGTAAGCAAGAAAGAAAGAAGTTTGAAAGGGAAAAGCTATTGTACTAACAACCAACAAACTTTCCAAGAAAAAGCGAGGGCTGTGCTCGCACAACAACAACCTAAGTACACGAATCGAAAACTAAAACAAATAAGGAGATTATAACATAACAAGGAAAAAACTTGGTGTTCTTCTTCTTCCTCTTCTTGTCCTTCTTCTTGGGAGATATTTTTATGTGCCTCTTACTAGATCTCCTACTCCTTCCACCTCCTCTTCCCCTAGATCAATAGCTCTTAGCGTCGGTATTCCAATCATAGTTGCTCCTTAAGGACTCAGAAACATTAGCTTGAACATTTTTGGGGAAGGGGGTAAGGGCAGAAGCGGGAACGACGATAGGTGGTACAGGAAGTTAGACTGAAAGAGAAAGAGGGACACTGTCCACCGTTTTCTTCTTGATTTCTTCAACCCTCTTCATTTGGAAACCGTTAATCACTTGCATTGAAGGTCAAGACGTATACTTAGTGCCCTCTATGATGACTATATCTTCGTCCCCTTGTGTTATATTAGGATCATCTGTAGGCTCTTCATTCAAAGCATGTATCATTTCAACATCGAGACCAGGAGCAAGACAAACTGCAGAGTTTGGAATATAAGCGAGGGTAGATAGGTTGATTGATTCAGTCATAGTATCTTGAGTGCCTAAAGACAAGTCTTCTTTAGGCAGAGGAGCAAGGGTAGGTGGACCTAAATCTTTAAAATTTAAAAAATAAAGATTAGAAACATCAACATGTGTCATGCGAGCCATCTCAAACACAGGGGAAGTCAATGGTTTACTTCTAAGACAGGCGAAGGTCATATATGAGGGAGTCCCCATTGAATTTCCCTTCATAATAGGAGACAGAATAGGATGTTTTAGATGGGATGTTGATTATATAAAGCCGGGATCCTTTGCGTTGTAAGGTACGTTACCCATAGATGTCCCAAATGTGTTTTGAATAGAATTGATAGTATTAGAAGAAATTTCTTTTGGCATGGTGGTAAAAATTGTTACTTATTCAAATGTTTAGTTTTTTGGGATCAATTTTGTAATTCGATTGAACAAGGAGGTTTGGTGTGTTGAATATTGCTGAGATGAATAATGCGCTGTTAAGTAGATGGATTTGGGATTTGATCAATAATAAAGATGTCATATGGAGAAAGCGGGTCTTGAAGTTATATTTTAATGATTGTTTTCACTGGAATATAGAGGTTAAAGGCTGTTTAGTTTTTTGGAGGAATATTTGGTTTTTAGCCCCTTTATTCAAATTATCTGTAATGTGATTTGAAATGTGGTAGGAGTATATTGTTTTGGCATGACTGTTGGGTTCTGCCTATACCCTTTGCCACTGAATTTTCTGATTTATATATGTTGTCTCTTGAGAAGTTTAAAATTGTGCATGATGTATTTGGAGGCATGGAAACTGATTTTAGGTGGCTTTTATCTTTTACAAGAATTTTTGAAGGAAGCGTGTTATTATAATTTATCAAGCTTATGGAAGTGCTGGAAGGTGTGGTGATTAATAGTAATTATAATGATAACTTTTTATGGGCTAGAGATAATAAGAGCTTTACTATTAATTCTTTTTATATTTTCTTGAATTTTTCGGGTAGAAAGATGGTTAGTCTCAAAGAAATATGGGCTATCAAGGTGCCAACGGAAGTGAAGTTACATATGTGGATATTAATGCATACTAATTTCAATACTACTTCCATGCTAAGGAAGAAAAATATGTGTTTGACTGATAAATGCTACTTATGTATTATGGAAGAAGAAGATTACAAGCATCTTTTTGTAGAGCGTGACTTCAGCTTTTATGTCTGGACAAAATGTTTGGTAAACTAGATTTAAAATTAAGTGGGGGCTGCCTATTAAATATCAATATGAATATTGGAAGTGTAAAAGATTTGTTTTGAAGGATACTCTGAGTAGAAATTTATTTGAAATACTTGATCTAGCATTTTGTTGGGTCATTTAAAATGAGAGAAACAAAAGATGTTTCTTAATCAGCAAGATCATCTAGTTCTGTTCTATTTGCTATTCTAAAGTTTGTATACTCATGGGAAGGTATTGAGAAATTTGATATGATCGATGTTATTGATTCTATAGCAGCTAGATATAAGGAAAGTAGGGGATGATGGACTGCTCCTTTGAAGTTTAGTTGTTCACATGTTGCTACATAGTTTATGTTGGAGTGTTATATGTATTTGTGTTGTTGGGTTGGGTATGGTCCTTATTTGTATTGATTTGTGATGGTTGTGTTCAGTTCTTTTTGTGGTTGTCGTCCTTATCTTTGTTGTTCAGTTGTTTGTTATGTTGTGTTGAGTTTTAGTGTTGTAATAGTTTTATGTCTTGTGATGTTGTGTTGTGTTTTTTAGAAGTGTTTGTGGTTATATTGTAGTGTTGTAATGATGTGTTGTGTTTTAAAACATTGGTCGTTTATATTTATGGTATGGTCTACTTTGGCCACTAACTTATTTGTCATAAGAAATTCCCGGAGTTTCCATATTAATTGAAGTCACCATAGTATTACTAGAAAAAGGAATAATAGGTTCAATGATAAGGGGCCCTGATGTGGAAGAGTTGGCAGCCCAAATGTAGCCACCGTTAGCATCAAAATCTTTGCTGCAAGTCCCACAGGCATGGAAGTGGAACTCTTAGCTAAACCTTTAGAGCTAGGTTCAGGATGGACCTAAGCTGGCACACCAGTTCGAACGATAACCTTAGACGTTAGCAAAACTCTACTAATCTCGAGCGCCTCCAAATCTTCATCTTCCATGAGATTAAACTTTAACTCCTCGTCATCAACCTCAACACCATTAAAGTGCTTCTTTTTTTGATTAAGTATTTCCTCTTAAGGCATAGCTAAAACCTAGGATACTGTTTAAGCCACCTTAAGTTCCAGACTCAACAACGTTCGCATAGAACCAAATAAGGGTACACTCTATCTTAAACTCGATTCGATCCTCAATTGTCTTTGCTTGGAGCTTGGCTTTTTTATGTTTGTTAGTCATCTAATAGTTTTTTACAATACTCTTGGGCCTGAGTGAGGGCTTCCTCTTTTCCTTTCCTTTCGACTTCTTATGTGGCTTTCAATTTCTAAATTTTGAAGCCTTCTCATCTGTAGTCTTTCGAAGCTTTTCGTTTTACTGTATAAGGTTGCAGCTCTTGTGATTTGTTGCTTCAACCTTATCTTGCTACCTTTTAGAATATTCTTTGAAAAACTTCGCTTTTCTTCTAGCTCATTCTCCGCCTGTCTTGAACTCCTCAATTTCTTTATCCAAAGTCTCAATAATGTGCTTATTATCCTTTTCTATTAGCTCACTTCCTAGGAGAGCCACTGTTTTTTCCTTATTGACATCAGAAAGAGCCTCTATGAGTCTTTTCCATGTGCCATATTGATCATATACATAACGTGCATAAGATACGACTTCTAGGCCCGTGGTGGCATGGAATATCTTTCAAGTTATAAGCAAATTTGACCCTATCAAAACAAATCGTTGGAAAGGCCTTTTTCATGGTGGTAAGATGTGAAGACAGCTTCGGTCATCGTTGTTAAAACAAAGATAAGAATATGGTCTTTGCCATACCTTTATCTAGAAAGGTCAGAGGAAGTAGACCTGGATGGTTAAGTAAATCGTTCTGGCTTGTGAGAAGATATTATTGGCTACATGGCGGGGGACTGAAGCAGGTCCAGTAAGAAGTTAAATTAAGGGGACAAGATCAGATCTCATCGAATATATTTCCATGCTTTTAGGCAAAGGAGAATGAGCCGTGTGTTGAGAAGGTGAGGTCCTACTAGATCCCTCATAGCAGACATCATGACACTTGTAATCTCTATCTTCCCTTTCTCTTTTAGTTCTATGGTGCTTCCTTGAATCAGACTCATGACATGACTAATGATGACGACGCAATGCTTCGGGCCTCTGTTATTTTCCACCAAATCTTTGAAGCTCATTAAAAAGATGTTGTCGATCCATTGCACCTAAAAACAAAACATTGTCAAGTTAAGATATGGAGACTGAAGGTTAACACATGTAGTGTGAACGTGGTGATTAGCAGCCCAGATGAATTAACGACATTGAATCAACGATTAACTATGGAAAGATTAGCAACCCAGAATAATTAACAACATTAAAGGGTATATTATAGTAAAACTTATGTACAAATAAGCATTTTAGAGCGAAGCTAGGAGGGCACCGCATGAAAGGTATTCATCTTTTAAATATATAAGCTTATTCCAAAGACCAATGATGATATGGAAGACCCTAGATGACTCTAGATAGGTGAGATCGAGGCTCCTTTTCCGCTTCATGAAAGAATATTGATAACGAATCTCCCCTACTATTGGCACCCTACCCAAATGATTAAGAAAAAACCATATACATGATGTGTAATGAAGCATAGTTATTAGAGTAAAGTTGGGCAAAGGAATGCTTCATTATTTGGAGCACAAACCGAATGAAGTGATTAAATATAGGGATACATCCAGCTAGGCACATATACTGGTTGTAGTATAACCCCCAAGCGGATTATGGCCCTATTTAGAAGGCTCTAGGATAAGAACATCTTCAAATCGGTTGTCGTTCCATTTATAGATTCTTCGAACATGCTTCATCTAGCTTGGACGCAGAGGGGTCTGGAGGGTTATCAAGAATTATAGCATCCATGAGATAAACATCGAGGGCAATACCTACGAACTCCTTGTTCTCTATTACAAAGGGAAAGATCATTAGAGACCGTTTTATAGACGATATGGTTGTTGAGGCTGGAAGGATGATGAAGTGGACATCATAGAGGATGTTGATGTAGAATTGGAGTCTGATTCTATCATGGGAGAAATTACTTTTGATATTTGTGGACTTGGAGCCATTTCTGAAATATGCAAGAGCCCTTGCAATCCATAACTACTGATAAACTTCACAGATGAGGAAGGTCGGCTAGAAATTAACTTTGACTCGCATCTTGCAATAAACCCTCTATGACCAATGTATAAGACAAAATGGATGGCAATATGTATTGATCGATTAGATCTTATACGTTTATGGGTGCAATATACATAATTTAATATATGCAACGTGTACGTCCAGTGTCCATACCACGGTGAACCTGAACATTCTATGTAGAAAGCTCGCTTGTGCTAGCTAACAAGCATCATCGCATAATGGAACCATGTGTTTGATTTCACTTATTATCGTATGATTTATGATAACAGGACTTTTGTTTAGAGCAACGTGGGATTTCACTTTGTTGGGACGTTGGAATTAAGTGTCAAAATTAAAGCACTAATCAAAATTTCATACAAATATCGAAGCATGTTAAGTGCACCATTATCTAAAACCGTCCCACTAGAACTCAACCATTGATCATACATGTAACTAAAGAAAGCTCAAACCGTTCGTTTTCCTCCCCAAGTACTTAAGAATATATGTCCAAGTTAGTTAATCCAATCCACAAAAAAAATCAAGCCATGATTAGGTAGAATGCCACACTGACCTAAAGCACTTCAAGGGGGCGTGAACTTGAGTCATGCCTAGGAAATGCTATGTAGACTCGGGGCCAACTTCAAGTAACTAACCCAAATTTTCTATGTGTTATGGTTCATCAAAGAACAGAATGTGAGATGTTCATCATGAATAAATGCAGTCAATAGCCAAAGAATGATGTCGATGACCTCTATCGAAGTGCCACCTACCTAGATTCGTGGCGGTGTACAAGGTGGAGATGAAATTACAAAGGTCGAGATAAGTTTCAAATTTATTTAGGGACGACCTCAGTTGAATCAACGATAGACTAGCCAACTCAGCGATTTTGAAGAGTCACAGGGCAGTGGTATTGGCTAAAATCAAAGTCCAAAATTCGTCAATGGCAGAAGCTTTGGGTCAAATGGATAAGGCAAAGTGAAACAAAGTGTGAAACAGAAGGAGGGAAATTCACTTAAGTATTGGAACGTTCCCATAACTCGACCTAAAAATAAGCGCTAAACCATACTCCATAAGTCGGTACCGACTTATGGTTATATAAAAAAAAGGAAAAAAAGTACAATTGATGACGCATATAAAAACATTCAAATTGAAACAATCTACCTAACCAATCAGTTGAAAGAATGGACTTCCATAATTAGAATCCAAGCAAAGAACTTGAATCACAAACTTCAACTTTTATACCGTCTAAAGGATATGAATGCATAATTTTCCAAAGAGATATGACGATCCAGGGAAGGTATACTGTTCTGTGAAAACTGTTCAGAAGATGAAGATATCTATTCAAATCAGATCTTGAATTGGATAGCTTGTCTCGATCCAAAGCATACCTTGTTGAGAATAAGGTATACTTTTGGGACAAGTGTTATTTTTCGTTTGAACCAAGCCATATTTGGATGAGTCGAAACCATTGAATGGTCGAGAGATGAACCAAAAGTCATAAGTCATATCATGGAAACTAGAATTCGATCAAAGTTTGAAGAGAAAGTCCAAAACCTTGCTTTTCACTTGAGGAAACCCGACTAGCTTTGAAATAAACCAAGTGATGTGGAAAAGAGTCATCAAAAATATACCAAGTGCCAACTCAATATCGATCCATGAAGCCTATCCAAAACATTCACTTTAAGGGGATCAAAGGCAAGATCGAATGCCAAGCAAAACATGAAGATGAAAGAAGTGGGCTAAGGCCATTCCAATCAAGATAATGAAGGTCCTAAGCCAAATTCCTAGAAAATTGAGTAACTCACAACTTAACATCAAGTTGTGAGGCATAACTCAATACCGAGTTAACTACTGACATATGAATGTGGCCATGATCTCCTTCATAAACCTCTTCCCAGATAGGGAAACGTTGGTAGCAATTATTGGAGCCTATTTTGATAATCTGTGTCTATAGATAGGAGAAGAGGGGTAAAAAATCGAGGCCCTTTTTATGCATTCTAAATTATTTAATTTTACACTGTATTCTGTTAGATCCTTACCGAGTAGTGAGTATCGAGTTGTAAGAACAGTCTAAAAATCTCTTGAAAATGATTAAAAATGTTTAAGTGGATTAGGCTAGAGCTTTACCGAACCACTACAAATCCTTATGTGTCGTTTACTTCATTTTTCATCTACTTTCTTCACTTATACTCTACTTATAATCCGATCGGGTATTTCTCTAACTTTGGTCGCAAATGGTTAATATTTAAATAGTTTAAAATTTGAAGCATGTGCGAATTTTTCTATAGTATTAGGCAAAAGTCTATCTCCTATAGATTATTTAGGGGAAATCCAATTTCTAATCAATTTTAAGCTGATCTAATAACAATATTTTATGCAGGTATTCTTTTCTTCATCATAGTATCACTTAGATGCCTAGAGTTTGACCTAAGATCAAAAACTCTATTTTAATCCATATTTAGTTGTGTAAGTCATTTAAAATCCTTGTTTCAATATGATAACATTTATGATCAACCAATTTGGCCAGCCCAATGATTTTAACTATAAGTTGACTACCAATTATGGTACTAACCTTTTACAATGAAGGAGACCAATCCTCTTTTGAATAGTGTTTCACTTCAAGAGTTCAACACATACCTAATTATAGTTGTAACATGGTCATTGTGTCATGTACTTGACTATAGTCAAAAATACAATCTGCCTACTTAAGATCGATGGTACTCTTAAGTGTAAAGACTACCATACGTCATTACCATAAAATTATCTATTTTGACTTAGTTATATCATCCTATAATAGACTCTCATTGAGTCGTTCTGTGATTTTTCCAAACAACCACAAGTACATAACCCCTTGGTGTCTTCAATCGTCATGATTTACCGTCCTTCATATAGGAAGCATTAAGTACGCTATCACCCTTAGGTTAAGGACTTGCAGTGTTGATAAAAAGATGACTTGACTAGAGGAGACATCGATGTCGTGACTTGTTGTGAGGGAGGAAGAAGGCTTGAAGAGGCCTTTCTCTTAAGAGTAGATGTGTTGGTAGAGGTTTGAGTGGTAGTGGAGCCCATAAAAGACTATGTATGGGATACTCACGATGCATTGGACAGAGCCTACCTGGAGAATAAACCCTCCCATTCTATGAGTAGCGATGATGAAGAGATAAGGAATGGTGCTTGGAGCGGTAAGAACTGGAACCCTTAGGAAATTGATGGTACCAATATTAGATCTGAGAATAAGAGCCACAATATCGCTCATATCACTCATACCTTCATTGATCATCATCACTGCATGGAGCCAGGCCCCTTAGAGGAGAAATTGACCTATAGCACTTGTTGAGATTGACATCTAGAGAGCGATTATAGTTGTATCATCCCGTTTAACATGAAAATCAAAGAAAAGTGGCATTATAGTGGATATTCAGGTCAGGATAAGATGCGACATGCATGTATGAAAATTCTTGGACTCATGTTTAAGTGGTGTTCAACACAGTTGTACCAATGATATAAACCTTGTAGTGTTGTATGTTCTTATAAGGTACCGTCACACTTCATTGGTATGAGATTCGACAAGATATGCTTTTGTAAGGAGATCCTTACATGTAATAAGGTCAGAGAATTTGAAGTTCAAGTTAGCAAGATCATTAGGAAGAGGGTGGTCAAAAGGACCAAGGACGTCTTTATCTTCGATAACAGCAGGAGAACCGCTCTCGATGCTATTTAATGAAGGACCAAGTGTAGTCTCAGTGATGCTTCCATGGAGACTTTTATACCGGGGAATGAGGATTTCAAACTCGAAGTAATCTTCTTTTTTGTTTTCACTAGTTGACTCTACATTAGATTCCTCGTATCCTTCTTCTTCCTCTTCCTCTTCCTTTTCCATAGGTTCTTCTTCTTCCCTCTTCCCTATTCTGTTGGATCTTATGTTTTGATTAATGATAAGAAATTCAATCGACACAAAGATTCATGAATCTACGACAAAGAACTATGAAGACCTAACTCAACAATATGAAGTACGGTCCATATATATGTTGTTTAGAGTCGAAGTCCAGTTTTAGCTATGTTAAAATCTATCCTCAAGTAGTTCATAAACACAGACAAGCACGACAAAATTTATTTTCAGAAATAAGCTTTTATATGCATGAAACTTCCAGGTCAGTCGACTAAATTAACCCACTCAGTTGACTGGACTTGTATACGTGTATGTATATATATATTAAACTACTCTTAGTCGACTAAATATTCAAAGACCCGACTTTACAAAATATTCAGTCGACTAAATCAAAATTTCAGTCGACTGAATAAGAATATTTTTTCACTATTTTTTCTCTTTTTTAATTCAGTCGACTAACTATGAATATTAAGTCAACCGAATATTTTCCAACTGTCATATTTTCAAATTTTTTGAAAAGACACCACTCTTCGCGAAGAGGAATCTCTTCCATGAAGAGTTGCAATGATTACCTTTGATCGTAACTCTTAACCAAGAGTTGCAACTCTATATTCTCTATAAATCTTCTCAATTCAAGATCAAAGAACTTAACTTACTTAATTTTATATTCTCTACTCTCTTGAATTTTAGAATCTCTTATTGCTTTAAGTTTGTGCAATCACGCTTTCAATTCTCCATTTCTAAAGAAATATATATCATCCTTATCTTCACGTACACACAAATATACATATTCACTTGAGTAGAAAATTTTAAGAAGGGTGTACCTTATTTGAAAAATCTATGTTGTAATAAGAGCACACAAAGTCAAGAAAACATTTCATTTGTATCAAAGTCCTGTTTGATTGCTCAGAAGGGAAAATCCTGTTCAGTTGCTCAGGTGGTCTAAGTCCTGTTCAGTTGCTCAAGTGGTGTAAACCTATTCCTCCGAGTTAAGTGAGGGTTGCTAGTTAGAATTCAAGAAGGAGTCTAGGACTGGACGTAGAACGGGAGTTTGAACCAGTATAAAAATATCTGGTGTCATTTTACTATACTACTATTTTCTTTTATATTTTTATTCCGCACATATATAAAGTATTAGCTTATATTCCATATTACACGATCCTATAGCATAGTTACTTTCAATTTCTTCGTCTCTTGCTCTCAAAAGAGCTCGTCTTTATAGAGCTGTTGTAATAACCCACCATTTTCAACCTTTTGATTTGACACCCATATCAACATTCAAACCACGAAGGCCGAGAACAAACGATCCTAACCTATCCAACCTGCACTCAAGGAGTATTATTATTATCTTGTATTTGAACCAAGCAAGACTCCGATGGACCTAGGCTATGAAATAATAAAGAAACGAAGCAGGAAGCTTGGAAGACATCTAAAGTACCAAGATTACAAGACACAAGAAATTAGAGCCAACATCAGTCAAGTCTTATGGGTCGGTACCAACCCATATGGGTCAGTACTGAACCATATGGAGTAATGGTGACCCACTATACTTAATGTAAGAACCAAAGCTTCGACATGTGACCATGTTGAAGTGACATTATGTAACAACCCGAGATTGCAATTACCGAATAATAAATTAAAATTATGATTTTAATTTAAATGGAGCTAAAAAAATGGATTTTTTTGGATAGGCTAATTTCTTTAAAATAAAGTTATTTGAAGAAAAAAAACGGGTGGTTTTATAATGGTGGGTTTTAGTTGGCTAATGAAGCATTAAATAATTTTAGTGAACATTAGGATGCCACTTCTCTTATTGGGTCAATTAGTGAAACCAAACCCATTACCACCTCTATATATTATCTTAAACCCACCCAAAACCATAACCCTCCTCTTCATAATTTCCTCAAACCCTAAACATCTCTTAGAAACCTAATTAATGGCCACCATTTGGTAGAAGATCCATTTTCCTCTCCACATAGCTAATCTAGGTTAATACAAGCTAAAAGGTAAAGCAATCCTTCTCTAATCACTCTCTAATCTTCACTCTAATTTCTGAAATTAATTTTAATACATGGTTTTTGGTTTATTTTTGTTATGAAGGCTCTTAATCTCCTCTCTCTAGATTTTGGAGTGCACACCAAGTGGTTGTGCATATTTTTCTTGCATTGGTTGAGGTAATAAATGCTAGCTAAAATTAAAATTAGTATATTACTGTTAGTAAATTAGGAATATCTCCTTCATCTTAAATGGGAATTAGGATTTTTTTTCATGTTCTGGAAAGATTATTTCATAATCTATAACTTCTACGTTTTGAGCTTTGCATGATTTTGAGGTTTGAATGGTCGAAATCACGTTTGTTTGTTGCTGTCCTGACAACAAACTACAGGGTTGATAAAAATAAAAACCTAAAATTGTTTTGTCCATAAGTTACTCGTTTCTTATCCAAATCTAATAATTTTGGATGTTCCGAAAAGATTAGATAAAGGGATGAAATTTTCATGTTTTGAGTTTCGTGAAATTTTGAAGTTAATTTGGTCAAAACTGTGCATTCTTGCTACTATCCCGAGAGCAAAACGACAATGATATAGAATTTAGATCTGAGAATTGTTTTAGTCATAGAATTTTCATCCCTGATCGGAATTTGACAATCTTGATCATTTCGGAAATCTTAGAAACTAAGCTACAACTTTTATTTTATTCATTTTGCCAGAATTTGAAGTTTACTATGCCAAAATTATGGTTTTTCATCTCTGACCTGTTAGTGCATAGCTACAGGCCTTAGTCGGATTTCAGCGCAGAACCCCGACTTTGCGACGCCATCCCGGGCTCGTCCTATGTCGGATTTCATCGATTTTGATCTCGTTGGAAAGATGAAGTCGAGATCTTCAACACTGCAAAATTTGGTTAAGATGTGGGTGGGTTTGATACTTCGTTTTTATTGCCAAAATAGAACCTAGAAACTGTTTTGAAAAACATTGATTAACTTTAATTCAAACGTCCAACTTCGCGACCTCGCTGCGAGCAGGTCCTATGTCGTATTTCATCGATTTTGGTCTCGTTGAAAAGATGAGATCGAGATGTTCAAGAAGGAAAAGTTTGGTTTAGATCTGGATGCGTTAGATACTTCATTTTTATTGCCGAAGTAGCACCCAGAAACTGTTTTACAACAGTGATCATTTTCAGTTATCGTCGG
This sequence comes from Allium cepa, assembly GCA_030765085.1. Taxonomy (NCBI): domain Eukaryota; kingdom Viridiplantae; phylum Streptophyta; class Magnoliopsida; order Asparagales; family Amaryllidaceae; genus Allium; species Allium cepa. The sequence continues at coordinate 116,063,947 of CM060931.1, forward strand.
ACCAACTTTGAGATGTTGTCATTTCTTCGTTTCAAGTCCGAACCGAACGATCCTTGTTGCATATCAAAGTAGAGGTACTGTACTATGCTCCTGCCAATTTTTATCAAGATCTGGGTTGATATGACCCTTCGACTATGTCGTCGAATTGGGACCTTTGGACTGTTTTGACACAGCAAAGTTTTATGATTTTTGTCCGAATTTGAGACGACGCAGTTTCTTCGTTTCAAATCGGAATTACCCGCTTCTTTTTGCAGTTTGGATCAGGGATGTTGGTCTACACTCCTGCCAATTTTCATGTCATTTGGACTCTATTTCCAGGTTCGAATCTGCCATCGAACTAGTGACTTTGACTTGTTTTCAACGATTTTATACTTGGTATAATTTCGACTATTTTTCTGAGATTTTCCGATTTCTTTGAGATTTGTCTCTAGATTTCGTGCACGGATTTTATAAATAATTTTAAAGTGATTTTCCATCAAATTTGCTTTTGAAAATATTATTTAGTATTATTTTAAGTATTAAATTAATTACTCCATAATAGGAGAATTTCAAAGGCTATTTCTAAAGAGGTTTTCAAACGATTAAGAATCCGCTTTCTCCAACTATTTTCTAAGTAAAATGTACACTCTTATGCACTTCAAGCGAAGTGGAAATGTGATTAAATGGTTAGGTAAAACATGGACCATGAATCTGCACGTTTATCTTTCCGATTAATCCCCGACCTATTCGATTGATCGTTTTGGCCTTTTGGCCTAGTTTACCGATGACATGAGGTGAACTTTTTACTGCTTTGAGTGTGGAATCTTACTATTGGTTAGTAAACCGTTTAGTGCGAACGTTGGGGTATGGGACCTACGTTACTACTTTACGGGTTCCTTGCTAAGAGTTTGTGACACATTCCTACCGTTAGTGGTAAACGAGTACTGGGCCTACGAGCCTTTACCACTACGGCGTGTTTCCTGAGTGATACCTTTGGGATAGTGTCTTCGGACTGTCTCCCTTGGGTTTATTGCCTTTGGGATAGTGTCTTCGGACTGTCTCCTTCTGGCTCATCACCTTCTGGATAGTGTCTTCAGACTGTCTCCTTTAGGTGTTTCCCCTTAGCTAAAGTGATGGGTGTGTCACTGAGGTATATTTCTTGTGTGATTGAGTACAGTACTAGCGCGCTAATGTTTTTCCTGTGTGATTTATATTCCCTCGTGTAGTACCATTCGGTGTTGGTTTTATGCAACCACACGATATAAGCGCGACTACCTTATGGAACTTGTTTTATGCCTACACTGGCACTTGTGCTTATGTTATGCCGATGATATAAGGCTTGTTATACATCTACTTAGATGTTTGTTTCTTCTCTATGTGAGAGATATTGGTTTTTTTTTGTACCATGATATATGTTTCTCTTTTGGAGATTATTATGTTATATGTTGCCTCATTATCTTATCATGATTATTGTTCAGTTTATCTAACTGGTTTGTTTAGCTAGCCTGACCCGAGTATTTTATGCTCAGGTCAGACCTAGTTGTTTCAGGTTACGTTGCTTTGGACTTAGCTTGCTTCGGTGCTTCCGCTTTAGATATATCCGCTATATTATAGATAGCTTTACTTATTATCCATCCTTTATGATACTCTGATATTATGACTATCTTGTATATATTCTTTTGACTCACGGATGTGTGAGTAGTGGCTTTGTACCCACTTTTATATTTGGATCTGTACTCGATGATTTATTGTGCTGAGACTATTTGCTTATTATATGATGATGTTCTGTGATGATGTTCATTTTTCTATTATGCTTTGTTCTGATAGATCTTTTAGCCATTGTAGTTTTGCTTTAAGTATTTATTGAATATGTCGAACCACATGAGATGGAAAAAAAAATTCACTTTTCGACGTGTTCAGTAGATAGTTAAAGTAAGATTACACATGGTCGCTTCCATTATACTCTATTGTCCGCATTAGCAGACGGTATTATCCATATAATACTCTTTGTTAATGAGGCTCTCGGAGTGGGGCGTTACAGTTTGGTATCAGAGCTAGGTTCAGGACTAAGCATAATAAACATAGAATAGATATACTTAGTACAATACATCCTAGTATGATTCAAATATTACGAATCCCTTCCTTATGCCTCTGGATAGATAAGTTAGGAATATGTTCGGGAATGCGTTTATATTCCGTAATATCCCTTAATGAATTATCTATCTTCGAATCATGCTTAACTCATTTTTTTCTCTTTTCTTTCTCTTACTTTCAGTATGTCTGGAAGAGGGAGGAACACTCGTCGCTCCAGTGCTGTAGGGCAATCCAGTAACCCACAACCGGAGGGCGTATTCATGACTACCGATCATATCATGGAGCTGGTTTGGAATTCTCACTCCCAGACTTCTACTCCAGCCTCTGATGCTCCACGCAAGTCAGCTTTTGCACGCCTCTGCAGCGATTTCACTCATCTCGGTGGCAAGCCGTTCAGTGGCTCAGAGACAGTTCTTGAGGTTCAGTCATGGACCCGTGTATGCGAGTGCATCTTTACTCGCATGAGCATTTCTGACCATGACCATGTTCTTGTTGCTTCCAGTCAACTTCAGAGTCGTGCCTTGGATTGGTATGAGCTTCTTATTGCCAAGGTCGATGAGACCACACTTTCTTGGGCTCAGTTCCGTGAGCGTTTCGAGCTCAAGTTCGTTCCAGAGTCCAAGAAGATTTCTCTTGCTCGCCGCTTCATTGATCTCAAGCAAGGGAAGTCTACTGTTTCAGACTATGTTTCTTCTTTCGAGGACCTGTCCATGTACGGCCTCGAGTTCATCAGCACACCCTACAAGAAGAATCTAATATTTGTGGAAGGTCTTAAGAAATATCTTAAGAAGTCTTTGATGTTACAGCTCAAGCTCTCCTTTGAAGAGCTTGTTGACTCAGCGCTTCACCTTGAAGCAGTCGAGAAGGAAGGGGATAGCAATGATAATGTTGAGGTTTCCACGAACCCCAACAAGAAGAGGTTTTCTTCCCGCAAACCTGGTTCTTCTTATGCTCCTAAGAAGAAGAAAGCGATCAGTTATGACTCTCAGCCTCAGTCCCAGACCAGTGGAACACCTTCCATGAGGAAGTGTTTCAACTGCGGTTCTCCAGATCACTTTGTTAGAGAGTGTCCCAGACCCCTCGCTTGCCGCTATTGCAAGAAGGAGGGTTATCTTATCTCTGCTTGTCCTACTGTACCACCTAGATCTGGCAAGCTTAATGCTGCCAAGGCTTCTACAGATTCTGCTCAGCCTCAAGGTACGCATCCTTCCGTCCTCGAAGGCTCTATTCTATTTCATGGTAGATCTATTAGAGTTCTCTTTGATATGGGTGCTTCTCACTCATTCGTATCAAAAGAACTAGTTGATGTTATGTCTTTGGATGTTTCTTGTTTGGTTTCTTCTCTGAGGATTGTAAATCCGATTGATGGATCCACGACCCTTAGTCTCCTTTGTGAGAATGTTGATATTGAGTTATGTGGCTTTTCTTTCCTTGCAAATTTGCATGTTATGGCTTCTTTGGGTTTCGACATGATTCTGGGTATGGATTGGCTCGTTCGGTACGATGCCAAGATTATTTGTTCAGAGTGGGTATTATTTCTTCGTCACCCTGACTCATCTGCTCCTTTGGCTCTTGTTCTTCGAGATGTTGAGATTTTCGAAGCTACTCTATTCGTTCTTGATTCACGAGATGATGAGTGTGCTATATCTCGTATTCCAGTTGTTCGGGATTATCCCGATATCTTTGAGGCAGTATCGAGTCTACTACCGAAGCGGGCAATTGAGTTCCGCATCGATCTCATTCCAGGCTCTCATCCAGTTAGTCGTCCCCCCATGAGGATGTCTACGAAAGAGAATGAGGAACTCAAGAAGCAGTTGGTAGAGCTCGAGGCGAAGCAGTTTATTCAGTCCAGTTGTTCGCCATGGGGTGCTGCAGTGGTCTTCGTGAATAAGTCCGATGGCTCTCTTAGGCTTTGCATCGATTACCGCAAGCTTAATGAGGTGACCATCAGGAATCGTTATCCATTGCCACGGATAGACGATATGTTTGATCAGTTGAGTGGTGCGAAGGTCTTTTCTCAGCTTGACCTCGCCACCGGTTTTCATCAGCTCCGAGTCACGGATGATAGCGTTCCGCTTACTGCTTTACGTACTCGATTTAGTTCATTCGAGTGGTTAGTCATGCCATTTGGTTTGACGAACGCTCCAGCTTTCTTCATCGATCTTATGAATCGAGTATTCTGGGAATGTCTTGATAAGTTTGTTCTGGTATTCATCGACGACATTCTGATATATTCTAGATCTGAGATAGAGCATACCAGCACCTGAGGATTGTCTTGGATATACTTCGTCAGCATCAGCTTAAGGCCAAATTCTCCAAGTGTCACTTTTGGGAGAGCAGGGTCAAGTTCTTAGGCCACGTAGTATCTTTTGAAGGCATATCTGTCGATCCCGCCAAGATCGAAGCCGTTCAGAACTGGAAGCGGCCTGAGAACGTACACGAGATTCGCAGCTTCCTAGGACTGGCGGGTTATTACCGTCGGTTCGTAAAGGATTTCTCACGTGTTGTTCTTCCGCTTACGAGCCTGACTCGTAAGGGTGTTCGTTATGTCTGGTCAGACAAGTGTGAAGCTTCTTTTCAGCGATTGAAGGAACTTCTCACTCATGCTCCTATTCTAGTGGTTCCCGAGGGAAACCACGATCGTGTTGTCTACACCGACGCTTGTAGTAGCGGGCTCGGTGCCGTGCTCATGCAGAAGGATCAGGTGGTTGCTTATGCTTCTAGGCAACTGCGTCCGAATGAGGTCCGCTATCCAACTCATGATCTTGAGTTGGCCGCTATTGTCTTCGCCTTGAAGACGTGGCGCCATTATTTACTGGGCGAACGCTTCATTCTATACACCGATCACAAATCCCTGAAGTATCTATTCAGCCAGAAGGATCTCAATATGAGGCAGCAGCGATGGCTTGAGTTTCTCACCTCATATGACTTAGACATTCAGTATACCCCTGGCAAGGGTAATCGTGTGCCTGATGCGCTCAGTCGCAAACACTCGGCAGTAGTTTCTATGATGATAGCAGAGTGGGATATTCTTAAGACTCTTTCTATGTGCGATATTCGAGATTGAGCTCCGTCTTCTGATTCTCCAGTCTTATTGTCCAGTTTGGAAGCTCGACCTATTTTACTGGATCGCATTGTCCATGCTCAGTGGCAGGATCCAGACTTGTTGCATCTTATCCATCTTCTTGAGTCGGGATCCAATGATGAGGCTTTGCTAAATTATTCTATTGATTCTCATCGCTGTCTTCGCAGGAAGAACCGTATATTGGTACCATCAGATTTATCGCTTAGGCGTGACATTCTGGACGAGTGTCATCGCACTAAGTACACCATTCATCTCGGTTCAAGTAAGATGTATGTCGATATATGTCGGTTATATTATTGGGAAGGTTTGAAGAGATATGTTGCAAGTTATGTGAGCAGTTGCATGACTTGTCAATAGATCAAGGCCGAGCATCAACGTCCATCCGGTCTTCTTCAGCCTCTTGAGATTCCATTGTGGAAATGGGATCAGATATCTATGGATTTCATCGACGGTCTACCTCGATCGAGGTCAGGCCATACTTCTATCTGGGTTATTGTTGATCGCTTGACCAAATCGGCTCATTTTATTCCGATTAAGTCCACTCGGACTGCGCCTCAGTTGGCCAAGCTCTATGTGAAAGAAGTCGTCCGACTTCATGGCATTCCTAGCTCTATCATTTGTGATCGAGACGCTTTGTTCACTAGCCACTTCTAGAAGTGTCTACAGTCAGCTTTGGGCACAAAGCTGAACTTTTCTACCGCTTATCACCCTCAGACGGACGGTCAGACTGAGAGGGTGAATCATGTATTGGAGGATCTTCTTCGCTGTTGTATTCTTGATTTCGGGGGAAGTTGGGAGGACCACTTACCACTTGTGGAGTTCTCCTACAACAACAGCTATCAGTCCAGTATTGGCATGGCTCCTTTCGAAGCTCTTTACGGAAGGCCATGTCGCTCTCCTTCGTGTTGGTTAGAATCTGGCAAGAAACTCATTCTTGGTCCAGATTCAGTTCGGGAATCTTCTGAGATGATTACTCTTATCCGTCAGAGAATGAAAGAGGCGCAGGACCGCCAGAAATCCTACGTGGACAACCGTAGGAAGCCTCTTGAGTTCTCCATTGGTGATCTTGTCTATATTCGGATATCTCCTATGAAGGGGGTTGTACGTTTCAGTTCTATAGGGAAATTGGCTCCTCGCTATGTCAGACCATTTCCTATCACGGAACGCATTGGCCCTGTTGCTTATCATATGGCTCTACCTGCTCATTTCTCTGGAACACATGATGTGTTCCATGTCTCTCAGCTTCGCAAGTGTGTGTGTGATCCTGATTCTATTATCGAGCCGCATATCATGCCAGATTTAGAGATCTCACCTGATCTATCTTGGAAGCAGCAACCACTCCGTGTGCTTGATTCAGAGGTCAGACACCTTCAAAACAAAGAGGTTCCACTTGTGAAAATTCAATGGTCACCCAATCCTAAGGACTGCACTTGGGAGACCAGAGAATTTATCAAGCATACTTATCCTGGTTTTCTTTCATCTTCGCGTATGGGTGAGCATCTATATTTATCTTCTGTTGTTTCTTCGGTCTATTAGAGGTTATCGACGACTTCCATATTTAAGGAATTGCGGGGACGCAATTTCCTTAAGCGAGGAGTCTGTAACAACCCGAGATTGCAATTACCGAATAATAAATTAAAATTATGATTTTAATTTAAATGGAGCTAAAAAAATGGATTTTTTTGGATAGGCTAATTTCTTTAAAATAAAGTTATTTGAAAAAAAAGCGGGTGGTTTTATAATGGTGGGTTTTAGTTGGCTAATGAAGCATTAAATAGTTTTAGTGAACATTAGGATGCCACTTCTCTTATTGGGTCAATTAGTGAAACCAAACCCATTACCACCTCTATATATTATCTTAAACCCACCCTAAACCCTAACTCTCCTCTTCATAATTTCCAAAAACCATAAACATCTTCTAAAAACCTAATTAATGGCCTCCATTTGGTAGAAGATCCATTTTCCTCTCCACATAGCTAATCTAGGTTAATACAAGCTAAAAGGTAAAACAATCCTTCTCTAATCACTCTCTAATCGTCATTCTAATTTCCGAAATTAATTTTTATTACATGGTTTTTGGTTTATTTTTGTTATGAAGGCTCTTGATCTCCTCTCTCTAACTTTTGGAGTGCACACCAAGTGGTTGTGCATATTTTTCTTGCATTGGTTGAGGTAATAAATGCTAGCTAAAATTAAAATTAGTATATTGTTGTTAGTAAATCACGCATATCTCCTTCATCTTAAATGGGAATTGGGATTTTCTTAATGTTATGGAAATCTTATTTCGTAATCTATAACTTCTATGTTATGAGCTTTGCATGATTTTGAGGTTTGAATGGTTGAAATCACGTTTGTTTGTTACTGTCCTGACAACAAAGTACAGGGTTGATAAAAATAAAAACCTAAAATTGTTTTGGCCATAAGTTACTCGTTTCGTATCCAAATCTAATAATTTTAGATGTCGTGGAAAGCTTAGATATAGGGCTAAAATTTTCAAGTTTTGAGTTTCATGAAATTTTGAAGTTAATTTGGTCAAAACTGTGCATTCTTGCTACTATCCCGAGAGCAAAATGACGGTGATATAGAATTTAGATCTGAGAATTGTTTTAGTCATAGAATTTTCATCCCTGATCGGAATTTGACAATCTTGGTCATTACGGAAAGCTTAGAAACTAAGCTACAACTTTTATTTTGTTCATTTTGCCAGAATTTGAAGTTTACTAAGCCAAAATTATGGTTTTTCATCGCTGGCCTGTTAGTGCATAGCTACAGGTCTTAGTCGGATTTCAGCACAGAACCCCGACTTTGCGACGCCATCCCGGGCTCGTCCTTTGTCGGATTTCATCGATTTTGTTCTCGTTGGAAAGATGAGGTCAAGTTCTTCAACTTTGCAAAATTTGGTTAAGGTCTGGGTGCGTTTGATACTTCGTTTTTATTTCCAAAGTAGCACCTAGAAACTGTTTTGAAAAATATTGATTAATTTTAATTCAAACGTCCAACTTCGCGACCTCGCTGCGAGCAGGTCCTATGTCGGATTTCATCGATTTCGGTCTCGTTGAAAAGATGAGATCGAGATCTTCAAGCTGGAAAATTTTGGTTTAGATCTGGTTGCGTTAGTACTTCGTTTTTATTGCCGAAGTAGCACCCAGAAATTGTTTTACAACAGTGATCATTTTCAGTTATCGTCGGACCAACTTTGAGACGTTGTCATTTCTTCGTGTCAAGTCATACCGAACGATTCTTGTTGCATATCAAAATAGGGGTACTGTACTATGCTCCTTCCAATTTTCATCAAGATCTGGGTTGATATGACCCTTCGACTATGTCGTCGAAGTGGGACCTTTGGACTGTTTTGACACAGCAAAGTTTTATGATTTTTGTCCGATTTTGAGACGACGCAGTTTCTTCGTTTCAAGTCGGAATTGCCCGATTCTTTTTGAAGTTGGGAGCAGGGATGTTGGTCTACGTTCTTGCCAATTTTCATGTAATTTGGATTCTGTTTGCAGGTTCAAATATGCTGTCGAACTAGTGGCTTCGACTTGTTTTCAGCGATTTTATACTTGGTATAATTTCGACTATTTTTCTGAGATTTTCCGATTTCTTTGAGATTTGTCTCTAGATTTCATGCACGGATTTTATAAATAATTTTAAAGTGATTTTCCGTCAAATTTCCTTTTGAAATTATTATTTAGTATTATTTTTAAGTATTAAATTAATTACTCCATAATAGGAGAACTTCAAAGGCAATTTCTAAAGAGGTTTTCAAACGATTAAGAATCCGCTTTCTCCAACTATTTTCTAAGTAAAATGTACACTCTTCTGCACTTCAAGCGAAGTGGAAATGTGATTAAATGGTTAGGTAAAACATGGACCATGAATCCGCACGTTTATCTTTCCGATTAATCCCCGACCTATTCGATTGATCGTTTTGGCCTTTTGGCCTAGTTTACCGATGACATGAGGTGAACTTTTTACTGCTTTGAGTGTGGAATCTTACTATTGGTTAGTAAACCGTTTAGTGCGAACGTTGGGTATGGGACCCACGTTACTACTTTACGGGTTCCTTGCTAAGAGTTTGTAACACATTCCTACCGTTAGTGGTAAACGAGTACTGGGCCTACGAGCCTTTACCACTACGGCGTGTTTCCTGAGTGATACCTTTGAGATAGTGTCTTCGGACTGTCTCCTTTAGGTGTTGCCCCTTAGCTAAAGTGATGGGTGTGTCACTGAGGTATATTTCCTGTGTGATTGAGTACAGTACTAGCGCGCTAATGTTTTTCCTGTGTGATTTATATTCCCTCGTGTAGCGCCATTCGGTGTTGGTTTTATGTAACCACACGATATAAGTGCGACTACCTTATGGAACTTGTTTTATGCCTACACTGGCACTTGTGCTTATGTTATGCCGATGATATGAGGCTTGTTATACATCTCTAGTTAGATGTTTGTTTCTTCTCTATGTGAGAGATATTGGTTTTTTTGTACCATGATATATGTTTCTCTTTTGGAGATTATTATGTTATATGTTGCCTCATTATCTTATCATGATTATTGTTCAGTTTATCTAACTGATTTGTTTAGCTAGCCTGACCCGAGTATTTTATGCTCGGGTCAGACCGAGTTGATTTAGGTTAGGTCGCTTTGGACTTAGCTTGCTTCGGTGCTTCCGCTTTGGATATATCCGCTATATTATAGATAGCTCTACTTGTTATCCATCCTTTATGTTACTCTGATATTATGACTATCTTGTATATATTCTTTTGACTCATGGATGTGTGAGTAGTGGCTTTGTACCCACTTTTATATTTGGATCTGTACTCGATGTTGTATTGTGTTGAGACCATTTGCTTATTATATGATGTTGTTCTATGATGATGTTCATTTTTCTATTATGCTTTGTTCTGATAGATCTTTTAGCCATTGTAGTTTTGCTTTAAGTATTTATTGAATATGTCGAACCACATGAGATGAAAAAAAATTCCACTTTTTGACGTGTTCAGTAGATAGTTAAAGTAAGATTACACATGATCGCTTCCATTATACTCTATTGTCCGCATTAGTAGACGGTATTATCCATATAATACTCTTTGTTAATGAGGCTCACAGAGTGGAGCGTTACACATTAAGAAGAGAGGGTCCCCATAACTTCAACATAGTCTCTTGCCCAAGATTTGGTTCTTGCATCAAGTAGAGTGGGTGCCCATTACGCTATATGTTTCGGTACCGACACGTATGGTTTGGTACCGACCTATATGACTTTATTGATTTTGGCTCTAATTTGTTGAGTCTTGCAGTATCGGTACTTTAGATATCCTCCAAGCTCCTTGGTACGTTTCTTCATAATTTCATGGTCCAAATTAATCTAAATGTTTCTTGGTTAAAATTTCGTAAAACAATTACCCCCCAAGTACACTTCTCTGAACACAATGCATGATTTGGATCGAGACAAGTGACAAAATCCTTATAAACATATGTGGAGATGTTCCTATCTTCTAAACGTTTTCCTTAAACATTGCATCTCTTTTGAGGGTATCGACACATTGCATCAAGCAGTTATCAAGTGACATCCCTTCAGCAGAGTTGAAGACTTCTACGTGGATCCCCCTTCAACCCTGAGATTTTCGGAAATCTATTCTATTCTTCCAGTCTGCTAGGATTTCACTACTTTATTTTCCATTTTTTGTTAATAATACACTCGTATGTGTAGTACCGACCCATATGATCAGTACCAATCCATCTGATATTTTGAATACATATTCGAAGTACTTAGAAAATTTTCATTCACTTTGCCATTTCACTTTATTTGTGCCTTCGCCTATGTGTCTTCTTTGCCAATGCCTCAGCAAACTCACCGTCACTTCAAACCTTCCATTACCATTATAAGTTTCAACATTGCTGAATTTTGTTAGACCACTTGAGCAATTTGATCTGTAAGTAATCATCTTTAGATCTCGAGCTTCCCCTTGGCTCTTGATGCTTTTGCTAATCTTGATCCAGATTTTAACTTCAACAAGTTTGGAGACACCATACTTCTTTGGCCATCGTGTTCTAACGCGACCTCATCTTCATCATCACCTCATCCACTTACCATTGTTGATCCATACACATAGTCAAGATCAATTCCACCATCGATTTTCCTCTACCCCAACCTTAATAATAATAAGAAATTCATGAGAAAGAGATGATGGTGAGATGGAAAACATCATCTTAGACTGACTTCAGACATAGGACGGTATGGGTTGATTGAATGAGTTGATTTGCAAAGTTTACTCATCGCCTACACTCCAGCGTTCAGCGATTTCAAGTGTCAACTCATTCTAGAATTTCCATCCCAATGACATTTATAATCAAATTTCACGCATTTGCAATCCTACAACAAGATGCTCTGCATCGATTTGGATAATGGTTTCATTAACGTTGACTATGTGTTAATGATTAACACCCATCACAAAGTTCTATTGTGTGTTGGAGCTCATTTTCCAGCATAAGTGGGCTATTCACATAGAGCGCTCCATTCATGGTGCCAAGGATAGGGACACACACTACATTGGTCGAATCACATCTCATTACCATTGTCGATGTAGAAAACACAATTGGTCAATACATGTCGACATCATTTGAACCTTCTACATCGTATACACATGATTTAATTAAATAAACAATAAACTTAAATCATACCTAACAACGCTCGTACCTTAAGCTTTCAGTATAGGACAGACCTTAGACGTTCAAGGCATCTGTCTACTATAGCAGGCCCTTGCACATCATTGACTGAGAGAGTTCATTTGCTCCAGCTTCTACCTCAAACCGGTCCAGGGACTTGCAGCCTCAATGCTAACCTCAACAACTATTGCCTTTGTTTCTTTTTGCTACCTTAGGAGACGATGTTGCCGTAGATGTTGACTAGGTGGGCATTATGTCATGGACGATCCTCATGCCTCGAGGCTAAAGACTGAAGATGTCAACAGAAACTATGGCCGCCATGGCATTTCTATAGGATAAACTCTTGTCCCTTTCCCATCCTAGAGAGCACACAATGCTTCAGAATGTTACACTGCCTATAATAGATATATGAGCCTTGACAGTGCTATCCCACCACTTGATCATTTTATACGGCTGATACGTCGACTGGCTCCAACCTAGCTTCATCCAAATATGTACGTTGCTCTTATTTCTATGTATATGCTCTTCGTTAAGCACTTGGTCAAGGTCTTAACCTTCAAGGAGATCTAGTACTTCTACAACTTCAAAAAAAGGTCCAAAAGCCCATTGCTCACTTTTTGGAAGCATACCAAGTAGCCAAATAGTCATTAGCCTCCATAATAAGCTTAGTCACTCTAAGTATGAATACTTTTTCATTCAATATCCACCCGACATTATCCACAAATGGCGGTCTGGATTTAATTTTCCATTCTCCTTACTCCATCGCACTGGAATTTACTTTACTCAAATCATTAACCTTTCTTTACTTCTTCTCACACAATCATCCCTTGAAGAAACACGAACATTGTTCTTGCACAAACGCTTCAACTCTTGAAGGAAATTTTGAAAAATGACCGAAAGAGAATAAACCTTCTGACTTATTTATGATTACACCTATTTCATCTCTTATCTACGGCCGAAAAGTCGGCCACAGCATTCTTGTACCAAGGGCCAAACGAGCAGCTCAAACTACGTAAGAAGCTCAAGGAGAAGAAGAAATCAATCCCTAACCCCCAACTCCTCAAAACATCCTAAATGAGATTGAGGAGGATGAAGTAGTAGAAGAAAAAGAGGGGACAAGAAGAGGAGGAGAAGGAGAAGAGGAAAAAGGCAAATATGAAGAAGAAGTAGACAATGAGAAAGATGACAAGGAAGTCACTACAAGAGAGACAACTCCTGGAAATGAGACCACCCTATAGGAAGAACCAACTCTTCCTTCCTCCTGGCCTCTAAAGCTGAAAATCAAGACAACAAAACCGGGTGTTAGATCCGAGGAGTCGTATCAGGGACTATTCTTCGACATCTCCATGGAGGACATCTTTGGAGATCTCTCTAATCTTGATGATGTTCCCAATCTCACTAGTCCATACTTCACCCTTGATGATTCTTAAGTCCTAACTTCCCATTTGATGTTGAGGTGATATTTACTTCTATGAAGGAAGTTACACTGACCTCTGAACCCCACAAGCATGGTCCATAGAATCAATAGGACACATCGATACTAAACTATACCTAGGATTATGGCACACTCACTTTGCATGTATCATTATTCAACCTTCAAATTCTTACTTGATTCCATCTCTTTTTAAGTACAATGGGATGTCTGGACTTTTGACGGCGTATACAATAAATTAAGAAAATATCTTATTTGCAAATCCTCTACCTCTTCACATCGCAAATGTGAATTATCATAAGAGTCTGATGTTGAGAAATCCTGAAGGAAAGAAAGGAAAATACATGAAAAGGAGGAAATAAGTTATTGTTTGAATCACGATCGAGACTCATGCGATTGTAGCGGGTCGGCATGAAGATCATTCTCTCTTCCCCAAGCACACTCATCACATCTACAGTCCTAAGATCCATACCTCCCGAGGCTTAACATTTCTTGTCCAACTTGTAGAGCTCATACTGCTCCTATAATGCCACTGCCTCCGCACCATGCTCTAGTACCATCTTGGAAATTCATGCATGCTACAAGGCCAACACACTCCTTTACTTTTGACACCATCCTTTAGAGGTCCGGCAAGGAGCATGCTCCCAAGGCTCCTCTCATACACGCCACCTCCACTGCCTCAACCCCAGTTGTAAGCCCTAATCCAATGGAGATGCTATAGGCCATTCCTAACTTGTGTTTCACCATGGTCAAGTACGACTATCCTTTGAAGAACATCCCATGAGAAGTGACCACACATACTGGGTCAATCATCTATGATGTCATTGAGAAATATAATATCTAGAAGAGGTTTTCCCACATTATGTCGAACAACAAAAAAGCTAATTCCCTTATTTTCTAATAATATGAGTCCGAGAAAAAAGGACACGAATTCCAATTTAACAAATAGATATGCCAACTCAAGGAGGTGGTGCTGAAAAAAGATAAGGCAATTGAGGATGCTTAAAAGAGGTACTAAGACGAGTGAAAGCCTTTGAGGATAAATACAAGATGTTGGAAGAACAACTTTAGAATGCCTTTCATAATAGCGGTGAGCTGGCCAAGGAAAAGTCCGTACTATAGAGCATTGTTTACACCCAAGCCCTTGTGATCACAAATCTTAAAGTTGAAATAAATAAAGAGAAGAAAAAGAAAGATGAAGTAATCATGTTAGTCATGGAACACATGATCAAGGCCATCAATTGCAAAGATGAGAAGAAAATTTAGGAAGTTCGCATCATCTAGACCGAAGAGCAAAAAACAAGATCCATGAGAGGATATAAGCTAACACAGTACAATTTTATGCTAATGTGATTAAGAATAGCAACCTCCAGTGGTTGGATGATTGATACCCCATAGTGTTAGCTTTTGCTAGGGAGGAGATAATAAGACAAATATCGGTGTGGTTGATAAAGAAGAACTCAAGATATCCTTCTTGATAAAGAAGACTTAGAGGCTCTAGCTAAGGGCAAGGCATATTGGGCTCTTGAAGCTTCATCTTAGCATAGAGGGCCATTAAGGCTCCCAACGAGTCCTGCTCAAAGGAATTGATGGAAGGCACTACTACCTTCACTAAGAAGCCTCAACTAGATGCTATTAATTTTTGGCAGCCAACTCTGAGGCCGCTGTCATCCCCACATGTATGCCATTCCCACATGATGATGTTGTTGCCTTATTTCTTCGTGTATACAATCCTGAAGATCCCAGTTTCATGCCACCACCGATCCTCCCTACTATTCCATTCATGTCTCTATTCCAGGAAGAGGAGCATATCGAAGATTCTCCTCATATCTCGATGACAACTCTTAGAGGTTATTCTTGATTTCTCCTATCTTCAAGAAACTTCAAATGCCTTCTAAAGGCGTCATTAATCTTTTCTTGTCCCTTTTCCAATTTTTCGCTTAGCCACCTATAGTTCCTTTTCCAAGGGTGATCTGTACTCCAGGCCTTGATGCTTTTGCTACTATGTCCATCATCGTCTCTATACCCCTCTTGGTTTCCACCTCCTCGGTCGGACCTGCCCCTGGTTCCAATATTGAGAAGAATGGGGCTCGCATAGAGATTTTAGATGAAACCGAGGCAACAAATGATAATGATGAGGAAGTTTTCATCTCTAAGAGATAGGGCCCTTGCCATCTATGGCAGAGAGGAAAGCGAATAGTGACCTCTTAAAGTTAAGGGATGTCAAGAAAGAGTCAGTCTTGAAGAACGTCCTTGTAACAACGTGCCCTGAAATGGACCTAAATTCTGACCTAGAAAAGGCCCATTAAAACTTAGACCTATCTCAAAGCTGTTGTTGGTTAGTAAAAAGAACAATATAGAGCTATTTATCTATGCATTCTGAATCTCACAGTGGAAGAATAATATAATAATAACAATAGTACCCATAATCCCAGTACCCATTTTTCTCAAACATCAAAATGTCATTGAAAATAATAAAATAATATCCATTTATTACAAAATTACAATATCATATTTATTTCATGGGTACATCAGAAACTACATAAAATAAGAAGTAAATAAATAGGCTATCGCTACAAGTCTCATCAATGTCTTTGCCTTCTGCATCGCCCTTCTTAAATAGTGTTGTAATGAGGAGGGAGTCAAATAACATATTCTGGTGAATAAAAATCTCGAGCCTTATTATATTAGTACTTGTGTGATATATTTTAAATGGGAAATGTCTTATGTATTCTACCAACATCATATGTATTTTCAACTATAAGCCCAAAGGCTTTCCTGAAATATAAATAAAAAGGCTTTCCAAATATAAGCTCATGGCGAACTTGGTATCAACCCAATAACCCATATGTATCGTCCATAATGTCCTGTCGATGTAAGAGATACTGCTCAAGTCACTTAATATCTTTTAATGGGAATTTGGAAAACTCTGACCATTTAATACCTTATTTAAGGCAGGTCCACGTCATTTACTACCTTTCCCAAAGTGGACTCCTCACTATTAACTATATAGCAGACATTGCATGGAATCTCTTCAGCCACTTAATACTTCCTATTGAAGCGAGCCCTTTATTGAGATATCCTCTATCATGCCTAACCCATAATCCCCACCATTTATTATCTATAGAGAAGTGGTGAGCCCTCACACAATTACTTAATACCTTTAATCTCTAAAGCAGGTCCTTCGTTTATGACCCATATCCAATGGAGATGTCATGCATTAGTCCCATTATTCATAGGTATGGTAGCCAGATTAGCTGGGCAGATTTATCCTACAGAATTTGAGAGTAACCTCATGTCATCATAGTTAATTATTTAGGTGATGTCTTACATCAGCCCAAAGTCACGCTGGTGGTAGCCAGATTAGCTGGGCAGACTTCCGTGTACTCTGATTGAACTCGTATCAGTATAACTTAGTCATAATCTATATCACACTCTACATATATTATACACATCTCATCTTTTCCATAATTAAGGCCTTATAAGAAATCTTTCTTATTTTGCGTTTAACATAAATTACTTTCCTGAAGGGGACTTAATAAAATTAATTACCTATTTAACTACGTCATTATACGTCAGTTACGCTAATATGTATGTATGTATGTATGTATGTATGTATGTATGTATGTATGTATGTATGTATGTACGTATGTATGTACGTACGTATGTATGTATGTACGTACGTACGTACGTACGTATGTATGTATGTATGTATGTATGTATGTGCCTAGCAATTTTCTAAGCGCTTGGAATTTACGCCCTAAACAAGCGTTTAAATGTCAGCTCTTTTAATAATTATACAAGTCTCATTCCATATTATCAACAATGTCAAAACTTCAATATTCCTATACAAAAATTCCAATCAATAAACTTGTATAACATTAAAATTTAAATTCAATTTATTACATCAAAATAATGGAATATATTGATAATAGAAACTTACAATTTCGATTTTACGCTCTATTCAACTCCTTTTTTCATGTAGAAAAAAGCAAGAGAATTTCTATTTAATTCATGGAAATAAACGGTGCAAATTACGAATAAAATTCGTACTTTACAAACTATTCCCAAATCAAACCCTTCGATCAAATTCAAAGAAAATGAATAAGAAGTGGAATAGAAGGCAAATTATTAAACCTGCAAATCTACACAATTCCCATTATTTTGACACAAACAAAAGGGATTTCAACCTAGAATTGACATTTCACATTGGAGGAGTTTTTAGGGTTTATAATATGATGTTTTTCGCAAATCAAAACTCCCTAAGGCATATTCAAACCTAAATAATACTAACCAACCATTGAAATAGAAAACTAAAATTTTCACTCACGGTATATCCTTAGCTTCGCCTCCTTTAGATTTGACATGCCTTTAACAATCTCTATAGATCTGTTCTTTTTGATATGTATATACACAACAATGGATTTGTATATACACATGCATTAGATTTGAAAAATTGGAGAAGAATAAGTTGGAAAATAAATAGAAAACAAAATCGATATATAGGATTTCTTACTTGAAACCCTAATGGAGTTTTCTAAATGCACTCGAACCGTCGGATTTAAGCTGGTCTAATATTATATAACTGAAATGTTCATTGCGTAAAAACTCTAGTCACCACCATTCACAAGAGGAGCGGCCGACTGATACGTGCAATTTTGGGAAGATTTTGTAACGTTGTTTTTTAATTTATTTTATTTCTTAATTGCAATTTAACATTAACTTAGCCCAAAGTCTAAATGCTGTTAACTTTTGAATTTTAAATTTTAAAATTAATTATTTGTTTGAATTTGAATTCTAATTAAATTATTTTAAACCCAAAAACTTCAAACTTCCATAACTTTTTCTTTTGAGCTCCATTTTCATAACATTATATATGGAAATTGATCACCATTTCACCATAAATGCAACAACATAACTTTCATGGTCAAATTATGACATTTTGCAAAGTTTTCATTTTTAGTTTTATCTTATTTAATAAATTTATCTAATTTATTTATGTCTTATTAATTTTTGTGGGGTGTTATAGTCCCCCCTAATTATAAATAATCTTTCCCCATTCCTCCTATTCCTATAGGACCACCTTTTGCTTCTATTGCCGGTGCTTCTCAAACACCACCAAGCACTCATGCCAAACAAGGTTACCCTTTCTATTAGACTACTATAGATCAAACTTCTCGCTTTAAGAAGGGCACTGTGGAGAAAGAGAAGGCCATAGAGAGAAAGCACTGCTAAGGTAGGTGACCAAGGGAGGAAAATATGGAAGGAATAAATGGTCGATTCTAGCAATAATTAATTGACACTTTCTTTTTGTCTTTTGGTATTTTGACTTTCTGGCTCTTATATATAGGTCGTTGTATCGTGGATACAACCCCCGCTTTCATGTATATAAATAATTTAATTAATGAAAGTTATTTTTTGTTCAACTCGGTCTCATTTAGTTAGTACTTTCTACTTTCTTTGCCTATGTACTTGCCTAGATGTATAAATATATAATCATCTTTAAGGGGATTACTTATATATTATACCTTCTCATATATGTGATATGTGTAGTGCTCCTATTTATAGTAACTACATACATATAAAAAAGTTTCTGCGATAGCTTAGTGTTGCTTTGTTACTTAGCTTTGTTTATTATCAGTTGAAAATTTATTGTTTATTGTTCTATTAAACAAAATAATACGTCGTCGGTTAACATTGTTGATCCTTGACCGAACATATCTTGTTTGGCCTTAAATAGCATTGTAGTTTCTCATTGCGACCTAAACTAAATGGCTATCTACTCATATTAGTTGAGTGCCAATATAATTTAGTAATGTATATGCAGAGAGACTCGATTCTACACTGGTTTCTATCTTTGGGAGCCAGTGTCTTACATGCCTATCTCCTAGCATCCACCTCTAATGTTGCCTATCTTCGAGCATCGGTCAAAAAAAATATGTGTAAGAGCGAATTCTCTAATCGACCCCAATTTTATTCTTCAACAATCCGAACTTGAATCGAAGAAGTTGGTCGATACCTATCTCCAATACCTAGAATATTCGGTTTTCAAAACATAGAAAATCTACCTATGCCACAGATCTTGGAGCACATATTCAGACTTTAAAAACACTGTCCGTTGATTCAAAAGTAAACTTTATTTATGAACAAACATCAATTATCACCTGATTACATAGAATCTTGATGAATAGGTTTCCTTATATACAAAGATAGAAATCAAGTAAAATAACACTGTAGGTGCTCACTATTTCATGCCAATGGGATTGGAATCCCATCAAATATTGATAACTTTAAAGTTCTCTAAGCTTTTGTACAATCATGTAGGGACCTTCCTAATTTGGAACAAGTGCTCATATACCTGGAAAGACCCATTTCAAAACAAGGTCGCCTATCTCAAAGGTAAGATTTTGGACCCTGGTAATGAACTATCATGCTACCCTTTATTGGTGAGCAGCTACCCTCGGATCGTCCTATTCTTGATTTTATTCAACCAAGTTGAGAAACTCTAGTAAAATTTCCACATTCACCTTTAGATCATAATGCAGTCTTCTATGAAAACGGACTTTTACTTCAATGGTATCATGGCCACGGTTTCGTAGGCCAAAGAAAATGGAGTATGGCCAGTCGTAGACTTATGGATTATCCAATAAGCCCACGATGCTAGTGGTAACTCATCCACCCAGTTAGCCTTAGCTCATTTCAACCTTTTCTTAATGATGGATTTGATGGCTTGTTCACCACCTCCTCCTGTTCATTTGCTTGCGGATGTACCCCTATTGCAAAGATCTTTTCAACTCTTAACTTAGCACAGAATTCTTTAAACTAGGCACTCCCAAACCGAGTTCCTATGAACTAGGTGATTATCTTCTATGAAACTCCAATCCTACACAAAATATTATTCATTACGAATTTGATCATTTTACTCAAAGTGACAATCGTAAGCAGTTTCGCTTTTGTTCATTTTGTGAAGTAGTCCACATTCCACAGCCACCATCACATACTTTGCTCCGCCCCTAAACATCGATAGCGCACCGATAATATATGTTCCCCACACTACAAATAACTATGTGCAAACCATTTATGTAAGCTCATCAGACATGGCTTTTGGTATTTTCGCAAACCTATGGCACTTGTCACATCTCCTAGAAAATTCAACTACATCTCAATTGACTGTTGGCCAGAAATATCCATACTGAAGACCTTTTTTGCTAATGTCTGCTCCAGTGTGTAATCACCACAGCTTCTTTCGTGCACATCGTAGTAATGGCATTAATATACCATTTCGACTAAACTTTCCTTCTTGCATAATGAACCGAGGTATTTTACGTATGAGCATTCGTCGTTCATTTATTCCACTTGGGAGAGTCCCTATTAGCAAGTACTCTTTTATTCGAGTCATCCATGACTCTATCTCTTCCTCAACCTCGAAGATCCACTTGACGACCTTCTCATTAATACTTGGATTTGTCAAAACCTACACTGTAATGATTCCTAAATATTTGCATCCTAGAACTTACTAACTTGGCAAATGAATTTGCATTAGTATTTTCTTCCCTAGGGATGTGTGTTCTCGTGTAGTGCTAAATATCACCTAGCAGCTCCAACACTTTTGACAAATAAGGGGCAAGTCTTGCAGTCATAGTCCTAAATTCCTTTTTAACTTAACAAACCACTAGTTAGCAGCCACTAAAATTGTGCAATGTCTTTACCCCCAATTCCTTCGCTATCTTGGGCCCCACAATTAAGGCTTCGTATTCAGCTTCATTGTTCGTTGCTTTTAACTCTAGCTTCAATGTGTAACATATCATCCATCCCTTTGAGGTTACAAGAAATACCCAACCCAAAATCATGCTCATTGGAGGCTCTGTCAACTTACAATTTCCATTGAGACGGTTGGATCAGATCTCCTTCCACTTCATTATCGCGGGTGGTAAATTTAGCAATGAAATCTGCTAATGCCTAACCACATACCCCCTCATAGGATGAAAAGTTATATAGTGATGGATCAAATCGATATTCCATTTTATCAATCTTCCCGATATCTCAAGTGGATGTAGTACATATCTAAGTGGTTAATCAGTCGGCACCTTTATCAGATGGCCCTATAAGCATGGCCTCAACTTCTTAGATGCAATTAGTAAACGACATGCCAATTTCTCTAGTTTCAATAGTTATTTTCCACTCCTTTGAACTTCTTGCGATTGTAGTAGATTAACCTTTGGATCTTTCAATCCTCACATACCAAGGTTGCACTTAGTGTGTGACTCGGTGCCGCTAAGTAGACTTATAAATCTTCTCCTTCCAAAGGCTTTGATGGTATTAGTGGTCTCTATATGTGGTCCAATAAATATGGAAAGCATCTTTACATTCCTTCAATCATATGAAATTTCCTTTCCCCTTCTTATGGGCATCAAATAACGGTATCCACTTGTATATCGCATTTGAAATAAATCGACTCGAGGCGGCTACTTTCCTGTTCAAGCTCTGCATTTCCCTCCTTGTCTACGGGGAAGTGACCCATCTTAATGCTTAAATCTATTTTGGGTTGGATTCAATGCACCTTGAGTTTATATAATAACCCAAAAAATTGGTAGATGCAACTGTGAATGAACACTTCAGTGGATGGAGTTCATTCTATACTCCATAGAACATCGAACATTTCTGAGAGATTGGCCATATGATCCGCATATCGCTGTGATTTCACAAACACATCGTCCACATAGACTTCCACTATACGTTAGATTTGACCTTTAACGGTTCAGTTCACCAAGTGTTGGTAAGTAAATCCAGCAATCTTTAGACTAAACGACATGATTTTGTACCAATACAAACCCAAATCTATGATAAAACTGGTATATCTAGGGCATGCATCGCATTTTGATTAAAGCTAAAAGTTCATGTTCGGCCATTCTATCCACTAGTTGGTCAACTCTCAACAGAGGAAAAGAGTCCTTCGAGCATGCTATATTCAAGTCGGAATAATTAATGCATGTTTGTCGCTTCCTGTTCACTTTCTAGACCACCAGATTTGATATTAACTTTAGGTATAGTGCATCATGGATAAATTTGTTCAATGGAGTTGTCCGCCTTTAGATTATCCACTTCTTTCTGTAATGTAATGGATTGCTCTGGTTCTATACTATGCCTCTTTTGCTCAATAGGAGGAAAACTTGGGTTCACGTTCAATGCATGCCATGCTATCTCCAGCAAAATCCTACATATACCAGAATGCATCTAAGAAAACACGTCTTTCTTTAGTTGGAGAAGTCTATCAAATCCTTTCTCATCTGCAAACCAAGTTCAGCTCCAACCTTGTGAACCCTTATGGAATTGTCATCATTAATTGGAACATAAATCATTAGCTCTATCGAGCCCGGCCTCACCTCTTCTAGCATTTTCATGGTGCATGGACATATGGAACTTGCTATTGGACCCAAGACAGGTCTTAGGCGATAGTTGCTATGCTTTTGAGGATTTCATGCAAAGGACTTCTCCATATTCTTCCCTTTCTCCCATTGATTCATTTCTCTAAGCTTAGCAACATAGCACTCTCAACATGTTCTTTGGTCGCCCTGAATTGCCCCAACTCCATTCCCATTAGGAAACTTCATCGTTAAACACTATGGAGCAAGAGAAATTCAAAAATGGAAAGGGCCAATCATCCCAAGAATGCATTGTAGGCTGAAGATCCATCAACCACATCAAACATCTGCACTTGCACAACCTTGCGGTCTCCTTCTTGTAACTCAACTGGAAGTTCGATGAACTCCACCGATTCTTTGGCCTTTCTGGTAAATCCTTGGCCATGGGACTTACAAGGCTTCGTGTCCTTTTCATAAAGACACATCTTATCAAAGATTTTTTTGAGTAAAATATTCATCGAGCTCCCATAGTGATAAGGAACAGATGCACCATCGTTGGGCGGTCGTAATCACGGTAGGGTAAAGCGTTGGTGCTTTAACCCTGTCTACATTTCTGTTTATAAACACAATATCATCATCAATGATTCTTTACTACTTTGTTGTAGCACCATCCTCTACGGGATAACACATCTCTGGAGGCACGTGCCTCAATGAGCTGCCAAAGTGCTCCATCTCACTCCAACTCTTTTCCATAAAATGCGGACCTCCAAAAACTTTATTAATCACAATCCCTCCAGGTGTTTGTCTTTATCCCTCTTTGTTGGATCCAGTCTGGTTCCTTTGTGTAGACTACCCTTAGGGTCGGTTTCTTGTTTGCCTTCCAACTTGTGGGAACGTATCGTTGTAAAATTTTCTTTTAATCAAATCTCAACAACATCTCTAATATGCATGCATTCATCTGTACTATTCTTATATGTCTTAAGAAAGCGACAATACTTTTCAAATGAACATTCCTCTTTAGTATACTTGCTTACAGGATACTTTTAATGATCTATACCTTGGATTATAAGGTAAATATTTTCAACGGAGTCAGTCAGCTCTGTATAGTCTCCTGGCCTAGTAAACCTTGTACGCTTCTTGGCGTCTTGCTTCTTGCCACCAACATTATGATCATTTCTTTCATTTTTATTATTATCAACGTTCACTGTAACTTTTCCAATGTATCACCACTCTATTTGACAGCCACACTTCTTTGTATCACACTACTCACTCCTTCCTAACCATCAGTAGCCAGTCCTGTAGCCAAATCTGTCTCTTCAAAGCATAAAAATTGGTATGCTTTATAATATAATTATTTTAAAGTAGACGGTTCCTTTTTTTGAGCCACCTACCAAAATCAGTCTTTCAATGAACCTCTATTAGCATTATTAGTGCAATTTTCTCCTTGGGGTTGCTTATATCTATCATCGCAGCGTTAAGCCTATTATATAAAACTTTTAAAGGTTTCTCCGGACCTTTAATGAACATTCGATGGTGACATGGCATCCTTCGATTGCACTGTATGAACTTGGAACTTTTCCATAAGATGCTTTGCCATGTGATCAAATGATGAATTGGACCTAGATTCAAGCCAAGTAAACCACTCATTTCCACTACTTCTAAGAAAATCATAAAACATCTATAGTTGATAGCATCCATTGCATGGGTGTTATTCATGTGCTATTCGTACTTCAACAGATGTTACATAGGGTTAATCATGCTATTATAACTTAGCATGGTTGACATCAAAATTTCTTTAGGCATTTAGCTTCTAAAATCATTTTAGTGAATGAAGTCCTACTCACCGACGAACCCCACTCGTCATCACATCTCTATCGACTTTGAGTCATGGGTCTTTTGATCATGTCAGAAATGTATTCCTAACTACTTTGACCTATTAAATGATGATCGTCATGGACTTCCCCAAATGTTTGGCCTGGCAAATGATCTTGGTTAATTGCATAACATCTAGATTCCTGTCTCTATAGAAAACATTCATTGGGGCTTCTTTGCTAATTAGTTGCACTCCGTCCTCTCCTGGTTAGCTCAACAACTCCCCTTAGCCTAAGGACCAGTAGCTTGTCCGCTTCCACAAGCCTCAACGGTATCTTGGAGTTTATCTTCAGAATCACTCAACACTAGTATTTCTGATCGACTGGTATTGACCGATCGATACGTTGGCAAAACCACTCCAATTCCAACATTTTTCTAATGTGGCATCCTTGCATCTTTCCTTCACATCTTCTACTTCCCTTTGATTCCATTCTAACAAAGATGAATATTCTTCATTGGAATCTAAAGACGACGAACTTTTAATACTCCTCCTATGACCCTAAGGAGGCTGGGACATTATAGCAAAGCTTTTCTTTATTTCATCAATAATGACCTTTTATCTTCCCATCATCTTTTTATTCATCTCAACCATCATACTATCCAACTCAGCCTTTGTCATGACCACTTATTTAGATGAGGATTATGGAAAAGGAGCCAAAGCACCTAGTTGGTTCATTTCTTCTCTAGTATGGAGATTTCCTTTGTTATCGCCTTTGGTAATTGCACCAGATTTTGTTTTTCGGAGCCATACCCTCTAGATCCGATATTTGATTTTCTTCAAATTCAGATAAAAGCAGATCTAGGATGAGAGATTCTTGCCTTCGGTGAAAACACTAAAAATGTTTGCTCAAAATTTAGCCAAACACCCTATGTCAATTAAAGACGAAATTATAATGAAATAATTCAAAGAAAGAAAGGTAAGACATGAGATTTTATAAAGGTTCATCCTCAATTATATTACTTACATCCACTATCAACTTTATTTTGAATGGTTCTCGCAATTACAATCACTTTTAAACTAAGTTTAGTTTTAAAATCTAGTAGATAATGAAAAATGGTAGCAATTCAATGCAAGGATTCCAAAGTCCTCTTCTTATGATGATAACACTCTGTTTATAGATGGAATCCACCATTAAAATCATGACAATTTGAATGAGCAAATTTCTCTAGATCTGAAGTTCCAACATGAGGAATATGTCTAGCTGTGCAAAATTCAGCAATCAATATGTTCGGTACCGAACCATATGGGTTAGTATTGACCCATGTCACTTCAACATGGTCTCACGTCCAATCTTTAGTTCTTGCATCCAGTGGAGTGAGTCCTCATTAGTCCATAGTTGGGTATCGACCCATACGTTCTGATATTGACCCCTACAGGTCGGTGCCAAACCATGTTGATTGCTAAATTTTCATGGCTTGTCCTATTCTTCATACATGAACTTCGAATCTTGAGATATTTACTAGTTCAAATTCGATTTTGCAGTTTTGATAGTCGATTTTGCCTATAATAGAGAGCTATCATCGACAAGAAGAGGACTTTGGAATCTTTATAGGGAATTCCTATCATTTTTTATTGCTAGCTAGTATTTAGTCTAAACTAGTTGTAAAAGTGGTTGTAATAGCAAGAATCATTTGAAATAAAGCTGATAATGGACATTTACAGTTGAAATAAAGCCGGACCACTTCAAAAAATTTGTGTCTTACCTCTCTTTCTTAGAATTATTCCATTTTAATTTTCATATATCATTTAATTGGCTTATTTTCCTAAATTTTGAGCAAATATATATCAACAATATAACAAAGTTGACTACTCTATTAAGGTCATGAATTTAACAACAAATATTGCATGGACAGTGGCATAGTCTTACCTGGGTACACCGCTATGCCTACAAATATTCCAAGCATAATGACATAGTCTAACCTTTGTACATTGCCACGTCTAACCCCGTTTCATTCAATCTAATAGCGTGGTAGTAGGTACAGTCCACCGAAGGTCATATAAGCATGCATATGAACGTCTCTAACCTTCACGATCTACATACTCGAAAAGCGTGACACATGATGTAACAGTAACCAATCGTGGCAAACAAACAATGCATCCAAATAAACAACTTCAATCATTAACACAACATCGCATGTGCATCAAAAATAACTATGCTACATACAATGACACAACAAAACGTGTCCTACAATCACTATATATCAACACAAATTTGATACAATCACCATAGGTGATAGCCTCATCATACATCCCATCGTCGAATATCGGGAACACACATTCAACAAATATCTGTATGCCTTGCCACATCAGGGTTGTACCATATAGTCATCTCCGAAGTGGCCTGATTCATCACACAAAGTCCTGGTTCCACAAAGCACATCTTGATGGAGTTGGCCTGCTTAGGTGTAGGTTCAATCTGACCAAATCGGCCCCTACCAGTCTTTCGGTGGGTTCATAGCCGGTTGATCGACCATGCATCGTTACACTGATGCGCATCCTTGGTCGCTTATCTTATTCCCATCTGTTCGTTTTTATTTTTATAATTATTATTTCACTGTCATTTTGAGTTTACCTTCATATATTTTGATTTTAAGTTCCCTTAACTCCATTGTATAATCATTTCATCATTGTTTTGCCTGTCTAATTCATTCATGTCACCAAGTTATTGGGTTATCTTCATTTAGCTTTAATTTATGTACTGTTAAATTAATCTATCCATTCATCATTCATTTAATCATAAAAACTCCAAATGAAATTCATAATTATACCTCTAATTATACCCTTAATCCCTTGGACCAATATGATTGCAGTATACATGAATAAAAGAGTTCCACTCAACGAATTAAAGTCTTAAATCCTTTTTTGAAGAAGAATTCCATAATCCTCCATTGTTTAGAAAAGTGCATTAAGAAATAAAATTGAATCTCCTCCAAACGGGTATCTTCTTGTGGCCTCTATTATACTGATTGTTTAGTTATATTATTTTCTAGATTTCATCAAGAATCGAGTGAGTAGGGATATTAAGTTCAAAGAGGAAGTGGGAAAGAGGAACGAATAGGGAAGAAGAGATTAAGATGAAAAGGAAAGTGATTTTTAAATGGTGGTTTTATTTATAAAGGAGGGAAAACAATTGTTGACAAGTCAAATTTCAGATAATAGGCCAACCCAATTTAGCCATTACAAAGCTGAACCCTATATCCCTTGTATCCTATGTATGGTGATGTGCACGTAAATATGCATATTGTTACCATCATGTTTAATCTATTTAAATTAAATAAAAGATCATATTGGGTGTTTTAACTTATTTAAATAAAAATTAAAATCATTTTCAAATTGTCACATATTCATCTTCTTATAGGGGCAAAATGGTCATTTTTGTGCATTTATTAATTTGTGAAAATTTTAATTGAAAATTTCTATGTTATTTTATAGGAATTTAAATTTAAATACAAGTGGATTCATGAAAATATATGCATGCACAAGAGTGAATACAAAGGAATGAAGATGGACATAATTCAAAATGATGATCATGGAGGACCCCAATTACCCACCTACCATAATGTGCACTTAGGAGCACCCAAATCGACATATATTTTTCTTAACTACAAAATTGATCACCTTCTTTGTAGATATCATGGTAAGCGGTTCTGTGTTGGCCATTGCGTAAAACAGTCCACGGCAAAAATGGCATACTTTGCTCCACCTATTGACGTCGGTACAACATCGATGATATCAATTCCCCAAATTACAAATGGCCATAAACTAACCATTTATGTTCTATAGAATAGGAAGAAGGAATTTTCGCAAATCTTTGGCATCCATCTCACTTCCTAGTGTAATCAACCACATCTCGATTGATTATTGGCCAAAATATCCATAAGGAAGAATCTTCCTTGCAAAGTTTGTCCCTTGGTGTAATCGTCGCAAGCTTTTTCATGTAAATTCGCAAGGATCTTTTAGCTTCTTCGTTAGCGACACATCACAGTAGAGGAGCAGAGAATCCGCTCCTATATAGTACTCCTTCTTAAATAATAGATTGCAGTACTTTACATAAGAGTTTCAATTATTCCTTTCTTTCATTGGAAGTGCTCTCTTTAGATAGTACTCCTTGATTGGATTCATCCATGATTCCTTTTCTACTTTAGACTCCAAGATCCATTTGACATCCATCTAGTTGATATTTAGAGCTGATAAAACTTTCACTGGAATCAATCCTAAAAGTTGTGCATCCCCAGAGATAGCCAGTCTGGCCAATGAATCAACTTTCATGTTTTCCTCCATGGAATGTGCCTTATCGTGTAATACTTGATGTCATTTAGTAGTTACAAAACCTTTATCAAGTAAAGGGCTAGCCTCACTGCCATATCTTGAAATTCCTTTTTTACCCGACAGACTACCAATTGAGAGTCGCTATACATATGCACTGTTTTGACTCCCAATTCCTTATCTTAAATGCTACTATTAGTGCTTCATACTCAGCTGTATTGTTTGTCGCGGGGAACTGAAGTTCAAGGCGTAATAGATTGTTCGTTCCTCAGCGGTTACTAAGATTACTCCTACCATAAAGCAACGTTTATTGGATGCTATGTCTGTGTATAACTTCCATTGAGCAAGTAGCTTCACTTCTTCCTCTATATCTCCATCTTAGGTGGTAAATTCGATAATGAAATCAGCCAATGCCTTTCATCGGTCGCCCTCCCAGGATGATTGGAGACTCAATTCAATGTTCCACTTTAGCAGCCTTCCTAAAACCTCGGGTTAGTGTAACACATATCTCAGAGGTTGATCAGTCCATATTTTAATCAAAACGAGCTTGGAAGTAGGGTCATAACTTGCTCGATCCAATCAACAAGCGGTAAGCTTGCTTCTCTAACTTCAAATAATTTCTCTTCGCTTTAGTGAACTACTTATTGATGTAATACGCAAGGCTTTGGATATTAGGTTCTTCGCATACTAGGGTAGCACATGGTGCAAGACCATACATTGCCAAATAAACAAAAATGGTCTTCCCCTTTCAAAGGTTTCGGTAGAATTAATGGTCTTTCCATGTGATCAAGTAAGGCCTAGAAAGCTTTCTGACAGTCTTTTATCCAAATGAACTTCCCTTCCTTCTTTTAAGGGCATCAAAGAATGACACTCACTTATCGATTGCCTTTGAGATAAACCAACTCAGCACAACGACATTTCCGTTCAAGCTTTGCATTTACCTCCTCATCTTAGGGGTTATATGTTTCAAAGCGTTAATTTGCTCTAGATTAGCCTTAATGCTAGTTGAGTTCACTATTAAATCCAAAATTTTACCTTCGTCCCGTATCTTCAAAGTATATCAAACATCTCTAAGAGGTCTCACATATGGTTCATCAATCACTTTAACTTCACCAACATTCATCCATAGTGACATCTATTGTTTGTCCGATTTGATTTCTAAACATTAAATTTACAAATCCCTTGTGGGTAGCTCTTGCATTCTTCAAACTGAATGACATGACTCAGTAGTAATACAACCTCGAGTTAATAATGAAACTTGTGTGCTCTTGATCTGAAACGTGCATTGGTATCTGATTGTTGCCTGAATAAGCATCCATAAAGGAAATAACTCATGTTCAGTGGTCAAGTCCACCATTTTTCATAAGGCTTCTTGGCCAACACCGGATTTGATAACCATTATGGGCATAGAGCGTCGCAGATTAAGACATTGGCCTTCAACTTATCTACTTCCTCTTTTAATGCAGCAGATAGCTACGGACCCATGCTACGCCGTTTCTTCTTCACACGACGACACCTAGGGTTCAAATTTAATGTATGACACACTATCTACGGCGATATCCTACACATGTCAAAATACATCCAGGAAAACACATCCATATTTGCTAGAGGAACCCTGTCAACTCCTTCATTTTCACACAAAGCTGAGATCTGATCCTCAAGATAAGAGTAGGATCATCCAGAATAGCTGGAATGTTAATCATTAGCTCGTCTAAGGCCACCCTCACATCCTCTGGCTCTTTCCTTAGGTCTAGGATTTATAATTTACTATGCCATCCAAGTAGATGTTAAGTGGTGGTTGCTATGCATCAATCGATTTGATGCAAAGAGTCTTCTTTGCATCCTTTCCCTTTTCGTGTCAATTTGCCTCTCTCAACTCTGCGACATAGCACTCATGTACCCTACTCTGATCACCTGGGATGACTCCTACCACGTTTCCCATGGGAAATTTCCTCATTGAGCATCATGGGGCTAAAGCCACCCTAGAACTCACAAGGACCAGTCGACCCAAGAATGCATATGCAGTGTATGTTTCCACCACAAAAAAGGTCAAAATTTGCACTATCTTGTATTCAGCATCACCTAGATCCACCAGTAAATCCACACATCGTATAGGCTCTACGGCCTCTTCTTTGAATCGTTGAATCTGAGATTTATATGGCTTCAGATCCTTGTTATCCATCATCATTCTATCATGTATCTTCTTAAAAAAATATTCACCAAGCTCCCACAATCAATAAGAACTCACCTTAGTTGATGTCGGCCCAATCATGGCTCTTATCACTAAGGGATCAAATGTCGGAATTTCTACCTGTCAACATTACGATTTCTAAATACTATGTCATCTGTTATTATCCTTAACTACTTTGCCGGAGCTCCATCTTCAATAGCAAAGCAACTCCCTTATACTACTGCTTCAATGAACTCCCTTGTCATTCCATCCCATTCCAGCTTTTCTCAGTGGGATGAGGTTGACTAGTGATTGTATTAATAACCAATCTTTATTCATGCTACTTAGATCCACCTTCGCTAGGCCCAACCTGACCCTATTGAAGCATCTGCCCATGGGGTTGAACATTTCCTTACCCGCCATCTTGTGAGGCTTTCACATATTGTTAAAGTTTTTCTTTCGAATCAGATCCTCAATTAGATCTCATAAATGTTTGCATTCACTAGTATCGTGCCCATGCGTTTCATAGAAGCGACAATACTTCCCTGACATTTTCTCTCTTTTTGTCGACTACCTCCAAGCCGGCTTCTTATATTTTTCAGTACCCTGTATCACAAGGTAGATACTTTCAACAATATCTTTAAGTGTAGTGTAATCCTCATGTTTTGGGTACCTTAGACATTTCTTAAAGCTCGGTTTCCTACCTTCAGTATCCTAATTACCTCTCTTTTGGTTGTTGTGCTTGTTTCTAATAATAATAGCAATATTCATGGTGCTATCACTGATCTATTTCATAGCAACATTATTCTGCACCACCTTAGTATATGGCCTTCCACCTTCCTTCCCAGCAACCATATCTGTCTCTTCTAAGCATATAAATTAGTTTGCCTTCTTGTAGAACTCCTCCATGGATGTGCGGTTTCATCATCATCCACTTACCAAAATCCATTTCTGGATTTTACTCAATGACATTAAAACAATGTCCTCTTTGGCATTACTCAATTAAGTCACGACTGTATTAAACCTACTTTGAAAATATTTCAAGGACTCTTCAAGACTTTGAAAGATGTTGGATAAAGACATCACATCTTTAGGATGAGCAACATGCAACTTAAATCACTCCATAAACCTTTTGGCCAACTGTTTGAATAAAAATATTGACCTTGGCAGGAGCCAAGTGAACCACATCATAGCCGCCCTTTGAGAAATATCGAAAATCATCTACACCTAACAACGTCTGTAGCCTTAGCACTTTCCATTTTCCATTCATACTTCATAGGATGCTTTCTCGAATCACTTGTTCCACTGTAAGAATGCATCATGGGTATCATAAACCTTCTGGGATAACCATCCCATAAAGTTTCCTCAGTAAACTGGATCCTATTAGGAGAAGAACCCTAGTCATCATTACTCCTATGCTGGCTCTCACTCACCAGCCTTGTTACCATATTAACTAAAAATTTCGGCTTAATCGAATCGACTGGATGGTGATCATCAAGGCCTGCCCCGAGCGTTTGGCTCCACAAACGATCTCGATTAGTTCCATAATATTTGGATTCTCTTGTCCCTAGAAGAATCATTCCTCCAGCCATTAAGTTTCTACATCTCTACATGATGGTTCGACAGTGGTCCACTGGACTCCACCACTCTATCCACCAATAAGAAGGCCATCATCATCATCAACATTAATTCCACATACACATCATTATCGACAACTTTGGTCCTTGGGTTGGTACCGATGCACTTTGGTGACTATCCTATCAAAATCAATTCTGGTGACCATTTCTGATGCACTCTTAATTTCTGCAGCACCATGTTGGTTGGTCCCTTCTCGATGATGATAGCTATCATTCTCTACATCGTTAGTGGGTCTAGAAGTAGCAGACTTTTCCATGGCGTTTCTAG
The DNA here is from genome assembly GCA_030765085.1 of Allium cepa. Taxonomy (NCBI): domain Eukaryota; kingdom Viridiplantae; phylum Streptophyta; class Magnoliopsida; order Asparagales; family Amaryllidaceae; genus Allium; species Allium cepa. The sequence goes on from CM060931.1 coordinate 116,096,776, forward strand.
GTACCATAGCTTTCTAGATCTCATAAAAATCTAATTAATCAAGGATCCTCTAATAACAAATTTTAGATCTACTTTATGGATTATAACAATCCAAAGGTTAAAGATAGATCCAAAGAATAAGAATTTGTGTTTTCTCAATGAAAGCACCAAAATGATTGCACCAAAAGTTGGATAAACATCCGATCAAATTATAAGTAGAGAGAAAGTGAAGAAAGTAAATGAAAAATTTAGTAAACAGCACATAAGAATTTATAAAGGTTCGGCAAAGCTCTGGCCTATGTCCATTTAAATTTTGTTAATGATTTTTGAGAGGTTTTATAGCTGCATTCTTACAACTCGAAGGATCGAACAAAATTATAGTGAAAAATAAAATAATTTAGAATTCAGAAAAAGCATCTTGATTTTGTGTCCTCCTCCTATCTTTATATGTAGATCAGCAAAATAGGCTTTGACATTTGCTAACCACTTCCACATTCAGGAGGAGGTTTAAGAGGGAGATCATGGCCACATTCATATTTTAGAATTCAACTCGGTACCAAGTTGTGCTCCACAACTTGACGTCGAGTGGTGAGTTGCTCAATTTTCTAGGCCTTTGGCTTAGTTCCTTCTTTATCTTAATTGGAATGGCCTTGGCCCACTTCCCGCATCTTCGTGCATTGCTTGGTATTTGATCCTTAAATACCATAGAAGTGAATGTTTTGGATAGACTTTATGGATTAATATCGAGTTGAGGGCTCAACTTGGTACTGAGATGGCACTTGGTCTACTTTTGGCGACTCTTTTCTCTGCCACTTGGTTTATTTAGAAGCTTGCCAAGTATCCTCAGGTGGAAAGCAAGGTTTTCGATTATCTCTTCGGACCTTGATTAAATTCTGGTTTCCAAAGTATGATTCGGGACTTCTGGTTCATCTCTTGACCATTTAATGGTTTCGATTCATCCAGGTATGGCTTGATTCAAAAATAAATGTTATGAATTAGTAGTAAAATTAAACACAAATTTTGTATTAAATTTTTAATGGCATCGTTATATTTATTTAATGGTTAAAAATTATTTAAAAAGATCTATAAACATTATACGTTGTTTTAATTAATAAAAAGTTTTGGATAAATTAACTAAATAAATGATTTAAATGTTAAATCTTTGATTGGAAAAATATCGCATCCTAAGGTCCATATATCAAGACCGAACATGCTAAAGGGAATGAGATGGGAAGAGATATGATTAATGGGGAATCAGTTGTTGATTAGGGGAACGAACTGAAAGCGGTCTTTTTATCCATGATCCAAACTGCATAAATATATCCTTGTCTATCTATCTATGACAAGTAATATAAATTTTTAACCCTAGCCTTTAGTATCCATTGGTTGAGCCAAGAAAGGGCATAGAAAACCATTACTAAAGAGATGAAGGAAATGATTAACAACCATGGTACTAGACTGTTGGCAAGATCGCAAGGAGGAGGTTATCTTTTATTTTCATTTATTCGATTATATATAAATATTTATATTCATATGTATATAACATTATTTTCATCAATGAGAAAAACTTTTCGCTTTCAAAATATTTATAATTTTAAATAATTAAATAATGAGAAAACATTTTTTATATATATGTATATACATATACATATTTATATATAAGTATTTTATACATTAAATTAATTTCTAATTTATAATAAAAAATTAAAAATAACTTTTGGTTTTAAATAAAATTAATATTGCTAAATTTTTCGCAGTTTTCGAACGGACTTTAACGATCGAATTGGACCAAACAATGATGAAGAAATGATGCAGGGAATTGAAAAACATCATAAAAATTAAGAAAAAGAAAACATAAAAAAATAGTCAAAAATAGTTGAAAAATTGGAAAGTCGCATTTTTGGCCTAAAGCGCTTCCTGAAGCAAAGCAAGGATCGGTCCGAAGTAGGTCGGTACCAAGCTAGCTTGAAGCGCATCCTGAAATGAAGCAGGGATCCGCCCAAATAGGTCGATACCGAGCTTGCTCGAAGCATGTCCTAAACCAAAGCAAGGATAAGCCCGAAGTAGGTCGGCACCAAGTTAGCCTGAAGCATGTCCTAAAGCAAAGAATTAATCGGCCCAAAGAATATTTAAACTAAACTTAGAAGGCTAGACGTATACGAAATGATTTGAAAACATGGGAAAGCACTTAAAAGAGCTAGAGAAATGACTTGGTAAATTTCACTCAATTTGAAGCTAAGCCTATAGCTCGGTACCGAGGTATGATAGATCAGTATTGACTTAAAGTTCTCCCCCTATTCATCTTCTAAACACTATACTTCTCATATGCTTCTCCGATAGCTCATGACCGAATAGTTTTTCCATAGTATGGACGACCAATTCCAAGGTTGATGAGAAGAAGTCCAAGAAAGTAGGATAACTCAAGTGATAATGGGAAGATTACTAGAACCAACTAGAAGTCAGTGAAGAGAGCTTGGAACCTATCAACTAGAAGATAGAAGAGTAGAGCAAGAGTCAAAGTTGGATTTGCACTAACATTTATAGCTCAGTACGAAGTGATACTGACCTATCTCCTTGAGTCGCGGCGCTCTAGTTTCTCTTATACGACATCGGGCCTTCATTTAGACTCCAATGCTAGCAGGCTTCTGACCCGTTACCTCAATTTCTCTATAAATACCAACCTAGCTGCAACTAAATAAGGATTTGGTTTATGCAAAGTCCATATGCGGAAGCTCTACCTCTTTTTCATCTCATTTCTTCATATAGTAGTCACCTAGGCAGCTACACTTAGAAGTTCTACGCCATAGAACTTGTCAAACCCTTGTACTAGTGAATTATTCACTCTCTAATTCTCTGTAATCCAACACAAACTCTATCAAACTAATCAATAAAACAATAAAGTGGATGTAGCCCAAAGATTACAAACCACTATAAAAAAATTATGTCTCTTTATTCTATTTTATTTTATTTTCAATACTATATGCTAAATCTAGGTCATATAGATTCTCTATAACTCATTCTTAGCCGTTGATCCATTTTTTACATCAATATTTTAGTGCTTTCACTGAGAATTGAACACAAGCTTTAATCTAGCTCTTTACTTTGGATTGGATAGATCCATAAGTTAGATCCGGAAAATTTTCTTGAAGAACATGAAAGTTGTTGACAAAAAGGCATTGCACTAAGAAGACCAAATATGTCCTCAAGAGTTGTGACTGGTGGTAATGATGGGAATGCTCAACAAACTGAAGTAAATAATCAACATGTAATTTTGGGATCCTCTGCTTAGCATGAAGTAAAAATCAGAGCAGGGTTTGACAAGATGATCCATGAACTCAACCAGAAGATGTCAGATAGCCAAAAATCTCTTATGGACAAGATGGATGCTTTTCTCGGTATCAACCTCGAACTACTACGAGAGTTGGGAGAGAAACTTCTCTTGCAATAGCATATGAGAGCTCTTCAGTTTCTAATCTAAACAGGAAAGATAGAAAGCAAAAGCAGAAGGAAGTAACTGCTTGAGTTGCAGGAACTGTTGTGCGAGGAAGAGGAAGTAGGAGTACTCCCACCAAGAAAATAACTCGGTATCGACCCTAATATCCCACTTGATGATGCTCAAAAGAGAGATATATTACTAGTTTCTGACTTTAATGACATGAAGCTAGATGATGGTGATGTTGGGTTGAATACTGGCAGTAACGAACAAAACACTGAAACTGAAGTTCAAACTGCCGTAGCAAGACCAGCCGAACACCAACAAAACTCTATAGGAGTGGTTCTCCCAAGACTGGAGATCCTAGACTTCAGCTGGTAATCCAAGATAGTTTGTGGGGCCAAAAACTTAGTGCAGCCCCTGACAATCAACCCGTAAAATACTATGCGAACTAGGAATACATCACTCACATAGTCAAACAGTTGATGGATGAGAGCAAAGGGAGAAAAATGTAGACGGGGTTCCACGCTAAGCCAAACTCCATTAACTGAGAATATTCTGAGAGAAGAGCATCCCCATAAACTCATAATGCCGATAATGCCATCCTACTATGGAACTACTGATTCCAGACAACAATTACTCAAATACAAATGGCACATGTATAGAGCTAGAGCTGTGAATGTTGTTCATTGTAGATGTTTTTCTATCTTCTTAGAAGGTGTAACGTCGACATGGTTTACTAAGCTCGCGCTGAGATTGATATCTACTTTCAATGAACTGGCTAAGAAGTTTCTAAAGCAGTTAAGACTCTATGTTGCCCAACCAAAGGATGTGTTATCCTTATTTGGCTTGTCACAAGGACCTAAGGAATGACTAAAGGGTTTCCTGAACCAATTCGATATCACTATCACTAAAGTCAGCAATCCGAAAGTGGATCTTGTATTCATGGCACTTGTCAGCTGCATCTATTAGGATACAGATTTGGGTAGATAGTTAAAGGTGAAGCAACCCACTATCATGAAAGAATTTCACTGAAAGACGAATCAATTCAAACGATTAGAAGAAGTAAGAGGGGCCGAAAGAAAGGCTACGATGAATAATCAAGGGAAGAAATCCAGAGCAACATCGTAGTAAATGCTATAAACTCTAGCAATTAGAAGAAAAGAAGTCAAAAATCTAGTAACTAGCATGACGCGAATGGAAAAATCTAAAGAAATTTGGATTGGAAGATTGCACACCCTAAAATGAAACACTGGAAAACATTTATCTTAATACTCAAGGAACAAAGCAATATAAAAAGCAACCCGAGAGGGAAGCAACAAGCAAGATAAACGTTATAGGAAGTGTTGTCGCTTCCATGAAAATCATGGGAATAACACCAATGAATGCCGACATTTGAAGAATCTGATAAGGAAAAATAAGCTCTAGCGGTATGTTATGGAATCACTGAATGATAGAGAAATGACAAGTCCCCCGAGTCAACCAGCTCAATGCCTAGGCCCAACAGATAGGGGCTTAGGCAAGCTGATGAAAGATTAGTTATCAAATAACCTTCAAGCTAGATATTACCCGACCTTTTTCCGGCTATATTCAAACTAATTGGACAAGTTAGACTCGACAGTCATCAAGGCTAGTAGCCTAGAGAGATGTTTGTAGGGTCCAAAAATCAAGCACATATGATAATATGAAGCAACGATCAAACAGAACCAAGAATTAGACTATACAAAATGTTTTAAGTATGGATTATTATCTCACATAGGTTAGGGTTCGAGTATGATCCCTCCCTCTTTGCAAGGAATCCAATCGCGTCTCTTTGCGGTGCAACTCAACGGAAATCGATCAATATCTCAAAATTAAGAAGTCAACTATACATGAAACTTTGGGAACATCGAGCTAACAATTAGGGTGACCCAATAGAGGGTTCATAGCATGCCACATGGCTTCTAAGAGGGATCAGGTTGACTCCAATTCCTTTGGAATTAGGCCTTGGAATTTTCTAGGTTGCTTCATCTATATCACGAGATTCTAGTGCTGAAATTTTAGGGAGATTTAGTCGTCTACACCTATAAATATAGGGTTCATTATTCGTTTTGGGAATCTTTATGCTACTATTTCTCTGGTACTCCATTGTAACTATGGATCATACCCAGTCCATCCATCTATACTCAGCAATTCAAGTGATTAATAAAGTTATTTCTCTAAAGTGGACGTAAGCTTTCAACACCGAACCACTATGAATCCTTAAGTTCTTGTTATTGCTTATTTTATGTTATTTGATTGCTTATTTCCTCTATTTTCATTTAGATTTCTTCATTTCTTTCTCTACAAAATCCTTATTTGGATTTTATGCCAAATTTTGGCACAAACATTTTGGTGCTTTCACTATGAAGCGAATTCTCGGCTTGTGTAACGACCTTAATTTGACTAACATTATTTAGGACACTTAATTAGGTAAATTAAACGAAATAATGTAAATGGTTAAGGGATTGAGATTTGTATATTTAAAGGGTAGCCGTGCCAAATTAACTGTGAACTAAGGGAAAATAAAATGAAATAAGTAAAGGTAATAGATATAGGTAAAATAGGAAAATGTTATATTCTTATCCCATAAACCCTAAGTACCAATTTCATTTTACACGTTCATAAACAAAATAAAAATATAAGAGAGGACGGTCGCCATTAGAGGGAACCTAAAGGAAGACAAGTAAGAATCTAAAGTAGGAAGCTTAATCAAATTCATTCAAAAAGCAAATCTCAAACTCCTTAATCACATGCTAAAGGTGAATAACAGATTACATCTCATTTTTACGGTTTTCGATTTCTAGTTAAGTTCTGAATTTACTTTGCAAATGGTTTTCCATGTTTTTATTGTTTAAATGAATATATATATATATATATATATGCTTGTTGATGATTATGATATTTCATATGGATTTTATGATAAGTTATGATTGAAAAACCTATCAAATAATGTCCAAATGCCTTGCAATTTTAATATACGGTCATAAATAATATTTTAGAGATAAGTGTTATGTTTCACAATTTTCTATATTATTCTGGATTTATAATAAATTTTCTAGTGAAGAAAATGGTAAAATTGGGTTTAAAAATTAATTACGACTATTAAATGTTAGCTTTGGGTCAGAAATTTATATATGTTAAAAAATATATATAAAGTGATTATGAGAATTTTTGTAGAATTTTCCTAAGTGTTTTAATAAGTATATAAAATTATTTAAGGCATAGGACTTAAATATTTTATATGCTTATAAAAGGAGAAGGGGCAATTTGTAGATGATTTAAATTATTAATTTCTGAAAGTCGGCAGCACTTTTAGACTTGATTTTGGAAAAGAAACTGGCAACCAATTATATGATGACAAATAAGCGAGTTATTTGAAAAGAAATTACTTTCTAAAGTTAAAAATCTATTTTGATAGATTTCACTGTTTTACCACTTTAGGTAGCTACCATTCGACTACATACTTCCGCCTCCAACCAGTTCGAAACCAATACACATGCCATCAAAGACTTGGTATGTAGTGTATTGGAGATAGGCGAAAGGTATAGAGTCTAAACAGGACTTTCGAAGGGGTCGAGACCTTGTTTTGCTTTCAAAAGGAAATGCCGCTTGCTTTGCTTTCGAAAAGAATGCTTTCGAAAGAGATATTTTTCGACTTGGTCAATTGTTTTAAAGAAAGGTTTTAAAAGAGGTTGCCATCTTTTTTTTTAGAAAATGCTTTTGAAGGGGTCGATACCCCTGCTATCGCATTCTACCTTTCGAACAATGCCTTCGAAAGGGTTCTTTCTCTTTAAACCCTAAGCCGCTTCTCCAATGCTTTTGAAGGGGTGGTTCCAACACCATCCACTTCTTTTTCTTAGGATATTGCTTTCAAAAGAGTTTCTTTGGACTTAGTTCTTTTAAGACCCTTTTGAGATTTTGAAAGCTAAACCTAAAGGTTTCTAAAGGAATGGTTTTAAATGGTTTCGAAACTATGTTCCACGTATTTTTACTTAAACCTAATGCTTTCAAAAGGATTGATTTATGAAAAGGACTTAATGCTTTTGAAAGGCATATGATAAAGGTTCGAAGGGGTTCAAAAGGTTTACTTTAGTATTTAAATGGAGGGTTTCCAATGTTTTCGAAAGGCATGTTTAAAGTGTTTTGAATAGAGGATGTATAAGGTTTTATAAAGCTTTCAAAAGGATACTTTCAATGTTTTCAAAAGGCCTGTTGTAAATCGTTTCGAAAGGTATGTTTTGGCCATTTTGCCTAAGGTTATAAAGTAAAGTAGTTTACTTGTATCGAAAGGGGTACTTTCAATAGTTTCGAAAAGGGGTACTTTCAAAGGTTTCGAAAGAGATTATTGAAAGGTTTTAAACAAAGATTTCGAATATTTTCATCAACAATGTTTTGAGTAAAGCATATATCATGGCAAAGATATTTGAGTAAAGCAAATAGTATGTTTTCCTTATTTAAGTATGATTTAAAGGGATTATATCAATTTGAAAGGTTTTCAAGGAAAATTTTGGCGGGTAGTTAACCCTAAGTAAATGAATTAGATATTTGAATACTGGATGGGACTGGTATAGTGTCGTGCCCTATACATTAGCTATAGCCCCTAGCTAATTTAGTCAAAAATTGCAATGTGTAAGGCTTAGTCACAGGAAAGACTTAAATGATGGTTACACATAGAAAGGAATATATACAGAGAAGGATGATAGGTTATCGATGAGACCGCCAAACCATTAGGATCAGGTGACCATTGGAAAAGTAATTAAGAACAGACCGTCCAAAAGTTTGTATAACATGTGTTAGATTATTTATTTATTTTGTCTGTTAGGCCCGAGTCAGCCAATGGTTAGTAGTTAGCTAAACAAAACTATAGTGTTCGGATAGATGGTCCATTTGTTACCTATTTGTAAGCATATATGACATTGCTATTATTGTTAGAATCAGTTTGATTGCAGGATTCTGATCTGCAAAAAGATATGTTTTAAAGGGATATTAGTGAGGGGCGACGTGGTCTTTCTTAATATTAGTAAACCGAGATGTAATATTATTATTCAAACCAGGCTTTATGTATGACTCGAAGATTATGTTTTTCCTCTTAAACTCTAGAGAGCTCAAAATTAGTTTGAGTATGTTGAGAGTTGAGGATTTAACAGATTTAGTAGGTGGACGAATAAAACTTTCGAAGACGTGCAGGAGGCATAGATAGTTATTTAGGAGTTGTTATTTTTATTTCTATTTCCGTTGTGATGTATTAAGACATTTTTTGTCTATTTAGTACTCTGATCATCTAAGGGGGCATTTTCATATGTCGCTCTTAGGGTATTTTGTAATAATTATATTTGATCAAAACATGGGATAGGTTTTGGGATTGTGTAATGGAATATGAAGCATGTTTTGAGATGTAATTAGTAAAGTATGTTGTTTTTGGAATTTGTGATCTTGTTTCATATTCATGTGCTTATAATATTATGGATACCATTAACATTACCATATTTTGTCATCGGAATTTAATGTTGTAGATGACTACAACGTCTGTAGCGCTTAGCTTCGGGCCTGAAGATAGAGGATATTGCAGCTTTGTATCAGAGCATAAGTTTATGAAAAACATTAAACTTAAAAATGATTTTGAAAACATAATACTAAGGAATTAGATAAAAGATTGGGGTATGGGATAACTCTATAGTAACGTACTTGTATTTGTTATATATACATATACGCTTTATCTATATTCTCCCATCTCTCTTAGGTTATTCTTCTGTATCATACAAAGACACAAATGCATATATAGATGCTAGAAGTGGAAGAGTTAACCTTGGTGGGGGAAGCACCACAGCTAATGGAAATGCTAGACCAAATACCAGACGGAACCCAGATCAGGCACATGCTACAAATGTAGGTTCTGGAGTCCCACAAGTAGACATTGGAGCAATGTATCAGTTCTTTATAAACATGATGCAAGTGGGAGTTGCTACTGGAGTAGTTAGAGGAAATGCTGGAGGAGGAAATCAAGAAGCTCCGGTGGTGAATAACTATGCTGTTTTGAGTAGAGATTATGCTAGGCTTGGAGGAAAGCCATTTGTTAGTACTAAAGATGCAATTGAAGTGGACAATTGGTTTCTTCATTACGAGAGAATTTTTACTGATTTAGGGCTCAATGATGAGCAGAAAAGGAGACTCGCTTCTAGACCCTATAAGGGTTAGCACTGTATTAGTGGAATGGTGTTACTTTTTGAGTCTATGAGGAAACTATGACTTGAGCTTAGTTCAGGAAGAGGTTTGAAGAAAATTTTATGTTGAAGATTGCAAAGTCCACTTTTCTCGGGAAGTTGGTTGAGTTGGAGTAGGGAGATATGACAGTGCTTGAGTATGCAACATGGTTTGAGGATCGAGGGAGATATGGCTATGCTACGGTTGATATTGTGATTAAAAGGAATAAGAAGTTCATTCGTGGGTTGAAGCCTGAGCTTTCTAAGGCCACGTTACCGCATATTAGGGATCCATGTGATGTCGTTGTTGAGATGGCCTTGAGGCATAAAGAGATGCTTACTTGTGTTGAAGGAAATAAGGCCAAGGAAGCTCAAGGATGGTAGAGACAGAAAAGGAAAATTTTCCATAAGAGAGGGGCTCAAAAGGGTGGAGCTGTTAAGAAAGGAAAAGCAAAAGTTGTCTGTTATAAGTGTGACAAGAAAGGACACTATGCCCATGAGACATGCAAAGGAAAGAAAGCTGCTGAGAAGAAAGGAGTGAGGTGTTTCAACTGCGATCAGATTGGACACTATAAGAACCGATGTATGGAGCCAGCCAAGGACGGGAAAGGCTAAGTGTTTGTATTGGAGCCAGCTACCTTGAAACCAACAGCAGAAGAGAGGGGAAAAGCTGTGTTGGGAGGTACGCTTTTGATTTATGGTGTATCAGTTAGAGTTCTATTTGATATCGGTGCATCTTATTCTTTTGTATCTCATTGTTTAGTAGATAAGCTTAACCTAGAACCCTCATACCTAGTTACTTCCTTAAGGGCTGCAAATTCGATAGAAGGGTATACGACACTTAGGATGAAGTGTGACCACCTAGAGTTTGAATTGTTAGGTAATACCTTTGTTTGCAGTTTTCATGTGTTTGGTTTAGCAGGGTTTAGTATTATTTTAGGTATGGATTGGTTAAGTAAATATCTAGAATATTTTTCCATGATAGGAAAATACTACTTAGACACCCTGATTGTAGTGATCAAACAGTACACTCCGTAGAAAACCCTAGTTTCGAGTTAGTGCTTTGTTGGGTGTCATGGAGGTAGAATATGAGTTGAATCAAGTTTTCGTTGTTAGAGAATTTGTAGATGTTTTTGAACATGTAGTGGGATTACCACTGAAACAAGCCATTGAGTTTCAGATAGATTTGGTACTAGGAGCAGAACCGAGAGTAGACCGCCAAGCAGGATGACACCTACCAAGATAAGGGAGTTAAAGGTGTAGCTGGTGGATTTGGAAGGCAAGAATTTTACTAGATAAAGCAGTTTGCCTTAAGGAGTAGCTATAGTATTTGCCAATAAGCCAAATGGATCATTAAGGTTATGTATCGATTATCGTAAGTTGAATGAGAAGACGATAAAGAATGATATCCATTATCTAGAATCGACGATTTATTCGATCAGTTGAGTGGAGCCAAAGTATTTTTCTAGTTTGATTTGGCGATAGGATTCCATCAGCTTAGAGTGGTAGAGGATAGTATTCATTTGACGGTGTTTAGAACCAGATCTGGATCGTACGAAAGGTTAGTGGTGCCGTTCGAACAACTAATGTGCCAGCATTCTTTGTAGATTTGATGAACCGAGTTTCTCGAGAGCACTTGGATAGGTTCATGTTGGTTTTCATAGATGATATTTTGATATACTCTAAGGATGAAAGAGAGCATGAAGTTCTTCTTAGAGTGGTGCTTGAGATGTTGAGACAATATACACTTAAGGTGAAATTTTCGAAGTATCATTTTTGGAAGAAGGAGGTGAATTTCTGGGTCATGTAGTTTCAGAGAAAGGGTTGTCTGTAGATCCGACTAAGATCGAAGAGGTGAATAATTGAAGGAGGCCCAAGACAATGATCGAGATAAAGAGTTTTCTTGGATTAGCTGGGTACTATCGAAGATTCGTTAAGAATTTCTCACGGATAGTGGCACCGATGACCAAGCTAATGCGAAAGGATATGAGGTTCATTTGGACTGATTAGTGTGAGGAGGCATTCCAGAAGCTAAAATACTTATTGACTAATGCACCTATATTAGTTGTTCCAGAAAGGAATCAGGATTTAGTGGTGTACATGGATGCGTGTGGAATAAAATTAGGAGCTGTATTAATGCAAAGGGGTAAAGTGATTGCCTATGCATCTTGACAGCTTAGACCGCACGAGGTTAGATATCCAACGCATGATTTGGAGCTAACTATGGTTATTTTTTCACTAAAGGTGTAGAGACATTACCTCTTAGGAGAGAGATCCGAGTTGTATACGGATCATAAGTCATCGAGGTATTTATTCTCTCGGAAGGAGTTGAATATGAGACGGCGGAGGTGGTTAGAGTTTTTAGCCGCTTATGATTTTGGTATTGAGTATACACCAGGAAAAGGCAACAAGGTTGTGGATGCACTTAGCAGAAAACATCAGAATGAAGTGTTAGCAATGATAGTTGAGTGGAAAGATTTAGAAGCATTGACTACATGCAGAGTATAGTGGAGATCTAAAGCTAGGACTAGTAAGGAAAAAGTTATGTCGTCATGCTTAGAAGTTCGACCGTTGATGATAAAAAAGATTGCTTCTAAGCATAAAGAGGATCCAGTGTTAGCCGAGAGAATTAGAAGGCTTGAGGTTGGAACTGAGATTGATGGTCTAAAGGATTTTAGTCTCGACCTGAAGGGATGGTTGAGAAAGAGGAGACGGTTATGTGTTTCGAATGTTTAGGACTTAAGGAAAGAAGTTCTTGGGTGTTGGATCATAGGTTTTGATTGCTGACAAAAATTCACGAATCTACGACTACGACATCATCCTGACTCAACGACTCAAAGTATGGGTCATATAGTTATATATTTTAACAAGAGTCATCAAATATGTATATAGAGTCTAGTAAGTGCTTTGTTAAAATCTTTCCTCAAGAATCATCATTCACATTCAAATAAACTTGCATGCATATTTTAATCAAAATCAAGTTTTCAAAAAATGCATAGAGCGGGGCTTGAACCCGAGTCACTAATTTGGAAGGCATGTACTCTAACCAAATGAGCTACTGCTGTTTTTGTTTAACAACAGAGTTCAGTCGACTGAACAGGAATAGTCAGTCGACTGAAACTGGAACAAATTTATACACATGCACAGTTTCAGTCGACTGAATTTCCTGCACAGTCGACTGAATTTGGTTCCGAAAATTTTACTTCATATTTTCAGTTAACTGAATTCCCTGCTCAGTCGACTGAATTTAAACCTGCGAATTTTCTCTGAAAAGACACCTTCTTCTTCCCAAGAGTTGCAACATTTCATCAATGGAAATGGAAGCATCTCTTGTTTGCAACCTTTGACAACATATGCATCTCTTCTACAAGTATAAATACATGATTATAACATCATTTAATTCACCGAATTCTCTTGCTTTAATCTTACTATTCTCTTGTTCATATTCTCTAGATATTCTCAAAGCAATCACCAATTTATTGCTTGAATCACTGATTTTGTTTATAACATTCTTTTGATTCATAGAAATTCACATTTCCTAAATCTTCACAAACACATTGCATATTCTCGAGGATAAGATTATAGGAATATTGTACTACATTAGACTCATTAGTGTTGACAAGAACACAAAAAGTCGAATATTGTATTTCAGTAATTGAGTTGAAGTCCTCTTCGGTTGTTGAGGCAAGAAATCCCGTTCGGTTGTTCGGGTAAGTTGTAAACATATTCCTCCGGGTGAAGTGAGGGTATTAGTTAGTGAAATTCCTAAGTGAAGCTTAGGGACTGGACGTAGGACGAGAGGTCCGAACCAGTATAAAATCCTGGTGTCTCCTTGCATTTACCTACTTTATCCACCTAGACTATTTCATTATTCCATATTACACGATCCTACCGCGTAGCCCCCTCTTTCAATTGGTATCAGAGCATGGTATTCTAGAGATCGTAACAACATCCTAGAATAAATTGCTACAAAGAGATCTAGTCAAGGCAATAAGAAGAGGAAGAGCAATAAAGAAAAATCAAAGGAGCAAACAAACAAATGCTTCATGGCAAAAGATAATGAGGTTAGTGATCTAACTTTTGATGATATGATAGAAATAAATTCAGAACTTCTAGACACTTTAAAAAGTCTCAAAAGAAAATATAAGGAAGCTCTAGAAAATCAGAAGAAAGCAGAATACGAAAGAGATATGCTTAAAGACGAGAAGAAAATATTAGAAGAAGAACTTGAGAAAATTCAAGATTCACTCTTTGACAATTCTCAACTCGCTCTATTAAGTCAAGAAATAGAAGCTCAAAAAGAAAAGAATAATGCTCTAGCTTCTGAGAATCATGAGTTAAAAACAAAAATTAAAATTGTTGAGTTAGATAACACTAGTCTCAAAACTAAGCTTGATGGCGTTACTAAAAATATTTCCAATTTTAACAAAGGGAGAGAAAATTTATCCAGGATTATTGAAAATTCTCAACCTGCTTCAAATAAGAAGGGATTAGGTTATGTTAAGAATTCAAAAGCTCTCAATGATAAAAGTGGTTTAGGATATAATAAAATTGATCGTAGAAATAGCACTAGATATGCTTTCATGTATAGTAAAAATGATAGTGCTAGTACTAAATTTCGAGTAAAGCCTAAATCCAATTTTTATAGAAATTCAAATACTACTATGACCTATAATGTTGATGATTTCTTTAGAAGTACAAAATCATTAACAGGAAATATGAATAAAAATAATCTAAGTATATGGGTTCCTATTAATTGGAAAAATAGAGAAAAATACATTAATGATTATTTTGATATGGTAGTTAATAATGAAAATTATATTTATGAAGGTTCAACCACACCCAAATGGGTATGGTTTCCTAAAAATTAGGAAATTATAAGAACCTTGGGTATCGCATGCTTTAAATGTTAATTTTTTTCTGATACCTTACATTATAAGTAGTAGTTATTTTGTTTTATATTGCTCTATGTTAACACTTATGTAAAATATATTTTATATCATCATATAAACTCTCCTTTTTGTCGATGACAAAGGGGAAGAAAGATATTGCTCTCTAACACAATTTGCAGGAATAAACCATGCAAGCACAGATTAAGGGGGAAAAAGATTAAATAGGAATATATAGCATAGATTCAGGGGGAGAAATCGATAGCACAATTACAGGAAGATATTCAGTGAGAGAGATATGATCAACAAAGCTTGTCAAAGATTCGTTCGTAGAAAATGGAGTTGTCATCATCAAAAAGGGGGAGAATGTTGGATCATAGGTGTAGGGTCTAGATTAACCCTAGAGGGGGGGTGAATAGGGTTATAGCAAATTTTCTCGATATAAACACAGAAACAAAACGCAGAAATAAATATGCTGAAAAGGTAAATCACACACAAAATTTACCCAGCTTCGGCAACCCCTGCCTACTGCTGCATTCCCAGATTTCTATTAGAATTAAACAGTATCACGCTTACAAACACTCTACTAGACTCGCAGACATTTGCTCCCGCTCACAAACACTCTACTAGACTCGCAAACATTTGCTCCCGCTCACAAACACTCTACTAGACTCGCACACCCTGCTCCCGCCTATAGAGTTTCGTTTACTCGCAAACTCTGCTCCCGACTACAATAGAACTTTGCTTACTCGCAAACTCTGCTCCCGCCTATAGAGCTTTGCAAACTCGCACACCCTGCTCACTGAATTAATTCTAACTAGACAATCTGACACGACCTAATCCCTAGGTGGTGATTTACAAATTCTTTGTTTCGAAAAATAAAAAACAACAATTAATTAAAAAATTAATAACCCTAAATAAAACACTAAAGGCCTAAAAAATTAACCCCCTTTTTTTTCTTTTAACAAGGTCGGCCCCTTTTTTCACTCTTGCCCGTTCCTTTTTGCCTCGTTCCTTTGTGAAAAATGATGGCTCTGCAAATTAGGGCTTCGTTCCTCTTTGAGATAGTTGGCGGCTCTTTTCGATCTTAGGGCTTTGTTCCTTTTCGTGAATAATGGCGGCTTGTATTCGTCTGTGCAAATTAGGACTTCTGCTCCTTCGATCCAATTTAGGGTTTTTGAAATTCGAAGCTTGCGACTGCGATCGAATTACTGATTCGGCGTTCTTTTGTCAATCGATGATTTCCTTTGTGCACTTCAACTGCTTCGAATTGATCGAATTCGAAAAGCTTCGGTATGTACTTTCTGCTCTTTTTGCTTTTCTGTTTGTATGCTTGAATTCGATGATTTGATTGCCGATGATAACTGGGCTTTTATATGTGTTCCTATTCCTTGAATTACGTTCGTTTGAATTCGTCAATTTACTTGCTCTGGCCGCTTGATTTTACTTTGATGATTGAGATTTCACTGACTTTTTCATGTGCGTATACATTGATATTACTTGGTTGACACGGTGTTGATTTATTGCTCGGTCAATACGGTTTTGAATTGTGATGATCAAGGCTTGATTTTTAACTTCGTCAATTACCTTTGCTACCTCGATTTTGACTTGTTCATTATATGACTTCGGTCATGATTTGTTCATCTTGAAATTCATTTGTGAATTCATGTGCTTGTTCATTAGCTCTTGATTTTATACTGCAGTTATCTTCGACATTGACTTCTGTATATTTTGTAGCATGTCACTGGATGTATTCCTGTAGTAGCTTTGTTCAAGTTATCTTGGGAATTGTTGTATCCATTGCAGTCTTATAATCTTCACTCTGGCCATACTGCATTGTTTCGATGTCATTGATTTGTCTAGCCTCGGCATTGACTGATTTCATGCTTGTTTGTTGCTGTTAGCTTTGGTGTATGGTCAGTGATGCACTTGGTTTGAGTTCATTTCTGAGGCAGTTTGCATGTATGGGCTGCTATGTTGTATATATGAACTGCTTCATGCATTTTTGTGACCTTCATGTATACACTACAGTTTGTACATGCATTTGCATCATTGTTGGGTTGCTGTATATATGAACTTGCATTCATTCGAGTTGTATTTATATTTTGGTCATTGTAGTATGTTGTCACTTGTTGTCTGCATTTCATATGCTTGCAACCTTGCTATAATATTGGCTTGTGACATTCATGTTGCGGTCCATATTCTTTTGATCACTTGATTATTGTTTGCACTGTCCACTTGAACCTGTAGTCTGCCTTAATCATCTTATAACCTGGTCTGGTGCACCTTGTTTCATGTTTGAGACTGTGCTTGCATTGTACTTGGTCGACACTTGCATCACTCTGGTTATTCTTCATTGTCTGTTGCATCTTTGGTTTTGGAGCTGCTGTGTTATCATCCTTTTGTCTGCCTGTAGACCATGTTGCATGCATGTTTGCATATTGCCTTGCTTGGTCTCTGTTCTTTGTTCATTGGTCAATGCTTGGTCATTGCACTGCTGAACTTGATTCACTTCATGTATGGCTGTTCTGATTTGTTGAAGCTTTGAACTGTTTCATGCATTATTGATGCTCTTTGTAGTGGATGTACTGCATGTCCGTTGATTTGAGGCTGTGTCATGTTTGAACATAGCATTCATGTGTACTTTTGATTTGCACCTGAGTTGAATCCAGTTTTAAAACTCGAGTTTGACCTTGTGCTGAGAGTCATGATTTTCAATGTTATTGCACGTGAGTTGAACCCGGTTTTTCATTTGGGTTTGACCTGTGCTCACCTGTCCCTGTAAATCAATCAAGTGTATATATTGGCGTGCACGGCCTTGTGGCATATACAGTAATATACCGTGTATGTCACAAGTTGTTCGTGTATGATGAATTCAAATTTAAATTATGACGAACAACCCAAATAACTGAGGCAAATCATATTTTCAAAAATTATCTTTTATTTTTGAATTGCAAAAATATTTCTTTTTCAATTTTACTGCGTTAGTTTATATTTTTGCAGATTGCTCAGATGCTAGTTTCAAACTGGAATGCAGTTGAAAATAAATACGAGTGTGAGTGATATGTAGTGAGGTCAACTGTAAATATGAAATGTGATGTAATTGTAATCAAAGTTGTATAGTTATAGTGGGAGCTTGAAATCGTACTATTCAAAGTTGTAATAAATATTTATTTGAATAAAATATTCGTTTGAATTCAAATTCTGTGTTATTTAATTTATTCAACAAATATTTATTTAATCTGTGAAAAATAGAATAGTATATTAACAAATACATTTAAACGAATGTATATATGTTTATTATAATCAAACAAAAATCATATAAGCGCATATTCAACAATCTCTCCCTTTTGATGATAACAAACATATATTTAAGATTTTGAATGTATTAAATGTATTTGATCGTTCAATTTGCTCCCCCTATTTGAATGCTTCCTCTCTACATGATACTCCCCCTACATATATGCATACAAATAGAAATATATAAATGAGCCTATATGCAAATGGAAAATTATTTGACCTTTGCTTGATTCTATTTGACAAAATCTTAACTTATCTCTCCCTCTTTTGTTATCAGCAAAAGAATAACAGTGTTATAAAAATAGGGATGAAGTGACAGACATGAATCAAACATTTAACTCAATTGAATATAAATATCAAATTTCAATAAAACTCAAACAAAAATCATAATTACCCTTGTTAGACGCATATTCCACTTTCAGAAGTGATGGGGATAAAATCATCAAAAAAATCATACAGTTCTGTCTATTTGTGGTATATTTATTTCAGGAAATTTGAATATCTACTAACCATGCATAACCGTTAGGACTTTTAAATGAGATTAGTAGTATTCACAATTTTTATTTAAAAAATGAAATCAAGTATCTTCTAACCACGCATGACCGTGAGGACTTTTAAATGGGATTAGAATCAACTTGTCTATTTAAATCAATTAATTTTGATATGCGTTCCATACATGCATAACCGTGAGGACTTTTAAATGAGCATGGAAGCACATAATCAAAAATCCAAGTAATTCACCCATGCATAACCGTGAGGACTTTTAAATGAGAGTGAATACTTTGGATATTTATTTTTATTGTCAAATATAATAAATTGAAGCACAAATAATTTCCTTCACAAATTAAAAGATATTGAAGAACGAATGATTTCCTTTGTAAACTACCACAAATTTACATGCTATATATGATTTTGATGAGTGATGGTCGATAGAAAGATGATAGAAATAGAAATGATCATGGAATTTTTACCTAACAAAAAGTTTTTATAACTCTTGTTATGAAATTCTAAAGAAATTTTCTAATTATATTGTCTTGAGTTATAACATATGATAAATATCAACACTCATCACTTTTTCAATCACTATTTATCTTTTCAATAATCAAAGGGAGTCAGATTAGTCAAAATAGTCATTTAAAATCAAATTCAAAAATTATAAAATCAATTTTTCAAAAAATGACTAATCTGTAAATATGGTCAAACATGATTTTCTCGAAGGGGTTATATGAGAAAAATTTTGCTATTTGAAAGATTATTTCAAGTGAAATATATGCAGATATTTTCTTTGAAAAACGATGCAGCAAATGAATGTTTCAAAAATTAATCACGTTACACTAATAATTTTTCTATCAACTATATTACCAGTGTAATCTGCATCTGAATTTAAATTTCACTCAATATTCACTCGTTGGATGACAAAGACCATATTTGTGAAATTTCAACAAACTATCTCAGAATGAAATTTGAAATGAAGCCATGTTATCACTCAAACAAATATCATAGTGTTAAACTTAGAAACCATAGGATGAACCCCTATCAACAGTCATTAAAACTTCATTATTTTTTCAAAACAATTTCTTGAAATTTCAACAACTTCATAAAGTTTTAACAATTTCAAAAATTTCTTAAAATCCTTTTTATAGCATGAGTAAACAGTAATCAATCAACATCATAATTTGACCAAACAGATTAAGTTCAATGATGAAAGGATGGTTGGTCTACTTTTAAGCACACATCAAAGTAAGAACAAGTCAAAAGAAATCATATCAATTAAGAATGAGTCAGAATTAAAAAATCATCTCTTTTCAACATCACAATCTTTGGCTGATTTCATTCTGAATATGGTGCAGATTATCACATTTAACATATCGTTCAAAACAAATTTACCTGTTTTACCTTTACGATAATTTTTCATTGTTGTCTATTGTGATTCTGTCACCTTTGTACTAGGCTAAGGAACTTTGCTTTGTCGCCCGTTGTGTTTCTGGAACAGCCAAAATCCAGAGAACACTGTTGTTGTTCCTTAGCCTTCCACCACACCTACACGATGAAAGATTTATGTGACCTATTTGTTTTTATAGGTCCATGACTGTTAGTGGCAGAATATGAAACATATGTTTGTGGAGACCCAAAACTATTTATATATGTTCCTTTTGGCACCCAAATTTGTTTGACTTTCAAAGAGTTTATATTTGTGCTTTTTGGAACCTAAATTGGTATAGTTTTCACGTGTTTGGGTCTATACCAACAATTATTTTGATTATGTCCAAATTTTCTACAAATCGTGCACATTAAATTGACTTGATTAAATTTTGTGTTCTTGTTCCTATGACTATGATGTCCAATTATTTCAGATCGAGCTAAGACACTTTTACCTTTATCATCATCTTGTGATTTTCCAAAACCTAGTCCTTTTCTGTTGTTAGCAAAAATTTGATTTCCCAATAACATTTTGAAAGATTTTTCTCCTTTTGAAAAGTTATTCAGGGATTTCTCAAGATTTTGGACTCTGGTTTTTAATGTTGAGTTTTCAGTGACAAGTGAGGTGCATCGATTTATAAAATCCTTTTTCCTAGTGTTGATGGTTTCCTTAAGATTCAAGTTTTCTTTTTCAAGATTCACAAAGTTATTCCTAAGTTTTGATAATTCTGAATCTAAAATCTTACATTGGTTACATTTTAGGTTTTGAATATTTTCAAGTTCAGTTTCTAACCTAGAATTTTCATGGGCGAGTTTCCTCCTTTCATATTTCAGTTTTTCAATTTTTGATTCAAGACTATCAATTGTTTTAGTAAGATCTAAGCACATAAAAACAAGATCTCTATAGGAATACTCACCTGCCTCACTAGATTCCTCGGAGCTTGCTTCTGAATTTGATTTAGCTATAAGACACAAGTTAGCCTCCTCCGAGCTGCTATCCGAAACTTCCTCTCCTTCATCATCCCAAGTCGCTGCAAAGGCCTTCTTCTTCTTTTTCTTTCCTTTGTTGTCTTTGAGAAGTGGGCATTTTGGTTTGATGTGGCCAGGCTTGTTGCAGTTATAACATGTCAGTTCATTATCGGAATTTTCAGAATCTTTTGGCCTATTACGACTTGTTTTCTTCTTGAGTGGCTTGAATCTAGACCATCTTCTAAGATTATTGACAGCCATTGCAAGCTCTTCAATTGGATCTTCTTCATCTTCATCGCTCTCTTCTTTGCTCTTTAAGGCAATCGTCTTCTTCTTTGGTTCGGAGTTGTTGCGTTCTTCCTTTGCTTTTAGCTCAAGCTCATATGTCATCAAGTTGCCAATCAACTCCTCCATGCTTAGTTTGCTCAAATCTTTTGATTCTTGGATTGCCGTGATTTTTGCCTCAAAGTTCATCGGTAAGACTCGTAGTATCTTCCGTACAAGCTCTACCTCAGTGAAGACCTTCCCAAGCGCTCTAGCGTTGTATATCAAGGTTGAAAAGCGTCCAAACATATCCTTTATGCTCTCGCCTTTGTCCATCACAAAGTTTTCGTATTCATTGCTGAATAGGGCTAGACGAGACTCCTTGACTTGAGAAGTTCCTTCGTGTGTCACCTCCAAAGTGTGCCAAATTTCCTGTGTTGTTGTACAATGAGAAATTCTATTAAATTCATTTTTATCAAGAGCACAGATCAAAGCATTCATGGCTTTAGCATTTGTCGTTTTTAATTTCTTATCGTTAGCATCCCAGCTATCCTTAGGTTTAGGAATCTCAGTATCACCAACGATTATAGTGGGAGGTTTATAGCCAGTTTCAATAATATCCCAAACATCATAATCAACAGAACTAAGATAGATACCCATCCTAACTTTCCAATAAGCATAATCGTTTCCGTTAAACATGGGTGGCCTAGCAATAGATTGCCCCTCAGAAAAAGCATTATTCGGTGAATTCATGACTCTAGAGTTAAAAACAAAATACCGGACTCTGATACCATTTGTAGGATCTAGATTAACCCTAGAGGGGGGTGGATAGGGTTATAGCAAATTTTCTCGATATAAACACAGAAACAAAACGCAGAAATAAATATGCTGAAAAAGTAAATCACACACAAAATTTACCCAGCTTCGGCAACCCCTGCCTACTGCTGCATTCCCAGATTTCTATTAGAATTAAACAGTATCACGCTTACAAACACTCTACTAGACTCGCAGACATTTGCTCCCGCTCACAAACACTCTACTAGACTCGCAAAAATTTGCTCCCGCTCACAAACACTCTACTAGACTCGCACACTCTGCTCCTGCCTATAGAGTTTCGTTTACTCGCAAACTCTTCTCCCGCCTACAATAGAAATTTGCTTACTGGCAAACTCTGCTCCCGCCTATAGAGCTTTGCAAACTCGCACACCCTACTCACTGAACTAATTCTAACTAGACAATCTGACACGACCTAATCCCTAGGTGGTGATTTACAAATTTTTTGTTTCGAAAAATAAAAAACAACAATTAATTAAAAATTTAATAACCCTAAATAAAACACTAAAGGCCTAAAAAATTAATCCCCCTTTTTTTTCTTTTAACAAGGCCGGCCCCTTTTGTTCACTCTTGCCCGTTCCTTTTTGCCTCGTTCCTTTGTGAAAAATGATGGCTCTGCAAATTAGGGCTTCGTTCCTCTTTGAGATAGTTGGCGGCTCTGTTCGATCTTAGGGCTTTGTTCCTTTTCGTGAATAATGGCGGCTTGTATTCGTCTGTGCAAATTAGGACTTCTGCTCCTTCGATCCAATTTAGGGTTTTTGAAATTCGAAGCTTGCGACTGCAATCGAATTACTGATTCGGCGTTCTTTTGTCAATCGATGATTTCCTTTGTGCACTTCAACTGCTTCGAATTGATCGAATTCGAAAAGCTTCGGTATGTACTTTCTGCTCTTTTTGCTTTTCTGTTTGTATGCTTGTATTCGATGATTTGATTGCCGATGATGACTGGGCTTTTATATGCGTTCGTATTCCTTGAATTACGTTCGTTTGAATTCGTCAATTTACTTGCTCTGGCCGCTTGATTTTACTTTGATGATTGAGATTTCACTGACTTTTTCATATGCGTATACATTGATATTACTTGGTTGACACGGTGTTGATTTATTGCTTGGTCAATACGGTTTGGAATTGTGATGATCACGGCTTGATTTTTAACTTCGTCAATTACCTTTGCTACCTCGATTTTGACTTGTTCATTATATGACTTCGGTCATGATTTGTTCATCTTGAAATTCATTTGTGAATTCATGTGCTTGTTCATTAGCTCTTGCTTTTATACTGCAGTTATCTTCGACATTGACTTCTGTATATTTTGTAGCATGTCACTGGATGTATTCCTTTAGTAGCTTTGTTCAAGTTATCTTGGGCATTGTTGTATCCATTGCAGTCTTATAATCTTCACTCTGGCCATACTGCATTGTTTCGATGTCATTGATTTGTTTAGCCTCGGCATTGACTGGTTTCATGCTTGTTTGTTGCTGTTAGCTTTGGTGTATGGTCAGTGATGCACTTGGTTTGAGTTCATTTCTGAGGCAGTTTGCATGTATGGGCTGCTATGTTGTATATATGAACTGCTTCATGCATTTTTGTGACCTTCATGTATACACTACAGTTTGTACATGCATTTGCATCACTGTTGGGTTGCTGTACATATGAACTTGCATTCATTCGAGTTGTATTTATATTTTGGTCGTTGTAGTATGTTGTCACTTGTTGTCTGCATTTCATATGCTTGCAACCTTGCTATAATATTGGCTTGTGACATTCATGTTGCAGTCCATATTCTTTTGATCACTTGATTATTGTTTGCACTGTCCACTTGAACCTGTAGTCTGCCTTGATCATCTTGTAACCTGGTATGGTGCACCTTGTTTCATGTTTGAGACTGTGCTTGCATTGTTACTTGGTCGACACTTGCATCACTCTGGTTATTCTTCATTGTCTATTGCATCTTTGGTTTTGGAGCTGCTGTGTTATCATCCTTTTGTCTGCCTGCAGACCATGTTGCATGCATGTTTGCATATTGCCTTGCTTGGTCTCTGTTCTTTGTTCATTGGTCAATGCTTGGTCATTGCACTGTTGAACTTGATTCACTTAATGTATGGCTGTTCTGATTTGTTGAAGCTTTGAACTGTTTCATGCATTATTGATGCTCTTTGTAGTTGATGTACTGCATTTCCATTGATTTGAGGCTGTGTCATGTTTGAACATAGCATTCATGTGTACTTTTGATTTGCACCTGAGTTGAATCCAGTTTTAAAACTCGGGTTTGACCTTGTGCTGAGAGTCGTGATTTTCAATGTTATTGCACGTGAGTTGAACCCGGTTTTTCATTTGGGTTTGACCTGTGCTCACATGTCCCTGTAAATCAATCAAGTGTATATATTGGCGTGCACGGCCTTGTGGCATATACAGTAATATACTGTGTATGTCACAAGTTGTTCGTGTATGATGAATTCAAATTTAAATTATGACGAACAACCCAAATAACTGAGGCAAATCATATTTTCAAAAATTATCTTTTATTTTTGAATTGCAAAAATATTTCTTTTTCAATTTTACTGCGTTAGTTTATATTTTTGCAGATTGCTCAGATGCTGGATTCAAACTGGAATGCAGCTGAAGATAAATACGAGTGTGAGTGATATGTAGTGAGGTCAACTGTAAATATGAAATGTGATGTAATTGTAATCAAAGTTGTATAGTTATAGTGGGAGCTTGAAATCGTACTATTCAAAGTTGTAATAAATATTTGTTTGAATAAAATATTCGTTTGAATTCAAATTCTGTGTTATTTAATTTATTCAACAAATATTTATTTAATCTGTGAAAAATAGAATAGTATATTAACAAATACATTTAAACGAATGTATATATGTTTATTATCATCAAACAAAAATCATATAAGCGCATATTCAACAATAGGTTTTGATTGCTGACAAAAATTCACGAATCTACGACTACGACATCATCCTGACTCAACGACTCAAAGTATGGTTCATATAGTTATATATTTTAACAAGAGTCATCAAATATGTATATAGAGTCTAGTAAGTGCTTTGTTAAAATCTTTCCTCAAGAATCATCATTCACATTCAAATAAACTTGCATGCATATTTTAATCAAAAATCTAGTTTTCAAAAAATGCATGGAGTGAGGCTCAAACCCGGGTCACTAGTTTGGAAGGCATGTACTCTAACCAAATGAGCTACTGCTGTTTTTGTTTAACAACAGAGTTCAGTCGACTGAACAGGAACAGTCAGTCGACTGAAACTGGAACAAATTTATACACAAGCACAGTTTCAGTCGACTGAATTTCCTGCACAGTCGACTGAATTTGGTCCCGAAAATTTTACTTCATATTTTCAGTTGACTGAATTCTCTGCTCAGTCGACTGAATTTAAACCTGCGAATTTTCTCTAAAAAGACACCTTCTTCTTCCCAAGAGTTGCAACCTTTCATCAATGGAAATGGAAGCATCTCTTGTTTGCAACCTTTGACAACATATGCATCTCTTCTACAAGTATAAATACATTATTATAACGTCATTTAATTCACCGAATTCTCTTGCTTTAATCTTACTGTTCTCTTGTTCATATTCTCTAGATATTCTCAAAGCAATCACCAATTTATTGCTTGAATCACTGTTTTTGTTTATAACATTCTTTTGATTCATAGCAATTCATATTTCCTAAATCTTCACAAACTCATTGCATATTCTCGAGGATAAGATTATAGGAATATTGTACTACATTAGACTCATTAGTGTTGATAAGAACACAACAAGTCGAATATTGTATTTCAGTAATTGAGTTGAAGTCCTCTTCGGTTGTTGAGGCAAGAAATCCCGTTCGGTTGTTCGGGTAAGTTGTAAACATATTCCTCCGGGTGAAGTGAGGGTATTAGTTAGTGAAATTCCTAAGTGAAGCTTAGGGACTGGACGTAGGACGAGAGGTCCGAACCAGTATAAAATCCTGGTGTCTCCTTGCATTTACCTACTTTATCTACCTAGACTATTTCATTATTTCATATTACACGATCCTACCGCATAGCCCCCTCTTTCATAATATACAACTTTGTGTACAGTATAGTATAGTATACAGTGTCGGAAAATTCATCATCAACTACTTCTTTAATTATTGGTATGACAAGATGTTTTAGAAGATTGTCAAAATCTTTTGTTATAGCTTTCTAATGACATAAAAATTGTTTTTTTAGTTTGCAATTGTATAAAGAATTTCTTATATATTAAATAAAATAAATAGAAATCTTACCGTTATTGTTATTGCAAAGTAGTGCTTACGATTAGTGTTTTCTAGTTTTGTTAAGGACCACTAAGTCACCTTCAAATTGAAAATTGAAAATTGAAAATTTGAAATATTGAAGTCTAGTTATATTAAAATGGTGATAGTACTTCAAATTTAGTCTATACTGCATGTATACAAACAAGAAAATTAATTAGTGACAAAAACATTATATATGGTATAATGATTTGCATATTATTTGGTATCCAATATTGTACGTATCAAGTCCATATTGCAACACAATAAATAATAAAACGCTAATAGATAATTTTGTCAAAAATTATCACCAAAGTTCAAATTAAAAAAATGTATTTCAGATTTTTATATGAACGAAGTGGGTCCAAATTGGTGAAGAATTGAATTATGCATTATCTAAATTGGTGCAGAATTGATTTATGTTGTTAACCCGCCTTTTGGCAAGGCCGTATATGGGCAGATTTAACTAAATCGACTGCTCGTTTGTCGAGACTGGAATACGATGGGTTTGAGCCAACTAGATGGATAGATGGTCAGTCCTAGGTGATTCGGTGTATATGGCTCAGCCTAGGTGGTTCGGCAGGTGCCGCTTGGCCAAGGATGAAAGGTCATGCATGGCTCGGCCTAGGTGGGTCGGCCAAGATAGGATGGTCGGGCCTGGTCCGACTTTGGAGTGGATTGGCACTGGTGGTTCAACCTTGAAGGGACCAGCCTTGGTGGACTTGTTATATGGGATCGACATTGGTGGTCCGGCCTCGATGAGATCGACCTTGGTGGACTGGTTATATGGGATCGGCATTGGTGGTCCGACCTTGATGGGATTGGCCTTGATGGATTAGTTATATGGGATCGGCATTGGTGGTTCGGCCTAGATAGGATCGGTCTTGGTGGTTCGTCATGTTTTGGTTCGGTTGTACTGAAGTGGATCGGCGGATGTGGCTCCGCTTGCCTGGTTTGGCCGTAGTGTTGAGTCTGGTTCGGCTATGGCCTTAATGGGCCTGAACTACTCAGGAAGCCCGGTAACTCGAGTTTTGCCTATAAATACAACATGTGGGGCTTTAAAAAACAGATCTTTATTTTGCTTCCGTTCTTATTCCCTATTAAGGCTACTCTATCATCGTTGCTTTAAAAACTCTGGATCGTAACTACAATTGATTCGGATATCAATAGAAAGGAATTTTTTAGAGTGGATATAGGCCGGAGTTAGCCGAACCACTATAAATCCTGTGTTATTACTGCTTTCTTTTTAACTTTTATTGTTCTTCACATACTCTCTACATACATATTATCTATGATCTGTGACCGTGATTTGGTTCTTTCATCTGGTTTTGGATGTTAGTGACCAATTTTGGCGTTAATATGCGCATTTGAATGTACGACTGGAATGTAAAAATATGCTTGCATTTCTGTACATAAATGAGAACTGAAGAGCGCTAAATTCACGGTTTCACCTTTTTTTAAACCTTCATGTACCAGTCAAAATTTTTATCTAACCACTAATGAATGTTCATAAAAATATGTTTTCGATGTCTTTCCTTTGCACAATCGCAAGTTCCTTTCCTATTTCTCCTTCCTACGCCGTTGCACTATAAAATTAACAAATAGTGAATATAGTAGTAAGTAATTGATCGATAATGTTTTCATTAAATTTCAAATGGATTTAGTCACTTACTTTACATCTCCCACACAATAGAAAAATGATTCAATGGTAGAAGTGTGACAATCCACCTCCTCAAGCATTAGAAATTGATATTAATACATCCTCGGTATTCACGTGTCGCAAATCCAAGTGTCGGAGAGGCAGATTATCATGAGATAAAAGAAAATGAGGATAGAAGATTAAAAAAAATAGAATCTCATATCATATTCAACATTTAATTATACATATGAGCAGTACATGCAATTACTCTAAACTGCTCCATTAGAGTTCTAGTAAGTACTAATCCAGCTACGATATTTATAGCTACCTATCCTCATAAGTGCTGGTAGATACATGATACAAAATACAGTAGAATTAATAGATAACTTTCTAAAAAGGACCCAAAATTCTTCATGCTCCATGCTCCTTCTCGAAATGATCCATGCTACTAACTACTTGGCTGTTTGAAAAATAAGGCACCCAGAGTTTAAGGGAAAAGGAAAATAAACTCCGGGTCAGTCATGGGACTACTGTGAGAAACTCAGAATATGGGTATTTAAAAACAAATGGTCTCTTATAAGACCACGCCGCACATAAACATAGAATAGGCTTTTACATTATGATAATCAAAATCTTTACAACACAAAATGAAGATATTATTTTTAATGATATTCTTTTGAAAACACTTTTCAAGTAAACTTATATAATCTTAACCGAAATTGTTACTTGATTAAATTCCAGCATAAAAGGTTCTAAATCAAGCCCGAAGGTACTTATTAGAGAATGGATTTCCATTCAATGGCAGGTAAGGAACTACCTTTTGTACAGTAACTCTCTAAAGGGAAGCACCGAGGATCAACACCTCTAAAACTTCTACACCTAGCAAGATCGGCCTACCCGCAGACCCATCCGGTAGCGGATAGAACCGAATATGGCATCACCCTAGCCATAACCGATTTATCCGAGATCTCATAGCATACACAACATACTCGACATATAGAGAGTAATCTAGAAAGGTGATAACCATACCCTAATGGTTGCGAACCACATAGCCTTATGGCACGCCCTATTTAAGCCATTTCCAGGTGATGAGACCCAAGGTAATGATTATCTTTCACATAGAACATTCTACTTTGATTGTCACATTGCTAATTCCATCACACATTATTAATTTCCACAAATGTACAACCTTCGATCTTAGACGTCTCAGAGAAGGGTGGTAAGTATAGGAGAACTACCTCATACACCACCAAACAGATATACGTTTGTAAAATTCAATGTACGCGTATGTTAGAAATGCAATGTCAGAAATTCGTCCCTACAAGCTGTCCAGGAACTGGAAAAACCAAAGGAACTCTCCGACGACAACATATGGGGAATCATCCCTAGGATTAGTAACGAGCAGCCCTTGCATCAAAGATCAAATGAAGGTACTACTGCCTTATATATATACATACATACATACATACATACATATATATATATATATATATATGTCATGGGAAATTTTCCTGGAGGGTCGGTGACAAGCATCCCTTCACTCTATTTATTATCATTCCATGTCTTCACCTTCAAATGTGTAAATTAGTTCGAAGTGGTTTTGGATAGGAATCACCCAGATCCGATCTTGGTTCCTTCGAACCAATCATCGATAAGAAGATTTAAAGAAAATATATGATTATAATTTGATTAATTACTTTCTCCTTATCAAAAATATATCTTCTAGAAATATATATCTTTAAAACATTTCTTTTTAGTATATAAAAAATTATTAAACCTCTCTTTAACTTTGAAAATACCAAATCAAAATCATTTCTCATAAATCACATTGCAAAACCTTATTGAGTAAAAAAGGATCGATAGAAATTATACAAATTCTACTCAACATCAATTTTCTCATTCAACCTTTAATGTCCGTCGAATAGCGATGAAATCGCCTTTCAAATTCAGTACGAGTTCCCTCCTTAGAATTTAATACCAAGTATAAGAAGATTATTGCTATATAATCCAAGTTGTAATAAGTTTGGAAAAACTAAATCTTTCATACTTGCCTCATTTCCGAAATTTCGACCTTATCAATTCCTCACCTAGGAAAGAGGCTAGTTGAGCCAGGATTTAGTTGCTTCTGAACATTTCCTTAGTTTAAGTACCTCACATTCGGATCTCACGAATAGAAAATCCAGTCTACTTATCGGCTTATAGAGCTAAGATTGAATCACTTAATTATAACGGCTTTTCTTAAAATCATTTGTTTAAACTCTTTAAAATAATTATAAAACCTCCATATTATCTTTAAAATACTATTTTTTTTATTTGAAAACATTTTTAAAAGATTTGTGAAAGAATACTTAATTTTAATGCTATATTTCAAAAGTAATTGAAAGTACCGCAAAAAGTGCAATGAATGGTGCTTTTAAGGCTTATTTGATCAAAACTACTTTTCGATCATTTAGAAATTCATTTTTATAGCTCAAATCGAACATTTAATATATTTATAGAGTTTATTCCATATTCTTAAAGGATTAAAAATATCGATTTTAAAGAATTTATCGCTTTGGTTTCTAAACTGCCAAAGCACTTTGTAAACTTGATTTGCTAATATTTCAAAATTTATTAAATGAAATCTTGATCATTTCCTTTTGTTTGAAAACTATGATAATAAGAGTTTGAAATCTAAAGAATTCTGACTCTGATTCCATTGTGTAAATGGATTTAAACTTTTATGGTGCGAAATCGCAAACTGCCGTTACGCAAGGCACCTATTTTTGACTCAATTTTCATATCCTTTCCTAACTTTATCGAAACAATTTTAAATGTTTATAAAATATCTATAAATCATTTTAAACCATTTTAAAGAGCTTTAGTAATCTCATATGCACTATTTATTTATTAAAGGAAAGTGATTTCCTTCATGATATTCGACGTGTATTAAATGTGAATCATTACACATCCAAACAAACATATTATCATATCCAAATATGGTTCACATTCATCACAACTAAGCATAGCTGAACATATATACCATCCAATATATCATAATATAAATAGAGTTTCTCACCATAGACTTAATCGAACTAACTTTAAAACGATTACAGCTCCGCTACGTGGAAAATTTAGCTTGCTAAGCTTGCACTAAAGCTCTTAAATGGGCTTGGCCTTTGGTGGTAGGATGCTCACGGCCTTGCTTGGAAGAGGGTAAAGGCTTGGCGTTTAGTGGTAGGAGGTGGTGGCCATGGGTTTCAAGCGGAAAATGTTTGGATTTGCTTTAGTTTGAAGTGTTTGTATAATATATTTACTATATAATTTAATTTTTCCATAATTTTTGCCATAATTTTCTTTAGGTAAGAGGCCATTGAAGTGGAGAGAAGAAGTGAAGAAGGCCTAGGAATTTATGAGTGAATGAAGTGAAGATGGATGGTGGTATTTATAGGAAAAAATGCGAGTAGAAATAACATTATATTCACTTTCGATTTCATCACCATTGCCTCACCTCCACACCCCCACTTACCTTATTATCCATGGCCGAACATCCCCCATGTATGTGGCCATGTGCTTGTACTTAGGGTATAAGAGGTTGGCTTTGAATTTTCTTAAGGATGAAGTTTTTGGAATATATTTAGATATTTTGTTATATATATATATATATATATATATATATATATATATATATATATATATTAGTGTGTGTGTATAAGTGTATTTGTATGTATATGTGTTCATGTGACATGTATATGTATATGCACATGTATATGTGCATATGGATCTCACAATGATCTATAATGTTGGTCAACTTTTCTAGGTTGAATCGTTATGGATTTCGATTTCGATTTGCGGTCATATTTTCACTTCTCATTATATATGTGTGTGTGTGTGTGTGTGCGCGCGCGCGCGCGTGTGTGTTTGTGTGTGTGTATGTATGGATGTATGTATATGTATATGTATATATGTAAGTATTTGTAACCAAAGTTTGAAAATAATATTTCTAGCATTATATATTAAATAAAAGGGCTTATTTAATAATTAAAATGATTTTTAAATCATTTAAACTCCATTTAAATTAAAAAATCATTTATTCCAAAATAGTGATATCATTGATGATGTCGTAAAGAGATTTAAACTTCAAAATAAAATATATAATTTTGTTACATATTCTCTCATATGAGTGTATGTATCCAACTTCGTGTACGATGTTGAATGGTCTAAGAGCTGTTTATTGATAAAAGGTTTTTGGTCATTTTGTCGATATTTTGTCAAAGTGTGTGCATATATATATATATATATATATATATATATATATATATATATATATATATATATATATTTGTAAATATTTATTCAAAATAAGATTAAAAATATTATTTATTGTTCAAAACATTATCATTTATGTTTAAAAAAATTGTATTTGAATATTTTAAAATTTTCCAAAGTGAATTTTTCGGTTCGTTGCATACTTTCCCTTTAAAAGAATTTCGTCCTCGAAATTAAGGATAAGAAGAAAATGGCTCAAAAAGGAATATATATTTGACAAAGGGAAATATATATAAGGTATGATAAGTGACCACACCACAGGCGGTGAGTACACTATCTGGATACCACTTGCAAACTATACATCAATCTAAACTCAAGATAAGCTTTCCTCATTCTATATTATGTTACCCCAGTCTTCAGCATCACCACTCCATTGGACTTTAACCAACTTTACTACCTTCCTTCTCAATCGCTTCTCATCGCGATCCACGATTCGAACTGTCGTCTGATAACTGCTAAATTTGGTTCTACTTCTAAATCTTTTTGGGCAGCTGATCTATAATATGCTCTAAATCATGCACATATTTTTCGTAGATGGGATACGTTAAAGACAGTGTGCACACCCGATAACCTTTCGAGAAATTCCACTCGATAAGCTAATGGGTCGGTCCGCTCAAGAATGGAAAAAGGTCCAATAAACTAAGGTGCGAACTTCCCTACCCATCCAAATCTTACCCTCCTCTCATCGGAGAGACTTTCAAGAATACAAAATCTCCAACCGAGAATTCCAAATTTGTATGCCTTTGATTGGTATAACTTTTATGCCTACTCTAGGCTTTTTTCATCTTCTTTCTGATCAAGTCTACCTTTTCTGAGGCATCTCGAATCATATCAGGACCAAGTATTAACCGATCTTCAGTTTCGATCCAACATGCAGGGGATTTACTTTGATGACCATATAAAGCTTCGTACAGTGTCACGCCAATACTTGCTTGATGGCCATTATTATAAGAGAATTCCACTAGATGAAAGTTTTCCCATAAACCCACAAAATCTAAGATACAATCTCTTGGAAGATCTTCCAATACTCGATTTACCCTTTTAGTTTGCCCATTAGTCTGGGGATGATATGCGGTGCTTATACACAGCTTTATTCCCAAAGTTGTTGATAATGTGTAACGACCCGTTAAATTTGATAATATTAAATGGATTAACTTAATATAATTTTTAATCTAATTTATAATAAATGTAGGAGTTGGATATAGTAACTGAGATTAAAGATTTAACAATTGAAATGTTATATGGCAATAGGTAGAATAACGAAGATTTGTGTTGTGGTTATAAGTCATAATTAGTTGATTAAAATGGTATTAATGAAATAATAACTGAATTGAATTGCAATATATAAACATCAGAAAAATTTAATTGGTGGATTAAATTTGTTAAAGTTCATAAGTTTTGTAATTTAGTTTAGCAGAACTTTAAATTATAAACGAAGATTGAAATAAACGATAAATTTAATTATGTAAATGGTGACTCAAGACCTAGGTTATAGGAATTGGAACATAATCCAATTTGAATTAAGTAGAAGAAGGATTTGGTTAATATGTAAGTTATTGTTCAAGGTATTGAATAAAAACTTGGAATCCAATCATGATTTAATGATAATAACGTTAGTATTAGAGAATAAAAATATTTCAATGCAGTACCCGAATGAACGGAATAAAATGAATATATATTGAATAGAAATGAAATGTAAATTGGCACATTTGGTTGAAAGTTAATTTTAAGAAACATATAAATGTTGAATTTGTGAATATTAATATAAATATTAACTTGAATGGGATTCATTAATACAAAGATGTAATAAGTGTAGATAGTAAAAATTTAATGGCTGTAGTGGATAAAAAAAATCTAGTAGTAACATAAAATTTATTTATATGGAAAAAGAGTATAGATTTGAACAAATTTATGAAAATTTGATAAGAACAGTGGTTGTAATCAGTTTGGTTATTTAATATTTGGAAGATAGAGATTTGTAAATCCGTTAATGAATTTATAATGGGAAGGAATGGTAAGAATGTAAAAATTATAAGCATTTGATTCAATTAAGGGAATTAAATTATAATAAATGGTCATTTAATAAATTCAACGTTCTGTGAGAAATCATAATAGTTGTGTAAAATGTGTACAAACTTCGATTTGGAAATTTATTGGATTTATAACGGTTTTGGTATTACATTTACGAGTTTAAAAGTTATTCCATTTTGTAAAGTAATAAAAGCTTATTTAGGTGACTAGAATTTAGCGTAACGACTATTGTGTGTTACCTATTCTTGTTGCTTGTTAATTTAAATTTTGGGAATCAAATTCAATTTATCCGCCAATTTACCGTAGTTAAAGTGAAATGAATTGGTGAATGAGTAATGTTAAATATAAATAAGATGTAACCAAGAAAATCCCATTTATAATAATTTATGTAGAATAAAGTAAAGAAACCAGGAAATGAAAATGTGAAAATGTGGATGCAATGAGATCTTAAGTAATAATAACTTTGTTAGGTAAGTGATAACGGATTTTTTTTTTGTATAACCAAATATAGATCCAAATTTATTTGGAAATTAATTGCAATCAATTGAATTTATTGCAATTAAATGGATTTAATATTTAATAGTTATGTAATTATTATTTGGAAGAAATTAGAGTTATTTGTAATAAGTATGAACCTAATGTTAATTTTTCTTATAGGATTGACAATTGATATGGAATGAAAAGAAGAAAATTTGGGTCAGTAAAATTTGGAATTTATGCATAATAAAATAGATTCTAACGTTAAATACTATGTAACATCCCGCCTTTTCGCACACTTTAAACCGACACACGTGCCAATTCAAAGCATACGCAAGGGCGGATTGTTATGGGGTAAATAAGAAAAACAGAGAAGAAATAAAACAAAATAGAATCTCACAGCGGAAGGATAAAATATAATAATCAATATACAGTTCATGATAACTGTTTACAAAATATTTATTTTACTTATACAATGAATATCAGAGTTACACATACCAATACAATCAATGCAGCGGAAATTTAGAGTGTGGTGCAATACTATAGATAATAATAATACGACTCCTTCGTCTTCGTCCTTCAAAGCTAAAGTCTTCGATCCTGAAACGCTCGGACTGACCCGAGCGAATTTGAAAAGACAAAAACACTCGAGTCAGACTAAAAGATCTTATGTGAGTTAAATTAACAGAAATAAATATGAGTACAGTA
This sequence comes from Allium cepa, assembly GCA_030765085.1. Classification (NCBI taxonomy): domain Eukaryota; kingdom Viridiplantae; phylum Streptophyta; class Magnoliopsida; order Asparagales; family Amaryllidaceae; genus Allium; species Allium cepa. The sequence continues at coordinate 116,132,028 of CM060931.1, forward strand.
ACTCAAGAGATGTTCGGGATTTACATCTCCTAAGGATCCGTTAAACTATTTACTATGTAGTATATTGCGCTATTATAATAGTGTCTATTTATAAAATAAACTTACTTTTAAATAGCGTTAAGGGGTTACCCATATAGCCCTTAACACAAATAATGCCAATAGTCTATACAGTACCGTAATACCTCCTGATCGGGAAGCTACCAGAGGATACTCCATAGGTACGACACAAATAGAAACTCGTAGTAAAGGCTCGGTATGGTAGGTGACACGGCACAACTAGGCAATGCCAGGGTAGATATACCAATTACTATCCAGGCTGGTGGAAACGCGTAGCCGCAGTTACCGCCCACCTCGGACTAACTCCCCAAAATCAAAATATAGAAGTGGCCACTGAATCAATCCAAAATCAAAGTATAATATCGAAGAGGAGGGTCCGATCAGAGGAATGACCTCATTGGCCTGAGAATCGCTCCTGTTTTAGCCACCTTATGTCAACTCACGGGAGTCGGGTCCACGTATTTACCTTACAGGAAACGTCGCCACCACCTACTTCATTCTGGAATCTCCACCGCGTACACGGTTAGTCAAAGTGGTTTTCGGTATCGACAGAGAGTATGTCCATATCCGATCCCGGTCTCTTTGCCAACCCATCGTTATTATAACACCGCGATCATTTAAAAATAGCTCATACTTTAAAACCAGAATAAACATTTCCATTTTAAAATTATGAATACGATATCATTTTAAAACCCAAAAAAATATGATATCCTTTATCCCAAATATAAACCTTTTCAAAAATCCAAATGCTTTAAAATTCATAACGTCTGAAAGCCAAATATCCTTTCAAAGCATAATATTTCGAAATTCATAATTTAAAAACCATAACTTTTAAAACTTGAATGGTTTGGATATTCAACGGTATATGAATTAAAAGGTTTAACTTAAATGTTACTTTGTAAAGAAAATAGTTCTCATGGCTTTACAAATACATTTCTTTATTAAAGTCTAAACCAAAATTTGTATTATCTCTCTCAAGTTCCAAAACCACTTCAATTTATATATATATATATATACGTATATCCATTTTGAGTAACAATATTTCAAACTAAAATTGGATTTTATTCTTTCAACAGATCAATTGTTCTATTAATTAGTCTTGAATATTCACATAAAATCCATAAATAATAAGACTTCAGTTTCTAGTAATAAAATATATATATTTTCCCAATTCAAATTATACTAGAATATTCATTTCAATTTATTTTGGGAAAAATCCAATTGTAAATATCATATCTTAAAATTTCCAAACTTAACATTTAAACATATGATATAAATTATTAAACTCCATTTTCTTATTTTTCTTCCATTTTTAATAAAGATTTTTATACACCTTTTAATTTCAAAATTTTCAACTTCATATGTATATATATATGGAAGAAAATATTTATACAATATAAAATTTAAGATTATTATAAACCGTATTCCATCCAAACCATAAAAATCACATAAAAATAGTTATATATAGACCGCGGTGCCTGTATATAATTTTCTATCCTATGGTCAAGTGATACGGATATTTATCATTTCAATCCGCAATTTAAAAGATATAAAATTTTGCGGTTGTATATCATTTCAAACCACAATCCCGAATGAAAGGAAATATGCATGATAATTTGCAATTTTATGAAATACAATAAAACATCCATCAACATCACCCATCATCCAATCACAATCATCAAGCAATATCAATCAATAACAATTTATATTTGATAATATATAACAGGTAATAACTGGCAATTTTATTCAGATTAAATTTAACAACTATTAATCTAACAGTTTATATTCAATAATAATCTATATAACTGTTAACTATCAGTTTATAGGCAAACAAATATATTCTAACTATCAATTAATACGCAGTAAATAAATTAAATTAACAGTTAAATTTAATAAATGCAATTCAACAAATATGAGTGAAATAAACATGCCAAATACTCATAAATAAATTTCTATTCATTTCTAAAATTAATTTAACAAACATAAAAGCTTCTAGTAGTTGTGAGTGGGTTAAAACACTCACCTTTGGAATTTAAATCGAATTTAAATTCAATTTAAACTCAAAATTTTGATGGTCTCAGAATTTATCCAAACCAGCGTCAAAACGTCAGAAATTCCGATACGATCCCAGCAAAACAAACCGCGCGTGAATCCGAACTCGTATGCAAAAGTTATGAAAATTTGAAAAATGGAAAATTCTGGTCCTGGGTCGACTTCGGTGCGCCGCCTCAATTCCCCGGTGCCTGCTTGGAGTTTTCGCCAAAACGACCCGGAGCGACCCGAGTCATTTTCTTCCTGACCCGAAGTTGCTCTAGGGTTTTCTCCCCTGAAACCCGAAGCGCGACCAGAAGCTGCTGCAGATCCGCAATTTTTTTTTTTTTAAATTTGAAATTTTTTTTTTTTTTTTTGGAATTTGGGAATTAGGTTTTTTTTCTGCCATTAGAATGAGGAGGTGAGAAGGAGATGTATGTATAGAAAATGAAAATAAGGAGTGGCTAAGGTTTATAACTGTATATTTATAGTTAGGGTTGGGTTAGAGCGTATAGACTAGAAGGATGAACGTACGCCACAAACTATGGCCCAAAAAGCCCGTTTAGCCTCCGAAACAAAATTTATTAAACCCATATATCCAAATAGGTATTTTAAAATATTCTGAACGCGATGGAAAAAGTTTCACGACCAAATTCGATCGTATGAAGAAGTTATGTTGAAAACAAAATTTCCAAATTGATTTCAAATTGATTTTATTAAAATTGATTTCAAGGCGTTTCACGCCCGTACGATCAAACGACAAGTCCGATCGATACGAAACTTGAAATCCTCTAATAATTCACCGATACGGATCCGATGAAACTAGTTTCGTCGAAATCCGAGTCCGTGGTCAAAATGGCTATTTTTAATATTCATTAAATAAATTAAATAAATTATAAAAATCCAAATTTTATATTAAATTCTAAATTTGGCCAAATTTTATTTCTTATATGATTCGTAATCAATTGAAAAGATTTAACAGGCTTAGTTGTGAATTAAAAGTTGACAGTATATTAATTGCAAATGATAATTTCTACACTTTCTTATATTTAAGAATTTTATAAATTATATTCTCAAAACCCATACTTTAGATTTTTAATCTTTATATTCTCAACTTTCACCTAAAATAAAGATGTCATAACCTTAGTTCCTGATTCACATCATTATTCTTTAAGTCTAATTTAAATCTCAATAACGTAGTATTTAACGTTAGAATCCATTTTATTATGCATAAATTCCAAATTTTACTGACCCAAATTTTCTTCTTTTCATTCCATATCAATTGTCAATCCTATAAGAAAAATTAACATTAGGTTCATACTTATTACAAATAACTCCAATTTCTTCCAAATAATAATTACATAACTATTAAATATTAAATCCATTTAATTGCAATAAATTCAATTGATTGCAATTAATTTCCAAATAAATTTGGATCTTTATTTGGTTATACAAAAAAAATCCGTTATCACTTACCTAACAAAGTTATTATTACTTAAGATCTCATTGCATCCACATTTTCACATTTTCATTTCCTGGTTTCTTTACTATATTCTACATAAATTATTATAAATGGGATTTCTTGGTTACATCTTATTTGTATTTAACATTACTCATTCACCAATTCATTTCACTTTAACTGCGATAAATTGGCGGATAAATTGAATTTGATTCCCAAAATTTAAATTAACAAGCAACAAGAATAGGTAACACACAATAGTCGTTACGCTAAATTCTAGTCACCTAAATAAGCTTTTATTACTTTACAAAATGGAATAACTTTTAAACTCATAAATGTAATACCAAAACCGTTATAAATCCAATAAATTTCAAATCGAAGTTTGTACACATTTTACACAACTTTTATGATTTCTCACAGAACGTTGAATTTATTAAATGACCATTTATTATAATTTAATTCCCTTAATTGAATCAAATGCTTATAATTTTTACATTCTTACCATTCCTTCCCATTATAAATTCATTAACGGATTTACAAATCTCTATCTTCCAAATATTAAATAACCAAACTGATTACAACCACTGTTCTTATCAAATTTTCATAAATTTGTTCAAATCTATACTCTTTTTCCATATAAATAAATTTTATGTTACTACTAGATTTTTTTTTATCCACTACAGCCATTAAATTTTTACTATCTACACTTATTACATCTTTGTATTACTGAATCCCATTCAAGTTAATATTTATATTAATATTCACAAATTCAACATTTATATGTTTCTTAAAATTAACTTTCAACCAAATGTGCCAATTTACATTTCATTTCTATTCAATATATATTCATTTTATTCCGTTCATTCGGGTACTGCATTGAAATATATTTATTCTCTAATACTAACGTTATTATCATTAAATTATGATTGGATTCCAAATTTTTATTCAATACCTTGAACAATAACTTACATATTAACCAAATCCTTCTTCTACTTAATTCAAATTGGATTATGTTCCAATTCCTATAACCTAGGTCTTGAGTCACCATTTACATAATTTAAATTTATCGTTTATTTCAATCTTCGTTTATAATTTAAAGTTCTACTAAACTAAATTACAAAACTTATGAACTTTAACAAATTTAATCCACCAATTAAATTTTTCTGATGTTTATATATTGCAATTCAATTCAGTTATTATTTCATTAATACCATTTTAATCAACTAATTATGACTTATAACCACAACACAAATCTTCGTTATTCTACCTATTGCCATATAACATTCCAATTGTTAAATCTTTAATCTCAGTTACTATATCCAACCCCTACATTTATTATAAATTAGATTAAAAATTATATTAAGTTAATCCATTTAATATTATCAAATTTAACGGGTCGTTACAATCTCCCCCACTCAAAACTTTTCGTCCCCGAAAAGGAAAAAGAAGGGAGAAGGAAGAGTAAAACAGTACATCTTATTTCAACCATTAACTTATTGACAATATTACTAAATTAATTCCCTTATATAAAATATACCAGTTTTATAATCATTATATTCTTTTGTACTTAAATTGTTAAAGTTGGAAAAATATTTTCACAAAATTCTAAGTCCAAAATTTACGGAAAATTTTGGCAGAGTCTCCTTTGTACGGAGAGACTCTGAAGAAAATATAATATCAAAATATACAAATATATTACATATATTATCAAAATATTATATCCCAACACGGGAAAATTATATAAAATAGCGCTAAAACGTAATCCGGAAACGTACCTATTTGTCGGGCAATATACGCTTATTATTTTGGAACCAAAAGCAGTAGCAGTTGCTTCCATCACCTGTATTCACTTATATAATCTAAAAGGTTAAATATTTATATGAAAGTGAAATGTTTAGGTGGTTTCGACCATTAATCAACCAATCAAATGCAACAACCATAGATTTTTAACAAACAGCACACACCACAAACAAGCAACCATTAATCCATCAACCAATTTGTTGTTTGGGTTCAAACTTGAAATTTGTATGAAATGAAATTAACTATCAAGTGCATCCTTTACTCAACAGTCTTGGATGGAACAAAGATAGATTATTTATTCACCCAACAACTTCAAATTTCTTACCCAACAAACATAAATCAAACAATACAATTCAAACCAACAACCAAATTACTTATTATACATTTATTTCATGCTTCCGTGGCTTGATTTTCTTTCTTTCATTCATGGAGGGATTTCTTTGTTTCTTACAATTTTATTTTCCATTTATTACAAAATTCATTATATTTGTATTCCAATTTATTGACTAAAGTATATATCATCTATTTATACTACTTACCTTTACTTATATAGTAAAATTTCCAATTTATCTTTGGCTTATACAATTAATTCTCATTAACAATAGCAAATTAATAGAATACCTTTATTACCTCAAGCTTCACTTGTAAGATTTCTCCTTTCATTTTCTTAATAACATTGCAACTTTCATTATATGGTAAGTTATGTATGTTTTAAGAATGTAAGTGAAAATTTACAAGTTTCTTCTCAATTCCATTTTATTAATTTTAAACTAGTAGCTTTCATACCGTACTGAAGTTTATAACCCTCCACATCAATCCTTATTTAATAAAGAATTTCATTTTATCTACTTAAGTTCATATCACCTATTTATATTACTTATCTTTAACTTGAGATTTCAATTATAACTTAAGTTTATACCAATAATTTCTCATTTATAACAACGATTTATTGAATACTTCACTATTTCCAAAAATTTACTTGTATAATATTCAATTTCAATCCCTTATTTAACATTTCAACTTTTTATATTTGGTAAGTTATTTATGTTAAAGAAAAATGCAATTGAACTTATACAAGTTTTATCTCAATTCTTCTAATTCATTGATTGTTCAATAAATCTTTACCATTACTTATAAGTTAAAATTTTAACTTCCTTTATACTTATCATTAATTCTCTTACCTAAAATTAGAGGTTTCAATCCATTTATTTCTTACTTTTTATTTCACTAAAATTTAACAATTAATCAATGGAAAATTTTAGAATTAAATTCCGGGTCAAATTTCAATTTATTTTGAAATAATAGATAATTAGTTTCCTACAACCTTTATATCTCAATTATATTTAAAACAATTAAAATTTTTAGATAATTTCAAAATAGATCTGCGGTAGAATTTTACTACAGTGGCCTTTCCCCTTCGAAACTCGAAAATGAAAGTCGATGATGCGGCCGCCATCACCGAAATTATTTTCTAGCGACAGAGAGGAAAGTACAAAATCTTCTTTTAAAACAATTCTTCCGAATTATACTAAATATTTATATAAGAAATTACTTATAAACCAAATCATTATATTTCATAAATCCTTTGAAAGAAGATTTTCAAAAATCCCGGACTTAAGTTCTAAAATCTCCAATTTGATTTATTAAAATTTCAACTTAGCTTTAATTTATTATAAATATTTTTATTACCTAACACCCAATCTATAGCAACCAAATATATATATATATTTTTATAAAAATATTTTTATATATAGAAAATATAATAGGCAAAATTATTTCATTCACCTATATTAAAAACAAATATTATGTCGGTCTGTCCTATTAAGTGTTTAGAAATCCCTATTGATGTCATAGCGTCTCATGCATCAACCAGAATTTATAAATACAAAGCGGAACAGATTAACACAATATCAAAATCTTTATTAACACTAACAAATACGCTCTCTCATATATATACACTCAGCGACTCCCATAGGGTATTACTACCCTATTAACAAAGAGTCAAACCCCACAAAACCAAGGTTTATCGCTAAACCAAAGCTCCGATACCAACTGTAACATCCCGCCTTTTCGCACACTTTAAACCGACACACGTGCCAATTCAAAGCATACGCAAGGGCGGATTGTTATGGGGTAAATAAGAAAAACAGAGAAGAAATAAAACAAAATAGAATCTCACAGCGGAAGGATAAAATATAATAATCAATATACAGTTCATGATAACTGTTTACAAAATATTTATTTTACTTATACAATGAATATCAGAGTTACACATACCAATACAATCAATGCAGCGGAAATTTAGAGTGTGGTGCAATACTATAGATAATAATAATACGACTCCTTCGTCTTCGTCCTTCAAAGCTAAAGTCTTCGATCCTGAAACGCTCGGACTGACCCGAGCGAATTTGAAAAGACAAAAACACTCGAGTCAGACTAAAAGATCTTATGTGAGTTAAATTAACAGAAATAAATATGAGTACAGTAACTCAAGAGATGTTCGGGATTTACATCTCCTAAGGATCCGTTAAACTATTTACTATGTAGTATATTGCGCTATTATAATAGTGTCTATTTATAAAATAAACTTACTTTTAAATAGCGTTAAGGGGTTACCCATATAGCCCTTAACACAAATAATGCCAATAGTCTATACAGTACCGTAATACCTCCTGATCGGGAAGCTACCAGAGGATACTCCATAGGTACGACACAAATAGAAACTCGTAGTAAAGGCTCGGTATGGTAGGTGACACGGCACAACTAGGCAATGCCAGGGTAGATATACCAATTACTATCCAGGCTGGTGGAAACGCGTAGCCGCAGTTACCGCCCACCTCGGACTAACTCTCCAAAATCAAAATATAGAAGTGGCCACTGAATCAATCCAAAATCAAAGTATAATATCGAAGAGGAGGGTCCGATCAGAGGAATGACCTCATTGGCCTGAGAATCGCTCCTGTTTTAGCCACCTTATGCCAACTCACGGGAGTCGGGTCCACGTATTTACCTTACAGGAAACGTCGCCACCACCTACTTCATTCTGGAATCTCCACCGCGTACACGGTTAGTCAAAGTGGTTTTCGGTATCGACAGAGAGTATGTCCATATCCGATCCCGGTCTCTTTGCCAACCCATCGTTATTATAACACCGCGATCATTTAAAAATAGCTCATACTTTAAAACCAGAATAAACATTTCCATTTTAAAATTATGAATACGATATCATTTTAAAACCCAAAAAAATATGATATCCTTTATCCCAAATATAAACCTTTTCAAAAATCCAAATGCTTTAAAATTTATAACGTCTGAAAGCCAAATATCCTTTCAAAGCATAATATTTCGAAATTCATAATTTAAAAACCATAACTTTTAAAACTTGAATGGTTTGGATATTCAACGGTATATGAATTAAAAGGTTTAACTTAAATGTTACTTTGTAAAGAAAATAGTTCTCATGGCTTTACAAATACATTTCTTTATTAAAGTCTAAACCAAAATTTGTATTATCTCTCTCAAGTTCCAAAACCACTTCAATTTATATATATATATATATATATATATATATACGTATATCCATTTTGAGTAACAATATTTCAAACTAAAATTAGATTTTATTCTTTCAACAGATCAATTGTTCTATTAATTAGTCTTGAATATTCACATAAAATCCATAAATAATAAGACTTCAGTTTCTAGTAATAAAATATATATATTTTCCCAATTCAAATTATACTAGAATATTCATTTCAATTTATTTTGGGAAAAATCCAATTGTAAATATCATATCTTAAAATTTCCAAACTTAACATTTAAACATATGATATAAATTATTAAACTCCATTTTCTTAATTTTCTTCCATTTTTAATAAAGATTTTTATACACCTTTTAATTTCAAAATTTTCAACTTCATATGTATATATATATGGAAGAAAATATTTATACAATATAAAATTTAAGATTATTATAAACCGTATTCCATCCAAACCATAAAAATCACATAAAAATAGTTATATATAGACCGCGGTGCCTGTATATAATTTTCTATCATATGGTCAAGTGATACGGATATTTATCATTTCAATCCGCAATTTAAAAGATATAAAATTTTGCGGTTGTATATCATTTCAAACCACAATCCCGAATGAAAGGAAATATGCATGATAATTTGCAATTTTATGAAATACAATAAAACATCCATCAACATCACCCATCATCCAATCACAATCATCAAGCAATATCAATCAATAATAATTTATATTTGATAATATATAACAGGTAATAACTGGCAATTTTATTCAGATTAAATTTAACAACTATTAATCTAACAGTTTATATTCAGTAATAATCTATATAACTGTTAACTATCAGTTTATAGGCAAACAAATATATTCTAACTATCAATTAATACGCAATAAATAAATTAAATTAACAGTTAAATTTAATAAATGCAATTCAACAAATATGAGTGAAATAAACATGCCAAATACTCATAAATAAATTTCTATTCATTTCTAAAATTAATTTAACAAACATAAAAGCTTCTAGTAGTTGTGAGTGGGTTAAAACACTCACCTTTGGAATTTAAATCGAATTTAAATTCAATTTAAACTCAAAATTTTGATGGTCTCAGAATTTGTCCAAACCAGCGTCAAAACGTCAGAAATTCCGATACGATCCCAGCAAAACAAACCGCGCGTGAATCCGAGCTCGTATGCAAAAGTTATGAAAATTTGAAAAATGGAAAATTCTGGTCCTGGGTCGACTTCGGGTTCGACTTCGGTGCGCCGCCTCAATTCCCCGGTGCCTGCTTGGAGTTTTCGCCAAAACGACCCGGAGCGACCCGAGTCATTTTCTTCCTGACCCGAAGTTGCTCTAGGGTTTTCTCCCCTGAAACCCGAAGCGCGACCAGAAGCTGCTGCAGATCCGCAATTTTTTTTTTTTAAATTTGAATTTTTTTTTTTTTTTTGGTATTTGGGAATTAGGTTTTTTTTTCTGCCATTAGAATGAGGAGGTGAGAAGGAGATGTATGTATAGAAAATGAAAATAAGGAATGGCTTGGGTTTATAACTGTATATTTATAGTTAGGGTTGGGTTAGAGCGTATAGACTAGAAGGATGAACGTACGCCACAAACTATGGCCCAAAAAGCCCGTTTAGCCTCCGGAACAAAATTTATTAAACCCATATATCCAAATAGGTATTTTAAAATATTCTGAACGCGATGGAAAAAGTTTCACGACCAAATTCGATCGTATGAAGAAGTTATGTTGAAAACAAAATTTCCAAATTGATTTCAAATTGATTTTATTAAAATTGATTTCAAGGCGTTTCACGCCCGTACGATCAAACGACAAGTCCGATCGATACGAAACTTGAAACCCTATAATAATTCACCGATACGGATCCGATGAAACTGGTTTCGTCGAAATCCGAGTCCGTGGCCAAAATGGCTATTTTTAATATTCATTAAATAAATTATAAAAATCCAAATTTTATATTAAATTCTAAATTTGGCCAAATTTTATTTCTTATATGATTCGTAATCAATTGAAAAGATTTAACAGGCTTAGTTGTGAATTAAAAGTTGACAGTATATTAATTGCAAATGTTAATTTCTACACTTTCTTATATTTAAGAATTCTATAAATTATATTCTCAAAACCCATACTTTAGATTTTTAATCTTTATATTCTCAACTTTCACCTAAAATAAAGATGCCATAAACCTTAGTTCCTGATTCACATTCTTATTCTTTAAGTCTAATTTGAATCTCAATAACGTAGTATTTAACGTTAGAATCCATTTTATTATGCATAAATTCTAAATTTTACTGACCCAAATTTTCTTCTTTTCATTCCATATCAATTGTCAATCCTATAAGAAAAATTAACATTAGGTTCATACTTATTACAAATAACTCCAATTTCTTCCAAATAATAATTACATAACTATTAAATATTAAATCCATTTAATTGCAATAAATTCAATTGATTGCAATTAATTTCCAAATAAATTTGGATCTTTATTTTGTTATACAAAAAAAATCCGTTATCACTTACCTAACAAAGTTATTATTACTTAAGATCTCATTGCATCCACATTTTCACATTTTCATTTCCTGGTTTCTTTACTATATTCTACATAAATTATTATAAATGGGATTTCTTGGTTACATCTTATTTGTATTTAACATTACTCATTCACCAATTCATTTCACTTTAACTGCGATAAATTGGCGGATAAATTGAATTTGATTCCCAAAATTTAAATTAACAAGCAACAAGAATAGGTAACACACAATAGTCGTTACGCTAAATTCTAGTCACCTAAATAAGCTTTTATTACTTTACAAAATGGAATAACTTTTAAACTCATAAATGTAATACCAAAACTGTTATAAATCCAATAAATTTCCAAATCGAAGTTTGTACACATTTTACACAACTTTTATGATTTCTCACAGAACGTTGAATTTATTAAATGACCATTTATTATAATTTAATTCCCTTAATTGAATCAAATGCTTATAACTTTTACATTCTTACCATTCCTTCCCATTATAAATTCATTAACGGATTTACAAATCTCTATCTTCCAAATATTAAATAACCAAACTGATTACAACCACTGTTCTTATCAAATTTTCATAAATTTGTTCAAATCTATACTCTTTTTCCATATAAATAAATTTTATGTTACTACTAGATTTTTTTTTATCCACTACAGCCATTAAATTTTTACTATCTACACTTATTACATCTTTGTATTACTGAATCCCATTCAAGTTAATATTTATATTAATATTCACAAATTCAACATTTATATGTTTCTTAAAATTAACTTTCAACCAAATGTGCCAATTTACATTTCATTTCTATTCAATATATATTCATTTTATTCCGTTCATTCGGGTACTGCATTGAAATATTTTTATTCTCTAATACTAACGTTATTATCATTAAATCATGATTGGATTCCAAGTTTTTATTCAATACCTTGAACAATAACTTACATATTAACCAAATCCTTCTTCTACTTAATTCAAATTGGATTATGTTCCAATTCCTATAACCTAGGTCTTGAGTCACCATTTACATAATTTAAATTTATCGTTATTTCAATCTTCGTTTATAATTTAAAGTTCTACTAAACTAAATTACAAAACTTATGAACTTTAACAAATTTAATCCACCAATTAAATTTTTCTGATGTTTATATATTGCAATTCAATTCAGTTATTATTTCATTAATACCATTTTAATCAACTAATTATGACTTATAACCACAACACAAATCTTCGTTATTCTACCTATTGCCATATAACATTCCAATTGTTAAATCTTTAATCTCAGTTACTATATCCAACTCCTACATTTATTATAAATTAGATTAAAAATTATATTAAGTTAATCCATTTAATATTATCAAATTTAACGGGTCGTTACATACTACGTTATTGAGATTTAAATTAGACTTAAAGAATAATGATGTGAATCAGGAACTAAGGTTTATGGCATCTTTATTTTAGGTGAAAGTTGAGAATATAAAGATTAAAAATCTAAAGTATGAGTTTTGAGAATATAATTTATAAAATTCTTAAATATAAGAAAGTGTAGAAATTAACATTGCAATTAATATACTGTCAACTTTTAATTCACAACTAAGCCTGTTAAATCTTTTCAATTGATTACGAATCATATAAGAAATAAAATTTGGCCAATTTTAGAATTTAATATAAAATTTGGATTTTTATAATTTATTTAATGAATATTAAAAATAGCCATTTTGCCCACGGACTCGGATTTCGACGAAACCAGTTTCATCGGATCCGTATCGGTGAATTATTATAGGGTTTCAAGTTTCGTATCGATCGGACTTGTCGTTTGATTGTACGGGCATGAAACGCCTTGAAATCAATTTTAATAAAATCAATTTGAAATCAATTTGAAATCAATTTGGAAATTTTGTTTTCAGCATAACTTCTTCATACGATCAAATTTGGACGTGAAACTTTTTCCATCGCGTTCAGAATATTTTAAGTTACCTATTTATATATATAGATTTACGAAATTTCGTTCCGGAGACATAGCAGGCTTTTTGGGCCATAGTTTGTTCCGCACGTTCATTCTACGGTCTATCTACGCTACCTCTAACCCTCTATATAAACCCAGCTATTCAGCCCTAGCCTCCGCCTAATTACATTTATCTGCGCGTATTTTCTTCAAGCTTCTCTTCTTCTTCAATGGGGGTTAACTCTAGATCCAGTCAGTTCAAAAACAAAGTGAAAATTCAAACTCTCCAGAAAATTCTCAAAAAAATATATGTTGTAGCTGTCGATATATACGTCACAGATCCGTGATTCGTTTCTCAATTCAGTTGTTCGTTCGTCCAGTAAAATTCAAACCATTTTCGGCCACTCATCATCGTCGCAACAAAACTAGCCCGATCGAAAAACTGTTTCTGGGTATTGTGGAGATAACCGAGGGGTTCGCATCAGTATAGTTTTTGGGTCGAATCAACGGTCGGATGTGGAGCAAATTTCAACTAGGGTTTCTAATGTAAGGTGGCGGCTGCAATATTCTTAGGGTTGACGCGAGCACCAGGTCGAGGCCGAGACGATCCTTAGCGGCGGCGATAGTTTTGGCGAGGTCACGGTGGTCGATGGTCAGAGTTGGCCGTGCTAGTGCTGCATGCGTTATTGCGTACGAGAAGAGAGGTTGCGCATACAGGAATTTGGGGAGGGTGGCTACACACGTTTGCTTTGGTGACGTGGCAATTGAATGGAAGTAGTAATATGTTCCATTTTGTATTTTATATTTTATGTTTTCATTCGCAATTTTCGACATAACGTTCTCATACGAACTCCGTTTGACGCGAGATTTTTTTTGTTAGGATCATAATTTAATTCCGGACTTGGTGACGCTGGTTTGGACGAATTCCGAGACGAGCGAATTTTTGGGTTTAAATCGAATTTAAATTCGATTTAAATTCAAAATGTGAGTGTTTTAACCCACTCACAACTACTAGAAGCTTTTATGTTTGATAAATTAATTTTAGAAATGAATAGAAATTTATTTATGAGTATTTGGCATGTTTATTTTATTCATATCTGTTGAATTGCGTTTATTAAATTTAACTGTTAATTTAATTAATTTATTGCGTATAAATTTACAGTTAAAATTTATTTGTTTGTATATGAACTGCTAGTTAACAGTTATATAATTTATTACTGAATATAGACTATAGATTAATAGCTGTTAAATTTAATTTGAATAAAATTGCCAGTATTACCTGTTATGTAGTACCAAAAATAATATTGTTATTGATTGATATTGATTGATGATTGCGATTTGGATGATGGATGATGTTGATGAATGGACGTTTATTGTATATCATTAAATTGCAAATTATCATGCATATTTCATTTCATTCGGGATTGTGGTTTGAAATGATATATAACCGCAAAATTTTATATTTTTTTTAAATTGCGGATTGAAATGATAAATATCCGTATCACTTGACCATAGGATAGAAAATTTTATACAGGCACCGCGGTCTATATATAACTATTTTAATGTGATTTCTATGGTTGGATGGAATACGGTTTCTAATAATCTTAAATTTTATATTGTATAAATATTATTCTTCCATATATATACATATGAAGTTGAAAATTTTGAAATTAAAAGGTGTATAAAAATCTTTATTTAAAAATGAAAGAAAATTAAGAAAATGGAGTTTAATAATTTATATCATATGTTTAAATGTTAAGTTTGAAAATTTTAAGATATGATATTTATAATTGGATTTTTCCCAAAATAAATTGAAATGAATATTCTAGTATAATTTGAATTGGGAAAATATATATATTTTATTACTAGAAATTGAAGTCTTATTATTTATGGATTTTATGTGAATATTCAAGACTAATTAATAGAACAATTGATCTGTTGAAAGAATAAAATCCAATTTTAGTTTGAAATATTGTTACTCAAAATGGATATACGTATATATAAATAAATTGAAGTGGTTTTGGAACTTGAGAGAGATAATATAAATTTTGGTTTAGACTTTAATAAAGAAATGTATTTGTAAAGCCATGAGAACTATTTTCTTTACAAAGTAACATTTAAGTTAAACCATTTAATTCATATACCGTTGAATGTCCAAACCATTCAAGTCTTTTTATAGAAGTTATGGTTTTAAATTATGATTTTCAAAATATTATGATTTGAAAATATTTGATTTTCAGACGTTATGAAGTTAAAGCATTATGATTTTGGAAAAGAATTATATTTGGGATAAGTGATAAAATATGGTTTTGGGTTTTGAAATGATATCGTATTCATGGTTATGAAATGGAATGTTTATTCTGATTTTTAAAGTATAACCTATTTTTAAATGACCGCGGTGTTATAATAACGATGGGTTGGCAAAGAGACCGGGATCGGATATGGACATACTCTCTGTCGATACCGAAAACCACTTTGACTAACCGTGTACGCGGTGGAGATTCCAGAATGAAGTAGGTGGTGGTGACGTTTCCTGTAAGGTAAATACGTGGACCCGACTCCCGTGAGTTGGCATAAGGTGGCTAAAACAGGAGCGATTCTCAGGCCAATGAGGTCATTCCTCTGATCGGACCCTCCTCTTCGATATTATACTTTGATTTTGGATTGATTCAGTGGCCACTTCTATATTTTGATTTTGGGGAGTTAGTCCGAGGTGGGCGGTAACTGCGGCTACGCGTTTCCACCAGCCTGGATAGCAATTGGTATATCTACCCTGGCATTGCCTAGTTGTGTCGTGTCACCTACCATACCGAGCCTTTACTACGAGTTTCTATTTGTGTCGTACCTATGGAGTATCCTCTGGTAGCTTCCCGATCAGGAGGTATTACGGTACTGTATAGACTATTGGCATTATTTGTGTTAAGGGCTATATGGGTAACCCCTTAACGCTATTAAAAAGTAAGTTTACTTTATAAATAGACACTATTATAATAGCGCAATATACTACATAGTAAATAGTTTAACGGATCCTTAGGAGATGTAAATCCCGAACATCTCTTGAGTTACTGTACTCATATTTATTTCTGTTAATTTAACTCACATAAGATCTTTTAGTTCTGACTCGAGCGTTTTTGTCTTTTCCAATTTCGCTCGGGTCAGTCCGAGCGTTTCAGGATCGAAGACTTTAGCTTTGAAGGACAAAGACGAAGGAGTCGTATTATTATTATCTATAGTATTGCACCACACTCATACTGTTCCGCTGCATTGATTGTATTGGTATGTGTAACTCTGATATTTATTGTATAAAGCAAATCAAGTGTTTGTAAACTGTTTTGAACTGTACATTTATTATTATAATTTATCCTTCCGCTGTGAGATTCTGTTTTGTTTTTATTTCTTCTCTGTTTTTCTTATTTACCACATAACAATCCGCCCTTGCGTATGCTTTGAATTGGCACGTGTGTCGGTTTAAAGTGTGCGAAAAGGCGGGATGTTACAGTTGGTATCAGAGCTTTGGTTTAGCGATAAACCTTGGTTTTGTGGGGTTTGACTCTTTGTTAATAGGGTAGTAATACCCTATGGGAGTCGCTGAGTGTATATATATGAGAGAGCGTATTTGTTAGTGTTAATAAAGATTTTGATATTGTGTTAATCTGTTCCGCTTTGTATTTATAAATTCTGGTTGATGCATGGGACGCTATGACATCGATAGGGATTTCTAAACACTTAATAGGACAGACCTACATAATATTTGTTTTTAATATAGGTGAATGAAATAATTTTGCCTATTATATTTTCTATATATAAAAATATTTTTATAAAGATATATATATATATATTTGGTTGCTATAGATTGGGTGTTAGGAAATAAAATATTTATAACAATTGAAGCTAAGTTGAAATTATAATAAATCAAATTGTAGATTTTAGAACTTAAGTCCGGGATTTTGAAAATCTGTTTTCAATGGATTTATGGGATATAGGGATTTGGTTTATAAGTATTTTCTTATATAAATATTTAGTATAATTCGGAAAAATTATTTTAAAGAAGATTTTGGAGAATTTAAATTTTGTACTTTCCTCTCTGTCGCTAGAAAACAATTTCGGTGATGGCGGCCGCATCATCGACTTTCATTTTCGAGTTTCGAAGGGGAAAGGCCACTGTAGTAAATTCTACTGCAGATTTGTTTTGAAATTATTTAAAATTTAATTGTTTTAAAAGATAATTAGAGATATAAAAGTTGTAAGAAATTAATTATCTATTATTTATAAAGTAATTTTGAGGTTTGACCCGGTATTTAATTCTTAAATTTCCATTAATTAATTGTTTTAAATTATTTTAGTGAAATAAAAGGTAAGTAATTAATTGAAACCTCTAATGTAGGTAAGAGAATTAATGAAAAGTTATAAAGAGAAATTTGAAATTGTTACAAAGAGTAATATTGATTAACATTAAATTTAATTAAAAAGATGAGATAAAGCTTGTATAAGTTTAATTGCATTTTTCTTTGACATAAATAACTTACCAAATATAAAAGTTGAAATGTTAATTAAGAAATTGGATTAGAATATTATACAAGTAGAAATTTTGGAAATAGTGAAGTATTCAATAAATCGTTGTTATAAATTAGAAATTATTGGTATAAACTTAAGTTATAACTGAAATCTAAAGTTAAAGATAAGTAATATAAATAGGTGATATGAACTTAAGTAGATAAAATGAAATTCTTTATTAAATAAGGATTGATGTGGAGGGTTATAAACTTCAGTACGGTATGAAAGCTACTAGTTTAAAATTAATAAAATGGAATTGAGAAGAAACTTGTAAATTTTCACTTACATTCTTAAAACATACATAACTTACCATATAATAAAAGTTGCAATGTTATTAAGAAAATGAAAGGAGAAATCTTACAAGTGAAGCTTGAGGTAATAAAGGTATTCAATTAATTTGCTATTGTAATGAGAATTAATTGTATAAGCTTAAGATAAATTGGAAATTTTACTATATAAGTAAAGGTAAGTAGTATAAATAGATGATATATACTTTAGTCAATAAATTGGAATACAAATATAATGAATTTTGTAATAAATGGAAAATAAAATTGTAAGAAACAAAGAAATCCCTCCATGAATGAAAGAAAGAAAATCAACCCACTGAAGCATGAAATAAATGTATAATAAGTAATTTGGTTGTTGGTTTGAATTGTTATTGTTGATTTATGTTTGTTGGGTAAGGAATTTGAAGTTGTTGGATGAATAAATAATCTATCCTTGTTCCATCTAAGACTGTTGAGTAAAGGATGCACTTGATAGTTAATTTCATTTCATACAAATTTCAAGTTTGAACCCAAACAACAAATTGGTTGATGGATTAATGGTTGCTTGTTTGTGGTGTGTGCTGTTTGTCAAAAATCTATGGTTGTTGCATTTGATTGGTTGATTAATGGTCGAAACCACCTAAACATTTCACTTTCATATAAATATTTAACCTTTTAGATTATATAAGTGAATACAGGTGATGGAAGCAACTACTACTGCTTTTGGTTCCAAAATAATAAGCGTATATTGCCCGACAAATAGGTACGTTTCCGGATTACGTTTTAGCGCTATTTTATATAATTTTCCCGTGTTGGGATATAATATTTTGATAATATATGTAATATATTTGTATATTTTGATATTATATTTTCTTCAGAGTCTCTCCGTACAAAGGAGACTCTGCCAAAATTTTCCGTTAATTTTGGACTTAGAATTTTGTGAAAATATTTTTCCAACTTTAACAATTTAAGTACAAAAGAATATAATGATTATAAAACTGGTATATTTTATATAAGGGAATTAATTTAGTAATATTGTCAATAAGTTAATGGTTGAAATAAGATGTACTGTTTTACTCTTCCTTCTCCCTTCTTTTTCCTTTTCGGAGACGAAAAGTTTTGAGTGGGGGAGATTGTAACGACCCGTTAAATTTGATAATATTAAATGGATTAACTTAATATAATTTTTAATCTAATTTATAATAAATGTAGGAGTTGGATATAGTAACTGAGATTAAAGATTTAACAATTGAAATGTTATATGGCAATAGGTAGAATAACGAAGATTTGTGTTGTGGTTATAAGTCATAATTAGTTGATTAAAATGGTATTAATGAAATAATAACTGAATTGAATTGCAATATATAAACATCAGAAAAATTTAATTGGTGGATTAAATTTGTTAAAGTTCATAAGTTTTGTAATTTAGTTTAGCAGAACATTAAATTATAAACGAAGATTGAAATAAACGATAAATTTAATTATGTAAATGGTGACTCAAGACCTAGGTTATAGGAATTGGAACATAATCCAATTTGAATTAAGTAGAAGAAGGATTTGGTTAATATGTAAGTTATTGTTCAAGGTATTGAATAAAAACTTGGAATCCAATCATGATTTAATGATAATAACGTTAGTATTAGAGAATAAAAATATTTCAATGCAGTACCCGAATGAACGGAATAAAATGAATATATATTGAATAGAAATGAAATGTAAATTGGCACATTTGGTTGAAAGTTAATTTTAAGAAACATATAAACGTTGAATTTGTGAATATTAATATAAATATTAACTTGAATGGGATTCATTAATACAAAGATGTAATAAGTGTAGATAGTAAAAATTTAATGGTTGTAGTGGATAAAAAGAATCTAGTAGTAACATAAAATTTATTTATATGGAAAAAGAGTATAGATTTGAACAAATTTATGAAAATTTGATAAGAACAGTGGTTGTAATCAGTTTGGTTATTTAATATTTGGAAGATAGAGATTTGTAAATCCGTTAATGAATTTATAATGGGAAGGAATGGTAAGAATGTAAAAATTATAAGCATTTGATTCAATTAAGGGAATTAAATTATAATAAATGGTCATTTAATAAATTCAACGTTCTGTGAGAAATCATAATAGTTGTGTAAAATGTGTACAAACTTCGATTTGGAAATTTATTGGATTTATAACGGTTTTGGTATTACATTTATGAGTTTAAAAGTTATTCCATTTTGTAAAGTAATAAAAGCTTATTTAGGTGACTAGAATTTAGCGTAACGACTATTGTGTGTTACCTATTCTTGTTGCTTGTTAATTTAAATTTTGGGAATCAAATTCAATTTATCCGCCAATTTACCGCAGTTAAAGTGAAATGAATTGGTGAATGAGTAATGTTAAATACAAATAAGATGTAACCAAGAAAATCCCATTTATAATAATTTATGTAGAATAAAGTAAAGAAACCAGGAAATGAAAATGTGAAAATGTGGATGCAATGAGATCTTAAGTAATAATAACTTTGTTAGGTAAGTGATAACGGATTTTTTTTTTGTATAACCAAATAAAGATCCAAATTTATTTGGAAATTAATTGCAATCAATTGAATTTATTGCAATTAAATGGATTTAATATTTAATAGTTATGTAATTATTATTTGGAAGAAATTAGAGTTATTTGTAATAAGTATGAACCTAATGTTAATTTTTCTTATAGGATTGACCATTGATATGGAATGAAAAGAAGAAAATTTGGGTCAGTAAAATTTGGAATTTATGCATAATAAAATGGATTCTAACGTTAAATACTACGTTATTGAGATTTAAATTAGACTTAAAGAATAATGATGTGAATCAGGAACTAAGTTTTATGGCATCTTTATTTTAGGTGAAAGTTGAGAATATAAAGATTAAAAATCTAAAGTATGGGTTTTGAGAATATAATTTATAAAATTCTTAAATATAAGAAAGTGTAGAAATTAACATTGCAATTAATATACTGTCAACTTTTAATTCACAACTAAGCCTGTTAAATCTTTTCAATTGATTACGAATCATATAAGAAATAAAATTTGGTCAATTTTAGAATTTAATATAAAATTTGGATTTTTATAATTTATTTAATGAATATTAAAAATAGCCATTTTGGCCACGGACTCGGATTTCGACGAAACCAGTTTCATTGGATCCGTATCGGTGAATTATTATAAGGTTTCAAGTTTCGTATCGATCGGACTTGTCGTTTGATCGTACGGGCGTGAAACGCCTTAAAATCAATTTTAATAAAATAATTTGAAATCAATTTGGAAATTTTGTTTTCAGCATAACTTCTTCATACGATCAAATTTGGACGTGAAACTTTTTCCATCGCGTTCAGAATATTTTAAATTACCTATTTGGATATATAGATTTACGAAATTTCGTTCCGGAGACATAACGGGCTTTTTGGGCCATAGTTTGTTCCGCACGTTCATTCTACGGTCTATCTACGCTACCTCTAACCCTCTATATAAACCCAGCTATTCAGCCCTAGCCTCCGTCTAATTACATTTATCTGCGCGTATTTTCTTCAAGCTTCTCTTCTTCTTCAATGGGGGTTAACCCTAGATCCAGTCAGTTCAAAAACAAAGTGAAAATTCAAACTCTCCAGAAAATTCTCAAAAAAATATATGTTGTAGCCGTCGATGTATACGTCACAGATCCGTGATTCGTTTCTCGATTCAGTTGTTCGTTCGTCCAGTAAAATTCAAACCATTTTCGGCCACTCATCATCGTCGCAACAAAACTCGCCCGATCGGAAAACTGTTTCTAGGTATTGTGGAGATAACCGAGGGGTTCGCATCAATATAGTTTTTGGGTCGAATCAATGGTCGGATGTGGAGCAAATTTCGACTAGGGTTTCTAATGTATGGTGGCGGCTGCAATATTCTTAGGGTCGACGCGAGCACCAGGTCGAGGCCGAGACGATCCTTAGCGGCGGCGATAGTTTTGGCGAGGTCACGGTGGTCGATGGTCAGAGTTGGCCGTGCTAGTGCTGCATGCGTTATTGCGTACGAGAAGAGAGGTTGCGCGTACAGGAATTTGGGGAGGGTGGCTACACACGTTTGCTTTGGTGACGTGGCAATTGAATGGAAGTAGTAATGTGTTCCATTTTGTATTTTATATTTTATGTTTTCATTCGCAATTTTCGACATAACGTTCTCATACGAACTCCGTTTGACGCGAGATTTTTTTTTGTTAAGATCGTAATTTAATTCCGGACTTGGTGACGCTGGTTTGGACGAATTCCGAGACGGGCGAATTTTTGGGTTTAAATCGAATTTAAATTCGATTTAAATTCAAAAGGTGAGTGTTTTAACCCACTCACAACTACTAGAAGCTTTTATGTTTGATAAATTAAATTTAGAAATGAATAGAAATTTATTTATGAGTATTTGGCATGTTTATTTTATTCATATCTGTTGAATTGCGTTTATTAAATTTAACTGTTAATTTAATTAATTTATTGCGTATAAATTTACAGTTAAAATTTATTTGTTTGTATATGAACTGCTAGTTAACAGTTATATAATTTATTACTGAATATAGACTATAGATTAATAGCTGTTAAATTTAATTTGAATAAAATTGCCAGTATTACCTGTTATGTAGTACCAAAAATAATATTGTTATTGATTGATATTGATTGATGATTGCGATTTGGATGATGGATGATGTTGATGAATGGATGTTTATTGTATATCATTAAATTGCAAATTATCATGCATATTTCATTTCATTCGGGATTGTGGTTTGAAATGATATATAACCGCAAAATTTTATATATTTTTTAAATTGCGGATTGAAATGATAAATATCCGTATCACTTGACCATAGGATAGAAAATTTTATACAGGCACCGCGGTCTATATATAACTATTTTAATGTGATTTCTATGGTTTGGATGGAATACGGTTTCTAATAATCTTAAATTTTATATTGTATAAATATTATTCTTCCATATATATACATATGAAGTTGAAAATTTTGAAATTAAAAGGTGTATAAAAATCTTTATTTAAAAATGGAAGAAAATTAAGAAAATGGAGTTTAATAATTTATATCATATGTTTAAATGTTAAGTTTGGAAATTTTAAGATATGATATTTGTAATTGGATTTTTCCCAAAATAAATTGAAATGAATATTCTAGTATAATTTGAATTGGGAAAATATATATATATTATTACTAGAAATTGAAGTCTTATTATTTATGGATTTTATGTGAATATTCAAGACTAATTAATAGAACAATTGATCTGTTGAAAGAATAAAATCCAATTTTAGTTTGAAATATTGTTACTCAAAATGGATATACGTATATATAAATAAATTGAAGTGGTTTTGGAACTTGAGAGAGATAATATAAATTTTGGTTTAGACTTTAATAAAGAAATGTATTTGTAAAGCCATGAGAACTATTTTCTTTACAAAGTAACATTTAAGTTAAACCATTTAATTCATATACCGTTGAATGTCCAAACCATTCAAGTCTTTTTATAGAAGTTATGGTTTTAAATTATGATTTTCAAAATATTATGATTTGAAAATATTTGATTTTCAGACGTTATGAAGTTAAAGCATTATGATTTTGGAAAAGAATTATATTTGGGATAAGTGATAAAATATGGTTTTGGGTTTTGAAATGATATCGTATTCATGGTTATGAAATGGAATGTTTATTCTGATTTTTAAAGTATAACCTATTTTTAAATGACCGCGGTGTTATAATAACGATAGGTTGGCAAAGAGACCGGGATCGGATATGGACATACTCTCTGTCGATACCGAAAACCACTTTGACTAACCGTGTACGCGGTGGAGATTCCAGAATGAAGTAGGTGGTGGTGACGTTTCCTGTAAGGTAAATACGTGGACCCGACTCCCGTGAGTTGGCATAAGGTGGCTAAAACAGGAGCGATTCTCAGGCCAATGAGGTCATTCCTCTGATCGGACCCTCCTCTTCGATATTATACTTTGATTTTGGATTGATTCAGTGGCCACTTCTATATTTTGATTTTGGGGAGTTAGTCCGAGGTGGGCGGTAACTGCGGCTACGCGTTTCCACCAGCCTGGATAGCAATTGGTATATCTACCCTGGCATTGCCTAGTTGTGTCGTGTCACCTACCATACCGAGCCTTTACTACGAGTTTCTATTTGTGTCGTACCTATGGAGTATCCTCTGATAGCTTCCCGATCAGGAGGTATTACGGTACTGTATAGACTATTGGCATTATTTGTGTTAAGGGCTATATGGGTAACCCCTTAACGCTATTAAAAAGTAAGTTTACTTTATAAATAGACACTATTATAATAGTGCAATATACTACATAGTAAATAGTTTAACGGATCCTTAGGAGATGTAAATCCTGAACATCTCTTGAGTTACTGTACTCATATTTATTTCTGTTAATTTAACTCACATAAGATCTTTTAGTTCTGACTCGAGCGTTTTTGTATTTTCCAATTTCGCTCGGGTCAGTCCGAGCGTTTCAGGATCGAAGACTTTAGCTTTGAAGGACGAAGACGAAGGAGTCGTATTATTATTATCTATAGTATTGCACCACACTCATACTGTTCCGCTGCATTGATTGTATTGGTATGTGTAACTCTGATATTTATTGTATAAAGCAAATCAAGTGTTTGTAAACTGTTTTGAACTGTATATTTATTATTATAATTTATCCTTCCGCTGTGAGATTCTGTTTTGTTTTTATTTCTTCTCTGTTTTTCTTATTTACCCCATAACAATCCGCCCTTGCGTATGCTTTGAATTGGCACGTGTGTCGGTTTAAAGTGTGCGAAAAGGCGGGATGTTACATAATGCCTCCCAGAACTTACTGGTAAAGATTGGGTCTCGATCACCGACTATCTCCGTAAGACTTGCAACAGTTCTCGTTGGCTTTACTGGGATAAAGTGTGCACTCTTGGTCAATCGACCTACGATAACCCAAATGCCTTCATTTCCCTTTCTTGATCGAGGTAAGCCATCGATGAAATCCATCGATAGTTGGTCTCATTTCCAAGTTAGAATTTCAAGAGGGTGAAGTGATCCAACAGTCTTTTGCTGATCACTTTTAATTTGTTGGCAATTTGCACATCTACTAACATGGATAAAGATGTCCCTCTTAATGCTTTCGCACCAAAATGTTCATTTTACGTCTTTGTACATTTGTTAACTCTAGGGTGGATATTAAGCTTATATTGATGGCACTCAGTCAACACTTCTTTTCCTTAAGTTTTCAATATTGGGAACACAAATTCTTTCTTTTAACTGTAATATCCCATGGTTATCTACTTCAAGGCTTGAATTCTTCCCTCTGCTTATATCCTTAACAATCTTCCTTAGACGTCGATCTTCTCTTTGTTTGTTGGCAATTCCCTCTAAAAGAGTCGAAGTTACTACCAGATAAGCTATAATAGCTTGCTTTCCGCTTAACCCATCTGCTACTACATAGGCTTTCCTGGGTTTATATAGAATATCTATATCATATGACACGAGAAATTCTAGCCAATGCGGCTGTCTCATATTTAAGTCCTTCTACATGAAAAGATACTTCAAAGGTTTGTGATCTGTGAAGAGATCAAACTTTTCACCTATTTAAAGAAGGAATATTATTTTCCACGGTCAAACAAAGTTTATCAAAGTAAACTATGAAAAATTCTTACCTAGTAAATAATGTCCTTAAATCTTTAGTCGAACACAACGGTTAACAGTTCTAGATCGTGTGTTGCATAATTTCATTCATGCGTCTTTAATTGCCTACTAGCATATGCGATAACTTTCCCATGTTGCATCAGTAGCATGCCTACTTCTTCTCCACAAGCATCAGTATAAATGATTAAACCACCGCTTTCATCAATAATAGTTAGGACTGGAGTGGAAGTTATCCTTTTCTTAAGCCCCTGGAATGCTTCTTCATATTTAGGCATCCATTCAAACTTAACCTCCTTCATAGTTAACTTCATTAAGTGATAGGAAATCTTAGAGAAGTCTTGAACAAATCTCTAGTAGTATCTTGTCAATCTTAAGAAGCTGCGAATGTCACTCGGAGTTTGTGGTTGCTTCATTCTAGAATCGCTGTAAATTTTCCTAGGTCAACCGAGATTCCTTCCTTTGAAACAACATGTCCAAGGAACCTTACCTCTTCTTCCCAAAAGTGGCATTTTGAGAACTTAGCCTTGAGCACATTCCTTCTCAATATTTCTATAAATGTCTTTCGTGTTCTTCTTGGGTCTTTGAATATATAAGAATATCATCAATAAAAACCAACACAAATTTGTGAAGCATACTTCTAAATACTCTATTCAAAAGGTTCACAAAATAAGTGGGCACATTAGTTAGCCTAAAAGGCATAACCAACCACTCGTAGAAATCATAATGCAGTTAAAGGAATGCAATCTTTTGATATCCTTAATTGATGGAATCCTGTAGCTAGATCCATTTTGGAGAATATTTGAGCACTATGAAATCGGTTAAACAAGTCATCAATATCGTTTGCTTATTTGGATCTCGATAGTCTACACAGAGTCTTAGGGAGCAATCTGACTTTACAACAAAAACTACTGCTGAGTTCCAACTTGAGCGACTTGGTTTAATTAATCCTTTCTTTATCGATTCGTCCATTTGATTCCTTAATTCATTTACTTCCTTGGGGCCAGTCCTCGAGAAGAGTGAAAGATAGATCTTGCACTAGAAATCAAGTCGATTCGAAACTCAATTCCCTATGCGGGGGTAAACTTTTAACTTCCTCAAAAACATCAGAAAATTCCCTAATAATTGGTATTTCCTCTAGATGTTTTTTGAAATGAATTTAGGGCATACATAAAACTATCCATTACTGGACTTGATTCTTCACATATTATTTTAAAAGGTTCATTTCTTTTATTTTCCATATGCGCCATCATTTTAACACAATCAAGAATAGCCTTATATTCAAACAACCAATCCATACCGAGCATAATCTCAAATCCAATAAAATCGAGGACGATTATGTTACATGAAATTTTTTCGGATAGATATGCAACTTGTACATTTTCAAAAACTACACCGAGATTAGTTTTACCACCTATGTGGTTAGAGACACAAATAAGGGTATCTAACATTTTTTGGTCAATTTATCAACCAATTTTTAGAAGGGGAAATTATTTTAAAGGACAAAAATTTGTATATTTTTTGCCTCAAGGACACGACCTCAATATTTTTACCACAAGGACAAACATTCATCTAAAATTTATTCATAAGGACAAAAAATTTCCAAAATTATTCAAAAGGACAACAAAACTGCTACCAAGGTAAAACTGATACCTAAAAACTGCTACCGATAACTACAAACTGATACCTAAAAACTGCTATCAATAACTAAAAACTGATACCTACAGAAAGTTGTCCTTCAGGATAAAATATTGAACGTCTGTCCTTGATGCTAAAAAGCTGTGAAATTTTGTCCTTGACAATAATGTTTTTAGAAATAAAACTGTGGAAAGCCCCATTATTAAATAATACTCTAACTAGATTTTCATTAATGCAGATATTACCTTCAAGAACTCTCTTGCCCTTTGCATCAGTCGAGGTTGAGTTTTCATCTTTATTGGCAAAAACTCTGACCTATTCTCCTTTCTTTATCGATGGCAATCCTTTTTTCAATGCCCTGGTTTATGACAATTGTAGAAATTCGATCCTCCTTCTGGCTTGCCTTACCACGGCTTTTTCCCAGAATGGTTGAACTTCCTCTTCTTCTAG
Organism: Allium cepa; assembly: GCA_030765085.1. Taxonomy (NCBI): domain Eukaryota; kingdom Viridiplantae; phylum Streptophyta; class Magnoliopsida; order Asparagales; family Amaryllidaceae; genus Allium; species Allium cepa. Next base: position 116,159,986 of record CM060931.1, read on the forward strand.
TTATTGTTGTTGTTTAGGGTTGTGGGAAAATTCTTTTTGTCTAGATTTTCATATCGGAAACCCATGTCTACAAAATCTACGAAGTTCCCTTTACATGTTCGGTCATCCTATCCTCATATTTCCTCTTCATCCCAGCGATAAACATTTCATTTTTCTTTAAAGGAGTGTCTATCAACCCTGGCTCGAAATGGGATAATTCATTGAAATTGTTGGGGATATCTCTCCTTGCTTTAAATCCATAAAACTTCAATAAAGATGGGATTTTCCTGCAGCTGCATATATTTTTCTTCCCTGACTTCCTTGAACCATTCCTATGAAAAATTATCTTAGGGAATGGGTATAAAACTCGAATGTACTTATTCAGAGAAAATTTCAAATATGGCCTCTCTTTGACTAAACTCATTCTACGGTATTGCTAACCCTATCTCTAATGAATTGACCATATCAAGGCTTAGGTATTCGCTCAACCATAAGCTCTGATACCAAATGTGATGACCCACCTCCTCGATCCTCTGAAATCGACAATAATACATCCTTAGTATTCACTTGCCACAAATCCAAGTGCTGGAAAGGTATATTATCATGAGGTAAAAGAAAATAAGGTTAGAAGACAAACAAAATAGAATCTCACATCGTATTCAATATTTAATTATACATATTAGTAGTACATGCAATTACTTCAAATTGCTCCATCAGAGTTCTGGTAAGTACTAATCCTGCAAGGATTGTTATAACTGCCTATCCTTACAAGTGTTGGTAGATGCATCATACAAAATATAGCAGAATTAATAGATAACTTTCTACAAAGGACCCAAAATTCTCCATGCTTCTTCTCGAAATGCTCCATGCTACCAAACTACTTGGCGGCCTGAAAAGTAGGGCATCCAGAGTTTAAGAGAAAAGGAAAATAAATTCTGGGTCAGTCATGCGATTGGTGTAAGAAACTCAAAATATGGATATTTGAAAACAAAGAGTATCTCATAAGACACGCCGCGCATAAACACAGAAAATGTTTTTACCTTATGATAACGAAAATCTTTACTACTAAAAAAAAGATATATTTTTAATGATATTCTTTTGGAAACACTTTTCAAGTAAACTAATATAATCTTTGGCAAAAAAATTATATTGATTAAAATCCAGCATAATAGGGTTACAATCAAGTTCGAAGGCACTTATTGGAGAATGAATTTCCATACAATGGCAGGTAAGGAACTACCTCCATACATTACATTGCTAAGGGATGTACCGAGGATCAACACCTTTGAAACCTTTGCACCAGGAAAGACCGGCCTACCTGCAACCCATCTGGGGGCAAATAGGACCAAATATGACATTACCCCGGCCGTGACCGACCTATTCGGGATCCCATAGCATACACAACATACTCGACATATTTAGAGTAATCTAGAAAGGTGATGACCATACCCTAATTGTTGTGAACCATATAGCCTTATGGCATGCCATGTTCAAGCCATTTTCGGGTGATGAGGCCCGAGGTAACGATTACCTTTCATGTAGCACATTCCACTTTGAATGACACGTTGCCAATTTCATCACACGCTACTAATTTTGACAAATGTACAACCTCTGAGGTCGTACGTCTTAGAGAAGGGTGTTAAGTATAAGAGAGTTACCTCCTACACCACCAAACAGACATTCATTTGTAAAAATCAATGTACGCGTATGTTAGAAATGCAATGTCAGACATATGTCCATACAAGTTGTCCACGAATTGGACAAACCGAAGGAACTCTCCTACTACATCCTGTTGGGAATCATGCCTAGGATTAGTAGTAAGCAACCCTTGCATCGAATATCAAATGAAGATACTACTGCCACATATATATGATGTAGAAAATTTCCCCGGAGGGTCAGTGATAAGCGGCCCTTCATTCCGTTTGTTATAATTTCAAGTCTTCACCTTCGAACGCAAAAATTCATTCGAAGTGGTTTTCGGATAGAAATCACCGAAATCCGATCTTGGTTCCTTCGAACCAATTATCGATAAAAAGATGTTAAGAAAATAGGTGATTATCATTTGATTAATTACTTTCTCTTTATAAAAAAAATATCTTCTAGAGATATATATCTTTAAAACATTTCTTCTCGGTATATGCGTAATTACTAAACCTCTCGTTAACTTTGAAAATACCAAATCAAAATCATTTCTCATAAATCACATTGCAAAACATTATTGAGTAAAAAGGGTCGACAAAAATTATACAAATTTAGCTCAACATCAATTTTCGTACTCAACCTTTACTATCCGTCGAAGAACAGTGAAATCACCTTTTAAATTCTCATGGATAGTGTGTGTTTCCTCCTTTGAATTTAATACCAAGTATAAGAAGATTATTTCTATACAATCCAAGTTGTATTAAGTTTGGAAAAACTAAATCTTTTATACTTGCCACGTTTCCGACATTTCGACCTTATATATTCCTCGTCCAGGAAAGAGGCCAGGTGAGCCAAGGCACCGGTTGCTCCTTGTTAACGCTTAAATTTGAACGCTAACACCCTGGAGTATAAGATGTGATTGTGAAAGCACCACCCGTTTGTACGGGAAACAGAAATAAGCAGAAAGTATGTAGAAAAACGGTAAGAGACACAGTATTTATAGTGGTTCGGCTTATAATCCAGCCTACGTCCACTTTAATCTTTTTATCACTAGTTTGATTACAATTCTTTACAAGATCTTTCAATTACAACACACTTCAAGTGATAGGATATGTGAAACAAGTAGCTCAAGCTTTGATGTTGACAATCATCTTCAAATCCATGGTGAATGTGGATGATTCCTTCATGGAGTTCCTTTAGAAGTTTGTTGGATCTAAAAGGCTTTGAAGTCGTCTGGAATTCGGCAGAGTAATGGCGCTTGAAGAGAATGAGCCCCCCCAAAAGTCCCCCCCTCCTCGTTCAAGTTAGGGCTGTATTTATAGGTTTTTATCGGAGTTTGGTCGTAGGTCGTGACCGACCTAAGTAAGGTCGTAGGTCGCAGTCGACCTAGAAAGCTCTGGCCCTCCTTCCATAAGAACATACGTGCTGATTCGTACAAGTCCAAGGTCGTGAACGACCTATCTCCAGCGGCATGCAAAAAGGCGGCTCCTTTGTTCATACAGATAGGTCGAGAGCGACTTATCCTAGGTCGTTAACGACCTATCATAGGTCGTGGGAACTTTCCTGTAATCAAAGTACTCCGTTAGGTCGTTGGGCAGTATCTTTATCTCCAAGTGCTAGGTCGTCTTCGACCTAAAGTAGGTCGTAGGTGGGCAACGACCTAGGGGATGGAACCCGACCTATCTCAATTGTGCTTGGTTCTCTTCTCAGCGAGTTGATAGGTCGCGTACGACTTATTATAGGTCGTAAGTCGGCTGAGACTTAGGTCGCTGAGATCACTTCGTCCTTAGGTCGGTAGGCTATGGCTTTCTTTAGGTCGCATATGATTTAGGTCGCTGATCCTCTTAAGTCGTTAGGTCGCGGAGCTCTTAAACCACTAGGTCGCGGGCTCCCTTAGGTCGCTGAGAACCGCTAGGTCGCGGCCTTTATTAGGTCGTAGCTTCTTGTTAGGTCGCGAGGCATTTTTAGGTCGTAACACTTTAGGTCACTTCTTCAATTTGGTCACTAGGTCGGCAATTCTCTGAGTCGTTAAACTTGGTCACGTCTTAGGTCGCTAACGAAGAGGAGTTAACATTTGCCCCTCGAAGTATACGCCTAGGTCGTAGGTCGTGTACTTCGATCTTCTTAACTCGCGCTCTGATGAGTTGTTAGGTCGCAAGCGACCTATTGAGGAACTAGGTCGTGTGTGACGATCCACTTTCTACTCCTCTGGGGTATAAATAGCCTAGGTCGTTCCTTCCTCATTTCATCTGTTTTAACACCTCATTCTGCCATTAACAGCATCTCGCGATCTTGGAAAGCAAACCAGAGTCCAATCATCCACCGATTCGACCTCGCCATTACATTGTGTAAGTATACCTGATCTCTATCCACCCCACGATCATCACCGAACCAGGAATTTCTCATCTCCGAATCTCATAGCAATTTCGTGTGTCGTTTTTCGTCTTTTGAGTCAAGTTGTGGTCGATTTTGATCGCCATTAGTTGTGATTCATGAAAGCACAGTGTTGAGTTGAATTAGTGATTGATCGGAGATGCTTTCAATCGCCTCTTGGATGATTCGGTGGTACGTAGGAATGACGGACCTCTCGAAGAGGATGATGGATTTCATCGTGAGTGATAATGGGTTATTGGGTCATAGTTCATCGGGATGGTGTGATATTGCGTGGAGAGGGAGTTGGTGATTTAGAAGATCTGAACGACTTAAGGATCCTTCAAATCTGCGACTTAACTCCTAGGTCGCGCTGAGATTCAAACGACCTAGGACTTAACAAATTTGCACATGAATTTCAAGCAGGACGACCTAAAAAATGAACAACCTAATCTTTTTTGCGGCATAAGCCGTAGGTCGCAACCAAACTTGGACTATGGGAAATCTGCACTGCCTTGAACCTTTTAACTTGCACAGCGCGACCTAATGAACCCCGACCTATGCTAGGTCGCTGGACGACCTATGACTTATGAAATTCCGAGATGACTTGGTTGAATTGAACTGGATTGTTTAATCTCAAATTCTGTTGCACTTTGTTGTAGATTATCTCTCATGCTAATAACCTGTTAAACATGACATTTGCAGAAAACCGGGACGAATATACTGCCATTGACTGCCCACATCAAATGACAGATTAGTTGATAAAGAATAATTAACTTAAATGAACTGTGTGAATGAAATGTTGTGAACCAATGAACTCAAGTGAAGTGCTAAAGCAAAACTTAAAATATCCAGTTAAAGCTGATTCGTTTGCATTAACACAATACTTGAGCGTTATATCAACAGGTCTTGGAATTTCATAGCTGACTAACTGTCAACCAACTTAATTTCAGTTATGTTTGAATTCCTCTTGTTGTTGTTTTTTTTTTTTTTTTTTTTTTTTTTTAGTTTCGCACAACACTTCACACTTTTAGGAAACGTGCACCTTCATATTTGAATATCCAGTTGCTTGTGTAGAATGACTTCTCAATTAGAAGAAGCAGGACAAACTGGGGAGATTTTTCCAGTTGCTAACCGATTGATCGATCCCCCAGAGAGAATGCCAACCACTCTGAACCACAAGGCTTTTCGCCAATTATGCATCCAGTTTGGCATCGCCGAAGCAGATGCTCTACTTCCCGGACCTAATGACTTTGCTGACCAACCACCTCACGGTTTTGTTGCCGTTAATCGCCAAATGTGCTTAAGCGGAGCGATTCCTCCTTTTAACGAATTTCTTCAACAGTTCTTGCTTCGGCTGTCTATCTCTCCATTCCAATTACACCCCAATGGCTATGCTATTCTGATGGGGTTATGTGTTCTATTTAGGAGAACCTTGGATCGACTACCAAGCTTCGGGGAGATCTGTTATTTCTGCTCATTTACAAAAATTAAAGACCATCCCTCCATTGTGGTTATAAGAAGCGCTCGAAACCGCAAACTTATTACTGATCTCTCCGAAAGCGCTCACGGATTTTTGAATCAGTTTTTCTTCGTTCGTTGCCCTCCAGGGTTTTATGCCATCTGGAGAGTAGGAAGTAAGATTTCCTGTCTATATTCTTTCCGCTTTGAAGCCATTTTTGAGATCCGAACTTTTAGTTGCTAACTTCATTCTTTGTTCCTGTTTTAGCGCTTCCACCCCCTACCAGGGACCCAAGTTTTAAGCAAATTTTAGAAAGATTAAATGCTGTGCCGGCAGAAGAAAGGAGCATAAAGTTTCTGCTAAGCGATGAATTTTTACACCAATACGGACTTCTCCATCCCTCTCGCTTTACTCAGCCTCATGAAGCCCCGACTGAAGTTCCCGATTCTCCGACGAAAACTCTCGACGCCTCGGTCTCCACTAAAGATCGTGTGCAGGGAGAAACTTCTACTGGAACTCCATTAGTGAAGTGCTCTACTCCACGAGACGACACGGGGCCATCCGAAAAGTCCGCGCTTCCCCCCATTACTGAAGAAGAAGAGGAGCAACCTTCCCAAACTATGAAAAATGCCGATAAAGGAACTGATGGAGGGAACCAGGCTAGGCATGACGATGATGATGTCTTTGGGGATTTAAGTGACTTATTTATCTCTTCCCAAGAGCTCTCTAAAGATGATCCTGCTCGTGGTAAAGTTATACCTCCAACAATTGAAGTGACATCTGCCCTCCAACTGACTCCAACTTTTTTATTCCAAGAATTGCCACCGATAGCGAAACCTATTACATCCCCCCAACTGAGAAGTGGTTCGTTAGCCCAATGCGAGTAGTTTGCACTTCACACACCACTTAAGAATTTTCCAGCACACTTATGCACTTATCTTCTTATGCTTTAAAGATTTCTGAAGCTTATCTTTTCTTATTTCAGATTCTCCAATGACACGCGGTGGATCATACTATCAAGATTTTCAACGCTATGGTGGGCGTGGACAGTATAATTATGGGCGCTACTTCTCTTCCTATAGGGAGTCTGATGAAGAGAGGGCTGCTCGAAAAGCTCGGGAAAGGAGGGATAGGGATGAGCATCGCGACTCCCCGCAGAGAGGTGACGATTCCTATAAAAGGAAATCACACGATGACCGGGGAAAAGGTCATGTAGTAGAAGATTCGAGCAAACGAGCTCGACATGGTGAGAGACATGCTTCCACCACTCCCGACAAGCCTACTGCCCCTGCCCCTCTTGATATTACTTCTGACTCTCCTGCTCTTGGGAAGGAGGACATCCAGACAATAATAAGTAGGCCTAAATTTCAAGTGGGACCGGGCCCAGCCACTTTACAAAGTCGTTTTCCGCAGTGGTGTTTAAAGGGTGTGAGGTTCGATCTCGACCTAGTCCCTATTGACAAGCCTGCTATGCTACGAAATCTTGACGCCGTTAAACTTGATATCGAGAGGATGTCAAACTGGCAGAAGCTTGTTGATGAGCTTCAACGAGTTAACCGTGCCAACTTAGAGGCTATGCTCACCATGGAAAACGATAAGGCTGAGTGGCAGAAGGTCCTTGAGCAGCATGATACCGAGATGAGAAGTATTACTTCCTACAACGAGGAGCTCGAAGCAAAGGTTGAGAAGTTGAAAGACGAGCTTGCTGCTTCCTCTACTTCATACTCTCAAAAAGAAGAAGTGCTTCTCAGACAAGTTAGAGATGCTCATGCCAGTCAGAGAGACGCTGAGGACAGGCTTGAAGTACAAAAAAGAATCAGTGACGGCTATGTCTCTGATATTGCCGAGCTTCGAAAGAAAAACAACTCCCAGGAGGCGGAGATGCAAATGCTCAAGCTTCAGCTTGCCAGAACTGAAAGGGAGCGCGATGAGGCTGTCGCCGGCAAAATCGCAGCCGAAGAATCTCATGAGGCGACCAAAAACAGCTTCGGCTCAACATTATTCGACTTCTACTTGCATAGCGTCTTGGGGCGTGGAAGCCTCGCCTTTCTTGGTCCCAAGTACGAGATCACTTTAGCTGAAGTGTGGGAGGCCGCCCTCGATATGCTTGGTGCTGAAGGTGCTGGTTATGATGAGTCAGCCCTGGAAAGGCATTATTTTGATGAAGACGCTCGCGCTGCTCTTGCCAGGGGAAAGGGACAACTTGCCAAACTAAGAACCGAAGTGACGGAAGGGGATCAGCTGGGGAAAACCACTTCAACTACTCTAGTCCAGCCACCTTCTTCGTCTGAAGTCGACATTATTGGTTCCAGTTCCCATCTCGCTTCTCCCACCAAAGTTACCGCTGATATTACAAGCACACAAGGTGGAGACGAGGGTGAAGAGAGCGCTGATACGCAAGCTTATGAAGTCGATATCAGGAAACCAGCTTCTTCAGGTAACTTCACTGTTAATTTCGCTACTGTCAATTCTGCTCAAGCTGGTTACTCGCTTATTTCACATGAGTTTCACGAGCTCCTTGGCTATTTTCTCAACCTTGACGAGCCTTCATCTCCTCTCTTTACTGACTTCATTGGTGAACCCTCATCTCCTCTTTTTACTGACTTTAATCTTTTTTCTTCTGTAGAGAGAGTACCAAGCGCTGCTCAAACTTCTACTCCTCCGGTCATCCTTCCTTCGTCTCTTCCGGCGGTGCCTCCTTCTGCCTCGCAACCTGGATCACAGGAGGAACAAATAGAGGCTCTTCACGGCTTGAATGATCCCATCACTTCGCAAGAGCAGAAAGATGAGAGACCTGAGGGAGGTGACATTTCCCCGGAACGGACTCCTTCTGACGACATTGTTCTATCAAAACTTGTCACTCCGGGGAGTGAGTCTTCCTCACAGAGGAGAGAGAAGCGTGGGACATCAAAGAGGAGGGGGAAGAAAATCACCGCCACTGAAGAGGAGCCGGAAGTTGGGCCAGCTGCGCCTACCTCTCCTTCCTCCCTTATACCCACTGGTCGACCTGAAAAGCTGATCATTCGGCCGGGTAAAGGGTCTAAAGGCAGCAAAAAGAAGTGAAGATCTTCAGTTTCTAGTTTTTTGTGTTTTGCATGTACTGGCCGAGAATTGTGCGGGTACCGGCCCCCGCTTTTCTTTATTTTGAAACCTGTACCTGCGTTGTAATTGAATAAAATGATTCCTCGTTTGTACAAACTTTTGTTTGAATTAAAGAATACATTTGTTATTCGTTTTGGCATGAGTTTATTTGATATTGCAGCGAGCTTATGGTATGTTACTTGAGCGTTACCTTTTGCTGGTTTAGTTATACCATATTGTGTGTAATTATACTATATTGCCCCCATTCCATAAGTATGCTGCAATATTCTATACCTCGAGGGGACTTACACTCTTATTTGCTAAAGAATAATTATTTTAAAGAAAATTTTATAGAGTACAACTCCCTTCGTATAAGTTTTTACGCTTGGTCGTTCGAAGAAATCACTTTTTTCTTTTGCTTATGTGCATATCTCATCAAGTGAATTCCTCTATGTGGTAAAGCGGACCTCTGAAGGGTACTTTAACTTCTTTTCTTTTTACGATCATTTCCCACAGTAGGCAAATTATTTTTCCTTTGAAAGTTAAAGTACGCTTTTGATGAGGATTTTTTTTTTTATAGAAAGTTGTACCTCTGAGGAGGGATTTTTTCACGTTTCAACACTTGGAAGTTTTATTTCAATCTCGGTGAAACGTGTACCTCCAAAGAGTTATGCTTTAGAAATCCTTTTCACGTTTCAACACATGGAAGTTTTATTTCAATCTCGGTGAAACGTGGGTTTCCAAAGAGGTCTTTTTTCTTAATTGTGTTCCCGGGAGGGGGTTGTACCTCTGAGGAGGGATTTCTCACGTTCCAACACTTGGAAGTTTTATTTCAATCTTGGTGAAACGTGTACCCCCAAAGAGTTGTGCCTTTGAAGAAAGCCTTTTCACGTTTCAACACTTGGAAGTTTTATTTCAATCTCGGTGAAACGTGTGCTTTCAAGAAGGTCTTTGTTTTTACATTTCAACTTTGGTGAAGTGAAATTCCGAAGAGCGGTTGCTACACTTCAACTCCTGGCGAAATGTGCCTCCGAAGAGGGCTTTTATTTTGTTTACATTTCAACTCTGGTGAAGTGAAATCCCGAAGAGCGGTTATAACACTTCAACTCCTGGTGAAATGGGCCTCCGAAGAGGGCTTTTATTTTGTTTACATTTCAACTCTGGTGAAGTGAAATCCCGAAGAGCGGTTATAACACTTCAACTCCTGGTGAAATGGGCCTCCGAAGAGGGCTTTTATTTTGTTTACATTTCAACTCTGGTGAAGTGAAATCCCGAAGAGCGGTTATAACACTTCAACTCCTGGTGAAATGTGCCTCAGAGAGGGTTTTCATCGCCTGGAAGTTACTCTCTCATGGTTGGAGGGTCATGACTCCTCCAATCTTTTTTGTTGAGTAGAGAACTTTCTTTTTTGTGGCGTATGACCCATTAGAGGTCTTTTATCCTCCGAAGAGTTGCGCCTCCGAAGAGGACTTGTGCCGCTGATGGTAGCTTTGGTCTCTGAGGAGAAGCATTCGGTCTCCGTAGAGAAGCATTCGGCCTCTGAAGAGGGCTTTTGGCCTCCGAAGAGGGCTTTGGTCTCTGAGGAGAAGCATTCGGTCTCCGTAGAGAAGCATTCGGCCTCTGAAGAGGGCTTTTGGCCTCCGAAGAGGGCTTTGGTCTCTGAGGAGAAGCATTCGGTCTCCGTAGAGAAGCATTCGGCCTCTGAAGAGGGCTTTTGGCCTCCGAAGAGGGCTTTGGTCTCTGAGGAGAAGCATTCGGCCTCCATAGAGAAGCATTTGGCCTCTGAAGAGGGCTTTTGGCCTCCGAAGAGGGCTTTGGTCTCTGAGGAGAAGCATTCGGTCTCCGTAGAGAAGCATTTGGCCTCTGAAGAGGGCTTTTGGCCTCCGAAGAGGGCTTTGGTCTCTGAGGAGAAGCATTCGGTCTCCGTAGAGAAGCATTCGGCCTCCGAAGAGGGCTTTTCATCTCACGGGAATATGTCGACCGATTGTGGTGAAATGTGTGCCCCAGAGGAGGGTTTTTGTCAGGAAGTTTGGAGTTTCCTTTTCTTGTCTGGATGGATTCTCGGGAGTGTGTTGGCTGGTAACTCCACGACTTTGTAACGAGAGAGACACCTTTTTCGATGGAGCCCGCTTGAGGTCTCTATCCCCTGAGGAATTATGCCTTCAAAAAGGGCTGGCACTTCCGAAATGATCTTTTGTTGGCTGATGCTTGCTCTCGCATACTTTTTTGCCGTTGATTCATGTTGACAATTCCCATTACTTCACAAGGGTCATTGCTTTTAGCTGCCAAGCCTCTCCCTTACCCAAAGGAATATATTTTATAGTTAAGCAAATTGGTGGTGGCAGATGTAGGTTCTTTAACTGGCCGTTTGTTTGTTCATACATTTGCGGTTAGCTATATATGATCTGCTTTTATCCACCTTGCTTACTTTCGGTTGAAGTTCTCCTTTTGTAAGATTTGGATATGGGAATTTTGAATGGCTCAGTGCTTGACTACTGGATGTTGTTGCGGATCGCTTCGTCTCATGACTGGTAAGTCTTGTTTTATGGCCTGCATTATTAAATGGTCTTTTTAGCAACACGCTCAACGTATTTCATACGCCAAAATAAAACAGAGCAGTTTATAATAGTAGGGAACACGAGAATTATAGTGATTTAGCCAGAATTGGGCCTATATTCACTTTACTGCTGTTGTTATTTGCCTGCCTTGCAATTGCCCTTAACAAGAGAATCATATATCTGTAAATTTATTGCAATATCTCAGCAGAGTTTTTATGTAAAATATGGATGTAAGTGGCTATTATTCCAAGTTCTGGGAATTGGTTCTCTTTTGACAGTTGCGAACTTGATTGATTATATTAGCAGTGCCTCAGTGCCATCCTTAAGTGTGCACTATCTTCCTCTGTTGGCAGGTGGTTTTAACTGAAGAAGCATACTCTAGCCAAATCTTATTTATTTGCTTAGAGTATTTCTTATTTAGGTTTTGCCCCTGGACTTTCGTCACTTAAGACTTGCTTTAGAAAGCTACCAAGGGTTGCTTGATATTGTAACGAATCGGCTGGACATTGATTGCCTGCAAATTTAGATTGATAATTTTAGTGACATTCTTAGAATATTTCACATATCGAAATAAAATAAGCGACTTGTAATAATAGGGAGAACAAGGCTTATAGTTTTTATTATTTATTTGCACTGTCTTTATAACAGATTTTGATACAAGAATTATTGGATCAGCATTCCTTTACAAATTTGAAACATAGTATTCAAGTAAAGTAAGAAAGCAGTTGTTGCCCCAAGCTTTAGGGATTGAATCTTTTGGCTTGAAAGGATTGGATGGCAACGTTTTTCAGAATCGAAACTTCCTTTCACTTTGAAGGTCTTCCTGAAGCGTGTGCATGTCTTCCCGTCTCATCCAATTTTTTCCTATCTGGTGAGGGCTTGCTGTGACGATACTGATGATAGGACCTTCATTTCCCTGTGCCACGGTTCTTTTATTTGAGCTACATTGTTGAGCGGACACCAGCTGCACCTTGGAGGATGAGGAGTAGTTAATTCCATCTCTTTTCACATATTGTTGCAGTTCATTCTGTTTGAGCAACTCTTCAATCTCCTTTCTTAAGTGGCGACATTGATTGGTGTCATGGCCAGGCTGATTGTGAAATCGGCAGAATTTTCCATTGTCTGTTGCGCTTCTTCTCAACAGAGATGGTTTGGGGTACACAACAACGTCCTTTGTTGCCAAGAAGATATTTTCCGGAGTGTCGGTCAAGGGAGTGAAGTCAGAGGATCTGAAGCGTCGAGCTTTTTTCAAGAGCTTCTGCTTTCTTTTCCCTCCATCGTTCTCTCTTTGTTCAATCATCTCCGGTATGTATTCTTCATCGTTACCAGGACTCAATGGGTGGTCGTCAACTATTCTCTCGAAAGTTGCCCTTGACAAACGTTCGTGGATAGTTGGTCGTGGCCATGAACTTTCTGTTTGGGGGAATGGTCCAATAATGCCAGTTGCTCGTTGAGGAATATTCCATTCTTCTGAAACCTGAGCCTCCTTAGCAATGGTTTTTATATTGCTTTCTAGTCGACGGACTTCCTCTTGCAATGTGTTCATCTTGTCCAGTATTCTATTACTTTGAACTTCCATGTGTTGATATATTCCATAAATCACAGCCTTTAATTCAGCCTTTGTGACCCCAATAGTTGAAGCTGTTTCCCCTAATGCGGGAAGAGCAATGGCGTTGCTGCTAGTACCTTCAAACCTCAAAAACTTTCGTTTCCTTTCAGAAGCCATAATTTCTGCTAGACTTCTAGTCTTCAAGGAAATTCTCTCTACAAATCTTCTGTAAAGCAATGATGATAGAAGTCCTGAGTTCAATTCTCAGTGAAAGCACCAAAATGTTAACGCTTAAATTTGAACGCTAACACCCTGGAGTATAAGATGTGATTGTGAAAGCACCACCCGTTTGTACGGGAAACAGAAATAAGCAGAAAGTATGTAGAAAAACGGTAAGAGACACAGTATTTATAGTGGTTCGGCTTATAATCCAGCCTACGTCCACTTTAATCTTTTTATCACTAGTTTGATTACAATTCTTTACAAGATCTTTCAATTACAACACACTTCAAGTGATAGGATATGTGAAACAAGTAGCTCAAGCTTTGATGTTGACAATCATCTTCAAATCCATGGTGAATGTGGATGATTCCTTCATGGAGTTCCTTTAGAAGTTTGTTGGATCTAAAAGGCTTTGAAGTCGTCTGGAATTCGGCAGAGTAATGGCGCTTGAAGAGAATGAGCCCCCCCAAAAGTCCCCCCCTCCTCGTTCAAGTTAGGGCTGTATTTATAGGTTTTTATCGGAGTTTGGTCGTAGGTCGTGACCGACCTAAGTAAGGTCGTAGGTCGCAGTCGACCTAGAAAGCTCTGGCCCTCCTTCCATAAGAACATACGTGCTGATTCGTACAAGTCCAAGGTCGTGAACGACCTATCTCCAGCGGCATGCAAAAAGGCGGCTCCTTTGTTCATACAGATAGGTCGAGAGCGACTTATCCTAGGTCGTTAACGACCTATCATAGGTCGTGGGAACTTTCCTGTAATCAAAGTACTCCGTTAGGTCGTTGGGCAGTATCTTTATCTCCAAGTGCTAGGTCGTCTTCGACCTAAAGTAGGTCGTAGGTGGGCAACGACCTAGGGGATGGAACCCGACCTATCTCAATTGTGCTTGGTTCTCTTCTCAGCGAGTTGATAGGTCGCGTACGACTTATTATAGGTCGTAAGTCGGCTGAGACTTAGGTCGCTGAGATCACTTCGTCCTTAGGTCGGTAGGCTATGGCTTTCTTTAGGTCGCATATGATTTAGGTCGCTGATCCTCTTAAGTCGTTAGGTCGCGGAGCTCTTAAACCACTAGGTCGCGGGCTCCCTTAGGTCGCTGAGAACCGCTAGGTCGCGGCCTTTATTAGGTCGTAGCTTCTTGTTAGGTCGCGAGGCATTTTTAGGTCGTAACACTTTAGGTCACTTCTTCAATTTGGTCACTAGGTCGGCAATTCTCTGAGTCGTTAAACTTGGTCACGTCTTAGGTCGCTAACGAAGAGGAGTTAACATTTGAGGTGGCTTTGGTTGTTCCTCTGTTCACTTGCTTATGCCTTTTCAGCGATCCCCTTTTTTTTTCACAAGTGGCTTGTTTAATCCAAGGAAGTGTACCTCATTGCCAGGCAAGTTCGTGAGAACGGGCACTAGCTTCCTAATTGGATGTTTGTTTGTTTAAACAATCTCAATTTATCAGCAAGGGCTCGTTCCTATCGAAATCATTAGCCGTTCAATTGAAGCATTTCCTATCTAGGATTTGAATTCGGGGTCTTTGTGACTTGAAATTTGTTTGTTGAATGATGGTGAGAATCGCTCGGTCTTATTATGCGCAAGTTTTATCTCCACTGTCTGCAAAAATTTAAATCGATATTTCAGCAATACATTTTGTGTATTTTTATATCGAAAACAAAGCAAACATATAATGATAATAAGGAACACAAGATTTATAGTGGTTCGGCCATGAAATTGGGCCTACATCCACTTTATATTCTTTCATTATTTACTTGCATCAGTTTCACAATTGCTTTCAATTACAGGAATCATACATTCATAATTCTTTTTACAATGTTTCAACAAAATTTTCAAGTAAAGTATGGACGCAAGTGATTGCTGTTCCATGCCCTTGGAATTTGATCTCCATCAACTGTGGTGAGCTTAAATGTGCCGTCAAGAAGTTTCTGACCTATCACATACGGTCCTTCCCAATTTGGCCCAAACACACCTGTCGCTGTCATAATTCTTTTTAGGACTAGATCTCCAATTTCAAAGCTGCGTTGACGAACTTTGGAATTGAAATGTCTGGCTATCCTTTGCTGATGAGCTGCAACTCTGAGGTTAGCTTCATCTCTTTTTTCATCAAGGAGATCCAGCGCTTCAAGTTGCAGCTTTTCATTTTCTGCTTGATTGAAATGGATTCTTCTGTGTGAAGGGACCTCTGTTTCAACCGGGATCATTGCTTCCGATCCGTATGCTAACGAAAAAGGAGTATGCCCAGTTGCAGTTTTGTGAGTAGTTCTGTATGCCCATAGTGCAAGCGGTAGTTTATCGACCCAACCACCTTTTGCTCTTTCGAGTTGCTTTTTGATGGTTGATTTGATGATCTTGTTCACTGCTTCCACTTGCCCGTTTGCCTGCGGATGAGCTACTGCCGAAAAGCTTTTCTGGATTTTGAATCGCTTGCAAAAATCCTGGAATTCCTCGCTTTCAAACTGAGTACCATTGTCTGTGATTATTTTCTGAGGCACACCGTATCTGCAAATGATATTCTTAGTCACAAAATTTATCATCTTTTTGGAGGTGATAGTTGCCAATGGTTCAGCTTCAGCCCATTTAGTGAAATAATCTACAGCAACAATGGCATATTTGATTCCAGATTTGGCGGTTGGTAAAGGTCCGATCAAATCTATTCCCCAAATCGCAAACGGCCACGGACTGGTCATTTGTGTGAGCTCAGTAGAAGGTGCTCTAGGAATTTTGGCAAATCTTTGACATCTGTCACATTTTCGAGAGTAATCTGCAGCATCTCGATTAATTTCTGGCCAAAAATATCCATATCGGAGAATTTTCTTTGCTAAAGTTTGACCACCTGAATGATCCCCACATTCTCCTCCATGTACCTCTGATAGGATTATTTTGGCTTCTTCTTTGGATACACATCGAAGCAATGGCATTGAGAATCCTCGTCTGTATAATTGACCATCCTGGATTATATATCGAGAAGCTTTTCTCAGTAGCTTTTGTCGTTCTTTAGAGTTTTCTGGTAAAGAGCCATTGAGTAGATACTTTGTTATTGGAGTCATCCATGATTCTTGCTCTTGCGACATACTCATAACCCAATCGATATCCATTTCATCAATGCTCGGATTTGACAAAACTTCCACTGGAACTAACCCTAAGGATTGGGCTTCGCCAGAACTTGATTATTTTGCGAGAGAATCTGCTTTCATGTTTTCTTCTCGAGGAATGTGACTTATCGTGTAATGGTCGAATTCACATAAAAGTTCCCAAGCCTTTGACACATAAGCGGGCAGATTTCCTCCTTTCGTTTGAAACTCCTTCTTGACTTGGCATACTATAAGCTGAGAATCACTGAAGATCTGTAACGCTCGAATGTTTAGTTCTTTAGCAATTTTCAAACCAGCGATCAGAGCTTCATATTCTGCTTCATTGTTTGTTGAAGGAAATTCTAATCTTAGCGCATAGCATAATGACCGGCCTTCAGGAGTTTCAAGAACAATTCCAGCACCTGAACAGTAATCATTTCTTGCGCCATCTACAAACAACTTCCATTGGGTTGGGGAGTTCTCGATTGTTTCTTCCTCGCTGTTACCCTTGTCTGTAAATTCTGCAATAAAATCTGCCAAAGCTTGTCCGTTGATCGCTTTTCTAGGATGATAAGTGATGTCATATTGGCTCAATTCAATATTCCACTTTAAAAGGCGGCCCGAAGTCTCAGGGCGAAACAAGACTTGCTTTAAAGGTTGATCAGTGAGGACTTTGATAGGATGAGCCTGGAAATATTGCCTCAACTTTCTTGAGGCAATCAATAGACAAAAGGCGAGTTTTTCCAACTTGGAGTAATTCATTTCTGCCCCAGTGAGTCTTTTGCTGATATAGTAAACTGGATGTTGAATCCTTTTGTCTTCCCGTACCAGCGCTGCACTTAAAGCATGAGATGAAACTGCCAAGTATATAAGAAGATCCTCGCCATCGCCGGGCCTGGAAAGTATTGGAGGCGTTTCCATATGTTGAATCAATTCTTCAAAAGCTTTCTGGCATTCGGGAGTCCAGTCAAAGTTTTTCTTTCCTTTCCTTAGAGCGTCGAAGAATGGAATGCATTTATCAGTAGCTTTGGATATGAACCGACTTAAGGCGGCAATTTTTCCATTGAGACTTTGCAATTCCCTCTTTGTTTTAGGAGCTTTGACTTCTTTTAGAGCAGTGATTTGAGCTGGACTAGCTTCAATGCCCCTAGCGCTCACGATGAAACCCAAGAACTTCCCAGATTCTACCCCGAAAGAACATTTTAAAGGGTTAAGCTTCATTCCGTATCTTCGGAGAATTGCGATCATTTCTGCTAAGTGTTCGATGTGATCCACTGCTTTCTTAGATTTTACTAGCATGTCATCAACGTAAACTTCCATAGTCTTTCCCAACTGCGGTTTGAACATAGCATTAACCAGTCTTTGGTATGTTGCCCCCGCATTCTTCAACCCAAAGGGCATAACTCTGTAACAGTAAAGACCGACATCGGTGATAAAGCTTGTGTCCTCCTGATCTGGTTCATGCATCATGATCTGATTATATCCGGAGTAGGCATCCATAAAAGACAACAATTCATGACCCGCTGTTCCATCTACCAGTTGATCGATCCTGGGTAATGGGAAGCAGTCTTTGGGACAGGCCTTGTTTAGATCTGAAAAGTCGATGCACACTCTCCATTTACCATTGGCTTTCTTAACTAGCACTGGATTTGAAACCCAATTTGGATAGGTAGATTCTCTGATGAAATTATTCTCCATGAGCCGGTCAACTTCCTCTTTCAATGCTGTCGACCTTTCTAGACCTTGGATTCTTCTTTTCTGCTTTACTGGCGTGAACTTTGGGTCAATATTCAGAGCATGTACCGCAACTTCTGGGGATATTCCGCACATATCGGCATAAGCAAGTGAACAGAGGAACAACCAAAGCCACCTCAAATGTTAACTCCTCTTCGTTAGCGACCTAAGACGTGACCAAGTTTAACGACTCAGAGAATTGCCGACCTAGTGACCAAATTGAAGAAGTGACCTAAAGTGTTACGACCTAAAAATGCCTCGCGACCTAACAAGAAGCTACGACCTAATAAAGGCCGCGACCTAGCGGTTCTCAGCGACCTAAGGGAGCCCGCGACCTAGTGGTTTAAGAGCTCCGCGACCTAACGACTTAAGAGGATCAGCGACCTAAATCACTAGGTCGCGGGCTCCCTTAGGTCGCTGAGAACCGCTAGGTCGCGGCCTTTATTAGGTCGTAGCTTCTTGTTAGGTCGCGAGGCATTTTTAGGTCGTAACACTTTAGGTCACTTCTTCAATTTGGTCACTAGGTCGGCAATTCTCTGAGTCGTTAAACTTGGTCACGTCTTAGGTCGCTAACGAAGAGGAGTTAACACTCCTGAACTCTCCTTAGTTTAAGCATCTCACATTCGGATCTCACGAATAGAAAAATCTAGTCTACTCATCGAGTTTTAGAGCCATGATTAAATCACTTAATTATAACAGGTTTTCTTTAAATCATTTATTTAAACTCTTTAAAATAAACTATGAAACTTCCACATTATCTTTAAAATACTTAATTATTTATTTGAAAATATTTATAAAATATTTGAGAAAGAATACTTAAGTTTAAAGCCATATTTCAAAAGTTATTAAAAGTGCTTCAAATAGTGTTTTAAGACTTATTTGATAAAAACAATTTTTCGACCATTTAGAAATTCATTTTGTAACTCAAATCTCTTTAAAATATTTTAATATATTAATAGAATTTATTCCATATTTTTAAAGAATTAAAAATATCAATTTTAAAGAATTTATCGCTTTGGTTTTCGAATTGCCAAAGCGCAGCTATTTTGAAAACTTGATTTGCTCATATTTCAAAATCTATTAAATGAAATCTTGAAAATTTTCTTTTGTTTGAAAAATATGAGCATAAGAGTTCAGAAAATTATTATTCTAAAGAATTCTGACTCCGGTTACATCGTATAAATGAAATTAAACTTTTACGGTGCGAAATCGCGAACTGCCATTACGCGACGCGTCTATATTTGACTCAATTTTCATATCATTTTCAAACTTTGTCGAAACACTTTTAAATATTTATAGAACATTTCTAACCATTTTAAAAAGGTTTAACAGTCTCATATACAGTATTTTATTTATTAAAGGAAAGTGATTTTCTTTGCGATATCCGACTTGTATTAAACGTGAATCATTTACACATCCAAACAAATACGTTATCATATCCAAACTTGGTTCACAATCATCATAACCTAGCATAGTCAAACATACACATCATCTAATATATCATAATATAAATTGAGTTTCTGACCTTGGATTTAATTGAACTAACTTTAAAACGACTATTGCTCCGCTATCCCGAAAATTTAGCTTGCTAAACTTGCACTAAAGCTCTTAGATGGGATCGACCTTGGCCTTTAGTGGTAGGATGCTAACGGTATCACTTGGAAGAAGGGAAAAGCTCGACCTTTGGTGGTAGGAGGTGGTGGCAGTGGGTTTCAAGGGCAAAAGGAGTGGATTTTCTTTAGTTTTGAAGTGTTTATGTGTGTGTATAATTTGAATTACTTTTTTCCATAATTGTTGCCATTATATTCTTTAAGGAAGAGGCCATTAAATTGGAGAAAGGAAGGCTTAGGAATTTATGAGTGGATGAAGTGAAGATGGATGGTGGTATTTATAGACAAAAAAGTGAACAAAAATATCATGATATTTACTTACCATTTCATCACCATTGCCTCACCTCCACACCCCCCCTCCTACCTCATTATCCACGGTTGAACATCCCTCAATGTGAGTAGCCATATGCTAGTAATTAGAGTGTAAGAGGTTGACTTTGGGTTTACTTAAGGATGAAATTTTTGGAAAATATCTTAGATATTTTGTAATATATATATTATATGTATGTATGCATGCATGTATGTATGCATGCATGTATGTATAAGTATATTTGTATGTATATATGTGTTCAAGTGACATGTATATGGGCATATATACGTCACAATGATTCATAACGTTGCACAACCTTTCTACGTTGAATCGTTACAGATTTCGATTTCGATTTCGATTTTCGGTCATATTTTCACTTCTTATTTAATATATTTATATATATACATATAAACAAAGTTTGAAAATAATATTTATATCATTATATAATAATTGAAAGAGCTTATTTAATAATTGAAATAATTATTAAATCACTTAAACTCAATTTAAATTCAAAAATTATTTATTCCAAAATAGCGGTATTATTGATGATGTCAGAAAGGAACTTAAACTTCAAAAATACAAAAAATAATTTTATTACATATTTTCACTCTTATAGATAAATGAGTGTATGTATCATGCTGCGTGCACGATGTCGGATGGTTTAAGAGTGTTTACTAATAAAACGATTTTCGGTCGTTTTATATATATTTTTCCAATATTGTAAATATTTATTCAAAATAAAATTACCAACATTATCATTTATGTTAAAAAATCTTATATTTGAATATTTTAAAAAAATTCTCAAGTGATGAATTTGCAGGTCGTTACAAGAAGCTTTTGCATTTTCTAAAGTTTAAGATGAGAGTATTTTATATTTTTACTTGGTAATTTGTTTCCTTTATAGGTATCTCCATCTTCTCTACATCAATTTAACTTTGCTTTCTTCTTCTTTATCATTGTTTGTTCCTTTTCTCTTTTTTACCTCATAAGTGAAGTCTGAATTTTTTTTCTTGCTCTTTTCTCTTTTATTTTTATTTTTTCAACCATTGAATATTATTTTGGTCAAATTTTTTTCTTTGCATCTTCTTTCTTTATTATTTCATCTTGTTGTTGGTTTTGGTTTTTCTCTTCTTCCACAGTTGGTGTTTTTATATTTTTCGAGCCATTATACTATTGAGTGTTTATCAATTTGAATGATGGTGGTGTTATATTCATGTATTTCTCATTGTATATCCAAATTTATTTATAATTGCAGTTGCATTCATTATTTGTTGGAGTTGAGAAATTATTTTCTTAAATCTTTTTACCTAATATTTGATTTTCCTTTGATAATTTTAGAATCTCTAAATCCTTCTTTTTTCTCATCTCTATTTCCTCATTTAATAGATGTTTCATATTTCCAGCTTATCTTCTATCAGTTGTATCTAAAACTGAATCATTTCTAGCTGCATCAAACCGTTTTTTTAAGTTTGATTATTTTTTATTTATCCTTTCTTTACGCTATTCTCTAGCCTCTTCAAGCAAATTATTTCATACTCGTTGATATTTTGCAACACTTTACTGATGTGCGTATAAGAATTTAGTTTATTATTGTGCGTTGTAGAAAATTAATTGAACATCTACCGTTGTGTGAAGAAAATAACATTGCTTTATGATCTATGTTGCAACATAAACACCATTTATTATAGAATATACATGAAAACTAATTAATAATTCATAACCGAGAATTAACAATAAAAATTTAATATTAACCACTTGGACCTCACTATTTGAACATGTAAGTTGATAATTGCAATAGTAGAGTTGCAAGACA
Source organism: Allium cepa (assembly GCA_030765085.1). Classification (NCBI taxonomy): domain Eukaryota; kingdom Viridiplantae; phylum Streptophyta; class Magnoliopsida; order Asparagales; family Amaryllidaceae; genus Allium; species Allium cepa. The sequence continues at coordinate 116,181,386 of CM060931.1, forward strand.
ACCTAGCAATAAGATTGTTAGTATGTTTTTGAACAAGGGATTTAGCGTGGTAGGTTGTGATTTGGGTGTTAATAGTACTTAGGGGTATGTTGTTAAACATAAGTTGGTTTAGTTATGCGAGCCATTGATTAAAGTGTTTTTACTTGATGATGTTATTTTTGCGACTCACGTTTACATATGTTAGTAAAACCCACTTCTAGACAGGGCTATAACCGAATGCAGATAGTGTTGTATATTTATCCTTATCCAAAAAATAAAATCTTCATTTGTATCCATATACGCTATACTAGGGTTGTTAATGCGTACCCGAAAAATTCGATATCCGTCTGAATCCGTATTCGAAAATATGAAAAATATCTATTATCCGTCATTATCCGAAAAGCTTTCCGGATACAGTTATTGTGGTATCCGTATCCGAAAAATATCCGTCTGATTAACTGATGCATATATATAATTAAAATTATATTTAATTAATATGTGATTTTTCAACTATTTTCTAACCATTGGATGTTACTACGATATGGTTTTTTGCTCATTTTTAGTGAAAACGGACAGTTTTAGTGTTAATTTTGAATATTTTTGGATACACATACGGATATCAGTATAAAACAATGTTTTATCGTTACATTTTTTATTCTTTGGTTTTTTTTATGAACATTAGTACAAAAACTATTTTATATTGATCCAAACCTTTTCATTTATACTTTTAAATCATTGATTATGGACGGAGCGAATAAATATCCGATATCCGTCCATATTCGAAAACTAAGCGGATAGGGATATCCGATATCTGAAAATTAAGCGGATACGGATACAAATATGAAACTATCCATATCCGATAGTATCCATTGACAGCCCTACGCTATACGCGGATAGTTCAAAAAGAATATCCGCATCTACATCCGCCAAGTTAAGCATGATTTTCTATATTTGCAGAAATAATATAATCAAACAATACTAATGAACAAGTAAGCATCATATAATGGGTATCATGAACAAGTACCAAGACATAGTGACATACTCCATTTAGCCAATTTTCTAAAAGTACTTTAAGATGAAAAACACTTAATCTTCATACACAACAACCACAATCTACGGTGATAAATAAACATGGGGAATGAAAATACAACATATTGCATAATTTATGCAACAAATAAATATAAAAGCATTCTTCCTCAAATTTCACATTCTATCTTCTTCAGACCCAACCACCAACAAAATAATACAAAAATTGCTTAGTACATTTTCTTCTGTAAATTTGCACATATAACAAAAATAAAAATACGATATCAAGCATTGTTTGGTGGATGTTGCACCATCGTTTGGTGCTGCTACACCAATGTATTGTGCAACAGCACCACATGTATAAGAAGTGGGAGGTGTTTAGCATTTGAATATACCCAGCCATCAAAATTTAAGGTATCTAATCTACAAATTTGGTAATTTTAAGTTTTACGGAGAAAAGATAACTCATTTTGTTGAGTTAGTTGCTTATGTTCTGGTTAGAAACTCAAATGCATGGGTAGAAATTAGTTCAATTGAGTGAATTGGTATATTATAGCAGTTATTTCATATTTGAGATATTTAGTAATAACGGGTTGAACCGCATCAATTACTCTATAGCTCACTCAAATCCCTCTGGCATTTTGAATTTTTTAACCATGTTATATACCCAGATTTTGTATGTCAGTGCCTCTTATATATGGATGACTTTAGCAAATTGGTATAGTAGAAGGTACATTTGATTTAGCATTATTTCAATGTGTAGCTTTTGAATTTTCATGCCACATGATACGAGCACTGTAGATTGATTACTTATGTACAATTTTGTTAGAAGTAGAGTATTTCAAACTCCTCCTATGATGAAATTTGATTTGCATATAATCTTTCAGTCAAATCAATACTCATGCGTGAACAAATTTATATAACAAAAGATGTCAGGCTGATTAGCATGTGCCATAGAGGAACTGCGGTTTGATGACTGGTGCAACAACACCACTGCTTTGTGTGCTACACCAATGTGTGGTGCAGTAGACATACGTTGGTTTCGATGAATCGTCGAATGGAAGCGATGCACTTTAGCAGTAAAGAAAAACTGAAGAGAAGCTAATTTACATAAATTATATCAAAATGCAAAAGACATACCTTGGTTTTCATGAAGGGAAGCTAAAGTGAAGCTGATGCATCATCGACAAACTCAACATTACGACCTATTCAGAGAATAAATAAATAAATTACACAAAACAATCACTATATTCAATAAAATATCTAGATTAAATGTTAGCAAAGTCTAACCAATATTTGATGGCAGCCAATCCTTTATGTAAGTCAATGATTCCACTATAGCCGACAATGATGGCCTACCCTCGGTTATCAACCTACCTCCCATAATAAAAATTGATTTGGATGTTACGGCCGATACTAGGATAGCTAAGATATTTTGAGCAATTCTAGCAAGAATCGAAAAAGCAGGACTATTAGTTTTCTACCGCATCAAAATATCAAAGTTATCCTCATCTTTACACATTAGCAACAATTCATCTTCTAGGTACTTACCAAGTTCCGTCTTCGAAACTTGTGAGAATCCAACTTTTTGCTCGACGTAGTTTCTCCACTTTAGATCAATTTTGGTTCTTTATTTTAGGATCACTATTAAAAGATTCTAAAAGCAGGACTATTAGTTTTCTACCACATCAAAATATCAAAGTTATCCTCATCTTCATCCATTAGCAACAATTCATTTTCTAGGTACTTATCAAGTTCCGTCTTCGAAACTTGTGAGAATCCAACTTTTTGCTCGACGTAGTTTCTCCACTTTAGATCAATTTTGGTTCTTTATTTTAGGATCACTATTAAAAGATTCTAAGATGTCACAAGACGTAGTGGTAGGGACATTTGTAGATGAAGTACTTTCCTTTTCGTATAAAGTAAAACGATTTTTCAAAGAATCGTATTTTTCCTAACATAAACTTGTGAACCTTCACCATAAATCAAACCAAAGAAAAAATCAATATAAGTCATCCTATATCGATGATCAAATACCATACCAATACACATTATTAGGATGTAAGTATTCCAATACTTATAAAACTTAACTTTCGTTTCTTTGCCATAAAACTTATACAGTCCTGTTCATTTTTCTCCCAACTTAAAATACTCGCATAAACATTACACTTTTAGAATACAAATTAGTAGTTGGGTACTTAACACTGGAAAATTTAAGTGTCACGTCATAGAATATTTTCAAACATTCATAAATTTCTTGACCCATCTCCCATTATTCATTTGATGGCAACAATTTGTAATCACTAGCTAAATCAACTAATCGTTCAAATTCCAGACACACTTCAAGTGCACTTTCAAGCATCAAATACGTTGAATTCCATTGTGTGATATCCTTTTATGGTTAATCTAGTTTGAGCTAATGCATGTTTCTAATTTTATTTTCTCATTTGAGATGACTTCGTAAAATTCGCGTTGTCACTTATTTTTTCAATAAGACTTTGCACAACTTTTAACCCATCATGTATTATCATATTCAGTGTTAACCCCGTTCCAGCATACGAGCTAAAAGGCCTACGAGTTAGAGGCGTCAACGGGTTAAGACTTGAAACGACCTACGACTTAAGGTGCCTAACGACTTAGGAGACCTCACAACTTAGGGAAAGGACCGACTCAAAGAATCCCCGACTCAACTATTATGCGACTCATGGGAGTTTCTAAACTCAGCGACTCACGACTTAAGGAGCCTAATAAGTTAAAGCATTAGCGACTCATTGAAAGGACGACTTAGGGAAAGTACCGACTCATTTGACCTGGCTCCGACTCATCAAAGACCGACTCATCTGATCACGACTCATCCACTTAAGGTCTTACCGACTCAACAGGCTAACGACTCAAGAAACCTACGACCTAAGGAACCTGGCGAGTTAAGGAGGTTCTATGAGTTAAGGATGGCACGACTCAGGGAGGTTTACGACTCAAAAGATAAGTCGACGCACGACACAAGACTCAGAGGCAAGTTCAGAGTCATGCTGCAAAGGGGTGACTCGTAGATGACTCACGACTCATCATGAGTCGGTCACGACTCATCATGAGTCGGTCACGACTCATGACTTGACAGTTTCAGCCTAACATTTTGCCTATAAATACATGGCCATATTCAACATTTGGGGGGACTTTTGGGGACTGACTTCCTAGGCGCCATTACTCTGCTGTTATCTCGACTTCAAGCAACACTCAAACAACACTTCTATCACTCCAATCACCAAAGACATTTCGACAAATCTCAAGAAGAAAAATAACTCATTCATCATGCATTCGAAGGATTCTTCTACATCGGGGTTTGAGACATTTGCCTAAGTGTGTTGTAATCAGAGTTGATTGTAAAGAATTGTAACTAAATCAGCAATAAAGAGCTTTAAAGTGGACGTAGGCTTGATCCTAAGCCGAACCACTATAAATACTGTGTCTTTTATAGCTTTCCTGTGATTTCTTTGCATATACTTTATTCCCGTACCAACGGGTGGTGCTTTCACAATTTCCATCTATACACCGGGGTGTTAGCGTTTATTTTCTAGCGTTAACATTTTTGGTGCTTTCACTGAGAATTGAACTCAGGACAGCTGTCATCATTGCTTCGCAGAGATTAGAAGAAAGAATTTCTTTAAAAACCAGAAGTATATCTGAGATTATGGCTCCTGGAAGGAAGAGTAGATCTGTCAGATCTGGGAATATTCAAGAGGGAACCTCCGCTTTCCCTGTGCCTAATCTACCCACTCCGTCTGTTGGAGTTACAAAAGCGGAATTGGATGCTGTGATTCTAGGGCTAAACCAGCAGATCAACGCCCAAAATGCACAACTAGAGGCTCAAAGTGCCCAGAATGCTCTGATTCTGAATAAATTGAACGACTTACTTGGGGCAAACAATCAACCGGCTGGTAATGAAGGGAACTATGCTGGCAACATTCATGATGTTAATGAAAGGAATGCTCATGAAAGGCCTACTAGTCCCTTTGAGCAGGCAGTACCTGACGCCGGTGGATCTAGAACTCGGCATGATGAGGAATATCTTTCTGGAATGGTCCGGCAGATCATGAAAGAAAGTATGCAAAGGGTTGAAGATGAGAAGGAATGGGGTTTCGCTCCAAGTAAAACTCCGTTTACTGAAAAAATCTTGAAGGCGGAATTTCCAAGGAAGTTTGTCCCTCCAACTATTCCAGCTTACAAAGGGACAAGTGATCCGAATGAGTTCTTGTATAAATATGATTGGCACATGACAGGTGCCAGGGCCTCCGACGAAATAAAGTGCCGATATTTCCCCGTATACCTGGAAGGCGTGGCTTTGCTGTGGTTCACCAAGTTGCCAGTTCGATCTATCGATCAGTTTTCAGACTTGACCAGAAAATTTAAGGAGCAGTTTAGGCTATATGCTTCGAAGGCCAAGGATATCATGTCATTGTCCAGTTTAGAGCAGAATCCTGGTGAGTCTATCAGATCTTTCTTAAACCGTTTCAATATAGCATTGGCTGAAGTGGACAATGCTGAACCACGAATGATATTGACTTATCTGATGAGGGCTATTGATAAGTCAAGCGAATTTGGGAAATGGTTAAATATGAAGGAGCCAACCTCTCTCGAGAAGTTCTACAAAAAAGCAGACGAATTCATTCGCTTGGAAAGTCGTCCTTTGTCAGTAAAGGCAGTGTTGGAAAAAGCTGAAGACAATACTGTCGCTCCACGCAAGAATGAGTCGGTGGGGCAGAAAAGGGAGAATAATAATGGAAAGAAACAGGGTAATCTGAAAAAGCCCCGGTCCTTCAAGCCATCAGAATATACTCCATTATCACATACGCCGGAGCACATCTACCTTGCCACCAAAGATTCCGTCGATTTCCCTAAACCTATCCCTTTGAGAACTGGGAGAAAAGCCATACAAAGTGGGAAATTTTGCCGCTTCCACAATCAACCAGGTCATGAAACTGATGAATGCCGCCAGCTGAAGAATCTGATTGAAGAGTTGCTAAGAGAAAACAAGTTGCAGCAATTTGTGAAAAAGAATAGCAACAATCCTGCATCATCGAGTCAGGGGCAGCGGGCTCCTGTTCATCAGCCTGGGGCAGGTGAGAAAGCTACAGGGCATGAATCTGGAAGGCCCGTTATCAATGTCATTTCCGGAGGACCTCACCCAGCTGGCAAGAGTTGGGGTGAGATGGAGAGATATTCCAGGGCTTTGAAATATGCTCCAGCCGAAGAAAACGTCTTTGTTCTAAAAGACACTACACCCCTTAAACAACAAAAAACTTTCAGTGATGATATTATTTTCAGAGCCAGAGATTCTACAGGTATTGAAGCTCCTACTTTAGATCCCTTGGTCATCTCGGCTGGTATTGGACCAGCCATTGTCAGAAGAGTCCTCATTGACTGCGGAGCATCATGTAATATCCTCTTCAAAAAGACATTTGACCAGATGAAAATCCCTATGATCGATGTGCAAGCCTCATCACAGAAAATCGTGGGCTTCACAGGGGAGCCAAAGCAACCAGTAGGAACCATCGATTTGTTTGTAGAACTTGGGGAAGGAGAAAGGAAAGTGGTCCGAAAGCAAACATTTGTGATTGTCGATGAGTTTTCTGCCTATAATGCTTTTCTTGGCCGCCCAACACTCGCAGCATTCAAAGCTATCCTAGCCCCATGGTGCCTCACTATTGAATTCCCTACTGACAATGGAGTAGGAGTTATAAAAGGGGATCAGAATGCTGCGCGAGAGTGCTATTTGACAGAGTTGCGAGAGTCAAGAAAAAGAGAAATGGGAAAGGGTGTGGCAACCCCAGTCCGCATCAAGGAGCCAGCCTTGTAGCAATTACAGAGCGGACCCTGCACTGGCGAACACAGCGGGGCACGGAAAGAAATGGATCCCAGAAAAGCCAGTACAGGGGAGAATAGAGTAGTACCGGTGGAAACGACAGTTCCGGTACCTGTTGACCCAAAAGATCCAAATAAGGTGTTGAATGTGGGTTCACAGCTTAATATGTCAATTCAGAACATCTTGATATCTTTCCTGAAGGCAAATCTGGATGTCTTTGCTTGGACTCATGCCGATATGTGTGGGATATCTCCAGAAGTTGCAGTACACGCTCTGAATATTGATCCAAAATTTACGCCAGTTAAACAGAAAAGGAGAATCCAAGGTCCAGAAAGGTCAGCAGCATTAAAAGAAGAAGTTGATCGACTCATGGAAAATAACTTCATCAGAGAATCTACATATCCGAATTGGGTTTCGAATCCTGTGTTGGTCAAGAAAGCTAATGGAAAATGGAGAGTGTGCATCGATTTTTCTGATCTAAACAAGGCTTGCCCCAAAGATTGCTTCCCATTACCCAGGATCGATCAACTGGTAGACGGAACTGCGGGACATGAATTGTTATCTTTCATGGATGCCTACTCCGGTTATAACCAAATCATGATGCATGAGCCAGACCAGGAGGATACAAGCTTTATCACGGGTGTTGGACTTTATTGCTACAGAGTTATGCCCTTCGGATTGAAAAACGCAGGGGCAACCTACCAAAGACTTGTTAATGCTATGTTCAAACCGCAATTGGGAAAAACTATGGAAGTCTACGTCGACGACATGTTAGTGAAGTCCAGGAAAGCAGTGGATCACATTGAACACTTAGCAGAAATGTTCGCAGTCCTCCGGAAATACAGAATGAAACTTAACCCTCTGAAATGTACGTTTGGGGTCGAATCCGGAAAGTTCTTAGGTTTTATCGTCAGTGCTAGGGGCATTGAGGCCAGTCCAGCTCAAATTACCGCCTTAAAAGAAGTTAAAGCTCCTAGAACGAAGAAGGAATTGCAAAGTCTCAACGGAAAGGTCGCCGCTTTGAGTCGGTTCATTTCCAAAGCTACTGATAAATGCATCCCATTCTTCGATGCCCTGAAAAAAGGAAAGAAGAACTTTGAATGGACTCCCGAATGCCAAGAAGCCTTTGAAAAGTTGATCCGTCATATGGAAACGCCTCCGATACTTTCTAGGCCAGGCAATGGTGAGGATCTTCTTATATACTTGGCAGTATCATCTCATGCTCTAAGTGCAGCGCTGATACGGGAAGACAAAAGGATTCAACATCCAGTTTACTATATCAGCAAAAGACTCACTGGGGCAGAGCTGAATTACTCCAAGTTGGAAAAACTCGCCTATTGCCTACTAGTTGCATCGAGGAAACTGAGGCAATATTTCCAAGCTCATCCTATTAAAGTACTCACTGATCAGCCTCTAAAGCAAGTCCTGTTTCGCCCTGAAACTTCGGGTCGTCTTCTAAAATGGAACATTGAACTTAGTCAATATGACATTACCTATCACCCCCGAAAAGCAATCAACGGACAAGCTTTAGCTGATTTCATTGCAGAATTCACAAAGAAAGATAATGGTAAGGAAAAAGCGATCAATGATTCTCCAATCCAGTGGAAGATGTATGTTGATGGCGCAAGAAATGACTACTGTTCTGGAGCCGGAGTGGTACTTGAAACTCCTGAAGGTCGATCATTATGTTATGCACTAAGACTGGAATTTCCTTCAACAAACAATGAAGCGGAATATGAAGCTCTTATTGCAGGTCTGAAAATCGCTAAAGAGCTAAACATTCGAGCATTACAAATTTTCAGTGATTCTCAGCTTATCGTATGTCAAGTCAAGAAGGAATTTCAAGCAAAAGGTGGAAATCTGCCTTCCTATTTGTTAAAGGCTTGGGAACTCCTATATGAACTCGATCACTATTCAATAAGCCACATTCCTCGTGAAGAGAATATGAAGGCGGATTCCCTCGCAAAGTATTCAAGTTCTGGTGAAGCTCAACTATTGGGATTGGTCTCTGTAGAAGTCCTTTCAGCGCCAAGTATAGACGAGATGGATATAGACTGGATTATGAATGTATCTCAAGAACAAGAGTCATGGATGACTCAAATACTGGATTACCTACTCAGGGGTTCTCTGCCAGAAAACTCGATAGAAAGACGAAAGCTTCTAAGGAAGGCCTCTCGCTATGTAATTCAGGATGGCCGATTGTACAGACGGGGATTCTCAATGCCATTGCTTCGATGTGTATCCCGGGAAGAGTCCAAAACAATCCTAGCTGAAGTGCATGGAGGAGAATGCGGTGATCATTCAGGTGGTCAAACACTAGCAAAGAAAATTCTCCGATACGGATATTTTTGGCCAGAAATTAATCGGGATGCCGCAGATTACTCCCGAAAATGTGACAAGTGCCAAAGATATGCCAAAATTCCCAGAGCACCTTCTACCGAACTCACACAGATGGTCAGTCCATGGCCATTTGCAATTTGGGGAATGGATCTCATTGGGCCGCTACCAACTGCTAAATCAGGGATTAAATATGCTATTGTTGCAGTTGATTATTTTACTAAGTGGGCTGAAGCTGAACCATTGGCTACTATCACTTCTAAGAAAATGATAAGCTTTGTGACCAAGAATATCATTTGCAGATACGGTGTGCCTCAGAAAATAATCACAGACAATGGTACTCAGTTTGAAAGTGAGGAATTCCAGGATTTTTGCAAACGATTCAAAATCCAGAAAAGCTTTTCGGCAGTAGCTCATCCGCAGGCAAACGGGCAAGTGGAAGCAGTGAACAAGATCATCAAATCAACCATCAAAAAGCAACTCGAAAGAGCAAAAGGTGGTTGGGTCGATAAACTACCACTCGCACTATGGGCATACAGAACTACTCACAAAACTGCAACTGGGCATACTCCTTTTTCGTTAGCATACGGATCGGAAGCAATGATCCCGGTTGAAACAGAGGTCCCTTCACACAGAAGAATCCATTTCAATCAAGCAGAAAATGAAAAGCTGCAACTTGAAGCGCTGGATCTCCTTGATGAAAAAAGAGATGAAGCTAACCTCAGAGTTGCAGCTCATCAGCAAAGGATAGCCAGACATTTCAATTCCAAAGTTTGTCAACGCAGCTTTGAAATTGGAGATCTAGTCCTGAAAAGAATTATGACCGCGACAGGTGTGTTTGGGCCAAATTGGGAAGGACCATATGTAGTAGGTCAGAAGCTTCTTGACGGCACATTCAAGCTCACCACTGTTGATGGAGAGCAAATTCCAAGGGCATGGAACAGCAACCACTTGCGTCCATACTTTACTTGAAAATTTTGTTGAAAAAATTGTAAAAAGAATTATGGATGTATGACTCTTGTAATTGAAAGCAATTGTGAAACTGATGCAAGTAAATAATAAAAAATATAAAGTGGATGTAGGCCCAATTTCATGGCCAAACCACTACAAATCTTGTGTTCCTTATTATCATTATATGCTTGCTTTGTTTTCGATATAAAAATACATAAGATGTATTGCTAAAATGTCAGTTTAAATTTTTGCAGACCATGGAAATAAAACTTGCGCATAATAAGACTGAGCGATTCTCACCATCATTCAACAAACAAATTTCAAGTCACAAAGACCCCGAATTCAAATCCTAGATAGGAAATACTTCAATTGAACGGCTAATGATTCCGATAGAAACGAGCCCTTGCTGATAAATTGAGATCGTTTGAACAAACAAACATCCAATTAGGAAGCTAGTGCCCGTTCTCACGAACTTGCCTGGCAATGAAGTACACTTCCTTGGATTAAACAAGCCACTTGTGAGAGAAAGGGGAATGAAAACTTGAAAAGGAAAAAAAAAAAAAAAGAGGATCGCTGAAAAGGCATAAGCAAGTGAACAGAGGAACAACCAAAGCTACCATCAGCGACACAAGTCCTCTTCGGAGGCGCAACTCTTCGGAGGATAAAAGACCTCTAATGGGTCATACGCCACAAAAAAGAAAGTTCTCTACTCAACAAAAAAGATTGGAGGAGTCATGACCCTCCAACCATGAGAGAGTAACTTCCAGGCGATGAAAACCCTCTCTGAGGCACATTTCACCAGGAGTTGAAGTGTTATAACCGCTCTTCGGGATTTCACTTCACCAGAGTTGAAATGTAAACAAAATAAAAGCCCTCTTCGGAGGCCCATTTCACCAGGAGTTGAAGTGTTATAACCGCTCTTCGGGATTTCACTTCACCAGAGTTGAAATGTAAACAAAATAAAAGCCATCTTCGGAGGCCCATTTCACCAGGAGTTGAAGTGTTATAACCGCTCTTCGGGATTTCACTTCACCAGAGTTGAAATGTAAACAAAATAAAAGCCCTCTTCGGAGGCCCATTTCACCAGGAGTTGAAGTGTTATAACCGCTCTTCGGGATTTCACTTCACCAGAGTTGAAATGTAAACAAAATAAAAGCCCTCTTCGGAGGCCCATTTCACCAGGAGTTGAAGTGTTATAACCGCTCTTCGGGATTTCACTTCACCAGAGTTGAAATGTAAACAAAATAAAAGCCCTCTTCGGAGGCACATTTCGCCAGGAGTTGAAGTGTAGCAACCGCTCTTCGGAATTTCACTTCACCAAAGTTGAAATGCAAAAACAAAGACCTTCTTGAAAGCACACGTTTCACCGAGATTGAAATAAAACTTCCAAGTGTTGAAACGTAAAAAGGCTTTCTTCAAAGGCACAACTCTTTGGGGGTACACGTTTCACCAAGATTGAAATAAAACTTCCAAGTGTTGGAACGTGAGAAATCCCTCCTCAGAGGTACAACCCCCTCCCGGGGACACAATTAAGAAGAAAGACCTCTTCAGAAACCCACGTTTCACCGAGATTGAAATAAAACTTCCAAGTGTTGAAACGTGAAAAGGATTTCTAAGGCATAACTCTTTGGAGGTACACGTTTCACCAAGATTGAAATAAAACTTCCAAGTGTTGAAACGTGAAAAAATCCCTCCTTAGAGGTACAACTTTCTATATATAAAAAAAATCCTCATCAAAAGCGTACTTTAACTTTCAAAGGAAAAGTAATTTGCCTACTATGGGAAATGATCGTAAAAAGAAAAGAAGTTAAAGTACCCTTCAGAGGTCCGCTTTACCACATAGAGGAATTCACTTGGTGAAATATGCACGTAAGCAAAAGAAAAAAGTGATTTCTTCGGACGACAAAGCGTAAAAACTTATACGAAGGGATTTGTACTCTATAAAAATTTTTCTTTAAAGAATAAAATAATTATTCTTTAGCAAATAAGAGTGCAAGTCCCCTCGAAGTGTAAAATATTGCAGCAAGCTTAAGGTATGGGGGCAACATGGTATAGTAGTATAGATGCATCAGTAGAGTAATACTCAAGCAACATACCATAAGCCCGCTGCAACACTATATAAACAAACTTGTGCAAAAATAAATAATAAATGCATTCTCAAATTCAAACAGAAGTTTGTACAAACGAAGAATCATTTTATTCAACTATAATGCAGATACAGGTTTTCAAAATAAAAGCGGGCGCCGGTACCCGCACAACTCTCGGCCAGTTCATACAAAAGGCAAAAAACTAAAATCTTCACTTTTTCTTCCCTCCTTTGGACCCTTTGCTCGGTCGAATAACCAGCTTTTCAGGTCGGCCAGTGGGTATAAGGGAAGTAGGAGAGGCAGGTGTAACCGGTTCAACTTCCGGCTCCTCTTCAGTGGCGGTGATTTTCTTCCCCCTCCTTTTTGATGTCCCACGCTTCTCTCTCCTTTGTGAGGAAGACTCACTCCCCGGAGTGACAAGTTTTGATAGAACAATGTCGTCAGAAGGAGTCCGTTCCGGGGAAATGTCACCTCCCTCAGGTCTCTCATCTTTCTGCTCTTGCGAAGTGATGGGATCATCCAAGCCGTGAAGAGCCTCTATTTGTTCCTCCTGTGATCCAGGTTGCGAGGCAGAAGGAGGCACCGCCTGAAGAGATGAAGGAAGGATGACCGGAGGAGTAGAAGTTTGAGCAGTGCTTGGTACTTTCTCTACAGAAGAAAAAAGGTTAAAGTCAGTAAAAAGAGGAGATGAGGGTTCACCAATGAAGTCAGTAAAGAGAGGAGATGAAGGCTCGTCAAGGTTGAGAAAATAGCCAAGGAGCTCGTGAAACTCATGAGAAATAAACGAGTAACCAGCTTGAGCAGAATTGACAGTAGCAAGATTAACAGTGAAATTACCTGGAGAAGCTGGTTTCCTGATATCGACTTCATAAGCTTGCGCATCAGCGCTCTCTTCACCCTCGTCTCCACCTTGTGTGCTTGTAATATCAGCGGTAACTTTGGTGGGAGATGCGAGATGGGAACTGGAACCAATAATGTCGACTTCAGACGAAGAAGGTGGCTGGACTAGAGTAGTTGAAGTGGTTTTCCCCAGCTGGTCCCCTTCCGTGACTTCGGTTCTTAGTTTGGCAAGTTGTTCCTTTCCCCTGGCGAGAGCAGCGCGAGCGTCTTCATCAAAATAATGCCTTTCCAGGGCTGGCTCGTCATAACCAGCACCTTCAGCACCAAGCATATCGAGGGCGGCCTCCCACACTTCAGCTAAAGTGATCTCATACTTGGGACCAAGAAAGGCGAGGCTTCCACGCCCCAAGACGCTATGCAAGTAGAAGTCGAATAATGTTGAGCCGAAGCTGTTTTTGGTCGCCTCATGAGACTCTTCGGCTGCGATTTTGCCGGCGACAGCCTCATCGCGCTCCCTTTCAGTTCTGGCAAGCTGAAGCTTAAGCATTTGTATCTCCGCCTCCTGGGAGTTGTTTTTCTTTCGAAGCTCAGCAATATCAGAGACATAGCCGTCACTGATTCTTTTTTGTACTTCAAGCCTGTCCTCAGCGTCTCTCTGACTGGCATGAGCATCTCTAACTTGTCTGAGAAGCACTTCTTCTTTTTGAGAGTATGAAGTAGAGGAAGCAGCAAGCTCATCTTTCAACTTCTCAACCTTTGCTTCGAGCTCCTCGTTGTAGGAAGTAATACTTCTCATCTCAGTATCATGCTGCTCAAGGACCTTTTGCCACTCAGCCTTATCGTTTTCCATGGTGAGCATAGCCTCTAAGTTGGCACGGTTAACTCGTTGAAGCTCATCAACAAGCTTCTGCCAGTTTGACATCCTCTCGATATCAAGTTTAACGGCGCCAAGATTTCGTAGCATAGCAGGCTTGTCAATAGGGACTAGGTCGAGATCGAACCTCACACCCTTTAAACACCACTGCGGAAAACGACTTTGTAAAGTGGCTGGGCCCGGTCCCACTTGAAATTTAGGCCTACTTATTATTGTCTGGATGTCCTCCTTCCCAAGAGCAGGAGAGTCAGAAGTAATGTCAAGAGGGGCAGGGGCAGTAGGCTTTTCGGGAATAGTGAAAGTATGTCTCTCACCATGTCGGGCTCGTTTGCCTGAATCTTCAGTTACATGACCTTTTCCCCGGTCGTCGTAAGATTTCCTTTTGTGAGAGTCGTCACTCCTTTGCAGAGAATCATGGTAATCATCCATATCCCTTCTGTCATGACGCTCTTCTGCATCCCTCCTTTCACGAGCCTTTCGAGCAGCCCTCTCTTCGTCAGACTCTCTATAAGAGGGAAAGTAACGCCGATAATCATATTGACCACGCCCCCCGTAGCGTTGGAAATCCTGATAATACGATCCGCCGCGTGTCATTGAAGAATCTGAAATAAGAAAAGATAAGCTTTAGAAACCTCTAAAGTATAAGAAGATAAGTGCATAAATGTGCTGGAAAATCCTTAGTTGTGTGTGAAGTGCAAGCTACTCGCGTTGGACTAACGAACCACTCCTCTGTTGGGGGGAAGTGATAGATTTCACTGTTGATGACAATTCTTGAGATGAAGGAGTAAGAGTCTGTTGGAGGGCAGATGTTGCTTCAATCGTCGGAGGTATAGCTTTACCATGAGCAGGGTCTTCTTTAAAGAGCTCTTGGGAAGTAATAATTATGTCGCTTAAATCCCCAAAGACGTCATCACCGGCATGCCCAACCTGATTCCCTCCATCATCTCCTTTGTCAGCACTCTCCCTGGTTTGGGAAAGGGGCTCCTCTTCTTCTTCAATAATGGGAGCAAGTGCGGGCTTTTCGGAGGGTCCCGTATCGTCTCTGGGAGTAGAGCACTTTACTAATAAGGTTTCTGCAGAAATTTCTCCTCGTATGTGCTCTTTAGTGGAGATCGGAAGATCAGGAGTTTTCACCGGAGAATCAGAAACCTCCGTTGGAGCTTCACGAGGCCGAGTAAAGCGAGAGAGATGGAGGAGTCCGTATTGATGTAAAAGTTCATCGTTTAGCAGAAACTTTATGCTCCTCTCTTCTACCGGCACGGCACTTAATCTTTCAAAAATTTGCTTGAGACTTGGGTCCCTAGCAGGGGGTGGTAGTGCTAAAAACAGAGAAAGAATGAAATTAGCAGCTGAGAGTTCAGATCTCGAGAAAGTTTCAAAACGGAAAAAGTAGAGACAGGAAATCTTACTTCCCACTCTCCAGATGGCATAAAACCCTGGAGGGCAGCGAACGAAGAAAAACTGATTCAAAAATCCGTGAGCGCTTTCGGAGAGATCAGTAATAAGTTTGCGATTTCGAGCGCTTCTTATAACCACAATGGAGGGATGGTCTTTAGTTTTCGTGAATGAGCAAAAATAGCAGATCTCCTCGAAGCTTGGTAACCGATCCAAAACTCTCCTGAATAGAGCACATAACCCCATCAAAATGGCATAGCCATTGGGGTGTAATTGGAATGGAGAGATAGACAACCGAAGCAGAAGCTGTTGGAGAAAGCCGTTAAAAGGAGGAATCGCCCCACTTAAGCACATTTGGCGATTGACTGCAACAAAGCCGTAGGGAGGATTGTCAGCAGTGTCATTTGGCCCCGGAAATAAGGCGTCAGCATCATCAATGCCAAAATGAATGCGCAGTTGGTTAAACACCCGCTGATTCAAAGTTGTGGGTGTTCTCTCCGGAGGGTTGTCTATAGGGATGGCTACTGGAAAGACATCTTCAGCCTGACCCATCGGCTCTTCTTGATGAGAGGTCATTCTACACAAGCAACTGGATGTTCAAATGCGAAGGTGCACGTTTCCTAAAAAGTGTGAAGTGTCGTGCAAAGCTAATAAAATAATAATAATAACAAGTAAAGATAACTGGAATTAAACTGGTTGACGATTGATTGACTATGGTAATTTCGGAACTTGTTATTTAAAGCTCAAGCACAATATTAATGCGGGCTGGTCAGTTTCAATTGACTAATCCAGTGCTGCTTTAATATTCCACTTGAAATTGGTAGCACTTCATTCACACGATTTATTTAAGTTAATTATATATCATTAACTAATCTGTCGTTCGATGTGGACAATCAATGACAGTATATTCGTCCCAGTTTTCTGTGAATGTTGTATTAACAGATTATTAGCTTACAAGTTGAAGTAAAAGAATGCAGCAGTATAGCAGTTCAGAGTCCATGCAATAATTCGGAGTTCAAACAAAATTTACAAGTACTAAGTCGAAAACGACTCAAGGATTCTTTGTACGGGTTAAGCTAAGTCGTTGGCTATTTAGGTGGCTCGACTACGACCTAAGGAAAGTGAGGCGAGTTAAGTTAGGTTACTCCAACTCTAAACCGCTGATGTTATAAGTCGGCAGCACTATGAGTCGTAAGTCAAAGAACAGGAGGAAGGCTCCAGATCAAAGCAATAAGAAACCTTCAAAGTTCTAACCCGGTCACGACTCATGGATTTTGTCGTAAAATTTGCTAAGTCAGATTAAAGTCGATAATAAAGGCTACTGGGTCGCATGGAAGCCACTGAGTCGTACACGGCTTATAGTTTAAGTCGTGCACGGTTTAAGGGATAAGTCACGGGAAAGTAGCAAGTACTGAGTCGTGCACGGCTTATGGCTTAAGTCGTTCACGACTTATAGCTTGAGTCGTTTGTGGTTTATGGCTAAAAGCATTAAGTCGTGTACGGTTGTGATTGCAAGGTATTTCAGAATCAGTGGCCGAAAAGCAAAACCAACTAAGTCGTGAGATCCTAAGTCGTTTCCTCAACCAATCAACCCCTTTCTAACCCGTTAACCCGTTAAGAACTTCCTCATCTCCTCCGAACCCACGGGCCAGTCAAATCAAGACATTGTAATTCATCATCTTCTCCTCACATCATCAGAAAGCACCCAAAAAACCAATTCGAATCGCTTCAAGTGTACGGCAAATCAAACGCGATGCTATAATCTAGAGGATCACAACAACAACGTAGCCAACAATGATCAGGATCGTTCACAACTCAAATCAAAGCCCAAGTGAGACATGCGGCGGTGATTTGGGAACAGGAAGCGAAAATTTGTGCCCTAGCAATGGACGTTGTTGGATTGAAGTTCGAAATCACTTACGCAATGTAGTGGAAAGGATGGATTGATGATCAATTAACTTGGATTCGCCTTCGAAAGGTTGAAAGGTCTCTAATGGCAGATGCGGCTCTGGGATAAGTAATAAGAAGTGAGAAAGAGGAGAAGCGACTCAAGCATTTTTATACCTGGAAATGTTGGGACTCGATTCGGCACGGGTCATGATGAGTCGAAGCACACGACTTACGACTTAAGCGTGTGCTTCGAGGGGCAAATGTTAACCCCGTTCCAGCATACGAGCTAAAAGGCCTACGAGTTAGAGGCGTCAACGGGTTAAGACTTGAAACGACCTACGACTTAAGGTGCCTAACGACTTAGGAGACCTCACAACTTAGGGAAAGGACCGACTCAAAGAATCCCCGACTCAACTATTATGCGACTCATGGGAGTTTCTAAACTCAGCGACTCACGACTTAAGGAGCCTAATAAGTTAAAGCATTAGCGACTCATTGAAAGGACGACTTAGGGAAAGTACCGACTCATTTGACCTGGCTCCGACTCATCAAAGACCGACTCATCTGATCACGACTCATCCACTTAAGGTCTTACCGACTCAACAGGCTAACGACTCAAGAAACCTACGACCTAAGGAACCTGGCGAGTTAAGGAGGTTCTATGAGTTAAGGATGGCACGACTCAGGGAGGTTTACGACTCAAAAGATAAGTCGACGCACGACACAAGACTCAGAGGCAAGTTCAGAGTCATGCTGCAAAGGGGTGACTCGTAGATGACTCACGACTCATCATGAGTCGGTCACGACTCATCATGAGTCGGTCACGACTCATGACTTGACAGTTTCAGCCTAACATTTTGCCTATAAATACATGGCCATATTCAACATTTGGGGGGGCTTTTGGGGACTGACTTCCTAGGCGCCATTACTCTGCTGTTATCTCGACTTCAAGCAACACTCAAACAACACTTCTATCACTCCAATCACCAAAGACATTTCGACAAATCTCAAGAAGAAAAATAACTCATTCATCATGCATTCGAAGGATTCTTCTACATCGGGGTTTGAGACATTTGCCTAAGTGTGTTGTAATCAGAGTTGATTGTAAAGAATTGTAACTAAATCAGCAATAAAGAGCTTTAAAGTGGACGTAGGCTTGATCCTAAGCCGAACCACTATAAATACTGTGTCTTTTATAGCTTTCCTGTGATTTCTTTGCATATACTTTATTCCCGTACCAACGGGTGGTGCTTTCACAATTTCCATCTATACACCGGGGTGTTAGCGTTTATTTTCTAGCGTTAACATTCAGTATATGTGTACAACAATGCATATGTAACAATTCACCATTTAAAGGCAAAACACCTTTACCAACCAACCGTTCTTTAAGATCTTTTATCATGACATCCTTATTTGAAGCATTACCAATGGTAATTGCAAATAGTTTTTTTAACGCCAATGTAATACTTTTGATTTGATAGAAGCACTAGTCATAACTCTAGTGTGGAGGAGGTAATTCATGATAAGCAATAAAAAAAATTTTGCAATTTTCAATCATTATCAATATATTGACAAGTTATACAACAACCTATGTTTTGGTGTTCAGACGTCCACAAATCTATAGTAAGACTATCACGACATGACAAACTATCAAATATCTCTTGTAATTCGCCTTTCATGTCGGTGTAAAGTTTTTGAATATCACATCTAACAGTATTTCTAGAATAGAACTTAACCGTTGAATTTATATTGCTAACATATCCTTGAAAATACACATGTTCGGTCATTAAAAGGATAATCGTGTTTGGAAACCATACATGTAAAACACACATGAGTTCTATTTTGATTAAATTCTACCTCGATAATTTAACTGGTTTGTTTGGAGCATTTTTGGCAGTTAAGAGTTATTGTCTAGATTATTTTTTACAATTAGGATTTCTTGGATAAGGTTTGATATGAGTTGCTCCTAATGTGGTAGCTCCATTAAACACTTTAGAATAATGTTTACAGGTTGCCTTAATACCACCTTTTGATAATACTTCTCTATTAAAATCTTTTCAAACTTTATATTTCAAAGCTTTTGCATTTTGAGGTGCTGCTTTATCTAAATTTAGTGAAAGTTCTTGATTTTCTTACAAACTTGTGTCTAAATTTTGCATTTCTTGCACAACAGAGTTAGCTCATCTATCATTGTCACTAACATTGGAAGCATATGGAATAGATTTGCTACTACAACTTAAGATGTGTTTTTCTTATTTTCAGGTGTCTACAATAAAACAGTAAATAAAACAGTTAATCAAACCTTTAGTATAAAAAATTTCAATCTTAGTTATTTATTGATTACAGTAAGGTAGCAATAATAATATGGTGAACAAACACTTAATAGTGTGAAAAGAATCGGCTACAAGCAAAAAATTTCGCAACAATTTACAAATAAATAAGAATGCGAATAAAAACTTAATTATTTAATCAATTTTGTTAATAGTGTTCAAATTAACAGTATGAAAACAAAACCTTACTGATCACACTAAAAAAATTCATACCAATTTTGTTACTAATCAAATAATTAGTACTAATTACTAAACAAATAATTAATGTAAAATCATACCACTAGCTATAGGATGATTGGCTGTTCTCAGCATAAAGAATCGATGGCGCACGAACTGAAAGTAGCCTCAGTTGTTATTTGGCACGAACGTCGACTCTGCCTCGAACGCGAAGCGGAAAAGTATCGACTAATGTAACAACAAAAATCGGCGACTCTGGCACGAAGTAGCTTGGCTATGGATCGATGTGGACTCGATAATCAGAGTTCGGCTCAAATTAAGGCTCAAAGAATGTTGAGGTAGTTTGCGATCATTGATAAAATATTTGCCTGCAGTTGAAGAACGGTGGAAGGAAAAATGATGCAGTTGGATTAGTATTAATGTTACTGTGAATACTATCTTTGATTATAATTGTTTAGGAATTAAGTAAGTGAAAACAAGGGACATAGCTCTATAATCAAACTTAATAGACAAAACATCTTCTTGTAAGAAAGATATAAATTACATCTCTAGTTTCAAATACTACGACTTTCATTTCTATAATACCCCTCTTCTTTATTGCAACAATATTGATTCTTCGTATATATAGAAGTTATTCTTACATTCGTAATTAAAATTTACACCTTATTAATTATCAATCTTTAAAACGCAATAACTTTTTGTAGAAACGATGATTAACAAACCGTTTTCATCATTAAATTATAAATTTTATTATTTTTTTAACGGGTGGCATTGTGCATATGTAAAAACAACGACAGGACAAGCTATTCGCAATTATATGGTATGATTGCAGACAATTCAGCAATTATATGCAATAATTGCAGAAATGTCTGCAATTATACCATATCGGTGCAGAAATATCTGCAATTATATGCAATAGTTGCAACATTTCAGCAACTGTATGCAATAATTGTAGATATATAATTGCAGAAATGTCTGCAATTATATGCAATAGTTGCAACTGTATGCAATAATTGCAGACATGTCTGCAATTATATCATATAATTGCAGAAATGTCTGCAATTATATACAATGGTTGCAACTGTATGCAACTATATGCAATAATTGCAAACATGTCAGCAATTATACGATATAATTGCAGAAATGTCTGCAATTATATGCAATAGTTACAACTACAAATAAATATCTGCAATTATATGCAATAGTTGTAGATATTTCTGCAACTATATGCAATAATTGCAGACATGTCTGTAATTATTTCATATAATTGTAGAAATGTCTGCAATAATTGCAGATTTGAAAAAAAATGAAAGATGTTTAAAATTTGCAGAATTGTTTGTAAATATATGAAATAATTGCACCTTTACTGCAAATATGATTTTTTGGTATCAACAATGAATCTCATTTTAAAGATCATAATTTTTTTGATTTTTTGGTGAAAACGGTATGTTGGTCCGATGTTTCTACAGAAAGTTATACGTGTTTAAAATGTTAAAAACGTAAAGGGTATTTAGGTCTTTATGTATGCGTGAATTTGAAAACAGAGACTGGAAACTTATTGAAAAAAACGGATGGATGCTTTGTATATTTTCAAACCTTATCAGGGAAGTACGCCAAACGCACCCTTAAATGAATTATAACCTGAAAATAAAAATGATATATAATTCTGTAGTGAACGGATATTTTTCGAATACAGATATTGCAACATATGTATTCATATTCAAATAGCTTTTCGAATTTCGGATATCCGCATCCGTTTTTCGGATGTCGGATATTTTTCGTATTTTCGGATACGGATACGAATGAATTTTAGATTTTTCACGGTATGCGTTGATAGCCCTACTTCTAAATCAAAAAATAAAAAGAAACAGAAGCAGCTCTCATCTCTAAGACTCAAGCACTTCAAACTTACATACCCAAATTTAGTGGATTAGAATCACATCATTCACTTTTGAGGAACATGCTGAGAGGAGATCTATATAACTGCAGTGTTGCAGTGTAGATATGTGGGCCGCAAAGTGTGAGGTACAAGATAGATTTATGTGATATGTTCTAAACGGTACTTATGGGAGAACATACTAAATACATATGTTTGATGAAATGTTTAAACAAATATTTATACCTTTGACTTTGGCACAAAATTTTACCCATCATTTGATATCTCATGCCTCAACAAGCAGGTTATAAATGGATGAAAACAGATGCGAATACTGCTATATCTGTATCCGTTTCCAAAAAATAAAATCCACATCCTCATCCGCTGTCTATAGATTGTTGGGAAAAAATATATGCATCCGTGTTGGCCAAGTTAAACATGATTTTCTATTATGTTATTTGCAGCAATAATACAATCAAACAGTACTAATAGACAAAGTTAGCACCATATAATTGGTATCATGAGCAAGTACCAAGACATAGTGACATACTCCATTTAGCCAATTTTTTAAAAGCACTTGAAATGAAAAACACTTAAACATCATACATAATAACCACAATCAATTGTGATAAATAAACATGGGAAATAAAAATACTTGGCTTTCACATTCTTTCTTCTTCTTCGAACACATCCACCTACAAAAAATACAAACATTGCTCGGTACATTTTCTTCTTTAGATTTGCACATATAACAAAAGTAAAAATATGATATCAAGCATTGTTTGGTGGGCGCTGCACCACCATGGTGCACTGCAGCACCACTGTTTAGTGCTGCTGCACCATTGTGTGGTGCAGCAGCACCATTGTTTGGTGCTGTTGCACCACACAGTGTTGCACAAGCACCATTGTTTGGTGCTGCTGCAACATGTGTGGTGCAACAACACTACGTACATAAGAAGCGGGAGATGTCTAGCATTTGAATGTACTCTGCCATCAAAATTTAAGGTATCCAATCTATAAATTCAGTAAATTTAAGTTTTACAGAGAAAACATAACTCATTTTGTTGAGTTAAAACTCAAATGCGTGGGTAGAAAATTAGTTCAAGTGAGTGAATTGGTATATTATAGTAGATATTTCATATTTTAGCTATATAGTAACAACGGGTTGAATTGCACCAATTACTCCATAGCTCACTCCAAGCCTATGCCGTTTTGAATATTTAACCATGTTTATATATCCAGATTTTGTATGTCGGTGCCTCTTATATATGGATGCCTTTAGCAAATTGGTTGGTAGAAGGTACATTTAGATTTAGCATTATTTCAATGTGTAGCTTTTGAATTTTCATGCCACATGATACAAGCACGGTAGATTGATTACTTATGTACAATTTTGTTAGGAGTAGAGTAATTGAAACTCCTCCTATGATGACATTTGATTTGCATATGATCTTTCACTCAAATCAATACCCATGCAATACTCATGCATGAATAGATTTATATAAAAAAAGATATCAGGTCGCTTAGCATTAAACATTATTTCATTGTTTAGCTTCTGAATTTTCATGCCACATGATACAAGCACTATAAATTGATTACTTATGTACAATTTTATTAGGAGTAGAGTAATTCAAACTCCTCCTACGATGACATTTGATTTGCATATGATCTTTCACTCAAATCAATTCCCATGCAATACTCATGCATGAATAGATTTATATAAAAAAAGATAACAGGTCGCTTAGCATTTACCATAGAGGAACTATAGTTTGATGACTAGTGCACCATGTAACGGCTCAGAATTTTGGTCGTTTAGTTTTAAACATTTTATTTATTTTTAAATGTTGAAATTGAAATATTAATTGATTTTGAATGTGGAAGAATCGGTGAAATGGTTTAAAATTTCAAATATAGCAATTAATTGTATTTGGTAAATGATAATTTAATATTTGAAATTGGAAAAATATGGGAATCTGGAATTAGATGTGAATAGAAATGATTTCTAAGTTGATTTAAAATTCTATTTGGATTAGAGTTGTGATGTTGGACTTTTGAATGGAATTAAAAAGTCGACAAGTTAAAATTGAAAATTTGTTGTAATATACAATAATAATATGGATGAATATGCTAAATAAGAAAGGACATTATTGTAATCTGCACTGCATAAGTAGTCTATAGATATGAAGCTTGATTGTATTGTAATATCTATCTATCAATTCAATAAATTGTTCTCTCTCTAATTGCCTTCATTCTCTTTATTCTGTAACACGTTATCAGTACGAATGAATGCGAATTAATTATTGACCTCAACCTGTTCACCTTCAAACTTTCCAACTTCTCAACAAGTAATTAAATATTAATTACTCTGACTGTTTCTCTTCTGACCATTCCAATTCTAAGGCTATTTATATTCAAAATCCTATTATATATATTAGTGCAGACGAGTCTTTTAGAATATATCTACATATATTCTATTTCTTATTTCCTTTAAAACAGCAGGTAAAGGAATTGTTCTTGGATTTCTTTATAAACTCGTTACTTTTCCTCTCTCCAAAAAGGTAATTGTCAATATCATATTTTTTTTGGTAAAACTATCAAGTCAGCACATGCTAGTTTGGAGTTCACTTTTATATTTTTCATGTCTTTTCTTGTATCACTCTTATTTTTATTCTTTGGCTTCTAAATTCAATATTATTATTATCATTTTCCCCTTTGCGGATTTATTGCCAAATAAAATTCAAAAGTTTGGAATGGAATATACGCAAAAGCTGACTTTCCTTTCTTATTTGATAAATACATGAAAGTTGCAAAATCCAAATGTTTGGTTTTGTTGATACAATTTTTTTTTTTGGTATAGTTGTTTGATACCATGAATGAAGACTTTCCATTTTATTTTTCTTCTTTTTAGCTAGAAACAAACAAATAGTGAATGCTGTTGTGGCGAATATATTCACCTTATGCAATTTATTTTATGAACAGTTCACAAAATGACAAACATCGCCAAGCTTGAATTTAAAGCTTTGGATATATCTGGAGACAACTACTTATCATGGATAGTGGATGCTGAGATTCATTTGCAATCTCAATGCTTAGAAAATGCCATTAAAAATGGCAATACTATGTCCCAGCAGGATAAGGCAAAGGCTCTAATATTTTTAAGACGTCATATCCATGACGATTTAAAACAGAATATTTGACTGAAAAAGACCATCTCCACTTATGGAACTCCCTGAAGGAGCGTTATGACCACCAGAAGACGGTCATACTTCTAAACACTAGGCAAGAGTGGTTGAACCTGAGGTTTCAGGACTTTAAGTCCGTAAGAGAATATAATTCTGCAATGTTTAGAATCACTTTTAAACTGAAATTATGTGGAGAAAAGGTGGATGGCGCACAAATGCTTGAAAAGACTTTCTCAACATTTCATGCCTCGAATATACTCCTGCAGCAGCAATATCGAGAGCGTCATTTTACAAAATATTCTGAACTCATAGAATGCTTACTAATTGCTGAACAAAATAATGAATTTCTTATAAAAAATCATTCCTCAAGACCAACTGGTTCAACTGCATTACCTGAAGTTAATGCTAATTTTGCCCACTCTAGAAGAGGTAGGGGTCGAGGTCGAGGTCGAGGTAGAGGACATGGTCGTGGACGTGGATATAACTCTAGCAAAGGTGGTTATGGTGGTTTTAAAGGTAACAAAACCACCAACTTTAAAAAGCAACAAAATAAAATTGAGCCTATAAAGAACAATGATTCAGCTTTAGAAAATAAAAGGCATTATGATGAAGTTTGTTATAGATGTGGACGATCTGGTCATTGGTCACGTACATGTAGATCATCAAAGAAAACAGTTGAAGAATATCATCGCTCGAAGAATATTGAGGCAAATAATGCCGAAAAGTTACCTGAAAACACTAACCTGAAGTTAGATGATTTCTTCGAAGATGACAATGGAAATTTCATTAATGATGAAAATCTAAGTGCAATGATCAATGATATGACCGAGTTGATCAATTAGAAATGTCTTGAAGTTTGTTATATGACTTTCGTTTTATTTCATTAGCTTGCATCAATAAATTAGTTTGAAGTTTGTGTTCGTTTAATTGTATTTCCCTTTGCAGTACTAGTAATGTGTAATGTGGATGTTGTTTTTAATCAATAGCCTATTTTAATCATATTACTTTGTTTGTTTACATTACATTTATTTATGCATACAAATTTTTAATGATTGACTAATCATTGTCTTTAATTCTTAAGGTATGGAACGCCATTTGGGTGATGATATATGCTTACTAGATAGTGCAACTACTCATACAATTTTGAAAAACCAGAAGTTTTTCTCTGAACTATCTGAAAATTTCTCAGCTAATGTCTCCACTATAGCTGGATCTGCTAATATAATTGACGGGTCCGGAAGAGCCCATATAATATTACCAAATGGTACGCATATCTTTATTCAGAATGCATTATACTCAAGCAACTCTAAAAGAAATTTGCTGAGTTTCAAAGATATAAGAATGAATGGATACCATACTGAAACTATAAATGAAAACAACAAAGAATATCTTTGTGTTATTTCTAGAATTGAAAGCCAGAAGCTTATCCTAGAAAGATTTGGTACAATTTCAACTGGTTTATATTTCACAAAAATTGGCATAGTTGAATCTCACTCTATAAACATGTGCCAGAAGCTCACAAATATAAAGACATTGATTCTTTAGTACAATCTCAAGTACAATTTCAACTGGTTGGGAATTGATGTGGAATTTGATTCTCCATCGATAATTCGTTACCTTGAACCTCTTACAGGTGATGTCTTCACTGTAAGATTTTCAGACTGTAAATTTGATGAGACAATGTTCCCGCCGTTAGGGGGAGGAAAGACCGTTCCAGTAGAACGGCGTGAAATATCATGGAATAATCCATCTATGTCTTATTTGGATCCATGTACCAAGCAATGGCAATATGAGGTACAAAGAATTTTGCATAGGGGGAGGAAAGACCGTTCCAGTAGAACGACGTGAAATATCATGGAATAATCCATCTATGTCTTATTTGGATCCGCGTACCAAACAATGCCAATATGAGGTACAAAGAATTTTGCATATTCAAAATATTGCAAATCAACTGCCAGATGCATTTAGTGACACTACAAAAAATAACTAAATCTCAGATTCCAGCAGCAAATGCACTAGCAAAAATTGATGTCCCTGAAGGATCAAAAGTAAATATAACAGCAAATGAATCTAAAGCAAGACAAAAACGTGGAAGACCAATTGGTTCAAAAGACTTGGCACCTAGAAAAAGAAAGTCTAATGAGAAATCATCAATTAAGGAACCTTCTGAAGAGGTTATAAATGATCAACAGGATCACTCAAATGAAAATCCCAATTCTCCTAGAAGTATGGAAGGAAATATTATCCCAGAAGAGATAAAAGAAGATTCCAACGATAAAATGGTACCTAATAATAATGAGATCTCAATATTTATACGAACTACGAAGAAATATGGGATCGAAGTAATATAATAATTGATGATGTATTATCATTCGCAGTAGCTACTGAAATATTGAAAGTCATGACCATAATGAGAATAATGAGAATGATGATAATGAACCAAATAGCATAAATGAATGTCGAAAAAGACACAATTGGCCAAAATGGAAAGATGCTATCCAAGTGGAACTAGATTCACTTTAAAAACATGGTATATTTGAACCAATAGAGAAAACACCAGAAAATGTTAAACCGGTAGGTTATAAATGGATATTCGTTAGAAAACGAAATGATAAAAATGAAGTCGTGAGGTACAAGACACGACTTGTCGCACAAGGTTTCCTACAGAGACCAGGTTTTGACTTTAAGGAAACTTACTCCCCTGTTATGGATGTCATAACATTCTGATATTTGATAAGCCTTATAGTTTCTGAAAAACTCGATATAAGATTAACGGATGTTGTGACAGCTTATCTTTATGGTGAATTAGATACCAACATTTACATGAAAATTCCAGATGGATATAAATTGCCTGAAGCAAAATCAAAGTCCATGTACTCATTAAGACTAAGACAATCGCTATATGGATTGAAACAATCTGGAAGGATGTGGTATAACCGTCTTAGTAAATATTTGGTAAAAGAAGGATACGAAAACAATCTCATTTGTCCATGTGTCCTTATAAAGAAATCGGTAAATGGTTTTGCTATCTTAGCAGTTTATGTTGATGATATAAATTTGATTGGGACTCCAGAAGAGATTGATGAAACAATAAATTATTTAAAGAAGGAATTTGAAATTAAAGATCTTGGCAAAACTAAGCACTGTCTCAGTCTACAGATTGAGCATAGTACTAATGGCATATTAATCCATCAATCAAACTACATTGAGAAAATTCTAAAGCGTTTTCAAATGGATAAAGCATATCCACTTAGTACGCCAATGGCTGTTAGATCTTTAGATATTAAAAAGGACCCTTACCGCCCAAAAGAAGAAGATGAGAATGTGCTTGGCCCGGAAGTGCCATATCTTAGTGTCATTGGTGCATTATTATATTTGGCCCAATGCACAAGACCAGATATTGCATTTTCAGTAAATCTTCTAGCAAGATACAGTTCAGAACCAACAAAAAGACACTGGAATGGTATAAAACATATCATGAGATATCTTCGTGGAATGACAAATTTGGGTTTATTTTACTTTAACACAGGCAATAATCCAAACCTAGTTGGTTATACTGATGCAGGTTATTTTTCTGACCCACATAAAACAAGATCACAAACTGGATATGTATTTAATAAAAACAATGCAGCAATTTCATGGCGATCTACAAAACAAACATTGGTAGCAACATCATCCAATCACTCTAAAATACTAGCACTACATGAAGCAAGTAAAGAATTTATTTGGCTAAGATCACTAATTGAGCATATTCGAAAAAGCTGCTGTAACGACCCGTTGAAATTAATAATATTTAATAAATTAAATTAATATAATTTCTAATTTGTTTAAGAATAAATGTAGAAATTTGGTATAGTGGTTGTAACCTAGTGTAACAATAAAATTTTGTGAAAATAGATTTGGATAATGTAATTTGTCACTTTTTGTTAAAAGTAAATTTTAAGAAATCAATAAATGTTGAATTGAGAATATTAATAAAAAAATATTAACTAAAATGAGATTCATTAATATAAAATCAGTAGTGAAGATGTCACCTTTGGTTGTAATAAAGGTGAATGCTATTAGTGGATGTCAACACTTAATAAAATTTATTTAGAATAAAATGAATTTAAATGCATGTTTGAATAGAGTATTAAATTGATAGATTAAGCGTAAGTAATTAGAATTTAACCCTATAAGATATGGAACTGAATGTATGAATATAATTTTGTAGAAATAGTTAATTAACAACTTATTTGTGCATACCCAATTTAATATAAATAACAAAAGGGCTAGCACTTGATGTGCCTAAGTATTAATATATTGGAACTATAATAAAATATAGAGTTTGGTAGTAAATAGAAATAAAAAGACCGTTATTAACTAGTAAATTAATAAATGGATTCTAACAATAGGTAGTAATTAATGCGTGTATATTGGGCATTTGCGGATTACCAATTTTTCTACCTATTCATATAATTTATTTATGTAAATCTAAACCTATGGCAACATTTTGTTAATAAATGTTGGAAGTGAATTTGAATATATCAAAGGATAACAAGTGTTTAGGTTAACCATTTATTTTATTTAGTTAAGAAGGGAAATAGATTGAAATAAAGCTAATTTAATTTTTTTGGTTGTTAATGGGTATAGTTAAATAAGGAGAAGTTATAGGAAATAAAACGCGCACTAATGAGATGTAATATAATTCCAAAGTTATTTATACCCACAAATAGGTTAATTACTGTATAGAAAGAGTCTAAATCAATAAATGAATTTATTAAGATTACATTTATAATTTTATAACCTTTATGCTGATTTAAGTTCAATTAATTTATTTGATTAAATAGTGCAGTAGCGTTGTTTTGTGCGGTAGTTGAAATAGCTAATTCTTTTAGGTGAAGTTAAGGCTAATTCTATGTATATATTTGACCTATTGTTGATATAGATTCTAGGAAGCAGAATTTATTAATTAAATGGAGTATTAGATTCAATAATTGCATTTATCGCATAAATAAAGAGAATATAACGGTTAAAATTGGCGTTATTGAAATTAAAAAGGAATGGGGGAATAATAATTTGAAATCATTGCAATAGATATTAATTTAAGGTTACCTTAAATAAATTAAGGTAATAAATGGAGGATAGTGTAAATATCTTTATAATACGATGATATGTGCAGTTAGGGTAGTTTTGATTTGTCACTTAAGATGGAGGATTTTTATAAAATGTAATAAATGCAGTTTAAATTAAGGCATTGACGTTTGGGTATTTAAGAAGTGATAAACTAAAATTTATTTATTTATTTGAAAATTTGAAATCCAATTTGTGGATTTATTGCAAATAAGTGAAATTTGTGTTTAACCATTACATCGATAGGAATAAATTAAATTTAAGGTTATATTAATAAAATTTGGACTAGAGAAATGATATGAATCGGTTTTAGAAGCCTTAAATATAAAATGGGAAGTAGACGAGATTTCACGTTACAACCATTTTTAAAAAATCCTGATGTATGTAGAAATATTTATGAAATATAACGTAAACCAATGTTGAATCAAAAGAATAGAGTCAACACTTATTTATTCATTTAATGTGATATAACTACGAGTATGATTTATTGCAAATTACATGGAAATCTAATATATAGGACATTACCTAAAAAGGAAGAGTAGATAAAATTTATGATAAACATATTTGTATATGAAGGTTATTGATTTAAGGAGAAATTGGGCAAGTTTTATGTATTTGGGTTAAGTGCAACCTTTAATAGATAAATTTAGTGCAATTAAAGAAATTGACAATTAATATTTCGATAACCTAAAATTTGATGGGATAAGAACATTTAGGTAATGAAGGGATGACAAATATTAGCTATGATTCTAGAAGGAATTAAATAGATAATGGGAAGATTAAAATCAGGTTCTAAGCAATAATTATTAAATAACAGAAGTTTAGGAGTAAAGTGAGATAATTGAAAATTTTAATCATTCATATAAGTCATTTGTTTATTAATATGAGTTAGGTAATAAATTTAATTTGGGCAATACCTATATATTGGAAACACATTTGTAAAGTGTAATTAATTGAATTTGGTGAATTGGGAATGAATCCAAGGTTATAGGAATTGATGTAATACTACGCAAATAAAAGGTAACTGCATAAAATCAATGTTTCGTAATAAATTGTAATTGATAATTAAGTAGGAATGGGTTTGAATTTGACAAAAAGGAAAATTTATTATTTGCTTACCCATCTATTCAATCTATTAAATTTGATCAGATCCATTTGCAATTAAACGAATTTATTTACAAGTTAGTATGTATTTAGCTGATAACTATAAACCAATTAGGGCAATTGGGTATATATATATTACCAGTTAAGTTATATAAGATAATGGTTGACTTAATTAAGGGAGTTTATGTAATAATTTCATTTATTTTGTAAGTGGAAATAAAACGTTAATGATAACAAGTATTCAAAATTTACCATCTATTTAGTATATTAAGTATAATTGATAATCAACTGCAGCAAGTAATAAATAATAAATACGTAACGTTAAATGAAGTAATATTTGAAATTTAATATTTAGAAACTATGTAAATATAAGTGCAGATGAAATTGGGGATATTTACATATTGAAATATGAATCCAATGATAAATCAATCTAATTGACAATAAATAATGGAAAGTAAATTTAATTAAATTTTGGAAATTTAATATATATATACAGTTATAAACCCTAGCTCCATCCTATTGTCATTTGCTGTATATTCATTTCTTCATCTCCTTCTCCTCCTCAAATGGTTGCAAAACCTAGATCTACTTCAATCCAAATTTCAATGAAAATGCAAACACTTCAGAAAAATTCCACAAAAAAATATATGTTAATGTTCTCGAGGCACGTAATCTACTGGTGCAATTTGTTTTCTGTTTTGAACATTCGTTTGACCAGAATTAATTCAAACAGTCCGTGACCATTCATCATCGTCGTCGCAAACTTCGTCGGATCGTCAAACCTTTTCTGGGTTTTGTAGAGTGGACGATGGGGATCGCATCTATATGGTTTGTGTGTCGTTTTATTTATTTTCAATTTTGAATTCAATCATCATTTTTCGCCATAACTTTCTCATACGAAGTCGGATTCACACGAAATTTCTTTTGTTAGGATCGTAATTTAATTCCCGATTTGATGACGCTGGTTTGGACGAATTCCGAGAAGGGCGAATTTTTGGGTTTAAATCGAATTTAAATTCGATTTAAATTCCAAAGGTGAGTGTTTTAACCCACTCACAACTTCTAAAAGCTTTTATGTTTGTTAAATTAATTTCAGAAATGAATAGAAATTTATTTATGAGTATCTGGCATGTTTATTTTATTCATATCTGTTGAATTGCATTTATTTAATTTAACTGTTAATTTAATTAATTTATTGCGTATAAATTTACAGTTAAAATTTATTTGTTTGTATATGAACTGCTAGTTAACAGTTATATAATTTATTTCTGAATATAGACTGTAGATTAATAGCTGTTAAATTTAATTTGAATAAAATTGCCAGTATTACCTGTTATGTAGTACCAAAAATAATATTGTTATTGATTGATATTGATTGATGATTGCGATTTGGATGATGGATGATGTTGATGAATGGATGTTTATTGTATATCATTAAATTGCAAATTATCATGCATATTTCATTTCATTCGGGATTGTGGTTTGAAATGATATATAACCGCAAAATTTTATATCTTTTAAATTGCGGATTGAAATGATAAATATCCGTATCACTTGACCATAGGATAGAAAATTATATACAGGCACCGCGGTATATATATAACTATTTAAAGGTGATTTCTATGGTTTGGATGGAATACGGTTTATAATAATCTAAAATTTTATGTTGTATAAATATTATTCTTCCATATATATACATATGAAGTTGAAAATTTTGAAATTAAAAGGTGTATAAAAATCTTTATTTAAAAATGGAAGAAAATTAAGAAAATGGAGTTTAATAATTTATATCATATGTTTAAATGTTAAGTTTGGAAATTTTAAGATATGATATTTATAATTGGATTTTTCCCAAAATAAATTGAAATGAATATTCTAGTATAATTTGAATTGGGAAAATATATATATTTTATTACTAGAAATTGAAGCCTTATTATTTATGGATTTTATGTGAATATTCAAGACTAATTAATAGAACAATTGATCTGTTGAAAGAATAAAATCCAATTTTAGTTTGAAATATTGTTACTCAAAATGGATATACGTATATATAAATAAATTGAAGTGGTTTTGAAACTTGAGAGAGATAATATAAATTTTGGTTTAGACTTTAATAAAGAAATGTATTTGTAAAGCCATGAGAACTATTTTCTTTACAAAGTAACATTTAAGTTAAACCATTTAATTCATATACCGTTGAATGTCCAAACCATTCAAGTTTTTTTTTAGAAGTTATGGTTTTAAATTATGATTTTCAAAATACTATGCTTTGAAAATATTTGATTTTCAGACGATATGAAGTTAAAGCATTTTGATTTTGGAAAAGAATTATATTTAGGATAAGTGATAAAATATGGTTTTGGGTTTTGAAATGATATCGTATTCATGGTTATGAAATGGAATGTTTATTCTGATTTTTAAAGTATAACCTATTTTTAAATGACCGCGGTGTTATAATAACGATGGGTTGGCAAAGAGACCGGGATCGGATATCTGACATACTCTCTGTCGATACCGAAAACCACTTTGACTAACCGTGTATGCGGTGGAAATTCCAGAATGAAGTAGGTGGTGGTGGCGTTTCCTGTAAGGTAAATACGTGGACCCGACTCCCGTGAGTTGGCATAAGGTGGCTAAAACAGGAGCGATTCTCAGGCCAATGAGGTCATTCCTCTGATCGGACCCTCCTCTTCGATATTATACTTTGACTTGGATTGATTCAGTGGCCACTTCTATATTTTGATTTTGGGGAGTTAGTCCGAGGTGGGCGGTAACTGCGGCTACGCGTTTCCACCAGCCTGGATAGCAATTGGTATATCTACCCTGGCATTGCCTAGTTGTGCCGTGTCACCTACCATACCGAGCCTTTACTACGAGTTTCTATTTGTGTCGTACCTATGGAGTATCCTCTGGTAGCTTCCCGATCAGGAGGTATTACGGTACTGTATAGACTATTGGCATTATTTGTTTTAAGGGTTATATGGGCAACCCCTTAACGCTATTAAAAAGTAAGTTTATTTTATAAATAGACACTATTATAATAGCGCAATATACTACATAGTAAATAGTTTAACGGATCCTTAGGAGATGTAAATCCCGAGCATCTCTTGAGTTACTATACTCATATTTATTTCTGTTAATTTAACTCACATAAGATCTTTTAGTTCTGACTCGAGTGTTTTTGTCTTTTCAAATTCGCTCGGGTCAGTCCGAGCGTTTCAGGATCGAAGACTTTAGCTTTGAAGGACGAAGACGAAGGAGTCGTATTATTATTATCTATAGTATTGCACCACACTCATACTGTTCCGCTGCATTGATTGTACTGGTAGGTGTAACTCTGATATTTATTGTATAAAGCAAATCAAGTGTTTGTAAACTGTTTTGAACTGTATATTTATTATTATATTTTGTCCTTCCGCTGTGAGATTCTGTTTTGTTTTATTTCTTCTCTGTTTTCTTATTTACCCCATAACAATCCGCCCTTGCGTATGCTTTGAATTGGCACGTGTGTCGGTTTACAGTGTGCGAAAAGGCGGGATGTTACAGCTGCCAACTTCCATCAGTAACGGAAAGGTCAACCATTATTTATGAAGACAATGCAGCTTGTGTAGCTCAAATTCAAGCGGGTTACATTAAGGGCGATAGGACGAAACACATTTCTCATAAATTTTTCTTCACACATGAGCTACAAAAGGATAATAATATAGAAGTGAAACAAATCCGATCCCAAGAAAATCCTGCGGACTTATTCACAAAGGTGCTTACAAAATCAACATTTCAGAAGATGGTGTACAAAATTGGTATGCG
The DNA here is from genome assembly GCA_030765085.1 of Allium cepa. Taxonomy (NCBI): domain Eukaryota; kingdom Viridiplantae; phylum Streptophyta; class Magnoliopsida; order Asparagales; family Amaryllidaceae; genus Allium; species Allium cepa. The sequence goes on from CM060931.1 coordinate 116,216,213, forward strand.
TCGGTTGCATTAACAAACTAATTGAATAATGCGTTATAATACAGGGGGAGCGTATGAAATACGCTATAATGTACTCTTTTTCCTTCACTAATATTTTTTCCCACTGGGTTTTTATTAGTAAGGTTTTAATGAGGCATTATCTTGATCCAGAAGAATCAACCCTCGTAGTAACATTATAAAAAATATGTTACTTAAAGATGAAATCATGTTGTACTCTTTTCCTTGTTTATGATTTTTTCCCACTGGGTTTTTCATAACAAGGTTTTTAATGAGGCAATTACTCTTATCATCTTTACATACGCATATTCAAGGGGGAGTGTTGTAATATACAATAATAATAGGGATGAATATGCTAAATAAGAAAGGGCATTATTGTAATCTGCACTGTATAAGTAGTCTATAAATATGGAGCTTGATTGTATTGTAATATCTATCTCTCAATTCAATAGAATTGTTCTCTCTCTAATTGCCTTCATTTTCTTTATTCTGTAACAAAATTTATATATTAATTTAATAGTGAAATTAATATATAGTAATAGTGTAAATAATTGAACTTTGATTTAAAATGAATCCGAATGATTTCTACTATAAATATAAATTCTATGTGATTTATAATGGAGTTAGTAAGTTTTAAAAATCGAAAAATTTAAATCATTTCGACGATTTCGAAAATCGTCACTACTAGAAAAAGGCCAAATAGCAACGGGTGGGGGCGACGGCTTCCGACGGCCGTTTTCCGATGGCTTCCGACGGGCCGTCGGAAGCCGTCGAAAATTCGCGATATTCTGCAGCTCGGCCGAGCCTTTCTTCCTCATTTTCCAGCCTCTCCATTTCTAAAAAAAAAACCCAAATCCCCATTATCCACCTCCAATCGCTGATTTCGTGATTTTTTTCTCCTTCCCCGCTGTTAATCAACGTCTCTTGCTCTTAATCTCATGTATAATCTCTTATTTTTGTGAAAATTTCAGTTTTTACCCTAATTCTATATTTGCATAAATTGATAAATTAGGGCGAATTAGTGATTGCAATTGTTTCCAATAGCGTAATAACGGTTTATAGCATCACATGGCCTACATATTTCATCTTTTATTGTGAAATTGTGAAAAACACGTATAATTTGTGATTGTTCATGTATATGTAAATTATTGTGTATGCCTTGATTCGACGATTGTATACGTTATCTGAAATAAGATAAAATGATTGAATGAACTAGGAGTATTACACTGTGCACGTATTTACTTATGAAACAAAAAAAATGCATTACTCTAAATTATAATTGTGTGTATTGAAAAATGACAAAAATGTTAAACCAGCCTTAAGATGATGCGTAATACGTCGAATAAATGTGTGAAATGAATATATATATTTGTAAATGTGAACAGTGAGTAAAACTGTATTTTTTCGCAAAATGCGTGCATGTTAATTCACAAATGTCCCTTAGAGAGTTTTTGGCCCCGTCTGACGAGTGTTGTACATGATCGTTGTATAAATAATCGTTTTTTTCGAAAAACGACCATTTATATTCATCTGGTACAATGTTTGTCGGATTTGTCACTGTATTGGACAAGTTATGAACACAGTAAGAATTTACATTTTGTATGCTACTTCGTCTTAAACGATTCATAAAATTTCGGCCTAACTTTTCTTTTTTGTTTCCTGCGTACACGCATTTGTGTACAATGCAGGGAACAAAAGGAAAATGCTGCCGAAATTTTGTTGAATCGTTTGAGACGAAATAATATACGAAATGTAAATGCTTACTGTGTTTGTAATGGTAAGTATGATGTCTGACCAATGAAAAAAATTATATATATATTTAAATCGTTACGTTAAAAAATAAAACGTGTCGTATTTGAAAATATTTTTAAATTTGTGAAGTTGTTCTTTAAATTCAAAATATTATACGACTATGAAAATAATCTTTTTCGAATTTGTATTCTTCAAAATAAATATTAAATTTTGAACTTCTCATTTTGTCAAATAGGAAAAATGATTGATTATTTTGTTGATCGGAGGAGATGGATGTACCAAAGAAAAGGACTGAGGGGCTCAATAAAAGAAGATTTTTATAATGGTATAAACGTGTTTGTTGAATTCGCTTTAAGTAATAACGGAAACGATCCAGAAATTCGTTGTCCGTGTAGTAGGTGTAGACATTTGAAGTATTTGTTACCAGATATTGTGAAAGTTCATTTATGCCAACACGGTTTCGCGCCCGAATATTATGTTTGGGATCGGCATGGAAAAGTTGTAGCAAATACTTCTGTTGAGTCTGAAAGTGTCGGTAACGAAATAGTTTCAACGACCCGTATAGAAAATATGGTCGAAGATGCAGCACAATCAATGTTTCCTATGGTTGAAGTTGAGACGATGATGGAAATGTTGAAGAACCAAATATTGAAGCTAAAAAAATTTATGATTTACTAGATGCAGCTAAGAAACCTATTTGGGATGGTTGTAAAAGCGGCACTCAGCTGTCAGTAATCGCAGAATACATTGCGATGAAGTCAAAATACATTGCAATTGATGTAACTATGTTGAATTCTTGATGTATTATGAAATTGATGTAACTATGAAACCAAATCCGTGTACTATTGTTTGCATGTTTTATGTTATTTCCATTTGTCATTTATTTAGCAATTTTTATTAAAAATGCAATGAATCAGGTATACCCATTATGAATCAGGTATAACACACTTCCATTTCTATTTCCATTTCAGTCATTAATTAAGCAATTTATACCGTTGATGTCATTTTCATATGAAGTATATTTCATTATCATGTTTTTATTCTCTTATATAGTGATGTGTATATGTCACAGGTTTATCATTATGTCGTATAGAGGTAGGAGCTCTTTCCGATCATCAGGAGGCGATGGCAGTGGCCCATCACAAGAGCCACAGCGTGCAGTTGTACCGTTAGTCCCTAGAGCAGATGGATAAGAATTAAATTTTATTCAGCATCTTATTTTTTCTATGATATACGTACGTACTTATCTATATCGTACTTAAAAACAGGGGGTTCGACCTACTTCCCTCTAAGGTTGTGTTGGACGTCTCTAGAGCATCTTATCGCAGTAGGATGAGTGCGTGCTGGCCGAGGTGGGATACCATCCCTCCTCACATCATAGAGTGCATATGGAAGGATGTCCTAGTATGTATAATTTTTCTGTTTTTTAATTCGTTTTTATCGTTTTTCTATTGTTCATCGTTTAAAGTGTAATCTTTTTTTTAATACAGGCTGAGATAGACATCCAGACAGACGATATGATGCTGGCACGAGCATAATGGATGAAGAAGATGTGCAAGAACTATAGGGACACGATATCAGAGATTAAGAAATCCGGTAAGAAACCACGGTGGATGGGAGAGAGCGTGTGGCAAGCTTGGTTGAGCTACTGGGGAGACGGACGAGGCGAAGGCAAGTATACTAATTTTTTTTGAATTATTAATTTGACGTGATTGAAAAATAATGTATCAAATTTTGAATGTACAGACAGAGTCGGATAGAAACTCTGCAAATAGAAATAAGAATCCCGTCGCTCATCGCGGAGGATCGAAGTCGTTTCAGCAGTATCGGCAGGAGTTGGTAAATTTACCGAATAATAAATGTAAATAGTTTATGCTATATGATTTTAAACGTATAATAATTGTATGTAACAATCAACTTCAGGAAGCCGAGACACATGGTCATGTCAGCTATATGGACGTGTTCACCCGTACGCATGCTGTCGAGCATGTTAATCCAGACGGGTCTGTTTCGTACACATGGCAGGACGATAAATCCAGCAAAAGCCATGTAAGCATATTTCATGTTATTCAGTATTAGTAATTGTTTTTATTGTTAAATTATGATGAAATAAGATATGATATTATTAATTTGTTAATGCAGGAGATGTTTATGGAGCAGCGGTAGAAACTCCTTGCTGATACGGGTAGAGAGCAGCTGACGACCGATGAGGAGGACGTTATTTTTGAGTCTGTTATGAGTCCAGCAGAGCATGGTCGACGATACGGATTTGGCAATTTAGCAGTAAATAATTTACTTTTTCTTAAAATACTGAAAATATGATAATTTTACCTTTTCAAAATAATAAACTTGGATTTTATTTATTTTTCAATTATTGCAGTCCAGTAGTCAGAGTAGGGGACGGCGGAGTAGACCTCAGAGCGATTTAGCAGGTATAGAAGATTTGCGGACTAGAGTGTCCCAATTGGAGGAGCAGAACCGCCAACAGGCCTTGCAGACCGCACAGTTGTTAGAGTACATGCAGCAGTTTGGTGGCTGCTTCCCTTCCTCTGTTGGCTCTGGATCTGGAGGAGATTGATTCATTGCTTGCTTATTCGTTCGTGCAGGTATGTTTTGTTTTAGTTTAGAATGATTTGGTAGATGGTGCGATTAATTGTTGATTTGTATAATTATGTATGATACACTTGGTTCTGTAGTTGTATGAGGATATGTATGAGAATGTTGATGACTTTGTGTATTAACAACATGGTAGAATAGTTATTGTTAGGATTATTGTTAATGTTGGAATGGTATGTATATTTTGTATTTTATTTTTATTCTATTTTTATCCATTTGTGTGTTTATTGAATATTTTGTAGTCTAGGTTTGGATATTTGGTTGGATTATTGTTTATTGGATTGTGCAGTATTGATATCCTAGTGTTTGGAAGAGAAATGTGGTTGGAAGGCTCTATTTGCAGCAAATATAAAAAAAACAGATTTCCGAAGGCTTCCGACGGCTTACAGGTCAAAACTTTCGACGGCTTCCGACATTTTCCGGCGGCCTGTAGCTGCATATTTCCGACAGCTTCCGACGCCCGTCGGAAGCCGTCGAAAATCATCGGAAATCGTCGAGAGCCGTCGGAAACGTGCTCGGCAGCATCCGTCGGAAGCCGTCGGAAATACTTCTCCCCGACGCAGTCTTTTCCGACGGCTTCCGACGGCCGCCGACGGACTCTGGCCGTCGGAAAATGCGTTTCTCCTTGTAGTGCGTTCGATAAAATCGACACGTTAAAATAGCCTTTCGAGGCACGGCCTCGAAATTCAAAGAATCCAGTTTCATTGGATCCGTAATAGTGTATTATTTTTAGATTTCAAATTTCGTACCGTTTGGAGTTACTGTTTGGTCGTAAGGGATAGAAACGCATTGAGATAAATATCAAAAATTTAATATTTTAATTCGATTCGAAAAGTTGTCTTCCACATATGATCGAATTAGACCCCGAAAACACATTCCATTGTGTTCGGATAGGGGTAAAACTTTATAAACGTCAGACGGCACGTCTAGTTTGGAGTTCGTCCGAAAAATCAAGTAAATTTTGAAAATAATAATAAAATGTTTATGTACGAGTATAAATACACAGTAACAATAAGCCCTAGCCGAACAATAACGTAGCAAATGTTCTTGTTTTAATGGCCGAAAATCTCTTGTTTTCTTCTTCAAAATTCTCCCTATCCATCGACAATTAGAGAAAATCACCAATTAGATGATCGAAGAGCTCGTCGAGCTCGATCAGATCAACGGTTATGGTCAACCATCGTGGCCACGATTGGCCGTATTTGGCATGAGAAGGGGAGGAGTTCGAGCGCGTTTTCCAAGACACTAGGAAGGCCGAGCTCAATCAAGTCATCGGTGATGGCGCGGCGCGTGACGGGCATCAGGTGGGTGGTCTCCGATCAAACCCTAGGCGAACGGAGTAGCATCGGCATTGAGGGGAAGTCGGCGATGATGGGTTTTGTCGAACTAGACTTGAAGGAGAAGAGAAGGGGGATGCGGCCAGATTTTCTTCATTTGAATTTAACGGCCAGATATTATTAGGTCGGAATCGGACGAAATAAACGGTGTCGGAATCGCTGCGATGAACACTACACTGTGGAACAGATCTTGAGTCGATCGGAGCTAGTGAAAATTTTATGTTAAATCGAACGTGTTCAATTTAATTTAAAATGAGAACGCTGGCAATGTAAAAACTCAAGATTGGTTAATCTCACTCAATTTTGGACCGTTGGCTTTAATTTTAAATAGTAAAAATCAATTGATGATTGATTGGTTAAAGTGATATATTTTTATTAGTTGAATGTGATACTTTATATAGTAGTACATATATATTGGAGTGATTGATATTTCCGCATATATATAGCGGATGAGACCCTATGTGTCCCGCATAATAGCGGATGACCCTATATACCGCGATATTCCACCTCGAAGCGGAATTGGTATTTTTATGTTGTGCTAACATCTCTGGATGCAGAAAAACAGTTGGAGGGATCCAACTAGATTCCTCAAAAATGTTGAATTTAATTTCATATATAGTGATATATGTTCTGTTGGAATAATCTATGATAGATTACTGTAGGATTTATATTGACTGGATGCTATGGTTGTTTTGGCCTTAATTTTTGGTATCTTAAAATACCAATAATATATGGTTTGAATTTGAAAAGAAAATTAAAGGGATTTTGAAGTGAAATGTTTATAAAGAATTTTGGGCAAAATAATTGGATAAAATAAATGGTTTTGAAATTTGTACTTAACAAATTCGGGATATTGTAAACACGGATTTTTGGAATAAAGGTATATAAAAGGGTTTTTAAATAATAAATCCTTAAATGGTACTTGTTTAAATATAAAAGGTTTTAAAATCAAGATTTAAAATATTTTCAAAGGATAGAAGTGAATTTAGAAAAAAGGATAAAATTGTTTATACTAGACTCGAGTAGGTTTCCAAATTTATGAAGTGCAATTAGAATCGATAATTTGGGCTTGTTTTAAAAGAGGATTTTTAACTATTAACTGGGTGATTTTAAAAGTGTTAAAACATTCTGGAAAATTAGTTATTAATTTATTTTCAATTACTTAAAACATATTTAATTATTAATTACTTACTTTATAAGGATTCTTAAAGATGTATTATTAATTAAGAATTAGTTAACATCTTTGTTTTAAATAATAAATTATTAAATATTAACATGGCTTTGTATAATATCTTTTATTTAAGTGTATTTTCCTAGATTAAACTTGGAAATTTATTTTAGAACTTATAAGCATTATTTTGAGATAATTTTTAAATAAAGTTTTGGGAAGTAATGGTATACTCGCATGGCGTAAATCGGAGGTAGTGAGTTTCTGTAGTTAAGACTTGGATTTCTCTGGGATAGAGACATAACCATTGAGCTATGATCCAAGTTTGATATTGGAGTGGTACTTTCCACATTAATTTAACGGTTTTTCAAATATATTTGAAAAGATGGTTGTAAATTTACTGAATTCGATTAGATATGTAACGACCCGTAAAATTTTAATAATTTTTATTTGTTTTAATAATATATTTAACTGAAATTTTATGAAATTTTAAACATTTGAATTTGAAAATAAAAATTTAATATTTGGAATACGTCTAATTAACCAAAGCAACTGGTAAATTTTCATCTGATAATATTGAAGTTTTTTTTCTTATGAAATTCTATTTCAATTTAAATCAGTTAATAACAGTTGAATTTAAAAGTTTTCCAAAACCTAAATATGTCAACATGAGAAAAATTATTTAGAACACTCTGAATCAGACTACGAAGTTCGTTTCGCGAAATTTGGACGTTTCTAGCTCCGTTTGAATTTTTCCGTAAGGAATAACAACGTATATTGGTACCGATTATCGACTGTTGATCGGATGATCGTACCACTAATATCTGTATACCATTTTGATCGTCTCGTCGTGCTGATCTCTACGGTATATTTATTTTGGTATTTTGAGGTTCGATGCGCGACGGAAGTAATAAAGTGTTCATTGTAACGGTACCTTTAATTGTGACTTTTACCTTTCCAATCCTTTTCAAATCTTTACCTTGTACCTCAGGCATAAATTGCATTACATAGCTTCTCAGCTGAAATCGAGGGAATTGGCTGTTACATTTTCTTTTACTTATATATTATCATCTCTCTTCAGTTTCTTTGTTTTCGTTTCTGTTCATTTTCCTTGCCTTTCGCCTGAAGCCTACTTCTATTTGTTCTCTAAACAAACTTGCTTCCCTCCCATTCACTTTTTTTTCATTTGCTATCTCCTTGTCAGGCCTATGGCTGATCCACCTTGCTCTTCTTCTTGGTTTCCATTCCGCCCCAAAGAAGAAGAAAATTGAAAAAAAAAAAGCTACATATATATTCACCTCTCACCATCCCTGTTGCCGCGTGTAGCCACTACCGAGGCCGAGCCTCCATCATCCTCCTCTCTCGATTCATCTCAGGCATGTACGAAATATATATTTTAATCTATACAGTCTATACATATTTTAAAAGATCTGTTACGTATATAAAAAGAAAAAAAATTACTGTAAGTTATATATATATATTATATATATGCAGTTATATATATTGGATGTTACAAGTTTGTGTAGGTATATGCAAGCTCAACTGTTTATAAATATGAGTGTGGTTACATATATGAGTTATAGAAGTTACATATATAAGTATACAGGTGTGTGTTCTCTTATAAATAAATAGTTATACATATATTACTGTTAGCATAGTATATATGTTAGTGTATTTTATATGTAAAGTTGTTGTATTGTTATACTAAGATGTATAATAGTTTAATCTGCATATATAATTAAACAAGTTATATACATATATATGATATATTGATTTGCACATGTAGATGTTTCTATACATTATTAAGAGCCGTTGCTTTTAGGTGTATATATTATATTGTTTGTTTGTTTTAAATATAGTATACATATATATGACTTACTATTATAATATGCATGCATATAGGTACTTTTTAACTATATTATATGTTAGATATAAAAGTTTATAAACTATATATATTTTTGAATATACGTACCAGTTTATAAAAGTTTAATTGTTTTGCATGTGAGTCTATGGTCTGCATATTGTATATTAAGCTATATTAGTCATATATATATGTTATCTCATTTCATATAAGTTTGTATATAACTAAAGTTATATAGGTTGTGTCAGAAGGTATATACTTATTAATATTCATATATGATGTGTGTACAGTATATTATTTATGTTAGTTTAATTCATATATAATCTATTCCAGGTAGTATATATATTATATAAAGCAAGTTATATAGGCACATTTGTTTACATATAGTATAGATCCTGTTGTTTGAAATATTATGTTAGTTCATATATATGGATAAGTTTAAAGTTGCAATTGTTGTTGTTTATATGTGTATATATATAGGTTTTGAAAGTTATTTGTTTATTTTAAATTATAAGTCGCATATCATTTAATAATAACCTATATATGTGTATTTATTTCAAAATGATATAATGTCTATATGTTTGATTTATATATATATGTCTTAATTTAAAACAATGAGTTATATATAGTTATATATATATATATATACATATTAAATTATACCCTTTATCTTCATCAATCCAGTTCTGATTGATTTCATCCATTCCTATTTATCAGCTCTGTTCGTCGAATCCATGCCAATCTTGCTCTGCTTTGAAATTCGTGTTTGGGTTCGCAACTCATTTCATTATCTGTCGAATCTCTCTAGCCTCGAAAGATGAGCAATCACTCACGATTAACGTTCTTTTATTTATTAAATTTAATTTCAATTGAAACGACAATTGAAATATGTTGTCGTAGTTATTTAAGTTGTTATATATGCTATTATCTGTAACTGTTCACCTGTAGGATATGACACCATATCTTGTTGTTTATGTTATATTGTTATTGGTGATAGTTGCCTGTTATTACTATTATATATGTTCCCACTCTACAAATTCCATGTAGTTTAGGTTTCACTATAGGTTGAAATGATGCATACCCGAATGGACTTTAGAATAGGAGAAAATCGTTATGGGTTGAAATGATAGACCCAAGCAATTTTCATTTGCATTGAATTTGGGATTGCGGGTTGAAATGATATATACTCGTATATATTAAATTGTGGATTGAAATGATAAATATCCATAATTCTTGACCATAGGATAGAGAATTATACAGGCACCGTTGGTATATATATAAATATTTTGAAAATGATTTCTATGGTTTTGACAGAGAATATATATAGTTTATTTAATATTGAAATATTTTATATAAATATGTTTAAATATAAAGTAGACTCAATAATAAACTTAAATTTAATAAAGTTCAACTTAATTAATATAATATGTTAAGTATTACATTTTTAAATAGGTTTTTTTCAATGATTTGTATAAATTAAGGAAGATAAAGTTGAATTGATCGAAGTTGCATTTTATTAAGAAATTTACTTAGTTAAATTGATACTTGAAGCTATTGAATTTGAAAATTTAAAATATGATCTTACAACTTGATTTTGATTTAAGTAATTTCACGTCTAAAGAAATCGAAGGTAATATATAGGAAATGTAATTTAAGGTCTTATAAATAATATTGAATTCATTAAGTGAATATTTCAAAACTAAATAATAGTGAAGTCCAATTTGGGAGATAAATGCAATTATCAAATTTAGTCCTTGAAATGTTGAATATTTAAAGCTTCGAAATATATTGACTTTGAATTACATTGAAATTTAAACGGTTTATTTGTGGTTCAAATCTGTACTAGAAATCGACAAATTTGAATTTGTTTAGTCAGAAACTGAATCGAATGGAAATTGATAAATTTAGATTGAGTTAAATTTGAATGGGAAAGTCGAGTTGATTTTGAAGCGATTTGTGAAGTTTGAGGGAATTACGAATACTTTACTTTATAAATTGTTTAATATATATACTATTTTCGGAAATAGATATATTCGAAATGAAAATGATATTTTGGTTTTGAAGTATAAATTAATTCGAAATAACCACGGTGTTATAGTGTACATTTCTACGTTGTAGATAGTTCCATGGATCCTTAGACGATGGTTATCCCAAATATCCTTTAAGTTACTTGCATTTCAGTTGATATTTCACTTGAGTTGGATTTATTGATATAAGAATGTTAATCCTAACTCGAGTATTTTGTGTTTTGCTTTACGCTCGGGTTTGACTGAGTAATTCATCATTTGAGGCTCACCTTTCTAGTTTGGAGCTTCGCTTGGAGATCCAACTATCTACTCAGCTTTCAGCCTTTCCAGTTGATTTGTTCAGAGAGGTCATCAGTTTGTATTGGAGACTTCACTGTAGTTGATATATTCTGTTGTATTTTATTTTTAACTCTGATGTTTATATAGTAGCTTCATGAACTACTATTTATCTATTCAGCTGCATTATATTACTCTGTGTTTGTGATTCTATGATTGATTTATTTACTGTGTATGCTGAGTTTTGCCAAATCTAAATTAACAATATGATATTTTGAGCAATTCAATTCCGGTATGTGCAGATGCGAATGGTTGAAATTATCAGGTCGTTACAAGATAAGTACATGACCTTTGGTAAAAAAGATTTAATTTATTTAAAATTTAATTTAAATAAGACTTAGTTTTTTCAATGAAAATGAAGTATTTGGTTGAATCGATTGTTTAGTTGATAGTTAAATAACCGACGATCAAATCTGGACCTAAATATAACTTTGGAGATATCTAGAAGAAACACGGAAATTATATGGTACCGTTGCCATTCGAGGTGTTATACTATACATGTAAACTCGTTTTGTTCTTCTAGGACATTTATAAGGAAATTCGTCCACTAATAGTTAGGTGGTGATCTCCGATCTTATCTTCGTCTTTTTATTTTCTAGAAAACCAGGGTTGAATTTACCGGGAAGTATCAAACGTTGTTTCAAAAAGACCGGGATCAGATTTATTATCTGAAACCACTTCGATCCAACGAGTATGTTTTCGAAACAAAGACAAAAGCATGGAGTCAAAGATGGAGCAGTGAAGTACAAGGGCTAATCACTACTAATCTTGAGGGTGATTTCGAAATGGATGTAGTAAGAATAGTGCCTTCAGTTTCGTTCAGACCCTGAACGGACTTGTATGGATGAATGCTATCAGTACATTATCGTTGGTGGACAATGAGCATTCTAAGTGAAATCTTTCTAAAAAGGCAACCGTAGCCTCATCAACTGGGAATGACTGAAAAGCAGGGGAGATGCAGCAAGGCTAAGTGGGTAGCACCTAAGTAGGGTATGTTTATCACCTTTCTAGATACCCTCGGATATTATTACTACGATTTATGGAAGGAGCTCGGAAAAGGGAGGGAAAACACGGGGTGATAGCATATTCAGTCTATCTAGGTCAGGGTTAGTCCGGTCTTGTGTAGCAGGGGATCCCGACGTGGTCCTCGGTACGCTGTTCTAGACGCATATTGTGACAGGCGATACCCCAATGCCTAGTCATTCAGATGGAATCCATTCTCCAATAAGCGCCTTACGGTTTTGATTATGCTTAACTATGCTGAAACGTGAGATGCAAGCATTTCAGCTATTTGAATAAGTATTTGTACTTAGGCACTATTATAATATCTGATGATTTTGATAAGAAATGTTTTGGTCATCGTAAGGTGAAAACCCGTCGTGTTTACGTGTGGTGCGGTCTTACGAGATAACTTTGATTGTCAAAGGATTTTGATAAAGTTAATAATTCAAATTGAGTGTGTTTTCTCACGCTAGTTTTCTAGACTGACTCATATGTTATTTTATTATAATGCTCGGGTCAGACCGAGTATTTCAGGTTTAGGTTAGGATGCTACGGAGCAGGAGACGAGCTAGAGAACGAGATGTATTCTCGTACTTGTTTTTATTCCGCTACAGTGTTTTGTTTGAAATTACCAGCAATTGTGAGGGCATGTTGTTATAACTGTCCAGGATGGTAATTATTTATTTGTGTACTCTGATGTGAGATATGTATATTACAGTTTTTGATTTGTGTAAAGTACTATTCATACTATATGTTGTTCAGTCCGCTGTGAGATTCTATTTTTTTAGTTTCTTCTTCTTCTACCTACTTTATTTTCCATCAACAATCTGTCTTTCCGGCACTCGATCGTTCGACATGTTATACAATAAGCATAATTATGTTGATTTTCAAGGGTCGAAATGGCAGGTCGTGACATTGTGATATCAGAGCTTAGGTTGGCGATATACCTAGGCATTGGTGGGAATTCCTCATTAGAGATAGAGTCCGTAGTACTCTAGAATGAGTTGAGTGTATTAATAGATATGAGTGCGTAATTGCTACTGAATATAAAATGTTTTATATTTTGTTGACTTAACAATTGAGTGTTTATGAATTCTGGTCGGTACGGGAAGTACAACCGTATCGATAGGGGTTTCTAAATTATTAAACAAGGTAAACCGACATAGTATTGTTTTACGGTGGGTAAATGAAATAATTTTACCCAAAATTATATTTTGATATAAAATAAATAATATTATGAACTATTATAGTGTATATGTTTGGAATGTTTGGTTGTTAATATTATAATCAAAACAGATTATAAAATTTGAAATGGTTTATATATAACCAAATAAAAACTGTATAAGAATGATTTATAAAAAGAGTATAACTGAAATTTGATTTAAACCAGAAATTAAATCCTGGAAATTTTGAGAAATGGGTTAAAATGAATTTGAACCAAGTGTTGGAATTTTAAAAATCTTCAGAATTTTGGAAAATGTTTTAAATCAGATTTGAACTAAGATTTGAAAAAAAATTAAATCTTAGAGATTTTTTAAAATGTATTTAAAATAGAAATTGTTTTAAAATGAATTTTGGGAGTAAGGAAGCACTGAACTCACTTCAGTTGCTGGAAAATATTCCTAGTAATGATGACCACATCATTAGTATTCATTTCGAGTTTCTAAGTGATGGATTGCTACCATAGTGATTGGTTGTGGTTATTTGTTTGGACTTGTTTTGTAGACAAGTTTAGATTTAGGAATTCCAAAGGGGAATTCTTTTAGGGAAAAACCAAGTGGTTTTGAGATTTCAAAAGTATGATTTGATATACAAAAGTGATATACATATATTTATGATTTCTAAATGATTTGAAATAAAACCGAGTGATTTTATTCTAGGGTTCTATTTAAAACATTTGCAAAGTTAAGAAATATCAATTATTGAACTTATAAATGGATGTTGATATAGATAAGAAAGGAAAATGTGAACTTTAAATACTGGGAATAAAATTTAACTTGAGTAAACTAGAGTGAACAAGATAGGTTGAAATTTAACTTAAGATAAGTAAAATAAAATTGAAATTGGGTTTGAGTTGAATGGAATCTAAAGTTGGAAGTGTATAATGATTTTATAACTATAAGTTATAATTATTGAATGAAATGGATATACTTAAGCTATCAAGTGATGTGAATAATCCAAAGTGATGATTATAAGATGTAAATGGGCTTAAGTAAGTAAAATGAGATTTTGAAGAAAAAGAGTTTTTGAACTTATGAATCGAGTAATGCAATTGTAAAATCAAAATGAAAATGGTTTGGTATTATGGCAAAAAAATGGAAATTCAAAATGTGAATTTTTAAAATAAAGAGTGAATTAGAATTGAGTAAATTAAATATAAACATGAACTGTGAAGTGGTTGTGTAACTTTATGTTATAGATATTGGATATGAGTAAACCTAGGTGGAAAATTCAAGAATTGTAAATAAAATAAGTTGGTGTAACTTATTAAACTGGAAGAGTGAAAAAGTATAACCAAGTTAAAATGGTTAAGTATTGGATAACAATAAATGAATTCAATTTAGGAATAAATGAATTGAATATGATTTTGGAATATGGATTGGATAAGTTGAGTGTGAACTTAAGTTTTAAAAGTTGAATATAACTTAATCAGTGATATGGAATGTCTATAATAAACCTTAGAAATAATTTTGTAAAAAGATTTATAAATGAATTAGCTTATAATGAAATGTCATTCGCTATAAAATGAAGCGAATAGATCTATGTGAATTAAATGAAAGTGAATGAAAAAGAGGTAAAATAAGTCGGGAGTAAAGTTAATAGACTTGTAAGCGCATGAACCTGAGCTAAATTGAATGAGAACCAATTTAAAAAGGAAGTAGAATTTGATTGCCATGGAAACTTAACTTAAGTGATTATTTATGAAATGGATTCATAAAATTGACATGAATTGGAATGATGTTTAATGCAACATAAGGCAAACAAGGTTTAGTAAATAACACGAATGGGTACCAATGGAAAATATATGAATTGCTTTAAAATCAATTTAAATGGATCAATTGAAGCTAAATAAGATGTATATGAATATAATAAGTGTGAATGTGAATAGAATGAAATTGAATGGATTTCGAATCAAGTTAAAAATTGAATAAATGATGTGGAAATTAGAAAAATTGATTTGGAGTCGATTTAAAAAAGATTAAATTGAGGTTAATAAAGTGGATTTGCATATAATGAAAGTCAATAATGAATAGAATGGAAATAAATTGATTGTGAGTCAATTTGAAATTGAATAAAAGTGAATTTATGCAAGGAAGGCATGTATAAATCAATTTAAAATGGATATGAGTTTGTTGTTGTTGTAAATAAGAAATGAATGCAATAAATTTGGTTGTAAATCATTTCGAATTGAATGAAATGATATATGGATCCCTGGAAGAAAATTAAATTAGTATTGGAACCTTAAAGTTGCTTTTAATACATGATTGGCGTGTTTGGGTTATGAGGTTTATATCCTTAGCTAGTTAAAGTAATGAGTGTTATAAGAATTTCATATTTATGAAAACTTATGTGCTAATTTTGAGTAAGTACAAATATAGGAAGCTGTCTGGGTAGATTTTGGTTGCGTAAATGCATATAAAATAAGCCGCTCACTTAATAATGCTAAATAAAGGTATGCCTACGCAATAAAATAAAGAAATGATAATATATTGTATATATTTGTTTTTCGACCATGTGGGTTGATGTATATATATTTATCTCTCTTGTTATATTGTAAAAGGCCCTCCGTACAAAGGAGACCCTGTCAAAAAAGTTCGAAAATTTAGGGTGTTAGAAAAATTTTGAAAAATTTTGTTAACTAGAAATGTAATTTTTGAATTGTATTAGAAATCGAGGCTCTTGAAATAGAAATGAAGCTAATTGTGTTGGATAAAACAAAAAGGGTCAGAAAAGTGAATATAGGATTTTAATTAAATGGGTTTGGAAAAGTAAATGGGTTTGGGAGCATTTTTCCTACCTTAGCAATTTTGAGGACGAAATTTTGATAAGGTGGAAGGAATGTAAGGACCCAAAATTTGGTCATTTAGTTTTGAACATTCAATTTATTTTTAAATGTTGAAATTGGAATATTTATTGATTTTGAATATGGAAGAATTAGTGAAATGTTTAAAATTTTAAATATAGCGATTAAATGTATTTGGTAAATGGTAATCTAATATTTGAAATTGGAAAAATATGGGAATTTGGAGTTAGATGTGAATAGAAATGATTTCTAAGTTGATTTAAAATTCTACTTGGATTAGAATTGTGATGTTGGACTTTTGAATGGAATTAAAAAGTCGATAAGTTAAAATTGAAAATTTACGTATTAATTTGATAGTGAAATTAATATATAGTAATAGTGTAAATAATTGAACTTTGATTTAAAATGAATCAGAATGATTTCTAATATGAATATAAATTCCATATGATTTATAATGTAGTTACTAATTTTTAAAAATCGAAAATTTGAACGACTTCGACGATTTTGAAAATCGCTCGATAAAATCAACGCGTTAAAACAGTCTTCCGAGGCACGGTCTCGGAATACGACGAAACCAGTTCCATTAGATCTATAATAGTGTATTATTATAGGATTTCAAATTTTATAGCATTTGGAGTTACTGTTTGGTCGTACGGAATATAAACGCGTTGAGATAAATATCGAAAATTTAATATTTTAATTCGATTCGAAAAGCTATCTTTCACATACGATCGAATTAGTCCCCGAAACACGTTCCATTGTGTTCAGTAGGGGTAAACATTATAAACGCCAGGTGGCACGTCTAATTTAGAGTTCGCCCGAAAAATCAAGTAAATTTTGAAAATAATTATAAAATAATGTTTATATTCGTGTATAAATACATAGTAACAGTAAACCCTAGCCGAACAATAATATAACCGCCGATTTTGTTTTAATGTTCGAAAAGCTCTTGTTTTCTTCTTCAAAATTCTATCTATCCATCGACAATTAGAGAAATCACCAACTGGAAGATCGAAGAGCTCGTCGAGCTCGACCAGGTCAACGGTCATGATCAACCATCGTGACCACGATTAGCCATATTTGGCATGAGAAGGGGAGGAGTTCGAGCATGTTTTCCAAGACATTGGGAAGGCCGAGCTCAACCAAGTCGTCGGCGATGGCATGGTGCGTGACGAGCTTCTGGTGGGTGGTCTCCGATCAAACCCTAGGCGAACGGAGTAGCAGCGGCATCGAGGTGAAGTCGACGACGATGGGTTTCATAGAACTGGACGTGAAGGAGAAGAGAAGGGGGGTGCGGCCAGATTTTCTTCATTTGAATTCAATGGCCAGATATTATTAGGTTGAAATCGAACGAAACAAGCGACGTCGGAATCGCAGTGACGAACACTACGTTATGGAACAGATTTGGAGTCGATCGAAGCTAGCGAAAATTTTATGTTCAATCGAACGTGTTCGATTTATAAAATGGGAACGTTGGAAACGTAAAAACTCAAGATGTGTTAATCTCACTCAATTTTGGACGGCTAGCTTTAATTTTAAATAGTTAAAATTAATTGATGATCAATTGGTTAAATTGATACATTTTTATCAGTTGAATGTGATATTATATATAGTAATATATATATATATATATATAAGCGATTGATATTCCCGTATATATATAGCGGATGAGACCATACGCGCCCCGCGTAATAGCGATGACCCTATATACCGAGATATTCTACCTCAAAGCGAAATTGGTTTTTTTATGTTGTACTAACATCTGTGGATGCAGGAAAACAAGTTGGAGGGATCCAAATGGATTCCTCAAAAAATATTGAATTTAATTTCATATATAGTGATATATTCTGTTGGAATTATCTATGATAGACTACTGTCGGATTTATATTGATTGGATGCTATGGTTGTTTTCGCCTTGATTTTTGGTATCTTAAAATACCAATAATATATGTTTTGAATTTGAAAAGAAAATTAAAGTGATTTTTGAAGTGAAATGTTTACAAAGAATTTTGGGCAAATCAGTTCGATAAAATAAATGGTTTTGAAATTTGTACTTAACAAATTCGGGATATTGTAAACATGGATTTTTTAAATAAAGGTATATAAAAGGATTTTTAAATAATAATTCCTTAAATGGTAATTTTTTAAATATAAAAGATTTTAAAATCAAGATTTAAAAGGTTTTTGAAGGATAAAAGTGAATTTGGAAATAAGTATAAAAGTGATTATACTGGACTCAAGTCAGTTTCCAAATTACGAAGTGAAATTAGAATCGAGAATTTGGGCTTGTTTTAAAAGAGAATTTTTAATTATTGGCTGGGTGATTTTAGAAATGCTAAAAATATTCTGGAAAATTAGTTATTAATTCATTTTAAATTGTTTAAAACATATTTAATTATTAATTAGTTACTCTATAATGATTGTTAATGATGTATTATTAATTAAGAATTAGTTAGCATCTTTGTTTTAAATAGTAAATTATTAAATATTAACATGACTTTGTATAATAACTTTTATTTAAGTATATTTGCCTAGATTAAACTTGGAAATTTATTTTAGAACTTATAAGCATTATTTTAAGATAATTTTTAAATAAAGTTTTGGGTAGTAATGGTTACTTGCATGGCGTAAATCGAAGGCAGTGAGTGTCTGAAGTTAAGATTTGGATTTCTCTAGGATAGAGACATAACCATTGAGGTCTGATCTTTGGTTTGATACCGCAGTAGTACTTTCCACATTAATTTAAAGTTTTTTTTTTAATATTTTTGAAAAGATAGCTGTAAATTTACTGAATTCGATAAGATAAGTATGTGACCTTCAGCAAAAAGATTTAATTTATTTAAAATTTAATTTAAATAAGACTTGGTATTTTCCAGTGAAAATGAAGTATTTGGTTAAATTGATTGTTATTTGATAGTTAAATAACCAGCTATCAAATCTAGACCTAAATATAATTTTGGAGATATTTAAAAGAAACATGAGAATTATATAGTACGGTTACCGTTTTAGGTGCTATGCTGTACATGTAAACTTGTTTTATTCTTCTAGGACGTTTATAAGAAAATCTGTCCACTAACGGTTAGGAAGTGATCTCTGATCTTATTTTCGTTTGTTTATTTCCTAGAGAAACAGGACCGAGTTTACCGATAAGTATGGAACGTTGTTTCGAAGAGACCAGGATCGGATTTGTTATCCAAAAATCACTTCGATCCAATGAGTACGTTTTCGAAACGAAGACAAGAGCATGGAGTCGAAGATGGAGCAGTGAAGTGCAAGGGCTAATCACTACTAATCCTGACGGTGATTCTGAAATGGATGTAGTAAGAATAGTGCCCTCGATTCTGTTTGGATCCGAAACGGACTTGTATGGATGAATGTTATCAGTACATTGTCATTGGAGGACAATGAGAATTTTGAGTGAAATTTTTCTAGAAAGATAATTGTAGCCTCTAGCCTTATCAACCGTGAATGACTGAAAAGCAGGGGAGATGCAGTAAGGCTAAGTGGGTAGCACCCAAATAGGGTATGTTTATCACCTTTCTACATACCCTCGAATATTATTACTATGATTTAGCTCGAAAAAGGGTGGGAACACGTGGGGTGATAGCATATTCGGTCTATCCAAGTTAGGGAAGTCCGGTCTTGTGTAGTAGGAGATCCCGGCGTGGTCCTCGGTACGCTGTTCTAGACGCGTACTGTGGCAGGCGATACCTCAGAGCCTAGTCATTCAGATGGAATCCATTCTCCAGTAAGCGCCGTACAGTTTTGATTGGCCCAACTATGCTGAAACGTGAGATGCAAGCATTTCTGCTATTTGAATAAGTATTCGTACTTAGACACTATTATAATATTAGATGATTTTGATATGAAATGTTTCGGTTATCGTAAGGTAAAACCCGTCGTGTTTATGTGAGGCGCAGTCTTACGAGATACTTTCGATTTTCAAAGGATTTTGATAAAGTTAATAATTTAAATTGAGTGTGTTTTCTCATGCTGGTTTTTCAGATGGACTCGGGTGTTATTTTATTATAATGCTTGGGTCAGACCGAGTATTTCATGTTCAGGTTAGGATGTTATGGAGCAGGAGACGAGCTGGAGACCGATGTGTATTCTCGTACTTGTTTTTATTCCGCTGCAGTGTTTTGTTTGAAATTACCAGCAATTGTGAGGGCATGTTGTTATAACTGTCCAGGCTGGTAATATTGATGTGTGTACTCTGAAGTGAGATATGTATATTATAGTTTTTGATTTGTGTAAAGTACTATCCATACTATATGTTGTTCAGTCCGCTGTAAGATTCTATTTTTTTAGTTTCTTCTTCTTCCACCTACTTTCTTTTCCCACAACAATCTGTCATTCCAGCACTTGATCGTTCGACATGTTGTACAATGAGCGTAATTATGTCAATTTCGAGGGTCGAAAGGGCGGGTCGTGACACAGCAGCACCACTGTTTGGAGCTGCTGCACCAATATGTGGTACAACAGTACCAAACAATGGTACAGTAGACATACCTTGGTTTACATGAATCATCGAAGGGAAGCAATGCATTTTAGTAGTGAAGATAAACTAAACAGAAGATGATTTACATAAATTATATCAAAATGCAAAAGACATACCTTGATTTATATGAAGGGAAGCTAAAGTGAGGATGATACGTCATTGACAAATTCAAACTTATGGCCTATTCATAGAATAAATAAATAAATTATCCAAACAATTATTATATTCAACCAATTATCTAGATCAATTGTTAGTAAAGCCTATCCAATACTTGATGGAAGCCAATCCTTTATGCAAGTCAGTGGTTCCACTATATCCGTAGACTATGATGACCTACCCTCGATTATCAACCTATCTTCCTTACTAAAAGTCGATTTAGATGCTACCGTTGATACTAGAACTACTAAGATATCTCGAGAAATTCTAGCAAGAATCGAAAAACTAAGACTATTAATTTTCCACCACATCAAAATATCAAAGTTATCCTCATCTTCACCCATTGAAAACAATTCATCTTCTAGGCACTTATCAAGTACCGTCTTCAAAACTTATGAGCTTCCAACTTTTTGCTCGACGTAGATTCTCCACTTTAGATCAATTTTGATTCTTTTTTAGGACCACTATTAAAAGTTTCCAAGGTATCACAATAAGTAGCGGTAGACATGTAGAGGAAATGCTTTTTTTCGTATAAAGAAAAAAGATTTTTCAAAGAATCATATATTTTTTTAACATGAACTTGTGAATTCTCATGATAAATCAAACCAAATAAAAATTCAGTGTAAGTAATCTATATCGAGGATCAAATACCATACCAATGCTCATCATTAGATTGCAAGTATCCCAATGCTTATCAAACTTAACTTTCATTTTCTCTGCCATAAAACTTATATAGTCATGTTCATTTTGCTCCCAATTTAAAATACTCTCATAAACATCACATATTTTAAAATATAAATTAATTGTTGGATACTTAACACCGAAAAATTTAAGTTTCACGTCATAGAATATCTTCTAACATTCACAAATTTCTTGCCCTATCCCCTATTCTTTATTTGATGGCAACCATTTGTAATCACTAGCATATTAACTAATCGCTCAAATGCTAGATGTGCTTCAAGTGCACTTTCAAGCATGAGATGCGTCGAATTCCGTCATGTGGGAATATCATTAGAAACTCCTTTTCCAGTTAATCTAGTTTGAGCTAATGCATTTTCCCAAATTTTTTTCTCATTTGAGATGACTTCGTAAAATTTACGTTGTCTCTTATTTTCTTCAATAAGACTTGCACAACTTTTAACCCATCTTGTACTATCAAATTCAGTATATGTGTACAATAATGCATATGAAAGAATTCACCACTTAAAGGCAAAACACCTTTACCAACCCACCATTATTTAAAATCTTTTATCATAACATCATTATTTGAAGCATTATCAACAGTAACTACAAATAATTTTTATCGATATTCCATATAATACTTTTGACTTGATAGAAGCACTAAGCATAACTCTTGTGTGTGGAGTAGGTAATTCATGATAGGCAATAACCTTTTTTTGCAATTTCCAGTCGTCATTAAAATAATTTCAAGTTATACAACAATCACCTATGTTTTGGTGTTTAAATGACCATAAATTCGTAGTAGACTAACACAACATGACCAACAATCAAATATCTCTTGTAACTTGCCTCTCATTCGGTATAAAGTTTCAAAATATTACATCTAACAGTATTTCTAGAATAGAACTTAATTGTTGTATTTATACTCTTAACATATTCTTGAAAATACACATGTTCGGTCATACTAAAAGGATAATTATGTTTGGCAATCATATGTGCAAAAGGCATACGAGTTCACTTTTAATCAAACCCCTAACTCGATAATTTGACTGGTTTGTTTGGAGAAATTTTGGTAGTTAAGAGTTGTTGTCTAGATATTTTTATAATTAGGATTTCTTGGACAAGTTTTGATACGATTTTTCAAATGAGTAGCTTCATTAAACGCTGTAAAATAATGTTTACAGGTCATGTTAATACCACCTTTTGATAATACTTCTTTATTAAAATCCTTTCGAACTTCTAATTTCAAAGCTTTTCATTTTAAGGTGCTAGTTTATCCAAATTTAGTGAAAATTTTTGATTTTCTTGCAAACTTATGTCTAAATTTTGGGTCTCTTACACAACAAATATACCTAATTATCATTATCCTAGTATTGGAAGCACAAAAATTGATTTTCTACTACAACTTGAAGAAGTATTTTTCATTTTCAAGCTGTCTATAATAAAACCGTACATAAAACAGCTAATCAAACCAGTAGTATAAAAAATTTCAATCTTAGTTATTTACCGATTACAGTAACGTAGCAATAATAATATGGTGAACAAACACTTAATAGTGCGAAAAGAATCTGCTACAAGTAAAAATATTTACACCAATTTTATTAGTAGTGCACAAATAAAAAAAGAATGAAAATAAGAACTAAATTATTTAATAGTCAATTTTTTAATAGTGTGCAAATTAACAGTATGAAAAAAAACTTATCGATTACACTAAAAAAATTCATACGATTTTGTTACTAATCAAATAATTAGTGCTAATTACTAAAAAAATATTTAATGTAAACTCATACCACTAGCTATAGGAAGATTGGCTGCTCTTAACATAAAGAATCGATGGTGCACGAACTGGAATTAGCCCCGGTTGTTGTCTAGCGTGAAGGTCGAATATGCCTTAAACTCAAAGTATAGAAGTATCGATTACCGTAACAAAAAAAATCGACGGCTCAGGTATGAAGTATCTCGGCATGGATCGACGTGGCTCGATAATCAGAGTTGGGCTCAAATTGGGGCTCGAAAAATGTGGACGGGAGAAGACGGAGTTGATTTTTTATTTTTTATAAAAAAATTGCCTGCAGTTGAAGAACGATAGAAGTAAAAATGATGCGGTTGGATTAGTATTAGAGTTTGGTATAAAGGAATGTGAAAATATGGACTATAGATCTTGACCTAACGGTTGGAAATAATACATGTTATTATGAACACTATCTTTGATTATAATTGTTTAGGAATTAAGTAAAGTATAACCTAAAAATAAAAAAATGATATTTAATTCCGTAGTGGATAGATATATTTTTGGATATCGATATTTCCATATCCATGTTCGTATTCGAATAGCTTTTTGAATATCGGATATCAGCATCCGCTTTTTAGATGTCGGACGTTTTCATAGTTTCAGATACGAATACGGATGAATATCAAATTATTTGGGTAATCATTGACAACCATATCAATAAGCTAGGGTTTCATTTAGCAGCATTAGGCAATGTAGAATCATTGATTTTATTTGGTACATAATTCCACATGCTTACATAACCAATACTGTAATGAATAAAAAATGAAATTAGTTGTTGTAATATTTTTTCTGTTTGTGATAAAATTGAATGATACTATTATGTACCAATGTTAGCATTATACATCTAGAATGTTTCTCGGAGATTTCCTGAAGTGGGTTAAGCTCTTTGTTATAATTTCCTTCATTGATAAAGGCCATGAGGTCAAGTTCATCTTTCATAATGCTAATATATGGAATAAATGCCTATCTTAAGAGTCTTTGATTATTTGGAGAAAAGAACATTACTATTATGTGCATAAGTAGAAGAAATGGCAAAGCCTCCTTACGTCTATAGTCTTCCATATTCAATAACTCTTTGATTCTTCCTTTTATTTTAAGTTCATCATACTAATTGATCCCGAAGGGAATAAGTTCTTTTCCAATTTTTCCATCCCAAATATCGAAGGGAAGATTTGTAAACAACCTTTTAAGTTTCAAAATACACGATTGCCTCTTTCCAAAAACACGTTATAAAAAAGTCCATATTTTCAAGTTTTAGGATATTCACGAAGAACTCTGCAAATACCTGATATTTTCATATTGCAAATATTTTACAATTTTTCAAGAAAATTTGCAGCTACCCAGAATTTTAGTTACTGAAATTTAAATATTTAATCAATTTTAAATATTTAAATAATTAGATTTTGGAATTTAATATCTTGGATTCAAATATAGTGATCATTTAAATATTTGAATTTGTAAATAAAATATTAATTAAATGGATTTAATAATCTTATTTAACTCATTTAATTAATAAATAATAATTGTAAATACATTTTGTAAATTGAATTGCATATATAAATGGTACAAATAAATATTGAGAAATTTATTACGATAATAAACGACTTAATTTTTATTATAGTGTTTTTAATTTAATTTATAGGATTTTTTATAATATTTAATTGGGAAAATATTCAAAATTATACTCGACGATATTTTGGTAAATGATGGTATTTTTGAGATTTCTTAGAATATAATAACCAGTGTATTTTATTATCGATTTATTATTATGTCTCATTTCTGAGTGCGACCGTATTTTTTTATTTTGCCGTTCACGGTCCATACACAACGAAATCCTGTGCAACAAAGTGCCGAAAATATTGGTAAACTAGAGTCAATTTAGACAAACCAACATAGTTTACTTTTATTTTTTGCCATCCTTTACTTTTTTTATGTTCATTCCTAGTACTAAAGAAAAATGGTAGTATACTATAAATATCAAAATCAAAAGTTTTAATTAATGAAAAATTGTAAAACCAAATGCATTGAGTTTGTTTGGATGAGGGCTTCGATCCATATAAGTATAGAAGGTCGTGGTAGTGGATGCCAACGATGTACAAGGAGCAAGCTAAGCCAGGGTTTGATCTTGTGGCTGATTTATGCGATGATAAGCTTTGTTGATGGGTTGGTTGAGTTTGTCTTGTCATAGGGGGCAAGCAGCTAGAGATTCGTGTGGCCCGACCACCAAGGGATAGGTGCAACTTCGGCTATAGGGGAGAGGCGGCGCCCATGTCATGTTTTGCTGTAGGGGTTCGGGTTTAACTTGATGGTATTGGAGTGGTAGAGCTTGAGTGAGGAATCCAATGGAATTAATGGATCAAGATTTAATGGAGTGTAGCTCGGTGTCCTAGCTTGAGCGTGCACAACAATGTCTTATATAGGGAGTTTGAATTTGCTATTGGAGAAGATGAGTTTAGTGGTGTAACTATGGGCAATGTATATTTAATTAAGCTATTAATTAATTTAATTAAACTTATAAAATTAATATCTTAGTCACACGAGGACCAAATCTAACGCGATCAATTGTGTTGTACCCGTGGATCATTATCTACGTTTTGGAATTGGATTAATGGAGGTTGGAGCTAGAATTTTATGTTAAAATCGAACGCTCGTTCAATTTTAGTTCAAATCGAAACGCTTCAGTGATAACTGGAATTTCGATGAGTTAACTCACCATTAAATCTGTTATATAATATCTATGATATTATAAATTTACTATTGAATGCTTGGTTGATAGTTTAGATGTTGTTTTTGTTTGAATGACTGTTTAGTTGAAATCCCATTTTGGAAAATAGTTGACATATTAACTTAATTAGTGCGAGCCCATATGATTATATATATATTATCCATGACCATTATTTTGCATGGAATATTTGCAGAGAGATGCTATAGGGTTTCTTGCCAATAATAATTATTTATTTCCCTATGCTGCTTATATTGATATTTGGTTGAAATTAATTATGATATTCTATTTAAATTGTTCAAGTGCCATTATAGGAAATTTCGATGTACCGTCATTTATTGAGTACCATCTCCTAAAACCTTCGTGTGCATTGAACTTGAGCTTATATTTTCATAAAATTAGATGTTTAAAATTCATTAATCACTTTGATTAATGATGTTAAAATTTATTTAATCATTTTAATTAATGATTATTCTAAATTAATAAATTGTTTTAATTACTGGTATTTAAAATTAATTAACCATTTTAATTAATGATGTTTGAAGTTAATTAAATTTTAATTACAGATATTTGAAATTAACTAACCTTTATAACAAATGATATTTAAAGTTAACTAATTAATTTAACAAGGTGTTTAAGTTAATTAATTGATTGAATTAAAATGTTTTAAAGTGAATTAACTGATTTAATAAAGAATTTAAAGTTAATTTACCGATTAAATAAAAGTGTTTAAGAGACAATTACCTGTTTTGATAAAGACAATTGATTGGTTTATTAAAAGATATTATGAATTTGATTAATTATCTTTCGTGATAACTAATATTTTTTTAAAATTTATAATGATTCTAAATGTGATTAATTATCTTTCGGGATAATTAATATCGGTTTAAATTTATAAGAGGGATTTTAAATTTGATTTATTTTATTTGGTAAAATTAATGTGGTTTTAAAAGTTATTAAAAGGTTATATAAATTACCCTTTGGGATGTTTAACATTTGACTTAAATTTATAAAAGTAATTTAATTGATTTATTACCCTTTGGGATGTTTAACATTTAATTTAAATTTATAAAACTAATTTAATTGATTTATTATCTTTATGGATAACAAATATTGTTTTAAATTTATAAATAATAGTTTGTACATTAAAGATCTTTTAAGAAAAATTGTTTCGAAATAAAGCTAAGTGTAAATTTGGGTTTACAATAACAATGTTTTGACATTTTTTTGACCTTTGTTTTAATACATTTAGAAAATATAATTTTCCCTTTTAAAAGAATATTTTAATGAGTGTTTTAAAGTGCCTTTCAAAGTATTATAATGAGAAAATCAAGCGCAAGATTCTTATCATTCTCGATAGTTGATTTATTATCTATCGACTTTGATTCTGCTTTCTTCTTTATGTTTCGTCTGTTAAAGACAATGTGCTTCTTATTTGAGCTTTGTTACCCATTATCAGAAATAACTAAATCCAAAAGGCGAGTGGAGGCCAAGCTATGTGGGATTGCTCCCATTATGGTATTTTCACATCGAGTAGATTGGATTCAGTTTTGCGCATTGTGATGTGAAATACTCAGATACTCGATAACCGTTGGCGAGGTCCGGCTTGGACGTGTTGATGTGCATGTAAAAATGTATATTTATACTCTCATATTTAATCTTCTTAGTTAAAATTAAATGCATATTAGGATGATTTTGACATGTCTAAATCAAAAATACAAAGGATTTTTCAAATCATCATTCCATACATTAACATGTGGGGAAAATGGTAATTTTTATGTAAAATTAATTTGAAGAAAAATTTAATTGCACATTTTTATTTTATTTCATAGGAATTTGGAGTGCAAATATGAAGAGTCTTCATGGATATATGCATGCACATACGTTGAAAGCAAAAGTAGTAAGGAAATAAAAGAATTCTTGCAACATGGAGAAGCCCACCCACCCACTAACTAATGGATCACAATTATAAGTAAAAGCTCATGTTAGTGAAGGATTAATTAAGTGCTAATGATGACTTTGAGGCTACACAATATCAGGAGCATTTTTGGTAGTGC
The DNA here is from genome assembly GCA_030765085.1 of Allium cepa. Taxonomy (NCBI): domain Eukaryota; kingdom Viridiplantae; phylum Streptophyta; class Magnoliopsida; order Asparagales; family Amaryllidaceae; genus Allium; species Allium cepa. The sequence goes on from CM060931.1 coordinate 116,244,242, forward strand.
CCTAAAAATCGAATTAGAACTTTAGGCCTGTGCAGTTAATGCGCTCGGCAGATTCAAAGCGGTGTAGGTGCAAAAAGTCAAAGCGGGGATGCAACAAGGATATAACGGGATATAGCGGATGACTCTAAAATAGCACGTAAATCCCGTACTTAATATTTTTACAAATATATAAATGGTAATTAAATGAAAAATTATCATTCAATTGAATTACAATTAATACATAAATAGTTTTAAATAAAAACATGTGCGAATATACTTTAAATAAACGTAAAACTGTTATATATAACATAATTGAATTTAGTAAAATATCAGATTATTTTCATTTCTGAAAATATATTAAAAATTAAATCAAATAAATTAGTTTCATAATTTTTATAATGTATAAATACAATTTTTCAATTCATTTTGTTAAATATAAGATATAGCGAAAATAACCGAATATAGCGGAAATAACGGAATATAGCGGAAATAACGGGGCTTAAAGCGGAAAGGCTATATTTTGAGGCTACATGGAAAAATTATAGCGGTAGAAATCCGCTGTGAGATATAGCGGGGTTATAGCGGGGCATTAACTACACAGTTTTAGGCACGTATAAATACCCCTTAATATTTCATGTAATCTTCTTAATTTCTTATGCAAATTGTAGTCAGAAAATCAATGATAAATAAAATGGCTTCTTAAGCCTTTTCTTATTTCCTTTTGTTTTCTACATGTTTTTCTTTCTTTCATGTTATTTTATTTCATGCTCTTTTATTTAGTTTATGCTTCTTTATTTCATGTTAGTAGTTAGTTTTAGATTATGCAATTAGTTTAGTTTTATTTCATGCAAGTAATTAACCCTCTTTTCTTTTAATTAGCTCTTATTTTCCTTGCGTTTTATGTTTAAGTCATTTTGTGTTGACATGAATTCAATTATGAGAAGTTAAATCCCTTCAATTTAAGGATAATGAAACTCTCGTGAATCTTACTAAATCAATAGTATGGTTGCATTTGCAGTCTCTTTTTTGGTGCATAACGGAAATCAATAATGATAATAATTTATGTTTTTTAGTGAATTTGATAGCATATGTTGACAACTCAAATAGGCTATGTTTAATCCAATACAAACATAAACTATTTGATTAATTTCCTAAGTGATTTTGATCATGAAATTAAAAGTAGAATTAATATTTGATGTTCTATATTACTAATTTTAAAATAGTAAATAGATCATGCTTAAATTAGATTTTATTTTTAATTACATGTTCATTTTCATGAGATTTTAGAAGTGAGTTTGAATAATGTGTAACAGTTTTGATGGTTTAAGTTGTGTTAATTAACAGCACAAATATGTCATGCTTATAATAAAACACATCAATCATTTCTACTTAAAATTAAAAATGAGATATTTTAGATTAATTTTATGTTGATTTATATGAATGATTGAAAGTAGATTTGCCTCTAGATTGCTCGTCAATCTCGTAGTTTTATCCTCATTTTTATTCTAGCTTTTACTCTCATTTTTCTAAATTTTCATTAGTTTAAAGTTCTTTTAATTTTTGGGCTAATTTGATTGAGTAATATTAGAATTTTATTCTTTCCCTACAGATCAATCCTACTTGCATACGTACTATGATTGTATGCCGTGCGGTTGCTGTTTTTATTATTGCATTTTCGACGGTATTCTATCGATAGAATTTCCCATCGCAAACAAGTTTTTTACGCCGTTGCCGGAGAAAAGCAATTTAATTTAATTTTTATCCTTCGAATTATTTTTATAGTTGTTTTATTTTGTTTTGTGTAATTTTTTTAAAAAAAAGGGGTTTCACTGCATTTTGTTATCAGTTTCATTTGTTTTAGTTTCGTCCACATTTTTATTTCAGTTTTTGGATGCTGTTGTGTAACAGTGCATTTCTCTGGCTGTTTGCATTTGTTCACGGTTTTCAATTGCATTTGTGTAACTGCTGTCTGCTACCACGTCACCTCATCTCCCATAGCAACATTTAGCATAAATTCACTAAAACAAAAAAACGAAAACCAAAAAATTCCTGTTTACATTGCTTTTGCATTCACACTTCAGTTTCAAGTTTCTGTAAATTGTGCGTTTACATTTTCTATTTTCAGCTTCCTATTTTTGCATTCAAAATTTCTATCTACAGCCTTCCTGTGCCCTGCAAACAACCACTCCATTATCACCTAAACTCCTCCTTAACATCTACCACACTGCCTAGCACCCTTCCACCTCCTCCTGTTCCACATCCCCTACAACATCCTACAATTTGCCACACCACCTCAAACACTCCATTTCCTAAACAAACTAACTTCCCAACATCCCTCCCTCACTTCACCCGAACCCACCATCATAATCACCAGAAACCGCTTAACCTCCGTCACCAACACAAACACTGTTTTGCACATCCACCTCCTTGATCAACCACATAGCCTCACCAAAACACAAAACTGCAGTGCATTTCACAATCACTTTGACCACCATCTCAAACATCCCTTTCCATCTGCATGTAGTTTGCACCGTCCATACACAACCACCCACATCCGATCACCTTCGCCCTCCACTTCTTGTTGCGACATCCAACATGCTCCCGCACATAAACTTCAACGCCTGAACTTGAACCTTCATCGCTTGCGACTCCTCCAATACCACAACTTCAACCTTCACCTCATAATTGTTCACCCATCACTCTGCTATATGCTTCCCTGCCTGAAAAAAATCAACTTACAACACTTTCTCTGCCATCGCCATCCTACAATCAAAATTACACCATACTTCTCTGTTAAGCTGCAAACAAAACCACCCACAACCATCTCCAACATTCAAGAAAACCTCTTCCTCCACCAGCATCTCCTTTGCAGAAAACTGCCTACAACAACTAACTGCCGCAACCAAAACAAGCACTTCCTCCTTGCCTTACAACACCACTGCATCTCTTATACTGCTCAACCACTACATCCTCCTCTAAAACACTATCCCACAACTTACCCCTCCTACTACACGCGATCATTTCAAAACCAAACACTTCGCCGCTACAAACCGTCGCCCTCTTCAACCAAAACCCAATTTCCTCCATCATTGTCCATGTGACCTGCACCTTCAACCGTGACCTCCTATATAAGCTCCACGCACCGCAACCTGATCCCTCTCTTTCTTCATCCTCACTTCAATAACCAAACAACCCGACTGCCCCCACTTCTTTCCCAAAATACTCCTCCAATATCAAAGAACCATCCTAAGCTGCCTCATTCTCCCTACCAAAACCCTGAACAACCTCACTCGAACCGCAACCCGGGACCACCAATCACGCTTTGAACACCAAATCGAAAAAGTTTTTGTTTTGATTTTGATTTTGAATTTGTTTTATATTTTGATTTTGATTGATTTTGATTTTTAGATATTTTGCATTGTTTTGCGAATTTGGTTTTGAAGATAAACTTGTTTTGAGCGGATATAGGCTGTGTTGGGCTGGGTCTTGCTAGTTTGGGCTTTAAATATTCATTCCATTTTTAAGATTTGTGTTAATTTGTTGTGAATATTAGGCCCAGGTCTCTTGCAAAATACACAAAAATCCCAATAAAAAATTATGGAAATTAGGTCCTTAAAACTAAGTTACTAAGTAATTGCATATAATTATGCAATTATTCACTGAATAATTGCAGACATTTATATCCAAAAGTTGTATAAATTTATGCAATTTTTTCGCTGAATAATTACAGAAATTTCCCCAATTTTTTTGCTGAATAATTGCGGAATTTTCCGCAACTTTTTGAAAAATTTGCGGAAATTTCTGCAATTGTTTTGCGAATAATTGCGAAATTTTCCGTAATTTTCCGAAAAAATTGCGGAAAATTCCGCAATTTTTCAGTGAATAATTTGGAAATGTCTGCAATTTTTTGATATAATTGCGTAAATGTCTGCAATTATTCATCGAATAATTGTATAAGTGTATGCCATTATTCGGTAACTTAATTCTAGAAACCTAATTTACAAACTTATTTTTACTGGGTTTTTTGTGTATTTTGAAACTTATTAGGGACCTGTGCCAAACCGTCCCTAATTTTTTATATTCAATTTTGTCTTAAATTCTCTTATCTTTAAAAATAATACTTCACAAAAAAATTTGTTTGTAACTTGTTTATGTTTAGCTTGAAGGTGTAAATTCATTTTGGTGTGGGTTTTGTTTTAGTTTGGTTAAAAAACAACTTAAAAAGTGTGAATTCCTCTGCTTTCATTTTTTTATCCTTTACTTCAAAAATAAAATAAAAACAAAACAAAAAAAAATTATTTTTTGCTTTGTTTTTAGAAATTTTTGTTTAACCTTGGACAATTGAGTTTGCTTGTAATTGGGCTATTTTATTTTCTTTCTTCTATTTCTTTAAACAAAAAAGTTTAACTTTGGGTTTGACTTTTGAAATTTCTTTCTCCTTTCTTAATTCTTTTTTGTTGCTTGGGTAAATGATAAAAAAATGGCTTTTTTTTTTCATTCCATCTCTAAAAAAATAACATCGTTCAACATTTTTCAGGTTGCAAAAGCAGAAGGAGAAGAATTGCTCGCTAAATAAATAAAAAACTACTCTGCTTGCTTGCTAAAAAAATTGCACTAAAAAATCGCTGCTTTTAAAATAAATTTGCTAATAATTCTCCATGCTTTAGTATCGTGTTCTTATCTCTTGTTGTTTTTATCCTACATTGTTGGTTGCTTGCATCTATAAAAAAAATTCATCTGAAGTTGTATTGTTAATATACGCTTAATTTCTGTTTTGCATTCATTTCATCATATTTTCTTTTCTAAGGGCAATACATACTTCACATAAGGTGGAGGATTTCATCACCCGTTCCTTGCCCACAGATTACATTTCATCGTAGAAAATTTGATTAAGTAATCAAGATTAGACGTTCGATTTCTTTTAATATTTCATCTAAGGCAAAATTGTATCTTGACAAGTTGATTTCTTTTTACAATTTATCTCTTGGTGTCTAGGCTATGGCAGAGCAATAATCATTTATCAATATTACGATGATTTGTAAATATTATAGTGATTATTTCTCTGAAGGTACTTAAACCTTCGGCTGCGTGATTCGTGGTACGCCGATAACTCCTGTCCGTTACCTAGCTAAGAACTATCTTATCGAATTAAGTCAATGTGTGATTATATAGTTTTGGGTTAGGAGCTATTAAGGGTAGAAAATTTATAGTCAAGTCCTTGCATTCATTTAGTTGCATTAGTTCATGTAAATATAAAAAAATACAAAAAATCCAAAAGTAAAAAATCATATTTTCCTTAACTTGGTTTTTCAAAAAAATCCAAAAAAATCAATTCAAAAATAAAAAAATTTAAAACGAAAAAAATTAAATCCAAAAAAACAAAACAAAAATAAACCTTCTTTTTGAAAATAATTTCATTTTGGTAAATATTTTTCTTTTAAAGCAAATAAAAGAAAAGTATTTTCACTTCATTTCATCCTCTAAACCTTGTTTCATTCTCTTAGCCTTGATTTCCACATCTTTCTCTCCTTAATTTTTTTGCTTATGCATGAGTATTTGGACTCATGACACAATGACGAATTCTTTAACCCAAACGAACGAACCTCCAACGATGGCTATGAAAAACCTCCCTAAACTCTCATGGATAGAATCATTCTCGAGAGAGTTACTTTTCCTTCTTGTATCACCTTTCTCGCTCCAATGGGTAATCACTTCAAAATTCATTCAAATCATATTGCCATGTTTTTGAAATATTTTGAACATGACGACCTATACATTTTCTTAACAAAATTCGAACAAGTCTGTGCAACTATTAAACTTCAACAATTACGTGAGGATGGAATCAAACTTAGATTTCACCCTTATCGATTATGCAGAAAAATGGTCGTATAGCCTGCCTTTGAATTCAATCAAATTAGGACGAATTCATTAAAATTTTCTTAAAAAAATTCCACCCCTTAGAAAAAAACCAAAATCCAAAACAAAATTGTAAATTTTCATCAATTCAGGGGTGAACCTTTTTAAAAATACTTTGAAAGATTTAAAGAGCTTTTGATAAAATGTCCAAAAATAGGCTCTTTGCCAAGTCTTATACGATGGACTTGAAAATAGTTCACGAACCATGCTTGAATCGATGTGCCAAGGTAATTTTCTCCCCCAACATCACGACGATGCTTGACAATTCCTTGAGAACTTGGCCAAAAAATCATCCCAATGGGAACTTTCTAACGAGAAATCTATATATTCACAATCGAACGCACACTCGATAGGATCATCGTTGGCATTGGAAGTGAAAATCGATGCGATGATCAATAAATTCGACAATATTTTCTCATCTAATCAAATGAACCAAGCTTCCCAACCATTGTGTTATAAATGTAACGGTTTGAATTACATCCCCGATCAGTGCCCTTAATCTTTAGAACAACTCAACACTTTTAACAAAGTTAAGAATGACCCGTTTTCTCTAACGTACAATCTCAGTTGGAGAAATCATCCTAACTTTGCATGGAACCAAAATACTTCTAACACGAATTTGGTTCGATCCAATTTTCAAGCATTTCTGAACAATGCTTTAAATCCTCCTTTAACCCAACCACTTTCAACAAAATCTTGCGCCTCCATCTCAAAATCAACCACAACAATCTTTCGCTCCCTAAGATGATAAACGAATGACTTCAGTTGAGAATAGTCATGAAACTTTGGCTAAAGCGACCACTCAAAACCTGCAATCAAATAGAAATTTGCAAAATTTGTCAACCTCGTACATGAAAAATATGAGTTGATCAATTGCTAAACTTGAAGTGCAAATAAGTCAAATTAGCTGCTTTTGTAAGTGAACATGAACGAGGCACATTCCCTAGTCAGCCAGTTCCGAACCCTAGAAATCAAAATACGAACTTGAATCAAGCTTATGTCGTTCAAGATAGCAATGTAAACCAAATGAATGCTATCACGACTTTGCGATCCGGTAAACAATTCAATAGTCAAGTTTTCAATCCAAATGATTTCTCGAAAGCTCCTCTTGACACTTCGAAAACGACAAGCAATTCTGAATAAAAAATCGAGTCAAATATCAAATCAAATTCCAATCCAAATTCTTCTTCTACTCAAGTAGACTAACCGATTGAGTATCGAATTCCATTTCCACATTAACTTCGACCTAAAAAACATATCGATCAAATGGAAAAGATGTTGGAATTTTTCAAACAAGTCAAAGTGAACATCCCTCTCCTTGATATCGTTTAACAAGTCCCAACTCATGCTAAGTTTTTAAAGGAATCGTGTACTCAATAAGACATGCTCATGTATCTAAGAAAGTTTTCTTAGCTGCCGATCTTAGCAAAGTCTTTTTTCAATCAATTTTCGTAAAATACAAAGATCCTAGATGTCCGACGATCTCATGCACAATAGGAGATAAAATGATTAATAAATGCTTATTAGACTTGGGTGCGAGTGTCAATTTGATTCTTTATTCAGTTTACCAGCAACATGGCTTGGGTAAACTAAAACCAACAAAAGTAACTCTTCAATTTGCCAATCGTTCGATAATGAAACCCGTGGGAGAAACTGAGAACATACTCATAAAAATCCATCAATTCATATTTCCTATCAATTTCACCATCCTAAAGACACAACTTGTGAATAATCCGATGAGTCAAATTCCACATATTCTAGGACGACCTTTCTTAGCCACTTCAAATGCCCTAATCGATTGTCGAAATGGTTCGATGAAAATTTCTTTTAGTAACATGACTTTGGACTTTAACATCTTTAGTCTTGAAAATCAATCAAACAAACCTCTTGACCAAACGTTGGAAGTTAGCCCCATTCAAGAAAATTGTGATAACGAAATAGTTGACCATAACAACGAACACGAGACAAATACTATTTACAACCAAATTGGTCACAAACACCCAAGAATAGATTTATGTAGAGAAGTAAGCAAAGAAAATAAAATTGAACTGAGGAAAAGGTAAGCAAATAACAAATAAAAATCAGTAATCATAAATACAGAGATTTATAGTGGTTCGTGTTGTATGCCTATGTCCACTTTGAAGATTATCTTTATTGATCACTTATAAATCTAATTATAGCAGTAGGAAATAGAGAACAAATGATTATAATAAAGTCTAGAGTAACAAGCAGCGTAAACATCCTCAGAATGATCCATTAGGCCAGTACTTATAGATGAAGACGACCACCAATCTCTTTGAAACTTCAGTTGATGGACCTTCCAATCCACATAGGCCCACCAGAGGGGCCGCTAGGCCCAATTCCCAATGAGGAGGGATCGGTGCCGATCCCTTCATTGATTGATTTTTAGGCAGTGATCCCTACAGTGGCTTCTTCATGCTAAAATATGTTTGTACTCCAACTTTTGTGTCATTTGGACCAATGGAACTCAAGTTATTGCTTGATATCTGGTTTAGTATAACTTACGCACTGCTCTCTGTAGATCCCTTCCAAGGGACACTTGCTGACCCCTCCAACTTTACCCATATGATGTGCGTTCCCTAGCATAGTCCCTTGGGTCCACATACCATGCCTTCCAAATTTCACAGCCTATGGAGTTGTAGATCCTGAGATATATATAATGTTGTATGCATGAATGCACTTGGAGTTTGTTGGACGCGGATCCCTCTTTAATGTAGCCAGCCAATCCCTCTCCACCAATTATGTCGATCCCTTCCAACTTGCCATGTTATGTCGAACCCTCCAATTCGTTGAACCATATTCCATGCTTTAAGCATCCTACATGATACATCCATCAAATCCATTCAATTCTAATTTCGTATAATCACCTATACTCGACCTTCCAGCCCCACAATCATCATTCTAGAACCATCAGCCTTGATGCAATCAGATCTAATTGGTGCAACTAGTTCGATATTGCTGGGCTAGAATGTCGGGTAACACTTGTCCCTCAAAGTACGTCTTATGATTAAAATGACATGCTTTGAATCGTTGAAATGAGATCCATCTAGCTTCCCGAACAGTTGCTATTCCTTTATCGAATCATTTTTCCAAGGTATCGAATTCTTCATTGATTGCCCTGACACCTGGTTGATTTCCAGTAATATAAATCCAGTGCCATATCCCATCAACTAATATATATACATACATACATACATATATATATATAAATTTAGTTCTATGTGACTAACATGCTTTTGTTATCTAGTCCAGCCTCGAACTCAAAGGATTCAATTTTGACTTCAATCTCCATCAATTTAAAAAGTTTTATTTTTAAGTCATATACGTGCATGCTCATATACACATTTACATTGTTGGCTCTCGGACGTGTTCGAACACTTACGGGTTGTTGCAATTTTCATAGTATTTTGTATGTTCATGCTTATTGCCAAACCCTTATAACTATTTTTTTTCTTTTGTAGGGATCGACACATGCTTGGTCGACACCTCTCATTCCTTTCTTCTCTTCTCTTTTTTTGCATAGGGATTGGCACACATTTAGCCAATCCATTTCTCTCTCCCCTTATTTTTATTAGAAAAATTCGTAGGGGTGTGCATGCACTATGTCGCTCCCTCCTCTCCAATGCTCACTGCTATAGAGATTGGCACACCTCTTGCCGATCCCTCTCTGTCTTCTCATGCCAGCATTTGCGTCGAACTCCTAGTCCACATATATAAAGCAGCATTCCTAATTCTCTTATCTTTACTTGTTTCATTTTCTTTCTACCTTCCCATTTTCCACAGCCGAACTTTCTCCAAGAGCCGAACTCTTCCCCTTCAATCAACCATCGCTCTAATCAATTAACCCACCTTCTTTACTTATCTTGGACCATCATTCCTCCACCCAACCAAATCGTAGCCTAATCTTTTCCTTCTATGGTACATCTTCGATTGAATCAGGTAAGCTTTCCACCTTACTTTTGACTTTAAGGCGAGGCAATAGATCGTACTTCACTGATGATAGTTTGATTTTTGACAAAGTGGAATATTGAGGACATAGGTTGTTTGGAAAAAACGAGGTGTGGGAAGGAGTTGGGATTGGAAGAATGTTGAAGGAGGAAGAAAATGAAGAAGTGGAGGAGGGTTCGATGTTGGAGGTTTGGTTATAGGTCGATCCCTCGTTTGATGGCTAGGGATCGACATAGTGGCTTGACGAGAGGACGACAAGCCAGAGGGATTGTCTAGCTTCGTTCTAGCAGAGGAGTTGGTGTAATTATGGATTGGCAAAGTTATGCTCAGATAAAGGGATCGGTGCTTTAAGGAGAGCGGGCTCGATTATGAAGATGTGGGAAGTGGATCGGCCTATCCATAGGGGTCAGTTGGACTTAGGGATTGGTAGAGAAGCTTTGGGATAAGGATCGATATATAGGGTTAGGTCCATAGAGATCGACATAAGGACTTATAGAGGTTCTTTAAACTTATACACTAGCCTAATTTTACTTGTTTGACACCAATCCAACCAACAAACTCGGACATATGGTGACAATGAACATTATAATATGCATATTTACTACTGAACTCGAGATTGGATAATCAAATCCATGGAACTTTCAGCATATACTAAAAACTTACAAATTGGGTCTTGACACTTCGATATATAGACAGTCGATCCCAAAGCTTTTATAACTGATCAATCTCTCCACCATTTGTGATGGTCAGTGATAACGGCCACTCTGGTCGTAATCTAGAGTCTCATCGTTTAACTCCATTTTTTTCTGATTTTAAATTGTTTATATCTGCCATACATTTCACTACACTATTCTAGCTTACACTTAACACGAGGGAGCTGGTAAAACTTTTCTAACCCCAATTATCTACTAAGATGGCTAATATGGACCCCAAATGCTCAAAGCGTTTAGCTGGTATGTCTTCCGATCCGGCAATGCAATGCATCAATTCTGAAGTAAAATCAAGTTCTGCGACTATATCCTGCACCCTTTCTCCCAGCCATCAAGCAGAACATACGGAAGTTTCTAGCCCACCGGTCGACCTTTTCTCAAATGTTCTAGTCCTCTCGGAGCAGGATGTAAGCCTTACTCTCGATGCAGAAGAGGGTGCCATTCTTCTAAATAACCCGATAGATTCACAAGCCTCCCGAATTGGTGGGGCCTCCCTTCGCCGGTTGTATTCTATACATGGAATTCCATTTGCAGACGTCTTGGTCCCTTTAATAAGTGATATGCCTCACTTACCCCCGTAGGGGTACACAGCATGTAACAAATTCATGCGCTGGGCTAGATGCATACGACCCTTTAATTTGTTTATTCGAGAGATGCCGAGATATCTTGGAATAGCTCCCACTCAACTCCATCCAAACAGTTACGCCTTCCTACATGAAACCTTTCTGTTATTCATGGGTGTTTTATTTCACCCACCAACTCTCGGAGACATAAGATTCATTTACAATTTCAAATGGAGGTCAGGAAGTCCCTCCTATGTCTTTGTTGAACCTTCGCCAAACTGTCAAGTCTTGACTGGTGCTTAGAATAAACTGTCTCTATTCAAGCACTCGTGGTTCGATGTTCGATGTCCACCCAGCTTTGCAAGGCGATGGTTGGAAGAATGTAAGTGTTACTTTCATCTATTCTTGAGTTCGTTAATCCAAGTCATATTTTCGAATCTACTAACATTGAGAATTCTTTCAGGTGTCCGTCCACGTCCTGAAGGCGTTAAATTTTCAAGAGTGGTCACCACCATTCGTGCTACCCTTGTCGAAGATAGGGATATCAAACTTCTTGTTACTGATGAGTTACTATCCTTATTCGGGATGCTAGAAGAGGGTCGTAGCATTGGGCTCCCTGGAAGCGTAGCATTGCCGAGAAACATTACAGAGCAAAGAAGGGATGCCATCAATCTTGCCATGCCCCATGCCGAGGGGACTCAGGATGACATTGAAGAAGGTGAGATTAGCGGTTCTCAGGTCAGTAAACCCGAAAACGCTGATGTTGGCCCAAGCGAGGCACCCATGGTCGAACCGTCGCAAGGTGCACAATCTCAAACACCCACCAAGAGAAAGAAGAGACTGACGTACAAAATTCGTAAAAGAAAAACTACTGCAGATCCAGGGTTTGTCATTACTACTACTGAAGAAGAATCATCTTCCCAACACTTGAGAAGTTCACTGAAGGGATTTTAAAGTCTCCAAATTCTAGATGATATTATAACCTACGACTTTCCAAATATCAACATCGAAAGGCTCAATTCTCCTACTATGACCAGTGAAGGCATTCATCCTTCTGATAAAGGAGAGAGAACGCCCATGAGCAAGGCTCTAGCCATCGGTCTGTCTAGGGGGAATACTAGGACACTCACGACCACGTGCACTTCATCACACGCTTTTCATTAATCTTTCGCACAATACTTACTCACATGTTCTCATTTGGCCTTTGCAGGTGCATTGACTCGATCCCAGGCCTTCGATCGCTTAATAGGTTCTTCAACATATCATCGATATAGCTGCGACTCAGAATCTGTCCAACGCAGGAAGAAAAATGATGGATGGGATAAAAGCTATCATCCAAGGGAATCCTCCTCTTCTAAGCGCAAATCCCTGTCCCTGACATCTCACCAGAGAGATCAGCCAAATTTTCCTGCTTACAACGGAGACCAGCCTCCTTACCGCGGCCCATAAATCGCCACGTCACGTGAGCAACATTTCGGTTCTTCGAGCTCCAAATAGTCTCATGATTATAGATGAAGTAAACATCCAATTACCGCTTTTGATCTATCCTTGCAGACTGCTGCTCTTGACATTTCTACGGTGGAGAAATTGGCTGAGCTTAAGACCACTTTCTTGAAAATCCTCTTCGATGCGCTTAAATACCTTCCTACAATACATACAATTCTAAGGCACACCAAAGCGAGTTCTCTTGCATGTGTCAATGACGTGTTCGTGCAACACGAATCGTTTGAACACTTGGTAGAGTGACAATACAAAATAGATCATCTCAAGTTAGAGGCGATACATGATAAAGAGATAATCAAACACTAGGATGTCGAACTGTCGGAATTGACAACAAAGCTTACCTAAGCAGAGAAAAGTGCTAAAGAAATGGCAGAGGTGGCAAGCTATTTAGAAGCTTCTCATAAAAAAGAACTTGATGCCGCCCTTAATCACAGCGAGGCACTTGCTTTGAAGAAAGATTCCTTGCAAAAGGAAAAAGATGTCTTGGCTTGCCGCATCGAGGAACTTTAGGAGCTTCTCAAAAAAGAAAGGGAAGAGAAAATTGAGGGTCAGGAATAATCGCAAAAGTACCGCGAAGAGGCTGTCGAAGCCAAGAGCCTAAAAATTAAACTTGATGAGCAATTTATTAAAATAGAAGCCCTTAAAGAGGAGGCTCGAGAGAAAGGCCACAAAGGAATGATTGAAAAAGTTAAATCCCAAGTAGAAGACGCTAAAGAGTATGTAGGAATGAAATCATGGACTTTTTTATCCATTGATCATTCAATATAACGCTAAAGTACTCATCCACCATAACTTGAGTTTCCTTGACAAAGGTTATCTCGAATCACTTGCTGAAGCTTGGGAGCATATCATTGAGATGAAAAAGAGAGAATTGGATGGAGTTGAACTTGATGAAGAAAAATTAGGGCGAGAGATCCTCTACGGAAATGAACCTCTATATCTGGCTGCTGTGAGACTCCGACACTTTAACACTTCTACGTCCACTAAGAAAGGGGAACATATTGCTAGATCCTTAGAGGCTGATCCTAAAGGTCCCTCTTCTTCCCAAGCAGCCAAAACATTGGTCTCCTTCGGCCCGGAGCAGAACTTGTGCTATGGTCCAGATATGCCCGACCATCAATCCAAAGTGTTGACCCCTATTTTAGAAGGAGGTACCCTAGCAACCATCGAGAGCCAACTGGATATGGGTATTGGACTTTACTGTTTAGTGTATGAAAGGTTTTGTTCTTCATGCCCGATGGTTTTAAGCTTATCTCCCCGTTTTAACAAATTTTGCAAGTCTTTCGGGTCATGGTCAAACCCTTAAAAGCGATTCCGTTGTGGAGAAATAAGAGAAACTAGCAGAGATTCCAGCAGTTATTGATGTACTAGGGCATGATGCTCAAGTCATCGGAGCTTTTGACGATGATAAGGTTGAAAATCCGCTCCCAGTAGATGAGTCTGATGATGTTGTGACTACTAGTGCCTCCGAACACACCGATGAGATTAGCCTGAAAGAGCGGATTGAAAAGGAGGAGTAGCTGAAGAAAAAGGCTAAAGCTGAGCCTGTCGAGGTGGACATTAATGATCCACACCTTATCCCATTACAAGTTATTCCACCTGGCGGGTCAATTTCCAGTGACTTCATCCTATCACCGAAAGCTCTCCTACAGAATATGGCAAAGGATCTAGGAAGAGAACCATCGAAGGCTCAAGTGGCACCACTCTCGAAAAATCCAAGAAAGAGAGGAGGTCAAAGAAGTACCCGTCTCTTTGGCTCAATGTGTATATAGTTTGCATAGTCGTTTGTTCGTCATTTTTTTATTAGTTGTGGTTGTACGGGTATAAGTCCTTGTTTTTGAAATAACTTCTAGTACAATCTTAAAATCTGTCATGTTAATAATTTTTTTTTCTGTTGAGCTTTCATGTGAATTTCCATTCAAGTAGTTGAACTATTTCTTTCAATTCAATGTACTTATAATTATTTATTCATTAATTCTGGCAACAATTCACCAGCTCTATCCCAAGGCCTCCATGTGGTCATGGCCTCGAGTCGTATCAAACACTAGGTTTGTGCCTTAGTGTTACGCCATCGAATTCAGTGGTTTTTGAGCAACTATACTCCTGCCCTTGGTTTTAGGTTTGCGGGGTTAGATGATGGATGGTCGAACTCCATCCTTACGAGTTTATACTCCTCTTGTCGGTTTTAGGCCAGAGTTCATAGAATAGTGAATTGTTAAACTCCACTCGTCTATTCATTCACGCTCATATCCGCACTCTGGGGATAAGAGTTAGTTGATGGGTGGTCGAGTCGCACCCAATCTATGTTTATACTCTAGTCCGCACTCTGGTGACTTAGAGTTATTTCATGGGTGGTCGATTCACAGCCAATTTATGTTTATACTCTAGTCCACACTTTGGGGACTCAGAGTTATTTTGCGGGTGGTCAATTCGCACCCGATTTATGTTTATACTCCTATCAATACTCTGGGGACTTAGAGTTATTTCACGGGTAGTCGATTCACACCCAATTTATGTCTATACTGTAGTCCACACTCTGAGAACTTAGAGTTATTTTAGAGCACAGTCGGACCGCACTCCCCTTAACTGATTGATTTGCACCGGAGGGTCTGAGGTTTCATCTAGCGAGTGATCGATCATGTGACGGTTTCTCTCATTTTATCTCAGTCCCATAGTTTGGCAGGATTTATTTGATCATCAAATGGTTGGCCACATTTATTCCTCGTTGTGCATCCCATCCATTAGACTATGAATCAGAGTTGTCTAATGAACATGTGGACCAAGCTTGTCTTGTTTAGTCTCATTGGGAATTAGCCTGATTGATTAATTTCAAACTCTAGGATCCTGTTTATACGTATCGACATAAATCAGTTTTTCTATGTAATTAATATATAATGCTACAGAAAACATAAATATAAAGGAAGTTCGAAACTTTATTCATTAAACAGAAAAGAATAAACACAAATTGTCTTATTACACATCTGGAAAATCTAATGTTAAAGCAAGTTCTGAAGACAAATACAACTAAAATGAAAAAGGAATAAACTAAGCGAAATAACATTGTAGATGCTTGCTATTCCACGCCCTTGGAAGTGTGATGTCATCGACAATCGCTAGCTTGAAAGTCCCTTCTCCAAGCCTCTGTTCAATGACATACGGTCCTTCCCAGATTGGATTCATGTGAGATGGGTTAGGAAAAACCCACTTTAGGATGATATCGCCAATTTCAAAGGTTCTAGCTTGGACTTTAATGTTGTAATACTAGGCGATTCGATGTCGGTGTGTAACTGCCCGCAAATTGGCTTCCTTGCATTGCTCGTCTATAATGTTAAGAGATTCCAAGAGGAGATCTTCATTCGTTTTGGGATCGTAGTAAGTCACTCGATGAGAAGGAACTTCGAGCTCAACAAGAATGATGGCTTCAGAATCGTAAGCAAGGGAGAATGGAGTATGGCCAGTCGCGGACTTGTAGGTGGGCCTTTAAGCCCAAAATGCTGTAGGAAGTTCATCCAGCCACCTGCCTCTAGCCTTCTCCAAATGCTTCTTCATAATGGACTTTATGATTTATTTACAGCTTCAACTTATCCATTAACCTAAGGGTCAGTGACCGCTGCAAATCTATTTTCATTATGATATCTCTGACAAATGTCTTTGAATTCAACACATTTGAATTGAGTCATATTATCTATTACAATGGTTTGTAGAAGACCGAAGCGGCATATGATGTTTCGGACAATAAAGTTGATCACTTTCTTGGTTGTGATCGTGGCTAAAGTTCTGCTTCGGCCCATTTGGCGAAGCAATCAACTGCAATGATAACATACTTTGTGCCACCTTTAGAACTTGGTAAGGAGCCGATAATATCTATACCCCACACGGAAAACGGCCATGGGCTGACCATTTGCGTGATTTTCGTTGGCGGAGCTCTTGGAACTTTCGCATATATCTGGCACTTATCACATCGCCTTACAAAATCAGCGACATCTCGATTTATAGTTGGCCAATAATACCCGTACTGGATTTTTGCTAGAGTTTGCCTCCAAATGTGACCGTCGCATTCCCCTTCATGAACTTCTCTTAGAACACATTATTTCTCATCGTGAGCGATACACCGGAATAGGGGGACTAGAAACCTTTCCTGTACATAATTCCTTCTTGCATAATATACCGTGAAGCTTTATGGACTTGTTGCTTTTCATTTCTTTTTCTAGGAGGACTCCATGCAGTAAATAGTCATGGATTGGAGTCATCCACGATTGCCTCTCAGGCTTCGCTTCCAGTGTCAGGTCGATTTCTATTATGTTTATACTTGGGGCATTTAATACTTTGTCCGGAACCAAGCCTATCTGTTGTGCGTCACCAGTACTAGCAAACTTTGCCAATGAATCGCCTCTCTATTTCAATCCGTGGAATATGCGAAATGTCATAGTACTCAAATTCTACCAACAACTCTTGTACTTGGGTAAAGTATAAGGCAAGCTGTTGTCCCTTACCCTGATAGTCCCCTCTAACTTGATACATGACCACTTTCGAGTTGCAAAAGATTCAAATAGATTTTATCCAAGTTTTCTAGCGAGTTTAAGTCCAACAATCAGAGCTTCATACTCAGCTTCATTGTTTATTGTTGGAAAATCAAGCTTTCATCAATAAAAAATTGACCGACTTTCTGGAGTTACAAGCACAATTCCAGCTCTACAATAATGATCCTTGGACACTCCATCGGCATACAATTTCCATCGTGTTACAAGGATTTCGTTGCCTTTCGAAGGATCATCCTACGCAGTAAACTCTGCTATAAAATCCGCTAAAGCCTGACCCTGGATAGCCCCCGAGGGAGATAAGTAACATCGAATTGACTGAACTTAATATTCCACTTGAGTAACCATCTGACGTCTCAGGACGCTGTAGGACTTATCGTAACGGCTGGTCGATGTAAACATTAGTCGGATGTGCCTAAAAGTATAGACAAAGCTTTCGTGATGCATTCAACAAGTAGTATGCCAGCTTCTCTATTTTCAAATAGTTCCTTTCAGCTTCTGTTAATCATTTACTGACGTATTACACAGGCCTCTGTATTTGATCCTCCTCATAAAGCAATGCGACACTTATAGCATGTGCCGGTATAGCCAAATAGATGTACAACTCCTCATGATCCACCGGCTTTGACAAGATAGGGGGTCTCTTCAAATGACTCGCTAAAGCTTGAAACGCGTCTTTATAATCCTACGTCCATTTGAATTTTCTTTTCCCTTTCCTAATCAAATCGAAGAAAGGAATGCATTTGTCGGTAGCTCTGGAGATGAATCGGCTTAAGGCAGCATCTTTCCCATTCAGACTCTGCACTTGCTTAATGGTTCTTGGCGCTTGGATATCACAGATAGCTTGAATCTTCTCAGGATTAACTTCTATTCTACGGGAATTGACAATAAAGCCCAAGAATTTCAATGATGCAACACCAAAAGAACACTTCAAAGGATTAGTTTTCATCATGTAATGTCAAAGGATGTCAAATATTTCCATTAAGTCTCTAATGTGGTAGCTGGATCGTCGTGACTTTATGAGCATATCATCCACATAAACTTCCATCGTTTTTCCAATTCGGTCTTCAAAAATCCTATTAAATAAGCTCTGTTAAGTCGCTCCCACGTTCTTTAATCCAACAACATTACTATATATTAGTACAATCCAACATTGGTAATGAAACTGGTATGCTCTTGATCGGGAATATGCATCAGGATTTGGTTATATCTTGAGTATGCATCCATGAAAGATAGCAATTTGTGTCCTACGGTTGAATCCATGTAACAACCCTATGTTTTTTTGCATATAATTTAAATTTGATTTTATTTTATTTTGAAATTATTTTAAACTTGTTTATTTCAAACATTTCATTTTTAAATATAAATTTTGATTATTATTTTAATTATAATTTCAAACTGGTATAAATTGAATATTTCCCTGAAAAATGGATTTGTGGTCAAAACTGGTCAAACTTTGACTTTTAAATTTTAAATTTAAATATTTGAATTCTTTAATTTTGTCTTTTATTATGAAAATAGATTTAATATCATGAATATTGCTTTTTGTTTCGTCGAAATTGAATTTAAATTGTGAAAGTTATACCCTTTACAATATTGTGTGTATATAAGGTTATTTAACAATATTCTTTGTTTTAATTTATATAAATGATATTTTTACTTGATAAATCTTATTCTAATTTGTATATTTATGTTATATTATGTATATTTTGACTTTTAAATATTTTTAAAGTGATGTTTGAATTTTTCCAAAGCTTATTGAATTTATTTTCTATTTTTAAAGCCTGGTTTCTATTTTCTTTGCTACTTTCTTCATTTAAATTATATTAAAACTTATATATTTATTTGTGAATGCATTTTATTTTATGTTATTATCTTTTTTATAAATATTTTTACAAGTACATAAATTTTTTCCAAATTTCATTGCATTTATTTTTCATATTTTCAAGACTAGTTTGCAATTTTTGCTGTTTTATTAATAAAATTATTTGTAATTAATATTTATTTATGTTGTTTACTTGTTTAATTTATTTCTGAGTTTATTTTATCTTTATTTATCAGTATTTTAAATGTATTTAAAATTACAAAAAGAATTAGAGAAATATGAAGAGTTTAAAACCTTTCATTTACCTTTGACTTTTCACCTCCCTGCCTTTTCATTTTTCAACCTCCACTTACATTCAATTGTGGCTGTTCCTTATACTATCTTCAGCCGTATCTTTTTTTTCTTCATTTTTCACGAAAATTCTTCCTTCTCATCTCCGAAAATTTCAGCCTCCATCATCTCCAAGAGTTTGGTAAAATTCTTTTTCTTTTCCATTGCTTTTCTACTTGTTTATGTTGTTTTCACTTGCTTTCTCACCTTTGTAGCTCAGCCCCTTGCTCCTCCTTCACCATGGCTGCCACCACCACCACCTGAGCCAGCCTGCACCACCTCCTTTACAGCCCCAAGCCACTGGCCGTGCACCCATGTGACCAAATCCAACAATATCTACACAAACTTCACCTATATGCACCATAGCCAATCACCTATGCCTTCATCACTTTCAACCACCCGTTGGCCGCCACCTACTCCACCTCCACCATCCATGGATGACCTGGAACCCGCTGCCACACCATCCTACAGCCCACTACAGTGATGGTCGCACCATGCTAGCTTGTGGCCGAACCCATATGTTGCATAGGATCCATGGTAGTTGCATTGTAGTGTTAGTTCCATGCACCTATCTCTCTACCATACTTTGCTCCATCATTTTCCCATGCTAGGCCGACCTTTAGGAACCCAGACTAGATCCAAACCATGCCTTTAGCAGTGCCATTTCAGATCTAGAGCTGAAGCATAGGTGGTAGAAAGCAAGTGCAAACACTTTGGATTTGTTTATGCATCCAATTCTATCATTGTTTAATGGTATTTTGTGTTGAAACTTATGTGTTGTTATACTTGTTTTGTTGAATGTATCCAAGGGAATTGATACTTTGGCTCTCCCACTCATCTTTGTGTCGTGTTATCGTTCTTGTTGGGATCTCATTCGTGCATTCGTTGTTGTGTCTCCAGCTCAAACATGTGAGTTATCCTCACCAGACAATATGTACATATATAACTAGTAAATTGACCCCTTTTGAATCTGTAAAATGCATTATCATGTTACATATGCTATATTATGATTATATGATGTTCACCCATGCTTAAACACCTATTATAACATCTGTTACTGTTATATTATGTTGTTCTGTTATTTTTATCAGTTTATCACACTGCAAGTTCCCTTTAGATTAGAATCACTATGGGTTGAAATGATACATACCCGAACGGACTTTAGAATAGAGAAAAATCGTTATGGGCTGAATGATAGGCCTGAGCGATTTTCATTTTATTTCATTTACTTGGGACTGCGGGTTTGAAATGATAAAACTCGGATTTTCTTTGTAAATTACGGGTTGAAATGATACATTACCCGTATCACTTTACCTAGGCTAGAAAATTACATACAGACCCGTAGTTATAATATATTTTTCTAAAATTCTTAAAAATATGTTTGAAATGTAAATATTATAATCTTTTGATTTAAAACATAATTAAAAATGATTTTTGTAAAGTATTATTGATTTTTTGGAAATTTATAGGTTAAATAAATTATGGAAAAGTTAGAAAATTTAAATGTAAGTTATTTTGGAAATTTTGATTTAATTATAATTGGAAATTAAATTAAATATGAAATTATGATAAATTTATGATAATTTGAATTTAAAATGAATTTAAAATGATTTTATAATATATTAATGATTTTTCAGTAAAGTTAAAAAATGAAAGGGATGATTATTTAAGTTGAAATTTTGAAATATAACCAAATGGGAATTTGTGAATTTGGCTTAAAAGTGAATTTTAAGTTAAGTGAATAAAATTGAAATTAAGTTATATTTTGAAATTTAAACTTAAGTGTTAAGTTGAAATTTAATTCAATGAATTTAAATTTGAATGTTGAAATTTAATAAGTGAATTATTATTAAATCTTGATTTTTGAATGGAAATTTAACTTTATAAAATCACGAACTTAAGGAAAATTAAATGTTGTTTATAAATGTGAAAATGTATGATTTTATAAGTAAAAAAATGTTTTAAATAAAATTATAATTGGTTGTGAAATTATATTGAATATTTGAATTTAATTAACTGTATTTTTGAAATGCTATTAATTGCAATGTAAATGATATTACAGTATTTGTAAATCCTGTAGTTGATGATAATGAACTAAAAAGCTAAATTAAATTAAAGGCTATTATAGCAATCTTTTTAAGTGCTCTAATTATTGAATTTAACTAAGTTATTTGAAATTTAAGTAAACCCTATTACAGCATTTTTAAAATGCTGTCTTTTGTTAAATTGAACCGTTTTGAATGTAAATTTCCGTAGCGTTTTCTAAATGCTGCGAAAAATGAATTTTCACTGTTTGATAAACTTAAGTGAATAAATGAACTTTGGAAGTTGAAAATTTTGAAAATTTAATACTTTAATTATTAAATATAATAACTTCATTTTAATGATTTAAAATGATTTTTGAAATATAAACTGTTTTGAAATGTGAATTGAAATGGTATTTTAAATTGAATAAAATAAATAATGATTTGAAAGGAAGTTTTGAAAGATATGATATTTTGACATTAAATGATTTGAAAAAAAATGAAGTTTTGAAAGATATGATATTTCGATATTAAAATGATTTGAAAATAAATTCTGAAAGATATGATAATTTGGAAATGAAGCTTTGAAAGGTTATGAATTTTAATATATTAAAATGATTTGAAAGGAAGTTTTGAAAGGATAGGATAATTTAATATATTGAAATGGTTAGAAATGATTTAATATTTATTTTGATAAATATTTGAATTTGGAAGATATGGTATGATGATATATTGAAATGGTTTGGAATGATTAAATCTTTATTTTGATAAAGATTTGGATTGAAATGATATTTTATTTTGAAGTATAAAATATTGTTTTAAAGTTATAACTATGGGTTATAATAACGATTGGTTTGCAAAGAGACCGGGATCGGATATGGGCATACTCTCTGTCGATACCGAAAACCACTTTGACTAACCGTGTACGCGGTGGAGATTCCAGAATGAAGTAGGATGGTGGCGACGTTCTTGAGGTATATTTACGTGGACCCAACTCCCGTGAGTTGGCATAAGGTGGCTAAAACAGGAGCGATCTCGGGCCAAGTGAGGTCATTCCTCCTATCGGACACATTCCTTCGATACTATACTCTTACTGGTGATTGATTAGATGGCCATCCTCCGATTTTGATATGGGAGTGTGTTCCGAGGTGGGCGTATGTGGCTGCTGCGTTACCACCAGCCCGTGTGCGTAATTGGTATATCTACCCTGGCATTGCCTTGTGTGCCGTGTCACCTACCATACCGAGCCTTTACTATGAGTTTGTTTTTCTCCCGTAGCCCGTGTGGTATCCTCTGACAGTCACCCGGAGTGGAGATGGCATGATATTGGATGGACTACTGGGACTATCATGTGTGAAGGGTGATATGGGTAGCCCGGAACGCTATTTAAAAGTAAGTTTACTTTACTGTAGACATTATTATAATAGCGAAATATTACTACATAGTAAATAGTTTAACGGATCCTTAAAGGATGGGCGGTCCCAGACATCCTTTAAGTTACTTGTACCTTATTACAGTTCACTTGAGTTGGTTTACATTATATAAGTATATATTGTTCTGACTCGAGTGTTTTTATTTTTATTTACGCTCGGGTCAACCTGAGTTATTCACAGATTTGGATTCCACTTTCTGGAGATTGGAATCGCTGGAGATTATCTGCTTATCTAGTTTTATCTATTCCAGTTCTGTTGTTCTATTCAGCTTGTACTTGGTTATCATCTTAAGAGTTCTGTTGTACTTTATTTAGTCTGTTGTATTTTATTTAACTCTGATATATTTACATAGTAGCTTCATGAACTGCTATCTCTTTACTTTCGCTGCATTTCTTACTCTATGTCCGTGTTCTGTGATTTTTATTTACTGTATATTCTGAGATTTGCTAAATTTTATTTACAACGCGGTATTTTGAGCAATTCAAGTCCGACATGTGCGGATGCGAATGGTTGAAAATATCGGGTTGTTACAGTTGGTATCAGAGCTTTGGTAGCTCTAGGCAAAACTCAGTATATAGGGTAAATGTATTTACAGAATCACTTTCATTCGAGATTAAACCTCTTCCTTTTTGAATCGATTCCTTTGAATTTTGGAACATTCCCTGTGGTTCCAAAATCCATTCGTGTCCCTCACTATTTATCTTCTTTTGTTTCTGGAGTATCCCATAACTCCACTTCAAAAGATCTTCATAATGAGTCGGCGGTCTCGCCAACCTCAAATTTATTTGTAAAGGAGGAAAACCCCTTTACAACAACATCGATTCACCAGAGATTCTATATCCTCGGTTTAGATGCTAGTATCTCTTATAATTTCAAACTCTACATCTTGAGATCGAATGTCGATTTACCCAAGAAATCCACATCGATCTTATTCTTTAAGTCACGGTTGACCCGGTTAAGGTTGCCCGCGATTTATATAAACTCATCCATCTCCCTATTCTGTTATTTAATCATCTCATCTTTGTTTCCAACTTATCTTCAAATTATTCTTGAAGTGTATTTGTAAACTAATATTTAAAATGTTTTATATATTGTGTTGTTTGAGTTGTTGATGTTGATTTGGGTTTCTAATCGATTCGTCTGATCAACGCTATCGATAAGATTTTCAAAACACTTGAACAGAGCAAACTGACACAATATGTTTTTAAAATTTAGTAATGAAATAAATTTTGTGAAATAAATTTTGTAACTATATTATAAATCTTTATCTGGATTTTATTTGAATTGGTTGTTAAGAAATAATATTTGATTTATATATCATTTTCTATTGTTTCATATATCTAATTGAACTATAAAACATGGTTATAAATTTATTTGGAAATTTAAAATGAATGTAAAACAAGAATTTGAGAATTTAATTTCCGATGGATTTCAAACTTTGTGTTTAAAGTTTTAAAGGATAAATTATTTAAAGTATTTTCGAATAGAAATTTGTTTCCAAAGAATTTTAAATTTAAATTTAGTGCTCTTCTCTTTGTCGCTGGAAAATAATTTCGGTGATGACTGCAGCATCATCGACATTCATTTTCGAGTTTCGAAGTGAAGAGACCATTCTGTAGTCCTTCTACAGTTTTGTTTTGGGAAAATTTAATTGATTTTAGTTTCTAAAATAAGAATGGATTTATAACATATGCTGATATATGATTTAAATTTGAATGGATATATATATAGTATATGAGCATTTATTTATCTCTAAATAGTTTGGAATTTATCGGAAATTTAATTCCTAAATTTTATCTTGAAAGATAATTTCTAAGTATAATTTCAAGATTTGGATAAATATTCAAGCTTGAAATAATTGAATTAGAAAGTTTTATTTGTATGATACACAATTTCATTCCAATATAACTTACCTTAATTTTCAGAAGTTGAACATGTAATTGGATAATATACAATATAAAAAAAAAAATTTATAAATAAAATTTGAGTGGTTATTATAAATGTTATATACTTAAATTTTAGTTATAAAAGGATTAACAAAGGTAAATAAAGAAAAAGTGTAATGGAATAATTTACAATATAAAATGATGATAAAGGAACTAAGAATAAATTTAAGGCAGTTACAATGAGTGTAAATATATTTAACATAGGTGATAAAATATATTGAGAGGAATAAATTTAATTTTAATTAGTAGTGAAGAAGAATTAAATTTTATTTGGTACATTTTGAGTATAATAAAAGATTTTTCAAATACATGATTTTAGGGATTTGTTAATTTAAGATAATTGGATGATAAGATAATGAAATTAGAGATGCTTAAGATTTATTTGACTTATGTAAAATTAATTTTCAGTTTAAGTTGAAATTTTATGATTTCAAATTTATTATTTTATTTTGTTTTTCAAACTATCTTTCGGTTGTCCTAATTTCCCTTATCTTGCTACAGAATGGGAGGCTATTGCATATACCAGTCTGTTTAGAAATCTTTCTATAATCTTTAATAATCTTTGGTACTCATCTTTGAATCTAAGCACTGCTTGCCATCCACAGACCGTCGGTCAAACGGGAAGGGTGAATCAGATTCTAAAAGATTTTTTTTCATGCTTGTGTTCTTGATTTTGGAAGATCTTGGAAAGATCATCTCCACATTGTTAAACTTACCTATAGCAACAGTTATCAGGTATAATTTTAATCTTCTTGTCATCTTATCTTAATACTATTTCATTTTATCTTTTTCTGTGCTTTCCCGTACCTCATTCCTTTTCGGGGACGAAAAGTTTTGAGTGGGGGAGAGTGTAACAACCCTATATTTTTTGCATATAATTTAAATTTGATTTTATTTTATTTTGCATTATTTTAAACTTTTTTATTTCAAACATTTCATTTTTAAATATAAATTTTGATTATTATTTTAATTATAATTTCAAACTGGTATAAATTGAATATTTCCCTGAAAAATGGATTTGTGGTCAAAACTGGTCAAACTTTGACTTTTAAATTTTAAATTTAAATATTTGAATTCTTTAATTTTGTATTTTATTATGAAAATAGATTTAATATCATGAATATTGCTTTTTTTTCGTCGAAATTGAATTTAAATTGTGAAAGTTATACCCTTTACAATATTGTGTGTATATAAGGTTATTTAACAATATTCTTTGTTTTAATTTATATAAATGATATTTTTACTTGATAAATCTTATTCTAATTTGTATATTTATGTTATATTATGTATATTTTGACTTTTAAATATTTTTAAAGTGATGTTTGAATTTTTCCAAAGCTTATTGAATTTATTTTCTATTTTTAAAGCCTGGTTTCTATTTTCTTTGCTATTTTCTTCATTTAAATTATATTTAAATTAAAATTTATATATTTATTTGTGAATGCATTTTATTTTATGTTATTATCTTTGTTATAAATATTTTTACAAGTACATAAAAATTTTCCAAAGTTCCTTGCATTTATTTTTCATATTTTCTAGACTAGTTTGCAATTTTTGCTGTTTTATTAATTAAATTATATGTAATTAATATTTATTTATTTTGTTTACTTGTTTAATTTATTTCTGAGTTTATTTTATCTTTATTTATCAGTATTTTAAATGTATTTAAAATTACAAAAAGAATTAGAGAAATATGAAGAGCTTAAAACCTTTCATTTACCTTTGACTTTTCACCTCCCTGCCTTTTCATTTTTCAACCTCCACTTACATTCAATTGTGGCCGTTCCTTATACTATCTTCAGCCGTATCTTTTTTTTCTTCATTTTTCACGAAAATTCTTCCTTCTCATCTCCGAAAATTTCAGCCTCCATCATCTCCAAGAGTTTGGTAAAATTCTTTTTCTTTTCCATTGCTTTTCTACTTGTTTATGTTGTTTTCACTTGCTTTCTCACCTTTGTAGCTCAGCCCCTTGCTCCTCCATCACCATGGCTGCCACCACCACCACCTGAGCCAGCCTCTACCACCTCCTCTACAGCCCCAAGCCACTGGCCATGCACCCATGTGACCAAATCCAACAATATCTACACAAACTTCACCTATATGCACCATAGCCAATCACCTATGCCTTCATCACTTTCAACCACCCGTTGGCCGCCACCTACTCCACCTCCACCATCCATGGATGACCTGGAACCCGCTACCTCACCATCCTACAGCCCACTACAGTGATGGCCGCACCATGCTAGCTTGTGGCCGAACCCATATGTTGCATAGGATCCATGGTAGTTGCATTGTAGTGTTAGTTCCATGCACCTATCTCTCTACCATACTTTGCTCCATCATTTTCCCATGCTAGGCCGACCTTTAGGAACCCAGACCAGATCCAAACCATGCCTTTAGCCGTGCCATTTCAGATCTGGAGCTGAAGCATAGGTGGTAGAAAGCAAGTGCAAACACTTTGGATTTATTTATGCATCCAATTCTATCATTGTTTAATGGTATTTTGTGTTGAAACTTATGTGTTGTTATACTTGTTTTGTTGAATGTATCCAAGGGAATTGATACTTTGGCTCTTCCACTCATCTTTGTGTCGTGTTATCGTTCTTGTTGGGATCTCATTCGTGCATTCGTTGTTGTGTCTCCAGCTCAAACATGTGAGTTATCCTCACCAGACAATATGTACATATATAACTAGTAAATTGACCCCTTTTGAATCTGTAAAATGCATTATCATGTTACATATGCTATATTATGATTATATGATGTTCACCCATGCTTAAACACCTATTATAACATCTATTACTGTTATATTATGTTGTTCTGTTATTTTTATCGGTTTATCACACTGCAAGTTCCCTTTAGATTAGAATCACTATGGGTTGAAATGATACATACCCGAACGGACTTTAGAATAGGGGAAAATCGTTATGGGCTGAAATGATAGGCCTGAGCGATTTTCATTTTATTTCATTTACTTGGGACTGCAGGTTTGAAATGATAAAACCCGGATTTTCTTTGTAAATTACGGGTTGAAATGATACATTACCCGTATCAATTTACCTAGGCTAGAAAATTATATACAGACCCGTAGTTAAAATATATTTTTCTAAATTTTTTAAAAATATGTTTGAAATGTAAATATTATAATCTTTTGATTTAAAACATAATTAAAAATGATTTTTGTAAAGTATTATTGATTTTTTGGAAATTTATAGGTTAAATAAATTATGGAAAAGTTAGAAAATTTAAATGTAAGTTATTTTGGAAATTTTGATTTAATTATAATTGGAAATTAAATTAAATATGAAATTATGATAAATTTATGATAATTTGAATTTAAAATGAATTTAAAATGATTTTATAATATATTAATGATTTTTCAGTAAAGTTAAAAAATGAAAGGGATGATTATTTAAGTTGAAATTTTGAAATATAACCAAATGGGAATTTGTGAATTTGGCTTAAAAGTGAATTTTAAGTTAAGTGAATAAAATTGAAATTAAGTTATATTTTGAAATTTAAACTTAAGTGTTAAGTTGAAATTTAATTCAATGAATTTAAATTTGAATGTTGAAATTTAATAAGTGAATTATTATTAAATCTTGATTTTTGAATGGAAATTTAACTTTATAAAATCATGAACTTAAGGAAAATTAAATGTTGTTTATAAATGTGAAAATGTATGATTTTATAAGTAAAAAAATGTTTTAAATAAAATTATAATTGGTTGTGAAATTATATTGAATATTTGAAGTTAATTAACTGTATTTTTGAAATGCTATTAATTGCAATGTAAATGATATTACAGTATTTGTAAATGCTGTAGTTGATGATAATGAACTAAAAAGCTAAATTAAATTAAAGGCTATTATAGCAATCTTTTTGAGTGCTATAATTGTTGAATTTAACTAAGTTATTTGAAATTTAAGTAAACCCTATTACAGCATTTTTAAAATGCTGTCTTTTGTTAAATTGAACCGTTTTGAATGTAAATTTCCGTAGCGTTTTCTAAATGCTGCGAAAAATGAATTTTCACTGTTTGATAAACTTAAGTGAATAAATGAACTTTGGAAGTTGAAAATTTGGAAATTTAATACTTTAATTATTAAATATAATAACTTCATTTTAATGATTTAAAATGATTTTTGAAATATAAACTGTTTTGAAATGTGAATTGAAATGGTATTTTAAATTGAATAAAATGAATAATGATTTGAAAGATATGATATTTTGACATTAAATGATTTGAAAAAAAATGAAGTTTTGAAAGATATGATATTTCGATTTTAAAATGTTTTGAAAAGAAATTCTGAAAGATATGATAGTTTGGAAATGAAGCTTTGAAAGGTTATGAACTTTAGTATATTAAAATGATTTGAAAGGAAGTTTTGAAAGGGTAGGATAATTTAATATGTTGAAATAGTTAGAAATGATTTAATATTTATTTTGATAAATATTTGAATTTGGAAGATATGGTATGATGATATATTGAAATGGTTTGGAATGATTAAATCTTTACTTTGATAAAGATTTGGATTGAAATGATATTTTATTTTGATGTATAAAATATTGTTTTAAAGTTATAACTACGGGTTATAATAACGATTGGTTGGCAAAGAGACCGGGATCGGATATGGCCATACTCTCTGTCGATACCGAAAACCACTTTGACTAACCGTGTACGCGGTGGAGATTCCAGAATGAAGTAGGATGGTGGCGACGCTCTTGAGGTATATTTACGTGGACCCAACTCCCGTGAGTTGGCATAAGGTGGCTAAAACAGGAGCGATCTCGGGCCAAGTGAGGTCATTCCTCCTATCGGACACATTCCTTCGATACTATACTCTTGCTGGTGATTGATTAGATGGCCATCCTCCGATTTTGATATAGGAGTGTGTTCCGAGGTGGGCGTATGTGGCTGCTGCGTTACCACCAGCCCGTGTGCGTAATTGGTATATCCACCCTGGCATTGCCTTGTGTGCCGTGTCACCTACCATACCGAGCCTTTACTACGAGTTTGTTTTTCTCCCGTAGCCCGTGTGGTATCCTCTGACAGTCACCCGGAGTGGAGATGGCATGATATTGGATGGACTACCGGGACTATCATGTGTGAAGGGTGATATGGGTAGCCCGGAACGCTATTTAAAAGTAAGTTTACTTTACTGTAGACATTATTATAATAGCGAAATATTACTACATAGTAAATAGTTTAACGTATCCTTAAAGGATGGGCGGTCCCAGACATCCTTTAAGTTACTTGTACCTTATTACAGTTCACTTGAGTTGGTTTACATTATATAAGTATATATTGTCCTGACTCGAGTGTTTTTATTTTTATTTACGCTCGGGTCAGCCTGAGTTATTCGCAGATTTGGATTCCACTTTCTGGAGATTGGAATCGCTGGAGATTATCTGCTTATCTAGTTTTATCTATTCCAGTTCTGTTGTTCTATTCAGCTTGTACTTGGTTATCATCTTAAGAGTTCTGTTGTACTTTATTTAGTCTGTTGTATTTTATTTAACTCTGATATATTTACATAGTAGCTTCATGAATTGCTATCTCTTTACTTCCGCTGCATTTCTTACTCTGTGATTTTTATTTACTGTATATTCTGAGATTTGCTAAATTTTATTTACAACGCGGTATTTTGAGCAATTCAAGTCCGACATGTGCGGATGCGAATGGTTGAAAATATCGGGTTGTTACAGTCCACCAACTGGTCGATTCTGGAAAGGGAAAACAGTCTTTCGGACATGCTTTCTTCAAATCTAAATAATTAATACATGTTCTCCATTTCCCATTCGCTTTCTTCACAAGTATAGGATTAGATACCTATTTAGGGTAGAGGGCATCGCGGATAAACCCGTTGTCTTTTAGTCTATCCACCTCCTCTTTGAGAGCGGCAGATCTCTCTAGATCCATACCGTATCTTTTTTGCTTCACTGGGACATGCCTCAGATCAATATTCAATGCATGGCTTGCAATGGCAGGCGAGATTTCAACATGTCTGAGTGAGTCCAAGTGAACACGTCTAGATTCGCTCGGAGAAAACTAGCAAGTTCCTTCATCATCGGGGGCTGAGCTGTAACCCAGTCTTTAGGACTCGTGATGGGTCATCATGGATGACTGTGGTGTCAATCGTTAGCTCAGCCGGTGTAGCCTTGGTCTCTTTGGGCTCCTCTTCATCATCTCTCAGATCTATATCTCTATAGAACTGACTATGGCACCCGAGCCAAGGTTCAGATGCTAGTTGTCAATCTTCGGTAGCTTGGATGTGGACAGTCTTGTCCACACGCTTACTTTTTCTTTATGCTAAGCATCCCTGAACTCAGCTACATAACAGGCACGTCTAGTCGCCTGATCGCCATAAACAACTCCTACACCATTATCTGTCGGAAATTTCAAAGTCAAACTCCATAGGGCAAGGGCTGCCTGAAATTCAACTAAGGACGATCGACCTAGAAAAACATTGTATGGAGAGTTAACATCCAAAACAATAAACGATAAGATCCGCACTCTCCTTCGTTCACCTTCTCCCAACTATACAGGTAATTCCACATAACCAATAGCTTCAGTTGCAATGCTATTAAAACTGCGCATACGGGCTTTAGACGGTTTTAAATGTTTGGCTTCCATCCTCATCTAATCATAAGATTTTTTGAAGATTATATTCACCAAACTTCCATAATCAATCAAAATCCTTCTCACCAAAGCGGGGATAATCAGGGCTGAAATGACCATTGGGTCGATTATCGGAGCCTCTACCTTATCTGCATCTCTATTCCTAAACACAATATCATCCACCATCATACATTACTGTTTTGCCAGAGCTCCATCTTCCATATTCGAATAGCATTCAAAATCCACATGCCAAATCGCACTTGCATAACACTCCATCTCTTACCAACTCTTAACTGCTGGGTGTAGTTCTCCGACTATCATATTTATCACCAGTCTTCCACCAGTCCACGCAGGTTCCTCAGCCCTACGCGGTGTTTGTCCTCGGTTGGGGTCAGATGTTCCCTGCCTACCATCCTGCGGGGCTTTCACAAACTGCTGTAATTTCATTTCTCGAATCAGATTTTCTATAACATCTTGGAGATGTCTGCATTTATTTGTATTGTGCCCAAAGTACTCGTGAAACCTACAATATTTCTCGATCTATTTTTGCTTCTCTGTTGATTCTTTTGGAGGCGGCTTCCTATACTACATGGTGTTGCAACTAGATAGATTGATATTCTCCAAGGATGTATTCCATGCCATGTATTTATTATACATCAGAATCCTGGGCTTCAATCTTCCAAAATCCCTCTTTCATTCTCGGTTCCTATCTCCGCCTCTCTTTGGCTGATTTGGTTTATTTTGAAAATTCATTTGGACTTTACCAGAACTATTATCAGATTGTTTTATTGCAATGTCACTCTATATTCCATCTCCACCTGATCCCTCAATATTATTTTTTCTAAAGGAGCTGGCTTCTTCCTTCCTCAAATACTATACCGCCTTTGCGTAAAAGTGCTCCAACATTGCGGGTGGCTTACTGGCTAACCAATCGCCAAACTTGGACTCAGGATCAATCCCTCCCATCGTGGCCATGAGTATTACATGGTCACTCGAATTGCTGACCTCCATAATAGTTGTATGAAATCTCTCCAAATAATCTTTTAACGACTGTCCTGGAGCCTGAATCACACTGGAAAGGGACATTACGTCTTTGGGACAAGTTGCGTGCATTCAAAACTGCTCCACAAACTTGGTTGCCAAATCATCAAATCAAGAATTGATCGTGAGGGTAATCTTGTGAACCGTTTCGTTGCTATTCCAGAAAGAGTTATGGGAATGCATCTACACTTGGTTGCATCATCTGCTCATGTAGAATCCATCCGGCATTCATATCTCATGATGTGCTGCCTAGGGTCGGTTTTTCCCTCGTAGGAAGGCATCGACGGTATGTTGAACTTCCTTAGATACTTGGCAAGCAATACATTATCAATGAATGGGGTATGACTTCTTAAGATTTCCCAATCATCATTGGTTAAGCCTTAGATCTCCCTCCCTAACTATTTGACCATTGCCGATAAGTTCGGCGTTTGCATGGTTGGTGCCAAGTGGTGGTCATGCTCCACCTCACGTGAATGGTCTGGTCGATGTTTATGGGTTGTTTCATGCCTTCTTGGTTCACCATCTTCCCGATGTGTATCTTGTACCTTCATTCCGTCATCATTTCGGGGAAGTACTTAGTCGGCATTCAATGGAAATCCATTATCTAAACCATCAGGAACATTTCTGCCTCGATTCCCTAGATGCATGGAGGAATCCCTCTTCTGAGGGAGGGATCGGTATCAGTCCTTAGGGAGGGATCGGTACCGGTCCCTAGGGAGGGATCGACACCGATCGATCCTGGTAGACCACGATGGTCTTCCAGGCAACACTCTGAAGTTTCAGCATGATTTTCTTCTATCCTACGATGCCTATGCCTATGATAATCATCCGATAAGCTAGAACTTCCCGATGCTGAGTAAGGAGTGGGATCCCTCCTAGCTTTCCCATGCTGCTACTGAGTGATTTTGTTCATCAAGTTGATATTATTCTGAATTTGCCGATTTAGTTGTCGACGACTCTCTATCAACTCTCTCATTAAATTATGAAATTTAGCTTTTGTAATAGAGTCAGTAGGATTTTGAACTTCTACCGGATCAGCATTCACATTTGTTGGTTGATTGCTTAGTTCCCTTTGCTAAATGCCAGCAGTCTCATTTCTTTCCATGTTTTGAGAAGTAGATCTAGTATGTCTCACCATTATTAATTACTTTGCTTTAGATTCCTACAAATCTAAGTAGTATAGGTAACTTATTGAAGATAACTATAGATCTCTTTAGGGATTTATCCAATCCAGTAGCAATAAAGGAGATCCTGGCAAATTGAGAACCAAGCTTCTCAGTGAAAGCACCAAAATGTTTGCAGCCAAATTGGTCACAAACACCAAAGAGCGAATTTATGTAGAGAAGTTAGTGAAGAAAATAAAATTAAACTGAGGAAAAGATTAAGCAAATAACAAATAAAAAGCAGTAATCAGAAACACGGAGCTTTATAGTGGTTTGATGTTGTATGCCTACGTCCACTTTGAAGATTATCTCTATTGATCGCTTATAAGTCTGTTACAACAGTAGGAAATGGAGAACACTTGATTACACTAAAGTCTAGAGTAACAAGCAGCGTAAAGATCCTTAGAATGACCGATTATGTCAGTATTTACAGGTGAATACGACCACTAATCTCTCTGAAACTTCAGCTGATGGACCTTCTAATCCACATGGGCCCACCAAAGGGATCGCTAGGCCGAATTCCCAATGAGGAGGGATCGGTACCGATCCCTTTATCGGTTGACTTTTGGGCAGCGATCCCTGTAGTAGCTTCTTCATGCTAAAATATATTTGTACTCCAACTTTCATGTCATTTGGACCAATGGAATTCAAGTTATTGCTTAATCTCTGGTTTAGTATAGCTTACGCACTGCTCTTAACGGATCCCTTCTAAGGGACATTTGCCAACCGCTCCAACTATTCCCATGTGACGTACGATCCCTAGGGTAGGTTCCCTAGGGTCCACATACATTGCCTTCCAAATTTCATAGCATTTGGAGTTGTAAATCCTGAGATATATAGAATGTTGTATGCATGAATGCACTTGGAATTTGTTGGATGTCGATCCCTCTTTAATGTTGCCTACCGATCCCTCTCCATCAATCATGCCGATCCCTTCCAACTTGCTATGCTATGCCGAACCCTCCAATTCGTTGAGCCATATTTTATGCTTTGAGCATCCTACATTGTACATACATCAAATCCATTCAATTCTGATTTTTCTTAATCACCTGTACACGACTTTCAGGCCCCACAATCATCATTTTGAAACCATCAGCCTTGATGGCAATTGGATCTAACTCGTGTAACTAGTTCGATATAGTCGAGCTAGAATGCTGGGTAACAATATGAACAACTGTTTCAAGATGAACCTAATGAGATCAAAAATGCGCTTCCATTTGAACCCCTCATGGTTGATGTGATAATCCAAATTTTTGGACATATGTTAATTGGATAATTAACAGGATTAAAAAGTTTTAAAATACAAATTTGTAATTTAAACAAATAAAATAAGTATTAATTTATATATATTTATAAAAATAGTTTTTTAAATAGATTTTGGATTTAAAATTCAATTGAAAATGTCGTAAGAATAAATTGGAATTAAAACTCTATAATTGAAATGAATAAAATTTATTTTTCTAATTTAATATAAATATATATAACGAAATGTATAAAATATGAATTTCTATTATCTAAAAAGTATAATAGTTAAAATAAGAATCAAATAAAAAAAATTATATTTCCTTTTTAAGCTTTATATATAAATAAAAATAGTTTGAAAATTTTATAGGTATTTCAAATATAAAACATTTAAACATATGTAGACGTAAAATTTAGTAATTTAAGAAATGAAAAGGATTTAAACATAAAATTAATATTTTTAACATTTGTCAAACAATAAAAAACTAAATTGGACACATTATGAGAGTATATACATTAAAACATATTTATACATGAAATTTCAAATGAAAGATATATTCATATGCAAAATAATAAATGAAAAAACCCAATTGATAATACATATTAATATAAATATATAATTAAAACATAAAAGAAATTTAAGATAAATATTAACATTTGTAACTAAGATTTTATGCATGGTTAACAAGTGGCATTAGCGACTTCTAATGAAAATATATGGATTCAATGTTTAAGAATTAGATCCATTTGTAACTGAGATGAATCTCAGTTTTGAAGAGGAGATTACCAGACTTGTTTTTGATAATGAAAATGAATTACAAGCTTTTGATTTTGAGGATGGCAGGTTATTGATTTGAACATGATCTCTGGTTTAAGAATTAAATTTAGGCTTTTGTTGTTTGATAAATTCTGGCTTTTGGTATTAAAGAAAAGAAAAATGAGAGATGAAGAAAGGAAATGGATCTTAAGAAAGTGGAAATGAATTTGCAGCCTAATTCTTAAACATTAAATCCATATATTTTCATTAGAAGGCACTAATGCCACTTGTTAACCATGCATAAAATCTTAGTTACAAATGTTGATATTTATCTTAAATTTCTCTTATGTCTTATTTATATATTTATATTAATATGTATTATCAATTGGGTTTTTACATTTATTATTTTGCATATGAATATATCTTTCATTTGAAATTTCATATATAAATATTTTTTAATGTATATACTCTTATAATGTGTCCAACTTAGTTTTTTATTGT
Organism: Allium cepa; assembly: GCA_030765085.1. NCBI lineage: Eukaryota > Viridiplantae > Streptophyta > Magnoliopsida > Asparagales > Amaryllidaceae > Allium > Allium cepa. The sequence goes on from CM060931.1 coordinate 116,280,304, forward strand.
CTGAAAAATGTTAAAAATATCAATTTTATGTTTAAATCCTTTTCATTTCTTAAATTACTAAATTTTACATCTACATATGTTTAAATGTTTTATATTTGAAATACCTATAAAATTTTCAAACTATTTTTATTCATATATAAAGCTTAAAGGAAATATAATTTTTTTTATTTGATTCTTATTTTAACTATTATACTTTTTAGATAATAGAAATTCATATTTTATACATTTCCTTATATATATTTATATTAAAATTAGAAAAATAAATTTTATTCATTTCAACTATAGAGTTTTAATTCCAATTTATTCTTACGACATTTTCAATTGAATTTTAAATCCAAATTCTATTTAAAAATCTATTTTCATAAATATATATGAAATTAATACCTATTTTATTTGTTCAAATTACAAATTTGTATTTTGAAACTTTTTAATCCTGTTAATTATCCAATTAACAGATGTCCAAAAATTTGGGTTATCACATTCATGGGTGTTGTATATGGAAACGATGTTGGTTTGGGAAGAAGAAGTTTCCAAGGGAAAGTCTCGAGAAAATTTTGGTGTGACCCGAAGAAAGGATTGTGTGGTTCATCTGGAAGAATAGCTCTGGAATTTGGAATAAAAACTCGGGTTTATTGATTGGATGGGTGCTGTTCTTTTTATTTTTAACTTTTCGTGACGATGATGAACCAGATTTTTGTTATGTTTGAATAACTAGATTTTGATTTTAAAGGGAAGCTTTGTTCTAAGTTTTCAAAGTTTATATAAAAATAAATAAATTGTTTTTTTGATAAAGGTTTGAAATTTAAGGCGTTTGAATGGTTTTGAATTAGGCTAATTACTTAAGTAATTAAATGGTAATTAATTTAATATCGTTAATTAGTGTGATTAATTAAAGAGTCTTTAATTACTTAGTATAACTTATTAAAGTTTAATTAATTATTGAATGTGATTGAATAAAGTTAATTAATGGATATGGTTGATTAAATATTAATTAATTTATGCAAATAATTAATGTAACTAATTATGTTTAATTAATTAAAGAGAATTACTTGATGATGGGTTAAGTATTAAAGCTTGATTAATCAGATAATTTAATAGATTAATTAAGAAATTTAGTGTTTTAAATTTTAATTTGAAATTTAAGCTTGTGAGTTATTTTAACTGTGCAGTGATTGTAAAATGTTGTAACTCTGATGTATTAAAATGTAATTGACAGATACAACTTTCTTTGTGTAAAGAATATTATTTGATATTATATTTTATCCGCTGCGAATGTGAGATGTTGGTGTTTCTGTTCTTCTTTTTCTTCTATCTCTTTTCTTCTTTCCCTAACTATCCGGGATTTTCGGGATCGAAAATCCTGGGTCGTTACAGTTGTTTTAGGTATCAGAGCCAGGTTTGGAAATTTGCAACCGCACTCTCAATTATTATTAAAATCTATGATTTTTCTTTTAAAAATCAAGTTTTAGGATAAGAATTCAGTTTACATTCCTGAATTGCTAAATTAAGATATTTGAATTTTCACAATCCTAAGCTTTCCCGTTCACTTTTATTTCCAGAGAAATTCCAAATTTATTTTATCTTAAATAAAATTTTAAACTTTAATATATAATAAAACAAACAATTTTTGTTTGAACCTTAAATCCTAACAAAGTTTGGTTCAAGAGATAATGGATTATGACTAAATCAAGGGCCTAGAAAACAAAAAAAGGATACCATAAGTACAACAACATGCACACACATTTATTCAATCATACATACATACATACATACATACATACATACATATATATATGCATGAACTTCACAATATATTCACACAAAAACACATTCATTCTAGATCTTAACTTGCAACCAAAATCATATTTAAGCTTTAGAAAAGGTGTTACTCACCTGATATTCAGAAGAATAGAGCACCTTTGATATTGAAAAAGATTTAGACCTTTAAAACTGAGTTGCTTCTTTGCTTTTGATTTAAAAACTTGAATGCTTGTTACTGAATCTTGCGTGTATGCTATTGAAATTTGTTTGAGGATGACTCAGATTCAAAATAGCGAAAAATGCTTGTAGGCTATAGATTCATCTCAGTTTTGAAGAGGATGATTACCAGACTTGTTTTTGATAATGAAAATGAATTACAAGCTTTTGATTTTGAGGATGACAGGTTATTGATTTGAACATGATCTCTGGTTTAAGAATTAAATTTAGGCTTTTGTTGTTTGATAAATTCTGGCTTTTGGTATTAAAAAAAGAAAAATGAGAGATGAAGAAAGGAAATGGATCTTGAGAAAGTGGAAATGAATTTGCAGCCTAATTCTTAAACATTAAATCCATATATTTTCATTAGAAGGCACTAATGCCACTTGTTAACCACGCATAAAACCTTAGTTACATATGTTCATATTTATCTTAAATTTCTCTTATGTTTTATCTATATATTTATATTAATATGTATTATCAATTGGGTTTTTACATTTATTATTTTGCATATGAATATATCTTTCATTTGAAATTTCATGTATAAATATGTTTTAATGTATATACTCTTATAATGTGTCCAACTTAGTTTTTTATTGTTTGACAAATGTTAAAAATATCAATTTTATGTTTAAATCCTTTTCATTTCTTAAATTACTAAATTTTACATCTACATATGTTTAAATGTTTTATATTTGAAATACCTATAAAATTTTCAAACTATTTTTATTTATATATAAAGCTTAAAAAGGAAATATATAATATTTTTTATTTGATTCTTGTTTTTACTATTATACTTTTAGATAATAGAAATTCATATTTTATACATTTCCTTATATATATTTATATTAAAATTAGAAAAATAAATTTTATTCATTTCAACTATAGAGTTTTAATTCCAATTTATTCTTACTACATTTTCAATTGAATTTTAAATCCAAATTCTATTTAAAAATCTATTTTTATAAATATATATCAAATTAATACTTATTTTATTTGTTTAAATTACAAATTTGTATTTTAAAACTTTTTAATCTTGTTAATTATCCAATTAACAGATGTCCAAAAGTTTGGGTTATCACATTTCTCCCTCCTTAGAATCTTTTCGTCCTAAAAAAGGAACGAAGCCAGAACTTATTTAATGCTTAAAATCAATTAAATCACTTTTTGATCATTTTAAAACACTTTAAAATCTATATAATATTTCCAAAATATTTTTTATAAAAATATCATTTTATAACTCGATGTTTCAACAAGTCCGTCCTCGTTCTCACAGAAATTCGGGCATACGTTGATCAGGCGTAGGACTGAAAATCTATAAGTACTTAGTAGACTCATCATCAACATCCAATGAAAATACTTTTGAACAATAATTTTATTGAAAATATAGAAAATCATTTATTTTGGAAATAGAGGAAATATCTTGGTGAGAATGCTCTGGAAACCATCACTCCCATCCACGGTCGCAGTTAACCCGATGGTTACGTTGCCGTCCCGGCAAAATCCATAGATAACTGTAGGCCTCCGCGCCCCTCGATTACGCCATGGAACCCACTACAGATCGCAGCTACAACTGGGGTTACGTTGCTATCACAACAAAAACCCATATAACTGTAGGCCTCAGCGCCCTCGAATTCCGCTGCCAAAAAATGAAACTTCTCCACTCCCACATAGGTCGCAGTTTACCGATATAAAATCAAACGTAGACTATTGGCTCTCAGCGGCACACACGACTTTCGCTATGCTACCATAGGTCGCAGTTTACCGATATAAAATCAAATGTAGACTGTTGGCTCTCAGAGGCACACACGACTTTCGCTATGGTCTGCAGTAGATCGCAGTGACATCGAGTTACACTATCGTCACAGCATAACCCAAATGCCTCTGCAGGCATCAGCGTCCTCGACTTTCGCTACACACTACACAAAATCCTCAGGAACTAGTTTTGCCCGGACTCCTCACAAGATCAACTTTAGAACCTCCCCCTTTGAAGCTTAAGGCAGTACTAACCTATGGTACTCCTGAGAAGTTCATTTTAAGGGTGCATCTTTTTCTCCAGAGCCATTTTCAAAACACTTTATACTATACTCTTACAGTATCTTCCAAATCATACACCTAGTATGAATCTCAAATAAATCTCCTTTCTCAAAATCGATTATCCCAAAATCGATAATTCTCAAATTAGGCTTTCCAAATTCCAATATTGATTTTACCCAAAAATCAAAAGCCTTTCCAAATCCAAAGGTTCCAAAAACCTTTCTCAAAATCATTCTCATAAGATCCTTTAAATATACATATACATATACATATATATATATATATCTTTGGATCAATTCAAACTTGTGTAAATTCCCTTTTTATACTTCAAATACTTTCAAAATATCTTTTCTTCTGCCAAAAGATATAACAAGGGAAGATTTATCTTATATAACAAAGATATATAACTTTGTTTATTCCAAATTAAATATTCAAATTTGATTTCTCATTTCTTCTCTTTATAAAGTGAACCTTTAATCATAGAAATATATGATTTCCATTTTACTTCATTGTATATTTCACAAAATATACTTTCATTTCAAAAACCATTTCACAATTATTATCCACAAATTCCCAGTAACAGTTTTATTCAAACCCGTATGATGTACATATATCATCCATACGCTATACCAATCTGATCGCTCACTCGATCACACAATTTCACTTCCGAACTAGTATCGTCCACCCGACTTTCTAGTGCGGACTCAGATCTGGTTTCTTGATCAGAAACCGTCATTCTCCTTGCATAGCCATAACTATGATAGAGAATATCCAGAACCAATAAACAATCCATATCCAGGTTCGCCGTCGAAAATCAAGTGAAAAATCCCAATTCGGGTCGATATACTACCTTGAAATTCTGTGCTCGAATCCGGATCAAATTACTATACGAATAGAGTAATTTACGTACATCCTACGTATTTATCTTCATTGATTATTATCCAAATCAATTTCCTTTTCTATTCACATTCAATTTAATTTATGTTCACTTACTTCACAATTGCTTCAATCCATTTGGATTATCACTCAATTCTTATCTCAATTGGGTATTTACCCATAAACAGTTTGGACTTTCCCGGGTTAATTTTAGAAAATAGTTTGAAAAGTTATAATAGATAAGTAGCTGAAAAATAATTATTAGTTTGTAAAATAGCTGTAAAATAGTTAAGTAATTGTAAAATAGTGGGAAAATAATCAAATAGTTATATATTTTTTTAAATAATTTCAAAATAGTTGTGAAATAGTAATTAGTTGTAGAATAGTTAAAAGATAGTAATTAGTTTATAAAACAGTTGTAAAATAGTTAAATAGTTCCAAAACAATTATAAAATAAATATAAAATAATTTGGCTTTAAAAAGAAAGATTGTATATAGTAAATAGCTTAGAAAAAAAATAGATTTACATTAAAACAATTTATTTTGAAAATAGTCCAGAGTCAAACTGTTCAAATCCCAACCTCCATTTCCAATCAATACAATTTAAATTTCCATTTCCATTTGAATTTACTCAATTCCAATTTAAATAGCTTCAATTTCCATTGAAATTGATTTAACCCCAATTCAAGTTGAATTAATCCTCAATTTCTTTCCAAATTCAAATCAAATTCCATTTAATTTTAAACCTATTCAAATTTGATCATAGTTCCAAATTATTCAAATAAATTTAAATTGAACCAATTTCAATTCATACCAATTCCAGTTTGAATTAATCCCAATTCCCATTTGAAGGTGAACTCATTCAACTTCAATTTCATTTTAAAGATTATTAACAACAACGGGATGGTATTATTCAAATTACTTAAAACATCCATCCATTTCCAATTTTAAACTTTACATTAATAACCTTCTCACTTATAAGTTCAAAAACTTATTACTTTGGGTATCACATCTCATTCCAAATTTAAAACTCAACACTTAGAGTTTATCTCAAACCATCTTTGATATTATGTATATTCCTCAGATATACGTATTATTTCCTTTACACACCAAGTTATCTTTAAATTTTAAACCACCTTTTGTTTTTAATTCGAAACAAATTCCTTTAAATTTTCAAACAACTCTTGTTTGAAACAGGACCCTTTATTCAAGTACATTAAATAACATTTCCTTATCATTTGAAACAATTTTCAAATTCTGGACCCAGATTTAAAACTTCACAATTTAGTTCATCTTTAGTTCTAATTAAAATTCATACTCACATAAATGTTTTACTTCCCTAAAACATTTCATTTTGCATAATCATTAATACATATTTTATTTTTAAACACAACAATCATTCATGATATAACCAAGATTATCATATTTGGAAACCATTTATTATCATCTTATTCTGAAACTATTTTCCAAATTCAAGATTTTAATTTTAGTTTGAATCCATTTCAAACTTATCTTTATTTAATTTCAATTTGGTTGTATTTCTATTACCACTTAATTTAATTCCAATAATTTAACGACCAATTACCTTAATATTAGAAAGAAATATTGCTTTATATATCAAAATATATATTCTTACTTAGTTTCAAAGGTCCATTTTATTCTATCCCAGCCTATTAGTTTCACATATCAAATTTATAAAGAATTACTGAATTCCAATCGAAGTGGTTTCGGGTATTTACTAATACCCGACCCCGGTCTCTTCGAATCCCATGACACCTTAACCCAAGTTATTCAAGTGAATACCATTCAATTTTAAATATAGAATGCAAACTTTTACATAGCAATCCATCACCTATAGATAACCACAGTATCACAGTTCAAACCAAACATATTATATCACAAATCATTTCATATCAGATATATCAACAAATTCAAGGCATTGAATATCATTCGGTCATTCATAAGCAAGATTTATCACTTCCAAAATTAATTTACTTTACCTCTAATTAAATTAATTTCTAATCTTTAATCACTTGGATTACCTTTACTTAACAATAATTAATTACAAATCAATTAATTAATCACCTCTAATTATCCATAATTACCAATTAATCAATCCCTAATTACCACTTGATTAATCCTTAATTATAGACATCAACTAAACCAGGTTACAAATCAAAAATCAAATTACAGTTAAATGATCAACATTGAAGTTCAGTTTTTGGGTCTTCAAAACTGCTCTTCTATTCAAACATATTTCTTACAGGTGAGTAACAATTTTTATTACAATCTCTTCTTCTCTCATTTTTCAAAGATCCAAAACCGAATAAAAACTAAATCAATTTCAGACTTTCAATCTGAAGCAAAGACAAATTCAGGGATTCAACTCAACATATGATAAATCAAATCCAGTTTCGAATCAACATCAGAGTCCAATTCAAAGAAGAGAAGTTGTTCTCTGTTTTCCAAAAAACGATGAGTAACAATTTTTATAATAAAAAAAAAACTTAAGCATCCTTAAGACTGGTTGCATGTTCTTTCTCTGGAAATAGTATGTTTTGTGTGGTTATATAAATGAATTGTTTGGATGTATATATGTGTGAATTACTGTTGTATTATGTATCCCTGTTCTCAGTATTCAAGCTTAAGTTTATGATCAAAATTCATATACTCTTGATCCATTTGCTGTCAGGACTTAGTTCATAAACAAAAGTTGTTTGTTTATCCTAGATTAAAGATTAAATTTGATTTAAGTTAAAATTTATTTGAAATTGCTCTGGAAACTCAGTAGAACAGTGCAAGTTTGATTTATGTTAAAATTCAGACATATTAATTCACTGTTCAAGCATATAATCTAGAAATGTATCAAAAATCATGATTTTTAAAACTGGAATCATAATTTTTTAGAAGAAGATTAAGGGAGCAGATCGGGTTTGATCAATTTAGGAGTTTTGGGTTGCCTCTGGTGATCTGGTGGCTCGGCATGGTCGGAATTCTTACTGGTGGTAGTGGAGCCATCGGAGAGGTCAGCAAAAATGTCAGGACGGTGATCTAAGCGTTTTGGTGGCAGCGGTGACCAATTTTTGTTCTTAACCCTATTTTTGATGGTGGTCAATAAATGATCCACCATGTTTTCTCTAGTGGATCGACTGCTTCAAATTTTTGGGAAATGGAGGTGGGTGTGTTGACGAATGTGTAGCCGGAATTGCAGATATACCGGTGGTCGTTGTGGTAAGCACGAGGAGATTTCAGGGTAGGTCTTTGGTTCCAGTTTTGAGCAGTGATGCTCGATTTTGATTTCGAGTTGATGATGGAGTTCTGATGATCGTACTCTGGTCTGGGGATGATCGGCGACTTGAGTAAAGCTTCGGCGATGATCGGAGTTGGATGGAATCATAGTGCATGTGCACAGTGCTCTTCCTTGGTTTTTCTGATGAGTCTGGTTTGAGCAGAGAGGATTGTACTCGAGTTTTCTCGATTGATTCGTGTGTTTTACTCGAAGTTTTTGCAAGATCGACTCGGGTTTTTGAGTTTTAGAACCCGAGATAGTTAGTTGGTTACAGGTTTTAAAACCTGTCTGTTTTCTAAATTTTAAAATGAATTTTTAAAATTGAAAGCAAGATTTTAAAAAAAGTTTAAAATCAAAATTCCAAGGGATGAATTCAAATTAACTTTTGAATCCTAGTTTTTAAATAAATAATGTTTTAAAATTTAAATTTTTTAAACAAGTTTAATGTTTAAAGTATGTTTTAAAATGAAATGGTTTTTAAATAAAATGTTTAAAATGTTTAAAACTTATGTATATAAAATTCTTTATAAAAGTTCCTTTAACATTTGATTTAAGAGGTCCAAATGTAACGAGCCGGAAATTTTGATCCCGAAAATTCTAGATAATTAGGGAAAAAGGAAAGAGAAAGAAGAAGAAACAGAAAACTCAAACTCAGAATCTCACATTCGCAGCGGATAAAATATAATATCACATAAATAACAGTTTTACAAAGAAGAACTGTATCAGTGCACTTATATTTTTATCCGCTGTGAATGTGAGATTCTGAGTTTGAGTTTTTTGTTACTTATTCTTCCTCTTTCCTTTTTCCCTAACTATTTGGAATTTTCGGGATCGAAATTTCCGGGTCGTTACATTTGGCATCAGAGCCAGGTTCGCCGTCGAAAATCTAGTGAAAAATCCCAACTCGGATCGATATACTATCTCGAAATTCTGTGCTCGAATCAGGATCAAATCACTATGCGAACAGAATAATATACGTACATCCTATGTATTTATTTTTATTGGTTATTAGCCAAATCAATTCTGTTTTCTATTCACATTTTCTTTAATTCTATTCACATATTCTCAATTGCTTAAATCCTCGTTCGGATTATCACCTCAATTCTTATTTCAATGGTTATTTAATCATAAACAGTTTGAACTCTGTCCAGTTTAAATTTAGAAAATAGCTTGATAAATTTTAAAATAGATAAGTAGTTGAAAAATAATTTAATTTGTAAAATAGCTGTAAAACAGTTAAGTAATTGTAAAATAGTGGGAAAATAGTCAAATAGTTATAGAAATTTTTAAATAATCGCAAAATAGTAATTAGTTATAAAGTAGTTGAAAAATAGTAATTAGTTTATAAAACAGTTGAAAAGTTGTTAAATAGTTTCAAAAATAATTGTAAAACAAGTATAAGATAGTTTGACTTTAAAAAGAAAGGTTGTAGATAATAAATAGCTTGGAAAATAGGTTTATACTAAAACAATTATTTTGAAAATAGTCCAGAGCCAAACTGTTCAATTCCAATTTAAATAACTTCAATTTCCATTGAAATTGATTTACTTCCAATTCAAGTTGAATTAATACTCAATTTCCTCCTGGCAATAGATTCAACAAGGGGAGATTTATCTTATATAACAAAGAAACATAACTTTATTTATTCCAAATCAAATATTCAAATTTGATTACTCTATAGATCACCTACCAAATTACTTACTTCCAAAAAGTAAGTTATTACTATAAAAATAACAAATTTCCATTTAATTTCATCATATATTTCACAAAATATATTTTCCACTTCAAAAACCATTTTACAGTTCTTACCCACAAACTCTCAATATCAATTTCATTCCAATCCGTACGATGTACACATATCATCCGTACGCAATATCAATCTGATCGCTCACTCGATCACACAATTTCTCTTTCAAACTAGTATCGTCCACCAGACTTCCTAGTGGGACTCAGATCTGGTTTCTTGATCAGAAACCGTCATTCTCCTTGCATAGCCATAACTATGATAAAGAATATCCAGAACCAATCAACAACCCATATCCAGGTTCGCCTCCTGAGTTCCAGAACGTCCTTACCTGAAAATCCGTAATACTCGGTCTGACCCGAGCATTACATCAAAGTAACACCCGAGTCAGGCTGGAAACCAGCGTGAGTAAACCCATAACAAGAAATGCTAAGCTATATACTTAAGTGAAATACCAGGATAACTCGCACTTCCCTACGAGTTTTAATCTTATTTAAGTCAAACATTTATCTTAAAACAATATCCAAGAATCATTATCCAGTTTAAATATCCATGATACTTAACTTATTTCATTCAAGCCTGTTTGCATCTAAACTCAAATTTATAATGAATCGAAGTGATTTCGGGTATTTACTGATACCCGACCCCGGTCTCTTCGAATTCAAAGTCATATCTAATCCAAGTTGTTAAGTTTAATCAGTACAATTCATATCCATGATATCATATCACATAACAATTCAACTCAGATAGGTAATCTACTTTATCACAGTTCAACCCACTCATATCATAGCACATCTCAATCGCCCATCAAAGATATAATCAGTCCAAGTCATCCCATATCATTCAACCATCCATAACTAGATTTATTAGATATATAATTCCCAATTAATTTAATTAATCTTCAATTAAATTAATTTCCAACTTTAATCACTTAGATTACCTTAATCCTGCATACTCAGCACTTATTAATTACAACCCAATTAATAAATCATTCTTTAATCATCCATCTTAATTAATCACCTTTAACTAATTATCTTTTAATTACAATAAGTAATTAATTCTAAATAAATTACACAAATTAATTAGCCTTCCCCCATCACATTAATGATCCCTTAATTACTTTTATAAGGTAATTAATTAACTGATTTATATAAATTAAGGTTTTAAGTAATTAGTGATTTATTAATTAATTAAGAAGTTAATTAATTATTTTAAGCAATTAAGAATAGTTAGTTACTGAGTGGGGTTAATCAAGGTTGACTAATGAATGTAATGTAATTAGAAGAATAATTAATTAATGGAAGAAATTAAAGGATCATCAATTAATGTAATTAAGGAAAATAATTAAAGAATAATTAATCTATAATTAAAGATTAATTAACTGATTTATAGGGTAATTAAGGGATGAATTACCCAGTTGTAATTAATGAGATGAATGTGATTAATTAATTTGTTAATTAAAGATAGTTACTGGATAATTGATTAAGTATAATTGCTTAATGAGATTGATAAGTGTAATTACTTAGTGAATTAACTGATGGATAAATTACTAAATATAATTAATTAAAGGGAAACTACTTAATGGAAAGTAATTAGGGTCAATTACTTAGGAGAAGTAATTAAGGATTAATTACTAGATGTAATTAATTGAAGGATTAATATAATTAATTAAGGAATTAATTAATTAAGGAAAGTAATTACAGGATGGTTTATTACTGTTTATGATTGATTATGACTTATTAAGGGAAGTAAATAATTAAGGATCATTAATTAATGTAATTAATTAACGTTATTAATGAAAGTAATTAAAGATTAATTGCTGTAAATGGATAAGGATAATTACTTTATGTAATTGAAGATAATTAATCAAGGATGATTAATTAGGATGGAAAAATTAAAAGATCATTAATTAATTGATTTGTAATTAATTAATGATTAAGTAAGGTAATCTAAGTGATTAAAGGATTAGTAATTAATTTAATCAGAGATAAATTAAATTGATTTTGGAAATGATCCATCTTGCTTATAAATGATTGAATAATGATTAAATATCTTGAATTGATTGATATCTCTGATATGAAATGTTTTGTGATATGATATGTTTGGCAGGACAAAGATATGGTAATTATCTATCGATGATGAATTGCTGGAAAAAAAATGGAAAAAATGACATCTTGTATATAAAGTTGAATTGTAATTCACTTGAATAACTTGGGTTAAGATGGTTACTGAATTCAAAGAGACCGGAGTCGGGTATTAGTGAATACCCGAAACCACTTTGATTCTTTATAAATTGATTTGTGAAATCAATAGGCTGAAATGGAACGATTTAAGTGAATTGGAGTATTTAATCTAAGTTTTGGTACTTAGAAATTTGTGAGTGAATTAAGTAATGTCTATAACATTGTGAATTTATAATTGATACAAGCTACCTGGGTTTATGTAGGATGTATGCTTTTTGTTCCATGTTAGATGGGTTTACTCCCGCTGGTTTCTAGCCTGACCCGGGTGTTACTTTGATGTAATGCTCGAGTCCGACTGAGTATTACAGATTTTAAGGTAAGGACGTTCTGGAGCTCAGGAGTCGAGCTGGATGGAAGGAACGTATGTAGAGTATTCCACTGTGATATTGTAGTTTATCTAGGACATGTTGTTTTAAACTGTCCAGTGTTGTGTAATGGTTGTAACTCTGATGTATAAAAATATAAGTGTACTGATACAGTTCTTCTTTGTAAAACTGTTATTTATGTAATATTATATTTTATCCGCTGCGAATGTGAGATTCTGAGTTTGAGTTTTCTATTTCTTCTTCTTTCTCTTCCCTTTTTCCCTAACTATTTGGAATTTTCGAGATCGAAATTTCCGGGTCGTTACATTTCCAAGGAAAATTCAAAACTCAATCTTAGAGTTTATTTCAAATATACATATTTATTTCCTTTACACACCAAGTTACTTTAAATTTTAAATTTAAACAAAAATATATTTTAAATAAATAAGAAATTATCTTTGTTGTTAAGAAATATAAACCTTAAATTTCAAATATATATAAATTAAAAGAAACCTGGCTCTGATACCAAATGTAACGAACCTGAAATTTCGATCCAGAAAATTCCAGATAGTTAGGGAAAAGAAGAAAGAGATAGAAGAAAAAGAAGAACAGAAACACCGATATCTCACATTCGCAGCGGATAAAATATAAATAACAAATAATAACAGTTGTACAAAAGGAAAACTGTATCGATCAAATTACACTTTAATACATCAGAGCTACAACATATATACAAACATTGGACAAATATAATTTAACATGTCTCAGATATATACAACAATATAATACCGCGGAAACACTCCATATGTTCCTGCCATCCAGCTCGTCTCCTGAGCTCTAGAACGTCCTTACCTGAAAATCTGTAATACTCGGTCTGACCCGAGCATTACATCAAAGTAACACCCGGGTCAGGCTGGAAACCAGCGTGAGTAAACCCATCTAACAAGAAAATACTGGTGTAATACACTTATCTAAAACCCGGGGTAGCTCATATCAATTTATAAATTCACAATTTGTTATTGTCAACATTTTTTTCACACATCAATCTCTAAGTACTAAAACTTAGATTAATTAGTCCAATTTACTTAAATCATTCCATTCCAGCCTATTGATTTCACAAATCTATATAAAATTTTATAGAGATTACAAATCGAAGTGGTTTTGGGTATTTACAAATACCAGACTCTGGCCTCTTCGAATTCAATACCATCTCATCCAAATTATTCAAGTGAAACACAATTCAAAGTTCAAATACAGGGTGTCACCTATACATATTAATTCATCATCGATAGGTAACCACATTATCTCAGTTTAACCCAACATATCATATCACATAGCATCACAAATCACATATTCGAGATATCAATCAATCTAAGATATACAATATTATTCGATCATTAATAAGCAAGATAAATTAGTTATACCATTTCTAATTAATTTAAACAAATTAAATTAATTACTTCAATCACCCCTAATCCTGCTACTTTTCATTAATTAATTACAAACAAATTAATTAATCATCCTTTAATTTTCCATTTTAAATTAATCATCCTTGATTAATTATCTTCAATTACATAAAGTAATTATCCTTTAATTAATTACACAAATTAATTATCCTTAACCATTTACAGTAATTAATCTTTAATTACTTTCATTAATTACATTAATGATCCTTAATTAATTACTTCCATTAATCAACCTTAATCAATCATAAACAGTAATTAACCATTCTGTAATTACTTACCTTAATTAATTTACTTCTTAATTAATTATATTAATCCTTTAATTAATTACACAAAGTAATTAATTCTTAATTACTTCTCCTAAGTAATTAACCCTTAATTACTTCATTAATTATATTAATTAATGATCCTCTAATTACTTCCATAAAGTAATTACCCCCCTTATAAAACCCATCACATTCATAAATCAATTATAAAAAGTAATTAACTATTTCAAATTGAATTTTGATTTAAATACAAATGTAACGACCCGGAAATTTCGATCCCTTAATTACTTTTATAAAGTAATTAACAATGATTTATTACATTTATCCTTAATTAATTACTCAAATTAATTACCCTATAATTACTTACATTGATTAATTATCCCTTAATTAATCACGCTTCATTAATTAGCTAACCCTTGATTAATTTCCTTAATCTATCAATCCTTAATCAATTACACTAAGTAATTAATCCTTAATCACTTCCCTAAAGTAATTATCTTTAACAGTTTTCATCAAGTAATTATTCCATTGGTTAATTATCCTCTATTAATTAACCTTGATCATTAATTTAATCTTTAATTACCACTTAGATAAATTAGCCTTAACTATTCACATTAATTACCTTTTAATTAACCTCCTTATTAATGATCCCCTAATTACTTCCAGTAATTAATTCTTTTAATTAATTACATTTAAAAAATAATCTTTAATCACTTCATTACTTAATCTCATCCAGTAATTTACTAACCTTTATTTACTTACATAATTAATAAATCACTAATTACTTAAGACCTTGATTTATTTAAAAGATATAACATTTTATATTTATTAATTTCTTTAATTATCTTTTAAATCAATCCTTATTGAATAAACTTTAGAAAATACTCTATCACCGTTTTATTTACTTGAACCTTAAAAGATAAATTAAGGATTTAAAATCACTCCATCTTCTAATCATTTCTTAATTACAATATCAAGTTTTTATTTAAGATAAACTTTCAAACAAAGGTTGTATATATTATAAAAACGCTTTTAACTTAATAAATTTAACAAAATTTATCTTAACCTATTTATTTATCTTAACCCATTTATTTATCTTAAACTCAATCAACACTTAATATTTCAAAGGAATGAGTTAAAAAAATTGTCTAAATCTAAATCTAAATATATTTTATTTAAAACTTTTTCATTCAGACAAAACAACATAGATAACAGGAGCAACCGAACCCAAATTCTCGAGTTCAAAACCCAGCAAACCCCTACCCTATTTCTCGAGCAAAATCCTACTACACTTCGAGTTCGTTCCCGAGGCAACAACTTCTTCCCAATCTTCATCTTCATCTGACATATTGTGCACCAATGCACTTGCACAGATGGCCACCGACGATCTAACTTCACCTCCTATTGTTGACAAGTCACCGATCCACTCCACACTCAATTACAACCATCCAAATCGATCATCAATCTCGAAATCACAATCGAGCCAATCAGTCGAACAGAAACAACAACTTTGATCGGAAAATCTATCATCTCCGATGATCTCGACCACGAGATTCCTCTCCCATCAACCAGAAGCTACGCCACTACTTTTGCCTCGATTTCCCTCCATCGTGATCTAACACGATCCATCCCCAACATCAGAACACCTCAACAAAAACGAGGGATAAAAACCACTTCTAAACCCTAAATCAGCATCGCCCGCCAACCTCGGTGATCAGAAAATTCACCCTATATTTTTCTCGCCACTACCCATCCACGAGCTACCACCAGCAAGAAACTCGATCACCCAGATCAACCCGTTCACCAGAAAATGATGAAAACACCAATCACGTTCAATTCACAATATATCGCGATTTTTAAACCTAAAATTCATGATTTTATTTTTAAAAATCATCATTCCAGATGATACATCAGATTATAAGCTTGAATACATAATTTATTCAAATTGAGATTTTGATATATTCATTCTTTACTGAATCCTTTATTTTGTAAAAAAAACCAACTTTAAATCTTCTCTGGAAATATTTTTAAATCAAATCCCTTATTATTACCAACAAGTTTGATTTAAACATTAATTCCTACAAGGATTGGAGAGACATATTGATTGATTTTTTTTTTAGTTTGAACTCTATAAAAATCTAAAACCAGAGCTCTGCATTCACATATCTATTATATACATACATACATACACACTAAGTCAAAACATATTCATACCCATGCATGTATTCAGATTTCATTTATTAGGACATTATCACAAATGATAGTCATAAGCATCAAAATAAAAACAGATCTGGGATTAAAATAGAGAAGCTTACTCACCTTTGACAAAACTGCAGAGATGATTTAAAAACCGAGATGAATATTTGAAACCGGACACTTTTGAATTGCAGAAAGCTTTGAAAACTGAGATGAAGCTTTGAAAAATTGGAAGAACTTCAGATTTGAATGATGCTTGAACTTGATTTTTGTTTGATTCCAGGTTGCATCATTAAAGAAACTGTGTCTTGGTTACAGGCTTGTATTTGATATGGGTAAATTAATTATAGGTTTTGATCTTTGAAATAAGAATGGTTACGGGATTGATCTTTTGATTTGGAAAATGTATTATAGGAATTTGTGTTTTGAGCTTGAAGAGTGTTTACTGATTTTCTTTGTGGTTTGCAGGGTAGAATAGGTTGAGTTTTTCTTTGAGTTTAGAATTAAGATTAGAAAAAGAAATAAGTATGAAAGATGTATACTTATATAATCTAATTTATGATTTTATAAAAAAAAATTAAGAAAAATAAACTAAAGGGGTGACACTTGTCCTATACCTTATTTAATTTTTTAACCCATCTTATCAAGTGTATTTAAAAGCTAACACATGTATTTATGTATTTTTATTTATTTTTAAATTGATTTGAAAAGCTTTTTATATAAACTGCCTAACTAATTAATACATTTCTAATTTAATAAAGGCCTTTGTAAATTTATAAAAATAAAACCTTTTCTTTAAAGAAAATTAAAATAAAACCAATTATATTTTAAATAAAATCATATATAGTGTATTTAATCCATTTATAAATGTAATTATAAGACTTTTGTATTTATTTACTATTTAAATAAATACTTTCATAATTTATATAAATAAAATCTTTAAGGAAAACAATATAAAACAAATTATATTCTAATGAAAACTTAATATATATATTTTTATATCCAACTATTTTAAAATAATTAACTTTAAAGATTCAAATTTTAAATTCAAATTCAAAGTTTTAAAATCAAATTTAAAATTAACTTAAACATATATATATTAATTCAAACTAACACATTATTATTATTGTGTGAAAATATCAATTTTGCCAATTTAAATAAATATACCAGGAGGATTATCAAACCAATACTTATTAAGGTATATATTTTATTACCAGAATTGTTTATTTAACTTATAAAGAAGTATTTCTACTAATTAAATCCAGTTAATTTATTAATTACAGATATACTAAAATCCGGGTTATCACATTTCTCCCCTCTTAATATCCTTTCGTTCTCCAAAAGGAACGAAGCCAGAATTAATTAAAATGATTATTATCAGAAAAATTATTCTTTAATACATTTTACTATAAACTCTTTTTATTAAGAAATTTTAAAACACTTTTTTAATATATATATATATATATATATATATATATATATATATAGCCAAAATAGTTTTATAAAAATATTTTTTTATAACTTGATGTCTCAACAAGTCCATCATTGTTCTCACAGAAATTCGGTCATACGTTGATCAGGTGCAAGACTGAAAATCTATAAGTACTTAGCAGACCCATTTCAACATCTAGTGAAAATACTTGGAAAATAATTTTATTGAAAAATATAGAAGACATTTTTGAAAATAGAGGAAATATCATTGGTGAGAATTCTCTAGAAATCATCACTTTAAATCATCTCGAATTATACAAATTCGAGTTAAATTTTCAAATGTTGATTTAATTCCTTTAAATCAAATTAACCTTTACCTTTTTAATTTAACAATCCCAAATCTTTACACAATTTAATTCTGAGTCCAAATTTCAGAATTCCATTTAAAATTCCCTTTACTTAACTTATTTCAAAGTTCAAATAATAACTCAAATTCTTTTAAACAATTTAATCTTTTAAGACCCAATTTACCACCCAATTTCAACTTTGAAACCAATTTTTAGCAATCTCAGTTGCAATTTATTACAAAGTAATATTGCTTTATATATATCAAAATATATTCTCATATAAATCATTTAAATTCATTATATAAGAAAATAACAAGTACTCTCTCATTAAGATTAGTAAATAAATTAATCATTTAACTTGAAAATTTAAGTTGAACAGGTTAATCTAACCTTCCATTCAAATATTTAAGAACTTTTAATCAGATGTTAAAGAACACTCATCTTAAAAAAGAAATTTATAAGGTTTTAAAACCAAATTATTTAAAATATACTTTGGACATTTAAAGCCGTTTAAACATTTTAAATTTATAAAATCAATTCATTTCAAAACTAGGATACAATTTAATTTGAACCCACACTTACACTTGATTTAAAACTTGATTTTTAAATATAATCGAGTAATTTAGTTCAAACATTTATTTATATAAGTTTCTCTATATAAATGTTTCTTTAATATTTGATTTAAAAAGGTTTATAAAATTGATTTAAATTTGGTTAATTTTAAATTTGTTGATCATTTTAGAAATCTTAAATTTGAAATGAAATTTAAAGGTAAATTTGAAAGTACAATGTTTTTAAACGTGTTTGTGAATGATAATTAAATCATTAATAAGGAAAATGTTCTTATTTTGAAGTTAATAAAGATTTAATGATTTATGATTCATTAAATTATTAAGATAATTAATTAAATTAATTAATGATTTGGATTAATTTATTAAGTAATTAAGAGTTTAAATTAATTAATTAAGGTTTAAGTTAATTAACCAAGGTTTATTAATGTGAAATTAAGATCATTAATTAGATAAGTTAAGATGTTTAATTAATGATTAAGAAATTAATTAATCAAGTAATTAAAATTAATTAAGTATCAGTTAATCACTTAATTAATTAATAATTAGAGATTAATTAATTAGTTATTAAAGATTAATTAATTTGTAATTAATAATGATTAATCTAAGTTTAATTACTTAAGAGAAGTAATTAAAAGAATTAATAATAGTTAATGAAAATCATTAACTAGGATTATTAAATAATTAATTAATGTGATTATTTAATAATTAATTATATTAATTAATTAAGGATAATCAATTGTGAAATTGTTTAAGTATAATTACTTAATGAAAGTAATTAAAGGGATTAATTACTCAGTGTAATTAATTAAATAAATGTGATTAGTTTAAGTTAATTAATTAGTTTAATTAATTTAAATAATCATTGAATGATGGGTTAAGTATAATTACTTAATGCGATTTATAAAGTAATTACTTAGTGAAGTAATTAGTGGATAATTACCGGATGTAATTAATTGAAGATTGAAAGTAGTTTTAATTACCTTGTGTAATTAATAAGAAGGATAATTACCTGGAGAAAGTAATTAATAATTAATTACTTAGTGTAATTAATTTAAGTATTGATTAATATAGTTACTTGAAGATAATTAAGTGATGTAATTAATTAAGGGTGATTAATTACTAATGGCGAATAATCAAGGCTGATTAAAGAATAATTAAGTAAAGATTAATTATTAAATATGATTAATAATTAATTAAAGAAGTAATTAAGGATCATTAATTAATATAATTAATGATGTAATTAAGGATTGATTAATTAAGATTAATTAATCAATAATAAGTGATTATAGAATAATTAATTAATGCAATTAATTAAGAATTAATGCAATTAGTTATATTTAATTAATTTATGAAGTAATTAAAGGTTAATTACTATAAGTGGTTAAGAATAATTAATTTGTGAAATTAATTAAAGGATAATTACTTGAATGTAATTAAAGGATAATTAATCAAGGGTGATTAATTAAGGTGGATAATTAGAGAATAATTAATTAATTGATTTGTAATAAATTAATGGTTATGTAAGCAAGATTTATATTGATGAAGTAATTAATTTAATTTACTTTAAATTAATTAAAGATGGAAGTAATTAATTTAATTCATTTTAAATTAATTATAGATGGTGATTAATCCTTGCTTATGTATGAATGGATGATATTGATTGCCTTGAATGGTTTGTGATCTCAGATATGAGATAAATAATGTTGTGTGATATGGATGCTTTGGCTGATTATCTATTGTGATATGTGAATTATCTGTTTAATATGATAATGTGGATTATCTGTTGTGATGATAATGTTGATTATCTATTGTGATATGTGAATTATCTATCTATGTATATATAGATAATAAAATTGAATTGTTTTAACTTTAAAACAACTTGAACCTAAAAGACGGCGTTTTGGATTTCGATAAGACCGGATCGGGTTTCCAGATTTGGATATCGAAAAACCACATCGATCCAAATTTATGATAGGTCGTGAATCTCAAGTGAAGATGAAGATTCAGAGTGCAAGGGTTATCGTCGTTAACTCTGAGGGTGATTCCAAATGAGTGTAATGAGATAATTCATTCGATTTCATTCGTGGTAATCGTAGCCTCAAGCCTCATCAACTGGGAATGGCTAAAACAGGGGAGGTGCAGCAAGGCTGAGTGGGTCATGCCCAAGTAGGATGATATTTCCCCCTGTCTAGAGGTCCCTTTTTATTCGGCTTAGTGGGCAGTTGGATATGCGCACCAACTGCGGGGTTTCTTATTCGGGACTATCCAGTAAGGGATGGTTTCGGCCTTGTGTTTTAGGGGATTGGGAGTAATCCTCGGTACGGTGATCTATGCCCCGTACTGTGACGGGCGATACCCCAATAGCCGTGCCATTGTATGGAATCCAAACTCCAATAGGTGCCGTACATTTTAGTTGTGCCCAACTATGTTGGAACGTGAGATGTAATCATTCCAGCTGTTTCTGTATTTTACTTGAAAACCTAGACCCTATTATAATATCACTGGATTTCCTATCAAATGTTTTGGTTAGCATAAGGTAAAAACTTTCTCATGTTTATGTGTGGGAAGTCTTACGTGATACCTTTCTTTTCAAAGGTTTTTCGAAAGTTAAGCAACTTTAACTCGTTTACTCACACCAGACCCATGTATGACCCAAGTGTTTATTTTCTGTTTTATTAAACCCTTGGGTACTCATATTGTGTATGAGTAGTCGAGAGATTCAGGTTAGCTTTGACGAATTGTGAAGGAGCAATGGAGCAGGAGGCTTCAGCGTTGTAGATATGTATAGTGTTCCGCTATGTTTGGTATCTCTGTGTTGTATTTGTATTGAGTTGTAATAACTAGACATGCGTTTATAACTATCTAGTATGTGATGTATAATCTGTGTAACTCTGATTGATGTTATATACTATGTAATACTTATGCGATTAATATAATTTATTCATTCCGCTGTTGAGATTCTGATGTTGTTTCTTTCTTTCTTCTCTATCTTTTCTCTTTTCTATCCCGTTCTTTCTTATTAATGATGCGTCATTCTGTGTAATGAATGGCAGGTCGTTACAGTACATCACCGTATCGAGGATTACTCCCAATCCCCTGCAACACAAGACCGGAACCATCCCTTACTGGATAGTCTCGAAGAAGACAACCCCACAGTTGGTACGCATATGCAACTGCCCACTAAGCCGAATAAAAAGGGACCTCTAGACAGGAAAAAATCTTGTCCTACTTGAGCATGACCCACTTAGCCTTACTGCACCTCCCCTGTTTTAGCCATTCCCGGTTGATGAGGCTTGAGGCTACGATTACCTTTATAGTACACGTCTATCTTAGAATGCTCATCGTCTACCTAACGATGTTCTGAAAGCATTCAATCCATACAAGTTCGTTCCGGGTTCGAACGAAACCGAAGACATTATTTCGTTAAACTCATTTTGGAATCACCCTTAGAGTTAACGACGATAACCCTTGCACTCTGAATCTTCATCTTCACTTGAGATTCACGACCTATCGTAAATTTGGATCGATGTGATTTTCGGATATCCAAATCTGGAAACCCGATCCCGGTCTTATCGAAATCCAAAACGCCATCTTTTAGGTCCAAGTTGTTTTAAAGTTAAAACAATTCAATTTTATTATCTATATATACACAGATAGATAATTTACATATCACAATAGATAATCAACATTATCATCACAACAGATAATCCACATTATCATATTAAACAGATAATCCACATATCACAACAGACAATCAACCAAAGCATCCATATCACACAACATTATTTATCTTATTTCTGAGATCATAAACCATTCAAGGCAATCAATATCGTCCATTCATACATAAGCAAGGATTCATCACCATCTATAATTAATTTAAAATGAATTAAATTAATTACCTCCATCTCTAATTAATTTAAAGTAAATTAAATTAATTACTTCATCAATATAAATCTTGCTTACATAACCATTAATTAATTACAAATCAATTAATTAATTATTCTCTAATTATCCACCTTAATTAATCACCCTTGATTAATTATCCATTCAAGTAATTATCCTTTAATTAATTTCACAAATTAATTATTCTTAACCACTTATAGTAATTAACCTTTAATTACTTCATAAATTAATTAAATATAATTAATTACATTAATTCTTAATTAATTACATTAATTAATTATTCTATAATCACTTATTATTGATTAATTAATCTTAATTAATCAATCCTTAATTATATCAATTAATGATCCTTAATTACTTCTTTAATTAATTATTAATCATATTTAATAATTAATCTTTAATTAATTATTCATTAATCAGCCTTGATTAAATGCCATTAGTAATTAATTACCCTTAATTAATTACATCACTTAATTATCTTCAAATAACTCTATTAATCAATTCTTAAATTAATTACACTAAGTAAATAATTATTAATTACTTTTTCTATGTAATTATTCTTCTCATTAATTACACAAGGTAATTAAAACTACTTTCAATCTTCAATTAATTACATCCAGTAATTATCCACTAATTACTTCACTAAGTAATTACTTTATAAATCACATTAAGTAATTATACTTAACCCATCATTCAATGATTATTTAAATTAATTAAACTAATTAATTAACTTAAACTAATCACATTTATTTAATTAATTCACTGAGTAATTAATCCCTTTAATTACTTTCATTAAGCAATTATACTTAAACAATTTCGCAAATGATTATCCTTAATTAATTAATATAATTAATTATTAAATACGATTAATAATTAATTAAAGAAGTAATTAAGGATTATTAATTAATATAATTAATGATGTAATTACGGATTGATTAATTAAGATTAATTAATCAATAATAAGTGATTGTAATTAATTAAGAATTAATGTAATTAATTATATTTAATTAATTTATGAAGTAATTAAAGGTTAATTACTATAAGTGGATAAGAATAATTAATTTGTGAAATTAATTAAATGATAATTACTTGAATGTAATTAAAGGATAATTAATCAAGGGTGATTAATTAAGGTGGATTGTAGCGAATAATTAATTAATTGATTTGTAATTAATTAATGGTTATGTAAGCAAGATTTATATTTATGAAGTAATTAATTTAATTTACTTTAAATTAATTAGATATGGAAGTAATTAATTTAATTCATTTTAAATTAATTATAGAAGGTGATTAATCCTTGCTTATGTATGAATGGATGATATTGATTGCCTTGAATGGTTTATGATCTCAGGTATGAGATAAATAATGCTGTGTGATATGGATGCTTTGATTGATTATCTATTGTGATATGTGGATTATCCGTTTAATATGATAATGTGGATTATCTGTTGTGATGATAATGTTGATTATCTATTGTGATATGTGAATTATCTACTTGTGTATTTATAGATAATAAAATTGAATTGTTTTAACTTTAAAACAACTTGGACGTAAAAGATGGCGTTTTGGATTTCGATGAAACCGGGATCGGGTTTCCAGACTTGGATATTCGAAAACCACATCGATCCAAATTTACGATAGGTCGTGAATATCAAGTGAAGATGAAGATTCAGAGTGCAAGGGTTATCGCCGTTAACTCTGAGAGGATGATTCCAAAATGAGTGTAACGAGATAATGCCTTAGGTTTCGTTCGAACCCGGAACGAACTTGTATGGATTGAATGCTTTCAGAACATCGTTAGATGGACGATGAGCATTCTAAGATAGATGTGTTCTATAAAGGTAATCGTAGCCTCAAGTCTCATCAACTGGGAATGGCTAAAACATGGGAGGTGCAGCAAGGCTAAGTGGCTCATGCCCTAGTAGGACGAGATTTTCCCCTGTCTAGAGGTCCCTTTTTATACGGCTTAGTGGGTAATTGGATATACGCACCAACAGCGGGGTTGTCTTGTTCGGGACTATACAGTAAGGGATGGTTCCGGCCTTGTGTTGCAGGGGATTGGGAGTAATCCTCGGTATGCTGATCTAGGCCCCGTACTGTGACGAGCGATATCCCAGTATCCCTGACATTGTATGGAATCCAAAATCCAATAAGTGTCGTACGTTTTAGTTGTGCTCAACTATGTTGGAACGTGAGATGTAAGCATCAGCTATTTCTGTATTTTACTTGAAAACCCTAGACCCTATTATAATATCACTGGATTTCCTATCAAATGTTTAGGTTAGAGTAAGGTAAAAACTTTCTCATGTTTATGTGTGGGAATTCTTACGTGATACCTTTCTTTTCAAAGGTTTTTCAAAAGTTAAGAAACTTTAACTCGTTTACTCACACCAGACCCATGTCTGACCCAAGTGTTTATTTTCTGCTTTATTAAACTCTTGGGTACTCATATTGTGTATGAGTGATCGAGAGATTCAGGTTAGCTTTGACGAATTATGGAGGAACAATAGAGCAGGAGGCTTTTGTAACGACCCGTTAAATTAATAATATTAAATGAATTGAATTAATATAATTTCTAATCTAATTGAGAATAAATGTAGAAATTTGGTATAGTAGTTGTAATTTAGTGTAACAATAAAATTTTATGACAATAGATTTGGATAATGTAGATTTTCACAATTTGATTTAAAGTTAAATATAAGAAACTGGTATAAGGGTTGAATTAGTGAATATCAATAAAAAGATTAAGTAGAATGGAATTCATTTAATATAAAATAAATAGTGGAAGACTTACATTGGATTGTAAAATGGATAGTAACTAAATAAAAGGTGACCGCTGAATAAATCAATGCAATAAGTGTTGATAAGGAGATTTAATGAATGTTGTCAATAATAAATGGACTTAAGATTGTAATAAAATTTGTTTCGCCTATGTAAATTTTATGTATTGATAAGCCATAATTAAATTTGAAATTTGGTAGTAAATAGGGGATAAGTTGACTAAGGCAATTAGTAATTTAATAAATGAATGCATAGTAAGTAAGTGGAAATGTATGCATAAAAATATTTTCATATATGGGATAATTACAACAGTTTACCCATTTATCTAATGTATATAATTGAATCTAAATTTAGGGCAACATTTTGTTATTGATGGTATAAGTGAATTTGAATAAAAGGGTAAAAATTATGTAGATTTAACATGTATTGAGTATATAGCTAAGAAGGGCATTCGATGTAAATGAATCTAAATTAACGTGTCTAGTCAATAAAGGAGAACTTTAAGGGAATAAATATAAATGAATGTATTTGGGGAATGGAGTCCTTTTATATGTTGAATAGTATAAAGTTGTTATTAAGAATGAACGTTACTTTAGTAATTATTAATATGGTAACGGAAGAGTGTATAAATTTTATAGTAACGTAAAAACGTATTGTAAGATAATAATTAAGTGTAGAATTATAAAATGTATTTATGACAACAAATTTTGTAAGTTATTTATTCTATTAGTTGTTAAGTTTTATTTATGTGTAAGTTAACAATATTACAATTCAATTGAATACAGTAATTTATGCAAACAAAGGATGAACATTTGGAAGTATTACTGTAGTGATATATATATAAGAAACGGTAACTTTGTAGTTGGGGAATAATTGATTTATTTGTGAGTCGTAATCAAATAGAGTCAAATTTATTAGAATTTATTACAATTTATGGGATTAATTGCAGTAACCTTTGAAGATTTATTCACTAAAATAATTGACGATGGAAATTATATGTAAATTTGCTTTTAGTTAATTTAAAATATCCAGAGGGCTAGAAATGACACAAATCTACTAGTTTAGAAATTTACAATAAAAAGTGGTAAGTAATTTTTCTAAATATTTAGATAGTAGAAAGATGTAGATTTAGATTGGAATTTATTATTTAACTATTTCATAAGTTGAGATCTAAGTTTAGAATTGAGATTTTTAATGTATAGATATTGAGCCAATGTTAGTTTCATTAAATTGACATCAATAACCTTGAAGGACAGAAAGAAAGTGAATTTAATAAATTTAATCAAACTTATAATGTTGAATTTATTAAAATTGGAATTAATATTTAAGTTAAGAATTTACATTTGAATTGATGAATAGAACAACCATTGACACTTAAATTGTTTAGAATTGGAGTAAATAGTTAAGAAAATTTAAAGGGAGAAAATTTGGTCAATTTTTGAATTCAGATGTAAAAATTGGATTTTTATAATTTATTTAATTTATTTAATGAATATTTAAAAATAGCCATTTTGGCCACGGACTCGGATTTCGACGAAACCAGTTTCATCGGATCCGTATCGGTGAATTATTATAAGGTTTCAAGTTTCGTATCGATCGGACTTGTCGTTTGATCGTACGGGAGTGAAACGCCTTGAAATCAATTTTAATAAAATCAATTTGAAATCAATTTGGAAATTTTGTTTTCAGCATAACTTCTTCATACGATCAAATTTGGACGTGAAACTTTTTCCATCGCGTTCAGAATATCTTAAAATACCTATTTGGACATATAGACTTAATAAATTCGGTTCCGGAGGCACAGCGGGCTTTTTGGGCCATAGTTTGTTCCGCACGTTCATTCTACGGTCTATCTACTCTATCTCTAACCCCTCTATATAAACCTAGCTACAAGCCCTAGCCTCCGCCTGTTTTCATTCATCTGCGCGTATACTTTCTTCAAGCTCCTCTTCTTCTTCAATGGGTGCAAACCCTAGATCCAATCAATTCAAAAATAAAATGAAATTTTAAACTACTCCAAAAATTTTGAAAAAAATATATGTTGAAGATTTTGGCAAGCGCAACTCAGATCTACGGTCCGTTTTTCAATGCGAGTTTCTATGCGTCCAGATCTGAGCCAAACAGTTACGACCGTTCATCATCATCGCAAAAAAGTTTGTCGGATGGCGAAACCCTTTCTGGGTATTGTAGAGTGGACCGAGAGGACTGCATCTATGTAGTTTATTTGGTGAATCGACGGTTAGATTTGGAGTTAAAATTCATTAGGGCTTAAAGGGTTGTGGCGGCTGCTGTTAGATTTGCAGTCGAACGGCAACGTGGAGGAGGATCGAAGGGCCGAGGCGGCCACCTGGAGGTAGGGTAGTCATCTCGGTGGGGCCAGGCGCGGCAGATCATCACCAGAGGTGGAGCGTTGTGGATGCGGCCGAGTGATGTTTCGTGCAGAGTGCGTTCGCATGGAAGGAACAGCAGGCTTCGGCCTGGAAATATTGCGTGCAGAGGGAGGACGTGAGTAATACTTGGTGATGTGGCAAGTCTGTAAATGTGTACCATTCTTTGCTATTTTAAAATTTAATTCAAGTGCAAATTTCGACATAACTCTCGCATACGATCTCCGATTCACGTGAGATTTTTTTTTATCAGGATCGTAATTAAATTCCGGACCTGATGACGTGGGTTTGGATGAATTTGGAGACCGTCAAATTTTTGGGTTTAAATTGGGTTTGAATCCAATTTAAATTCAAAAGGTGAGTGTTTTAATCCACTCACAACTTCTAAAGGTTTTTATGTTTGTTAAATTCATTTTTAGATATGAGTAGAAATTTATTTACAACTATTTGGCATGTTTATTCATCATATCTGTTAATTTGCATTTATTTAGTTTAACTGTTAATTTAGTTTATTTATTTCATATTAATTGACCGTTAGAATTTATTTATTTGCATATAAACTGCTAGTTAACAGTTATAAAATTTATTACTGAATATAAACTGTTAGATTAATAGTTGTTAAATTTAATCTGAATAAAATTGCCAGTTATTACCTGTTATATATTATCAAATATAAATTATTATTGATTGATATTGCTTGATGATTGTGATTGGATGATGGGTGATGTTGATGGATGTTTTATTGTATATCATTAAATTGCAAATTATCATGCATATTTCGTTTCATTCGGGATTGTGGTTTGAAATGATATACAACCGCAAAATTTTATATCTTTTAAATTGCGGATTGAAATGATAAATATCCGTATCACTTGACCATAGGATAGAAAATTATATACAGGCACCGCGGTATATATATATAACTATTTAAATGTGATTTCTATGGTTTGGATGGAATACAGTTTATAATAATCTTAAATTTTATATTGTATAAATATTTTTCTTCCATATATATATACATATGAAGTTGAAAATTTTGAAATTAAAAGGTGTATAAATCTCTTTATTAAAAATGGAAAAAAATTAAGAAAATGGAGTTTGATAATTTATATCATATGTTTAAATGTTAAGTTTGGAAATTTTAAGATATGATATTTATAATTGGATTTTTCCCAAGATAAATTGAAATGAATATTCTAGTATAATTTGAATTGAAAAAATATATATATTTTACTACTAGAAATTGGAGTTTTATTTATTTATGGATTTTATGTGAATATTCAAGACTAATAAATAGAACATTCGATTTGTTGAAAGAATAAAATCCAACTTTAGGTTGAAATATTAATACTCCAAATGGATATACGTATATATATATAAATTGAAGTGGTTTTGGAACTTGAGAGAGATAATACAAATTTTGGGTTAGACTTTAATAAAGAAATGTATTTGTAAAGCCATGAGAACTATTTTCTTTACAAAGTAACATTTAAGTTAAACCTTTTATTTCATATACCGTTGAATATCCAAACCATTCAAGTTTTAAAAGTTATGGTTTTAAATTATGAATTTCGAAATATTATGCTTTGAAAGGATATTTGGCTTTCAGACGTTATAAATTTTAAAGCATTTGGATTTTTGAAAAGGTTTATATTTGGGATAAAGGATATCATATTGTTTTGGGTTTTAAAATGATATCATATTCATAATTTTAAAATGGAAATGTTTATTCTGGTTTAAAAGTATAAACTATTTTTAAATGACCGCGGTGTTATAATAACGATGGGTTGGCAAAGAGACCGGGATCGGATATGGACATACTCTCTGTCGATACCGAAAACCACTTTGACTAACCGTGTACGCGGTGGAGATTCCAGAATGAAGTAGGTGGTGGCGACGTTTGCTGTAAGGTAAATACGTGGACCCGACTCCCGTGAGTTGGCATAAGGTGGCTAAAACATGAGCGATTCTCAGGCCAATGAGGTCATTCCTCTGATCGGACCCTCCTCTTCGATATTATACTTTGATTTTGGATTGATTCGGTGGCCACTTCTATATTTTGATTTTGGGGAGTTAGTCCGAGGTGGGCGGTAATTGCGGCTACGCGTTTCCACCAGCCTGGATAGCAATTGGTATATCTACCCTGGCATTGCCTAGTTGTGCCGTGTCACCTACCATACCGAGCCTTTACTACGAGTTTCTATTTGTGTCGTACCTATGGAGTATCCTCTGGTAGCCTCCCGATCAGGAGGTATTACGGTACTGTATAGACTATTGGCATTTTACGTGTTAAGGTGGAAAATGTAAAGCCTTAACGCTATTTAAAAGTAAGTTTATTTTATAAATAGACACTATTATAATAGCGCAATATACTACATAGTAAATAGTTTAACGGATCCTTAGGAGATGTAAATCCCAAACATCTCTTGAGTTACTGTACTCATATTTATTTCTGTTAATTTAACTCACATAAGACCATTTAGTCTGACTCGAGTGTTTGTCTTTTCAAATTCGCTCGGGTCAGTCCGAGCGTTTCAGGATCGAAGACTTTAGTTTTGAAGGACGAAGACGAAGGAGTCGTATTATTATTATCTATAGTATTGCACCACACTCATACTGTTCCGTTGCATTGACTTTATTGGTATGTGTAACTCGGATATTTTTTGTATAAAGCAAATCAAGTGTTTGTAAACTGTTTTGAACTGTATATTTATTATTATATTTTATCCTTCCGCTGTGAGATTCTGTTTTGTTTTTATTTCTTCTCTGTTTTTCTTATTTACCCCATAACAATCCGCCCTTGCGTATGCTTTGAATTGGCACGTGTGTCGGTTTAAAGTGTGCGAAAGGGCGGGATGTTACAGTTGGTATCAGAGCTTTGGTTTAGCGATAAACCTTGGCTTTGTGGGGTTTGACTCTTTGTTAATAGGGTAGAAATATCCTATGGGAGTCGTTGAGTGTATATATATGAGAGAGCGTATTTGTTAGTGTTAATAAAAGATTTTGATATTGTGTTAATCTGTTCCGCTTTGTATTTATAAATTCTGGTTGATGCATGGGTCGCTATGTCATCAATAGGAATTTCTAAACACTTAATAGGACAGACCGACATAATATTTGTTTTATATAGGTGAATGAAATAATTTTGCCTATTATATTTTCTATATATAAAAATATTTTTATAAGGATATATATTTGGTTGCTATAGATTGGGTGTTAGGTAATAAAAATATTTATAATAAATTAAAGCTAAGTTGAAATTTTAATAAATCAAATTGGAGATTTTAGAACTTAAGTCCGGGATTTTTGAAAATCTTCTTTCAAAGGATTTATGAAATATAATGATTTGGTTTATAAGTATTTCCTTATATAAATATTTAGTATAATTCGAAAGAATTGGTTTAAGAGGATCTTGAAGAAAATAAGTTTGTACTTTCCTCTCTGTCGCTGGAAAATAATTTCGGTGATGACGGCCACATCATCGACTTTCATTTTCGAGTTTCGAAGGGAAAGGCCACTGTAGTAAATTCTACTGCAGATTTGTTTTGAAATTATTTAAAATTTTAATTGTTTAAAGGTAATTAGAGATATAAAAGTTGTAAGAAATTAATTATCTATTATTTTAAAGAAATTTTGGAATTTGACCCGGCATTAATTCTTGAATTTCCATTAATTAGTTGTAAAAATTTAGGTTAGTGAAATAAAAGAAGTAATCAATGAATTAAAAGAGTTGAGATTAAACTTGCATAAGTTCTTTTGCTTTTTCTTTAACATAAATAACTTACCAAGTATAAAAAGTTGAAATGTAAATTAAGAGTGGAATAGAATATTATGCAAGTAGAATTTTGGAAAAAAATGAAGTATTCAATAAATTACTGTTATAAATAAGAATTTAATGGTATTAACTTAAGTGATGATTGGAATTTTACTAAAATTAAAGGTTGTATTATTAATAGGTGATTTTAACCTTAAGAAAGTAAAAATGAAATTCCTTAATTTATAAAGTTTGATTGTAGGGTTATTAACTTAAGTATGCTTTAATTCCCCCTATTCTAATATAATAGAAAGTAAGTAATATATAAATGACTGTAAACCCTAAGTAATTAATTAATAAAATTCCTTATTTTTAAGAATGAAGGTTAAAGGGTTAATAATTTAAGTGTAATTAAAAAGGGTTACTGTAATTAAATATTATAGAAAGTGGGTAATTAAACTGTTACTACTATTAAATATAATGGAAACTTCCACATTAAATAAATAAATGAGATTAAAGGTAAGTTGAAATTGTAGGAATGAAAAGAAACTTGTAAATTTTCACTTACATTCTTAAAACATACATAACTTACCATATAATAAAAAGTTGCAATGTTAGTAGGAAAATGTAAGGGGAAATCTTACAAGTGAAGAATAAGGTAATAAAGGTATTCTATTAATTTGCTATTATTAATGAGAATTAATTGTATAGACTTAAGTTAAATTGGAAATTTTACTATAAGTAAAGGTAAGTAGTATAAATAGATGATAGAAACTTTAGTAAATAAATTGGAATACAAATATAATGAATTTTGTGATAAATGGAAAATGAAAATTTGTAAGAAATAAAGAAATCACTCCATAAATGAAAGAAAGAAAATCAAACCATTGAAGCATGAGATAAATGTACAATAAATAAATTTGGGTGTTGGTTTGAATTGTGTTGTTTGATTTATGTTGATTGGGTAAGAAATTTGAAGTGGTTAAATGAATAAGTATCTATCTTTGTTCCATCTAAGACTGTTGAGTAAAGGATGCACTTGATAGTTAATTTCATTTTATACAAATTTCAAGTTTGAACCCAAACAACTATTTGTTTGATGGATTAAATGGTTGCTTTGTTTGTGTATGTATGTTATTTGTAAGGTTGATGGTTGTTGAATTGTTTGGTTGATTAATGATTGAATCCACTTGAATAGTTCACTTTAAAATAAATATTTAACCTTTTAGATTTTATGAGTGAATACAGGTGATGGAAGCAACTGCTACTGCTTTTGGTTCCAAAATAATAAGCGTATATTGCCCGACAAATAGGTACGTTTTCGGATTACGTTTAAAGCGCTATTTTTCCCGTGTTGGGATATAATATTTTGATAATATATGTAATATATTTGTATATTTTGATATTATATTTTCTCCCGAGCCTCACCGTACAAAGGAGACTCTGCCAAAATTTTTCGTAAATTTTGGACTTAGAATTTTGTTGAATATTTTCCAAACTTTAATGATTTAAGTATAAAAGGTTGTAATGATTATAAACGGGTATATTTCATTAAAGGAAATTAATCCAGTAAATTATTGTTTATAAGTTAATATTTGAAATAAGATGTACTGTTTATTCTTCCTTCTCCCTTCTTTTTCCTTTTCGGGGACGAAAAGTTTTGAGTGGGGGAGATTGTAACGACCCGTTAAATTAATAATATTAAATGAATTGAATTAATATAATTTCTAATATAATTGAGAATAAATGTAGAAATTTGGTATAGTAGCTGTAATTTAGTGTAACAATAAAATTTTATGACAATAGATTTGGATAATGTAGATTTTCACAATTTGATTTAAAGTTAAATATAAGAAACTGATATAAGGGTTGAATTAGTGAATATCAATAAAAAGATTAAGTAGAATGGAATTCATTTAATATAAAATAAATAGTGGAAGACTTACATTGGATTGTAAAATGGATAGTAACTAAATAAAAGGTGACCGCTGAATAAATCAATGCAATAAGTGTTGATAAGGAGATTTAATGAATGTTGTCAATAATAAATGGACTTAAGATAGTAATAAAATTTGTTTCGCCTATGTAAATTTTATGTATTGATAAACCATAATTAAATTTGAAATTTGGTAGTAAATAGGGGATAAGTTGACTAAGGCAATTAGTAATTTAATAAATGAATGCATAGTAAGTAAGTGGAAATGTTTGCATAAAAATATTTTCATATATGGGATAATTACAAAAGTTTACCCATTTATCTAATGTATATAATTGAATCTAAATTTAGGGCAACATTTTGTTATTGATGGTATAAGTGAATTTGAATAAAAGGGTAAAAATTATGTAGATTTAACATGTATTGAGTATATAGCTAAGAAGGGCATTCGATGTAAATGAATCTAAATTAATGTGTCTAGTCAATAAAGGAGAACTTTAAGGGAATAAATATAAATGAATGTATTTGGGGAATGGAGTCCTTTTATATGTTGAATAGTATAACGTTGTTATTAAGAATGAACGTTACTTTAGTAATTATTAATATAGTAAGGGAAGAGTGTATAAATTTTATAGTAACGTAAAAACGTATTGTAAGATAATAATTAAGTGTAGACTTATAAAATATATTTATGACAACAAATTTTGTAAGTTATTTATTCTATTAGTTGTTAAGTTTTATTTATGTGTAAGTTAACAATATTACAATTCAATTGAATACAGTAATTTATGCAAACAAAGGATGAACATTTGGAAGTATTACTGTAGTGATATATATATATAAGAAACAGTAACTTTGTAGTTGGGGAATAATTGATTTATTTGTGAGTTGTGATCAAATAGAGTCAAATTTATTAGAATTTATTGCAATTTATGGGATTAATTGCAGTAACCTTTTAAGATTTATTCACTAAAATAATTGACGATGGAAATTATATGTAAATTTGCTTTTAGTTAATTTAAAATATCCAGAGGGCTAGAAATGACACAAAGCTACTAGTTTAGAAGTTTACAATAAAAAGTGGTAAGTAATTTTTCTAAATATTTAGATAGTAGGAAGATGTAGATTTAGATTGGAATTTATTATTTAACTATTTCATAAGTTGAGATCTAAGTTTAGAATTGAGATTTTTAATGTATAGATATTGAGCCAATGTTAGTTTCATTAAATTGACATCAATAACCTTGAAGGATAGAAAGAAAGTGAATTTAATAAATTTAATCAAACTTATAATGTTGAATTTATTAAAATTGGAATTAATATTTAAGTTAAGAATTTACATTTGAATTGATGAATAGAACAACTATTGAAACTTAAATTGTTTAGAATTGGAGTAAATAGTTAAGAAAATTTAAAGGGAGAAAATTTGGTCAATTTTTGAATTTAGATGTAAAAATTGGATTTTTATAATTTATTTAATTTATTTAATGAATATTTAAAAATAGCCATTTTGGCCACGGACTCGGATTTCGACGAAACCAGTTTCATCGGATCCGTATCGGTGAATTATTATAGGGTTTCAAGTTTCGTATCGATCGGACTTGTCGTTTGATCGTACGGGCGTGAAACGCCTTGAAATCAATTTTAATAAAATCAATTTGAAATCAATTTAGAAATTTTATTTTCAGCATAACTTCTTCATACGATCAAATTTGGACGTGAAACTTTTTCCATCGCGTTCAGAATATCTTAAAATACCTATTTGGATATATAGATTTAATAAATTCGGTTCCGGAGGCATAGCGGGCTTTTTGGGCCATAGTTTGTTCCGCACGTTCATTCTACGGTCTATCTACTCTATTTCTAACCCCTCTATATAAACCTAGCTACAAGCCCTAGCCTCCGCCTGTTTTCATTCATCTACGCGTATACTTTCTTCAAGCTCCTCTTCTTCTTCAATGGGTGCAAACCCTAGATCCAATCAATTCAAAAATAAAATGAAATTTTAAACTACTCCAAAAATTCTGAAAAAAATATATGTTGAAGATTTTGGCAAGCGCAACTCAGATCTGCGGTCCGTTTTTCAATGCGAGTTTCTATGCGTCCAGATCTGAGCCAAACAGTTACGACCGTTCATCATCATCGCAAAAAAGTTTGTCAGATGGCGAAACCCTTTCTGGGTATTGTAGAGTGGACCGAGAGGACTGCATCTATGTAGTTTATTTGGTGAATCGACGGTTAGATTTGGAGTTAAAATTCATTAGGGCTTAAAGGGTTGTGGCGGCTGCTGTTAGATTTGCAGTCGAACGGCAACGTGGAGGAGGGTCGAAGGGCCGAGGCGGCCTCCTGGAGGTAGGGTAGTCATCTCGGTGGGGCCAGGCGCGGCAGATCATCACCAGAGGTGGAGCGTTGTGGATGCGGCCGAGTGATGTTTCGTGCAGAGTGCGTTCGCATGGAAGGAACAGCAGGCTTCGGCCTGGAAATATTGCGTGCAGAGGGAGGACGTGAGTAATACTTGGTGATGTGGCAAGTCTGTAAATGTGTACCATTCTTTGCTATTTTAAAATTTAATTCAAGTGCAAATTTCGACATAACTCTCGCATACGATCTCCGATTCACGTGAGATTTTTTTTATCAGGATCGTAATTAAATTCCGAACCTGATGACGTTGGTTTGGATGAATTTGGAGACCGTCAAATTTTTGGGTTTAAATTTGGTTTGAATCCAATTTAAATTCAAAAGGTGAGTGTTTTAATCCACTCACAACTTCTAAAGGTTTTTATGTTTGTTAAATTCATTTTTAGATATGAGTAGAAATTTATTTACAACTATTTGGCATGTTTATTCGTCATATCTGTTAATTTGCATTTATTTAGTTTAACTGTTAATTTAGTTTATTTATTTCATATTAATTGACCGTTAGAATTTATTTATTTGCATATAAACTGCTAGTTAACAGTTATAAAATTTATTACTGAATATAAACTGTTAGATTAATAGTTGTTAAATTTAATCTGAATAAAATTGCCAGTTATTACCTATTATATATTATCAAATATAAATTATTATTGATTGATATTGCTTGATGATTGTGATTGGATGATGGGTGATGTTGATGGATGTTTTATTGTATATCATTAAATTGCAAATTATCATGCATATTTCGTTTCATTCGGGATTGTGGTTTGAAATGATATACAACCGCAAAATTTTATATCTTTTAAATTGCGGATTGAAATGATAAATATCCGTATCACTTGACCATATGATA
Organism: Allium cepa; assembly: GCA_030765085.1. Classification (NCBI taxonomy): domain Eukaryota; kingdom Viridiplantae; phylum Streptophyta; class Magnoliopsida; order Asparagales; family Amaryllidaceae; genus Allium; species Allium cepa. The sequence goes on from CM060931.1 coordinate 116,317,082, forward strand.
GAAAATTATATACAGGCACCGCGGTATATATATATATATATAACTATTTAAATGTGATTTCTATGGTTTGGATGGAATACGGTTTATAATAATCTTAAATTTTATATTGTATAAATATTTTTCTTCCATATATATATACATATGAAGTTGAAAATTTTGAAATTAAAAGGTGTATAAATCTCTTTATTAAAAATGGAAAAAAATTAAGAAAATGGAGTTTGATAATTTATATCATATGTTTAAATGTTAAGTTTGGAAATTTTAAGATATGATATTTATAATTGGATTTTTCCCAAGATAAATTGAAATGAATATTCTAGTACAATTTGAATTGAAAAAATATATATATTTTATTACTAGAAATTGGAGTTTTATTTATTTATGGATTTTATGTGAATATTCAAGACTAATAAATAGAACATTCGATTTGTTGAAAGAATAAAATCCAACTTTAGTTTGAAATATTAATACTCCAAATGGATATACGTATATATATATAAATTGAAGTGGTTTTGGAACTTGAGAGAGATAATACAAATTTTGGGTTAGACTTTAATAAAGAAATGTATTTGTAAAGCCATGAGAACTATTTTTTTTACAAAGTAACATTTAAGTTAAACCTTTTAATTCATATACCGTTGAATATCCAAACCATTCAAGTTTTAAAAGTTATGGTTTTAAATTATGAATTTTGAAATATTATGCTTTGAAAGGATATTTGGCTTTCAGACGTTATAAATTTTAAAGCATTTGGATTTTTGAAAAGGTTTATATTTGGGATAAAGGATATCATATTGTTTTGGGTTTTAAAATGATATCGTATTCTTAATTTTAAAATGGAAATGTTTATTCTGGTTTAAAAGTATAAACTATTTTTAAATGACCGCGGTGTTATAATAACGATGGGTTGGCAAAGAGACCGGGATCGGATATGGACATACTCTCTGTCGATACTGAAAGCCACTTTGACTAACCGTGTACGCGGTGGAGATTCCAGAATGAAGTAGGTGGTGGCGACGTTTCCTGTAAGGTAAATACGTGGACCCGACTCCCGTGAGTTGGCATAAGATGGCTAAAACAGGAGCGATTCTCAGGCCAATGAGGTCATTCCTCTGATCGGACCCTCCTCTTCGATATTATACTTTGATTTTGGATTGATTCGGTGGCCACTTCTATATTTTGATTTTGGGGAGTTAGTCCGAGGTGGGCGGTAACTGCGGCTACGCGTTTCCACCAGCCTGGATAGCAATTGGTATATCTACCCTGGCATTGCCTAGTTGTGCCGTGTCACCTACCATACCGAGCCTTTACTACGAGTTTCCATTTGTGTCGTACCTATGGAGTATCCTCTGGTAGCCTCCCGATCAGGAGGTATTACGGTACTGTATAGACTATTGGCATTTTACGTGTTAAGGCGGAAAATGTAAAGCCTTAACGCTATTTAAAAGTAAGTTTATTTTATAAATAGACACTATTATAATAGCGCAATATACTACATAGTAAATAGTTTAACGGATCCTTAGGAGATGTAAATCCCGAACATCTCTTGAGTTACTGTACTCATATTTATTTCTGTTAATTTAACTCACATAAGACCTTTTAGTCTGACTCGAGTGTTTGTCTTTTCAAATTCGCTCGGGTCAGTCCGAGCGTTTCAGGATCGAAGACTTTAGCTTTGAAGGACGAAGACGAAGGAGTCGTATTATTATTATCTATAGTATTGCACCACACTCATACTGTTCCGCTGCATTGACTTTATTGGTATGTGTAACTCTGATATTTATTATATAAAGCAAATCAAGTGTTGTTAAACTGTTTTGAACTGTATATTTATTATTATATTTTATCCTTCCGCTGTGAGATTCTGTTTTGTTTTTATTTCTTCTCTGTTTTTCTTATTTACCCCATAACAATCCGCCCTTGCGTATGATTTGAATTGGCACGTGTGTCGGTTTAGAGTGTGCGAAAAGGCGGGATGTTACAGCTTTAGCGTTGTAGATATGTATAGTGTTCCGCTGTGTTTGGTATCTTTGTGTCGTGTTGAGTTGTAATAAATAGACTGGTGTTTATAACTATCTAGTCTGTGATGATACTCTGGTAGGAGGGACGAGGGCTCAAGCGAACGAGATCGTGGTCGGAGATGGGTTTGTTGATCTGTTTGAGTTTCCTGTTTGGTAGAAGTGCTCGAATTTTGATTGGCCATCGATTTTGTTTTTCTAGAGGGTCGAGATTGATGATTGGGTTGTTGATGTCTTGCCGACGATCCGAAAGTTGGTTGGGGAAGCATGATTCATCTATGCATGTGCACTGTGCACATTGGTATATCTGGGGTTATGGAATTTTGGAAAGAAAGGGATAGAAAAAAGAAAAGATGGAGAAGAAAGAATGAAACAACATCAGAATCTCAACAGTGGAACGAATAAATTATATTAATCACAAAAGTATTACATAGTATATAACATCAATCAGAGTTACACAGATTATACATCATGTAAAAGTTATAAACACCTGTCTAGTTATTACAAGTCAATACAAATACAACACAGAGATACCAAACACAGCGGAACATTATACATATCTATAACGCTGAAGCCTCCTGCTCCATTGCTCCTCCACAATTCGTCAAAGCTAACCTGAATCTCTCGATCACTCATACACAATATGAGTACCCAAGAGTTTAATAAAACAGAAAATAAACGCTTGGGTCAGACATGGGTCTGGTGTGAGTAAACGAGTTAAAGTTGCTTAACTTTTGAAAAACCTTTGAAAAGAAAGGTATCACGTAAGACTTCCCACACATAAACATGAGAAAGTTTTTACCTTACGCTAACCAAAACATTTGATAGGAAATCCAATGATATTATAATAGGGTCTAGGGTTTTCAAGTAAAATACAGAAATAGCTGGAATGCTTACATCTCACTTTCCAACATAGTTGGGCACAACTAAAATGTACGACACTTATTGGAGTTTGGATTCCATATAATTGCAGGGCTATTGGGGTACCGCCCTTCACAGTACGGGGCCTAGATCACCGTACCGAGGATTACTCCCAATCCCTTACAACACAAGGCCGGAACCATCCCTTACTGGATAGTCCCGAACAAGACAACCCCGCAGTTGGTGTGCATATCCAACTGCCCACTAAGCCGAATAAAAAGGGACAAATTGTAATGACCCAGAATTTTGATCCCGAAAATTCTAGATAGTTAGGGAAAAGAAGAAAGAGATAGAGGAAAAAGAAGATCAGAAACACCAACATCTCACATTCGCAGCGGATAAAATATAATAACAAATAATAACAGTTATACAAAGGAAAACTGTACTTGTCAAATTTCACTTTAATACATCAGAATTACACAAATATACAAACACTGGACAGACACAACCATGTCCCAGATAACTATAATATATCTAAGCGGATACACTCCGTATGTTTCTGCCATCCAGCTCGACTCTTGAGCTCCAGAACGTCCTTACCTGAAAATCGGTAATACTCAGTCTGACTCGAGCATTACATCAAAGTAACACCCGGGTCAGGCTGGAAACCAGCATGAGTAAACTCATCTAACATGAAATTCCAAAACACAAAACTATTTAAAACCCAAGGTAACTCGTAACTTCACTACAGGTTCACAACTTGCTATAGTAAACATTTATATTCACAATCTAAGTACCTTTACTTAGTTTTTAAATGGTCCAATTATTTAAATTATTCCATTTCAGCCAATTGATTCCACATAATAATTTATTAATAATCGAAGTGGTTTCGGGTATTTTCTAATACCCAACCCCGGTCTCTTCGAATCCATTGTCATCTTAACCTAAGTTATTCAAGAGAAATACAGTTCAAACTTTAAATACAAGATGTCACTTTTACACAGTAATTCGTCGTCGAAAGATAACCACATTATCACTGTCCACTCAAACATAATATATCCCAAACATTTCATATCAGAGGTATCAACTAATTCAAGGCATTTATCATCATTCAATCATTCATAAGCAAGATCGATTACTTCCAATTTAATTTATCTCTAATTAAATTAATTATTAAATTTAATCACTTAGATGACCCTTTATTTAACATTAGTCAATTACAAACCAATTAATTAATCATCTTTTAATTATCCATCTTAATTAATCACCCTTTATTAATTATCCTGTAATTACAATAAGTAATTAACCCTTAATTGATTACAAAATAAATATTAAGGTAATTGGTTGTTAAATTATTGGAATTAAATTAAGTGGTAATAGAAATACAACCAAATTGAAATTTAATAAAGATAAGTTTAAAATGGATTCAAACTGAAATTTGAATCTTCAATTTGGGGAAAACTTTCAGAATAAGATAATAATGAATGTTTTCCATTTATGATAATAACCGCGTGTAACGACCCGTAGTTCCGTACTCCTTGAGTCAACACTATTCTTCATCAAATCAACTCAAGATGAATGGAAATACGAACCATTAAGGTTAAAGAAGAAGGAGATAGAAGAAGAGAATACAAAACAACAACAGAATCTTACCATCGCAACGGAATAAAATATAATAGATAATAACTGATCTTTACACAAAAGAAAACTATATTTGCTTAATATACATCATTTTATAACTTATTTACAAAATTTTCAATATTCATTCCATTTAAGCCCGTACGATGTACATATATCATTCGTACGCAATATCAAATTCGATCGCTTACTCGATCACACAATTTTATTTCCGAACTAGTATCATCCACCCGACTTTCTAGTGCGGACTCAGATCTGGTTCCTTGATCAGAAACCGTCATTCTCCTTGCATAGCCACAAACTATGATAGAGAATATCCAGAATTCAATCAAAAATCCACATCCAGGGTTCGCCATTGAAAATCGAGTGAAAAATCCCGATCGCACTCAAATAAATTTTTAAACTTTGATTTAAGATTAAACATTCAATTTTTGTTTATAATAAATCGTAACAGTGACTAGATCTAGGGATAAAGAATTTTAAATCAAAGCTTGAGTTTTTTTTAGAAAAAACCTGGGAACAGAGATGTTTACTGATATTCACAAACATGCATATATCATACATCCAAAAATGCACAGAAATTCAACAATATACATTCACACAGGACATACTTATTTTCAGAGGGGAACATGCAACAGAATCATATACTTAATATTTTAATTAGTGATGTTACTCATCTGATTAAAGAAGGCAGAACAGAGCACCAAATTGAAGTTGCTAGAAATGTCTTTTGCCTTTGAAGCATTAAACTGAAATGCCTCTAGCTTCTTGTTTTTGATTTTATTCATTTCAACTATAGAATTTTAATATCAATTTATTCTTATGACATTTTCAATTGAATTTTAAATCCAAATTCTATTTTTATAAATATATATCAAATAAATACTTATTTTATTTGTTTAAATTACAAACTTGTATTTTAAACTTTTTAATCCTGTTAATTATCCAATTAACAGATGTCCAAAAATTTAGGTTATCACAGTTGAGTCAAAACTTCAACAAAATTCTTTGATTGAGCAACCTCCTAGGTTCGAACTCAAGCCTCTTCCTGATCACTTTAAGTACACATACTTAGGTGACAATGAAATGTTTCCTATCATAATCTCTTCAAATCTTTCTCTTGATCAAGAAGCCTTCCTTCTTTCAATTCTATCAAAAAACAAAGAGGCGGTTGGATGGTCAGTTACTGATATGAAGGGAATTAGTCTCGCTTTTGTTCAACATCACATCCACTTAGTTGACGAAGCCAAGCCTGTTTGTGATGTGCAACGAAGGCTTAACCTAAAAATGAAGGATGCAGTTCCATACGAAATGCTTAAGCTCCTCAATAATGGAATCATGTATCCCATTTCTAATAGTTCATGAGTTATGCCAATTCATGTCGTGCCCAAAAAGTCCGGACTTACGGTTATCACGAATGATGCTAACGAACTCATTCCTACTCGTACTCAAACGAGTTGGCGTGTTTATATTCATTATCGACAATTGAATGTTGCAACGCTTAAAGATCACTTTTCTCTTCCTTTCATTGATCAAATGCACGAACGTTTAGCCGCCATGAATTCTATTGCTTTCTTGATAGTTATTCTGGTTATAACCAAATCTCGATCGCTCCTGAAGATCAAGAGAAAATGACTTCCACTTGTCCCTTTGGCACCTTTGCTTATCGACGTATGCCATTTGTTCTTTGGAACGCTCCTGCTACTTTCTAAAGATGCATGGTCAACATCTTTTTTGACATGATTGAACTCTTTATGGAAGTGTTTATGGATGATTTTTCCATCTTTGAAAACTCTTTTTCCGAATGCTTACACCATCTCGAGAGATTCCAAGTCGATGTAAAGAAAACTTAACGTTAAATTAGGAAAAATGTCATTTCATGGTCAAACATGGCATTGTACTCGGACATGCAATTTCAAACAAAGGCATTGAGGTAGATAAAGCGAAAGTTGACGTAATTGCAAATCTACTCATTCCCAAATCTGTCAAGGACGTTCGTTCATTTCTTGGGCACACTATCATCTATCGATGTTCTATAAAGGATTTTAGTAAAATTGCTCGACCTTTAACTTCTCTTTTTGAAAAAGACATTCCATTTGATTTTAATTCTGACTATGTTTCTGCTTTCACACAACTCAAAAATGAACTCATTTCCACTCTCATCATTTGCTCACCCAAATGGGATCTTCCTTTTCAAATAATGTGTGATGTATTTGACTTTGCAGTTCGTGTTGTGTTAGGAAAACGCATCAAAAAAACTTCTTCATGTCATCTACTATGCTAGTATGACTTTAAACTATGCTCAAATAAATTACACGAGCTTCCAGCGGTAGTCTTTGCGCTCGAAAAGTTTCGTCCTTACTTGATTGGCTCACACATTAAAGTTTACGTTGATCGCTCCGCTCTTAGGTATCTTTTAGCTGTATCTTTTAGCTAAAAGGATGCTAAGTCATGTTTGATCCATTGGATCCTTTTACTCCAAGAATTTGATCTTATGATCAAAGACAAAAAGGAACCAACAAGGTCATTGCTGATCATCTGTCACATCTTCCAAACGAACCATCTTCTTTACCGATCAACAAGAACTTTCTTAATGAACAACTCATTTCCGTTTCCATTGATCCATGGTATGATGATATAGTGAACTATTTAGTCACTAAGGAAATTCCATAATTTTGGTCGAAACAAGATAAAAACAAATTTCTTTCCCAAGTGAAATATTTCTATTGGGATGATCCATAATTGTTTAAGTACTGTTCCGACCAAATCATTCGACTTTGCATCCCAAATTGCAAAATTAAGAGTATCCTTTCATTTTGTCATGACCAAGCTTGTAGTGGTCATTTCGGTCCTAAGAAAACAGCGGAAAAGGTGCTCCGATGTGGTTTTTATTGGCTTACACTTTTCAAAAATGCATTTGAGTTTTGTAAAACTTATGATCGCTTCCAAATGTTAGGAAAAGTCTCTTAACGAAACATGGTGCCTTTGAACCTCATTCGTACAATCGAAATTTTTGACGTTTGGAGTATTGACTTTATAGGACCATTTCCTAACTCTTTTAGATCTGTACATTCTTCTTGATTACATATCTAAATAGGTTGAAGCTATTCCATGTAAAACAAATGACCACAAAGTTGTTGTGAAATTCATCAAAGAAAACATGTTTTCAAGTTTTGGAACACCTCGCACAATAATAAGCGATAATGGAACCCACTTCTGTAATCTATCATTTAAAACTCTAATGAAGAAATACTTGATCACCCAAAAGTTATACACTCCTTATCATCCTCCAACTTGTGGTTAAGTTGAAGTTTCAAATTGCCAAACCAAGAATTTTTTTAAGAAAATTGAAAATAAAAATCGGAAAGATTGGTTACAAAAATTGACAGATGCACTTTAGGATTATTGAACTACCTATAAAACTAATCTAGGAATGTCTATTTTTAGGTTAGTATATGGTAACGCATGCCTTTACTTGTCGTACTTGAACATAAAGCATTGTGGGCAATTAAGAACATAAACTTTGATCTTGAAAAAGCTGACGAAAACAGGAAATTACAAATCAATGAGTTAGAGGAAATAGGAAAGATGCATATGAAAATGAGAAAATTTACAAAGAAAAAAGAAAAAAAATTCATGAAAATTCAATCCTTAGAAAAACATTTTCGCCAAATCAAAGAGTTCTTTTGTATGACTCTCGACTTCATTTGTTCCCTTGGAAATTAAAATCAAGATGGACAGGACCATACGTTGTACGTACGTGGAGTTGGCGAGTGATCGAGAGGAGGAGCTCATGATTCTTCATGAGACACACTACGTCTAGTAAGAAATTTTAACCCTCTCTTGTAAATATGTAAATATTTTTCCCCATTACACTCATTATATCATGCATTGACTATGGGGACACAGTCAAAATCAAGTGTGGGAGGGAGTCTCGTGTTTATTTTGATTTTTCATGCTTAGCATATTGATTTACTTTTGAAGAAACACGATAGAATAAGTATACGTTGTTGGTTATTAAATTGAAATTTTCGAAAAATTACTTGTCTCAACAAAAATAAAAATAAAAGTTTAATTAGTAATTATGGTGTAACTAGTATATAGGAAGGTTCATACGTAATAATTATGAAGTATATCCTAATTGTAATATTTTCTTAAAAGAGTGGTTGATTTAAAGTAAAGGCGATAACATTTTTGATCTTCTAAGTTAAGTGGTGCTAAGATGATTTTGCATAAATCTCTCTTTTCAAAAGAAAAAAAATCATAAAAATTAGAAACATCTTGAGTCATGTATTCACACGTAAGTATGTACACTCGCCATTCTCTTTATCCTTCTCACATAAGCGTGAAAGGCAGTGCAAGATCGGTATATCTTACCTCGGTATATCTGAGTTAGGTGTATGTAAATAAAATTAAAATCATAACAATAAACATCTAGAGTCATGTGTTCATACGTAAGTGTGTACACTTGCCAGGCTCTATACTCTTCTTATGTAAGCATGAAAGGCAATGCATGGTCGGTATATATGAATTAGGTGTGTAAACAATAATCATGTTAATATTTTTCAAAAAGAGAGAGCAAGAAATTAAATCCCAAGTAGTATCTTCACTTAATTTATTTGACTTGTTATTCAAAGAAATGAAAATGTCACTTTGCAAAACTTTGATAATCAACTAAAGGATTCATTTCATAGTTGCAATATATTAGCAACCGAAACAACTAGCCAAACTAGAGTCCAATTATGATGATAACTTAATTTTTGTTGGAAGTTTTGATGAGTAAAAAGATTAAATTTTCTTGGTAATAACAAAAAGTTATATCCAACATACTCATGTCAATTTAAAAGTAAATTCTTCATTTGTAAATATTTTCAAAAACTTGCATCATGTAGTCGCATTAGAATTTGCATATCGCGTTTGGATTTTGTGGGTAGTATCCGCTGAAAACCCTCAGGAGACAACACTCGTCCTACTGAGGACACCTAGAGGTTTAACAGCTCATTACATATGCTCAGTGCAATTGTGTTTCCTACAAAGATGGATTTATCCTAGTTTTAGTTTATTCGAGGATGAATAAAAAGATAAGTGTGGAGGTATTGATGTGCATGCAAAAATGTATATTTATACTTTCATATTTAATCTTCTATTGTTAAAATAAAATGCATATTAGGCTGATTTTACATGTCTAAACCAAAAATACAAAGGGATTTTCAAATCATCATTCATACGTTAACATATGGAAAAAATGGTAATTTTTATGTAAAATAATTTGAAGAAAATTTACTTACACGTTTTTATTTTGTTTTATAGGAATTTGGAATGCAAATATGAAGAGTCTTCATGGATGTATGCATGCACATATGTTGAAAGCAAAAGAAGGAAGGAAATAAAAGAATTCATGCAACATGGAGAAGCCCGCCTACACATTAACTAATAGACTACAATTAGAAGAAAAAGCACATGTTAGTGGAGGATTAATTTAAGTGCTAATGATGACTTAGATGTTATACAGTCTCAACAGAATTTTTGGTAGTCATCTAAAAATGGAATTAGGGTTTTAGGCATGTATAAATACCCCTTTATGTTTCATATAATCTTCTTCTTCTTCTTATGCAAGTTGTAGTCAAAAAATCAATGATAAATAAAATGGCTTCTTAAGCCTCTTGTTATGTCCTTTCATTGTCTACATGCTTTTCTTCCTTTCATGCTATTTTATTTCATGCTCTTTTATTTAGTTTATGTTTCTTTATTTCATGTTAGTAGTTAGTTTTAATTTATGCAATTAGTTTAGTTTCATTTCATGCAAGTAGTTAACTCTCTTTTCTTTTAATTAGCTCTTATTTTCCTTGCTTTTTATGCTTAAATCATTTTGTGCTGACATGAATTCAATTATGAGAAGCTAAATCCCTTCAATTTAAGGGTAATGAAGCTACCATGAATCATACTAAATCAACATAGAATGGTTGCATTTGTAGTCTCTTGTTCGGTGCTTAATGGAAATTAAAAATGATGGCAGTTAATGTTTTTTAGTGAATTTAATAGCTTATATTGACAACACAAATAGGTTATGCTTAATCTAATATAAACATAAACTATTTGATCATTTGCCTAAGTGATTTTGATCATGAAATTAAAAGTAGAATCTACATTTGATGTTCGATATTACTGATTTCAAAATAGTATATAGATCGTGCTTATATTAGATTTTGTTTTTAATTACATATTCATTTTTGTGAGATTTTAGAAGTAGGTTTGAATGGCGTGTTATAGTTTGATGGTTTAATTTATGCTAATTAATAGCAAAAATATGCTATGCTTATAAAAACACATCAATCGTTTCTACTTAAAATTAAAATGAGAGATTATAGACTAATTTTGTGCTAATTTATATGAATGATTGGATGTGGATTTATCTCTATATTGCTCCTTCATCTTATAGTTTTATTCTCATTTTTATTCTAGCTTTTACTCTCTTTCTTGTAAATTTTCTTTTATTAAAAATTCTCTTAATTTTTGGGCTAATTTGCTTGAGTAATCTTAGAATTTTATTCTTTCCCTATGGATTGACCCGTATTCGTATACGTACTACGACTGTACGTCGTGCGCTTGCGGTTTTTTTATTACATTTTCGATGATATTCTAGTTGATAGAATTTTCCACTGCGAACACGTGTTCGAGAGCCATCAGAGTTCTCAAGTATATTTCTAGATGTATACTATTGGTACGGGGGTGCACCCTTGGAAAAAATTTCTTTCCCTTATTGTTAAATCAAAACTTTGAATTGTTTCCATTATTGCATTGAGAACTGCCTTGTCCTCTTCTCTACGTTTAATTATTTGTGTCCATCCTTTTAAATCTGTTATTTGATATTATTTATGCACATTCATTAAGTATGGGATTTGTTCATACTTGTACCTACCTTTTATATTTGGATTTGTTTTCGGTTGTTTATTTCCACTCTTTACTTTATGGATGTCGTCTTTGTGAGGTAAAAACCCGTTCCGCATTTAGCGGCATGGTCTCACTGAATTTTTATATGTTCATCATATTACTTGAGTTTTCTCACTCTGGTTTTCCAAACTGATCCGGGTGTTATTTTATCATAATGCTCGAGTCATACCGAGTATGTTTCCCAGATTGGCTTTAGTGATATGGATTTCTTAAAGGAGACTAGATGTTCACCTATCGTACTATTTTATTTTTTGCTGTATTATATTGTATACCTATACATAATTGTAAGGTCAGGATTTTATAATTTTCCAGCTGATACGGCTTGTTTTAACTCTAATGTACTCTTTATTCTTGATTGGCGGTTTATACTATCTTTGTTATATTATATGTTGTCATTTCTGTTGTTGGATTCTACTTTCCCCGTTCTTTGTTTTGTTTCTTTTTATTTTACCCCAACAATCTACCTTTTCGACGATTGGATGTTTGGCATTTGAATACTGTGGATATATTCGTGTCAATTTTCAATAGTCGAAAAGGCGGGTTGTTACAATTTGGTATCAGAGCAGAAGGTTAAGCAAGAAACTTTGCTTTGGTAGGGTAAGTCTCATTACAGATAGGGTAAGTGACACCCTAGAATGTGTTTGAGAGTATTATATATATACAAGAGCGTATTTATTATTTGCTATAAAAATGTACTGTGTTAATTGGTCTAATGAGTTGTTTATGAATTTTGGTCGAGACATAAGACGCTACAGTGTCGATAAAGATTTCTAAACTCTCGACAAGGCAAATAAACACGATATTAATTTTTGAAAATTTGGTAAATTAAATATTTTACCTCTATTTTATATATATAAAAGAATAATTTTCAAAAATTTATATAGAGTGTGTTGTTTGTTTGAAAGTGATAATATTTATTTATTATCATTATTATTTGATTTATCATGCTTAGATAGTTTAGGAGCATTGACTATTATTTGTTGGTTGTTAATCTATGCACAACTAGTTTATGAGCATATATTATTTAATAATTGTAAGTACATTAAAACAAAACCCTTATGAATTAAGTTTCACAATTTGACTATAAGGTGTTCGGAGTATATGTTAAGTTAAAGTAATCTTTTAATAATGGTAGTTTAAAATAATCTAAATGGTAGGATAAGACATTTAGTGAATAAATATTTAAGAAAATTTTATTATAAAAAGGAGAATTATTATAATATGAAATGATTTTATATAAAGGTAATTTTATATAAAATTAATTTAAAAAATGGGTTTCGAAAAGGATTTTTGAAAATAAACCCCGGAGTTGTTTGAGATAGTTTCGAGTGGTTTTGAATTGTTGTTTGTTAGGACTTAAATCTCAGTGCTTTTGAAAAGTGATTTAGGAAGAATTTATGGAAAGAAATAATGAAAATATTGTTTTAAAAATATTGATGAAGTGCCATTGTTTCAAAGGTTTGAAAATTATATTTTAAAGTGATTTTCAAATGTTTTTATTATGATTAATTTTGGATAATTGGGTTTTTTCGATTTGGAAGACTCGCTAGGTATATTTCTTTACTCTAGTTATTATTTTAGGAGGAACTGAAATACCACTGGATGCTTAATGTAGTTTTGATTCTAGAATTATACCATGCTTCGGTAGGGAGAGTCCTCTCCTTGTCATAATTGATTTTGATTTTGGATATATTTCTCTTTGAAGAAATTTTGAAAATACTTTTGAATATAAAACCCTGGCATTGAGTTCTAAATTTATCTTTTATAAAGATTTAATGGGTAGTATCTTTTTACAGAGTAATCTCTGTATGTTTTTACATATGCTTGTTGTATTGCTTTTGGTTACATGTGGACTTATATCACCCTAGAGTTGCATGTAGATTTATATCATGCTAGTTTTTGCATGTAGAGTTGCATGCAGTTTAATTAAAGACTCGCTAGGTATATTTCTTTACCCTAGAGTTACATGTAGTTTAATTAAAGATATTTGAAATTAATTAATTATTATAACAAATGATATTTAAAGTTAGTTAGTTAATTTAACAAAGGTATTTAAGTTAATTAATTAATTTAACAAAGGTATTGAATTTAATTAATTGATTTAATAAAAATGTTTTAAAGTGAGTTAACTGATTTAATGTTTTAAAGTTAATTAACTGATTTCCTAAAGGTTTTAGAGTTAATTTACTGGTTAAATAAAGGGGGAATTAATTTGAAGGACAAAAGTTTGTATATTTTTAGCCTCAAGGACACGACCTCAATATTTTAACCACAAGGACAAACATTCTCCTAAAAAATTAATCATAAGGACAAACATTCCTCCAAAATTATTCATAAGGACAAACATTCTTTCAAAACTGCTACCGAACTACAAAATGCTATCGATAACTACAAACTAATACCTAAAAAATGCTATCAATAACTAAAAACTGATACCTTAAGAAAATTGTTCTTCAGGCAAAAATACTAAAGGTCTGTCCTTGAGGCTAAAATGCTGAGAAATTTTGTCCTTGACAATAATTTCCTGCTAAATAAAAGTGTTTAGAGATAATTAACTATTTTAATAAAGGAAAACTGATTAGTTTATTAAAAGAGATTATAATTTTGATTAATTATCTTTCAGGATAATTAATATTGTTTTTAAATTTATAAAGATTATAAATATGATTAATTATCTTTCGGGATAATTAATGTTGGTTTAAATTTATAAAAGAGATTTTAAATTTGATTTATTTTCTTTGGGAAAATTAATCTGGTTTAAAAAGTTATTCGAAGGTTATAAAAATTATTCTTCAGGATGATTAACATTTGATTTAAAATTTATACAGGTAATTTAATTGATTTATTGTCTTTGGTTATAACAAATATTGTTTTAAATTTATAAATAATAATTTATAAATAAGAAGATCCTTTAAAAAAATTATTTCAAAATAAAGCTACGTGTAAATTGTTTTGGGTTTACAATAACAATGTTTTCACATTTGTTTTGACCTTGGTTTTAATAACTTAGAAAATATAGTTTGCCCATTTAAAAAGAATATTTTAAAGAGTATTTTTAAAGTGTCTTTAAAAGTATTGTGATGTGAAAATCAAACACAAGTGTAAACAACCATCTTATCATTCCCGATAGTTGATTCATTGTCTATCGACTTTGATTCTGCTTTCTTCTTTTTGTTTCATCCATTTAAGACGATGTTTTTCTCATATGAGCTTTGTTATCCTTTGTTGGAATTGAAAAAATCCAAAGAGCGGGTAGAAGTCAAGCTCTGTGGGGTTGCTCCTATTAGAATATTCTCACATCCACTCTAGATTGGATTCGGTTTTGCAAATTGTGATGTGAAATACGTGGGTACTCGGTACCCGTTAGCGGGGTTCGGCTTGTGGGTGTCCGAGAGCCATCGAAGTTCTCTAGTATATTTTTAGACGTTTTCGGTAAGGGTGATGCACCCTCCTGGTTATTGTTGGAAAACTTCTCTTTCCCTTGTTGTTAATTTAAAACTTTGAATTGTGTTCTTAATTACATTGACAACTGCCTTGTGCTTATTTTGTATCCATTCTTTCAAGTCTGGAATTTGATATTATTTATGCATATAAATTAAATATGGGATTTTTTCATACTTGTAACCAAATTTATATTTGGATTTGTTTATTGTTATTTATTTTCACCCTTTTTCGTATGGATTTTGTCTTTGTAAGGTTAAAAACCATTTCGCGTTCACCGATGTGGTCTCACTGAATTATTACGTGTTCATCATATTACTTGAGTTTTCTCATGTTGGTTTTTCAAACTGACCCCGGGTGTTATTTTATTATAATGCTTGGGTCAGACCGAGTCTTTTTCCCAGGTTGCTTTAGTGATATGGAGTTCTTGAAGGAGACTAGATGTTCACTTATCGTAGTATTTTATTTTTTGCCGTATAATATTGTATACCTTTCAATAATTGTAAGGTCAGTATCTTATAATTGTGCAGCTGATACAGTTTGTTTTTAACTCCGATGTACTCTTTATTTTGGATTGGCATTTTATACTGTCTTTGTTATATTATATATTGTTGTTTCCACTACGAGATCTATTTTCCCCATTCTTTGTTCATTTCTTTTTATTTTATCCTAATAATCCGCCTTTTCGGCGATTGGGCATTTGGATATTATGGATGTATTAGGCGTCTATTTTCGATGGTTTAAAAGGAAGCCTGTTACAATTTGGTATCAGAGCTAAAAGTTAAGTGAGAACCTTGGCTTTGGTAGAGTATGGCTCATGTTAACCCAAAAAATGGATCAACACCCTAGATCAAGTGTGAAAGCACCTGTGCAGATAACCAGTAGCAAAAATCTCAAATAATTAGGTCTGGAACGACTTGTAATTAATGAAAGAATCCAAAGAAACTGGATGGTTTGCCAAGGCTAAAGCCGCTGGAAAGCTCAACAATCAAAGACTCATTACTGGAACTTGTTTTGGAGCAAAGCACACCTTTCATTCAAAAGGCTTACTTTGGGAGGCCAAGTGTTAACTGGGTTTTTAACCCAATAGAATTCAAAGGGAACTAGAACATCTACAACAAGTCAAAATATCTCAAGGATCTCCTAAGAAGACTAGAAGGAAAAGAAGACAAGGACCAAAGAAGAAAAAAGCCAAAACAAGCTGAGGCGATGGATCGCCAGCGATCCATAAAGCTTGCTCGTGGATCCTCCAGTCCTCTTGCATCATGATCTAATATGTCCCTTAGAGACACTTGCCAAGTTTCATAGCATGCCAAAAAATATAGCTCGAGAAGTAAAGACTCACCAGATTCAAGCTGTTTGACCAAAAGTAGCTAACTTAAAATGGACATGCAGAACTCATATGAAATCGGATTAACTTGAAATTTTAGAACATTTAGAAGATATAGAAGAAGGGTCATAAAAAATAAAAACGTTTGGAGTTGATTTGATGAATCTCTAGCGATCCATCTCACTAGTGACCCATATAAAGGGGGCCCCACCGCCTCAAATTTTTATGGTGGGTCCTAACACCCTCTAGAGTGTTCCTACAAAGTTTTGTTTGATTTCGTTAAGATCTAACCGAGTTATGGATGATTCTTGTGGACCAGATGACCCATGAAGACGGATGAACAAACTAACTCCAAACGACTTGGTATTTGGACAAGGCACTTAAATAGAAGATAGGAAGACAACCAAAGAAAGATCACTCAAAAATATGCTAAGTGGATGGATAGCTAGCGATCCATCCCTTATGGATAGCTAGCGGTCCATCAAGATAGGTTGGATCACCCTCAAACTTTCCGAGCTCCTTCGTAGCACTAAGTAAAGGCTTCTGGTAGAAAATATGCTAAGTTGATGGATAGCTAGCGATTCATCCCCTATGGATAACTAGTGATCCATTGCCTATGGATAGCTAGCGATCTATAGAATGACTCGGATTTATTTGAGATTTTCAGTGATGACTTGGCATAACAATTGGACTCTTTCGCATTTGGACTTCTGGTCCAACACTCACTGAATTCCCCTATAAATACTCACCTACCTGCAATTAGAGATAGATCTTTTTCGAAGAGAGAGCCGCCATTACTTTACTGGAATTCCTTCACTTCTTCAACATTCTTCTTCCTCACAACAGTCATCAAGGGGGTTAATGCGATTCTCTAATCAACCCTTGTACTTGTGACTCATTCTAACTCATTGTAACTTAAATCTAAAGACTAACTAGTTGATATCCAGAGAGATTCAACTAGTATAATCATAATAAAGATTGATTAAAGTGAACGTAGGCCAGAGTCAGCCGAACCACTATGAAGATTCTGTGTCTCTTTTCTTACTTCTGTTTTTTATTTCTTGTTTATCTGAGACTTGTGCTGCTGATTATTGCACTGGTGCTTCCACACTTGATCCAGGGTGTTGATCCATTTTTTAGGTTAACAACTCATTAGAGATATGGTAAGTGACACCCTAGAATGAGTTTGAGAGTATTATATATATGGGAGTGTATTTGTAATGAGTTTGAGAGTATTATATATATGGGAGTGTATTTGTTATTTTTTATAAAAAAAGTACCGTGTTAATTCGTCTATTGAGTTGTTTATGAATTCTGGTCGAGACGTGAGACGCCACGGTGTCAATAGAGATTTCTAAACTCCCGATAAGGCAAACATAAACAATATTGATTTTTTAAAATTTGGTTAATGAAATATTTTACCTCTGTTTTATGTATATAAAGGAATAATTTTCAGAAACTTATATGGTTATATAGTGTGTTTGTTTGCTTGGAAGTAATAATATTTATTTATTTCATTATTGTTTGATCTGTCATGCTCAGATAGTTTAGGAGCATTGACTATTTTTTGTTGGTTATTAATCCATGCTTAACTAATTTATGAGCCTATATTGTTTGATAATTGTAAGTACATTAAAACGAACCCCTTATGAATTAAGTTTCATAATGTGACTATAAGTTGTTCGGAGTAAATGTTAAGTTAAAGTAATCTTTTTATAAAAGTTGTTTAAAAAAATCTAAATGGTAGGATAGGACATTTAGAGAATAAATATTTGAGGAAATTTAATTATATTAAAGGATAATTATTATAATATGAATTGATTTTATATAAGGTAATTTTATATAAATTCGATTAATAAAATATGTTTTAAAAAGGATTTTTGAGTTTAATCCCCGAAGTTGTTTGAAATAATTTTGAGAGGTTTTTGAATTGTTGTTTATTAGGACATAAATCCCAGTGCTTTTGAAAAGTGATTTAGGGAGAATTTATGGAAAGAAATAATGAAAATATTGTTTTGAAAAATATTGATGAAGTGTCATTGTTTCAAATGTTCGGAAAGAATATTTTGATGTGATTTTTCAAATGTTTTTGTTATGATTAATTTTGGATAATTGGGGTTTGTTTATTTGGAAGACTCGCTAGGTATATTTCTTTACTCTAGTTATTGTTTTAGGGGGAAACAGAATATCACAGGATGCTTAATGTTGTTTTGATTCTAGAATTATACCATGCTTCGGTAGGGAGAGTCCTCTCCTTGTCATAATTGATTTTGATTTTGGATATATTTCTCTTTGAAGAAATTTGAAAATACTTTTGAATATAAAACCCGGGCATTGAGTTCTAAATTTATATTTTATAAAGATTTGATGGGTAGTATCTTTTTACAAAGTAATCTCTATATTTTTTTGCATATGCTTGTTGTATTGCTTTTGGTTACATGTGGCCTTATATCACCCTAGAGTTGCATATAGATTTATATCATGCTAGTATTTGCATATAGAGTTTCCTCATAATTATCAGTTGCATCATAATGCCTTCTTGCTTATAAATGTTACGTTGTTTATGCTGTTTGAGCTTATGATAGAAATAGCTAGTGTATTGCTCCTTTGTCAGCCACTCTCTTTTGGATTATGTAAGTACAAGTAAGCAAGAGGTTTCTACTTGATTTCTTGCGCATCTGCATTAGCATTAAGATAATAAGTTGCTTGCGAAATATAAATAAAACGCAAAAGGTACGAGGTTGATTGAAATTAAAATTGGTTGATGATTATATGCCCCAAATATAGCAGGCCACTTGGCCTTTGTTTTCTTTTGTTGGTTTGTTGTCCGTAGTGGCAATTTGTAGTTTTTTCGATTGAGCCACGCAAAGGAGGTGCAGCCGAAATTTTTCGTAATATTAGGGAATTAATTAAGCAATAATTTTAATAAATCATTTTACTTAATAAGTTTTTAAACCTTAGGGTTCGGTGACATTTTCTACCTTGGGATTTCGAGGATGAAATTCTTTTAAATGGAGAGAATGTAACTGCCTAGAATTATAGTCATTGAATTTTAAATATTTAATTAATTTTAAATATCTAAATAATTGGATTTTGTAATTTATTAAGATGGAATCAAATATATTGATATTTGAATTGTGAATTAAATATTAATTAAATAGATATAATAATCTTATTTAACTCCTTTTAATTAATAAATAATAATGGCAAAAATATATTTTGTAAATTGAATTGCAGAAATAAATGGTATAAATAAATAATTAGAAATTTATTATGACTATAAAATGACTTGACTTTTATTATAGTATTTTTAATTTAATTTATAGAATTTTTCTATAATTTTGAATTTGGAAAATATTCAAATTTGTCGTTTCATAATTTTTGCGTAAACGATGAATGTAATAACTAGTGTATTTTATTATCGATTTGAGATCATGTCCCATTTCTGAGCACGACCATATTATTTAATTTGTCGTTCGCAGTACATACATGAATGAGATCCTATGCAACGAAGTGCTGGAAATATTGGTTTAAACTAAAGTCAACTTAGACAAACCAACACAATTTACTTTTGTTTGTCCTCCTCCTTTTCTTTCTTTTATGTTTATTCCCAGTACTAAAGAAAAATGGTTGTATACTATAAAAATTAAAATCGAAAGTATTAAACGATGGAAAATTGTAAAACCAAGTGCATTGATTTTTTTTGGATGAGGGCTTCGATCCATGTGTGTATGGGAGGTCATGGTGGTGGATGTCGCTGATGTACGAGGAGCAAACAAAGCTAGGGTTTGATATTGTGGTTAATTTAGGCGACGATTAGCTTTGATGATGGGTTGGTTGAGTTTGTCTTGTCATAGGGAGTTGGTACCCAGAAATTGACGAGGCTCGTCACCAAGGGATGGATGCAAAATCGGTTACATGAGAGAGGCAGCGCCCAAGTCTTTGCTTCGGGGGTTTGGGTTAAACTTCATAGTGTCGGAGTGGTAGAGTTTGAGGAGAGGAGTTCAATGTGAGTGTGCACGACAATGTCTGTTCATGTACAAGGAGTTTGAATTTGCTATTGGGGAAGATGAGTTTAGTGGTATAATTATGGATAATGAATATTTAATTAAGCTATTAATTAATTAAATTAAATCGATAGCTTGTAAAATTAACATCTTGTTCATACCGGGTTCAAAGGAAACGCGATCAATTGCATTGCACCCATGGAATCATTATCTATGTTTTGGAATTGGATTAGTGGAGTTTGGAGCTTGTAGAATTCTATGCTTGTAGAATTTTATGCTAATAATCAAACCCTCATTCGATTTTATTTCAAACTGGAATGCTTCAGCGATAATTGGAATTTTCGATGAGTTTTACTCACTTGTAATTTGCTATATAATACCTGTGATGCTATAAATTTACCGTTGAATACTTGGTTGATAGTTTAGGTATTGTTGTTTGATTGATTTTTTGAAATCTTGTTTTGGAAGATGGATGACATATTAACTTAATTGCTGTAAACCTATATAATTATATATATTATCCATAGCCATTGTTTTGTAGGGAATATTTGTAGAGAGACCCTAAAGGGTTTCTCGCCAATAATAATTATTTATTTCCTTATGCTACTTATATTAATGTTTAGTTGAAATTAATCGTGATATTCTATTTAAATTGTTTAAGTGTCATTGTAGTAATTTTCGCTATACCATCATTAATTGAATATCATCTCCTAAACCCTTTGTGTGTTGAACTTGAGCTTGTATTTTCACAAACTTAGACGTTTAAAATCAATTAATAATTTTATTAATGATATTTTAATTTAATTAATCATTTTAACTAATGGTTATTGGAATTTAATAAATTGTTTTAATTAATGATGTTTAAATTAATTAATCATTTTAATTAATGATGTTTGAATTTAATTAAATCTGTTTAATTTAAGATATTAGAAATTAATTAATCATCATAACTAATGATATATAAAGTTAATTAATTAATTTAACCAAGGTATTTAAGTTAATTAATTAATTTAATAAAAATGTTTAAAGTGAATTAACTGATTTAGTGTTTTAAAGTTAATTAACCGATTTACTAAAGGTTTTTAAGTTAATTTACTGGTTAAATAAAACTGTTTTAGAGATAATTAACTGTTTTAATAAAGGCAAATTGATTGGTTTATCAAAAGAGATTATAAGTTTGATTAATTACCTTTTGGGATAATTAATATTGTTTTTAAATTTATAAAGATTATAAATATGATTAATTATCTTCTGGGATAATTAATGTTGGTTTAAATTTATAAAAGAGATTTTAAATTTGATTTATTTTCGTTGGGAAAATTAATGTGGTTTTAAAAGTTATTAGAAGGTTATAAAATTATTCTTCCAGATGATTAACATTTGATTTAAAATATATACAAGTAATTTAATTGATTTATTGTCTTTGGGGAAAATAAATATTGTTTTAATTTTATAAATAATAGTATATAAATAAGAAAATCTTGTAAAAAAAAATGTTTCAAAATAATGCTAAGTATAAATTGTTTTGGATTTATAATAACAATGTTTTGACATTTGTTTTGACCTTGGTTTTAATAAATTAGAAAATATAGTTTGCCCATTTAGAAAGAATATTTTAAAAAGTATTTTTAAAGTGTCTTTAAAAGTAATTTGATGTGAAAATCAACTACAAGTGTAAACAACTATCTTATCATTCCTGATAGTTGACTCATCGTCTATCGACTTTGGTTCTGCTTTCTTCTTTGTGTTTCATATGTTCAAGACGATGTTATGTTCATTTGAGCTTTGTTATCCTTTGTCAGCGACAAAGCCCAAAGAGCAAGTAGAAGTCAAGCTATGTGGGGTTGCTCCCATTAGGATATTTTTACATCCACTCTTGATTGGATTCGGTTTTGTATATTGTGATGTGAAATATGCGAGTACTCGGTACCCGCTAGCGGGGTCTAGCTTGTGCATGTCCAAAAGCCATCGGAGTTCTTAAGTATATTTCTAGAAGTTTTCAGTAAGGGGGGTGCACCTTCTTGGTTATTGTTGGAAAACTTCTTTTTCCCTCATTGTTAATTTAAAACTTTGAATTGTTTTCTTAATTACATTGAGAACTGCCTTGTGCTCTTCTCTATGTTTAGTTATTTTGTATCCATTCTTTATAGTTTGGACTTTGATATTATTTATGCACATAAATTAAATATGGGATTTGTTCATACTTGTAACCAAATTTATATTTGGATTTGTTTCTTGTTATTTATTTTCACCCTTTTCCGTATGGATGTTGTCATTGTGAGGTTAAAAACCATTTCGCGTTATCGACGTGGTCTCACTGAATTTTTATATGTTCATCATATTACTTGAGTTTTCTCACGTTGGTTTTCCAAAATGACCCCAGGTGTTATTTTATTATAATGCTCAGGTCAGACCGAGTTTTTTCCCAGGTTGGCTTTAGTGATATGGAGCTCTTGAAGAAGACTAGATGTTCACCTATCGTAGTGTTTTATTTTTTGCTGTATTACATTGTATACCTATTAACAATTGTAAGATCGGGATTTTATAACTGTCCAGCTGATACAGTTTGTTTTTAACTCTAATGTACTCTTTATTCTGGATTGGAAGTTTATACTGTCTTTGTTATATTATATATTGTTGTTTTCACTGCGAGATTCTATTTTCCTAGGTCTTTGTTCATTTCTTTTTATTTTATCCTAATAATCTGCCTTTTCGATGATTGGACATTCCACATTTGGATATCGTGGATGTATCCAGTGTCTATTTTCGATGGTTGAAAAGGAAGGTTATTACAATTTGGTATCAGAGCTGAAGGTTAAGTGAGAACCTTGGCTTTGGTAGGGTATGGCTCATGTTAACCCAAAAAATGGATCAACACCCTAGATCAAGTGTGAAAGCTCCAGTGCAGATAATCAGTAGCAAAAATCTCAGATAAACAGGTCTGGAATGACTTCTAATTGATGAAAGAATCCAAAGGAACTGGATGGTTTTTCAAGGCTAAAGCCGCTAGAAAGCTCAACAATCAAAGATTCATTACTGGAATTTGTTTTGGAGCAAAGCACACCTTTCATTCGAAAGGCATACTTTGGGGGGCAAGTGTTAACTAGGTTTTTAACCCAATAGAATTCAAAGGGAACTAAAACATCTACAACAATCCAAAATATCTCAAGGATCTCCCAAGAAGACCAGAAGGAAAAGAAGAGAAAGACAAAAGAAGAAAAATGCCAAGACAAGCTAAGGCGATGGATCACTAGCGATCCATCTCTTGTGGATCGCTAGCCATCCATAAAGCTTGCTCGTGGATCCTTCAGTCCTCTTGCATCATGATCTAATATGTCCCTTAGAGACACTTGCCAAGTTTCATAGCATGCCAAACAATCTAGCACAGGAAGTGAAGACTCACCAGAGTCAAGCTGTTTGACCAAAAGTAGTTAACTTAAAATGGACATACAGAACTCATACGAAGTCGGATTGACTTGAAATTTTAGGAAAACATTTAGAAGACATAGAAGAAGGCTCAAACAAAATAAAAGCATTTGGAGTCGATTTGATGAATCGCTAGCGACCTATCTAGAGTGGGCCCCACCACCTCAAATTTTTATGGTGGGTCCTAACACCCTCTAGAGAGTTCCTGCAAAGTTTCGTTTGATTTCATTAAGATTTGACCGAGTTATGGATGATTCTTCTGGACCAGATGACCCATGAAGATGGATGATCAAACTAACTCCAAACGAATTGATATTTGGACAAGGCACTTAAATATAAGATAGGAAGACTACCAAATAAAGATCACTCAAAAATATGCTAAGTGGATGGATAGCTGGCGATCCGTCCCGTATGGATAGCTAGCGATCCATCCATAAGGATAGCTAGCGATCCATAGAAATGACTTAGATTTATTTGAGATTTCGATGAGGACTTTACATAACAACTGGACTCTTCTGCACTTTGACTTCTGATCCAACACTCACTGAATTCCCCGATAAATACTCACCTGCCTGCAACTGGAATGGATCTTTTCCACAGAGAGAGCCGCCATTACTCTACTGTAATTCCTTTATTTCTTCAACTTTCTTCGTCCTCACAACAGTCATCAAGGGGGTTAATGTGATTCTCCAGTCAACCCTTGTACTTGTCACTTATTCTAACTCATTGTAACTTAGATCTAAGGACTAACTTGTTGATATCCGAAGAGATTCAACTAGTACAATCATAATAAAGATTGATTAAAGTGGACGTAGGCCAGAGTCAACCGAACAACTATAAAAATTCTATGTCTCTTTTCTTACTTCTACTTCTTATTTCTTGTTTATCTAAGACTTGTGCTGCTGATTATCTACACTGGTGCTTCCACACTTGATCCAAGGTGTTGATCCATTTTTTGGGTTAACAGCTCATTAGAGATATGGTAAGTGACACCCTAGAATGAGTTTGAGAGTATTATATATATGGGAGTGTATTTGTTATTTTTTATAAAAACGTACCGTGTTTATTGGTCTATTGAGTTGTTTATGAATTCTGGTCGAGATATGGGACGCCACAGTGTCGATAGAGATTTCTAAACTCCCGACAAGGCAAACGGAGACGATATTGATTTTTTAAAATTTGGTTACTGAAATATTTTACCTCTGTTGTGTGTGTATATATATATATATAAAGGAATAATTTTCAAATACTTATATGGTTATAGAGTGTGTTTGTTTGCTTAGGTGTAATAATATTTATCTATTTCGTTATTGTTTGATTTGTCATGCTCAGATAGTTTAGAAGCATTGACTATTTTTTATTAGTTATAAATTCATGCTTAACTAATTTATGAGCGTATATTGTTTGATAATTGTAAGTACATTAAAACGAACACTCTGTGAATTAAGTTTCATAATGTGACTATAAGTTGTTCGGAGTAAATGTTAAGTTAAAGTAATCTTTTAATAAAGGTTGTTTAAAATAGTATAAATGGTAGGATAGGACATTTAGAGAATAAATATTTAAGAAAATTTAATTATATTAAAGGAGAATTATTACAATATGAATTGATTTTATATAAATTTGATTTATAAAATATGTTTTAAAAAGGATTTTGAATTTAAACCCCGAAGTTGTTTGAAATAATTTTGGGAGGTTTTTGAATTTTTGTTTATTAGGACATAAATCCCGATGCTTTTGAAAAGTGATTTAGGGCGTTGATCCATTTTTTGGGTTAACAGCTCATTAGAGATATGGTAAGTGACACCCTAGAATGAGTTTGAGAGTATTATATATATGGGAGTGTATTTGTTATTTTTTTTAAAAACGTACCGTGTTAATTGGTCTATTGAGTTATTTATGAATTCTGGTCGAGATGTGGGACGCCATAGTGTCGATAAAGATTTCTAAAATCTCGACAAGGCAAACAGAGTTAATATTGATTTTTGAAATTTTGGTTAATGAAATATTTTACCTCTATTTTATATATATAGAGGAATAGTTTTCAAAAACTTATATGGTTATAGAGTGTGTTTGTTTTCTTGGAAGTAATCATATTTATTTATTTCCATTATTGTTTGATTTGTCATGCTCAGATAGTTTAGGAGCATTGACTATATTTTGTTGGTTATTAATCCATGCTTAACTAGTTTATGAGCATATATTGTTTGATAATTGTAAGTACATTAAAACGAACCCCTTGTGAATTAAGTTTCATAATGTGACTATAAGGTGTTCGAAGTAAATGTTAAGTTAAAGTAATCTTTTAATAAAGGTTGTTTAAAATAATCTAAATGGTAGGTAAGACATTTAGAGAATAAATATTTGAGAAAATTTAATTATATTAAAGGAGAATTATTATAATAGGAAATGATTTTTATATAAAGTTAATTTTATATAAATTTGATTATAAAATATGTTTTAAAAAGGATGAATTTAAACCCTGAAGTTGTTTGAAATAATTTCGAGAGGGTTTTTGAATTGTATTTTATTAGGACTTAAAACTCGGTGCTTAGTGATTTAGGAAGAATTTGTGGAAAGAAATAATAACAATATTGTTTTGAAAAATGTTGATGCAGTGTTATTGTTTAAACATTTGAAAAGAATATTTTTGAACTGATTTTTCAAATGTTTTTGTTATGATTAAATGTAACATTACCCATTCTAAGGCCGGAAACTAATAGCTACAGATGTTGCAGTCGTATATAGTATTAATTTCTGGTGACAAAATACGGTAATGCCAATGGTATCCATAATATCAGAAGCACAAGAATATGAAATATTTCAAACACAATTTCAAAATAACTTTTCTCATTACATTTCAAGTTAGCATTTCATATTCAATACATAATCCGATAATGTTGCCCAGGTTCAGATAAATATAATTGTTAAAAAATATGCCAAGAGCGATATAAGAAGATGTCCCTTTGGATGATTAGAGTTACTAAATAGACAGTTATAACATCTATCATTACATACAACATTCAATCACAGCGGAATAAATAGATAATCTCCTACATAGCTAGATATGCCAACTGCACGTCTTGAGATGCTTTTTTTGGTAAAACCTACTAAACCTAAAAACTTCAACTCTCAACCAACTCGAATTAAATTCTATGCACCCGAGAGTTTAAGGGAAAACATAACTACAAGTCAAAAAAAGCCTGGTATGAATAATAATATGAAATCTCGGTTTATTGATATTAGGCGAGACAACGCCGCCTAGCAGAACGGGTTTCTCCTCGTTAATATCCTTTAAAGGCAAATATTTTGCAATCAAAATCCTTCAACCAAGGGGTGTCTTCATACTCGTTAATAATATGACTTGCTTCTCTGGAGAGTTATCAAGGGGTGTCTTCATACTCGTGATAGACTTTTTGCTTTGGATTTGATTCAACAGTCTAACTGTATATTGTGTGGCCACACTGTTGAATCTATTGGTCACTCGTTCTTCACATGTCAGTTCTCTTTATACATATGGAGGAGCATTTTATGTCATTGTCACCTTCATAACTCTTCATCTGATTCTAGGATTGAATGGTTTACAATCTTTAAGGCTACTAGGTGGAGGTCTTCAAGATCCCTGTTGCTTCTTAAAGTTTTAAAACGATCTATTCAACTGATTTTGGTTGAAAGAAACTCTAGAGTGTTTTTAGGAATTTTCCCCTCTAAACACGGTATCTTTCTTGCCTTAGTCAAGGGTTTTTAGCTACTGTATAAGCTCTGTACCTTGATATGATTGTTGTCTTCATGAGTGCTTCGTGGTGTCCTTTGTTGTTCTGCTTCAAGACCTCTCTTGTTCTCCAGTAGTCTTTTGGTATTCATGTTTGGTTATGTCAATGCTTGGAGTATTGTTACGTGTTGCTTGGAGTTCTATGGCCTTCTACTTCGGGCTATGGTTTTTCTTTTGTGTTTTTTCCGTCTTTCTTTTCTCTTGTTTCTCATGTATCTCCTTATTTATGCTTGTAATACTTTTTACATGTTATAAATAAAAAAGGTAGGGGCCCTTTTAACCCCGCTGGATTTGCTAAAAAATTCTGCAACCAAACTGGTTACAGTAAACAATATACAATAACATATATGCATACAAAATAGGTAATCAGTGGAATATCTACCCCCAACATCATAGTTTTATCAGGCTGACTATAAACTTATGCCTAACTCGGGCCTACTAGACATAATAAATGTTCTAACTTGCTGTACGAGATAAATTGGATGGTTTGTCTGTAACTCACTACTTCTTGGGTTACCCGATTCTAATGGTTTTGTGGGCTCACCAATAACCTATCTCTACTCCGTGTATTCCTTTTTGTGTGTAACCTTCTTTTAGTCTTATCCATGACAAAACCCTACATATTGGAATCTTAGACTTATATTATCAAGGGCTACTAGCTAAACTATAGGGCAAAACCCTACACCAGTCCCATCTGGTTTTCTAATCTTCGTGTCATTCTCTTAGTAACTATCCTATCCATATTTCCTTGAAAACAAAATCTTTGAAAATCAACCTTTGAAATGATTCATAAAACAAGGAAAACATTGGTACTTTACTCAAAATACTTATGCCATGATATATGTTTTACAAAACATTATTGATGAAACTAGAAATCATTAATGTCTTCGCTCCCCTCAAAACTTAGGCCATATGGCCAAAACTATGCAATACTTTACAATTATAAAACTCGACGAGGTCATCACCGTTAAAGGTCCTTGCCCACTCAAAAGCATGTTGAAGTCTTTTATTTGAAAAATACATGGGGATGATGTCGAAGTTATTACGTCACAAATTATAGTGTTAAACTATAAAAATTTAGCTTCGGTGACTCTAAAAAACATAAGCATCAATGCCTCATAGAGGGTATAAAATTTAGTACATGCAACATTGATATCTAAGACATCGGCATGGTTAAAAACATTATAGGCTAAACTTGATGACTTGTTAAAAACGGTTGGGGGTAAGCTCGATACCAAGTTAGAACGGCATGAGCAAAGCTTGGCAACTAATTAAGAGCGGCATAGGCTTAATGAATATTTAAAGCACTAGGCTCGATGAATATTAGGTCAAAGAGGCTGAAACTCAAAGTCACTTAACAAAATAATGCGATGTCGAAGTTATAATGGTTAGAGACTCATAAAACATATGCAGCGACATGCCTCTTTGTAAAAACGCGACACTTAGGCGCATCGACATGCCCACCTCGAGGACCATTTCTCTATTTTGTTATCGTAACCTTGACGTGGTTCAAACTTGGTTGCTTTCATTTAAAAAAAATTAAATTCGAACTTAGCCTCATCGAACGATCCATGTAGATTGGGACGAATCCATGCATTTTTAGGGAAAGTCATCAACTACAAAGTTGTTTGCGACATCAGGCCCGACTTAAACAACGGTTGGATCGTTAAAATTTGTCCTGTAGTGGCCGTAGTTTGTCGATGATCAACGAACGAAAATCCTTCAATTTTGACGATTTGGGTCATCATTGGGCTAAGGCACCAAAAGGAAAGTTGTAGAGAAGGACATGAGGGAGGCGCAGTCGGAGTTTGGTTGTGTTACCTAAAGGATTAACCATGCAACTAGGGACTCGGTATTTGTGCACCGTTCGGCATCCAGCGCGTTCGGCACAACATACTCGTTCGGCACAACTGGGTCGATCGGCATTCAAGAGCGATCGACATTCAAGAGCGTTCAGCATTCAAGAGCTCTCGACAACCAAGAGCGTTCGGCATTCAAGAGCATTCGGCATTCGAGAGCATTCAGCGTTTAGACCTCGACCGGCATTCATCTCGTTCGGCATTCATGCCTTGCTCGGCATACAAGCTCGTTTGGCATCTAGGGCCGCTCTGCACAACAATCTCATTCGGCATCCAGGGCCGCTCGGCACAACAATCTCGTTCGGTATCTAGGGACGTTTGGCATATGCCGTTCGGCATTTATGGATCGGCACACAGGAGTTACTTGTCTTGGGCTGAGGTATCTTACTGCTAGGCCCACCATAGAAGTCCAACCCATCTTCATCTATAAATAGAGAGGCAAGGGAACAGTGAAAGGGACCTTTTCTCGAGAACATTGGGGAGACTCTGCCGCATTCAAGACTCGTTTAAGACTTATCTTCTTTGCTTAGCAATTGTATTCAAGTAATTGGTATATAGATTGTATCTGTAATCGATTATCGAGAAAAGCAATAAAGATTAACCTCAAAGTGGACATAGGCAATTACGCCGAACCACTATAAATCCGGTGTTCGTATTTTCTGCATTTAAATTTGCATACCGTTCTGTGTTTAACTTTACTTTCTTCATTAATATCTCTACACAATCTCTCTTAAGGGTGTTAGTGACCAATTCTGGTGTTAACATTTTGGTGCTTTCATTGAGAATCGAATTCTTAGGTCGATAGAATCTACTTTGTAGCTACTGGATTAAAAAATCCCCCGAAGGAGATCCGACTTATTCATTGGACGCCCGTTGAATCTATTCAGAGTTTCAACCGACAACTCTACCATGGGAAGACCACACACCCGATCAGCCTCTCACAATGCGGACGTCCATGAGACTGCTAGTGTGCAACAAGTTGGACCTAGCAACCCACAAGCGATTTAAGGCACAGGGCCCTCCATCCAAAATCAAACGGAAGTCGTTTCCTGAACAGAGTTCAACGACTTGATAAGAGAACTCAGGGAAAGTAGAAGGCAACTGGCTGATCAGATTCAAGCCAATACTAATCTCATGACTCAGCTTGCCCAGCAACAGCATCATAATGCTGGGAGTAGTCTTGCTCCTTACTCTTCATCTGACAACTCAACCTCAGCTGATGAACCTCCTAGGTGTAGACGTCGTAAGACTGAAGCTGCATAGGCAGGTGCCACTGATCGATCCTTTAGGGATCAGGAACATGAGGAGACCGGACGCCCAGTTCACCAAGACCCAAATCAAGTTGGCCTTCAGGACGCATGTTTAGCCGACCGCCAGCAGGCGGGACATCAACCCGCACGGTCCCATGGAACGGAACGCAATCTCCCGTCCTCCATACAAACTCCGGACTTAACATCCATAGTCAGGAAGTTAATGAGAGAGAACCAAGGCTTGACCAATGAAGATTGGGGAGTGTCCAGGAGTCATACTCCCTTCACAGACATTGTTCTACAGGCAAAGTATCCCAAGAAATTCAGTATGCCGACTATCCTAGCCTACGAAGGAAAGACTGACCCTAGGCAACACGTGATGAGGTAAGAACGGATGATGGATTCTGCAAGGGTGAATGACGTGACTAAGTGTAGGTGCTTCCCAATCACTTTGTCCAGAATTGCCACTATGTGGTTTACTCGACTTCCTCCATGGTCTATATCCAGCTTCGACGAGTTGGTGGTAAAATTTGTTGAACAATTCAGGATACATGCTACTCATCCAAAGGACGTGATGTCCTTATCAAGCGTGATCCAGGCTCCGGGAGAGTCTTTGAAAGCGTACTTACAGAGGTTCCATGTTGCCGCCACTGAAGTTAGCAACCCTAACGATCACGCAATCTTGATGGCGGTAATGCTAGGTGTAGATCCGAACTCGGAGTTTGGAGATTGGTTGGCAGGAAAGCCTCCAACTACGTTGGAATAATTCTATTCCAAAGCTCACCAACTCATGCAGAGGGAGGAAGCTCGATGGACAAGACGAGATAAGGCACCAGGGCCTGTTGAGGAAACTGTGAAAAGTAATATCGCCGTGAAACAATCCGACGACAGTTCGGGAAAAGTTCAAGTTAATTTCCAGAACAAGCCTGGGCAATCTAAAGGATCCAGAGGTGGAAATACCGGAAAGAAAAAGAGACAGGGAGATGGAAGTCGAGGATTCCGACCTACAATGAATACACACCGCTGAATACTTCTCTTTAAAACATTTATCTATCTACCTATAACACCTTTGAATACAGAAAGCCGCGCCCAAAGAAGTCCACTGAAGAACAGAAACGGACAGGGAAGTACTATCGCTTTCATAAGACCCATGGGCACAATACCGAGGAGTGTAGATACCTCCATGACGCCATAAAAAGGTTGATCAGGCAGAAAAAGCTGCAGGAGTTTGTTAAGAACCCACCAGAGGGTAGGCAAGAAAATACAGACCCCGGACGCGGGCCGACTCCACGCCGCCCAGAGGAACCTACCCGGACCGTAGGTAGGTTGATCATAAACACTATAGTCGGAGGACCTCATCCTGCAGACAAGAATTGGCATAAGATGGAATGACATGCTACCTCCCTAAGGCATGCGAATTATGAATGTTGTTCGAATGTGAAAGATGGAACCCCACAAAACAACAACGCATGATGACAGGCGATATAGTGTTTAGGAGTCGAGATGAAGACAAGGTGGAGGCTCCTACTATCGACCCGATGGTTATATCTGCAACGATTGGGCCAGCTTACGTAAAAAGATTTTTGATTGGTTGTGGAAGTTCTGTCAACATCATCTTCAAGAAGGCTTATGACCAAATGAAGATGGAGACAAAAGATTTGAAACTACGCAAAGCTCATATCCACGGCTTTAATGGTATTGCAACCGACGTAATAGGGTATATTGAGTTACCAGTTGAACTGAGGGAAGGTGAGCGTAGGAGAGTGCGAGTCCTACCATTCATAGTGATGAATGTTAACTCTCCATACAATGCATTTCTAGGTCATCCAGCCCTGGCGGAGTTTAGGGCAGCCTTGGCCCCCTTGTGTTTGTCATTGAAATTTCCGACTGAGAGGGTAAGGAGTAAGGCTGAAGCTTATGCAGTGAGGGGTGGAGTTTCACCCTTCGAGGATCCAAGTAAAGATGATAAAGGAAAAAGGAAAACAAATGGAAACGGTGGCACTTCGAAGAAACCTTGAAGGGAGCCAAAGTTTTCTTCTTACACAGATTTAACTGAGACTCTTAAAAGAATTTACTTGGACACTCGTGGGCAACTCCAATATCGAAGGCCGGCAAAGAGAGAGCCTTCTGAATACGAGCGGGCATCGGGGAAGCATTGCCTATTTCATGAGCTGGATGGGCACAACACAAACGATTGTAGGCATTTGAGGGATACCATTGAGGAGCATGTAAGGAGTGGTCATCTACAGCAGTATGTCAGGAATCGAACCGTGGCAGTGAGACAGGAGCGACCACCACCTACCTCGAACGAAGATGGCACTGGATCTGGGCAACGTCATCTCATTATCCACTAAACAGGTTTACGGTTTTGAATAAGTAACATGACTCAAAGTAATGCGGCTAGGTCACTTACACACGTACGAGAAAGAGGACGGTCCCTAGGCGTGCTCTGAGATGACCAAAAACCGTACTACTTGAGCCTACGAAATCCTACTTTCTCTCTGTTTTTCTGCAACTTTGGTTTTCTCTTTCGTACTTTGCGCATTTACTTTTCTTTGGTATGGTTTTGGAGTTTGGATTGAACTCCCGGTTTGGTTGGTTTTTTGTTTTACCATTTTGGTTTGGATGTTTGATTTCTGATATGGATTTCTGGTTTTCTAATTGGATTTGGATTACTATTTTAAAACAATTCAGGATTAGCGATTACTGTCCTAACAGGAGAGACGGGGCAGTGATCGCGAGTTACGAGTCCCTTCGTCGGAGAGCGATGGAATGGACTTGGAAAAAATATCAAAGTCCTTGGCCGGACAGCCGATGCCGGTGAATATCAAAAGTCCTTGGCCGGAGGACGGAGGCTGGTGAATATCAAAAGCCCTTGGTCGGAGTGTCGAGGCCGGTGAATATCAAAGTCCTTGGCTGGAGTGCCGAGGCCGGTGAATATCAAAAGTCCTTAGCCGGAGAGTCAAGGTCGATGAATATCAAAAGCCCTTGGCCGGAGTGCCGAGGCCGGTGAATATCAAAGTCCTTGGCCGGAGTGCCGAGGCCGGTGAATATCAAAGTCCTTGGCCGGAGAGCCGAGGCCGGTGAATATCAAAAGCCCTTGGCTGGAGTGTCGAGGCCGGTGAATATCAAAGTCCTTGGCCGGAGAGCCAAGGCTTGTGAATATCATGGTCGGAGTGCTGAGGCCGGTGAATATCAAAGTCCTTGGCCTCGAGTGGTACATGGCGATCAGGCGACCGGTCATGCATGTTATGTGGCAGAGCTAAGAGAAGCTCGACGGAGAGAAAAAGGAAAGGTTGCGGACAGTACCGTCCGCATCCTAAATACTGATTATTGACAAGTAGTGCCCGAGCCTCGACTCAGGCGACATTCTCGGATCCTTAGAGACATAGATCCGAGAGATGATGATAGGGAACCCAAAGAAATGAATGTAGCACCGGATGAGCTAACGATCGACATTCCAGTCAGTCGGGATGACCCATCACGAGTCCTTAAGATTGGATCACAAGTAGACCCTTCAGTGGCTGAGGACCTTACTGATTTTCTCCGAGCGAATCAGAATGTTTTCGCTTGGACACACTCTGATATGTGTGGGATTTCTCCCACTATTGCGAGTCATATGTTGAACATAGACCCAAAATACGTTCCTATGAAACAGAAAAGGAGAGGCATGGACCTGGAGAGGTCCGCTGCCCTCAAAGAGGAGGTGGACAAACTCAAAGCCAATGGGTTCGTCCGCGACACCCTTTACCCCGAATGGGTATCTAACCCCATGCTGGTAAGAAAAGCGAATGGGAAGTGGAGAACTTGTGCTGATTACTCCGATCTGAATAAAGCATGCCTGAAGGATAGTTTTCCTTTATCAAGAATCGACCAGCTCGTCGACTTTACCGCCGGACACGAATTATTGTCATTTATGGATGCGTATTCGGGATATAATCAGATCCCGATGCACATTCCAGACCATGAACACACCAGCTTTGTCACAGATGTGGGGCTATATTGCTATTTAGTAATGCCTTTTGGATTGAAAAACGTGGGAGTAACTTATCAGCGTCTGGTGAATCGAATGTTTAAAGAACAGATTGGTAGAACTATGGAAGTCTATGTGGATGATATGCTCGTGTAGTCACGGCAATCAAAGGACCATATCCGAGACTTAGCAGACATGTTTGATATACTCAGGCATTACATGATGATGATCAACCCATTAAAGTGTTCTTTTGGCGTTACATCAGGGAAACTCTTGGGTTCCATTATGAACGCACGTGGAATTGAAGCTAACGTGAAAAAGATTCAGGCTATTCAGGACATACAAGTGCCCAGAACTATAAAGCAAGTGCAAAGCTTGAACGGAAAGGTGGCCGCGCTGAGTCAATTCATATCCAGAGCCATAGATAAGTGCATTCCTTTCTTTGATGTGATAAAGAAAGGAAAGAGGAATTTCGAGTGGGCATCTGACCATGAGGAAGCATTCCGAGCTCTGATTAGACATCTAGAAAGTCCCTCGATGCTATAAAAAGCAATTGACCATGAAATGCTGTATGCATACTTGGCAGTATCCCAACATGCTATCAGTACGGCTCTGTTTCGCGAGGCGGTCCGAGTTCAAAAGCCAGTATATTATGTTAGTAAACGTTTGACGGGGGCAGAAAGAAATTATCCTAGAATTGAGAAATTGGCTTATTGCTTGGTGATTGCATCACACAAGCTTCGCCCATACTTCCAGACATACTC
This sequence comes from Allium cepa, assembly GCA_030765085.1. Taxonomy (NCBI): domain Eukaryota; kingdom Viridiplantae; phylum Streptophyta; class Magnoliopsida; order Asparagales; family Amaryllidaceae; genus Allium; species Allium cepa. Next base: position 116,352,372 of record CM060931.1, read on the forward strand.
GATCAGTGTTTACACCGATCAACCCTTGCGACAGGTACTCCAACGATCGGAAACTTCTGGAAGGATGTTAAAATGGAATATCGAGTTGAGTCAGTTTAATATTACTTACCTACCGCGAAGGTCCATACAGGGGCAAGCGCTAGCAGATTTCATTGTTAAATTCACCATGACAGACGAATCAAATGGCCGCAATGTCATACCTCCCATTCGATGGAAGATGTACACTGATGGGGCATCTAACGACCGTTGTTCGGGGGTTAGCATAGTTCTTGTCACTCCTGACAACCGATCAGTTTGCTACTCTTTGAAGCTCGAATTCACAGCAACGAATAACGAAGCCGAGTATGAAGCATTGATTGCCGGCTTAAGACTTATCAAAGAACTGGGAGTAAGATCGGTTGAAATCTTTTGCGACTCGCAACTGGTGGTGTACCAAGTGCAAGGAGACTTCGAAGCAAAGGGGCGGAGACTTGCCCCGTATTTGGTCCGAGTTCAGGAGCTGCTAGCGAATCTCGAGTATAATGATATTTCACATGTCCCGCGTGAGCAAAACAGAGCGGTCGATTCATTGGCAAAATTTGCAAGCACTGGCGATGCGCAGCAGATGAGATTGTTTCCCTTTGACACCTTACATGTTTCGAGCATAAATATGATGGAGGTAGATTTCATGTTAGAAACAGAAATCGAGAAGGAGTCATGGATGACCCCATTCAAACAGTACTTGTTACACGGGGTCATACCCGAAAGAAGGAGCGAAAAACGACAAGTCATTCGTAAGGCTTCGCGTTATGTAATGCAAGATGGGGTAATATATCGAAGGGGATTCTCGACCCCCTTACTCCGGTGCATTGCCCATGATGAGATAAAACGGGTCTTGAAGAAAGTCCATGAAGGTGAGTGTGGCGACCATACCGGAGGGCAGACGTTAGTAAAGAAAATCCTCCGCTATGGATACTATTGGCCAACTATAAATCGGGATGCCGCAGACTATGTGAAAAGATGTGATGAATGTCATAAATATGTGAAAATCCCTAGAGCTTCGCCGACAGAACTCACACAAATGGTTAGTCCCTGGCCATTTGCAATGTGGGGGATCTATATAGTCGGTTCCCTACCCTATCTAAAGGTGGTGCAAAATACGCGATAGTTGCGGTCGATTACTTTACCAAGTGGGCAGAAGCAGAGCCTTTGGCCACTATCACCACCAAAAAGGTCATTAATTTCGTTGTACGAAATATTATATGCCGTTTGGGCCTTCCACGAACCATCGTTATAGACAACGAAACTCAGTTTGAAAGCAAAGAGTTCAAGGAATTTTGCCAAAAATATGGTATTGAGAAAAAGTTTACAGCGGTTGCTCACCTAAAAGCCAATGGACAAGTGGAAGCCATAAACAAAATAATCAAATCCATATTGAAAAAGCATTCGAAAAAGGCTAGAGGCAAGTGGGTGGATGAGCTTCCAACAGCGCTTTGGGCTTACAGAACTACCCACAAGTCCGCGACTGGCCACACTCCATTCGCATTGGCATATGGCACAGAAGCTGTCATACCCGTAGAACTTGAAGTTCCATCACATCGGGTAACTTATTACGACCCTAAGTCAAATCAAGATCTTTTGCTGGAATCATTGGACTACATTGATGAAAAGCGCGAAGAAGCTAATTTAAGAGCGGCCGCGTACAAGCACCGAGTCGCTCGATATTATAATGAAAAAGTCCGACCGAGAATTTTTGGCGTGGGTGATCTCGTTTTGAAACGAGATTTCCCAGTTCCATCACATATGAGCCCCGCATGGGAAGGTCCAAACGTCATTGAACGGAAGCTTGGAGAAGGAAATTTCAAGCTAGCGACCTTTGATGGTGCACACTACATCGAGCATGGAATAGCGAGCATTTGTGGCATTATTACGCTTAGTTCATTTCTTTCATATTTTAATTACATTTATTTCCAGCTAAGTTTTTATTCCTAGTTTACTACATGTAATAAGACAATTTAGCTTGTTTGCATTAATAAAGGCTTGAAGCCATTTTCTGTATGAATTGTCGATGTTTCTGTATATGATAACACTATGACAAATAACTAAGAAATACATTATTCTGCCTGACGTACGAACATGCATGAGCACTCAAAATCTCCAAGTCCCCGGAGTGCGGGCTAGAGTACTTTGAGTCCCCGGAGTGCGGACCAGAGTATAAACGACTCAAAATCTCCAAGTCCCCGGAGTGCGGACTGGAGTACTCTGAGTCCCTGGAGTGTGGATCAGAGTATAAACAACTCAAAATCTCCAAGTCCACGGAGTGCGGACTGGAGTACTCTGAGCCCCCGGAGTGCGTACCAGGGTATAAATGACTCAAAATCTCCAAGTCTCCGGAGTGCGGACTGGAGTACTCTGAGTCCCCGGAGTGCGGATCAGAGTATAAAAGACTCAAAATCGCAAAGTCCCCGGAGTGCGGACTGGAGTGCGCTGAGTCCCTGGAGTGCGAACCAAAGCATAAACGATTCAAAATCTCCAAGTCCCTGGAGTGCGGACTGGAGTACTCTGAGTCCCCGGAGTGTGGACCAGAGTATAAACGAATCAAAATCTCTAAGTCTCCGGAGTGCGGACTGGAGTACTCTGGGTCCCCGGAGTGCGGACCAGAGTATAAACGACTCAAAATCTCCAAGTCTCCGGAGTGCAGACTGGAGTACTCAAAGTCCCCGGAGTGCGGACCAAAGTATAAACGACTCAAAATCTCTAAGTGCTCGGAGTGCGGACTGGAGTACTCTGAGTCCCCGGGGTGCGGATCTGAGTATAAATGACTTAAAATCTCCAAGTCCCCGAAGTGCGGACTGGAGTACTTTGAGTCCCCGGAGTGCAGACCAGAGTATCTAAATCTCCAAATCCCCGGAGTGCGGACTGGAGTACTCTGAGTCCCCGGAGTGCGGACCAGAATATAAACGATTCTAAATCTCCAAGTCCCCGGAGTGTGGACTGGAGTACTCTGAGACCCCGGAGTGCGGATCGGAGTGTAAACGACTCAAAATCTCTAAGTCCCCGGGGAGCGGACTATAATACTCTAAGTCTCCAGATCATGGAATAGAAAATGAGCGATTTAAATATCCAAGTCCCCTAAGGGAGAGCTGAACACAAATGACTTGAAGTCATCGAAACCCTAGCCTGCGGACTAGAGAATATTCTAAGTACCCGGAGCGTGGAATAAAGTATGTGCAATGCCACAAAGTTGTCAACTTATTTGAAGATGAATCGAGAAGTTTATGTAACTTGCAGTAGCTTGGGTTCGGACCACGATTATACAGAAAACCAAACAATGGAAGTCTTCTGAAGGACAAAAGAACTAAGTTTTATTCATCAAAATAAGTTTCTACTACAACCCCTCCGAAGCTCGGAGTCAAAAGTTTATTTACATGAACTACGAAAATAAATAAAATAAAAATAATTACATAATCTAAACTAACTCTCGTTAAATGAGAGCGGCAGCTACTTCTTCGACCTTTTTCCAGACGACTCCTCTCCCGTGCGCTTGCCCTTGATAACTTTCTTTGATGGGGGAGTGACAAATGAAGAAGTATGGGGAACTTCCATGGGCTTGGATTCGCCTGGGAGGATGACCTTCAACGGCTTATTCACAGGATCGTCCAGGTCCACAGCTTGAGGCTCGACTTTGATCTCGACCGTCTCATTCTTCTCCTTCTCAAGCTGCTCCTTTATGCTCAGTTTAGATGTGTGTTCGGAGGTGCCCGTAATTTCAATTTCATAACTCCCATCGATGGGAGAGGAAGTTTTGGATTTATCCTCATCAAGCGCTTCGATCACCTAAGCATCTGGACTGGGAGCCTCTCCTACGTGAGTGGCCTCACTAGTCTTTTCCTTCACCTCCTTGGCGACATCGCTCCTCGGAGTGGGCTCGGGATCAGAATGGCCTGCACAAAATCATGAAAAACAAGCTTTAGAATACGATAGCTCTTAGTGAAAAACGACGATTCCTGGAATGTTAAAGTGAAAGAGTTATCTACCAGGTTCTAGCTGGCCCTCATTCGTTAGAGGGGTCTCACCCTCTGGAATAGGAGACAAAATGTGAACGCTAAGGCTGGGGTCCTTCGGGTCATAGCCGATTGCTGCTCAAAGGGATCAAGTATCGGCCGATCGGCCGGCTGAGTAGGTGCATGAGCTTGAGACTCGATCCCGATGAACAGGCAACAACCTCTTTCCCTTTCGTTGAGGGAGAGCCTTTGCAGTAAAGAGCTTTTGCCGCTGATAGGTCCGAAGACTCATTTCCCTTAAGAAATTCTTTTATCAAAACTCCTTCATCAACCTCCTCGGTACCATGTTCGGCCTTCCTGATTTCTATTAAGGTCTCCCATACCTCGGCTAAAGATTCGAGATAGCCCTCGCCTAGAAAAGTTAAGTCTCAGTGCATGAGAACGCAGGCATTGAATTCTGCAATTAGCGGGTCGAACATGCTTTTGACCTCTTCCCTACCTTCTTCTTTAGCCGCCTCAAGACGGGAGTCGATCTTCGCAGACGCTATCTTCTTTCCCTCTTCACGGGCTTCATTCTTTAGCGCCTCAACCTTGGAAAGTTCATCCTCAAGCTTCGCCTTTAGAAGTCGTGTGGCAACGATCTCATCGCAATATCGTTGTGACTCTTCTTGGGTAGAGGTCTTCTCCTCCTTCTCTTTGCGGAGTTGCTCCTCAAGTTCTTTGACTCGGAGGCTGAATGCATCCCTCTCTTTTTGCACCGAGTCTTTCTCTAAATCTAAGGCCCCACAGCGTTGGACCGCCTCATCGATTTCTTTTTTGTGGGTTGATTCCAAACGAGTTACGATTTCAGTAGTATCTTTGGCGCTTTGCTAGGCGGCTTCAAGCTGAGCTTTGTAAGACGCAAGCTACTCGTCCTGAGATTTAATTATGTATTTGTTGTGGATGGCCTCAACCTTTAGGCGATCAATCTCATGTTGGCGCTCTATGGAGACTTCTGACACCTTTTCGGCCAAGTGCACAAATGCATCATGCTGTACATAGACATCATTGGTACAAGCGATAGCACTTTACTTCACATGCCCTGGAATATGGTGGATCATTGGAAAAAACTTCAAGCCATTAAAGCATATCTTCGCAAATGAGGCTTTAAGTTCGGAAAGCCGCTCGGAAATCGTTGGATCGGTCACGGGAGTAAGAAGGGTCTGCTTGGAGACCGCAGGCGATTTGTGGGGATCTCGAGATTGCCTGGTACTTGATGAACCAGAGTGTTGATCTCGATGCGCCTCAGGCTGAGATCCCTTATATCCAGATTTCTCTCTGCTCTACTCAGATTGAGAGGGAGGATCGCGAGGATATGGGGGCTGATTATAATTTTTTCTTCGATGTGATGACTCCCGACGGTAGTAGTCTCGGTCGCTAGATTCATCTCTATCTCGGCGCCTGCCGGAGCCTGAATCCCGGCCAGATTGGTAGAAGATCGATGACCCGCGAAGGCGGTCAAGTCCATGCATGCGTCCCATGTCACATACACAAAGTTTAAATAACGGTAAGTTAGCAAAGAATACGGTGACATCGGAAATTCAAGTGCAAGATAGAGTGCATGTGTTTGTGTGTGTCCTAATGTTTCCCCCCGACAGACCAGTTTCTTTACTAATAGGAGTTTTTTCTCCCTGGTTTGGGCTTGAACGCTTGTATCGCCTCTCGCGGGCGAATAAAGCTTAAGGGCCTCTGGATCGTCGAAGTCGTAGTTGAGTAGATCATCAGGTATGGATAGGTTCGACAGGCCTTTTAGTGAACTTTCTAAATGCTGTGAAGAAGCTTCTTTCTCCACTGGAATAAGAGTAACTTTTGGAGTTCCACCGACCGTTTTCCTCTTCAGCCTGTATGTTAGTTTTTTCTTCTCCTTCGAAGGGGAAGGTGACGTCTTGATGTCGTGAACTTCGACTATCGAATCTTGAAGGGGACTAATGTTCTCATCTTGCACCTCAGGCATTTCGGCTTCCTTAATTCCCCCCTCTTCTAGTGTGTCAGGGGCGTTACATACTGAAGATTCAGCTTGCTTTTTCCCTTTGCCGGAAGCAGGCCTGGGTATAGTAACTCCCTGAGGGAGGCTTATCCGGCGACCTTCTGCCAACAACCCGAACTTTGTAAGCGACTCATTTGTAATGAGAGTTCTGATGTCCCGGTCTTCGGCGGGAATGGCTCGAAGTGCTTCAACGGCTTCAGAATATCCGGGGCCCTCGGGACGCGGATTAATACCTGAAAAGATGGAAGAGAGTTAGAAATGGTATAGCTTCGATCAAACATGAGTATCGATCCAGGAAAAAGGCTTACTTCCTTCTACCCATCTTCTAGCGAAGCCAGGGGGCAACACACGTAGAACCACTCTTGCTTAAACTGGGCAAATTTACTCCATGCCCCAGTTAAGATTTGGCATTTTCTATGCGGCTCGAGAAACATGAAAGATGGGCTGTCCCTTCGTTTCTTGACGCAATAAATGTATCGTATATCATCCGGAGTCGGAAGCCTTGAGAGGACACTCATGAAAAGGATGCAAGTGTCGTAGATGAATGCGTGGCTGTTTGGATGCAGTTGCGATGGAGCGATATCGACATACTGCAACACGTCTCGAAGAAATGAGTTGAACGTGGCACGCTACCAACCCAGTACATGAATTTATTGCAAGTTGTGTATCCTATTGGGGGCAAATGTGGACGATCATGCCCCGATGGAACCAATACGTCATCGAAGGGGATTCCGTGGATAGAAAAAATCCGACGGAGTGTACTTTCATTATCTTTGAAGCCTGAGAATCGATTAGGTTGTCTAGAATAATCGCTACCTCTAGAGCGTCAGGGGCCAAGTCGACGGATGTAGTCGCTGGATTCGGTAAATTTTGAGCAGGGGTAGTTGATGGATGAGAAGCATCTACAACTTCTTGTTGAGAGGATGGCCCAGGTCTATCTGAGATCATAACTGAGCTAGATTTCCTAGACATCTTTAATGAAGATTGAATCTAACAGAGCACCGGTTTGAACTATACTTGAAAAATAATCGACGTTAGACTTAACAATACAAATATTCCCCCTGTGTGGTGTGTGAACAAGTGCAATCATTCAAACATAAGAGCTGAGAAATTAAAAGTCACAGAGTTGACAATATAAAGTTGAGCGTTGAATTGTCGTCTTCGAAGACCGTCATCGCTGACCGTCTACGAAGGCTTGTCATAAGACGGTGTACATTTTGAACCCGACATCGCCACTGCGTTTGAAAGGTTATTAACTGTTAAGCAGGTTAAAGTCCAAGTTTTCAGTTGTTTAAGTACGAGATTTATCAGTCCGGGTTGTCCAATATGCTTTGTTGTTTTAGTCTGTCCTTGTTCATTATCCTCTGTTCGGGCCTAAAATATGTGTGGAGTTAATCTTGCATTAGGATCAACTGGTGTTGTTGTAGCACACAATCCTCCTACCTAACCACTTCATCGTTCGACATTCAACTAGTCATGCTGAACCACAATCATGCCGAGCTACCTCACTCGGCATCCTACCTTCAACACCAACCTTCACTTACCACTCATCATCACCGTTCGGTATGCGGTAAGATATGTCGAACCATAAACATGCCAAACCATGCCGTTCGGCACACCACTCTCCCATTTCCTACTCTCCACCTGTCGGCGTGCGGCAAGTCATGCTGAACCACAATCATGCCGAGCCGCATTTCTTGGCATTTTACCCTCAAAAACTTTCATCCAACACGACCTCCCTACCGCTCGGCATTCTATCCAGTTTCTATTTCTTCTCTATTTTCCTTCTACCTCGTTCGACATGAGGTAATCATGCAGAGCCGTGGCTATGTCGAGCCGCATCGCTCGGCACACTAAACTTTAACTTCAATTTCACTATGTTACTTCCCCTCCATCGCTCGGCATAGGGATGTCATGCCGAGCCACCTCAGTATGTCTATCACCAACTTCCTCCTTCAAACACCTTTATCATCCTTACCTCTCCGCCTAGCCTAAAATTTCTCTTAAAGGCCCACGCATCACTCTTAACTCCTCCTGCTCCATGCAATTACTACTGACCTCAATTTTGCCGAGATTCACGAGTTCAAATCTCGTGTAAAGGTCTCCTAGTCGAGGTGAAGTGTTTCAAGGAAAGGTTTTTACCTAAGATCTGAGACGGAGATTCGGGGAGATTCTGAAGTAGGGAATACGGCTCTAATTAGGTTTGGATGATTTGTGATGGATAAGAGGCAATGTATGAATTTGGGAGAGGAAGGTTAGGTAGCTTGCTGAAGTTTTTTGGGAGTTGAGTTCGTAGTTTCTGGAAAGCGAAGGTAAAAGTAAAAGGGGGGAGAAGAAAGAGTTTCAGCTTATATAGAGAGAAGAGAAGACGAAGGGGCAGCGACCGGTAGAACCGGTCAAAGCATCTCCCTCGATCGGCATTAAGGTCATTCGGCATTTAAATGTCGCTCGGCATCAGTTAAGTCGTTCGGTACTCATGCGTCGTTCGGCATTAGCATGTCAGTCGACATACGATGCCTCGTTCGACATCCAGGAGAAGAAAATATCGAGAAGACTAAGCCAAGGCTCAATGCAAAACACGAAGGACTCGTGACTCAAAGCACATCACGTTCAACCACATGATGCCCTTTGGGGGGCAAGTGTTACCTGGAGGATTGACCAGGCAACTAGGGACTCGGCATTTGTGCACCGTTCGACATCCAACGCGTTCGGCACAACCGGGTCGATCGGCACAACCGGGTCGATCGGCACAACCGGGTCGATCGGCACAACCGGGTCGATCGACATTCAAGAGCGATAGGCATTAAAGAGCGCATGGCATTCAAGAGCGTTCGGCATTCAAGAGCGTTTGGCATTCAAGAGCGTTCGACATTCGAGAGCGTTCGGCGTTTAGACCTAGACCGGCATTCATCTCGTTCGGCATTCATGGATCGTTCGGCATTCATGCCTTGCTCGGCATACAAGCTCATTCGGCAACCAGGGCCGCTCGGCAAAAAAATCTCGTTCGGCATATGCCATTTTTTCTTGTTTCTGAATCCTATAACTAAGAGCAGAGCCTACTTATGTAACATTCCTGTTTTTTTAAACAAATTTAAATTTGTAATTAATCTGACTCCTAGGTTTAATTAAGAATTAATTTGGTAAATTAATATGAAAAGATATAAAATGTTTATATGTTAACAAGTGTAGCTAGTTTTAACAAATATTTGTTTATTTATTATATATGTATATTTGTTGATTTTTAAAATAGAATTTGGATTTGAGATTCAAAATAAATATTAAGTATAAATTGAAATTTGGATTTGAAATTCAAATATGAATGTGTTGAAAAATAAATTAGATTTAAAACTATATTTTAAAATTAATAAGAATTTGTGTTCTAATTTTAATATACATATAATTTTTTTAAAAAATTTATATTTTGAATTAAATACAAATGATTTGCAAACAATTGTTTAAAGGTTAAATCCTATAATATACATATGTAAATTTAATTGAGTAAAGGGTTTGAACAAAATTTATAAATCAATTAAAATTAAGGGCTTAAACATAAAAATACATATTTTTAACAAGTGTACAAGAATTGAGACATGCATTTTCCAAATGTTAACAAAGAATACATGTGGCAAAAAAAAAATTCTTTTAAAAATTTAAAATATGAAAATCATAAATAATATGAATTAAAGAGTAAAACTAGGTTGCATGTTTTCTTTTATCTTCACCCTCAAATCTGAAAATGAAACCATGAAATCAAAAAACCAGAAAACAAATGTTGTCTTAGATTCAAAAGCAAAGAAACAAATCACAATTGGAAAAAAGAAGATTGAAACCTGCAAAATAAAATTCTAAAGCAAAAGCAACTTCAAATCTAAAGCTATAAGATCAAATTCAAGCAACATCAAAACAGATTTGAAGTAAGTAGTGCAGTTTTTTTTCTCTGGAAATCAAATACAGGAAAATAAATCAAGTGCAAAGCAAGTTCAAGCATGTGAAATAAAATCTGCAATCAAGCTTGAAAGTTCAGGCTTAAAAAAAAATCTTGTCCTCTGTATTTCAAAGCAAGGTGAGCAAACTCAACCTGTTATATATCTAAACGATTTGTGAATTAGGATATGTAATGTGTTTGAATTATGTGTATATTTACCTGCATGTTTGTATATGCAAAATATCTAAGAGCATATGTATGTAGATAGGAAAGTAGGCTCTGTTCTTGGTTATAGGATTCAGAAACAAGAAAAAATAATTCAAATTCTCATCCTATACTACCTTTTAGGTTTGAATATTTTAACAAAAGATGTTCAGATTAATAAGATGTCAATTGTAAAAATGGGTTCAGGCATTTATATTTAGTTAATATCCAAAAAATAAGAAAATACAGTAGAATCTTTTAAAAATCTCGAAATCCGATATTCTTGACTTCATGTTTTGTTTATATCAACAGATTACTATCTAAAAATTATGATTATTAAAATAGAAATCGAGATTTTTATTATCAACTCAAGGTAGAATCTTCGCGTTGAACGGTAAATGGAAATTCATCAGTTTTCGATGATCAATGAGGAATTAGGCGTCGAGCTTTGGTCTGAGGGTAGATGGCGATGTGTGGATCGATGGAAAAATGGTACGAAATTTTCCAGATGATCGATTGGACTTGGGTTCGACAAACTAGGGTTTTGTACCCAGTTCGATTTGATGATTAAACGAGACGTTCTCGTCCACCTCGGTGGATCGGAGGCGATCGCTCCTGGGGGAAGGGCTCGTGGACCATCGGGGCATTTGTGGTCGTTGTCGTATGGATTCTGGCATCGTCACGAGGCGGGGCGAAGAGGATGTTCGACAGCAAGTTTTGGTCCTAGTTGAGTTGAAAGCTCAAATTTGATCGACGACGTGTTTGAAGAATCTGGGCGCTCAGATGACGTGAGGAGATGATCAGTGACTGGTGGGCGTTGGCGTTGATGATCAAAGTCGCTCCGATTGCATGTGCATATGCATCGTTTATCATTTGTATCAGGTGAAGTTGCGAATTAGGGAGGAAGGTGATACCTTGGGTTCGAACTCGTGTAACGTGATGACTAACTCGAAGCTGTTGAAGGTTGCAGAAGGTCTCGAAGCAAAGCTAGGGTAAACAAGGATTTGACTCGGGTTTGTGATAAACCAGTTTTCAAAGTTTTTAAACTAATTCGAATTTAAACATGTTAATCCATTCTTTTGAATAAATATTTTGTTTTAAACATGGAATTAGTTTTAAAGTTTAAAAAGGTTTAAAATACACATAACCTTTATTTTTTTAGTTTATTAACAATATTGAAGAAGTTAATTAATATTAAGAATGTTTTAGATTGTTAATCAACCTTTAAAGTTTAAGTTAGTTTATTTGTTAAAGGGTGATTAATGATTTATTAATGAGATTTATTAAAGGATGATTACTTAATATAAGTAAATTAAGGGATAGTTCATTAATGAAATTGATTTAAGGGTTGGTTAATTAATTTATAATCTAAGGAATTATTAAGTGATTAAAGGTTAATCAAAGGTTGATTAATTAATGATTAAAAGTTAATTTATTTGTAATTACTTAATGTAATTAAGGGACAATTAATTACGTAATTGACTTAAGATTAATAAATTAATGAAGGTGATTAAGGAATGATAATTCATTAAGGGATACTTAATTTATGTAATTAGTTAAGGATAATTAATTTAAGAATAATTACATAATTAATAGTTAATTAATTTATTTATTAATGGTAAATTAATAAATGATTAAGGGTTAATTAATTAAGATGGTTTGTAATTAATTGATATTAATTAAGCAGGATTAGTATTTATTCATAAGTAATCTGATTTAACTTAATCAGATAATTAATTGAGTTTACCTATGGATGTTTGAATTCTATTGATTGTTGAACTGTTTGATATTTCTGATATGTTATGCTTTCTGCTATGAATTGTTTCAGTGTGATCTGTGATGAATGTAATTTATTTATCTATGATAAATTTATATTATTTATCTGTGAATTTGTGAATAAACGATAAGAATTATAGATATTGGTTTATACCGCTTATCAAATATAAGCGTTATAGTTTATACCGCTTATCAAATATATATTGCTGTATTTGAAAATTTATAATCTAAGGAATTATTAAGTGATTAAAGGTTAATCAAAATTCGATTAATTGATGATTAAAAGTTAATTTATTTGTAATTACTTAATGTAATTAAGGGACAATTAATTATGTAATTAACTTAAGATTGATAAATTAATGAAGGTGATTAAGGAATGATAATTCATTAAGGGATAATTAATTTATGTAATTAGTTAAGGATAATTAATTTAAGAATAATTATATAATTAAAGGTTAATTAATTTATTTATTAATGGTAAATTAATAAATGATTAAGGGTTAATTAATTAAGATGGTTTGTAATTAATTGATACTAATTAACAAGGATTAGTATTTATTCATAAGTAATCTGATTTAACTTAATCAGATAATTAATTGAGTTTACTTATGGATGTTTGAATTCTATTGATTGTTGAACTGTTTGATATTTCTGATATATTATGCTTTGTGCTATGAATTATTTCAGTGTGATCTGTGATGAATGTAATTTATTTATCTGTGGTAAATTTATATTATTTACCTGTGAATTTGTGAATGAACGATAAGCGTTATTGATATTGGTTTGTACCACTTATCAAATATAAGCGTTATAGTTTATACTGCTTATCAAATATATATTGCTGCATTTGAATTTGTGCTGATTGATGATGTGGCACTTTTATTGTGTAAAACCCCTTGACCACACTTATACACACACAAATATGGATTACACGTGGAAATCGGTTAAGTCATAGATTTTTAAATTAGTTTTGAATTTGAATTTTTAATCCAAATAGTTTTGGAAATGGATTGGGTTTAAAGTGAATTTTTTTTGAAAAGGTGTTTTAAAAATAAAATTTATTTTGAACAACTTGATTGAGCTTTTGAAATTTAAATAATTTGATTTAAATTTGAATTCAATATTTGAAATTGAATTCTATGATTTGGGAACTAGGGTTTATAAAGGTTATTCAACTATAAATGGGTTTATATGGGTTTTAAACCATTTTAAAAGTATGGTTTTGAGAATTTGAATTTAACCTAACTTTATATTTGAAAGGCCTTAACTCATGCAAATTGTAATTGGGTTTTCCGAAACGGAAACAAGTGGTTTCAAATAATAATAGCTTTTATATAAGGAAAGAATTTTCCAAATTATGATGAAAAGATTTCAAATTTGAAATGGAATGATTTTGAAAGCTATATCTTTGTGAAAGATAGTTGAACCCTATTTTGAAATTGAAGAGGATATTAAACGGTGTATCTTTTATTTAAACAGGAATTGTTTTGAAAAGCTATGAATGAATCTTTGTTTAAAAGATTGGTGAACCTTGTTTTAAATTGAAAGGGGTCTTGAAAGTGAATCTTTTGTTTAAAAGATTTAAATGTGGAAATTTTTTAAACCACTAAAGGCTTTTTTTAATGAATCTTTTTGTTTAAAAGATTGGGAATAGTAATTTGTTTTAACCATTTGAATGGAATGTTTTGGGCTTTAAGCTGTGATTTAACTAAGACCCCAGTATCCATATGATTTTTAATATTGCGCTCGTTATTCAGTTTAGCCGGGAGAGGACATTTGTGTCATATAACCCATTCCGAATAGTGATACGACGATATGGACAACATTTGAAGACCGATGGTGAAGACCGGGTATTTGCGAGAGCGATAGGATGACCTATCGATCGTCTCTGCACCGAGTCACGCCGGTATAGAGATTCCCTAAGTGATGGGAAGTCCGATCGGAATCGTGAATACCTGGATTTGCAAGGGCTTCTTCGGAAGTGCCTTCGGTTCTGTTCGAACCCAGAACAGACTTGTATGGATGTGTGTCGGATATTGCACTTTGAGATGTAAAGCTGGTTTCTTTCAAATACATATCTGTTGGTGGCGGAGAATTTATTCTCTTAGCTTAACACCCTTCTCTGAGATGTACGAGCTCAGAGGTTATGTAGTTGATGGTTACCAGTGATACATTCCCAATTTGGTAATGTGGCGTACGAAGTGCTGCTGATCATTTGTTGATCAAAGCATGGCTTTGTAACAAGCGTAGCTTTGTGGACGAGACTTCGTCAAAGTTCACAACCCAGAATGGTCAAACAGGAAGAATGTAGCAAGGTTATTTAGGGGTAGCGCCCCCTGAGGGTATGTTCATTTCCTTCTGGATAGAGGTGGTATCATGGTATGGAGCCTAGGTACTTAACATATGTGGTTGCTGCAAATATATTACTTTGTGGTTGTTGGTGAATCCCGGGATAAAGGTTGGTTACGGCCGGGGGATGGCATACTCGTGTAGTAGTTACCTAGTTACAGAGGTAACCCGGCCTTGTGTTGGAAGAGATCCAGTTAGGTTCTCGGGGCGTCCCTCCAGAGGCGTACCCATGTGGCCCAGGAAGTTCCTTAGCCTGACCATTTGTTGGAAATCCATTCTTCAATACGCCTTGTACGGTTTTTTTTGTAGAACCTGCCATTTACTTATGGTGGTCACCACTGTTTAGATGGTAGCTATAGTAGGCATAGTTCAGAATGTCTATGCTGGTTAGGATTTATATTATACTTTCAAAATGATTTTCCACACCGTGCACTTATAATAATAACATAAAAGAAATTTTCTCATATCAAGCTTATTTGACTATCATAAGGAGAAATCTCCTCCAGTTCTGCGTTTGCATTGTGTGTGTGGCGGGAGGCCTTATGGTAGTTTTATTTTCTAAAAAGCATTGCGGATTTATTTTAAATCTCTTGTTGTTTGTTTTAAAGACCAACTGTTTTTGTTTGCTCATACCAGTCCCATGACTGTCCCGGAGTTTATTGTTCCCTTCCTAAACTCTGGGTTCCCACTATTTTCCATACGGGCACTCTAGAGTTTGGTTTTTCAGATAGTAGATGTAGATATCGATTGGGTAGCTTTTTAGCTTCTCTTTGGTATTCTTTGGAGATCTTGGATATTGGAGTCTATGGATTCATGGATGAGACTTGCTTAGCTTGGTGAAACGTGATGGTGATTCGAGCTAGTGGTTTTGGAGCATTGGATTGGAGTTGCAGTTTGATATTGGAGATATCTCTTTTGCTATTCGTTTTCCGCTGTTGTTTATTGTCTCTGATATTTCTTGTATCATATTGTATTATTGTTGTATCGTTGGATATTGTATTCATTGGAGATGTTTATGATATTCATTTCTTTTTCTTCTGCTGTGTTGTTATACTTGATGTGTTATAAGCTTCAGCGAACCAAATTCGACGTTTGGATGTGCGGCATTTGAATACGAGTATTGTATTTGGTGCCGATTTTCGAAGGTCGAGTCAGGGTCGCTACATTAAATTTATAATAAAGGTTTATTGATAATGTTTTGAAATTAAATTATATTTTATTTATTTATTAAAATGGTGAAGATTAATTGTTATTGTTTATTTAACATTATTTTGAAATTATTAATTAGTATTTGAAAGGCGTTTTAAAGTTGATGTATTCCATTTATTTATAAAGTTTATTGTTAATAATTATTATTAAAATGGAGCTTTGAAGTAAAAGATTTTAGTTCTCATTAAATGTTTTCGAGACCCATAAATAGAATTGTAAGGCTTGGATTTTATAAAGGGAATTTATAAAATGGTTTGGTGACGTAAGGGAAGATTATTTACAAGGTGATTTTTTTATAGATGGCTAGATATCTATAAACGGACTTAAGAAATAGGTTATTAGACTTATAAAAGAAATTTTACAAATGGTTTTAGAGATTTATAAAGGATTTATAGATGATTTCTAGAAATGTAAGAGGATTATAAATGATTGAAATTTATAAAAGGGATTTTAAACGAATCTCAAAGATTATAAAATGTTTTATAAATGGTTTTATATAATTATAAGGAGTTTTATAAATGATTTTTGAATTGAATAAAAAGAAAATCTTTCTCAATTTTTTGGATATACTTATACCATTGAGATAAGTATATGGATATTTTTTAAGTACTGAAAATATAAGGATTTGCAGATGTACTTTTGTAAAAGTATTTTTATACAAGTAATTTACAAAGAAATTAAATGAATGAAAGGTTTATTACAGGAGTTTAGTGGTTGCTTATATGCTTAACTAATGTTGGTTTTTCCTATGGAATGAATTCCTGATTGATTGTTATCCGATAGTTAAATAACCGACTAATGAAATTGGACCGAAACGTAACTTTGGAAATATCTAGGAGAAACTCATGAGTTATGTGGTATAGTTTTCTCAGATGATGTTGTACTATGCGTATAAATCACGTTTTGTTCTCCTAGGACAATGATAAGAAAATCCATCTACTGACGGTTGGGAGGTGATCTCTTCTAATATCGTTGACTGTTTATTTCCTAAAGAACCGTGGTTGAATTTACCGGGAATTATCAAATGTTGTTTCGAAGAGTCCGGGATTGAGTATGTTATTCGAAAACCACTTCGATCCAACGAATGCGTTTTCAAGTGAAGACATCTAAAAGATGACGGAACTAGAGATGGAGCTCTCAAGTGTTTCGTTCAGTTCTAGAGCGAACTTTTATGGATGAATGCTAGTATTGCATTGTTTCCTGAGGGCAGCATTAGCATTCCAAGTGGGAAGTGCTGTATAAAAGGTAAAATGTTGCCTCAATCGTCTTCAATCGGGAATGACTAAAACAAGGGACATGCAACAAGGCTAGGGGTCGCTTCCATGTGGGTAAGGTCATCCATATCTAGAGTCCCTACTATTAACTATGTATGCTTCGGTACAGTTGCTAATCCCAACCGAAGAGTGATCTTATTTGGTACTATCCAGGAAAGGGTAGGCCCATCTTGTGCTGGTAGAGGTCGATAGGTTTGACCTCGGTGTTATTTATCTAGAGATGCACCGTGATGGGCGGTACCCCAGTAGCCTAGTCATTATATGGAATCCATTCTCCAATAAGCACCATACAGATTCAGTTGTGCCCAGCTATGCTGAAACGTGAGATGCGAGCATTTCAGCTATATTCATATTTTATTTTAGCCCATAGATATTGTTATAATATAAATGGATTCTCTATAAAAAAAGGTTTTGATTATTGTAAGTTAAAACTCATCCATGTTTATGTGTGGTATGGTCTTATGAGATACTTTTCATTTCAAAGATTTTATATAACTTCAAAAATTCAGTTAGGTGTGTTTTCTCAGGCTAGTTTTCTAGACTGAATCGGGTGTTATTTTATTATAATGCTCGGGTCAGACCGAGCATATTACAAATTTGTTTGGATGCTTTGCAGCTTCAGCAGAAGAGTTGGAGGCGTAGAGACGTATTCACATATATGGTTATATTTCTACCGTGTTCATTGTTGTATTTGTCAGCAATTGTGAAGACAAGTTGTTATAACCATCCAAGCTGAAATTGGTTAGTATACTCTAATTGATGTCTTTATAAACATATATTATAGTTCTTTTTTTATGAAGATTTTGTTGCATATTATAGATTATTCTTTCCGCTGTGAGATTATGTGTTGTTTAGTTTTCTTATTATCTTCTTCTTTCTTTTTTCTCCTAACAACCAGCTTTTCCAGCATTCGATTGTTCGACACGTAATATAGTGGACGTATTCATGTCGATTTTCGAGGGTCGAAAAAGCCCGATCATCACATTTGGTATTAGTGTTGAAGGTTAAGCGAGAACCTTAGCTTTGGTGGGTTAATCATTAGAGATAGGGTCAGTAGCACCATAGAGTAAGTATATATGAGTTCGTATTAGTTAGTGATATAGGAATGTTTTATATTGTGTTGGTTGATCTATTGAGTGGCTTATGGATTCTGGTCAATATGAGTAAGTAATGTTATTAATAGGGATCTCTAGACACTTAAACAGAGTAATTCAACATAGTATTGTTTTGAAACTGGGTAAATGAAATAATTTTATCTTTATTATATTTTATATATAAAGGAATAAATTTTTAGAAATTATTATAGTATATATGGTGTGCTTGGTTGTTAGAGAATGATGATATTTAATTATTATCATTTGTTGTTGTGTTCTAATATAAGTTATTGATATTATAATGCAAACAAGATAACAGTTAAGAAATGGTTTTATATGACCATAGCGAAATTATGAAAATATGATTTATAAAAACGGTTTATAAATTAAAGTGGTTTAAAAGTGGGGAAATTTGAGAATTTAAATCCCGTTGGTTTTGGAAATGGTTTTTCAAAGTTGTGGAAAATAATAATAGTATTTTGTGGAAAATATTTTTGAATGGAAATATTTTTAAAAGGGATTTCAAAAGGGATAGAAAACACTGAACTCACTTCAGTCATTGAAAAATAATTTCGATGATGACTGTAGCATCATCGACGTTCATTTTCGGGTTTCTAAGAGAGGATTTGCTACCATTGGAGATTTGTTTAGTAAAACTAGTTTTGATTTAAAATTCAAAGGTATGATTTGGAATACCAAGAAATTATTTATAGTATTGCTTCAAAATAGTTTGAAATAAGAACAAGGTGTTTAAACTTTGGAAAATTTTCATTAAGTGTTTTATGAAAATATGAGAAAATAAGTTTGATAACTTATAAAATTTGAGAATTTGTAAATTAAAACAATGTTTTAAATTGTTGAATATGAATGTTAAGAAAAGTAAATTTGAAATTAAAATATGGAATTAAATTTAAATTAAGTTAAATAAAATGAATTTTGAAAAGAAATTTAGACTAAGTTAGGTTAAATGAAATAATTTTTGAAATAAAATTGATTGAGATATGAAATGGATTAATAAAATGAGCTAGTTAAATAAATTAGTGAAGTGGATATGGACTTAAGTTGTGAAGTGGTAGTAAACATAAGAAGTGTTGAATAAAATGTTATAATAAACTTAAGAAAATTTGATGGAATGGTTCGTAAGCGATATTACTATTGGAAGAATATACTGAGAAATAAATAAATGGTAATAAAGTAATGTGACTAATTGAATGTAGATCAGTTGAATGTGAATAATTGGAAGTAAATAAAACGAATGGGGATGGAATGAATGTGAATAAAAAAGAAATTTGGTACAGCAAAGAAATCAATTGAAATTAATGCATAAATTGTATGTATATTATTTTATTCGCGTAACAGTTTGATCAAGATTCGAGTATACGATTTCAAGGTGATTTATACCAATCCAAGTTAGGATTTTTCACTGGATTCTCCATGACTAACATAGGATATGAATTTTTAATTGATCCTAGAATTCTCTACAATAGCATATGGCTATGCAAGGAGAATGGTGGTTTTTAATCAAGGAACCAGATCCGAGTCCGCATTAGAGTGGTTGTGTGAATCATACTAGTTTGGAAGTGAAATTGTGTGATCGAGCGAGCGATTAGAATTGATATTGCGTATGAATGATATATGCACATCGTTCGAACTTTAAGCAAATGTTGGAAATTGAAATTGCAGAATAATATGATTATGAATTATATGATTGGATATAATTGATAAATAAGATGCAGGTTATAAAAGCAAAAGCTAGTTTGATGCCTTTGGTTTCATAAGTAAAATTTGGTTGCCCGACTAAAATGTACATGTTTAAATTGATTGTTGTTTGATGGTTTTATGATTGAGCCACTTTCCTTTTGTTTTCTTTGTTGTTTTGGTCCTGGAGTGACAATTTGTAGTTGTTTCAGTCTTGCAAAGGAGACGCTGTCGAAATTTTTTGGAAATTTAAGAGTTCGAAATTTTTTAAAGAAAATTTTAGTAACTAAAATTTAACTTGGAGTTATAACCTAAAATGATTGAATAAGATGATATTAGTTGGAATCCGTGAATGAATTTGTAAACTTAGTAAAAGTAATAATAAAGTTCCAATGAGTTGATTTTTGGAAAGATCAAAGGCTTAAAAGGATTGGTAAGTTATTTTATTAAAAAAGTAATGGGTTTGGGCATTTTTCTTACCTTAGCAATTTCGGGGACGAAATTCTTTATAAGAGGGAAGAGTGTAACAATCCAGAATTTTGGTTATTTGAATTTGGAATATTTAATCGATTTTAGAAAAGATAATTTTATAAGTTAAATAACTTGATTTTCAAATATAGCGATTCATTTGATAATTAAATTGTTGAATTTAATATTTTGAATTGTTTAAATAATTGAATCTTGATTTTATGAGAATGAAAATGATTTTGAAAATTTATTTAATATTCTATTTAATAAGAACGAAGGTAGTAAGCTTTTAATTTAGATTTTAAAGTGTGGTTTTCATAATAATTCATTTTAATTAACAAGTAAAAATAGCCTTTCGGGGCACTGTGTCGGGTTTCGCGAAGCAAGTTTCATTGTATCCGTAATAGTATATTATTGTATGATAATGAATTTCATGACGATTGGACGTATCGTTTGGTCATGTGAAATCAAAACACGTAGAAATTAATTTTGAAATTTTATATAAATAATCGAGTTTGAAAAGCTATCTTCTGCATATGATCGGATTAGGACATAGGACTAGTTCCATCGCGTTTGAAATAGGCTTATAACATATATAATGCTAGGCGGCACGTCACATTTGGGGTTCGAGATTTTTGGATGTTTTATAGTTTGATAATTTGAATTATATATATATATATATATATATATATATATATATATATATATATCAACCCATACCTTACTTCCCCATACCCCGTACATCTGCCTATATCCTTGCCATGTTCAAACCTATACTTTCCCCTCCAATAAATCACGTTCCAAATCAAAGAATGGTTTTTTTCTTTTTCAAATTCAAACTTGGCCTCATCAAAGGATCCACGTCGATCAGGACCAATTCGTGCATTTTTAGGGAAAATCGTCAACTAAAAAATTGTTCACGACATCAAGCTTGACTCGATCAACGGTTGGATCATCGAAAATTATCGTGTGGCGGCGGTAGTTCGTTCATGAACGATGAACTAAATCCTTCGATTCCGACAATTTGGCTCGTCGTTGGGCTATGACACCTAAGGGAAAGTTGCAGAGCACGGTAAGGGTGAGGTACAGCTGGAGTTTGGTAGGCTATTGTTTCATGGTGGTGGCGTGGTCATGATTTGAATGCAGCGTGTTTATGGGTTCTTTTTGGGTGGTATGGTTGGGGGCGAGCTCGGTCACATGGGTTGAGGGTGTCGGCGTTGATGGGGGCTCCTCTTTGGTGAAGTCCGATCAACGGCAGTGGGGGTGTGCACGTATGTACACATTATATGCATAGGGAGATACATCGTGAATTTAGGATTTTGGAAGATGGCATAACTGTAATTTCAATTAAGTTTGTAATTAGTTTATTTATTTATTAGTTTAAAAATCGATAACTTAAAAATTTAACAACTCTCTCATACGAGGTCCAATCGAGGCTCGAATTTTTGCATTGCATTGGTAATGATGAAAGCTTCACGATGGAATAGGTTTGGATGAATTTGGAGACTGTTGAAATTTATGCTAAAATTGGATCTTGTTCGATTTTAGTTCCAAACCGGAACGCCTTGGTGACAACAGGAAATTTGGATGAGTTAAACTCACCTTTTTGGTTAACTGGTATAATATATAGTTGGAAAAAAATTACTGATTAATTGTTTGGACGATTTACTAGTATATATTAGTTGGTTTGGATATATTTCCACCCTTGGGGTGGATGAGACCTATTATGTTACCGTGTAAGAGCGGATGCCCCTTCATATATGAATCCCTCCTTAAAGAGGTTGATTACATTATTTGATTATATACTATTTGTGATGCAGAAAGAAATAGGTTGGGGGGATCCAACAAGATTCCTCACCACTATTGATTTTATATATATATATATATATGCTGATATATATGAGTTGTGATGCTAGAAAATAGGTTGGAGGGATCCAACGGGATTCCTCGCCAATTTTGAGTTGTTTCGGTAAAATTCCTTTATATGGATCATCGAATAATGAACTTGATTGTGGACACTATGGTTATAACATTGTTATATGTTTGAAAACTAAAACCCAGTAGTGACAGATAATCAATATCGATATTGGTTAAGCGTTGGGTAGCTATTGGCCTTAAATTTGTATTTTAAAATACTATAAATTACCATTGAGTTAAAATTGAGTTGTCTTAAATCCTTAAATTATTGTATGTTTTAAATCCGAAATTGAGTTTCGAAAATATATCGCTTTAAAAGGTTATTTATTTACACTTAATATTGTTTATAAAAATTATTTATATTTAATATAGTTTTCAAGTTATTGATTTATATTTAATGTTATTCAAAAGTTATTTATAAATATGTTATATATTTGATGCGTTAATTATTTAAAATAAATATGTCTTGAAATTTATAATAAGGGTTTACTGATAATGTTTTGAAAATAAATTATATTTTATTTATTTATTAAAATAGTAAAGATTGATTATTATTGTTTATTTAACATTATTTTGAAATTATGAATTAATATTTTAAGATGTTTTAAAGTTAATAAATTCCATTTATTTATAATGTTTATTGTTAATAATTATTATTAAAATGGTGTTTTGAAGTAAAAGTTTTAATTCTTATTAATGTTTTCGAGACCCATAAATTGAGTTGTAAAACTTGGATTTTATAATAGGAATTTATAAAATGGTTTGGAGACGTAAGAGAAGATTATTTACAAGGTGAAAGAGTTTTATAAATGGTTAGATATTTATAAACGGCCTTAAGAAATTGGTTATTAGATTTATAAAAGAAGTTTTATAAATGGTTTTAGAGATTTTAAAGGATTTATAGATGAGTGTTTGTAATGTACAAAGAGGATTTATATATGATTGAAATTTATAATGGGATTTTAAACGATTCTCAAAGATTATAAAATGGTTTATAAATGGTTTTAGAGAATTATAAGGAGTTTTATAAATGATTTTTGAATCGAAGCAAAAAAATATCTTTCTCAATTTTGTGGATATACTTATACCGTTGAGATTAGTATATGGATATTTTCAAAGTACTAAGAATATAGGGATTTATGGATATGCCTTTGTAAAAGTATTTTTGTACAAGTAATTTACAAAGTGATTTTAATGAATGAAAGGAAGTTAGTGGTTGCTTATGTGCTTAACCAATGTTGGTTTTTCCCATGGAATAAAATCCCCGATTGAACGATCGCTATTCAATAGTTAAATATCCAACTATCGAAATTGGACCCAAATTTCATTTTGGAAATTTCTAGAAGAAACACGTGAGTTATGTGGCACAGTCATCTCTGATTATGCTATACTATGAGTATAAATCTCGTTTCGTTCTCCTAGGACAATGATAAGGAAATCCATCCACTAACGGTTGAAAGGTGATCTCCGCTCTAATCTTTGACTATTTATGTCCTAAAGATCCAAGGTTCAGTTTACTGGAATAATCAAATGTTGTTTTAAAGAGACCAGGATTGGGTATGTTATTCAAAAACCACTCTGATCCAACGAATGCGTTTCGAAGTGAAGACATCTAGAAGATGGTGGAACTGAGATGGAGCTCTCAAGTGTTTCGTTCAGTCCTAGAACAAACTTGTATGGTTGAATGCTAGTATTGCATTGTTGCCAAGAGGGTAGTATTAGCATTCCAAGTGGGAAATGTTGTATAAAAGGTAAAACGTAGCATCAAGCCTCATCAACCGGGAATGACTAAAACATGAAATATGCAGCAAGGCTAAGTGGGTCGCTCCCATAAGGGTAAGGTCTTCCTATGTAGAGTCCCTACTATTAACTCATGTATGCTTCGGTACGGTTGTTAATCCCAAACCGAGGGGCGATCTTATTTGGTACTATCTAGTAAATGGCAGGTCGGTCTTGTGTTGGCAGTGGTCGATAGATTCGACCTCGGTGTTATTTGTCTAGAGATGCACCATGACGGGTGGTACCCCAGTAACCTAGTCATTGTATGGAATCCATTCTTCAATAAGCATCGTACGGATTTAGTTGTGCCCAACTATGCTGAAACGTGAGATGAATCATTTCAGCTATCATATTTTACTTTGACTCAGACATTATTATAATATAAATGGATTTTCTATAGAAAATGTTTTGGTTATCATAAGGTAAAAACCCGTCTGTGTTTATGTGCGGTATGCTCTTACGAGATACTTTTGACTTCAAAGATTTTTATATAATTTTGAAAATCCATTTGGGTGTGTTTTCTCACGCTGGTTTTCCAGACCGACTCGGGTGTTATTTTATTATAATGCTCGGGTAAAACCGAGCATATTACAAATTTGTTTGGATGCTTTAGAGCTTCAAGAGAAGAGTTTGAGGACCAGAGATGTATTTACGTATATGATTATTTTTCCGCTGTGTTCATTGCTGTATTTGTCAGTAACTGCGTAGACATGTTGTTATAACTGTCCAGGCTAAAATAGGTTAGTATACTCTGATTGATGTCTGTATACACATATTTTATAGTTCGTTTTTTGTAAAGTTTTGTTGTATATTATAGATTATTCGTTTCGCTATGAGATTCTATGTTATCTAGTTTTCTTCTTATCTTCTTCCTTCTTTCTTTTTCCCCTAACAATCGGGTTTTTCGGCATTCATTTTTGGCACACGATATAGTGGACGTATTAGTGTCGGTTTTCGAGGGTCGAAAAGCATGATCGTTACAGCATAGGCTATTGGGCTCTGATACCATTGTTGGAATTGAACTAGCCCGCGGCGAAAGAAATAGATGCATTTCAATTTTTTTTACCATTTTGGATCTTTAATAGGCCTATGAAGTCTAAATTCATTTAAAACTTTTCTAAATTTAGTTTCAATAAAATCATTTATTTTTATTTAAATTTACAAATTATAGTTAGAGATTTATTTAAGTTTATTTTTACTTACGTAAATACATACATACATACATACATACATATGTGTGTGTGTGTGTGTATCATATGCATAATACATATATACTATATGTGCATCTGTAACATAGCAATCCGTGGATCGTATAACATGCCCGTATATAGATGTTGGGACTTACATCGCAACAAGCACATTAGCTCATTCTGTACGTATTGTATGTTGTCAAATATATGCATGAAAATATAGTTATTAATTTCAAATAATTATTTGTATATATATGCATGTGTGCATTTATAAAATATATTTTATCATTAAAATATTACAGAAAGTATTTATTTATTTATATTACTATATGTTGTACCATAAATAACAACAAAGATGTATGTATATAGATATCTATAATAAAATAATTAATTTTTTATAACTTTATAATTAGATAACATATCAATCTTAAGTTACAATTATTTTAATATTTAATATATATATATATATATATATATATATTATAATGAGTTAAACAGTTTTGACCATAATAAATTAATATAAAAAAATTACATGATAAAAATTCAATTTTTATATTTTTAGAAAATCTAGAAACTTGTTTTAGCACTTAGGATAAATTTCTATAATTTTCTAAACTGAACTAATATTTTTAATTAAGTAATTGACAATAGGAAAAAATTAAATTAATTTAAAAAAATTTAAAATTAAGTTGGAAATATCTAAAACTTTTTGTAAAGGTACTTGACATGATGAATTAATTTTAAAAAATATAGAATTGAATTTTGTAAACAAGGATTATTTTATATGAATTTATTGAATTAGATAATCAATATATATATAATATATATATATATATGTATGTCATAAAAAATTATTTTCAGCACTTATAATTGATAAAGTATATAAATAAGTATTTTAAATATTTCAAATCAATAATATACATTAAATATGAAAACATATATTTTAATTCAAATTGTATGTAAATATTAAATCATAAGTTAATATATATATATAAACATATATAATTTTAAAATAAAATTTATTTTAATATTTGATATCATATTACAACCATAAATGATGAAATAGATCTTCAAGTTTTATAAACATATCCAATCTCCATTGTGACAACAACGATACATACAAAAATCTCGTCTAACTAATGAAATAACAATAATCTGATTATATACACAAGTTTACATGATTGATAGATCTAAAAACATAGTAATATGATCAAAATATAAAGAAACATTACCCAAAATAGATGCCATAAAGTCCATGTTGAAATAGTGAATTCTCTTCTCCAAAATTTCTTGATCCGTTAGACTGCTTGTCTAGAATCAACGACCTTTCACTATCAAATAGCTTCTTGTTTTAACTTAAATTGGATTCGAGATTTTTGGATTAATTTAGAGAAAAGTTGCAACCATGAGAGAAAAAGGAGATGGCGGCTTAAAAGAATTCCATGGAATGTGATTTGGGTTTTGAGACTAGTAATTATAATGGTAAGATAAGAGAGGAAAGTATGTAGGTTTCTCATTAGATCTTAGCCACACATCTCCAATCCCTAATCCTATGTTGTAGCTGCCTC
The DNA here is from genome assembly GCA_030765085.1 of Allium cepa. Classification (NCBI taxonomy): domain Eukaryota; kingdom Viridiplantae; phylum Streptophyta; class Magnoliopsida; order Asparagales; family Amaryllidaceae; genus Allium; species Allium cepa. The sequence goes on from CM060931.1 coordinate 116,378,832, forward strand.
TAACCCTAACCAAACTAGATACATCTTTCTCTAAGCATCATTGGTTTTTAGCCCGTTGAACCTAATTTATATATATACAATTATATTTAACTTATTTTGTTATCGATATCTCATATCGATCAATATATTCATAACTATTATGAATATATGCAATAATTTTATTTCTCAAATCATATTCAAATTTTATAATTAATATTTTGTAAATATTAATTAATTTAATTAATTTATGATAATTATAAACTAACTAAATCGTTTGGTCTAAAGAGAATTTATCATTTCGGTTGTGTGACTATTGGGTGTAAATTTGGTCAACGATTAACAACGAACCATTTGAATGTTGAACGTTCACACGTCACTTAGCAGGTGGTGTGACATTATGGTCAAATTTATCGCTTACTCGGTTTTTTTAAAAATCAAATTTTAGTTTAATAAGCGTTACGTGGTTGCAACATTTATTTACACCAATTCTCTTTGTCAAAACTATATCACTTAAGACTTATGGAATTTAGTAATGGTCAAAATTTCAATATTGTCCACATTCAACTCTATAGTTTGAACAAAAAGTTTTTGTTCAATAATATGGTTATTATTAATCGAAATGCTCTGGCTAGAGACTTTGATTTTGAGTTGACTTTGAGTTGACTTGAGTTGACCGTGATACTAACCCCATATAACTGAAGAGATGAATTCTCTCTTAAATAGTGCTTCATTTCAACACTTACACTCAACCCAACTATAGTCACTCGATGGACACTATGCTATGATTTGATTATAATTAAAGCGGAGCTTCCATATCGAAGGTCGATGGTATTCTCAAGTCGAGCGAACTTTGTAAATCAGTCACATCGATATTTTCTGTTTGACCTTAGTTATATTAACCAATAGAAAACTATCAAATGAGTCGTTCCATAATTATCCAATAGCTATATTAAATATGGAGAGCATTACGTACTCTCTCAATGGATACATCGATATGCAGTCTCGATGCATCTTGACTGGGAACATTTAAAATGGCATTTTTAATTACATTGTGATAAATTACTCACGGTTACAACACTATGTAACTACTATCACAAAACAAACAATTTATGGATTTTCTATTAAATATACTTTTAATTAAATTAATAATCAATATAACCACATTATATTAAGTATATAATAGAAAGAAAAAGCATTTATTTCGAACAAGATTAGTCAACGATTTAGATATATGTAACAAATTACATAATTGCCTCTAGGGCATACCCCAAACTCTATCACGGTAGTATTTAGACCTAAGAGCACTAGTTATCTTAAATAGCTAGGTTATACTTTGATTATAGTAGACTGCATGACATCTTGATCATGTTACGACGGCAGCTGGGTATATGTTATATGTTGAACTACTTGAAGTCTCCTTTGTTGTTGAATGTTATTATTGAAAGAGAGTGCGGATTAAGGATCTTAAGGCTAATTTAACACTAGAGGGGGTGAATAGTGTTTAATGGATTCTAAGACTTACATGGACTAATTTAAAAATTATGATATAAACAAATGCAGAACTTAATCATAGAACAATCACAGAATCAAACACAGATGCAGAAAGTAAATAAAAAGCAGTAAAAGGAAAGAACACACCAAATTTTATACTGGTTCGGAGTTACCCTACATCCAGTCCTGTACCAAGGCAAACACCTCATATAGATTTTATTATACCGATGTCGATATTACAATCCTTAATTTCTAAAGGCCTTGAGGTACCCTCCCGCCTCTCGAGTCCGGGGCAAACTCTCTTGATTACGGGACACAAGATCATCCAATTGATTTCCAGGCACAACCACACCTTATAGAGAGACTCGATAAACTTTTGATTAAAAATTGTTCCTATAACTCTGAATAACACTTTGATCTTTGAGGGGGGGCAGAGAATTAAACAAGAATGAGATTCTAATTTGATTCACTTGAGGATTTGGTAGAATTTCAGTACGATCTTAAAGGTATGAAAATTTTAGAATATGGATTTGTGGAAAAGAAGAAGCGAAGAAAATAAGAAAATAGCTAGTTAAAAAATTCGTTTGCGAAGGCTATTTATAGTGCAGTAACGGTCATAACCATTCGTGAAGAGATTTAAATGAATTGACACTTCTTTTAAAATTGAAACTTTTGAATTTAACGGCCACCATGTCGACATGGGGTATCCCATGATATCGACATCACTTAGTTAAAAACAATGTAAATTTTGTTTTGAAAATGGTATTGAAAGGAAAACAAGATAAAATGATTCTGGAGCAAAATTTGTTTTGAAAACGAAGTTTAAATCAAGAGTTTATTTTAAAACAAAAACAAAGAATATTTTAAGGCTAAAACATCTTTTTGAAAATCGTTTGAAAAGATAATTTTTAAGGCTAAAATATTTTGAAAAGCGATTTTGAAAATCATTTTGAAAAACCATTTGAAGTAGTTTTGCAAGCTTCTTCATGCAGAATATCTCATCACATCAGGACTCGAGAACTTGTACAAAACCAGGATGTTCGTGGGTTTGTGAGCCACCTGTCGTAGGTTTGTAAGCTACTTGTCGTGGGTTTGTAAGCTACTAAGAAGGTAGAAATGGGTTCCATCCCAAATGAAATTCAGAATGAAGATTTCTGTGCTATTACGAAGTTTTAACAAAAAATAGACACTTATCTTGAAATCTTGATCTTGATACCCATGAGTCTTCAAACTTGATTTCTTCATTCTTGATCTTGATACCGTACAGTCTTCAATAATCAGTACATGTCTTATATATATCCTGCATAATAACATTCATACATATCTAGACAATAGCGTTAGTATATAAGCTATAATAAAATAAGTTACAAAGGTTGTTGTCATCAAAACTACTATCTCTAGTTCCTAACAATCTCCCCCTTTTTGATGACGGCAACCTTATAAAATATACTTACCACTTCGATAATACCATAACTCCCCCTTACACCAACAACTCCCTCTTACTCCAAGCCTACTATTTTATATAACTTGTCCCCCTTTGTCATCAACAAAAAAATAACCTATAAACCTTGAACTTAATAGAAAATGAAATAAAAAAACATATGACATAAGAATAATAACTATGTATGAGTGAAATATAGCATCCTAAGTTAAATGGAATTCAAGATTTTATACACCAAAGATTGTTTTTAGTAGAACATTAATTAAGATAACACTTATATACAAATTAACAAACCAACATACAATCAAGAAAATGAAGAAAACGCTTAACGATGACCCTTAACTATTGGTGATTTATGAACCGAACAATTTGGATAGTGGAGGAAAAAGTTTCCACGTTATTCGACCAAGTTCCCATTAGCATCAAAAAAGACCTCTCCAACGCAAATCACGCTATCGTCTTCGTCCATATGAACATCCAGATTCGGCGAAGGATGTTCTTCTTCTTGATCCTCTTGTGGTTCTTCTAGAGGCTCTTCTTCTTAAGAATTCATGCTTTGTGATGATTCTTCGATGACAATAGGATTGGCATGGTTATCCATAAGGAAGTTTTGTAAATTCCTAAGGATTCTGCCTTGCCTATCTTGTTCTCTAGCCATTCGCAGTTGACTCACTTGAATTTCCATCATCATTTGAAGCAAATCTTTCATCTTCTCTTGTAATTTGATGACTCGTACGTGTGTGGAACGTTGAAAAGGACCAGAATGAGGAGAAGTGTGTGAAGAAGATTCATTATTAAAAGAGGAAGGCATTAATTTACTGTTTTTAGAAGTTTATTGCTGAGAATAAAATAGAGAAAAGGAGTAAAAGTCAAAATATATAAATATATAACTTAATAACTAATTTTAGAGGGAAATTTAAATTTGAAAATCTCGGCCTATATGTCGACATAAGGGGATGGGTCATGTCGACATGCTCAGTTTAATTTTTGAGAAATTTTTATTTTTATTAATTATTAATTATACTTGTATTATTTATAATTTATATTTCAGTTAATGAACATATACCTAATTCTCTTCTAAATTTAGCAAAGTTTTGTTCATTTAATGGTTTGGTTAATATATCAGCAATTTGTTTTTAGTATTAATATATTCAAGAGTTATGACTTCTTTACTTATATTATCTCTAAGAAAATGATGTCTAATATCAATATGTTTTGTTCTAGCTTGATGAGTTGGATTCTTAGATAGGTTTATTGCACTAGTATTATCACAATAAATTAGTGATTTAGTTATAGTTAATCCAAAATCTTTTAAAGTTTGTTGGATATATATAACTTGAGAACAAGCCAAAGCAGCAGATATATATTCTGCTTCAGTTATTGACAAGGATACAGTGTTTTGCTTCTACTAAACCAGGAAACCAGAGAATGTCCAAGAAAGTGACAAGTTTCACTTGTACTTTTTCGGTCTGATTGACAACCAGCGTAATCAGCATCATAATATGAAACTAAATCAAATACATTATTTTTAGGGTAAAATAAACCATAATATAAAGTATGATATCTTAAAATTCTTTTAACATCTTTTAAGTGAGTTTCTTTAGGTTGATATTGGTATCTTGCACAAAGACAGACACCATGCATGATGTCAGGATGACTTGATGTTATATAAAGCAGCGAACAAATAATTTCCCTATATAATTTTTAATCAACATCTTTTGATTTATCTTCTTTACTTAAAGCTACATTAGTTGTCATTGGAGTTGGTTTCCCACGAGAAGTGGTCAATCCAAATTTATTAATTAAATCTGTAGCATATTTTCCTTGACTAATAAAAATTCGTTTATCTAATTGTTTGATTTGAAGTCCTAAGAAGAAACTTAGTTCTCCCATATGACTCATTTCAAATTCTTTAGTCATAATATCTGAAAATTCTTTATTCATTATGTTATTAGTTGATCCAAATATTATATCATCTACATATATTTGTACTAATTGAATATCATTTTTGTTTCTTTTAGTAATAAGAGTTGTATCTATTTTACCAATTTCAAAACCAGATTGTAGTAAATAAGATCTTAGTATTTCATACCAGGCTCTCGGAGCTTGTTTCAGACCATATAAAGCTTTCTTTAATTTATATACATGATTTGGAAATTTACTATCTTAAAAAAGTGGAGGTTGTTCAACATAAACATCTTCTTTTACAAAACCAATTAGAAAAGCACTTTTAACATCCATTGATATAACTTGAAATTACTGTAGTTTGCGAAAGTAAGTAGAATTCTGATAGCTTCTAGTCTTGCTACGGGTGCGAAGGTTTCGTCATAATCAATTCCTTCTTCTTGGCAATAAACTTGCGTGACCAAACGAGTTTTATTTCTCACAACCTCACTAAGTTCATTCATTTTATTTTTATATACCCATTTTGTTCCAACTATACTTTTATCCTTAGGTCTAGGAACAAGTTCCCAAACATTATTCTGGTGAACTGATTCAATTCTTCTTGCATTCAAGAATCCATGAATCATCAGATGATGCTTCTTTTAGATTTTTAGGTTCAATAGTTGATATAAAAGCTACATTACTCATACTATTTAGTTGTTTTCTTGTTTTAACTACAGATTCAATATATCCTAGTATATTTTCTACCGGATAATCTTTTAATAGCCTAATTCTTTTAATAGGTTGAATGATTTCACAATTAGTTTCATTAGGTTCATTATTTAAAGTTTACGAAATATTATTCATCTTCTATTTGTACAATATATTTAAAATTTTAATCAAAAGATACATGCATTGTTTCTTCAATAGTGTTAGTTCTTAAATTATAAACTCTAAATGCTTTGCTTCTTTAGAATATCCGATGAAGATACCTTTGTCGGATTTAGGTTCAAATTTATCTAAATTGTTTTTTGTATTAAGAATAAAACACTTACTACCAAAAACTTTAAAATAAGCTACTATGGGTTTCTCATTGTAAAGTAATTCATATGATGTTTTATTAGTTAATGGGCTAATTAAAATCCTATTTAATATATAACAAGCTGTAGCGACTGCTTCAGCCCAAATTTTTTTAGGTAAGTTACTATCAGAAAGCATTGTTCTTGAATTGTTCTATACTTATGTTCTACCACTCCATTTTGCCGTGGAGTTCTTGGAAAAGAGAAATTACGAGTAATTCCTTTTTGATTACAGAAATTCTCAAAATTTTCATTTTCAAATTCTCCACCATGAACGCTATGAATAGTTTCTATTTTTAAAGAAAGTTGATTTTGAATTCTTTTAACAAAATTTTTAATTCAAAAGCATCACTTTTAAGTTTAAGAAAAATTGTCCAAGTATATCTAGAATAATCATCTACAATTACAAAAACATATTTATTGTGATTAATTGATTGAACTTGGGATGGACCAAATAAATCTAAATGAAGTAATTCTAGAGGTTTAGAAGTAGAAATCATATCTTTTAATTTAAATGAACTTTTCTTAAAATTTCCTAATTGGCAAGCATCACATATACTATCTACTTTAAAGTTTAACTTGGGAAGACCTCTAAATAAGTCAATTTTTGATAAACTCGATAACAGTTTGAAATTTAAATGACCAAATCTTTTATGCCAAATCCAAGGGTCACTTGTATTAGCCAAAAGACATAAGTTATCATTTGAAACTTTCATACTAAGGAAGTAAATGTTTTTCTTCCTAATTCCTTCAAAGATAATATTTGACTTATTATCTTGGATGTGATACTTATCTTTTCCAAATTTAATTTTAAATCCTTTATCACACAGTTGACTTATACTAAGCAAATTATGTTTTAAATTTCTAACTAGCAAAATATCAGAAATAAGAGGAGTTTTAGAATTACCGACATTGTCGATGCCAATCACATATCCTTTTGAGTTATCTCCAAAGTTGACCAATCCACCATCTTGATATACAATGTATTAGAGTCTCTCGGGATTTCTAGTCATATGCCTTGACCAGCCACTATCAAGTATCCTTTCTCAATTTGCACAGTTGTCCATTGGTTGTAGATTCTTCAAAAGCCATGTAACATCTCTGTTCTTGCATAACAAACCAATTCGGTAGATAACTTGATTTTTCATAAAAACTATATGCAGACTTATGACACTTTGATGAAATGCATAAATTCAAACTAGTATTAACAAAATTTCCTAAAATGCCATTTTTAACTTTTCAAGTTTCAGACTATGAAAACCTATGCTCTGATACCAATTGAAAGGAAGTACGGATTAAGGATCTTAAGGGAAATTTAACACTGGAGGGGGGGAGGGGGTGAATAGTTTTTTAATGGACTCTAAAACTTATATGGACTAATTTAAAAATTATGATATAAACAAATGTAGAACTTAATCACAGAATCAAACTACAGATGCATAAAGTAAATAAAAAGCAGCAAAAGGAAAGAACACACCGGATTTTATACTGGTTCGGAGTTACCCTACATCAAATCCTGTGCCAAGGCAAACACCTCACACAGATTTTTATTATACCAATGTCGATATTACAATCTTCAATTTCTAATGGCCTTGAAGTACCCTCCCGTCTCTCGAGTCTGGGGCAAACTCTCTTGATTTTGCGGGACACAAGATCACCCAATTGATTTCGAGGCATAACCACACCTTATAGAGAGACTCGATAAACTTTTGATTGCAAATTAATCCTATAACCATGAATAACACTTTGATCTTCGAGAGGGGGCAGAGAATCAAACAAGAATGAGATTCTAATTTGACTCACTTGAGAATTTGGCAGAATTTCGACACGATCTTAAAAGTACGAAAATTTTAGAATATGGATTTTTGGAGAAGAAGTGAAGAAAATAAGAAAATAGTTAGTTAAAAAATTCGTCTGTGAAGGTTATTTATAGAGCAGTAACGGTCATAACCATTCGTGAAGAGGTCTAAACGAATAGATACTTCTTTTGAAAATTAAAACTTTTGAATTTAACGGCCACCATGTCGACATGGGGTATCCCATGATGTCGACATCCCTTAGTTAAAAACAATGTAAAATTTGTTTTGAAAGTGGTATTGAAAGGAAAATAAGATAAAATGATTATGAAGTAAAATTTGTTTTGAAAACGAGGTGTAAAACAAGAGTTTATTTTAAAACAAAAAAAAAAGAATATTTTAGGGCTAAAACATCTTTTTGAAAATCATTTGAAAAGATAATTTTTAAGGCTAAAATATTTTGAAAAGCAGTTTTGAAAATCATTTTGAAAAACCATTCTGAAGTAGTTTTGCAAGCTTCTTCCTGTAGAATATCTCATCACATCTGGACTCGAGAACTTGTACAAAACCAGGATGTTCCTGGCTTTGTAAGCCACTTGTCATAGGTTTGTAAACTACTTGTCGTTGGTTTGTAAGCCACTAATAAGGTAGAAATGGGTTCCATCCCAAATGAAATTCGGAATGAAGATTTCTGTGCTATTATGAAGTTTTAACAAAAACTAGACACTTATCTTGAAATCTTGATACTCATGAGTCTTCAAACTTGATTTCTTCATTCTTGATCTTTATACTGTACAGTCTTCAATAATCAGTACCTGCCTTATATACATGCAGCATAATAACATTCATATATATCTATACAATAGTGTTAGTATATAAGTTATAATAAAATAAGTTACAAAGGTTGTTGTCATCAAAACCACTATCTCCAGTTCCTAACAAGTATCACTATAATTGATAGTCAACTTGAAGTAAAAATCTATGGTCATAGTAAAATGATTAATAGATAAATGATATCAGATTGAACCAAGGACTTTAAATTTATCTACACAATTAACTACATACATTATTGGAATTTTTGAATATTGACCAAACTCTAAATGTCTTAGTGATGACAAAAAGAAAACATATACAAAATATCATTACAAGGCGTGGCTGAATAATGATAAGAAATTGGATTTCACTTAAATGACTTATAAACAATTAAACTCCTGCATGATACCATACTTCATCAAAGTCCTTACAGGCTTTAGTATTTAGGTTGTTTAAATGTTAATCGAGGACTGAGTTCACACAAGAGAGTCAACACAATCGAGTTGTTAGCTAATTTTCGAGTTCAACAAATTCTTTAATTTATAAATGTTATGAACTAATGACAAAATTATACAAATGTCGTATTGAATTTTTATGGTATTTAGTAACTTATTTGAGGTCGTAAAATTAATTAAAATATTAATTAACCATTATATGTCAGTTTAAATAAATATACAAGCTTAACTAATTAATTAGCTAACTAATATATTGTATATTAATATCCTATACACGATGTTGCGGTTGTGGATGGTGTGTATATTATATATTAATTAAATATATGAGTTATGTATTGTATATTATGTACATTGTTGTATGGTGTGTTTGCCCTAGATGCTTTAGGTACATATATCTTGTTGAACTGTTTTTCACTTGCTTGGCTTATTAATCAGATTATTTTTACTTTTCGGTTATGCTAGTTGTAGATGTGCAGTATAATGTTGCACATCCTTTCTTATCGAAAAAATGGTATATTAGTTAGGCCTAGCATTATGGAAGCGTATATCAAGGCATGACCGACCATAAAATGAGGGAGTTGTGTGTTTTGACTTGGTCTATGGCTCTAGATTGGATAGAGATTCAAAAAGTGAGGAATGTGGAAGAAATTATATCTTATGGTGGTTATAAATACCCCCACCTTCTCCCATACATAACACATGAAAACATCACAACCCTAGTTTCCATTAAAAGTTAGTAGAAGCATTGAAGCTAAAAGGTAGTCAAAGCTTTAAAGCTAGGTGCGGCATAACAATCTCAAGGAGAGTGATAGTGATTCGAATAGAATAGCTACCAATCGATGCATCGACAATCGGTAGATCTAAAGGTATACATTTATTTTTAAATATCATAAATTCACACACAGATACACACATACACACACACGTGTGTGTGTGTGTGTGTCTATATATCATATTTTATGCCAAATTAATTTTGGATAGAAAAATGAATTAATGTTATTTTAATTTTGAAAATTAAAACATAATTCTAAACATTTTTATATATTAATAAAATGTGTACATATAAATAAATAGATATAATTAACTTTTATATCGGGATATATATTTATGAAAAAAATCTCTTGGCATATGATACTATTATCTGTATATATGCATACTTTAACCAATACATAAATACATATGTGTGTGTTAATGCCTTCTATTTTCCAAAATTATATATGCATATACATACATATATATATATATATATACATATATATATGTTTGTATATGCTTACAGTTCGTAAATAAAATTCTTTTTTACACATAGCTTGTTTAAAAAAAATACTTTTTAAGATTAGAGTAAATTTTTTAATTTTATATATATAGTAGCGTGGATAAGATTTTATCTCCAAACTTTAAATATACATTTAAATTTCTACATATATTTTAATAAGTCAAATATATTAAGCATATATATTAACCGTAAACAAAATTTTATATATATATATATATATATATATATATATATAAACAGCCGAAATAAATAAATAAATGGAACATAAATGTACTTACATAAATATATGTATGTCACCATACTAAAAGACATAATGATTGATAGTGTATTGTCATAGACATTGTACATACATAATATATTATCATAAATCCTAGTGATCATACATACCTTTTTGTTTATCTCATATAACACACCAAGCGCGCGCGCGCGCACACACACATACATACATATATATGAATATGAGTCTTTAAAAATAAATGTAAAACCAATTGAACCTAAATTAAATTTATAATATGTATGTTAAAAAAATTAAGTCAAATTATGGTATGATTAAATACATATAACAAGCTTCTTTTAGTTAATGATCACTAAATATGTTTAGTGTAAATAAATTATTCATGTAAACACAAAATATGACCAAGTGCAAAATTAATAGAAGGACTTTTTTTGAATGTCCTCCTTTTGCCCCATTGCTAATGCACCTAATCCATCATGACTTGCTACCGCTTGACATGCAGGAGCAAGATTGCTACTTATAATAAGGTATGGATCTTGATTTCCCAAAGAATTTGGAATTTGGAGATTTATAGGACAACCAATAGATTTGGACATGGAAACCAACCTCTAATTCTAGCTATTCAGCATGTCGCTCCCACCGCTTGAGTCTCCAACAACTATCTCAATAGTCAGATGTACCGGTCAACTACTTTCCAAAAATGGTGGGTACCTTCTTGTAGGTAGTGTTCTCGTGCAATGTCTTTTTAGCTCAATAAATTCTCCAAACTTAATCTCCATTGTGAAATCTTTTGGTATTAGGCTATCGATTCCTAACATTTCTACTATTAAGTCCTTAGTAAACAAGAGAGCCATATTTGTCAAACAAAAGTATCAACCTAGAATATTTGGGAATTAGGCTCGATTGACATGTGTATACTCATAATTTACTTATGAAACCATTACATCTAGATGTAACTTTCTTACAAGAGTCAAAAACTACGTACCCTAGTTTGGCCATTGCAAGACCTAGGAGGAAAATTGATTACGGGATTGACCTATTTGAACTTAATTGCTAGTGAACGAGGCATTCTAATGGGATTGGATGAGTCGGTTGGAAACTCATCTATGTGTTAAGATCCCTAAATGTTTTCCATGTTATTCTAGAACATTATCCAACTTACCCTTTTTACATTTTCTTTAATGTCTATGGTCCCCATATGAGTTCGGAGAGACTAGCCATTTAAAATGATCATGAAGTGTTTGCAAAACATATTAATGGCCCATTGTTAATATGTGGTGATTTTAATACCATGAGATTCATGGGAGAAAGAAATAATAACGAGCATAATACTGTTTACATAGACTTTTTAATGACTTCATATATGTATGCAAACTTATTGAAATCCCTATAAATACTGACCTATTCACTTGGTCCAATAAATGAGATTCCCCCTCCCTTGACAAATTAGATAGATTCTTTCTAAGCATCCCCTAGGAAGTCAAATGCCTAGCATGGCCTTTCTACAATAATATTGGACCATTGCCTAATTCTTCTGGACTTAGGAGACAAATTTATCTACACACCTCCTTTCAAATTTGAGATGTTTGGACCTTGGATGTTGGTTTTAATCAGATGGTTGAATAGTTGTAGAGCTCTTTTCGTATCCAAGGGCTTCCACCGAGATCCTTGCTAGGAAGCTCCCGTTTCTCAGGAAGGCCCTAAGAATCTTATCAGCTAAGATCAAGTGTAGCTTGAGAAGAAGAAAAGAAGATATCCTAGATCAAAATATTAAGGAAGTAGACATTCCACTCTCTATTGAGGAACATACTTTTCTCTTCAACCTCAAATCGGAGTTGTCTAGAATCATAAAGGGAGAATAAATGGCTTGGAAGTAGATCCGAAGTACATGGCTCAAACAAGGAGATCTAAACACTGCTTACTTCCATCGTGTGGAAAACATGAGTTATGGATCCAGCACCATTTTTTCACTAAACCATGAGGGCATCACATTGGCCGACCAATAAGACATTCTCACGGCCTTCATCAAGAAATACAGGCAAATATTCTCCTTGACATCCCCAACAAAAAACATTATGCCTTGGTACTCTCTCTACCCACTTCAGAAATAATTCCCCTTGATTTTGAATTTAAGCTTGACGATCTTTGGAAAGCTCTCTAGGAGATGGTAGATGATAAAGCCCCAGGCCCGAATGGGTTTTACCTTTTCTTGATTATGAGGTACTGAGGATTCCTTCAATTTAATGTTCTCATTGTTTTCACATAGTTCCACTTCTATCCCACCCTAACATTCTCAATGTATTCCATTAGAAAAGTATATTAAGGGCTCAAAGTTGTATGGATTTATTAAAATTCATTCCCCATATGTTATGGCATGCTATTTATAGGCGAATTTATGCACTAGAATTATAGGATCTTATTTGATTGCTAAAATAGTCAAATCTGAGTTTTCTACACAATGAACGAGGCAACATACATGTTTCCCAAGATTTGATCAAAAGGTCCCGATCAGTCGGTACCTATCGATCGATATTAATCGATATTTTGACCAACCCATGACTTTTTCTTCAAAAATGCTTATGTCTTCACACTTTGGGTCACTAGGTGAAAAATGGTAATTTGGATCAATTAGTGCTGATCGATCCTCCATTCTCAAAACCTATAATTTTCTTCTAGATAACATATAGGTCTATAGTAGGAACCGAGCAAAAACAAAATCCAATTTTTGGTTAATCAATACCTGTCTATCGGTAGCAAAAGATCAAGTTTGTATTGAACTTGAAATTTATTTACAACGACTCATATTTGCTCTCTTTCAAGCTTCTTGATACATTCCTTCATCATTTTATAGTCTAGTTTCTCTAACTAGAGTCAATTCCCAAACTATGGAAAAGTTGTCGGTAACACCATCATGGATCAGCACAAATCCTTCAAGATTATGGGATTTGATCTATTAACTTTCTCATATTACGTGTCTAACCAGTTGACAGTTTCTGGAGCAACTAATGATTGTGAAGCGCAATTTTAGCCTACTATAGCTGAATAGGAGGCTATCTTCAACAGAAATGGGATCTTTGCACTTTTTTTATTTATATATAGGGGTAACTACCATTAAAAACTTTAGAGTAGAATTTCGAGTTGTACTTGTTATTTTTGGTCGGTCTGGAGTGAAATAAGCAACAAGGAATTATCAAGTAGACGTATGCATAAACAAACCACTATAGAAAGTTTGTTCTCTTATTTTTCTTACCATTCTTTACTATTTTGCATTCTTCTTGCTAGATTACCATTCACAGATACAATCCTATGACAAAGGATTATTATCTCTTTAAAATCTATCATTTAGGGGTGTTAGACCAATATTTTGGCTAATACCAACCATGATTTACTTATGAATTGAACTAGAAAAGTTTAACTGGTGGAGAGTGAAGCAAAGTAATATCCGTCAATTAGATGCGGTAGGTACTTGTTGGTACAGAGTTATAATTAGGGGATGCTTAACATTCAATCACATATACAATCAAGTATAGCAAAACATAGAATATAAATACATTACTTGCTTGAATATGTGTAGGTATAGTAAGGAATAACTCAAGGCAAAATGTATAATTAATGAAGATACATATGAAAAAATAGTCTTTATTATTCATTCATGTTTTTGGTAGGTAGATTGGGAGTTGAGCTCGTACATGATAGTATAAACACGAAAAGGTAAAAGTAAATAAGTAAAAAACCATATTAGTTTCCCTGCTTGGGCATAGGCTTTTCCCGCCTCTTCCCTAGTGACTCCCCTTCCAATGAAGGAGTTAGAAAGATGGACTAGTGTGTTTATTCCTTATCTTCTTTTCTTTGTCCTTAGCGGATTCAGAGTATTTAATAAGAGGAGATGTAAAATTTTAAGCAATAATTTCATCAATTCTGTCCTACTTAACTTATAGAAGGGCGACCTCCCTAGAGGTAAGGTTTTAGGAGTAGACAATTCTTTCCCAAGGGAGTGCATACTTCGTTCTTACCTTCTTCCTTGAGGTATAATACATAATCCTCCCCTATGAGGAGAGATTCGAACTTTTCGGCATTTAGCCCATGTTCAGGCCTCGTTTTTCACAAGTTGGTGTTGTGGGAAGAAGACTCATAGAAGTAGATCCAACTTGCCTTGAAAGTCGGAGAAAAAGGTAAAGATCATGAGCTTCGAAGGGATGCATATCTAACTTTCTACCAAAGGTGAAAGAATATAAATACCTTTGGCATATTGTAGGAAAACAACCAAGAACATAGAGGTAAAGATCGTAAGCTTCATAAGATTGAAGTGGATGTGCTGAGATATTAAAAATTAAGGAGCTAGTTGTCGGTGTAATAGAAGGCATTAGAGTAAGTTCATCTTGGATGTCAAAGAGAAGCTTATCCATTACCTCCTTAGTATGGAGGTCAATGGAGATCCTCTTCACATATTCATTGGCATTCTCTACATCAAGTTAGGGCTTTCCCCTCTTGAGAGACTTAACATCATAGGAGTTGAAATATTTAGCAATTATATTAGACTCCATAAATAAATGGCCCACTCATCGTTCATGTTTTTTTCATGGAGGTCTATAATGATATGGTCATAGTTATCCAACTAATGTAGCAATGGCAACTAGATAACCCGATGGACTCAGACCTGACCTGGTGGGTCTCGGTTTTAGGTGGGTTGGGTTTTGACGGGTCCGAACCATACATTTAAAGCCAACACGAACTAACTCGAGCTTTTATTCGGGTCGGTTTAGTGTGTGTCTAATTATGTAATAACCACTAAAAGTGCATATATTTCAATGTTATTCGGTCAGTTTGGGTCGGTTCAGGTTGGGTTTGATCGGGTCTTTATGGTATTCATCACCCACTCCCAACGCAAGACCCATCAAACTCGATTTGGTTCTAGATCTTTTTGCGTTGCTTCGGTTTGGGTTTGCAATTACTGGGTCTAATTTCCAGCCCTAAGCTAATGCGAGCCATGAGTGCACAAGACCATCTCATAAAAGCTTAAAACATCATTATTGATGCCCTCAATTTTAGCATTATTTTTTTGATCTTGACATGATCTTGAGCAAGATCAACCTGGGCTTCAACAAGAGAAAATTTCAAGGCAGGAACTTTGACTTCTAAGGTAGGGACTAAGTTAGAATTTTTCATAAAGAGTTTTAATCTCCTTAACGTTTCCTTGGCTTAACAAGTTTCATCTACGTCGTAAATTTCAAAAGAGGATTTCTATACAAGGCTTTACTTCATCGCATTCTTTAATGAGAGTGCCCATGTTGATACATGCCTCTCGAAGTCGATGCTTCACTATGTCTAGTTCAACGTGGTATTGTATATAAGCTTTATTGGTAATAGCATTTTGCTATTTATAAAAAATTAACGTCAAAATAATTTTTTCTTTTAAGGACCTAATTTCGGCATCCAAGGAGGCAATTAGTTTGTCATTTGAATGGAATAGTCACTCTTTTTCCTTGCTGAGAGCATCGTCGGAGGTACTGATCTTAATTAGATGGTTAGGGAGCCTATTTCATGAGTTATACCTCCCTTTCCATTGCTTTTGTAGGAACCGAGCCAGTCGAAAGTGGGATAATAGGGTAAATTTTAATAAAAATCTAGATTTTTGTTAGGCCTATGTAGTATAAATTCATTTAGAACAATTCTAAATTTTTCTTTTTGAAGTTTATTCATTTTATTATGATTGTTTAAAAAATTAGTTTAATTTAATTTTAATTTGTATTCCTAAATAACAGTCTATTTGTCACGACCCATTTTTTCGACTTCCGAAAATCGATAATAATATGTCCACTGTATCAACTGCCGAGCAATCGAAGGCCGGAAAACCGAATTGTTAGGGTTAAAGAAGAAGAGGTAGAAGAAGAAAGAAAGAAGAAGCAACTGAAACAATAACAGAATCTCACAATCGCAGCGGAACAACATATAATAGATAAATGAATAATCTTTAAATCAAAAGAACTGTACATTTTATACATTACATTATCGGAGTCAACTTATAACACAACCGGACAATTATATGAACTTATCCTTACAAGTGGATACACAGCGGAAAAGATAATATCGTATACAAGTGATACGTTTCGCCATCCAGCTCGCCTCTTGAGCTCCACAGCACCTCCTGAATTCCAGAATATCCTGATAACCTGACTCTAGGCTGCCCGTGTGAAAAATGATGGGCACCCGGAGTTTAGGAAGGGAACAATAAACTCCAGGTCAGTCATGGGACTGGTGTGAGAACTTAAAACAGTTTATCTTAGAAAAAACAAACAAAGAAATATTTTAAAATAGATCTGCAATGCTTTTAGAAAATGTAACTACCATAAGGCCTCCGCCACACACACCATGCAAACGCAGAATTGGAGGAGATTTCTCCTTATGATAGTCAAACATGCTTGATACGAGAAAATTTCATTGATATTATTATTATAAGTGCACAGTGGAAAACATTTTGAACATATAATATTAATCTTAGCCAACATACGACCATTATCGTATGCCTACTATAGCCACCATTTAAACAGTGGGGCGCCACCATAAGTAAATGGCAGGTTATACAACTAAAACCGTACAAGGGCTAGTATTGTTTCTTTGGATTTTCCAACAAATGGTAAGGCTAAGGAACTTCCTATTGCCACATGGGAACGCCTCTGGCGGGACGCTTCGAGAACCTAACCAGATCTCTACCAACACAAGGCCGGGTTACCTCTGCAAAAATAGGTAACTACTGGCACGAGTATGTCATCCCCTGGTTGTAAACATCCTTTATCCGAGGATCCTCAATACTAACAACCACAAAGTAATAAATTTGCACCAACAACATAGGTTAAGTATCTGGGCTCCATACCATGATACCACCTCTATCCAGAAGGAAATGAACATACCCTAAGGGGCGATACCCCCTAAAACCTTGCTGCATTCTTCATGTTTCGACCATTCCGGGGTGTGAGGTCCGACGAAGTCTCGTCCACAAAGCTACGCTTTTCACAAAAGTCATGCTTCTATCAACAAATGATCAGCAGCACTTCGTATGCCACATTACCAAATTGGGAATGTATCACTAGTAACCATCAACTACAAAACCTCTGAGTTCGTACGTCTCAGAGAAAGGTGTTAAGCTAAGAGAATAAATTCTCCGCTACCAACAGAAATGTATTTGATAGAAACCAGCTTTACATCTCAAATTGTAACGTCAGACACACATCCATACAAGTCCGTTCCGGGATCGAACAGAACTAAAGGCACTTCCAAAGAAGCCCTTGCAATCCGGATATTCACTAATCACGTCCGGAATTCCCATCACAAAGGGTGATAAAATCTCTATATCGAATATCAGCCGATGCGGAGACATTCGACGGTAATCCTTCTGTTTCCGAAAATATTCGGTCTTCAACACCGGTCTTCAAATGCTATCCATTACGACGTATCACTATTCGGAATGGGATTTATGACCCAAAGGTCCTCTCCCGGCTAAATCGAATAACGAGCTCTTATTTTAAAATAAGTGTTGCATTCAAATGTTCAAGCAAATCACAACAAATACCCAATTATAGGTAAATATTGATAGTCGGTTATTTAACTATCAATAGACATGCACAAAATCGAAACAATTATTTGAGGAATCCAGTTGGATCCCTCCAACCTGTTTCTCTGCATCCACAGATGTTAGCAATAATACCAACCCGTTTCAAGACGGGATATTGCGGTACATGGGTTTATATAAAATATCTTCCGCTATTATGCGGCGCAATATGGTCTCGTCCGCTATATAATGCGGGAAATCAACTCCAAGTACATATATAATACCAATTCCACTTCAAGGTGGAATATCGCGGTATATGTGTTTAATATAATAACCTCCGCTTAATATACGACGTATAAGGTCTATTTCAATACAACCAATAACAATCAACACAATCAAGCAATTTTAAATCTAACTATTTAAAATTTAAATCGAAACAAATTCGATTGAGTGAGAAGTTATCACCTTAGCTTTCAATAACGGTTTCAGCATTTTATTCCGAATAAAATTGAACACGCGTTTAATTTTACCAAAAATTTGCACTAGCTCCAATCAATCCCAATTTCTAACTATTTCTGTAATTTCAAATATTAAATTATCGATTTAATTATCCAATTAAATCTAGATATTCGAAATATAATTTATTCGACTTACAAATTTTACTTGTTAATATTTAAAATCGACTAAATATACGAATTTAAAATGACAGAAATTCTGGGTCGTTACACTATTCTACCTCCGGTAGTTGTACATTATGACTAACACATCAAATGCACCCATGTGTATAATGTAAGTGCAACATATGAAAAGTGTACATAGTTAATATGAATTTTGTTTAGGTGTTGGGATTTACAGTGAAACACATTTTTCCTCTATATACGCCTTTGTCATCTAAAAAATGAAAAAATATTAATCAACATGAATTGTTCCAAGAAGGGATTTTACACATTCAAATCGAAATCGAAATTTATACATAAGAACATAGGGGAAATCTAGAGAATTAAGGGGATGTAAACAAAATTAAAAGATATGTAAATATATAGAATTACCTTAGGATGAAGCTTGGAGAAACACCTCGAACAATAGGACAATTCCTAGATCCAATAAATCACTCTCTAGATCTGCAATGCCAAAGATATGTTTTATTTTCGTCAACATTAGAATAATTTCTCACAACAAAGATATAATTAGTTTCAATCACATTAATGCCATTATTTAAAATACAGTCACAGACTTTGTTGCCATTCAACTTAATGTTCATAACATTACCAGCACAGTAAGATACACAACTAGTCTCAGACAATCTAGACGTAGAAACGATAACATAAATAATTTTTTTATATAATAACAATTATTTAATATTAAAAATAATCCATTTGGGAAAGATAAATGATAATCTCCAACCGCCATTGTAACTACTAGAGAACCATCAGCAACTTGAAGTCTCATTTCCCTTTTCACCATATGACATTTGCTCCTAAATCTCCGTAACGAATTACAGATATAGGTTCCAAATCTAGTAACTACCCAAGACAATTTATTGATTACAAAACAATTTTGAATCATAATGTACCTGATGGAGCAGCGGTACTTTCTCTGTTTCTTCTCTTTAATATTCTTCAAGTACTCCAAACAGCTCCATTTCCAGTGACCTTTCTTTGCAATGATGACATTCACCTATGTAGCAGCAATAGTCTTCTTACTTTTCTTGTTAACCCTCTTCATCTTCTTTGAACATTTAGATGATGACGTGTTCTATTTGGTAGCAACTATGACTGCTTGATCCTTGGAAGAAGACTCAACTAACCCCAACATATTAAGGAAATTTACCGGGCTTACGTTCAAATAGTTCGTATTATAGTTTAATATGAACAGCTCATACTAGGAAGTAAGTGATCTAAGGATTAAGTCTACTTTCATTTTGTTTTTTATCTCTATGTCTAACTGTGCAAGTCTATCAATATAGCCTTTCATCGTTATAACGTAATCATCCACTTTCTATCCCTTAGTCATATTGGTATTGAACAGTTTCTTTAAAAGTTCATACATTGCGAAGTAGGACTATTCACCAAAAAGAGCTTTGAGACTGTCAAAAAGCTCATGGACGTATATGAATTCGTTCAACTTCTGCAACGGCTTGTCCAATGAAGACAACATGAAAACTTGGGCGATCTCTAAGTCTGAAACCCACTTTTCATAAGCAAGTCTTAGGTCGGGATCCGCATCATTAGCGGGTTCTTCTGTCGGTTCGCATGTATAGCTGACCATAGATGCTGTAAGTTAAATCTATTTTAATTTCTTTTATCCAACCGGTATAGTTAGGTCTAGTTTGATTTTCATTATTAGAAAACAGTTTTGGAGTTGACATTTTCTATAGGTTTTAATTAGAAAATTATTAGCGCAATATATTGTAGATGTTCTTACAATATTAGTAAGATTAAAATTTTGTTTCATTTTACTAATAGGCTCCCACTAGTCTTTTATGTTTTGCCAAACACTAAGTTGAAACATAGATTTTTTTCGACTTCACCAGTGGATGTTGGGAATCATCCATCTTAGAATTTTGACCTTAAGTTTGCTCAATAAGTCATAGCCCCACGGACGATGGATGTCATACATAACTCCTAACCCTTGGTACCTTGTCGTAATTTCATTTTGACCTTGAGTTTGCTCAATAAATCTGAACAACATTATTCACTCATACCTGCTATATCGTGACGTCCTAAGTATAATATACATACCTTGAGTTTGAACAACAAATACATATAGTTATCTTACCTCGTTTATTTAATATATTAATAATACTATACATAACATCCTTATCTTGGGTTTTCTCAACAACTATGGAGTATGCAAGTAATTTATATATATATATATATAAATGGTAGATGGCAACATTATACTGAAGATTCATAATCTTCAATATATTATATTGAGTGATATCGACTTATGGAATAATATATTTCTGATGAAGACCCTTATGATTCAAGTGTCAGACACATCGAAAGTCACGGCATACGTACACTTATGTATATATTTATTCCTCAATCCTATTTAGGTTTTCTTAATGTTCCACCTTTAATTTATACATTAATATTATATAAGTTTTAATATATAAATTTTATATTTTAATTAGCTTATATAAACATTATGTTAGTTAAATCATATTTAGTTAATTTTAATTAATTAACTCTTTAGTTAGTTGTTTATTATTCAATTTTAACGTGTTATATTGAATATTTATGTATTATAACTTTTATGTACATATATAATATATGTGTGTGTATGTGTGTGTGTGTTTGTATTTTAATTTATTAATTATCTTTGAATTATTTCGTTTAATTAAACAATATTAGTTAAATTTTGTTAATTTCAAAAAATTATTTTACATACTTACTTGTATACTTATCTTGTCTTAAAAATTTCAAGACAACATAATATATATCAATATATATTATACATGCATATATGTACAGTAATTAATTGACTTATTTAATAAATATATTTTATTAATCTTAGTAATAAATTAGTTTTGAAACTGATGTTTAAATTTTAAATTTTCAACACTTAGAATTTTTTTTATCTTTTCAGTCAGTTTGCAATTATTATAACTTTTATAATAAACATATTTCATTTTAAATTCAACTTTTAAATTTAAAATCCATAATTTAATCTTCAAAACAATTTGAAAATTAGCCCAAGGCCCAATTCAAATTATGCCTTTTCTGTTAGAGGCAATCTTTAGGCTTGATTTACCTTTTGGGCTAGGTCGATAATCAGATAGGACAAAGTATTTGATTACCAATTCTAATGCTAGACATTAAATTTCTAAAGACCATACTAAGCGAGCAAGCTTAATTAGCTAGCCCTAATATGACTAATTATACCACATGGATTATTGGGCTCTAATACCATTGAAGGAACTGGGTCAGTCAGAAGCGGGATAATATGGTAAATTTCAAAAAAAAAAAATTGGATCTTTATTGGGCCTATTTAGTCAAAATTCATTTAGAACTTTCCAAAAATTTCATTTTAAAGTTTTATTTATATTCTTATAACTGTTTTCATAAAAAATTAATTTAATTTAAATTTATTGTATACCATGATGAACACATCAAATGCACCCATAGTATAGTGTAAGTGCAACATATGAAAAGTGTACATAGTTAATGTGTATGTTGTTTAGGTATTGAGATTTACACCACAACGGACACGTTTTTTCTCTATATATTCCTTTATCATCTACAACATGAATGTTTTTTAATCAACATGATAAGAATATAAAATTGTTCCAAGAAGGGTTTTAGACATTTAAAACAAAATCCAAGTTCATACATAAGAACAGAGGGGAGAGTTGGAGAATTAATGGGATATAAAAATTTTTAAAGACATTTAAATATATAGAATTACCTTAAGATGAAGCTCTGAGAAACACCTTGAATGATAAAACAATTCCTAGATCTGATAGGCTAGATCTATAGCAATCAAAAGACAACCACCTTTTTCTATTTAATTTTATTTGATTAAATTATGGAATTTTTTAAGCTTTTCCACCATGAAAATTCGGCCTAGATGTTTATGTAGAGAGGAAAGAAAAATGATAGAGAGAAATCTAATTAAAGTAGGAAATAAATGTGTAATGAAGGTACGGTCTTTTTCTCTCATTTAAGTAAGATTGCCCCTTCATTTCAATTTTTAGAAACCCTCCCCTTCTTTACGTTATAGCCAGCCATCATATTGGGTTATGGGTCCAAAAAATTTCCAAAATCCAATTAGTATTATCTCTATTTAAATTTTCTATCGATACCTTATACCGATGCGTGTGTATAACCTTTTGTATATGCACATTATTAAATACCAGTGGAAATCAAACAAATCAAATAACAAATATTTTAACAGCTAATATTTCAAAAATATTAATTAGTTTAATTTATTAATAGCCCATTTCATTATTTATCTTGTTTAACTCGAATTTAAACATTCTACCAATATCATATATCAATACGCATGTTTATAACTTTTACGTACGCACTTCACTAAATACTAATGGCATCTAAAAAATTATATAAAGTTCATAATAGATATTTCTTATATATTAATTAATTTAATTAATTTTCAATGATTAAAAATTAATTAAATAGTGTGGTTGATTCGGAATATTCATCCTTTTGATTGTGTGACTCAAAGGTGTAAATTCATTCGGCGGCAAATATTGAATAATTTAAATATTAACGTTCACACGTCACGTTAGCTAGTGATGTGACATTTTGGCTAAATTTATCACTTACACATCCCTTGGAGAAATCTACTTTTATTTATTATAAGTGTTGCCCATTAGTGATTATTATTTAAACTAATTCTCTTTTTCAAAACTATATCACTTTGGACATATGAGATTTGCTAATGGTCAAATTTTCAATATTGTCCATATTCAATTTATAGTCCAAACACAAAGTCACTGTTTCAATAATAACAATTATTATTAACCGAACTATTATGATTAGAAATTTTGACTTTGAGTTGACTTTAGTTAACTATGATACTAACCCCATATGATTGAGGAGACAAATTCTCTCTTGAATAGCGTTTCAGTTCAAGTATTTCCACTCGACCTAACTATAGTCATTCGATGGACTCTGTATCATGATTTGACTATAATCAAAGTGGAACTTTCATATAGAATATTAGCAAGAGAAATGTGTAAGTTAGTCACATTGGTATTTTCTGTTTAATCTTAGTTATATTAATCAACAAAAAACTATTAAGTGAGTCACTCTATAATTATCCAATAACTATTAGTATGTCATCCTTAGGTGCCCCAACAGTCATGAATAATACACTACCTAACATTTGGCAAGCATTATGTACTCTATTCTCAACTGATGCATCAATATCCAATCTTAATGTTCTTGACTAGAAATATTTAAGACGATGTATCTATAATATTTTGATACAACACTCATGATTATTTGTAATTATTATCCCAAACACACCATTTATAGACTTTCTGTTAAGTATACTTTAATCATGCATTTAATTATATAACACATTATAACAAATATATAACAGAAAGAAAAAACCATTATTACGAACGAGGATTGATTACAGAGTTAATAATTCACAATAAATTACAGAATTGCGTCTAGAGCATACGCCTAACTTTATCAGCTTTATAGTTTTAAGAGAAGTTGCCGTGAAGCCTTCCAGATGTAGCTCAAGATTTACACTTTAGTAACGCTAAGCTCGAATGAAGCCTATGACCTAGAAGTGATGGAAGAAGTTAAGGAGAGGATGGCAGCATCAACAAAAGAGGTTATAGCCCTTTTTTGGAACAAGTGCATTGACAATGGGTTATAACGGTGAATTTCAGATATTTTCCTTTTATTAATTTGCATAAGATCGTAGTTTTTAGTTTTATAAATAATTAAATTTACATTATTTATTAATAGAATATTTGCGGTATATATATTACATGTTATTGCTGTAATAATGATACTTTAGTATTGATTTAACTATACTTTAATTTATTAATATATTTATGACATAAAGTTTTCTTATTTTTTTATTGTGTTTATAGTAACATACAAACATTTTATATACACTAAAGGGGATTAATATAGTCTAAGGGTAATATGGAAACTTGTGTGATATGAATACAATTAACCTTTATGACTTATGGTTAAGGAATGTTTATATTATGATCATATATAAATGATGATGTCAAAGGAAACATATATAAACATACATCAAATGATCAAATATAATTATACGATAATAAATATACTATAAACTAACCACGTACATATATAAGCATATATTTAAAATATTTTATTGAAATTAAATAAAGTAATTGTATATGTACATTTTTTATCAAATTCAAAAGGTTTTAGATATTTGGAATTTTAGAAATTAAGTTTAAATTGATTTAACTTTCTAAATAAATAACAACACCAATTTGGAATTATTAACTTTATTAATAAACTGGGGACAAAAGATAACATATGTACACTGATTTTTTAAAATACATAACTTAAAATTATGTGTAACTTTTACACAAAGTAATTTTTGAAATTCTTATGTGAATAAATAAGAATTCTATTTATAAAAAATTTATATGGCAAAGAGCAAATAAATATATATAATTCTTATATATTGATAATAAAGCTAAAAAATAATATCAAATCTAAAATCAACAGCATATTATATTTTATGTAAAACCTAAATTTATTTCAAATTATATTTAAAAAAATTAAATACTAAATTAGAAACTAGTTTAATAGTTTAAAGTATAAACTATTCACATAAATGTGTGGTGTGTATAATTTTAAATTTGAAACAAAATTTAATTAATTTCTCTTATTTTAAAACAAAAAGGGTTTCCAAATATATATATATAATACATACATATACATAAAATGTTTTCCAATTATTTATAGTTATTAATAATTTCGAAAATGAAACCTTTTTCATGGCCAAAAATAATGTATTCAGATGTGAATTTAAAGATATGTGTATAATTAAGTGGATTAAAATAATAAATATTTTTAGGGAAATCCCAATTCTAATCTATTTTAATATCACCTAATAGCGATATTTTATACATGTATTCTTTCGTCATTACTGTATCATTTAGATATCTAGAGTTTGATCTATGATCAATAACTCTAATAGTATCCATATTTAATTGTGTTGATAACTTTAAAGTACTTGGTTCAAGCAGATAACGTTGATCGATCAACCAATTTACTCTAACTAGCGATTTGGACTTTAAATTAACTACCAATTACAGTGATACTAACGTTTTACAGCGATGGAGACAAATCCTCTCTTGAGCGGTGTTTCACTACAAGTAGTTCAACATGTACCTAGTTATGGCTATAAAATAGTCATAATGCCATACACCTACATAGTAAAAATATTGTCTACTTACTTAAGACAGATGGTACTCTCAATTTTAAAGACTATTGAATGCCATTACTACGAGATCGTCTATTTTTACTAGTTGTATTAACCTATCTTGTTAAGACGTTTGGTGATGTTCCATACAAGCACACGTACGTAAACCCTTCATGTCCCCAATTATCATGAATAATTCACCAACGTTCATATAGAGAGTGTTACATACATTGGTCTAAGCAGACGTGTCGATATCCTTTTCTCGATGTAATTGATTAGGATCATTTAAGAAGTAAGTATTTATATGTCGATTCAATATTCATGGTTGGAAATACATTTGGAACTATAATCGATAAATAATTCTCCTAAGGATTTTTTTAGTTATATATGTTGTATTTAGTTCATTAATAATATCTTTATAAAATAACACAAATAAAAAAAATAAAAATAAAAGCATACTTCAATTCGAACAAGATTCTTTTTTAAGAGTCAAGTTACATAATTAATTTCATAGTTGCCCCTAGGGTACACCCTTATCTCTATCGATCCCCTACTTGCATTCGGGACCAAATATGGTGCTTCATGCCAATATCGCTCGGTCTATCCAAATTAGACTGAAAAGGGGACTAGGTTATAAACTCTTTTATCATGTGTTAATTACAGAGATTATATCTTGATTCCATATCAAGCTGTCAGTTCCCATTGTAATCTATATTGCATTATTTTAATTGCAATAGATTATTGGATTTGTCAATGGTGGCAACCAACCCAAGATCTCTTATAAATTTCACATATATATTGTTTTCATTGTAGCGCTATTCAAGATGATGTACTTAGCCTTTAATTTTGAATTTGCCATAATATCTCTGTAACACCCCGTAATTTAGCGTTCGTTATTTAATTAGTCAGTCAGTTAATTAATTAGGATCCAAAAATGGAATTTAACTATGAAACATGCGCTATTGCATTCATGGTGGAATTCTAAGCAACTTTCATATATGGAGTTTTGCAATCAAAGTCCAAATGAAGAAGTTATGGACAAAAAATGAATTTGGGATGGAAATAATTCAATTAGATAAATTAATGTTTATATATTATTCGTTTAGGCCCATAGACTGACTTGTCATTAAGACTGGTCGACCCCTAAAAGTTGACCGATGCTCCACGGACGGTTGACCGATCGCCTCCAGGTGGCTACAATAAACCTAGGCCGCAACGACCCAGATTTAATATTTTAAATCGAATGGTTGAGGTTGATTCTTGCACCTATAAATTAAGGCTAACCCTCCCTTCTCTTCTCATATTTTTTTGAGGCAGTAGTGATGTTATGCCATTTCTTATTCTCCGCTTTCTTTATAAATTACAAAATAAGATATTTATATCTATATTCATTTAAGTTGGAGAAGAATAGAAATCAAATAAAAAAGTGAAGAGAAGAGAATCAACTATATGCATATGTGAGGTAATTTATATATTATATATACATTTGTACCTATTTTCTCTCCCAATCCCAAATCTCTTCGCTGATCTGTAATTTTAATGTACGTATATACCCTTTTATATATATATTTCTTAAATTAAAAAGGATTTAGAGATGGATTAATGGTTCTAGTTCAAATCTGGAGATTTGGATCGATTTTAAAAGGTGAGTGGGAAATTTTATAGATTGTTATAATATGAAAATTATCCCATTATTGTTTGTTTGATTTTTATGTTTAATTATATAATTATATATGAGTTGTAGGCAACTAACTGAATATAATCCGAATATAATAAATATCGCCTACATATTCTTGTTTATTAATTGATTTAGAATTGTTTACAAATTGATTTGAAAATCATTCCAAAAAGTATGAATTTAGAATATAGATTTGAATGAAATTTATTCCAGCTTTGAAAATAGGTTGTATAATAATGTTATGAGTTTGGACTATTGCCCTAATCTTGTTGGAATGTAAACTTTTCTATGTTTGAGATTTTTGGAATTTAGATCCATTTAATATATGTAAATAAGTTTGATTTCTTTACCCTTTAGAAAAATACAGCATTCGATCTAATAAGGAATGGATGCAAATAAAAAGAGATGTGTAAAGTATGAATTCATTGTAGTTTACACTGTAAATTTCAGAAAACAAGCGATTATTCCTTCTAATTTTAAACGGTGTACTCTTTTATTTTTTTTAAGTTAAATCTTTTGTTTTGGACTAACTTATGGAAATCATAGCAGATAATCCTTTTAGATATGATTCCAACAATTGAACATGGAAGAGAAAATTTTAGTGAAGATATACCACTAGAATATATTTGATAAAAGTAGATATATGTACGTAATATAATGCGCTTATAATAATTAAAATAAAACTTAGCTAATAACGATGCTTATACGTAGTATTCACGTTTAGGATAATTACTTAATGGGAAAGGAATTTAAAAGGTTGTAACTCCAATAGATGGGAAATAAATATATGGAAGTTCACTAATTTGATAGGGTTAATGGATTAATGATACTGATAAATAAAGAAGTTGAATTAACAACTATGGAATAGTTAAAAAGGTCACTAATATGAAATTATTAATCATACATAAGTATCTTCGAAAATGTTTGTTAGGATTTTATGGACAAATCGACATTTATGAGCATAAAAAGAGGATTTATGGGTAGATAAGTATTTAAAGTAAATCTTATCGCCTTAAATAAAAAGGAAATCAATAAGCTAAGTTCAATGTCTACCTAAGATAATATAAGTAAAGACTTAAGATGGTCAATTGGATTTAGTCGGTCAGTGATGCGAGGTCAGTAGAGTCACTTAACGGAAGACCGCCTTTAACTTTGAGGCTACCAGCAATCAGGTGTATTTACTACTGATGTGAGATATCATTAATCCTAGGACCCATGATGATATCAAAGGTTTGGATTACTTTCTTAGTTGAAAAGTATTAAATGGTCCAAATTTGGAATTTGGAGCGGTGAGGGATATCTCCATAGGGGTTCACTTCTAATTTGGGGTATTAAGTGGTTGTAGAGTCTGCCTCTCACCTAAAAGGAAGTATTAAGTAACCTAGTGTGATTCCAAACAAAATAAGGATGTCTCTAAAAGGGTTTACTTCAGTGTTGAGGTATTAAGTGGCTATAGGCCTGCATCCCTACCGAAATAAGTAACACGAGATTCCATATTTATAATTAAGAGTGCTAGTGGATATCTCGGGAAGGGTTTGCTTCGAGTTTGAGGTATTAAGTGACTAATATAAGAGTTCATCTCTCTCCTAAAAAGAAGTATTAAGTGACCTAATGAGATTCCAAGCAATGTCACTAGATAGTATCAGCAAGGAGTCCGCCTTGGGGTTAGGTATTGAATGACAAAAGCCTACCTATAAATAGGTGTTAAATGGTTAGGGGCCTGCCTAGTCCTTATTAATGAGTTATCAGGTGGCTAGGGTGCAGTCTCTCATATTACTAAGGCTGTAATAACGATAGTACCAGTGAGGAGTTCACCTGAGGGTGGGTATTAAGTGACGTAGAACCTGCCTAGGATATAGGTACATGGTTAGAAGTTCGTCTAGTCCTTTTAAAGGTATTAAATGGCTTGGGTACTGTCTCTTACACGGCTATGATTTTACTGGTGATAGACCCAGTAATAGTTGGACATTATATATCAAAAGCCTTAAATAGTAGTTAGAGGTCTATGTGTTTAGGATCCACCGACCTTTAGCAACATTGTTAGAAAACCACCTTGGGAATATGTCTTAAATGACGGGATCTACCTCGGTCGAGGTCTTAAATGGGAAAGTCTGCCTATTTCTCTTTTAAAAGTATTTTTTAATGATTATAGAAGCCTGCTTCATATTTAGAAATATTAAGTGAAAAATGGGTTTGGAAGTATTGGGTGGTTGATAAGGCTTCATCGGTATTTTGTACCTTGAGAAGGGGTAGGTAAATAATCATGTGTGCAATGCTAGATTAAGTTAGAATTTCTAACCTTAATGGACATAACAATTAAATGGAAACCAATCGGTATAAATTTATGTTATGGATAGTTTATAGGTTTTCCAATCACCAGAACATTGTTCTAACCCCCTCCTCATTACAACCCACGTGATAGATTTAGAGGGACGGATCACAGGAGGTGGATGTGCTTTGTTGCTGAAGAAGTCTTCTTTTCTCTCATGCTTGATTCTGATGTGACAATCTATTAACTAAAGAATATCATTAATTCCAAGGTATTAGTTATAGTCAGCATTCTTATCCTATTATTGTTTCTGTTGTGAGTTTAGATTTCTATCAATCTCTATTAATGCTCATGCTTATCTGCAGGTACTAAATCCAATGATCTATGCTTTGATGGACTTGGGTTTCAATTTTTGTTAAATTTAGGCTTACTAAGGTGTGGGTTTCTACAATCTCAGTTGAAACATTTCCAACTTAAAGCTCTTTAATTAAGTTGAAGATGAATTTAAAATTAACTTACTACGTTCAATGTCACTTATGAAGTTCTAATCCGGACACTCCTTTATAAGAATATCATTTTTACATAAATAATTCCCTATTATTTCACATATACATGAGAATACTCTTTACTACTCTTTAGTTACTTTACCTCAAATTTGATATTCACTTAATACACCAAGTATATAAGAGAGATCTAATATACCACATAACATTGCATACTTGATGATTCTTATAGCCAAAGCTCAAGGGATCCACGTCATATGCTCTAGATTAAACATTTTAATATGGTGCCGTATATAAAAATTGGGACACTCCCAACATCTTTTATACCAAGTATAAAAGATGTTTCTTTCAAACCCTTCATCAAGAATAAAACAATCATAATTTAATTGATTTTAACACGGATACTTTAATAACAATCAATAGCATGTTGTTTACTTATATTATTAAAAATGATTTAGTGCCTTCAACTTTATTTCTTACAGATATATGCTTCCTTTGCATTTTGACTAAACATAAACTAACTGATTTATTTGTTAAAATATTTGCTCAACCTTAAGATGCCTTTTAGATACTATTGTTGTATTAGCTCTTGGATCATATCCAATATTCCATAAGTCTTGTTATCACTCCCACATACTTTGAGATATTTTATGCAAACAGCCTCTTCTAAATCACAATTAGAAGTTCCGTTTCAATATTAATATACCAAAACTCAAAGTCAAATTGTTTGGTAATTTGCGAATAAATTTGAATGGACTTAAGCATGTTAACGACAAAATTACTCCACTAATTTGAACATTGGAGGTCAATGAATTCATTTCCTATCAATAGCGATTTATACGATTCCAACTACACCGATCTTCTTCTTAGAGACTCACTTGCAGCTAATGGATCATATCCTTTCTGGTACAAGTACCAAAATCATACTTTGTAAATGTACTTGGAGTCCACTTTGGATTTAAGACATCACGCCGTGTATAGAGTCTATACTCTTCATGACCTACAGACAATTAAGGAGATTGATTTTTCTAACAATTCATTTTCTCGACATTGATAAGAAACTCATTATTTCTCTTCATTATGCAAGAATTCTTATTATAAATTCTAATGATAACTATGTTTATTTTATGCTTGTACTCTATTATCGTGTTATAATCTCGGATTGTATCTAAGTCCGTCGGACTACCACTAATTTCACTAGAAATAAATTCCTTCAGCAAGAAGGTGTTACGTATTGAAACAACCATTTGTTTCTCAATGGGATGGAATATGCATTCAAAAAATTTATGAACTGCATATAGACTTACATAAAATAGATTTAGTTTTGAGTTAATGAAACTTATGTTTGTAATGTAAATTGGACAACCACTTATTAAACTATTCAAGACTAGGGTTTCTTCCTAATTTATACCTTACATGAATTCATAATCTCGCTTTTAATGAAATCAATTTTAACACATGTGCTTACTCTTAAGCTTACATCCTTATAGAGAGAAGTAACTATACCTCACTCATTATTAATCATACTTTGTCGACAAGAATCAGATTACTTCTTATCGATACATGATTATGTAGCATAGGGAGGAGTGACCTTAAGAGTGAATTTTATTTTCTTTTAGGTATTATTGGAACTCTTATCCAAGATACTTAACTACTCAATCAAATCAAATTATTTTCATTCATTTGTATGGTTTGTTCTCTACTTCCATTTTTTATTCTATGAATTTAACATAGATACCTACCTTGTGCATTAAATACAAATGTTCATGTTATAACCTAAAACTTATGTTTTAATGATAACAACTATACAATCATATACATAAATAGACTTTACCAAAATTGCAGGTATATACTACAAAAAAACACCACGATCAAAGATATTATTGAAGATATTAAGACTCAAAGAGAGATGAAAATTCATTGACCATACTAAGGTTATTCTATTGTTAAAGAATCCTAGATTAAATATTGTCAAGGTCTCCTTGAGTATACATGCATACACAATTTTATGTACATAAAAAACAAGTAGAAAACTACATTTTCACCTCACAAACATCTAAGATATACTCATAGACGTCTATGACAAGTTTCAGGTTCAAAAATGAAATAGTCACAGACGTCTGTCATTATACCATAGACATCTGTCAAGGCAAAGACTGTCATATTTGAAAAGACATTTCTTTTTTAAACCAAAGGAAATCGCCTCTCATGAATAGTTGCAGCCACTAGAAAGAAAAGATTTCTTCAAAAAGCAACAACTCTTCATCTATGCCTCTTTAACTCTATAAATAGCATCTTGATTGAGAACTAACTAAACTTTCATTGATCTATACTATACTCTCTTGATTTCTAAGCATTCTCTTGCATATACGTTATTTACATACTCTCAATCCATTATAACCTTTTGGTTAAATTCACTTTCTATAACTCAAAGCAATCATATTCATATACTCAAAGGAGATCATAGGAAGATTTGTACTATAATTCAAAAATTGTGTTATTGGAACACAAGATTGTCAAAGACACTTTTGTGTTAAGCCTATTCCTTTGGGAAAAGTGAGGGTAGTTTGTTTAAAGGAAATACCGAAGAGGAGCTTCAAGACTGAATGTAGGATGGGAGGTCCGAACCAGTATAAAAACCCTGGTTTACACGTTGTTTATACTTTACTATTTATTATCTACTACTGCATTAATATATATACTTGCATATTATACACAAGTTAGATAGTATACGATCCATTAGACTTTCTATTGGTATCAGAGCATGGTTATTTCAAGTTACAGTAACACGTAGTTGAAACATATTTAATATGTAAAGTATATTTCAAGAAGGTCAATCACTGCACGTCCTCCACTATTCAGTGGACCTAATTATGCTTAGTGGTCTACATGTATACGTATTTTTATGAAAGCAAATGGTCTAGAAATTTGGTTAGCAACTCAAAATAAATATGAAGCACCTAACACTGATATAGGCACATGGAATGATGCACAAAAAGCAGAGGCATCTGACAATGCCAAAGTTATGAATGTTTTATTTTGTTCACTTGATAGAATTTTCTCGAGTCATGTTTTGCACTATTGCTTATGATATATGGCGTACATTACAAATACTCACGAAGGCAAAAACAAAGTCAAGCAAATAAAAATTTCCATTCTACAAAATAAATTTTCATATTTTAAAATGAAATCAAATGAGTCAACTATTGACATGTATGCTAGATTTCAAACTATACAACATGGTCTTATGGCACTAGGAGTTAAATGCACTTATTTTGATTTAGTCACATGAATTTTGAACTCTCCGACAAACGAATGGGAAAGAAAATTTTTAGCAATTAAAGAGGCTAACGATCTTTTCCAACTCAAAGTCGAAGAGTTAATAGGGAATCTAATGTCATATGAAGCTAATTTACAGACAAAAAAAGAACATAATCAACAAAGGAAAAACATTGCATTTCAGGCAAACAATGACAACTCCGACTTGGAAGAAGATGAGATTGTTTTCATCGCCAGAAATTACAACAAATTCAAGAAGTTCAAAAAGATGATGAAATTTCAAAACAATAGCAGCATTAATTCCTCAAATCAAACATCAATAAAATGCTTTAGCTGTGAAAAATTTGGCTACATGAAGAAAGACTGTCCACTACTCAACAATGATAAAAAGAAAAACAAATTCAAAAATTTCAAGAAAAAGAGAAGAGCATTTCAAATAACTTGGGACGACTCCGACTCTTCCTCTTCGTCCGATAGTGACAGTGACTCAAAACAAACAAATGTTTACTTCATGGCTAACACAGACGAGGTACGTCCTGAATTAACACATGAAGAACTTTTTGAAATTATTATGGAATTAGATGACAAATATAGAGAATTAAAGAAATTAAATAAAGAAAGTATAGAAAAATTAATCGGAGCTCAATTAGAAATTGGAATGTTAAAAGATGAGAAAGGTATTTTAAAAGAAGAATTAGAATTAGCAGTAAAGAATTATCATCTCATAGTGCTACTCTAAAACATGCTATAGGGAATAAAAAATAAAGATTGAGAAAGAAAAATATAAATTAAAACAAAATTTAAAATTAGCTAATATAGAAATTTCTGATCTCAGAAATAAATTAGATAAAATTACTAACAATGTTTCAAATTTTAATAAAGGAAAGAAAAATCTAGATAATTTGATAAAGATTTCAAAACCATCAGGAAATAAGAATGGTTTAGGATTTTAACAAAAATAATCATAAAGATTCTAGAATTAATCTAATCTCTAATCAAAGTTTAAAGATGTATAGTACATTATATTCAAATTTTAGAAAAACAAAACCTAAATATGAGAATAAGGAAACAAAAATGATTATTCCTAAAACAAATAACAAATTGCTTAGAAAAAAACACATAGATATGTTTCTAAAAGAAATAGTTCATAATGAAAATCACATTTCTAAAGGTTCCAAACCCTCATGGGTATAGCCACCTTCTCCTACTAACCCTTAGGATCCTAAAAAAGGATATGGGTACCAATTAAAACTTTTTATTATTCTATAGGTATCCAAAAATAAAAATAAGGAGAAATGGATACTCGATAGTGGATGTTCCAAACATATGACGGGAAATGCACACATGCTATCAAATATCACTTACATGGATGGTGGCACGACCACTTTTGGGGATAATTCCAAAGGATATGTTATCAGAATTGGAAACGTCGTCAATGTCGGTCATCTACTTCTCCTATTATTTCAAATGTTTTGTTAATTAGAAATTTAAAACATAATTTACTTAGTATAAGCCAACTATGCGATAAAAGATTTTGAATCGATTTTGAAAAGCATAAATGCAATATCTTTGATCAAAATAAAATTTTAATTTTTGAAGGAACAAGAAATAGAAATATTTATATTCTAAACATGGATATTAATCATAATAATGATTTATCTTTAACCGTAAATCATGATGATCCATGGATATGGCATAAAAGATCATATAAATTTAAAATATATAAACAAATTGGCTAAAAACAATTTGGTAAGAGGATCACCCAAAATAAATTACAAAGTTAAAAATCTATGCGATGCATGTCAACTTGGAAAATTAAAGAAAAGCTCGTTTAAATCTAAAACAGAAATCTCTACTAAACAACCTCTTGAATTACTTCATTTGAACTTATTTGGTCCAACTCAAGTACGTTTGATAAATCATAATAAATATGTCTTTGTAATTATAGATGATTTTTCAAGATATACTTGGACGCTATTTTTAAAACATAAAAGTGATACGTTCGAAATGTTTAAAATTTTTGTTAAACGAATTAAGACTTTAATGGATATAAAAATAAAAAGTATAAGAAGTGATCATGGTGGAGAATTTGAAAATGAATTATTTACTAATTTTTGTAATCAAAAGGGAATTACTCATGTTTTTTCATTACCACGAACACCACAACAAAATGGAGTAGTCGACAGAAAAAATCGCACTTGCAAGAATGTGCTCGAACTCTCCTAAATGGCAGTGACTTACAAAAGAATTTTTGGGCCGAAGAAGTTGCTTCTGCTTGTCACGTATTAAATTGAGTAACTCTTAGACCTATGACTAAAAATACATGTTATGAAATGTTCTACAAAAAGAAACCAAAAGTGTCATATTTTCGAATATTTGGATCAAAATGTTTTATTCTAAATACAAAAGGCAATCTTGGTAAATTCGATTCAAAAGCTATGAAGTAATTTTTGTTGGTTATTCTGATCAATGTAAAGCTTACAGAATTTTAAACAGACAAAAAAATGTTATAGAAGAAAGTCTTTATGTCTCGTTTGATGAAAACTTCAAAAATATAAACAAAGATGATGAAGGAATTTTTAACTCTAATCAAAATAGAATCATTGAAAATAATAATAATCAAAATAATATAACTGAAAAAATTTATAATAATCAGAATAATATGACTGAAATAATAATAAGCAAAATAACAATGGGTTGAAATCACCTTCCCGCATATTAAAAGATCATCCAATTGATAACATAATTGGAAATCTAGATAACGGAGTTTCGGAAAGAAGACAAATGAATCACATGAGTAATGTAGCGTTTATGTCTAATTTTGAATTGAAAAATTATAATGAAGCATCAAATGATTATTTTTGGATTTTAGCTATGCAAGAAAACTCAATCAATTCGAACGTAACAATGTTTGGGAATTAGTACTAAGGCCAACTGATCAATCAGTAATTGGAACAAAATGGGTTTTTAAAATAAAGCTGACAAAAATGGAAATATTATATGCGATAAAACTAGATTAGTGGCATATGGATATAATCAAGAAGAGGGCATTGATTATGAAGAGACTTTTGCACCCGTCGCACATCTTGAAGCCATAAGAATATTACTTGCTTTTGCTTGTCATCATAACTTTAAGCTTTTCCAAGTGGATGTTAAATGTGCTTTCTTAAACGGTTTTATAAAAGAAAATGTTTACGCAGAACTATCCCCACTATTTGTTCATGAAAAATATCCGGATCATGTTTTTAAATTTAAAAAGACATTATATGGTTTAAAACAAGCACCTCAAGCTTGGTGTGATCGATTAAAATCACATTTAATTAATTCCGGTTTTCAAATTGGTAAAATAGATGCAACATTACTTATTAAAGAGAACAGAAGGATATATTAATTGTTCAAATTTATGTTGATGACATTATATTTTGATCTACTAACAAAAATTTATGTAATGAATTTTCTACGATATTGACAAACGAAATTGAAATGTCTCTTATGGGTGAATTAAATTTCTTTTAGGATTACAAATAAAATAATTAAACAATGGAATTTTGATAAATCAAGAAAAATACTGTAAAGAACTATTAAAATGTTTTGGAATGGATAATACATCAAGTAAGCCCACTCCAATGAGTACTACCACTCATCTAGACAAGATGAACACGAAAAAGAGTTTGATCAAAAACTATATTGAAGCATGATAGGATCCTTACTATACGTAACTGCTAATAGACAGGATATTATGATGAATGTTTGTTTATGTGCAAGATTTCAAGCACAACCTAAAGAATCATATTATCATGTAGTAAAATGGATTTTACGATATTTAACCAGCACTAAAGATTATGGCTTATTTTATCCAAAAGGTAGTACGTTTGAACTTGTATCTTACAATGATGTGTATTTTGGTGGATGTAAATCAGATAGAAAAAGTACAAGTGGCACGTCACTTTATTGGTCAATCGTTAGTTTCATGGTTTAGTAAAACGCAAAATTGTGTTTCTCTTTCAACATGTGAAGCTGAATATATTTTTGCTATCTTAGCTTGCGCTCAAGTATATACATGCGATAAACACTTATAGACTTTGGAAAAATATTAAACAAATCCCCAATATATTGCAATAATACTAGTGCTATAAATTTATCTCAAAATCCAATTAATCGTTCTCGTATAAAACGTATAGACATTCATCACCATTTTTGAGAGATAATGTTGAAAAAGAAATAATAACTCTAGAATTTTTAAATATTGAAAATCAAATAGCGGATATTTTACCAAACAATTAAGTGAACAAACCTTTATTAAATTAAGATGGGATCTAGGAACTTGTTCGTACACTGACTTGATTAACTAAAGTTGTAATCTATAGTTCACTTAAGTCTGTGATAGCTTTTATTAAATTTCAACTAAAAATTAATTTTATAACTTTTAACTAATTACTACTACATAAATTGTTTTTAATAACTACCATTAAAAAATAAGTAATTAAATAAAAAACTTTTAAAATTCTATGGGTTAACTCAATTGTCTCAACTGCTTTTCTAAATATAACTATATTTTATCTTAGAAATTCAATTATGTATTATTTAGAAATAAATAAACACAGATAAATTTTCTAAAAGCAAAGAAAAACGATGTCTTCCGATCACGATTTCACCTATTCAGCTATTGACTAAAAATCCCCATCGTCCAGCAGCACTTCAATATCTCCAACAAAAACCACTCCTACGTCATCTCCTTCTCCAAACATTATCGCTTCACCAACATAACAACTGGCTTCTCTCCGAAAGGAAAGAAAGTTAAACATTCGATTGATCTGAAATCATTATCTCTTTTCGATAAAGTCAACGAGATACATCACTATCAATAAAAGATGATCGGTGTTCAATGTGAAATGTATTACGAGCGACATCATCTAGGATCCCATTTAGGAAATCTACAATCATTCCCTTTAAGGCCTGACATTGATTGGTTTTCTTGATGATAATAGCAATAAGCACCTTCATGATTCCTTTCATTTTTAGTCCGCTTCTTCTTTGAAGGCCAATAATTCAGCTTTCTCTTGGTTAAAAAATAGGTACATTCGTAAGAAGTAGTGAGAGAATGGATCCAATAATTCTTACGAGATAGCTCCTTCTATTCCGATTTAGCTTTCTTATGGTACTAGATTGGCATAGTAGGATCATTCATAATCATTCTCTTCTGAGCTTTGATTGGTGTGTGAGAATGGTCTATAGCTCTTTTCCATTTCTGGGCCAACTTATCGTAATCATTCATTATTTCCTTTCTGAAGATAGTTCCCTTTGACTGGAATTATATGGCATTCCTTATCTTTAAGAAACATCTTTATTTGGATCTCTTTTCCATAAGCAAAGATTGGAGTCAATCCTGCATGACATGGGTCAGAAGTGACATGGTAAACTGGTTTACTTGCTTGAGATTAAGAAGATCCTTGTTCAGAAATAGTCATCTTGTAGTCCAACGGGCTATGCTAAATTCAATAAGCCCTTTTTTTCTTCGTTATATGCAAGTTAGGGGAAAGTCCTTTAAATGCAAGGTAAGGCAAGGAAGATCAAATATGGAATATGTGGTATGGGATAAATCCCTTATACCCAAAGCATGCAAGCTGAAGATAGTTCTTCATATGGATATGCAAGGAATCGGAGGTTCAAGCCCCACTTTTAGTGCCAAAATGTTAACAAGATTTCTTGTTAACCCCGAAGTATGCAAATAAGTGGAATCTTGGTTAATGATAGGCTTTTTCAACCTTGTGCAAATCCACTTGAAGTATGCAAGATCAACCTATCACATGTAAAGCAATGATTCGAATCACAAATACAACAGTCAAGTTCATATCACTCGTATGAGAATCATCCAATATCACGTCAAATGCATATAAGTCTAACATGAGATAAAAGTCAAGTCTCAAATCACTTTATTGGTACATCATGCGATTATTAATTGTACATGTCCTTGTTTGCAAAAAGGTCACACAAAACAATAGGCACTAAAATCCCTAAATTAGTTTAGGGTTACAGTCTATAAAAAATTTAAGAGAGAGAAAAGAATAAATTGCCCCTCTTGAATGACCCTGGGGGTCTATTTATAGGGGTGAAGTGGTGTGGTATGCCTACCACATGGCACATCGAAATGCTTGCTATTCAGAATAACTCATCATGTTGATGGCATGCGGTGTCCCCTAGTTCATTGATAGGATGGAGATGGGCATCATAGCAACCACATGTCTTTCGAAATGCCTGACTTTTGAAATTGTCAGCTACCTCGATGACATTCAGCATCCTTTTGAAAAACGATGATTTACGGCATCCTTTGCTATACTGTTGAGCTATGAAATCCATTGAGTGTTGATAAGTTTCAATATTCATTTTACATAGTGTTCCATTACTTAATTACTTCCCTTTGGCAACCTCCATAATGTTGTTAATATGCATCATGTTGGGTTATTGATACATGACATCCATCCTTACCTTGATGATGTGCGGCATCCCCGCCTCCAGATGATTCACGGTTGCATTACTGATGACCTTCAACATCAATGTCGCATTGATACCTTACGACATCCTTCCTCAATGCTAATAAGCTATGGTATTTCTTAAGTACTAGTGGATGGCGGTAATCTCATTCTTTGTGGTCCCTCTACTTGCTATCGTTTGGCATCTTCCTTTCTCATGGATGAGATGCGGCATTAATGAGATATGCTATTGGTGAGATATGGCATTGATAACAAATGATGCCTTTGGGTGATTTGCGATATGCGTCCATTTGACATCATTACTCGCCCAATGATATGTGGCATCACATGTTGCCTTTACTGGTGTGAGATGCCTTTTACTGGTGCGAGATGCCTTTTATTCTCAAGTTCAGTATCTGCTGCCAAGAAATTCGGTATCACTTCTTTGTAACTGGTTTTAGGTTCAACATCTCCTCTTCAACATGCTTTCATATTCTCATTTCATGATTGTAGTAACATGTACCATGGACCGTGGCATTTTCGAAGGAAGTTTCTTTCGATCATTCTTGCCTTTCGAAAGAATTCCTTTGAGCAAATAGTATTTTGTGGGACATGGCCACGATTCCACTTTCTTTGTGGTCTCCAGAATCCTTTATGTTCACCAGTCCCCGTCTTTGGAAACTGGCGGTTTAATTGCTCGATTTTGAGAAGTACTTCAAGAGACTACCTATCTTTGGGCAATGATTGAGTTCCTCAAGTTCAGGGTCGGAGATCCGATAGTGCACGGTTTTTATATACAAAAACCAACATATCGGTGGTTCAATTTTGAATATTATTCCTCGATGTTGCCTATCTCTAAGCAACAGTTGATATATGCAAGTTAGAGTCGACTGGTGCAATTGGCTCGAAAGCGAACACTTCTTCTTGATGTTGCCATTCTCCGAGCAACATCACATCCTCGAAGATTTTATGATTATGCTATCCTAACATTTCCTACCTTCAAGCGATGCTAGATCCCAAAATGTTAGAAGATGGTTCCTTCCTGATGTTGTCAATCTTCGAGCAATGTCATATTTTAGGAGGTAGGCTGAAGGTTCGATTGAGCTCCTGCTTCTGTCTCCAAAAGAAAGTATCTTGATGGTCTTATTTTAGGGTTTTCTCTTAGCATTGCCAATCTTCGGGCAATGGCATAATC
This sequence comes from Allium cepa, assembly GCA_030765085.1. Taxonomy (NCBI): domain Eukaryota; kingdom Viridiplantae; phylum Streptophyta; class Magnoliopsida; order Asparagales; family Amaryllidaceae; genus Allium; species Allium cepa. Next base: position 116,420,117 of record CM060931.1, read on the forward strand.
CAGCAAGGTGGGATTGAATGATCCGGTCTGTCCTTAAGTAGGTATCAATCCTTCTCATCATTGCCTGAATTTGAGTGACAACAAATTCCTGAAGGTCGAGGCCGAATTATCCAACCGGTTCTTGGTTTGATTTTGGGAACCTTCACGCTATCGCCAGTCTTCAGGCAACATTGGCATTCAGAAGGTTAGGTCATTTATGAGAGATCATACATTTTGAGCAATTCTTCTAATTGCCATTAGTTTGATTCCCAATCCTGCTCTAGGATAGCATGAGTCTGATGGTTAGATTCCTAACCTTCTATGACTATCATTACTTATATTTAGTAGTAGGCACCCCGCTTAGCTTCCAATGTTATCTCAAATGTTTTACTCGCAATAGGGTTTCTATCTCCAAGAACTAGTACTTTTACCACCTAATTCCAAGAATTATATTTTCGACGATGCTAATCTTTGGATTGCGATCGAATTCTTCCAAGTTGATTAAATAATGTCGTTATGGATGTAGTTATCATAAATATGCATCATCATCTTTCATCATAACAAACTCTTCCATTGTTTAGGGTTGAGGATGCAGTCGTGCTTCCGTTTTATCACCGGAAACTAGCACATGAATAATTCAATTCCATGGAATTTTCCTTAGTGTTGCCTATCTCCGGGTAGCTACTAATTCCTATAAATTAGAGTAGAAAACTCGATCAAGAACCTACTTCTATCTACAAAAACTAATGCATCGACAATTTGATTCTGAAAGTACCTCATGTCATCGCTCATGTTAGGCGATAGTGTGCTTATTCCAATCTTCGGACAACAACGACTCTCTATAATTTAGTTTCACTTTCCGACGTTATCGATCTTTAAGCAATGCCGATTTTTGGAAGGCAAGGGGTTGATGTGACCATTGATTTGGTAGATAAGAGCTTCCAAACATCCCCAGTCTTGGGACAACCCCAGTTCATAGAAGGTTAGGGATTGATATGACCTATCGGTTCGGTCGTTTAAACCTTTCTGATGTTGCTAGTCTTGGGACAACGTCGGTTCTCATAAGGTTGTGCATCGATACAACTAGTTGATCCGACAGTTTAAATCTTCCCATCCTTGCCAGTCTTAGGATAACGTCAGCTCTCAGATGGTTGAGTATCGATATGACCCGTTAATTCGGCGGTTTAGACCTTCCTAGTGTTGCTAGTCTTAGGACAACATCGATTCTCAGAAGATCGGGAATCGATGTGACCCATCGATCCAGTGGTTTAAACCTTCTTGATTTTGCTAGTCTTGGGACAACATCAGTTTTTAGAATGTTGGGGATCGATAGGACCCGTTGATCCGGCGGTTTTGACCTTTCCGGTGTCGCCAGTCTTGGGACAATTTTGGTTGTCAAAAGGTCGGGGATTGATATGACCCATCAATCTGGTGGTTTAAACCCTCTCGACGTTGCCAGTCTTGTGAGAATACCAGTTTTTAGAAAGTTGAAGATTGATATGACCCATCAATCCGGCTGCTTAAATCTTCCAGACGTTGCCAGTCTTGGGGCAATGTCGATTCTCAAAAGATTAGGAATCGATATGACCCATTGATCTGACTGTTTAAACCTTCCCGATGCTAGTCTTAGGACAATGTTGGTTCTTAAAAGGTAGGGGTCGACATGACCTGCCGATCCGACGGTTTAAACCTTCCCAACATTGCCGGTCTTGGGATAACGTTGGTTCTCAGAAGGCTGGAGATCAATATGACACGTCAATCCAGTATTGTTAGTCTTGGGACAACGTCAGTAATCAAAAGGTTGGGGATCGATACGACCCATCGATCCGGGGGTTTAAACCTTCCCAACGTTGCCAGTCTGAGGATAACACCTAATGCAGCCCAGCCGAGTGACAAAGCAGTGGAATTCACCAACTCATTGGATTTGAGTCGTTCCAAGGCTTTAGGGCGCTCACGACCTAATGTGGAGGTAGTGGAGATGGGTCGGCAGCGACCTAGTGTGAAGACAGGTCGTTCAAGCGACCTAAGAAGTCTAAAGGTCCAACCCAGCGGGTTAACGAAATAGTTTTTAGGTCGCTCGCGACCTAGTGGAGACTCGCGACATAACGAAGGTCGCTCGCGAGTCAACAAGCAGAGCATGAAGACACTCAGGCGAGTTAACTAGTTAAACCATAAGTCGCTAACGGGTTACAACCTAGCGAAGCAACGACCTAACGAGATAAGCAAACCGGTGAGCATTTCCTTAGGTCGCTCCGATCCTTCAAGTTGCGACCTTGCGTGTTACGACCTAAGCTAGGTCGTTGGAGGCGGATATGATTATGCCGAAGAGCCTTTAAGTCGCTGAACACTAGGTCGCAGGAAGCTGGATGCTCTCGTAAGCCGTCCGAGATCCTTAAGTCGTAAGTCGTCCGAGTTTGTAAATATGTGTTGTATTCGGTTGTGTTGTACATGTTATGTCGTTGACGACCTTACTTAGGTCGTAGGTCGTGTACTGGGCATGTTGTGTTTGTTGAGTCGTTGTGTTGTATTTCTGTGAATGTGTGTTGTATTGTTAGGTCGCATACGACCTAAGTAAGTCGTTAAGTCGTATGTCGTTGTATTTGTTAAGTCGCGTACTGTCATGTAATGATAGGTCATTTGTTGTTGTGAGTCGTAATACTGTTGTGTCGCTCGTGTTTGTAACTCGTAGGTCGGCAAATAGTTAGGTCGGCCATGTATGTGTGGTTATGTAATAAGTTGAGTCGCTGAATGCTTAAGTCGCGAGCGACCTTGGTTAAGTCGTAAGTCGTGGGGTGTTGGGTCCGAAACGACCTAGTGGTCTGGGTGTGAAATGTTATAAATAGCGGGTGTGTTGTAACATTTGAAGGAGTTGATTTTTGGAATAAAATTCTTGTTTGTTAGCTTTGTGCTTTCATTAAATCGGTAGTTGAGTGTGATCTCCTACCTCCACCTACGGTATTCGAGTGCGCTCGAATCAACGTTCGTTGAAGCCAATTCGCGGAATCAAGTGCGCTTGATCAACGCTCGAAGAATTGTAGATCTCTTTTCACGGTATCGTGCGCGATCAACGTGTCAGAGATAGCTAGAATTCGGTATCTTCGGATCAACGAATTTGGGCCTTGCAGTATTTTTAATCCACCGATTGCCATTCTCACCGTTCCATTTAATTTTCGTATTTCCGCTGCGTCATTATTGGTATCGGTGCTAGTCTTAGCCAATCATAGCTAAGCCGAGTCTTGGAGCCGAGTTTGAAGTTTGAAGTTGGTGTTCATCGTGTTCGTCTTGAAGTTGCAACAAGTTAGAAGCTTTCGATCCATTTCATTTTTGGATCAAAGTTTGAAAGGTGTTTGAAGTGAGCCGAGTTGGGTAGAGCCGTGCATCACTTTGTGAGAAGTGTAGACCCAGAGGAAAGGTGTTTAAAGCCGAGCCGAGCTAAGAATTAAGTCGTTGCAAGCTTGTGCGAGCTAGTGAAGTGTTGAGCTAGTTTGAGCCGTGTATTGTTAAAGTTTTGAAGTTTGCATTTATTTTTGTTGAAGTGTTTGTGATTGTGTAATCATGCCGCCGAGAAGAGCTAACCGCCATCAAAATATTGAAGCTTTGTATAGAAGAGAAGAGGCCGATCAAATGGAACAACGCATGCATGAAAAGTTTGATGAAGGAATTGGACGAATGGAAAGAATGATGCTCGAGATGAATCAAAGTAGAAGAAGAACTTCACCTGAATCGTGCCATGGAGGAAGTAGAGTTTCACCACATTCGGATCGGGAGAGGAGAGAAAGTCATGATCGTAGAAGTGTTGACAATCGTGATATAGATGTGGATGATCGTAGTAGGAGGAATGTAGATCGAAGGGATGTTGGTGGTAGAAGTGGTGGTAGTAGAGATGTTGGTGGACGTGATCGACATCGATATACATCAGATTTTGATGAGGAGTTTGATGGTGATAGAGGAAGTGTTCATTACCGAGATCGAGATCAATTACGACGTCAGTATCGGGATATAGATGATGATCGACGTTGGGAATCGGGGATGAAGATGGAAATTCCTGAATTCAAAGGAGGAATGGATGCAGAAGAATTTCTTGATTGGTTGTCTAATGTTGAAGAGATCTTTGATTTCAAAGAGGTTTCGAAAAATCGTCGAGTGAAGTTGGTTGCTACTAGGTTGAGGGGGAGAGCTATGGCGTGGTGGCAGCAAACCAAACTTACACGAGAACGGATGGGGAAGTCGAAGATTGAATCATGGGTGAAAATGAAGAAACTGATGAAAGCTACATTTTTACCTTACAATTATCAATCACTCATGTATCAGAGGTTGCAGAATCTTAGGCAAGGGACGAAGACTGTTAATGATTATGTTGATGAATTTTATCAACTGATTGCTCGAAATGACATTATGGAGACAGAGGAACAATTGACTGCTAGGTTTGTTGGAGGGTTGAGGATGCAGATTCAAGATATGGTGAATATGTTTGATCCTAGATCTGTAGCAGAAGCACATCAGAAAGCGTTGGCTTGGGAGAAGCAGGGAAGACGAGGAGGTGGTGTGTTTACAAGTTCCAATATTCAAAACAAAGGTGCTAGTGGGAGTTCTAATGTTTCTAAAGCCGTCAGTAAACCAGTTGGGAATGAAGTTGCGAAGGCGAAGGTCAACAACAGTTTCAAATGTTATAATTGCCAAGAAGTGGGTCACAAGAGCAATGAATGTCCAAAGCCAAAGAAGCGAACTATGATTGTTGAAGCTGAAGGTGAGAATGTTGATGAAGATTATTCTACTCCAGCTGAGGAGGATGAACAGGATATTGCGTCAGGAGATGAGGATGTAATCTAATGATGAGGAGGACTTGTTTAACACCAAAACAGGAAGAAGAAGCTAGTTGGTTGAGGAGTAACATCTTTCAGTCGACATGCACTATTCTGGGGAAGGTTTGTAAATTTGTGATTGATGCAGAAAGTTGTGACAATATTATTTCTACTGAAGCTGTGAGAAAGTTGAAGTTGAAAACGGAGAAGCATCCAAATCCTTACAAGTTAGCGTGGTTGAGGAAAGGAGGAGAGGTGAAGGTGGACAGGCGAGTACATGTTCCATTTTCTATTAGGAAGAAGTATAAAGACGAGATTTGGTGTGATGTCGTGGAAATGGATGTTTGTCACTTGCTTTTGGGAAGACCATGGCAGTATGATCAAGCAGTGCAGCATGACGGTCGGACAATAGCTACAGTTTTATGTTTGAAGGTGTTAAGATCATTTTAGTTCCAAAGAAGAGACAACAAGAAGAAAGCAAATCAGAAGAGATTGAGGAGCTGAAGACTTTGTTGACTTTGAAAGAATTTGTTGAAGAAGTAGAAGAGAGTCCAGAGGTATTTTTGTTGATTGGACGTGAAATAACTGAATCTGTTGAAGTCCCAGAGGAAGTAAAGCCAGTGTTAGAAGAATTCAGTGATGTGTTTCCTGAAGAATTGCCAACGGAGTTACCGCCGTTGAGGGATATTCAACGTCAGATTGATCTTGTGCCAGGGGCAGTATTACCACACAGACCACATTACCGAATGAGTCCTAAGGAGCATGAAGAACTGAGAAGGCAGGTGGAGGAGTTGTTAGAACATGGGCATGTTCAGGAGAGCTTGAGTCCTTGTGCAGTGCCAGCTTTATTGGTGCCGAACAAGGATGGTTCGTGGAGGATGTGTACGGACAGTCGGGCTTTAAACAAGATCACTGTGAGATACAGATTTCCTATGCCGAGGTTGGATGATTTGATTGATCAGTTGAGTGGGGCTGTTGTGTTTTCAAAGATTGACTTGAAGAGTGGATACCATCAGATTCGTATTAGACCGGGTGATGAGTGGAAGACTGCTTTTAAAACGAGGGAAGGTTTATACGAATGGCTGGTTATGCCGTTTGGCTTATCAAATGCTCCGAGTACTTTTATGAGGGTGATGAACCAGATTTTCAGACCATTCATTGGGAAGTTCATGGTTGTTTACTTTGATGATATTTTAATCTATAGTAGGAGTATGGAAGAACACATCCAGCATTTGCGAGAAGTACTGTTGATTCTACGACAAGAGCAGTTCTATGCAGCAGCAAAGAAGTGCGTATTTATGACAGACAATGTTTTGTTTTTGGGATATGTTCTGTCGAAGGAAGGCATTCAAGTGGATGAGAGTAAAGTAGAAGCTGTCAGGAGTTGGCCACAACCCAAGACAATTACTGAAGTGAGGAGCTTTCATGGGTTGGTATCTTTTTATCGAAGATTCATTCCACATTTTAGCAGTGTAATGGCACCTGTAACCAATTGCATGAAAGGAAAGAAGTTTGCATGGTCAGAGGAAGCAGGGGTTGCTTTTGAGAAGATCAAGACACTATTAACGACAGCGCCAATTCTAGTTTTACTGGATTTTCAGTTGTTGTTTGAGTTACATACTGATGCATCGAAGGTTGGGATTGGTGGAGTATTGAGTCAGAGGGGAAGACCAGTTGCTTATTTCAGTGAGAAGTTGTCTGGAGCCAAATTGAGATATAACACATACGATGTGGAGTTTTACGCGATTGTTCAAGATGTGAAGCACTGGAGACATTATCTGTTCCAGAAAGAGTTTGTTCTTTATACGGATTATGAAGCTTTGAAGCATTTGCAAGGGCAGGACAAAATTTCAGCTAGGCACGCTTCATGGGTCGCGTATCTACAGCAGTTTACTTTTGTTGTAAAGCACAAATCCGGGGTGACGAATCGTGTAGCTGATGCTTTAAGCAGAGGGAATCATTTGTTGACGACAATGAAGGTTGAAGTGACATGATTTGAACTATTGCCAGAGTTGTTTGAAGAAGATCCTTACTTTATAAAGATTGTTGAGAAAGTCAAGGATGGGAGTACTGATGAGTTTGTATTGATGGATGGGTTCTTATTCAAAGGGAATCAATTGTGCATACCAGAAGGAAGCTTACGAATGAAGATTGTAAAGGAGTTACATGAAGAGGGTCGTGTTGGACGGGATCGCACGTTGCAGTTGATTTCTCAGTCTTACTATTGGCCGTCGATGAGAAGGGAAGTTGAAAGATTTGTGCGTAGATGTCATATTTGTCAAGTTTCGAAAGGAACAGCTACAAATGCGGGGTTGTATATGCCTTTACCTGTTCCTACAAAACCATGGGTGGACATTAGCATGGATTTCGTGTTGGGTTTTCCGAGGACACAACGGGGAAATGACTCGATATATGTTGTGGTGGATCGTTTCTCGAAGATGGTACATTTTGTTGCTTGTAAGAAGACGACAGACGTAGTCCATGTAGCACAATTGTTCTTTAAAGAGATCTATCGTTTACATGGGTTACCAGAATCAATAGTTTCAGACAGGGATACCAGATTTCTGAGTCATTATTGGCTAAGTTTGTGGAAGATGGTGGGAACGAAGCCGAATTTCAGTAGTGCTTATCATCCGCAAACTGATGGACAGACGGAGGTTGTGAACAGATCGTTGGGAAATTTGTTACGGTGTCTTATGAATGATAATCTGAAGAGTTGGGATGTGAAGTTATGTCAAGCCGAGTTTTCTCATAATCATGCTATCAACCGTAGTACGGGTTTTAGTCCATTTCAGATTGTATATTCAAGCTAACCAAAAGGGCCGTTGGATTTGACGATAGTGCCGCAACCGAAGGGGATAGTTAAACGAGCTGCAGATTTTGTTGATGGTTTGACGGAATGCCATAAAATCGTTCAGAAACGATTGGAGAAGACAAATGAGAAGTATAAACAATCTGCAGATCTGAAGCGACGAAGTGTTGAATTTAACGAAGGAGATTTAGTATATGCTGTACTAACAAAGGATCGTTTTCCAGTGGGAACATATAATAAACTTAAAGCTCGAAAGATTGGTCCTGTAGAGATTGTGAAACGGATCAATGAAAACGCTTATAGGTTGAAACTGCCGGAGGATGTGTATACTTCTGATGTATTTAATGTTAAACATTTAATACCTTATTATGGGGATGAACAGGCCGATGTGGAAGAACTTTTAAATTCGAGGATGAATTTTTCCCAACCAGGGGAGGATGATGCAGCCCAGTCGAGTGACAAAGCAGTGGAATTCACCAACTCATTGGATTTGAGTCGTTCCAAGGCTTTAGGGCGCTCACGACCTAATGTGGAGGTAGTGGAGATAGGTCGGCAGCGACCTAGCGTGAAGACAGGTCGTTCAAGCGACCTAAGAAGTCTAAAGGTCCAACCCAGCGAGTTAATGAAACAGTTTTTAGGTCGCTCGCGACCTAGTGGAGACTCGCGACATAAGAAGGTCGCTCGCTAGTCAACGAGCAGAGCATGAAGACACTCGGGCGAGTTAACGAGTTAAACCATAGGTCGCTAACGGGTTACAACCTAGCGAAGCAACGACCTAACGAGATAAGCAAACCGGTGAGCATTTCCTTAGGTCGCTCCGATCCTTCAAGTTGCGACCTTGCGTGTTACGACCTATGCTAGGTCGCTGGAGGCGGATATGATTATGCCGAAGAGCCTTTAAGTCGCTGAACACTAGGTCGCAGGAAGCTGGATGCTCTCGTAAGCCGTCCGAGATCCTTAAGTCGTAAGTCGTCCGAGTTTGTAAATATGTGTTGTATTCGGTTGTGTTGTACATGTTATGTCGTTGACGACCTTACTTAGGTCGTAGGTCGTGTACTGGGCATGTTGTGTTTGTTGAGTCGTTGTGTTGTATTTCTGTGAATGTGTGTTGTATTGTTAGGTCGCATACGACCTAAGTAAGTCGTTAAGTCGTATGTCGTTGTATTTTTTAAGTCGCGTACTGTCATGTAACGATAGGTCGTTTGTTGTTGTGAGTCGTAATACTGTTATGTCGCTCGTGTTTGTAACTCGTAGGTCGGCAAGTAGTTAGGTCGGCCATGTGTGTGTGGTGATGTAATAAGTTGAGTCACTGAATGCTTAAGTCGCGAGCGGCCTTGGTTAAGTCGTAAGTCATGGGGTGTTGGGTCGGAAACGACCTAGTGGTCTGGGTGTGAAATGCTATAAATAGCGGGTGTGTTGTAACATTTGAAGGAGTTGATTTTTGGAATAAAATTCTTGTTTGTTAGCTTTGTGCTTTCATTAAATCGGTAGTTGAGTGTGATCTCCTATCTCCACCTACGGTATTCGAGTGCGCTCGAATCAACGTTCGTTGAAGCCAATTCGCGGAATCAAGTGCGCTTGATCAATGCTCGAAGAATTGTAGATCTCTTTTCACGGTATCGTGCACGATCAACGTGTCAGAGATAGCTAGAATTCGGTATCTTCGGATCAACGAATTTGGGCCTTGTAGTATTTTCAATCCACCGATTGCCATTCACACCGTTTCATTTAATTTTCGTATTTTCGCTGCGTCAATGCTGGTTCTCATAAGGTTGTGGATCAATACAACCCAACGATCTTGTGGTTTAGACCTTCCCGATGTTTCCAGTCTTGGGACAATGTTGGTTCTTAGAAGGTTGAGGATCGATATGACCCATCGATCTGGCAGTTAGTGAATCTACATTCCTCATCTGTCTTTTGACGGTAGAGGAGCGTTTTCTCAGATGTGCTGCCAGTTGCTCGATACAAGAGTTTTACTCGCAAGAACATGGTTCCGTTGGTTCAAGAAGAAAATTTTATTAATGAGTAGAAGAAATGACAAGTCCTGCCTATTTACAATGCCTCAACGTCCTTGGGAGGCTTATTTGCGAGAGGAAATTGGATAAGGATGGATGAAATGATATTGTTTTAGGTTGTTGTTTCATTCCTGGGTGACCGGCTAGTGTTTGCACCAAAAGTTGGCACAAACACCCAATAGAGATTTTATAGAGAATTAAATGAAGAAATATAAATGAAAATAGAGGAAACAAGCAGTTAAATAAAAAAATAACCAATAACAAGAACACAGGGATTTATAGCGATTCTACGTTGAAAGCTAACGTCCACTTTGGAGAAATAACTTTATTAATCACCTGAATTGTTGAGTACAAACGGATGGATGGATGGGTAGGGTATGATCCACAGTTACAATGGAGTACTAGAGAAACACCAGCGTAAGGATCCCTAAAAGGAACAATGAACCCTGTATTTATAGGTGTAGACGACCAAATATCTCCTTGAAATTTCGGCAGTAGAACCTTGAGATGTAGACGAGGGGACATAAAGAATTCCAAGGCCAAATTCCCAAGGAATAAGGGTCGGCCCCGACCCCCTTTGTACACCATGTGACATGCTGCGAACCCTCTATTGGGTCACCCTGTTTGTTAGCTCCATGTACCCAAAGTTTCATGTATAGTTGACTTCTAGATTTTGAGATATTGATCGATTTTCATTGAGTTGCACCGCTAAGCTGATGTGATCCTATCCCTTGCATAGAGGGAGGGATCATACCTGATCCCTTACCTATGTGAGACAATAATCCATACTTAAGACATTTCATAGAGTCCACCTCTTGGTTCGTTCGATTGCTGCTTCATATTATCATCTGTGCTTGATCTTTGGACCCCACGATCATCTCTCTGTGCTACTAGCCTTGATGACAATCGAGACTAACTTGTTCAATTAGTCTGAATATAGCGGATCCAAAAAGTCGGGTAACATCTCCTCCCATAGTACTTCTTGTTTTGAACATGACGTCCTTTGAATCGAAGCAAGTTATAGTCGTCGGGAAGATTTCCATTCAATTTTATAAACAGTCGCTATCCTTCCATTGAATGGTCTTTTCCAACGAGTAGTATCTCCCTTTGTTTGCTGTGATGCTTGGTCGATATTCGTCAGTATAAAACTAGAGAACAATCTCTCGATTATTATATGTGCCCAGTTCCATTAATCTAGTAGGCCTTGATTATCTGATCCAGTCTTCTTTCTAAAAAACTCTAGGTGAGAATCCAATTTCTGTTGGTTTCAAGAAATTGAATCTTTGGGATGCATATGTGCACATTCGTATACATGTTCTTATCATTGGCTACCGAACATGATCGTATGCTATGGGTCATCGCCAATTCCTTATAGTTTAGTTGCAATTAGAGTGAAATTCCTTGTTTATATATTTTTCTATAATGAAATAGGGGTCGTAATAAGTCACTCGATGAGAAGGAACTTCAAGCTCTACCAGGTTGATGGCTTTGGAGCCGTAAGCAAGGGAGAATGAAGTATAGCCAGTCATGGACTTGTGGGTTGTTCTTTATGCCCATAATGCTGATGAGAGTTCATCGACCCACTTCCCTCTAGCCTTTTCCAAATGCTTCTTCAGAATGAACTTTGTGATTTTATTTACAGCTTCAACTTGTCCATTAGCTTGAGGGTGGGCAACTGCCTGGAATCTTTTCTCAATACGATGCCATGGAAGAAGTCTTTGAATTCAGCATAGTTGGATTAGGCCCCGCTATCAGTTACGATCGTTCGGGGAAGGCCAAAATGACAAATGATGTCTCAGACAACAAAGTTAACTACTTTTTTCGTTATGATAGCTTAAAGGTTCTGCTTTCAGCCCATTTGGTGAAGTGATCAACGGCTGCAATGCTGTATTTCATATCTTCTTTAGAAATTGGCAAGGGGTCGATGATGTCAATACCACAAGCGGAAAATGGCTATGGACTGACCATTTAAGTAATTTCCATTGATGAGGCTCTCAGAATTTTTGCAAACATTTTGGCACTTAGCGCATCGTCTAGCGTAATCAAGTGTATCTCGATTGATAGTTGCTAGTAATACCCAAAGTGGAGTATTTCCTTTGCCAAGGTTTACCTCCCGGTATAATTACCGCATTCTCTTTTATGGACTTCTCTCAAGACCTGTTTGATTTCATCATGGACGATACACCGAAGTAGGGGAACGAAGAAACCCTTTCTATACATGACTCCTTCTTGGATGATGTAGCGTGAAGCTTTGCAGAGGAACTGTCGTTTTTCATTCCTCCGTCTGGGAAGGATCCCTCATTGTAGATAATCTCTGATAAGAGTCATCCACGACTCCCTTTCTTGCTCCATCTCTAAAACCCAATCATCTCCATATAGTCAATGATAGGAGCATTTAGTACTTCAATCGAGACCAAGCCTATTTGCTTGGCATCCCTAGAACCGGCCAGCTTGGCTAGTGAGTAGGCTTTCTCATTTTTTCCTCTAGTCATGTGTATAATGGTGTAATACTCGAAGTTGGCTAGTACCTCTGGGACCAGGCCGAGATAAGGAGCATGTTGCTTCCTCCTAGCCTGATAATCTCCCTAGACTTGGCAAAATACTAATCCAGAATCATAAAAGATTTGTAAAGTTTTCACTCCCAGTTCTCTAGCAAGTTTGAGTCTGATAATCTAGGCTTCATACTTAGCTTCATTATTTGTTGCAGGAAAGTCAAATTTCATGATGTCGCGGATCGATCATTCCTCAGGAGTCACTAACACAACTCTGGCGCCAGGAACACCAATCATTAAATGCTTCGTCGGTGTACATTTTCCATTAGTTGATCGGTTCTCCGCTGCTCTTCGGAGAGTCGTTTGGCGCCGTAAATTCAACTATGAAGTCCACCAGTGCGTATCCTTGAATAGCTCTCCAAGGGAGATAAGTGATATCGAACTGGCTTAGCTTGATATTCCATTTGAGCTACCTTTAAGACATCTCAGATAGCTGTATGACCTATCGTAACGGCTGTGGTGTAGACATTGAAGGGGCAAGCCTAGAAGTAAGGGCAAAATTTTCATGGCGGAATCAACAGAAAGTGCGCAAGCTTTTCTAGCTTTGGGTAATTTCTCAACATCTATCAATCACTTGCCAACATTATATTGGCCTTTGGACCCGATTCTCTTTGTGTATCTATGCGACACTTATGGCGTGTACTAACAACGCTAAATAAATGTATAAGTCTTCATGATCCAATGGCTTGGATAGGATGAGAGGTTTCTATAAGTAATCTACTAGAGCTTGAAACCCATCTATATACTCCTGCATCCATTCAAAGTTCCTCCTCCCTCTCCAAATCAAGTTGAAGAAAGGAATACACTTATCAGTGACCTTGGAGATGAATCAGCTTAGGGCGACATCCTTCCCATTTAAGCTCTCTACCTGCTTAATTGTCTTAGGTACTTGGATGTTTCAAATTGTCTGAATCTTCTTGGGATTAGCTTTAATTCTATGAGAGTTAATGATGAAACCCAGGAACTTACCCTATGCAATGCTGAAAGTGCATTTCAAGGGGTTGAGTTTCATTCTATATTTTTGAAGAATACTGAACATCTCTCCCAAGTCATCGATGTGGTCGTTTGAACGCCGCGACTTCACGAGCATATCATCTACAAATACTTCCATCGATCACTTGATCTAGTCTTTAAAGATCTGGTTGACTAGTACCAGGTAAGTAGCTTCAGCATTGTTTAGTCCAAACGGCATCACAACATAACAATGTACCCCTAGATCGATAATGAAGCTAGTGTGCTCTTGGCTGGGGACGTGCATCGAGATCTGGTTTTATCCGGAGTATACATACATAAATGAAAGCATTTCATATCTAGCGGTTTATTCTACTAGCTGGTCGATCCTTGAAAGTGGAAGGCAGTCTTTCAGGCATGCCTTTTTCAGGTCTGAGTAGTCGACATATGTCCGCCACTTTCCTATAGCCTTTCTCATAAGAACTAGATTGTATAACCATTTCAGGTAGAGGGCATCGCGAATAAACCCATTTTTTTAGTTTATCCCCTCCTCTTTAAGTGCAAAAGATTTCTCCAGGTCCATGCCGCATCTCTTTTGTTTCATTGCGGCATACCTCGGGTCGATATTCAATGCATGGCTCATGATAGTCGATGAGATCCCACACATGTCAAAATGGGTCCAAGCAAACACATCAATATTCGCTCAAAGAAAGACAGCTAATTCCTTCATCAACATTGCGTTAATCTGTGATCCAATCTTCAGGACCCGTGATGGGTCATTGTGGTTGACAGTAATATCGATCGTCAGCTCAGCGGGTGCAGCCTTGGATTCTTTAGGCTCCTCTTCATCATCTCTCGGGTCTATATCTTTATGAAACCGACTGTAGTGTTGTTGCATGATATTGGCTTTATGTTGTGAGCTGAAAAATGCTCAAGTGGATTTTTCCAAGCAATGGGGTCAGTTCTGATCCCTTGTATTAGTAGGACTTAAGCCGTTTTTGGTTAGATATGGGCATATTAGACCATGTGTAGTGGAAATTGAACAATAGGGCATGCCATATATGTAACGACCCAGAATTTGACCGCTTTAAAATATAATATTTAAAGTTATTTTAAATGTAAAATAAGTAAGGTTATATGACTCAAACAAAACTAGATAGGATTTGAAAAGAGGAGTATACATAAAAATAGTAACATTTGCCTATAACGACAAAAGTGACAAAATGCTGATTTCAGAAAAGTATGTTTCAATAGATAAATAAATTATCTTAACTAATTTATAAATGTTTATATTTTTAAATAGCATTATAAAAATTTATTTTTAAATTTGGTTTACATAAATAAATAGTTTAACTAAAATGTCAAAATGTGACCGTAAAACATTTTGTCGAAAATCAACGTTTTATCGATTAAAAGTTGTCGCAACGTCGCCGCATCTTTATTTTCTTATATAGGAACATATATTCAAATAGTGCAAGTATTAATTAATTCACTAAACATGTTTACTTTTACTAAATAAAAATAGAAAACTTCTAGAAGTCATTAAGAAAAGTAAGTAAGAATTAACAAAAATGAGAAAAAGTAAACATCAAATCACATCAAATCAAAGCCAACATAATTATGATATTTTTTACTTAATCTTCAAGTTACTAAGACATAAAGTAAAAAGTGAAAGGATGATGTTAAGTTGTGAAAAAGTGCAGATCGCTTTAGGTTGAAGTAAGGTTAGTTTGGTAATTTAGTAAGAGGTTATTTTGGTAAAATTACCACTTCTTTCTTTTTCTATAAATATCCACCTACTTCTTCACTTTCATTCACATTTTCTTCTTCTTCTTTTCTCAAGCTTCTTCATCTTCTTCCTCTTCGCTTTAATGGCTTCCAAGCCATAGAAAAAATTACAAAGAAACAATGTCAAAATATTTACAAAATATTCAAAAGAAATCAATGTTCATTCTCTTCAAATCAAACTCATTTTTCCTCCACATTTTACCTCTTCTTCTCTCGGTCATAACTTCTTCAAAACAGAACCAAAATGTAAAATTATTTTCTTAAAATCATGTATTTTTCCAGTGGTTGTAACTTTTGTGTTGACTACTTTGTTACATTCTAAAGTTAACTATGTCAAAAATACATTTCTTTCCAGTGCATTTTCTAGCCCAGTTTTTAAGCTAGAGAATAGGCCATTTTGTTTTGATCATAACTTGATAATAGAAAATACAAATTAAGAAATTATTTTTTTGAAACCACATAAAATTCTAGTGGCTAAAACTTTTATATTGATTACTTTTTCTAGTTTTGAAGTTTGTTATACCTGAAGCTCAATTCTTTGAAGTGCATTTTCGGGCTTCATTTTTGTCAATTCGACAGTACCTCTTCTTCATTCTATCATATCGCCCACAAAACTACTTGGATTCAAATGATTCTTTTTCTCAAATTCAATAGAAAAGAATTTTCAACAATTGTTCGGTTAACAATTTTTTTAAATTTTGTGAGTAAGAGAGTCAAAAACAAGAGAGAAGATGATCTATTTTTCGGATCTAAATCTTGAAAATTCAAGTTCAAAGCTCCACCGCTTCTTCTCTATATTTTTGGCCAACCTCCATCTCAATCCTCGACCAAGCTATTGGAATGGAGAAGGTGTTGTTTTCTAGTGTTTAATAGAGTAGGAATTAATTAGTGAAGTGTTGGTTGATTAGAATGTTGGTAGAAAGTTAATTGCTTTGGTTCATGGTGAGAAACTCTATTTAACATCTATTTATATATATGCATGTTTGATGTTGTGTTATGACTGATATGGATGCTTGTATATGCTTTGATCAAGAAGTATTGATTGTTTGATATATTTGTTGAAATTGTTTTACTAAGTCACGTTGATACACGTCGATAAGCACAAAAGAAATTACTTTCCTTTTGAAAATGAAATGGTGTATATGGAATGCTTAAACCTTTTGGAAATAGTTTTAAAATGAATTAGAAATGTTTTGTAAACATTTAAATATTTATGAAGAAATAAAGGAAGAAATCAAGATTTTATCTTGTATATTTTAAATATGTTCGAAATAATTTTCCAGAAAAATCGTGCTTTTGCAGTAAAGTGACCAAAGTTTAAAATTGATATTTTAAATGTTTTAAAAACATGAAATAAATCCTAAAATCTTTTAAAATGTATTAAAAGAGATTTTGAGTTGAAAATATGGATTTCTAAATGATATAAAAGTCGTTTTGAAGAATATAGCTTTTAAAATGCTATTTGCAACACTTTTCGCAAGGCTTTTCGCAGCAGTTTGAAATAACTTTTGAAAAATGCAGTTTTAAACTTAACAATTCTTTCCTATATATTTTATGAATGATTTGAAAAGAATAATTAAGTAATGTAAAGATGATTTGGAAGTTTTAATAAGAGTTTGAATAAATGGTTCAGAGAAATTATTTGTAACACTTAAACAAAAAGTGAAGAATATTGAATGTAATAACAAACTGAGTATGTGGAAACGACTATTACATTGTCCCGCTTGTGAGATCTGGGAAGGTAAACAAGACGTTAAACTAAGGTTAGGGATGGAACAACCAGTGCCCTGAACTTACCTGGCCTATGTTTTCTCTTCTTAGGCGAGAGGTGGAACACATCGAAAGGAAAGCCCGGATGCTCTAAAAAGATCATATTTAAGTTTTTCTAAAATAAAAGAAAAGAAACAAATTCTTTGAATGTTAATTAACCACTTAACATCTTTTATTCGATGGTTTGTACAAAGGAACTGAGATCGGATTTGAGTGATTCCTATCCGAAAATCACTTCAAACTAATTTTTTGAAATAAAATATATTGAAGACATAGATCGTTAAAAGACTAATATATTCATGATGTAGGATTACTTGCCATTAGTCCCTGGAGGTGAAGCTTGCCATTAGTCCCTAGAGGTGAAATTTACCATATCTAATGTGGCAGAAGTGCTCTATTATGAAAATCTTCGATTTGCAATAAAATGATTTGAAGTTAAGAAAGAAAATCTTTGATTTAGATTTAATGAATGATTTAAGAATATTTTTCCTAAGTTTAAAAGTTATAACTTGAATATAAGAAAATCTTTGATTAAGATTTAATGAATGATTTGGAAAGGTTTTCCTAAGTAAAAGAGAAAATGATTTGGAATTATTCCAAGATTAGGTTTAAATAAATCATATGATTTGATAAATGAGGCTTAATAATTCCATATACATTTGAAAAAAAATGGAATAACTTGAAAAGATTATATCTAAGAAAGATATTTGATTTAAAAGATGAAGTAATTAATTGATGATTGATATCTACATATGAACTTAACATCTTTTTAAAGCGATGATTGGCTTCGAAGGAACCGGAGTCGGATTTGGATGATTCCTATCCGAAAACCACTTCGAACCAATGTATACATTCGAAAGTGAAGACATGTTAAAGATGATGATTATTGAAGACCGTGGATCTTTATAACATGAAGACTGCTTGTTTAACATGCTCTGGTTGTCCCCTATTATAGAGTTATTTATTGCAGTGGTCTCCTCGTGATGGAGATTTTTCGGATTGCAAGGGCTTCTCGCCTAGTAATGGCCGAGGAAAGTGCCTTCGGTTTCATTCAGTCTCAGAACGAACTTGTATGGATGTTTGTTTGACATTGTATTCTAAATCACATTTGAGTGGTTTCTATAAATGTATATCAGCTAGTGGCGGAGAAGGCAACTTCTTTTAGCTTAACACCCTTTCCCGAGACATACGAGCTCAGGAAGTTATACTTCTCTAGAAATCAGTCATGTGATGTGGAATGGCAATGTGACATTCAAAGTGGAACCTGTTATGATCAATGCTTGGTTTTGTATGAAAAGCATGACTTTGAAGAAATTAAGCGTAGCCTCACGAACCTCACACCCCGGTTATGATGGGATTCTAAGTGGTCAGATGTATGCTTGCATTTCGGATAGTAGTGATTTGGGTTATCAGATGTTATGAGCCCTAGGTACCAGATACCTCTGGGCCTCAAGGAATTTACTGCCCCATGTGGATAAAGTGGTTAGCTTGAGAAAAGCAGAGAACTACCGGTTATCAGTTGTAGTGTAGCAAGTATAGTTCAAAGTGACTAGTTTGAGAAAAGCGATTAAGGCACCGTGGGAACTATGTTTGTTATGCGTGGATCGAAAAAAAATGTCACTAGTTCCCTTTCATGTTGGAAATCCAACCCCAATACGAGATTTACGATTTTGATTGTATTCCCAAAATACTTGTAATGACTTGCAAACATTTCAGCTACCCCTTTCTGGTATCATATATTCCGTTGACTAGTCCGGATATATTTCGTTAGACTTAGTCTAGATATTGATACCTTATTTGAATAAGTTTATTTGAAAAGTGTTTTCAAAAGAATGTCAATAGAAATAATATCAAACGTTTTGATATATAAAAGTGTTTTGGTTATCACAAGGTAAAAACCCGTCCGTGTTTATGTGTGGGCGTGGCCTTATGAGATACCCTTCTTTTCAAAGGTTTTGATAACATAGTCAATTTAAATTTCGAGTATCTCACGCTGGTTTATCAAGCCTGATCCGGGTATTTTTAATACTCGGGTCAGATCCGAGTAATTTCAGGTTGAGTTAAAGACGGTTGGAGTTTCTAGAGGAGAGCTGAAGATCTTTATCATCGTATGGACGTATTCTATTATCCACTGTGGTTTGTTAGTTTTAGTTTGATGTTTGTCGGCATTTGTAAGGGCAGGTGTTATAACTGTCTAGGCTGAATCTAAGCTAGACTCTGATATTGTATTTAAAAGTTTTCTGCTGTAAAGATATTTGTTTAATATTATATGTTATTCCATTTGTGTGAGATTCTGTTCTGTCTTTATTTTCTTTCTACCCTTAATGAACCGCTTACTCGTGCAATCTGAGTTGGACATGTGTGGTTTATTTCCGATTCAAACGGTACGGAAAAACGGGCCATTACAATATATGACTTGTATACTTGAACTAGCTTATGGTCTTGGATCAAGTGTTTACCATTTTAGACTTGAATAGATTAGCATACTTGTACTTGTGCAGAATTTCACAACACTGCACTATATTATACTTAGCACGAGGGACATCTGAATTGGGTTTGCAAAGTCGCATAGGTAATGGGATCAGTGCCGGCCCCTTGCCTAAGCAAGTCTTGTAACTTCAACACTTTGGTGGTATATGTAGGCATAGAGAATTACAGTTGGATTTGAGGTTGATCCCCATGTTCAAGCATTTCTCTAATGCATAGTCATGTGCATCAAAAGCCAATCAGGACGCCATGTGATGACGGTCACTTTGGTCGAACTTTTGGATCTTCTCATGAGCTGATCAGTGTGATAGTGATAAGTTCTAGATGCTTTGAGCGATTATCTACATTGGCTGAAGATCAGGCTCAGAAGCTCGTTGAATCAAATTTCGAGTAGAGTTCAGCCTCGTGCTCCACACAGCTGCATGGTTGGCTCTTGCTTTGAGTTTGAATCTACTTGTGTATTCCAGTAATGTTCTTTCCATTCAATGTACTTGCAATCTGTTGCTTGTCGTTTAGGTTGCAATGATAGTCAGTCACCCATGAGCCTAGGCGTCGATCCGATGATTCTATCTCTAAGCATCCTTTTGGTCATAGCCTCAAGTCATTATAATCACTAGGTATGAGCCATAGTATCGAGCTAGCACAGTCAGTTTTTAGATGATCACACTTCTACCCTCAGTTTCGGGTTGATAAATGTACTAGAAAGATGGTCGAGTCTCGTCCTAGTCTTGTTTATACTCTTAAAGTTGATCGATAAATGGTCAGTTCACATTCATCTTGATTTGCGCTCGTGCCCTCTAAGTTAGGGGTAAATGTCGATAATTGGATGAGCATGTCACATCTATTTTGATTTTACACTCTTTCCTATCGAATTATGGGATCGAGTTAGTTGATGGAAAGATAAGTGATGGTTATTCTGGATTGGATTCTGGCTTTTCCTCCCGGGGGAAGACTTCAATGCCTCATTGGATTTCGGGCATGAGCTGAGTACTGGATTGTCAATCACGTCCACTTTTGATGCAGATGTCGTCATACTCTTGGCAAGGACCAAAGAATGGATGATTAAATGACATCCAATATGTGACTAAGTCTCCCCCGTCGAAACAAGGGCAAGGATCGGTATGCGGACAGTCAAGTCACGTCTGTCTCGAACTGCTCTTCTAGTTGAATCATTTGTCAGAGCGAGTGAATGAACGGTCATGTCGTATTCATTCAGAGCTGGATAGTCAGTTATTTTTATTTTGATTTAAGTTCTCTTGTCGGACCAAGGGATAGAATCAGCTTAGGAGCAGTCGAGTCATGCTCATTTTGTTTCATACTCCTCCTGACGAATCAAAGGAGGGTGATGGAGAATGAATGGTCAAGTCACACTCATCCGTGGTTTTATCTCCTACACATGCTCTAGTGACTGGAGTTATTAAACAGACATTTGGGTCACATCCATTTGTGGTTAGTGCGGATCAATATTGACCGTCGATCCAATGACATGATATAGAAAGTTTGTATCAATATTGCTTGTTGATATGAAGGTATTAAATATTCGGTTACCTGCAACTTCAGATGTTTTTCCAATTGGTTTTGTATTAAGGCCTCCCTATGGTCGTTGCTTTGAGTCGTAAAGAACACTACCCAGCAACTACAGCGAGCTGTCGCATTCAGCTTTCAGTAGTTTATACTCTTGCCCCCAGGTTTAGGTTAGCAGAGTTAGTTTATGAATGGTCTGATTCCACCTTTGATGAGTTTAAACTTTTCCTATCAAATTCAAGTCTGAGTTGGCGAATGAGTGGTTGAATCACATTCAGTCGTTTATCTGTACTCTTATCCACACTCCGAGGATCAAAGTTAGTCGATGGGCTATTAATCACACCTTTTTGATGTTTATAATATAGTCCACATTCTGGGAAATAGAGTTATTTATGAAAATGGTCGAACCACATTTTCCTTAGACATATCTTCTGCCCCCAAGTCAGCGGTAAAAGTCGAAGAGTGGTTAGTCGTATCACGTATACCCTATTGTTGAAGCACGGAAAGGAGTTGATTAGCGGATAGTGGAGTCACATCCGTTCTATGTTTTATACTTAGCTTGTCAGCTTATAGGGGAGAATTAATGATGAATGTCGAACCATATATATTTTCTACCTATACTCTTATCCGCACTCTGGGGACCAGAGTTTATTGATCGACGGTCGAACCGCGTCCATATTTTGATTTCTATTTTAGAATTGTCGATGTCTGGGCAAGGCTTAAATAGTTCACCATATTCAGGTGTGAGTAAGGTTGTGAATGGATAGATCGGATCCTCCTTGGATTAGATGTTCGAATTACATGCAATTTAAGCCTGGGATCTCAAACTGCCCTCTATATCCAGGGTAGGAGTCGATGCACGGATGGTTGTACTTCATCCACTTTCATTCGGATCCTGCCTCTACCTAGCCAAGCTTGAGCAAGGGAGCGGATGGTCAGACCGCTTCCACTTTTGAGTCATGTGTTTGCCATAAGTCAGGGTAAAGAGTTGGAGAGCAGATAGTCGAACCATGTGCACTTTTTATGGTATTTGTACTCCGAACCATGCTAAGGGACCAAAGTTGTTCGATGGACAGTCGAACCTCATCCGTCTTTTTTGTGTTTATACTCCGATCTACACTGGGGGATTAGAGTTAGTCAATGGGTGGTCAGTTGCACCCATTTTTGATTTGTACTCCACCTGTCACGTAAAGGTATGAGTTGTTGAAGGAACAGTCATGTCATGTTTATTCATGGAAAGGAATTCTGCATCTAGTGTAAAGGTCAAAGGTTAGTGACTTGGTGGTCAATTCACGTCCACTTGGTGATTAAGCGATGGATGGTCGGATACATCCATGCTTGGGTTGGACAGTTAGGTGTCATCCAATTTGTTTCATACTCTTCTCGGCAAGTCGAGGTGTAGAGTTGTTGGGTGGATGGTAAAATCTCATCCACCTCAAGTTGCAGTCGTGCCCACATGTCATGGGTGGTGGTTGATGAGTAGATAATCAGTCACACCTAGTTTTAGTCAAGCTCCCAAACCGCTCCCTATTTCAGGGCAGGAATCGATGTATGGACAGTCATGTCACGTCCACTTCTAGTTGAACCCCAGTCTCGCTGAGTTTTAGAAGAGGCATAAGTATTCAGCGGACTTTAGGTATAAGTTGGGGAGTGGATGACCGGGTCACATCAACTCTTAGCCTTTCTTTGGTCTCTAACTCAAGTGTGGAGGTTGATGAGTGGATGATTAGTTATGTCCACGTTGTATCAAAGTTTGAACTTATTGGGCTCTGAGCAAGGCATGGATGTTCTATCATAATTGCTGCATAGAATAGAAAGTGGGTGGCCGAGTCACACCTACTTTCTGTTTCGGGTTCCTTCCCACAAGTCAAGCGTATATGGTAGCTAATGAGTGGTTGAATCCTGCTTATCTTAATGATACCCCAAAGGTCTGATCAAGGTCCGTGGAGGTTGATTGAAGCCTAACTCTGGGTTCTTGGTCACCTGCATAATTTGCAAGTAGTTCAATTCAAGTTGGTCATAACTAAAATTGAAATAAACTTTATTGATAGGTGAAGCAACGTCGTGTGCTCACTACTCCACTTTGACTTAGCCCTTCTCAGTTGAAAGTCGATCGTAGGCGATCCAATTATAATCAATAGTTTTTGTTGGTAAGGGTCATATGTCTCCTGCTCGCCATTCTATGAGGCTTGCATACATTGTTGAAACTTTCCTTTCAAGGTCATCTCTCGGTCACATCTCAAAGATATCTGCAATTGTCAGTGGTATGACCGTATGCCTCATGAAATATGCAATACTTCCCAGACTTCCTCTGGGATTTGGCGGACTCTCTTGGGTTGGTTTCTATACCGCTCCGTGTCGTTAGTCGCCAAGTAGAAACTTTCAATTGAATCATTTAAAAGAGTATATGAGTAGAATTTAGGGATTCTGGGTCATCTCCTAGAATTTGAGTCCTCATCTAGGGCATCGTCATTGCTACCCTCGCTTTGAACCCTTTTAGCCAACAGGCCCGCATTATTCTTTTACCTAGTCTATGTCACCTCCTCCTTGCCTAGGTTCCAGTTCGATTTGTAATAGAAATGATTCAAGGTCATATGAGGCTCTCCAGCTAACTAGTCGCCAAAGTGTGTCTCAAGGTTGATTCCCTTTATCAACGCAATAAGTGTGATATTCTTACTAGGGTTTCTCACTTCAATGACAGTGGTGTTAAATCTCTGCCAGAAGTCTTTGAGCAGCTTGCTTGGCGCTTAGGATAAGCTGGATAATGACATCACGTCCTTGGGGCGAGTCACATACATTCTGGGTTTCTCAATGAACTTCTTAGCCAGTTTATTTAACGAGGAGATGGACCTAGGCAGTAATCACGTAGACTGCATGATCGCTTCTTCCATAAGAAATATAGGGAAGTATCAACATTTGATTGTGTCTGCCACTTTGGCGGAATCCATGTGCCCTTCATATTTCATGAGATGCTCTTGAGGGTCCATGTTTCTAGAATATGCCGGCATGGTTGGCATATTGAATCTCCTTTGATATTTTGCATGCTAAACGGCTTCAGAGAGTGGGCTTCGACTAAGGGAAATTCCCCAATCATCATTAGTCCATTTTCAAGTGAATACCGTTTGTAATGCTTATGAATGATTTGCATGATTGCCCAGTGTTTGGATGGTTGAAAATGCTAATCGAATGGCGAATCCGCTAGGATGTGATTATGGGTCAATGATGATCCCCAAATTTTCCCAAACTGGGTCAGATTGATATGGGGTGATAAGGAATACTCCATAGGGTTAGAATTCGACACGAGAAAAATTGATATGTGCTTAGAGTCAGCACATCATCTGCTTGAAGTCGTAGAAATTTGAAGTGTTGGGTCGGTGACGAATGGTGCTTGGAGTCACTTTGAGGTTCGCTTGGAGAAAATCTTAGTTTTACCCAAGTCTAACTTTAGGCCATAATTTCTAGAGTTTTCTTTAGGTCGGACTTCGAATCACTTGGCAAAAAACCTAGGTCTGACTTGGGGAAATTTCTGAAGTGAGTTTTTCATGACCATTTCAACAGTTTTTGTCGATTTTCGACAACGACCACTCATGAATCGATGATGGGAGTTCCATGATCGAAAGTAATGAGTTTGATGAGGGATAGTATACTTTAAGATGGCAGAATAGGCGGTGTAGGGCGGTCGTCATACAAGTCGTCGTACTATAGCCGCCAAGTCGGACATTTGGAAGCTGGTCAGTTGAGAGCATCGCAATCTTCCCTAGGAGCTTGTCCAGGTAACCGATCCCAGTTCGTGTCATATCGCCTTGGTTCTCCACCCTCAGGGAGTACCATTTGAATAGCAGTTCCTTGTCCATTCCTTAGCACTGCGTTGTGGTTGAGGTTCGGGAAAGAATATATTTCAGTTTTCTTTTTCTTTTTCAAAATAATCTAATCCCTTCCTTCTTCACTTTGTCGATCCAATCCCCTATCTACTCCAATCTCACACAAAATCGAAGTTGATGCCTTATACAACTCTGATTTCGCATTAGAGTGACGAGATTGGGCTTGATGATGATCGTTTATGTTGGTTGAATGATCGGTATTCACTTAAGAATCGATAGTGGATAGACCTATCGGTTATGAATAGCCTGATCCCTTAGCGAGTGGTTGTTGATGCATAAGGGATCGGTGGTGGCTTGTTTCACACGTTGGTGGATGTGATCGATATGACATGCAATGGAGATGAAGTGGAGTGATAGACATACAATCGGTTTTGTAGGCATGGAGGGATCGGTTGTTGAATGGGTATAGGGATCGGTTGTAATTTGTATGAATACATATGTTAGTATGGTTCTGATCCCTTGTTCAAGCAGGTTCTTTCCTTTGGTATTGAGGCATTCTAGGATTTGATTACATTTGGTGAAAACAACATGTAGGGGATCGGTTTGTAGAATATAAATATGCATGAACTTGTTTCTTTACGTATGAACTTGCATATATAAATGGTCGCATGGGACTTCGTGGACTCAGGTTAATCCATCTAACAATGTCTATCTGTTTAATTAGAAAGTTTCCTTGTAGATTTTCTCTTCAATCTGAGCTGAAATAGAAACTTCGGTAGAAAATTAGATCTATCTCGCGAATATGGGAATCCATAAGTAGATGATGAGATCCAATCAAGCTATAAATCCCCTATCTTGAGGCCCGAAGTTAAGCGCTATAGATGATGCAGTCATCTATAGTATTAACTTCCGGTGACAAAATACGGTAATGTTAATGACATCCATAATATCAGAAGCACATGAATATGAAACATAATCGCAGATCCAAAAACAGCATATTTTACTGATTACATTTCAAAACAAGTTTCATATTCCATTACACAATCCCAAAACGTATCCCAGGTTTTGACCAAATATAATTATTACAAAATACGCCAAGAGCGACATATGAAGATGCCCCTTGGATGATCAGAGTACTAAATAGACAAAAACTGTCTTAATACATCACAACAGAAATAGATATAAAAATAACAACTCCTAAATAGTTATCCATGCCTCCTTCACGTCTTCAGAAGCTTTATTCATTCACCTATTAAAACCTAAAAATCCTCAACTCTCAGCCCACTCAAATTAACTTGAGCACCCAAGAGTTTTAGGTGAAAAACAAAAAATTTGAGTCACACATAAAGCCTAGTGTGAATAATACTATTACATCTCGATTTATGGATATTAAGTGAGACCATGACGCTTAGCCGAACGGGTTTCCCCTCACTAATATCTCTTTAAAACCTATCTTTTTGCAAATTAGAATCCTGCTACCAAACTGATTAATCAAGAAATTATAACAATAATAGCAATATCATATATGCTTACAAACAGGTAACAAATGGACTATCTGTCTAAACAATATAGTTTTGTTTGTCTAACTATTAACCATTGGTTGATTCGTGCCTACGAGACAAAAGAAATAATCTAACACGTGTTAGAAAAACTTCTGAACGGTCTGTTCTTAACTTACTTTTTCAAGGGTCACCCAATCCTAATGGTTTTGCGGGCTCACCAATAACCTATCCTCCTTCTTTGTATATATTCCTTTCGGTGTATAAGCATCATTTAAGTCTTACCTATGACTAAGCCCTACACACTAGAATTTTAAACTAAATTAGTTAGGGGCTATAGCTAATGTATAGGGCGTGATCCTATACCGGTCCCATCTGGTATTCAAATATCTGAGTCATTTACTTAGGGTTAACTACCCATTAAAATTTTCCTTGGAAACTATCCAAATTGATTTAATCCCTTTAAATCATACTTAAATTTAGAAAGCATACTATTTTCTTTACTCAAATCTCTTTGCCATGATATATGCTTTACTCAAAACATTGTTGATGAAAATATTGGAAACCTTTGTTTAAGCCTTTAAACAATCTCTTTTGAAACCTTTGAATGTACCTCTTTCGAAACTATTGAAAGTACCTCTTTCGATACAAGTAAACTACTTTACTGTATAAACTTAGGCGAAAGGCTAGAACATACCTTTCAAAACGATTTACAATAGACCTTTTGAAAACATTGAAAGTATCCTTTCGAAAGCTTTATAAAACCTTAGACATACTTTTTTCAAAACACTTTAAACATGCTTTTCGAAAACATTGGAAACCCTCCAGTTAAATACTAAGGTAAACCTTTCGAAAACATTTGGGAACCACCCCTTCGAACCTTTCCCTTTGGAAAGCATTAAGTCCTTTTCATAAATATCCTTCTGAAATCATTGGGTTTAAGTAAAAATACGTGGAACATAGTTTCGAAACCATTTAAAACCATTCCTTTCGAAACTTTTGGGTTTAGCTTTCAAAATCTCGAAAGGGTCTTAAAAGAACTAAGTCGAAAGCGACTCTTTCGAAAGCAATTTCCTAAGTAAAAGAAGTAGATGGTATCGAAACCACTCCTTCAAAAGAATTAGAGAAGCGGCTCTGGGTATAAAGCGAAAGAACCCTTTCAAAGGCATTGCTTTCGAAAGGTAGAATGCGATAGCAGGGGTTTCAACCCCATCGAAAGCATTTTCTTAAAACAAAGGCGACAATCTCTTTCGAAACCTTTTTTTAAAACAATTGACCAAGTCAGAAGCTATCCCATTCGAAAGCATTATTTCGGAAGCAAAACACGCTGCATTTCCTTTTGAAAGAAAAACAAGGTCATGACCCCTTCGAAAGCCATGTTTCCACTTTATACCTTTCACCTATCTCCAATCCACTACGTACCAAGTCATTGATACCACGTGTATTGGTTTCGAACTAGTTAGAGATGGAAGTATGTAGTCGAATGGTAGCTGCCGAATGTGGCAAAACAACGAAATCTTTTAAAACGGATTTTTAACTTTAAAAAACAATTTCTTTCCAGTTAACTTGCTTATTTTCCATCATATAATTAATTGTCAGTTTCTTTTCCAAAATCTTCTCTAAAAGTGTTGCCGACTTCCAAAGATTAATAATTTAAAACATTTACAAATTGCCCCTTCTCTTTTTATAAACATATAAAACATTTAAGTCATGGACCTTAAATAATTTTATATACTTATTAAAACACTTAGGAAAATTTTACAAAATCCCATAAATCACTATTTGTATGTTTTCTAGCATATATAAATTTCTGACCCAATGCTAACATATAATAGACGTAATTAATTTTTAAACCCAGTTTAACCATTTTCTTCACTAGAAAATTTATAATAAATCCACAATAATTCATCAAATTATGAAACTTGAAACCCATCTCGAGAATATTGTTTCTGACTATATATTAAAATTACAAGGCATTTGGATGTCATTTGATTGGTTTTTCGATCATAACTTATCATAAAATCCATACGAAATAGCATAATCATCAACAAGCATATACACACACACATACATACACACATATATATATATATATATATATTCATTTAAACAATCAAAACATGGCAAACCATTTGCAAAGTAAATTCGAAACTTAACTAGAAAGCAAAAATCATAAAAATGAGATGTAGTATATTATTCACCTTTAGCTTGTGATTAAGGTGTTTGAGATTTGCTTCTTGAATGAATTAGATTATGATTCCTTCTTTAGATTCTTGCTTATCTTCCTTTAGGTTCCCTCTAATGATGACCGACCTCTCTTATATTTTGATTTTGTTTAGGAATGTGTAAAACGAAAGTGGTATTAAGGGTTTAGGGGATAAGAATATAACCTTTTCCTATTTTGCCCTTATCTATTACCCTTACTTATTTCATTTTATTTTCCCTTAGATCATTGTTAATTTGGCACGGCCACCCTCTATATATACAAATCTCAATCCCTTAACCATTTAGATTATTTCTTTTGATTTACCCAATTAAATGTCCTAAATAATGTTAATCAAAATTAGGGTCATTACAGACTCCCTTCCTTAAAGGATTTCATCCTCGAAATTACGATAAGGTACTCATCAAAATCATTCATAAAGGTAAAACATACCATGACACAAGTCAGGATAAACGTCTCTAATCCTTCTCTCAGTTTTCCAAGTACAGTCTCTCTCATCGCCACTCCACTAGACTTTGACTAATCTGACTATCTTGTTCCTTAGCTTCTTCTCATCTCTCATGACTATACAAACTGATTTTCTAACTATAGTCAAATTTGGTACCACTACTAAACATCTAATATAGTCGGTGCTATAGTAGTCTCCGGATCTCGAATACACTTCCTCAGACGAGAGACATGAACAACATCGTGGACTCTTGCAAAATTTTCGGTAACTCTACTCTATATGCGAGTTTCCCGATCCTTTCTATAATAGCAAATGGTCCAACGAATCTTGGTGCCAATTTCCTTGATTTCTCGAGTCCGATCCACCCTTCATTGGTGAGACTTTGACGAAAACATGATCTCCAACTAAGAATTCTAATTCTTTCCATCTCTTATCAACACAACTCTTCTGCCTAGATTGAGCTTTCTTAATTCTATCTCGAATTAACTCAATCTTTTCTGCAGCTTCCCTAACCAAATCTTGACCAAGAACTAACCTATCCCTGGTCTCTAACCAACAAATTGGAGATGTGCATGGCCTTCCATACAAAGCTTCAAATGGTGCCATCCCTATACTAGCATGATAGTCGTTGTTATACGAAAACTCAACTAAATGTAGATTGTCTTCCTACGATCTCCCAAAATCTAGCACACAAGCAAGTAACAAATCTTTTAAGACTTTGTTAATCCTTTGTGTTTGCTCATCTGTCTGTGAATGGTAAGCGGTGCTTGTCTTGAGGTTGGTGCCCAAAGTATCTTGTGGACTCTTCCAGAACTAGCTAGTGAATAAGGAATCTCTATCACTTACTATACTATTAGGAATTCCATGCAGTCTAATTGTATTTTTCACAAACAACTAAGCTAAAACAAGTGTCGTCCTGGTTGACTTAACTGGAATGAAATGGGCACTCTTGGTCATCTATCCACTATGACTCATATACTTCGTTTCCTCTATTTGACCTTAGCAACCCGTCAATAAAATCCATTGAGATAAAATCCCATTTCCATTCTAGAAAGTCTAAAGGATGAAGGAACCCACTTGGTTTTTTATGTTCATCTTTTACCTATTGACAGTTCAAACACAGTTTCATCCATAAGCATACATCTCTCTTCATACCTTCCCATTGAAGCTTCTCTTCATTTACTGATACATCTTGGTCCCTCCAGGATGAATCGTAAACTTGGATCGATGACATTCCCCAATGAAAGAGGGGGCTATGCGGTAGGATGGTGTAATATGGAATAATGAAATAGTCTATGTAGATAAAGTAGGTAAATGCAAGGAGACACCAGGATTTTATACTGGTTCAGACCTCTCGTCCTACGTCCAGTCCCTAAGCTTCACTTAGGAATTTCACTAACTAATACCCTCACTTCACCCGGAGGAATAGGTTTACAACTTACCCGAACAACCGAACGGGATTTCTTGCCTCAACAACCGAAGAGGACTTCAACTCAATTACTGAAATACAATATTCGACATGTTGTGTTCTTGTCAACACTAATGAGTCTAATGTAGTACAATATTCCTATAATCTTATCCACGAGAATATGCAATGTGTTTGTGAAGATTTAGGAAATGTGAATTGCTATGAATCAAAAGAATGTTATAAACAAAAACAGTGATTCAAGCAATAAATTGGTGACTGCTTTGAGAATATCTAGAGAATATGAACAAGAGAATAGTAAGATTAAAGCAAGAGAATTCAGTGAATTAAATGATGTTATAATCATGTATTTATACTTGTAGAAGAGATGCATATGTTGTCAAAGATTGCAAACAAGAGATGCTTCCATTTCCATTGATGAAAGGTTGCAACTCTTGGGAAGAAGAAGGTGTCTTTTCAGAGAAAATTCGCAGGTTTAAATTCAGTCGACTGAGCAGGGAATTCAGTCAACTGAAAATATGAAGTAAAATTTTCGGGACCAAATTCAGTCGACTATGCAGGAAATTCAGTCGACTGAAACTGTGCTGTTATAAATTTGTTCCAGTTTCAGTCGACTGACTGTTCCTGTTCAGTTGACTGTACTCTGTTGTTAAACAAAAACAACAGTAGCTCATTTGGTTAGAGTACATGCCTTCCAAACTAGTGACCCGAGTTCGAGCCCCGCTACATGCATGTTTTGAAAACTTGATTGTGTTTAAAATATGCATGCAAGTTTATTTGAATGTGAATGATGATTCTTGAGGAAAGATTTTAACAAAGTACTTACTAGACTCTATATACATATTTGATGACTCTTGTTAAAATATATAACTATATGAACCATACTTTGAGTCGTTGAGTCAGGATGATGTCGTAGTCGTAGATTCGTGAATTTTTGTCAGCAATCAAAACCTATGATCCAACATTCTCCCCCTTTTTGATGATGACAACTCCATTTTCTATGAACGAATCTTTGACAAGCTTTGTTGATCATATCTCTCTCACTGAATATCTTCCTATAATTGTGCTATCGATTTCTCCCCCTGAATCTATGCTATATATTCCTATTTAATCTTTTTCCCCCTTAATCTGTGCTTGCATGGTTTATTCCTGCAAATTGTGTTAGAGAGCAATAGCTTTCTCCCCCTTTGTCATCGACAAAAAGGAGAGTTTATATGATGATATAAAATATATTTTACATAAGTGTTAACATAGAGCAATATAAAACAAAATAACTACTACTTATAATGTAAGGTATCAGAAAAAAATTAACATTTAAAGCATGCGATACCCAAGGTTCTTATAATTTCCTAATTTTTAGGAAACCAAACCCATTTGGGTGTGGTTGAACCTTTATAAATATAATTTTCATTATTAACTACCATATCAAAATAATCATTAATGTATTTTTCTCTATTTTTCCAATTAATAGGAACCCATATACTTAGATAATTTTTATTCATATTTCTTGTTAATGATTTTGTACTTCTAAAGAAATTATCAACATTATAGGTCATAGTAGTATTTGAATTTCTATAAAAATTGGATTTAGGCTTTACTCGAAATTTAGTACTAGCACTATCATTTTTACTATACATGAAAGCATATCTAGTGCTATTTCTACGATCAGTTTTATTATATCCTAAACCACTTTTATCATTGAGAGCTTTTGAATTCTTAACATAACCTAATCCCTTCTTATTTGAAGCAGGTTGAGAATTTTCAATAAACCTGGATAAATTTTCTCTTCCTTTATTAAAATTGGAAATATTTTTAGTAACGTCATCAAGCTTAGTTTTGAGACTAGTGTTATCTAACTCAACAATTTTAATTTTTGTTTTTAACTCATGATTCTCAGAAGCTAGAGCATTATTCTTTTCTTTTTGAGCTTCTATTTCTTGACTTAATAGAGCGAGTTGAGAATTGTCAAAGAGTGAATCTTGAATTTTCTCAAGTTCTTCTTCTAATATTTTCTTCTCGTCTTTAAGCATATCTCTTTCGAATTCTGCTTTCTTCTGATTTTCTAGAGCTTCCTTATATTTTCTTTTGAGACTTTTTAAAGTGTCTAGAAGTTCTGAATTTATTTCTATCATATCATCAAAAGTTAGATCACTAACCTCGTTATCTTTTGCCATGAAGCATTTGTTTGTTTGCTCCTTTGATTTTTCTTTATTGCTCTTCCTCTTCTTATTGCCTTGACTATATCTCTTTGTAGCCATTTATTCTACGATGTTGTTACGATCTCTAGAATACCAGGCTCTGATACCAATTGAAAGAGGGGGCTATGCGGTAGGATCGTGTAATATGGAATAATGAAATAGTCTAGGTAGATAAAGTAGGTAAATGCAAGGAGACACCAGGATTTTATACTGGTTCAGACCTCTCGTCCTACGTCCAGTCCCTAAGCTTCACTTAGGAATTTCACTAACTAATACCCTCACTTCACCCGGAGGAATAGGTTTACAACTTACCCGAACAACCGAACGGGATTTCTTGCCTCAACAACCGAAGAGGACTTCAACACAATTACTAAAATAAAATATTCGACTTGTTGTGTTCTTGTCAACACTAATGAGTCTAATGTAGTACAATATTCCTATAATCTTATCCTCGAGAATATGCAATGTGTTTGTGAAGATTTAGGAAATGTGAATTGCTATGAATCAAAAGAATGTTATAAACAAAAACAGTGATTCAAGCAATAAATTGGTGATTACTTTGAGAATATCTAGAGAATATGAACCAGAGAATAGTAAGATTAAAGCAAGAGAATTCGGTGAATTAAATGATGTTATAATCATGTATTTATACTTGTAGAAGAGATGCATATGTTGTTAAAGGTTGCAAACAAGAGATGCTTCCATTTCCATTGATGAAAGGTTGCAACTCTTGGGAAGAAGAATGTGTCTTTTCAGAGAAAATTCGCAGGTTTAAATTCAGTCGACTGAGCAGGGAATTCAGTCAACTGAAAATATGAAGTAAAATTTTCGGGACCAAATTCAGTCGACTGTGCAGGAAATTCAGTCGACTGAAACTGTGCATGTGTATAAATTTGTTCCAGTTTCAGTCGACTAACTGTTCATGTTCAGTCGACTGAACTCTATTGTTAAACAAAAACGGCAGTAGCTCATTTGGTTAGAGTACATGCCTTCCAAACTAGTGACCCGGGTTCGAGCCTCGCTCCATGCATTTTTTGAAAACTTGATTTTGATTAAAATATGCATGCAAGTTTACTTGAATGTGAATGATGATTCTTGAGGAAAGATTTTAACAAAGCACTTACTAGACTCTATATACATATTTGATGACTCTTGTTAAAATATATAACTATATGAACCATACTTTGAGTCGTTGAGTCAGGATGATGTCGTAGTCGTAGATTCGTGAATTTTTGTCAGCAATCAAAACCTATGATCCAACATTCTCCCCCTTTTTGATGATGACAACTCCATTTTCTATGAACGAATCTTTGACAAGCTTTGTTGATCATATCTCTCTCACTGAATATCTTTGTAACGACCTGACTTCCTATCTCCAGGAAATCGCATCGCTAATAAGAAAGAAAGGGATAGAGAATAGAAAGAAAGAGAAGAAAGAAGAAGAAACACATCAGAATCTAAACAGCGGAACGAATAAATTATATTAATAAACATAAAATATTTACATAATTTACAACCACTATCAGAATATACAGATATACAACACATACTAGACAGTTATAAACACCTGTCTAGTATTTACAACATAATACGACATCACAAATAACTCAGAGATACCAAACACAGCGGACCATATATATATATCTACACGCAGAAGCCTCCTGCTCCATTTGCTCCTCCATAATTCGTCAAAGCTAACCCGAATCCTAACCTGAATCCCTTGGCTACTCGTAAAAATTTGAGTACCCAAGAGTTATAGAAAAACAGAAATAACTCCGGGTCAGACATGGGTCTGGTGTGAGTAACAGGTTAAAGTTGCTTAACTTTGAAAAACCTTTTTAAAAGAAAGTTATCGCGTAAGACTTCCCACACATAAACATGGAAAAGTTTTTACCTTATGCTGACCAAAACATTTGATAGGAAATCCGATGAAATTATAATAGTGTTTAGGGTTTTCAAGTAAATATGAAATAGCCGAAATTGTTACATTTATTAAATTCCAGCTACTAGCCACAAAAGTGGGTAATACAATCAAAACCGTTTGCACTTATTGGATTTTGGATTCCATACAATGGCAGGGCTACTGGGGTACCGCCCGTCACAGTACGTGGCCTAGATCACCGTACCGAGGATTACTACCTTCATCCCCTGCAACACAAGGTCGGACTCGTTCCTTACTGAACAGTTCCGAACAAGACAACCCCGGCAGTTGTCGCGATTCAACCGCTCCACACAGCCGAAATAAAAAAGGGACCTCTAGACAGGGGTAAATCTTGCTCTCAAGTGGGGGCTACCCACGAAGCCTTGTTGCACCTCCCCTGTTTTAGCCATTCCCGGTTGATGAGGCTTGAGGCTACGATTACCTTTATAGGACATCAAATCTTAGAATGCTCATCGTCCGCTTGACGATGTGCTGAAAGCATTCAATCCATACAAGTTCGTTCCGGGTTCGAACGAAACCGAAGGCACTATCCCGTTGCACTCATTATTGGAATCACCCTTATAGTCAACGACCATAGCCCTTGCACTCTGATTCACCATCTCGAATCTATAAGCACTATTCCGTCAAACTCATTTCGGAATCACCCACAGAGTTATACTGACGTATAGCCCTTACACCTCGAGTCTTCACTTGCTCCACTTAGATTCACGACCTAACGTTAATTGGAATCGATGTGGTTTTCGGATATCCAAATATGGAAACCCGATCCCGGTCTCATCGAAATCCAAAGCGTGTCTTTTAGGTCCAAGTTGTTTTAAGTCTAAAACAATTATATTTAAACTATCTATATACACACAGATAGATACTCTACATCATCATACAAGATAATCAACAATATTATCATAAACAAGTAATCTATATTATCATCATAACTTGGTAATCTACATTATCATCACCCATAGATAATTCATACCATCATAGTGAAACCAATGCATCCATAACACACAATATTAATCTCATATCTGAGATTCAAACCATTCAGGGCAAACCATATCATTCATTTTAAGCAAAGATCTATAGTCACACAATCTATAATTAATTTAAAATGAATTAAATTAATTACTTTTATCTCTAATTAATTTAAAGTGAACTAAATTAATTACTTACCTTTAATTAATTTAAAATGAATTAAATTAATTACTTCTCCATTTAAAACTTGCTTATTTAACCCTTAATTGATTACAAATCAATCAATCAATTATCCTCAAATTAACCACCTTAATTAATCACCCTTGATTAATTATCCTTTAATTACATCCAAGTAATTATCTTTAATTAATTTACAAATTAATTATCCTTAACCAAAATCAGTAATTAACCTTTAATTACTTCATTATATTAATTAATTACTTCCTTAATCACTTATCATTGATTAAGTACATTTAATAATAAATTCAATTGATTAATCATCCTCGATTTATTTCATTTGTAATTAATTACCTTTAATTAATTACATCACTTAATTATTTCCAAAAGACTTAATCAATGCTTAAATTAATTACACTAAGTAATTAATTATTAATTACTTCACAAATAAATTACCTTTACTTACACAAAGTAATTTATTCTCAAAACTCTTCTCTACTTAAATTAATTACTTCTCATAATTTACTTATCTTAATTACTTCTCTAAGTAATTATCCATTACTGATTACTTATCATCTCATTAAATGATTATTCTAAATTAATTAAACTTAATTAATTAATTTAAACTAATCAAATAAATTAATTAATTACAAAGAGTAGTTAATAACTTTAATTATTTCCATAAAGTAATCATACTTAATCAAGTTCCATAATTGATTATCAAATTTAATTAATCTATAATTAATTATCAAAATTAATTACAATAATTAATTAATAAATAATTCCAAGTTAATGACCTTCATTAACTTAATAACAAATTCTTAATTACTTTTCTTCTAAGTAATTAACTTAAATTAATTAATATTAATTACAAGTTTAATTAACCTTAACTAATTTATTCCAATTCTTAATTAATTATCTTATTTAAATTACCTTATAAATTTAATGATTCAAAATTCATTAAATTCTTTGATTTACTTGAAAACAAAACATCTCTTATTAATGTTTACATTACCATTAACAAGTAATTTTAAACAATTTAACTTAGGATTTGTATCAAATTATATTTTAAATTTAAAATAAGATCAAACTTAACTTTTAACAAAGTTTTAAAACATTCAAAACCTTTAAAATCTTATGCTAAAGATTTTCTTATTTTATAAAAGAAGTTAAAAGAAATTTAAACCCCAAATTTATTTCAAAATACAAATCATATTTAAATATGTTTCAATATCCAAATTGGTCTAAACATTTAAGTTGTCTTTTTAAAACTTCCTTTATTTTCAAAACATCATTTCAAATTGAAATTTGATTCTAGATTTAAACTTAAGTCAAATCTTTACTTTTATTTTCAAGCTTTACTTTAAACTTAAACTCTCTCAACCCCTTTTTAAAATTGTTAAAACATTTTAATTTATAAAATTTTAAATCAGATTTTAAAGCTTGGATTCAACTCAGTTTGAAACCATAATTTTAAAAAAAAAAACTGGCTTCAGATTTAACATATTGAATTAGAGAACTCACACAGGTTTTCAAAGAAACCTGTTAACATCAGAAATGCCCCGAGCTTCCCCTTGTTTTACTTCGAGTAAAACTCTCCACTGCTTCGAGCAAATAATCAAATCACCCGAGAAATACTCGAGTACAAAACCCAGCAACACCCAAACATCAACTGACATTCCTGCTTCACCGTGCATATGCACGGTGGTTGTAGCCACCACCGGCCACTACCCAGCCAACAAACAAGTCGCCGTCCATCACTGCATCCAATCGCGACCATCAAAAATTCACCTCCCATTCGAAATCGCAATCGAGTTTCTCCAACCTAAATCAGAATCCTGGCAAAATACAGGAACAACATCATCAACCAAGAAAACCCTCATCTCCCCCTCCTCCGGCCATTGGAGTTTCTAAAACTTTGGCCATGTCTTCGTCCATCCCCTAGCTTCCCTTTCCCAACGTACCAGAGAACTCGATCAACCAGGGTATCAATGCCGATCCAATTCCAAAGCGTACCCAAAACTAGGTTTACAGGTCAAAACCCATCATCCCTGCCTCCTTGGTGATTTATCAACTTCTCCACTATTATTCTCATAAACAATGATTACTCTACTAACTCCAGAAGTAATCCCGAATCCCTATATTACAAGGTTTATCAGAATTTTCCCAAATTTCAAATTTCTAGTTAAACCAGAAATACTCTTTAGTCCCAAAACTAAAAATAATGATTTCTGTTTTAAAAATCGAATTATAGTTT
The DNA here is from genome assembly GCA_030765085.1 of Allium cepa. Classification (NCBI taxonomy): domain Eukaryota; kingdom Viridiplantae; phylum Streptophyta; class Magnoliopsida; order Asparagales; family Amaryllidaceae; genus Allium; species Allium cepa. The sequence continues at coordinate 116,457,758 of CM060931.1, forward strand.
AAGCTTTTGATTTTTATACCCAATCAAGGAATCTTGGCAAATTATCTTGACTCATTCATTTTTTTTTAAAGCTGACTGATGCTTATTTGTTTCTAGAGGGAATACAATTTATTCTAACTTAAACAAGTTTCTAAACTAAAATCTATGATATGACTAATATATTTTGTTCAAACTTATGCTCTAACCAGGATTGGATCAAATGCCAATGAATTTTGGTTAGAATTTGAACCTAGGAACTAGAATCAGAAACAAGAAACCCAAATACAGAACATACACATACCAGCATATCCATATATATACACAGAGATTTAAAAATATATTCCCAAGCATTCTATATTTCAGAGATAAGCATGCAACCATTTTTATAAACTTAAACATTTAAAATAGTAATGTTACTCACCTGGGATCTTATGAAACAGAGCTTTGATTTAACTTGCGTGCAGGCCATTTGAACTTTGAACTAGCTGTTAGAAACTTGCATGCAGGCCATTGTTTTATTTTTGATTACCAGAATGTTGAAATGCAGAGCCTTTGCTTCCAGAAAACAATGCAGGTTTGGTTTTACTTCCAGATTTATAGTTGCATGCAGGTTCTTTTTTTTTTTTTTTAGAGTTGCAAATTGATTTCAGGCATTTGAATTGAATAGCTACAGGTTTATATGGTTTGCATTACAAGTTTGAGTATGATTCAGAGGGTTTTGGCTTAGAGGAACATTGTTTCCAGAGAAAGAAATGCAGGCTTGAATATTGTTTTTAAAACTGGAAGGAGACTGTAGGCTTAGATGCATGAAGATTTTTCAATTGCAGAATTGCTTCAGGTTAATATTTGATTTGCATGTTTGAATTTAAGGATTTACTTTGGAAAGGAATTACAGATTGAGTTGAAGAGGGTTTTGAAATGGATTTAAGATATGGATTTGGTTTTGAGAAATTGTTATTGATTTATTTTCATCTGAAAACATATTTTCTTATTTTGAAGATTAGAAAGAAGGAGATTGGAAAAAAAAACATGCTTTTATGTAAGTGTAATTGATTTATTTTACAAATTAAAAGAAAAAGAAAAATAAAAGACACTTGTCTCAAATTTATGCTAACACATGTCTTTACAAGATTAGAATCTTAACACTTGTCACAATACCTCTTAATATATTTACATGTGTTTTATAAATGAATTTTATTTGTTTTTATTTATTTTAAAAGGTAAATAAAACTCTTTCTTTACTTATTAATACTTATGTATATAAATCATTTTCATATATAAATATTTATGCATTTCTTTTTAAAGAAAATGAAATAAAACAAATCACATAAAAATGAAAGCTTATCAAATAATTTAAATATGTTTATTCTTTGAATTCAAAATTAATTCAAATTCAAATTCTATTCATACATTTAAAAATTCCATTTTAAAACTATTTTATATTAACATATTTAATTTTGACAATAATGATTTTGTCTTTTTAAAACATAACATATTTATTAATTTAAATAATTTAGAAGAGAAGTTATAAATTACTTATCTTATTTAACTTAATTAATTACATTAATGGTTTTATATACAATTGGTATTTTTCAACTTTTAAATAATTCCAAATTATAATTATTAAGCTATATTCAAAAAGAAATAAAATAAACTTTTGTTTATCTTATTTAAAATTTAAACTATGTTTAAAATTCAATTATACAATTTAAAACAATCTCTTTAAGTATTTTAAACCAATTAGTTATTTATTAAATAAAATAAAAATCTTCAAATTATTAAAAATGAATATTGGAATTTAAAAACAAGATTTTATTTATCTATTAATCTACAAATCAAAACCTATCTATTTACAATATATATACATATATACATTATAAATAGAAAGCAATTTATTAGCTTTTAAAAGATAAAATTCACCAATTAAACATTTATTTATTTGGATAATTAAATCAAGTAAATTTTTATTAACAAAATTTTATCAAATCAATTTAATTTTAATTACAGATTTATTAAATTGATATTGCTAAAATTTCCGGGATATCACATTCCTCCCCCCTTAAAAGAATTTCGTCCCCGAAATTTAAAAGCAAAGGTAATTTAATAATCTCATTAAAGATTTTATTTAAAACACAAGCATACATCAAAAATATGCTAACAACCATATCAACCAATTTATCTAATCAAACAAATTTAATTATCCAGATAAAATTCTGGATAAAATTTTCATGAGTTTCCCAAGTGTGTGTGTGTATATATATATACATATATATATATATATATATGTATGTATGTATGTATGTATATACCGGGATACTAGCCCTATATAACCCAAACAATCAAAACTACTAAGCTATAGAGCTCCTACTCATCCAGATCTACAGAACTAAACAGGATATCAGACTATAGACGAGTCTGACTCAACAGCCAATCCTTTCTGAATAGCTGGTTCCACTTCCAGAAATAACTCATACACGTACTCCATCAGAGATACGTGAAACTCATTAAATCCAATTATCCAAACTGGCAATCCATTTCTTGAAATCCAACACCAATCCAACCAAAATACAGAAGAGATCCAAAACAAAACTCCGACTCCGGAATCCAAATTCCTTCGTCTCTTATCTCCAAAACTCTTCTGACGATCCCGGGCTGCCTATATCCAAACTGATCAGCTCAACTCTTGCTGATTCCTCTAGAAACAATCTAGACCAAAAACAACCCAACACAACAATCTTCTCAAAATCAATCCAAAATCAAATACACAACTCTACTCTTCAAACCTCAAAAGAACAAACTCACTTCTTATGTCCGGAAAAGACAACACAGAAACATTCCCAAACTGCTTCCGCTGCATAACTCTAATCTGGAATAGAAGACAATGCTGATGAAGAACACGAGCACAATCTAGACATCACTTCCCAGAAATATGGCTCAACAAATCCATAAAAGAAAACTCAGAAGTTCTACCAATTCTGAGCTGCTTCACCAAACCCTATCTCAAGAAATCATCCTTCTACTAAGCTGAACCACCAATAGCACTCCTGGAATCCAGTTGCTAAGAAAACTCGATCTCCAGATGCGGACAAATCTCCGACTTCTCAGAAGACAACCAAAAGTTCTTCAATACCTCAAAAGAACACTCAAACTATCGCAAGTCACTTTTGCGATCAATTCGGACCAACTTTCCAAAGAAGACTGTCCTCTCTTTACCCAACAGAACAGCTGACACTTAATTAGCTACTCCATCGAAGACATGGATCCACTCAGCTGCTTCTGAACTCTACCTTCAGAAACTACTCAGCCGGTCAACATCCTGATCCAAAGCTCTTCAAGAAACTCAGGCCTCAAAGCCAAACACAAATAACTAGCTGAACTCAGCCACATAACCGAATCAGACACACTTCCCAAACTTGTTCCAAAGAAAACATCTTCGGAGACATCCATATTCACTGCATCTCATCACGCAGTTACTATTTCCTGAGGTATCAAGATACCATCACACACTTTTACCAACCAACAGATCCAAACTCAACTCATTCATCTTCAAAGATGAACTTCGAACCCTTACAGGTTACCTTCAGAGATAAATGAAATCTCTACTCTACTGCACAACTTACTCAAGACGGTATTAGGTCTACAGTCTCGACAGATACACTTCTAACCTCAAACATCAAACTCCAACCAATGGTAGTTGTCGTGTTACACACACCACTACCCTATCTACCTTTATAACCTATATTGGAAAACCCATACAGGTAACCCAACAGATAGGTAGAAATAGCTATATATATATATATATATATATAATTACAAATACGCTCTCTCAAGAAGACACCACTACAGAGCCTAGGTATTCCCTCAACCTAATGCTCTGACACCACTGTAACGACCCGACTTCCTATCTCCAGTAAATCGCATCGCTAATAAGAAAGAAAGGGATAGAGAATAGAAAGAAAAAGAAGAAAGAAGAAGAAACACATCAGAATCTAAACAGCGGAATGAATAAATTATATTAATAAACATAAAATATTTACATAATTTACAACCACTATCAGAATACACAAATATTCAACACATATTAGACAGTTATAAACACCTGTCTAGTATTTACAACATAATACAACATCACAAATAACTCAGAGATACCAAACACAGCGGACTACCATATATATATATATATATATATATATATATATATATATATATATATATATATCTACACGCAGAAGCCTCCTGCTCCATTTGCTCCTCCATAATTCGTCAAAGCTAACCCGAATCCTAACCTGAATCCCTTAGCTACTCGTAAAAATTTGAGTACCCAAGAGTTATAGAAAAACAGAAATAACTCCGGGTCAGACATGGGTCTGGTGTGAGTAACAGGTTAAAGTTGCTTAACTTTGAAAAACCTTTTTAAAAGAAAGGTATCACGTAAGACTTCCCACACATAAACATGGAAAAGTTTTTACCTTACGCTAACCAAAACATTTGATAGGAAATCCGATGATATTATAATAGTGTCTAGGGTTTTCAAGTAAATATAAAATAGCCGAAATTGTTACATTTATTAAATTCCAGCTACTAGCCACAAAAGTAGGTAATACAATCAAAACCGTTTGCACTTATTGGATTTTGGATTCCATACAATGGCAGGGCTACTGGGGTACCGCCCGTCACAGTACGTGGCCTAGATCACCATACCGAGGATTACTCCCTTCATCCCCTGCAACACAAGGCCGGACTCGTTCCTTACTGAACAGTTCTGAACAAGACAACCCTGGCAGTTGTCGCGATTCAACCGCCCCACACAGCCGAAATAAAAAAGGGACCTCTAGACAGGGGTAAATCTTGCTCTCAAGTGGGGGCTACCCACGAAGCCTTGCTGCACCTCCCCTGCTTTAGCCATTCCCGGTTGATGAGGCTTGAGGCTACGATTACCTTTATAGGACATCAAATCTTAGAATGCTCATCGTCCTCCTGACGATGTGCTGAAAGCATTCAATCCATACAAGTTCGTTCCGGGTTCGAACGAAACCGAAGGCGCTATCCCGTTGCACTCATTATTGGAATCACCCTTATAGTCAACGACCATAGCCCTTGCACTCTAATTCACCATCTCGAATCTATAAGCACTATTCCGTCAAACTCATTTCGGAATCACCCACAGAGTTATACTGACGTATAGCCCTTACACCTCGAGTCTTCACTTGCTCCACTTAGATTCACGAACTAACGTTAATTGGAATCGATGTGGTTTTCGGATATCCAAATATGGAAACCCGATCCCGGTCTCATCGAAATCCAAAGCGTGTCTTTTAGGTCCAAGTTGTTTTAAGTCTATAACAATTCAATTTAAACTATCTATATACACACAGATAGATACTCTACATCATCATACAAGATAATCAACAATATTATCATAAACAAGTAATCTATATTATCATCATAACTTGGTAATCTACATTATCATCACCCATAGATAACTCATACCATCACAGTGAAACCAATGCATCCATAACACACAATATTAATCTCATATCTGAGATTCAAATCATTCAGGGCAAACCATATCATTCATTTTAAGCAAAGATCTATAGTCACACCATCTATAATTAATTTAAAATGAATTAAATTAATTACTTTTATCTCTAATTAATTTAAAGTGAACTAAATTAATTACTTACCTTTAATTAATTTAAAATGAATTAAATTAATTACCTCTCCATTTAAAACTTGCTTATTTAACCCTTAATTGATTACAAAATCAATCAATCAATTATCCTCAAATTAACCATCTTAATTAATCACCCTTGATTAATTATCCTTTAATTACATCCAAGTAATTATCTTTAATTAATTTACAAATTAATTATTCTTAACCAAAATCAGTAATTAACCTTTAATTACTTCATTATATTAATTAATTACTTCCTTAATCACTTATCATTGATTAAGTACATTTAATAATAAATTCGATTGATTAATCATCCTTGATTTATTTCATTTGTAATTAATTACCTTTAATTAATTACATCACCTAATTATTTCCAAAAGACTTAATCAATGCTTAAATTAATTACACTAAGTAATTAATTATTAATTACTTCACAAAGAAATTACCTTTACTTACACAAAGTAATTTATTCTCAAAACTCTTCTCTACTTAAATTAATTACTTCTCATAATTTACTTATCTTAATTACTTCTCTAAGTAATTATCCATTACTGATTACTTATCATCTCATTAAATGATTATTCTAAATTAATTAAACTTAATTAATTAATTTAAACTAATCAAATAAATTAATTAATTACAAAGAGTAGTTAATAACTTTAATTATTTCCATAAAGTAATCATACTTAATCAAGTTCCATAATTGATTATCAAATTTAATTAATCTATAATTAATTATCAAAATTAATTACAATAATTAATTAATAAATAATTCCTAGTTAATGACCTTCATTAACTTAATAACAAATTCTTAATTACTTTTCTTCTAAGTAATTAACTTAAATTAATTAATATTAATTACAAGTTTAATTAACCTTAACTAATTTATTCCAATTCTTAATTAATTATCTTATTTAAATTACCTTATAAATTTAATGATTCAAAATTCATTAAATTCTTTGATTTACTTGAAAACAAAACATCTCTTATTAATGTTTACATTACCATTAACAAGTAATTTTAAACAATTTAACTTAGGATTTGTTTCAAATTATATTTTAAATTTTAAATTTAAAATAAGATCAAACTTAACTTTTAACAAAGTTTTAAAACATTCAAAACCTTTAAAATCTTATGCTAAAGATTTTCTTATTTTATTAAAGAAGTTAAAAGAAATTTAAACCCCAAATTTATTTCAAAATACAAATCATATTTAAATATGTTTCAATATCCAATTTTGTCTAAACATTTAAGTTGTCTTTTTAAAACTCCTTTATTTTCAAAACATTGTTTCAAATTGAAATTTGATTCTAGATTTAAACTTAAGTCAAATCTTTACTTTTATTTTCAAGCTTTACTTTAAACTTAAACTCTCTCAACCCCTTTTTAAAATTGTTAAAACATTTTAATTTATAAAATTTTAAATCAGATTTTAAAACTTGGATTCAACTCAGTTTGAAACCATAATTTAAAAAAAAAAACTGGCTTCAGATTTAACATATTGAATTAGAGAACTCACACAGGTTTTCAAAGAAACCTGTTAACATCAGAAATGCCCCGAGCTTCCCCTTGTTTTACTTCGAGTAAAACTCTCCACTGCTTCGAGCAAATAATCAAATCACCCGAGAAATACTCGAGTACAAAACCCAGCAACACCCAAGCATCAACTGACATTCCTGCTTCACCGTGCATATGCACGGTGGTTGTAGCCACCTCCGGCCACTACCCAGCCAACAAACAAGTCGCTGTCCATCACTGCATCCAATCGCGACCATCAAAAATTCACCTCCCATTCGAAATCGCAATCGAGTTTCTCCAACCCAAATCAGAAACCAGGCAAAATACAGGGACAACATCATCAACCAAGAAAACCCTCATCTCCCCCTCCTCCGGCCATCAGAGTTTCTAAAACTTTGGCCATGTCTTCGTCCATCCCCTAGCTTCCCTTTCCCAGCGTACCAGAGAACTCGATCAACCAGGGTATCAATGCCGATCCAATTCCAAAGCGTACCCAAAACTAGGTTTACAGGTCAAAACCCATCATCCCTGCCTCCTTGGTGATTTATCAACTTCTCCACTATTATTCTCATAAACAATGATTACTCTACTAACTCCAGAAGTAATCCCGAATCCCCATATTACAAGGTTTATCAGAATTTTCCCAAATTTCAAATTTCTAGTTAAACCAGAAATACTCTTTAGTCCCAAAACTAAAAATAATGATTTCTGTTTTAAAAATCGAATTATAGTTTAAGCTTTTGATTTTTATACCCAATCAAGGAATCTTGGCAAATTATCTTGACTCGTTCATTTTTTTTTAAAGCTGACTGATGCTTATTTGTTTCCAGAGGGAATACAATTTATTCTAACTTAAACAAGTTTCTAAACTAAAATCTATGATATGACTAATATATTTTGTTCAAACTTATGCTCTAACTAGGATTGGATCAAATGCCAATGAATTTTGGTTAGAATTTGAATCTAGGAACTAGAATCAGAAACAAGAAACCCAAATACAGAACATACACATACCAGTATATCCATATATATACACAGAGATTTAAAAATATATTCCCAAGCATTCTATATTTCAGAGATAAGCATGCAACCATTTTTATAAACTTAAACATTTAAAATAGTAATGTTACTCACCTGGGATTTTATGAAATAGAGCTTTGATTTAACTTGCATGCAGGCCATTTGAACTTTGAACTAACTGTTAGAAACTTGCATGCAGGCCATTGTTTTATTTTTGATTACCAGAATGTTGAAATGCAGAGCCTTTGCTTCCAGAAAACAATGCAGGTTTGGTTTTACTTCCAGATTTATAGTTGCATGCAGGTTTTTTTTTTTTTTTTAGAGTTGCAAATTGATTTCAGGCATTTGAATTGAATAGCTACAGGTTTATATGGTTTGCATTACAAGTTTGAGTATGATTCAGAGGGTTTTGGCTTAGAGGAACATTGTTTCCAGAGAAAGAAATGCAGGCTTGAATATTGTTTTTAAAACTGGAAGGAGACTGTAGGCATAGATGCATGAAGATTTTTCAATTGCAGAATTGCTTCAGGTTAATATTTGATTTGCATGTTTGAATTTAAGGATTTACTTTGGAAAGGAATTACAGATTGAGTTGAAGAGGGTTTTGAAATGGATTTAAGATATGGATTTGGTTTTGAGAAATTGTTATTGATTTATTTTCAGCTGAAAACATATTTTCTTATTTTGAAGATTAGAAGAAGGAGATTGGAAAAAAAACTTGCTTTTATGTAAGTGTAATTGATTTATTTTACAAATTAAAAGAAAAAGAAAAATAAAAGACACTTGTCTCAAATTTATGCTAACACATGTCTTTACAAGATTAGAATCTTAACACTTGTCACAATACCTCTTAATATATTTAAATGTGTTTTATAAATGAATTTTATTTGTTTTTATTTATTTTAAAAGGTAAATAAAACTCTTTCTTTACTTATTAATACTTATGTATATAAATCAATTTCATATATAAATATTTATGCATTTCTTTTTAAAGAAAATGAAATAAAACAAATCACATAAAAATGAAAGCTTATCAAATAATTTAAATATGTTTATTCTTTGAATTCAAAATTAATTCAAATTCAAATTCTATTCATACATTTAAAAATTCCATTTTAAAACTATTTTATATTAACATATTTAATTTTGACAATAATGATTTTGTCTTTTTAAAACATAACATATTTATTAATTTAAATAATTTATAAGAGAAGTTATAAATTACTTATCATATTTAACTTAATTAATTACATTAATGGTTTTATATACAATTGGTATTTTTAAATTTTTAAATAATTCCAAATTATAATTATTATGATATATTCAAAAAGAAATAAAATAAACTTTTGTTTATCTTATTTAAAATTTAAACTATGTTTAAAATTCAATTATACAATTTAAAACAATCTCTTTAAGTATTTTAAACCAATTAGTTATTTATTAAATAAAATAAAAATCTTCAAATTATTAAAAATGAATATTAGAATTTAAAAACAAGATTTTATTTGTTTATTAATCTACAAATCAAAACCTATCTATTTACAATATATATACATATATACATATATACATTATAAATAGAAAGCAATTTATTAGCTTTTAAAAGATAAAATTCACCAATTAAACATTTATTTATTTGGATAATTAAATCAAGTAAATTTTTATTAACAAAATTTTATCAAATCAATTTAATTTTAATTACGGATTTATTAAATTGATATTGCTAAAATTTCCGGGATATCACAATCTTCCTGTAATTGTGCTATCGATTTCTCCCCCCTGAATCTATGCTATATATTCCTATTTAATCTTTTTCCCCCTTAATCTGTGCTTGCATGGTTTATTCCTGCAAATTGTGTTAGAGAGCAATATCTTTCTCCCCCTTTGTCATCGACAAAAAGGAGAGTTTATATGATGATATAAAATATATTTTACATAAGTGTTAACATAGAGCAATATAAAACAAAATAACTACTACTTATAATGTAAGGTATCAGAAAAAATTAACATTTAAAGCATGCGATACCCAAGGTTCTTATAATTTCCTAATTTTTAGGAAAGCATACCCATTTGGGTGTGGTTGAACCTTTATAAATATAATTTTCATTATTAACTACCATATCAAAATAATCATTAATGTATTTTTCTCTATTTTTCCAATTAATAGGAACCCATATACTTAGATAATTTTTATTCATATTTCCTGTTAATGATTTTGTACTTATAAAGAAATTATCAACACTATAGGTCATAGTAGTATTTGAATTTCTATAAAAATTGGATTTAGGCTTTACTCGAAATTTAGTACTAGCACTATCATTTTTACTATACATGAAAGCATATCTAGTGCTATTTCTACGATCAGTTTTATTACATCCTAAACCACTTTTATCATTGAGAGCTTTTGAATTCTTAACATAACCTAATCCCTTCTTATTTGAAGCAGGTTGAGAATTTTCAATAAACCTGGATAAATTTTCTCTCCCTTTATTAAAATTGGAAATATTTTTAGTAACGTCATCAAGCTTAGTTTTGAGACTAGTGTTATCTAACTCAACAATTTTAATTTTTGTTTTTAACTCATGATTCTCAGAAGCTAGAGCATTATTCTTTTCTTTTTGAGCTTATATTTCTTGACTTAATAGAGCGAGTTGAGAATTGTCAAAGAGTGAATCTTGAATTTTCTCAAGTTCTTCTTCTAATATTTTCTTCTCGTCTTTAAGCATATCTCTTTCGAATTCTGCTTTCTTCTGATTTTCTAGAGCTTCCTTATATTTTATTTTGAGACTTTTTAAAGTGTATAGAAGTTCTGAATTTATTTCTATCATATCATCAAAAGTTAGATCACTAACCTCATTATCTTTTGCCATGAAGCATTTGTTTGTTTGCTCCTTTGATTTTTCTTTATTGCTCTTCCTCTTCTTATTGCCTTGACTAGATCTCTTTGTAGCCATTTATTCTAGGATGTTGTTACGATCTCTAGAATACCAGGCTCTGATACCAATTGAAAGAGGGGGCTATGTGGTAGGATCGTGTATTATGGAATAATGAAATAGTCTAGGTAGATAAAGTAGGTAAATGCAAGGAGACACCAGAATTTTATACTAGTTCGGACCTCTCGTCCTACGTCCAGTCCCTAATCTTCACTTAGGAATTTCACTAACTAATACCCTCACTTCACCCGGAGTAATAGGTTTACAACTTACCCGAACAACCGAACGGGATTTCTTGCCTCAACAACCGAAGAGGACTTCAACTCAATTACTGAAATACAATATTCGACTTGTTGTGTTCTTGTCAACACTAATGAGTCTAATGTAGTACAATATTCCTATAATCTTATCCTCGAGAATATGCAATGTGTTTGTGAAGATTTAGGAAATGTGAATTGCTATGAATCAAAAGAATGTTATAAACAAAAACAGTGATTCAAGCAATAAATTGGTGATTGCTTTGAGAATATCTAGAGAATATGAACAAGAGAATAGTAAGATTAAAGCAAGAGAATTCGGTGAATTAAATGATGTTATAATCATATATTTATACTTGTAGAAGAGATGCATATGTTGTCAAAGGTTGCAAACAAGAGATGCTTCCATTTCCATTGATGAAAGGTTGCAACTCTTGGGAAGAAGAATGTGTCTTTTCAGAGAAAATTCGCAGGTTTAAATTCAGTCGACTGAGCAGGGAATTCAGTCAACTGAAAATATGAAGTAAAATTTTCGGGATCAAATTCAGTCGACTGTGCAGGAAATTCAGTCGACTGAAACCGTGCATGTGTATAAATTTGTTCCAGTTTCAGTCGACTGACTGTTCCTGTTCAGTCGACTGAACTCTGTTGTTAAACAAAAACGGCAGTAGCTCATTTGGTTAGAGTACATGCCTTCCAAACTTGTGACCCGGGTTTGAGCCCCGCTCCATGCATTTTTTGAAAACTTGATTTTGATTAAAATATGCATGCAAGTTTATTTGAATGTGAATGATGATTCTTGAGGAAAGATTTTAACAAAGCACTTACTAGACTCTATATACATATTTGATGACTCTTGTTAAAATATATAACTATATGAACCATACTTTGAGTCGTTGAGTCAGGATGATGTCGTAGTCGTAGGTTCGTGAATTTTTGTCAGCAATCAAAACCTATGATCCAACATATTAGACCTTGCCAAGGCCTGGTACATAATAATGGAATGGAAACACTACAGTTCCTTGAGACCAATAAGATGAGCTTCATATTCAAATCCAAACTACAAATGAACACAATCATTGGTAAGTATAAATGATTTAGAGAATATTTATATTTTGGTAACAAAGTTTCTTATATGATTTTTTTTTTTTGAAAATTCAGAAGGAGAAAATAGAGAAGTATATTGAAGAAGAATGGATGAAAAAAGGTGTTACACCCATATTTTTAAACACTATTAAAGGTAAATCAATGCAAGAACGAAACTAAAAGAACCGCTCTTATGATAGAAGTTGGACTACGAAGAGGAAACAAAGGAAAAGGCAAAGTCTAGATAGTACTCCACCAAAGTCTTAAGACAGTGGCAAAAAATAAGAAATGTGACGTTCCCTTAAGCAAAGCTTTAACGTTATAATACAATATTTGATTCCTGAGAAAGCCACAAAGTGTAGGGCCCGCTTTGCAACCGTAAAACTTACTTCAATGGGCATAATTATAGCATGGTCTTTAATTAGCAAATACGAAGATTGTGTTGAGTCTAAAAGTAGCATTAGTTGATTGGGACTGCGGAACAATCTTTTAGTAATAGCAAAATGTAGAGATTGTGCTACAGCCTCAAAAGCAATATTAGAAATATAGGATTATTGCATATTACTTAAAGCAATTATAAGAAATAGGGATGCGCCGTAATCTTAAACCAACATTAAAATGGTTGGGTTGCTTCGTAATCTTAAATTAACACTGAAATAATAGGGATGTTTCGTAATCCTAAGTTGACATTAAGGTGACCAAATACCATTGCTGTTCAGAAGAAGTACTACCCAACAAATACAAGGACTAAAAGGATGAGGCAATAATCAGGACTGCGTTTCCGTCCCTATAAAAACAAAGTGTAATGAGGAATGGTAAAAACCGCTCTGCCCTAACAGTCCTACGTAATTGAAAACTCATACCAAATCATAGCCTGTTCAAAAATTAGGTTTCTCGCTTAAATTTCAAGCTTCCCACCTAGGTTAAAAATCCATTAAGGCAAATCAAAGTTTCCCATCAATGACTACGTCATCAATCTGTGTACAGCAAATAAGCAGGACAGATAGTCGACACATGGCATAATTCAAAGGTAGGAATCAATAGCACGAAAGATTGACATTAGCAACCCATGTAATTCTCTATGTACCATAAATAGGCAGGGAACTATAGCAGAAAGAGGGGAAGGAGGAATGACTTTATTCATTTTTAGCACTAAAATAAAAGTTGCACTCTTTGCTATTTTTGTTCGTATCAAGAATGAAAGAAGAAGAAGATAAACACATTTTTCACATGGATGTAGGATTCATTAACATCTGAATCGCATAAATTCCTTATCCATTTATTGCTTTCCGTACTTTATTTACTATTTTTATCTTTAGTACCAAGATTGAATTGGACGGCTTTAACGAAGTAGATTGAGACATTTCATAAGCTTTTGCGTACTTTTCTTCATAATTGTGTATGCATTACTACAACAGAATTACTTTGTTTAAAGGCAATTTTTGTAATACTTAATCTTGTTGACTCTTAATCACAAAAATGATCAGCATAGTGGTTACTTCTAAAATACTTCGTGTTTCTAAGACAAAAAAATCTCATTAACATTCAGTGTTAGAAGGAGGGCCGATTTCCTCTTTGGTAAAATTCACACAAGTTTTTCTTTAGACACCACTATAGCACTAGGATTCCCACTGATTCCAGCACTCCTCCTAACTAATTACAACTTCATATGGTCTAAAAAATGTCAAAAAAGCAATCCTCTCCTTTATGACCCAAGCTGAGGCAGGTGCTTCTATAGATTCTCTCACGGATCCCGTCCTAGCCGCTCTCCAAGCTTTCACAAAACCAACTAAACAAACGCATAGATAGGCTAGAGAGATTCATGCCCTAATATCCTGCTCTTAAACCGACCTTCCCTCCATCATCTACATCTCACCACCATATTTCACCGACTGCACTGACTATGCAGCCTATGAATGACAATGGAAATCTCGGAAATGAGAATGGTAATGCTAGTCTAAAACATATAGATGCCAACCTAAAAAGGAAAACTCAAATTATTCCCTACATCAAAAAAGAAAAATTCAAATTATTCCCCACATCAAATTGAAGTCTACGAACAACAACCCATTAGTGTTAAAAAAGCAAACATGAACTGCAAACGATGACGATAATGTCACCTCACTCGACAAAGGTGGCTCACGTCGATTGAAACTTCACATAGAGCAGTCGGAAAGACTTGGCCAATAGAACAGCAGAGGAAAGGTAAGGGAAGAGGTTCTTCCCCGTTTAGAAAAAGTATTATAGAGGCAGACTTCCCTAATAACTTCAAAGCACTATCAATCGATAAATCCAATAGGACTATCAACCCAAATGACCATATTTCCACATTTGAGTACTTTATTTACATTTTGAAGGCAGGGATGATGGCCAACTGCAAGCTCTTTCCAGAATATTTAGCTGGGGAAGCTTCTAGATGGTCAGAGGGTATGTGCCAAGGGATATTCGCTCTTGGCCGCAACTAGCTGCAGATTTACTAAAACAATTCAAATCTTAGAGAGAGGCTTCCCCAAACATGAATACCATATCATGCGTGTAGTAAGGCACAAATGAAAGCTTACATAGCTTTACAAAACACTTCAAGTCCGAGGCTTTTTGGATTGGAGTAACTTGTGAAGGGGCATTACTGTTGGCAGCATTTGCTGGGATTAGAAGGAACACCACTATACGGGATATGAACAATAAGAAGCCATGCCATAACATGAAATCTTTATATGAAAGAGCTAATGGCACATACAAATGGAAGAAGCCGAGACTATGGAATTACCTTCATTTGAAAGAACTTTTACTCCCCATAATAAGAAAATGTGGGGTTAGAAGGAACGATCCACCTATGAAGCGGTAGAGAGAATTTAACTTCGCAGCTTAAACTCCCCTTATCTATCACCTGGTCAAATATATAAGATGACTGGGCCTGAACTGGCCTACAACGTTCTAAAGAAGTGGGAGCACATTATTGCTTCTACAGAGCCAATGGTCACCATACTGATAACTATTGACACTTGAGGAATGAAATTGAAAGACGGATCCAAAAGGAATATTTGGGCAGCTATCAAAAAGAAAGCAACAGGCAAAGAATTGAAAATCTTTCTCCAGGTTTGAATGAAGGTTTAGCAGGAAACCCCTGCAATCTCACAACTTCGATCCATGGGGGACCACGCTCCACTAGAAAAAGCAAAAAACATAAGAGCGGTATGTACAAGAGGCTAAAGCGGAGCTGAGAACTATGTTCCATGTGAAACAGAAACCTACTCAGTACATAGTAGTTGTTGCTGCTGATGCTGCTGAGGTAGTTTTTCCATATCAAAACCCACTGATAATTACAGTGTAGATCTCAAACAGCACCATGAAGAAAGTCTTTGCAGATTTTGGAAGCTATGTAAATGTTATTTTCAAATTTGCATTTGACAGGATGAAGCTTCCAGCAGAAATACTGAAGTCAAACCTCAAACCAATTTACGGCTTCAATAAAACTACGACTGTTCCTATCAAGTCGACACGTCTTCTAGTCATCGGGACTGTCGCATTCCATAAATCATTCTATGCAAGCTTCTTGATCTTTGATCAATTGTCTCTATACAATATATTCTTAGGAAGGCCTGCATTAATTGACATAGGGGCAATAGTTTCTTAGAATGATTTTCTTATGAAGTTCCATACTCCTGCTAGAATAGGATCGCTTAGGGGAAACAATTATTAGCTCGAGAATTATACAATGTAAATCTTGGTTCTAGTAATAAAACCTTTCAAAAAAAATTTTATCTCCTCTAATAATTGTAATGATGATAATGTAAAAGAAAGCAAGCAAGTTCTAAGAACTGCATCGGTACTAAGTACCAAGGCTGATGTTGAAATAGGTCATTCTGCAACCACAACATCAGTAAGAAGAAAAACGAGGGAGTATATGCACATGATCGACACAGTTAAGAAGGATGGCCACTATAAAATCTTTTCTCACACCTGTATATCCTTTGTAAGTGGTATGGACACTATAAAACCAGCTTGCCTGTGCAAATTAATAATTCTTTATTTTTTCTGTAAAAAAAAGACATCTAAGTCCTTCAACTTAATTAAACTAATTTCCATAGTAAATCATTTAGGAAAAATTCCCAAAAATAACCAAAATTCATTTATAATATGTTATCTAACATATATAAATTTTCGACCCAAAATCCAATATATAACAGCTGAAATAAATTTTAAAACCCAGTTATTTATTTCTTCCTTCAAAAATTCATAATAAATTATCCATAGCTTAGATAATTAAGAAAATTTAAACCCATCTCCAGAATAATGTTTTATATAACATACTAAATCCTCATGGCATTACAAACCCAATATATATACAACTTTAGCCTTAAAATCGAATAAAACATTTATCAAATATACTTATTTGAATCAAACATATCATGTAATCCAAGCATATCATCATTAAAATCATCACAAAGGTTTTAAACTTAAAATCCAAAATCAAATGCTCTTGAATAATGTTATTTAAAATTAGGGTTGTTACAGATTCCATTACAAATTGTACTCACAGAAAGTTCTACGATGGACATGCAATCCTAACGATTATGTATGATGGTGTGTGCATGCCAGCACTAACAGAAGTCCCTTGGTACTCATGGTGATGCAACATGATGTTATGTTTTTGATGGATCTTGACATGGTGCGATAAGAGGTGTTACGTTACCATTAAGAGGTAGACAAGGATGCCGCAAAAATGAGACACCCAGACGAGTCAGCATTGCAGGTTCCCCCTTGATGCATAACTAGTTTACGTGTATTCATTATTGTGGGAAATATAGTCCCATGGTTGACTTGTAGGTGTAGTCATAATGTGGGAAACTTAGTCCCATTGTTGAGAGTTCTAGGTAACCCCTTTGTTAGAAATAGTTTTAGTAACTATTAGCCGGTCATTAGTTGTCTTAAGGTTCGGTAAGTTATGCGGCCCTAAGAATGAGCCTGCACAAGTCATTAGTGTAGGTGTGTGTTAAGCTAGACCCTTTAGATAAATGAGATAAGTAATTCATGGACACTTCTGGGACATTCTAGGCCGCATAGAGTATTACTAAAGTCAACTGCATGTAATCACCATATATTAATAATGTACTCATTCACCAGACTTTCGTCTGACACACTCCTTTACTTTCTTTTTCCCCCACCACAAGAGGACGGGGCAATAGTTGATAGGCCTGAGGTTAGTACGTGGAGAGGCGGGCTCAACATTGGAGCTGCTTGTCATTTTATATTTCTCTTCATGTGACTATTATTATATTCAATACTTAGTATTTATCAAACCATGAATTGTATTTCTGTGTACTCTAGATTTTCCTACGTACTATTTCTTAGACTATGTTTTAGGATATTTTCTAAGATGGTTACTTTCTGTATTTATATTTTATTGCCTTCCTTGGGAGATCTGCATGTATAGAACGTCCTAGATCATATCTATATATCCTTAGTCTTTGTAATGTTTTATAACCCGGTAGTCATATTTTTTGGCACCAAAGAAAGTCCAAAAATACCCTAGACTCTAAATTAGTGTGTTGGGAGGTGCAGGTCATCACATTTGGTTTCAAAGCCAGGTTCTAAAATTCCTTAAGAACTATGTACGTATTGAGAGAATGTACTCGAAAAAGTTCCAAAAAAACATATTCCAAAAGGGTTTTCAGAAATGTTTTAAAAATGGGTTTCTAAAAAGTATACATACGTATAAAATCAATATAAAGTTTTTGAAAAAAAACTTATATGAGTATAATACGGAAAAACACTTTACCTTATTCTTGCCAATACTATTTATGGAAATTTTTCTAATGAATTCCTAAAACCACAGACAGAAAGGATGAGCAATCATGTTGGCTCTGGTGATACAACTGAGATTTTGGGTGTGGACATCTCGATTTGGTTCCACGGTATCTATAAGCAAGAGGACAAGCTTAACTCTAATAAAATATCTACGGAGTGAGTACTAGGTGTAGTTCCTGCCCACCCACCTACCGCCATTTTGTTAAGCTATGTAAGGACTTTACGAGCCTAGGAAGGAAGTCATATGTCGGGACAGAGTCATATATAGATGTGAGGAAGTAGATTCATACTTGTGAGAGGATTTTGGATTGGTGGGCCTTAAGGATGATGTTATGAAATAGCTTGCCACTTGGCATTTACAAAAGGATGCATTGAATTGACGGGATGTAGTAATTACTGAGATTGATGATGAAGAGATTACTTGAGGGAGTTTAGAAGACGTTTTAAGATGAAGTTTATGTCCAAGGTTTAAGAGGGAGTACAATTGGAGAAGTTTATTTATTTACAGCAATGAGAGATGATGGTGAAAGAGTATGTTAATAGTTCAATAAGTTAGCTAGCTTTAGGAAGGACCTGATCAATACCCCTCACAAGATGGCTCTAAAGTTCATAATGGGAACCTCTTTAGGATTTGGCCCTTAGTTATATTCTCATGGGGCAACTTTCAAGGGATTAGTGGAGATGGCTTAGCTGAATGTTGTTTCCAAGGAAGAAGTAAAGGGTGAGTCTAAGAAGACAGAAGGGAAGACATCCCAGCAGAATCAATACAAGGTTAGAATAGGACCTAAGGGAAAGATCTAGAAGCAAGAGATGTAGTGCAGGAAGTGAGGTAAGAAGGGTCATTTAGCAAGGGAGTGCAAGATGGATAGTTTGAAGATTAAGTATTATAACTGCAATCAATACGAGCAAATGAGGTGGGAATGTCCAACATCTTAGAAGATCTCTAACGAAGTGGTTTCAGCTTATGCACTGGACATAGTTCCTAGCCCAAGTGTGCCTCCAGTTGCGGACTAAGGGAAGAAGATCGTAATCGAAGGTATGTTAACTTTATCCGATTTATTTGTTTGTGCCTTATTTAACATAGGGCCATTACACTCAATTATCTCGAGTAGACTTGTGGATGAGTTACACTTAGACACTAGCATAGTTAAGGACGCTGTAATTATATCAAACCTTGTGGGGAGGATCGACTTATTTGTCTATGATGTGTAGGGGTTTGAAATTATTGACTTTGGGGGTCGAGTTTAATTATGATACTTTTGCCTTAGGATTTTCAAGGTTTGATTTAGGCATGCATTGAATGACAATGTATGGGGCAATCCTAGATTGTGGTAGGAAAGTTGTTAGGTTGGGTACTTGTAGTGGATGTAGTTAGAGGTTTTTTACGATCCAAGAGGTTCAGTTATCTTGGGTTACCTATATTTATTAGACCTGTCATATACCGAGTTATATTTAGTGTTTGCGGTTAGAGATAACCTAGATGTCTTTTATGAGGTTATCGGTCTCCCACCCTAGAGGAATGTCGAGTTTCGGATTTATCTTATGAAGAACGCTAGGTATATGCCTTACCCTTGAGGCATATGGCTCCAAAGGAGAGATGCGAATTGAATAAGCAAGTGAATGAGCTATTGAAGAAGTGCTTCATTTAGAGGAGTATTTGAGAATGGGGAGCACCAGTTGTCTTTGCCACTAAAGCAGATGGTTCTTTGATGTTTAGCATCAATTATCATGATCCGAATAAGTGGACAAAGAAGAATCGTTGTCCATTGCCCCGTATAAATAATTTCTTCAATTATTTAGTTGGAGCGAAGGTTTTCTCACAACTTGATTTGGCTACAGGACACCACCATTTGTGTGTAGTTGAGAATAGTATTCAAAAGATTTCTTTACGTACACCCAATGGACTTTATGAGTGGTTAATCATGCCTTTCTGACTGACCAATCCACCTGCCTACTTTGTTGGTCTGATAAGTTGAGTTTATAGAGCATTGCTTAACAAGTTTTTGGTATTTGCAGATGACATATTAATCAATTCAAAAGTGAGGAGGAGCACTGGTTGCATTTAGAAGAAGTGCTCAATACACTTCGTGAGCATAAGTTGAACGCGAAATTTTCTAACCATCACTTTTGACGTAATGAGGTATGCTTTTTGGGACATGTTGTCACTGAGAGTGGATTAGCAATCGATCTTAGTAAAGTTATTGCAATACATGATTAGCATGTATCAAAAAATGTCATGGAAGTGTGAAGTTTTATAGACTACTATAGGAAGTTCATTAAGGATTTTGCGAAGAACTCTACCGCTCCGACCCTTCTTACTAAGAAGAATTTACTTTTATCATGGGCGCGAAGGGTGAGGATGCTTTTATTAAGCTAAAGTAGGCATTGACCAGTGAACTTATTCTTGTGCTACCCAATGACATGAAGACATTCACAATATATACTGACACTTGAGGTATGAGAATGGGAGTAGTATTGATACATGAAAGGAAAGTGGTGAGCTATGCTAGTCAACAATTGAAGGTCCATGAGAGAAACTATTATATCCATGATCTTGAATTGACGGCCATTATCTTTCACCTAAGTCATGGAGACACTATTTATTAGGAGAGCAGTTTGAGCTGGATATGGATCATAAGTCTTTAGAGTATTTATTTTCCCAGAAGGATTTAAACTTAAAGCAGCAGAGATGGATGAATTTTTTAGAATCGTATAATTTCAATATTTCCCATACACTGAGAAAGGGTAATGTTGTAACTTATTCCTTGGGTAGGAAGCATGCGATGTTGAGTTCTTTGTTTCTAAAGTGGAAGCACTTGGAGTTCATTTTTACATTCGATTTTCTACCATCATCAAATATCACTCCGAGATTGTTAGCAACTTTGGATGTGCAGCCTAAACTTAAGGAACATATTGGGTCAAGTTAGAACCAAGACAAGAAGCTCTTGAGTATTTTGAGAGGGTTAGTAGAGGAGAATAGTCGTGTCATTTGAGGCATTATGTCATTGACTCGAAGGGGTGGTTATGGAGAGATGGTAGATTATGTGTTCCTTTCATTATGGATTTGATAAACATGGTACTAACTGGGTCTCATGGCTATAGGATGACCATTCATCCTGGAGGAGACAAAATATACCGTGACACGAAGAGAGTCTTTTATTGGTCGGGTGTGAAGAAGAATGTGGCAGAGTATGTGGCCCGACATATGACTTAAAAAAGGGTAAAGATAGAGCAGAAGAAGTCGGGAAGATTGTTGTTGTCATTGGATATTCCTCAGTGGAAGCAGGAAAGTATTTCTATAGACTTCATCGATGCACTACCTAGGAGTAGGAGAGGGAATGAGAAATTTGGGTCATTGTCGACCGATTGACCAAATACGCTCATTCATTCCAGTTAGGAGTACAAGGAATGGTGCATTTTTGGCAACAATATACATGATAGATATCATCAGGTTATAGGGAGTTTCTTCGACATCATTAGCGATAGAGATTCACTTTTCAATGATGAGTTTTGGAGGAGTCTACAGGAGGCTTTAGGCATCGATTTGAGTTTGAGTACCGCTTATCACCCATAAACTGGATGATAGATGAAGAGTGTGAACCAGGTGTTGGAGGGCATACTTCGGATGTGCATATTGTGTTTTGGAGGTTCATGGGAGGATCACTTTCCACGAGTAGAGTTTACCTATAATAACAGATTTCAAGCGAGTATTGGGATGGCACCATTTGAGGCATTGTATGGAAGACCTTATAGATCACTGTCATGTTGGTAGGCATTTCAGATAGGATTATTAGTGGATCGGATTTGGTGAGGGAGATATCAGAGAAGGTAGACTTAATTCGTAGGAGGATGAAAGCAACACAAGAAAGGTAGAAGTCATACGCTGACAGGAGACGCATGAATTAGATTTCGTAGTGCGGGACATGGTTTTTGTGAAGGTCTCACCGCTTAGGCTTGTTCTGAGATTTGATAGTCTGGGGAAGCTGGCACCGAGGTTTGTTGGGCCTTTTCCGATTACTGGTAGAGTTGGGAAGTTACCCTATAGGGTAAAGCTTCTTGTGAAGTTAGCGGGATATTTTCCATGTGTCACACTTGCGAAAGTGCCTACATGATACAGATTTGTAGTCGAGCTGAGTCAGAGGTGGAAGTAGAGAGGGAGTCACTTGTTTGTCATGCACCCACTTGTATTCTTGAGCATGGTATTAAGAGACTCTGCAACAAGGTTATCAAGCTTTTTAGGGTTCAGTGAGGAGACGACCCAGACAAGAGTACATATGAACCCGAAGAGAAGATCCGAGATACCCACCCACAATTCTTTTCTAGTATGATTCTGTTTTAGTCTAATAAGGATAAACTATTTATGTGTTAGGTTCTAGTTTAGTATACCCTATAGGTAGGGACCATTGGATGTTAGGAATGGTTGTGAAAGTGTCAATGGGACATGTATTGGATGATGGATGTTAAAGGATGTATTTCTTTGTTCTTTGCATATGTAGGCAAATATATTCATGAGTTAGCATACATACACATTGTTTTATTTCATTAGGTTATATGCATATGGTTGTTGCATATGGGTTGAATAGTTACGCATATATATAGGATTGCCAGCACATATTTACATATGATGTTGCATACATTTGGATATATGGCATAAGCACTTGCATTTTAGGCAGTCAAGTAGATCAAGAGACCGCCTAATTTTGCATTAGTATGGGTTCATATACATTTCACGCCTGCTTGTACATATTGCATTAGAAATTTTACTAAGGACAATGATTGTCAGTGGATGATGGATGAGTAGATGGTTATAGTTATTGATTGTTGTATGCATGAGTTAGTTTTTTCCATCCTTGGATATTTCGGGGACAAAATCCTTTTAAGGTGGGAGAACACAACACCTCAAAATTTTAAGCAAAAATTTAATAGAAGAACTAAATTTAAATATGATCAGGAAAATAACATAATTTTTATAAACATCCAAATCTGGCTAAGAAACTTTCACCGTTGTGTTCATAGCAATTTTCTGAACAATTTTCATATATAAAGTTTAAATGTAAGTTAATATGAAGAAGTTATTAAAGTTTGAAATTTGGAGATTTGAAATAATTAAATAAGAATAAATAAAATATTAAGTAACGGTTGACACCCTTGGTGGGCCGACCGACAAGAAGCGGTCGACTGTCCAAAACATAAGCGATCGACCAGTAGTTTCTTTATGGCTATAGTTTGGGTTGGTCGAACGACCTGATTTGAAAGATCTTTTTCTGAATGGTGAGATTAGGTCATATCTTTTGTGAACGGAGCAGATGGAACTGTATCTTTTTACGAATGGTCAGGATAGAGAATTGGTCTATAAATACATTGTTATACCCGACCTTAACTCATCAGAAATTAGTCTATACATCCGAACTCTGCCAAATACTTTTCTCTTCAAACAAAATTTCTTCAAACAAATTAAAATAAAATTTAAAAAAGAAGCAATTATGTCAAATCAAAAGGGAGATCTATACTAAACCAAGGTGGTTCCAAGCGCTAAAAGAAAAGGAATAGCTTTGGTTTGAGGTGAGCTAGTATATTGTTAGTTAGATGATTATATGCCATTAATTTTAGTTTTCGCTATCTGATTTAGGTTGTTAAAATTTTGAGAAAAGATTTAGGTTGTTAAAAATTGAATTGAGAACCCTGTTTGTTTAGATTTAAGACTTAACAGTAAATACAAATTGATGTTAACCTGTAAATTAAGAAATTGATAAATCTATATATACCCCTTTTTTCAAACTAATAAGAATTGATATAACATGTTGATGATGACGCTATCCTAGGTTAAACTATTTACTATGAACCAAAATCGATTATACTAAGAATGAATTTGAATATGAGTTTGGGTTCACAAATTATAGATTTACAGTAGTTAGGGTTACTATATAACAAATTGCTAAACTTCAAATTATGATGTTACCTAATAAAAATTTGACAGTAATAAAAGTTAACGCACGAATTAACACCCTGACCGGTTGACCGCACTCACTGCAGCAGCCGATTGGTTGACGTTTTCTGAGTGTAGTATAAACCTCGGCCTAAGGCATAGGTTATAAATAGTTAAGTAGTATATTATATATATATGGATGGATGTTAGTATAAGTAGGAAAGCTAGTTCCTTATGTTGACGACACTAGGACATTGTTGGAATGGATGTATGCTATTTATCCAGCGGGGGTCGACATTCGATTGGAGGCGAGTCTATCACAAATTGCACTCATAGGAGGTTCTATGGTGGACGTGAAACACTGACAATGATGTCTAGTGGGGCATGCGACCCGGCACCAACGGTAGGTCCTTGGTATTCACAATAATGCGACGTGATGTTGTGTTGTTGATAGATCCTTGCGTGATACGATAAGAGGCATTACATTACCATTGAGAAGTGGACATGAATGCAGCGAGGGTGTCATCGTCTAGGCGTTCCTTGTTGCTTTGATTGTAAATAGTTCTATGATCTTTCATTACAAAGGTTTATTAAGGGTGATTGGAAGAATGAATTCGAACCTTAGTGTAAGCAATAGTAGGGCGAGGGGACGAGAGAACTGAGTCACTCAACATTGTGGGACTATTACGAAACGAGTACTGAGCTCAGGGGTAGAAGGCCTACGTCAAGTCAATGGTTCCCTCATCCCAGTACTATTAGTTTCGTTTCGTTCGTTTCATAGAGGCTCGGTATACCAAACCAATAAACTCATTGAATAAATCCATTGGTAAATCAATATATTGATTAGTGGAATAGATCTTTCATTACCAAGTTGTTGATTGAAGCGCTTACGTTTACATAATAAGGGCTCCGCTCTTTCATTTGATGTCAGGATTGACTACAATGAGATACCCCGGCGAATCGGCATTGCGGCCTCCTCCTCGATGCGTAACTAGGATACATATAATTGTAGTTGTGGGAAATATAATCTTATGGTTAATATGATATGTGTAGTCGTAGTGTTGGAAACTTAGTCCCGTGGTTGAGAATTATAGGTAACCCTTATGTTAAAAATAGTTTCAGTATCTATTAGCCGATCATTAGTTGTCTTGAGGTTTGATTAGTTGTTTGACCCCTAGAATGAGCCTGCATAAGTCAATGTAGGTGTGTATTGAGCTAAACCCATTAGACAAATGAAATAAGTGGATACTTGTGGGACATTCTAGATCACATAAAGTATTACTAAAGTCAATTGGATGTGATCACCATATATTGATACTGTACTCGTTCACCGACCAACTCCTTTTCTTTCTTTTTTCCCCCACCGTAGTATGATTAGGCAGTAGGAGATGAGTTGAAATTAGTACGTGGAGAGGCGAGCTTATTGGAGTTTCTTATCATTTTATAGTACTCTCCATGTAATTATTATGGTATTCAGTACTTATCTGACCATGTATTGTATGTTCGTGTACTCTAGATTTTCATATGTACTGTTTCTTAGACTGTACTTTGAGATATTTTCTAAGGTGGTTATTTTCTGTATTTATGTTTCATTACCTTCCTCTATGAGATCTAAAAGTGTAGAATGTCTTAAATCATATCTGTATATTCTTAGTCTCTATAATGTTAACCCGAAAGCTCGTACTTCTTGGTACCGACGCGAATAAGAAAGTCACCATAGGCTTTGGATTTTTGTGTTGGGAGGTGTGCGTTATCAATGTAAAGGTGACCTCAGTCCCCTTCGACAATGAATTTTCTTCATCTTACTGCAGCTAAGTGTCTTGGGAAGCAGAAGAGGATGCCCTTTCCCTAACTTTATATTTAGCCATCTCCTTAACTCACTCAGTCATGTAGTAGGCGAGGGCTTCTTCAATTATTGTGGGGTCCCTCAAGAAGCTGAGGTCAGCATCAGCAGTGGTATCATCTAGGCAGTCGGCGAAAAATTTGGCACCTAACTGCAACATACATCTCAAAGAGAACCCGGTAAGTAATCTAGTTAAGTCTATCCTTAGACCTAGCCAGCACTTGGACCGTCCCCTCTAACTCTTTCCCCTTCCACCCTAGAGCCTTATCTTTCCTTTCCCAATCTTGATCCTTCAGCTTCAAAGCCTCCTCTGATGTCCTCGCCCTCCCCTCTACCTTCTTTTCTTTCCCCCGTTGAGCCTGTAGATCGACATCCACTCTTGCTTTTATAGAAGAAACTACGACAAGATCTTCTTTAAGGTTAGAAATTTGAGCAATGGATGAGGTCAGTCATCCTCAGGCCTCTTCCGAACCTCGGCTTTAAAAAGCCTCCACCTTTTATAAATTAGTCGTAAATAAGGGGATAATTGTTGAAATAAATCATCATTAAATAAAGAAAGAATGGAAGGAACTTACATAAGCCCAAGTTCTATCGATCTCGACGACAAGTTCGGGGAAACATAGTGTAGGCAACGGAAGTGCAATAGGATAAGATTGGGGAGAAGAAGCAATATAGGATAATCCAAAGCGGTGTGCTTTACCCTATTGGCAAGATCGATGTCGGGTCCTTCAGGTAGAGGAAAGAAGTGAATTTTCGGGCCTCGGAAGGATCAGAGAGGTGAGGTGGTAAGTACGTCCGAGGAAGGAAGAAAAGAGAAAAACAATTTATCAAAAATCAATTAGAACTTATAGGAAAACACCATTTAACAACTTTATTAGAATGTTTTATGAAGACCATGGAGTTGAATTAGATTTGACAAATAAATGCTCGAATCATGGATGCTTTGATAGCTTGTTATTTTATTAAAAAGGAAAATTTTGCTATTGGTGGAGAAGAAATTGGAATAAAAGAAGATGAAATAAGTTTAATGTTATGAATAATTGGTTCTACCCCTTATTTTCATAATTTGATACATGAAAAACCATTCCAAAGCATGTTTATAATTATACTCTTACTATTAATTTTGGTAAAAAATCATTTTTTTGTTAGAAGTTAAATCTGAACAATAATCGCATGTTTCAATGATCAAAAATAAATTTTTATGAAATTTTTTGAAAAACTGTAAAATATTTGAAGATTTCTTGGCAAATTTTTACAGCATGGAAACATCAAATATTTTCGGTGTTCTCTATAAATATCCTGAAACTTAAAAATAGAGATTGTATTTATAACATGTTTTTGGAAAGAGGCAGATGTGTACTTTGAAACTTAAAGAGGTTGTTTTACAAATCTTTCCTTCAATATTTGGAATGGCAGAATTGGGAAAGAAATTATTTCCTTTGGGATCAATTAGTAGGGCAAACTTAGAACAAAAGAAGAATCAAAATGTTGTTGAAAATGGAAGACTATAAACGTGAGGAAATTTTGTCATTCCTTCTACCAATGCACATAATAGTAACGTTCTTTTTTTCGAATAATCAAAGTCTCCTAAGTTGGGCATTTATTCCACATATATTGACTTTGTGGAAGATGAACTTGATCTCATGGCCTTTATCATTGAAGGAAAGTATAACAAAGAGCTTAACCAATATCATGAAATCTCTAAGAAAATTCTGGATGTATAATGCTAACATTAGTATGTGTTAATCGGGTTTTTAAACCATCAGAATTCAATAGGAGTTAGAACATTCAGAATATGATAGAATAACTCGAGACTCAACTAAAAACAACCAAGCAAACATGCCAACTGAAATCAAGGAAAATCAGTCAATAAAATACTAAGTAGATGGATCGCTGGCAACCATAGGGAAGCATCATGAGTCAATCAAATATCTCGCATCATGATTGATTACCACTTCTAAGCATGCTTGCGAAGTTTCATAGCATGCCAAACAATCTAGCTCGAGAAGAAAAGACTCATCTGATTCAAGTTGTTTGACCGAAAGCAGCTAAGTTAAAACAGACCTAGAGAACTCATACGGAGTCGGATTAACTTGAAATTTTTACTTAGAAGACATAAAAGAAGGCTCTTAGAAAAATTGGAATCGTTCGGAGGTTGTTTGATAAATCTCTAGTGACCTAACTAGATGAATCGCTAACAATCCATGTAGTTTGGGCCCCACAACCAGAAATTTATAGGTAGGTCCCACACATCCTCGAGAGAGTACCGAAAAAGTTTTGTCGAGTTTCGTTAAGTTTTGAGCGAGTTGTCTATGATTCTTCTCTGAATTGGGCCAGTTTGACCCATCAGGTCCAACCCATGACGATTGGGTCCCATGACCTATGATCCATAGAGGACGCTTTCTTTAACGATCTGTAGTTTTAACACTTTGAAAATGAGATATTTAATTATTTTAAATATTCAAGCGTATAAATTTCAAACTTAAACAATCATGTTTTATATGATAAATAAGAATGTAAACATATTTTTTGATATTGAATAAAGATTTTGGATTCCCATTGTAAAATTGACAAAAGTCGGATTTTGGTAAAGTAGGATAAATATTCGAGAAATTTGTTTAAAGGATAAATAATTCCCTTTAAATATATATATATAATTGATACCAAACTCATTTAATAATAATAGTAATTTAATTTATAATGGTTCTATAAATATATAGAACTTGTTCTAATAAAAGTTGACAAATTTCGTCGCATATCGATAAATCGATGTCGTATTTTTATAAACAGATTTGGATATTGTTTTATATTATTTTATAAGTCAATACTTATTTTAATTATTTAAATGCAATAAAAAAAATTTTGAAGTTTGGTTTACATGAATAAATAGTTTAACTAAAAGGTTAAAATGTGACCGTAAACATTTTGTCGAAAATCAACGTTTTGTCGATTAAAGGTTAACGCAACGTTGTCGCACCTTTATTAACATGTTTTACATATATATTACAAGTTTTAATAACTAAATATGTTTAATTTTGCTAAATAGGATTAGAAAACTTCTAGAAGTCATTAGTAAAAGTAAGTAAGAATTAACAAAAATAAGAAAAGTAAACATCAAATCACATCAAATCAAAATCCAACAAAATAATTACTTTTATTTACTTAATCTTTAAGTGACTAAGATAAAGTAAGAAGTGAAAGGATGATGTTAAGTGTTGAAAATATAGAGTTTTCTTTAGGTTGAAGTAAGCTAAGTTTGGTAATTTGGTAAGAGGTTATTTTGGTAAATTTACCACTTCTTTCTTTTTCTATAAATACCCACCTCCTTCTTCACTTTCATTCACATTTCTTCTTCTTATTTTCTCAAGATTCTTCACCTTCTTCCTCTCCTATTTAATGGATACTATGCAATATATAAAGAAATAATGTCAAAACATTTACAAAATATTCAAGAGAAATCAACGTTCATCCTCTTCAAATCAAACTCTTCTTTTCTCCATATTTTACCTCTTTTCTCTTGGCGATAACTTCTTCAAAACTGAACCAAAATGTAAATTTTTTTTAAAATCATGTAATTTTTTAGTGGCTACAACTTCCATGTTTGCCACTTTGTCTTATTCTAAAATTAACCATGTCAAAAATCCACTTTTTCTGGTGCATTCTTTGGCCCAGTTTATA
The DNA here is from genome assembly GCA_030765085.1 of Allium cepa. Lineage (NCBI taxonomy): Eukaryota > Viridiplantae > Streptophyta > Magnoliopsida > Asparagales > Amaryllidaceae > Allium > Allium cepa. The sequence goes on from CM060931.1 coordinate 116,487,480, forward strand.
AGCCACGGAATATGCCATTTTGTTTTGATCATAACTTGATCATAACAGATCCAAATTAAGAAATAGTTTTTTTAAAACTATAGTAAATTCCAGTGGCTACGACATTTATGTTGATCACTTTTTCCAGTTTAGAAATTTCGTATACTTGAAACTCAATTCTTTGAAGTGCATTTTTGGGCTTCATTTTTGTCAATCCAACTATACATTTTCTTCATTCTATCATATCTCCCTCAAAACTACATGAATTCTAGTAGTTATTTTTTCCAAATTCAATGGAAAATAATTTTAAACAACTTTATAGTTTACCATTTTTCTAAATTTTGAGATTTAAAGGGCCTAAAACCAGATAAAAGATAACCTATTTTTCAGATCTAAATCTTGAAAATCCAAGTTCAAAGTTCTACCACTTCTCCTCTATACTTTCGGCCAACCTCCATTTCAAGCATTGGCCAAGCATTAGGAAGGAGGAATTTGAGCTTATTTTCATTTAGTTCCAAAGTATGGTATGAAGTATGCGTTAGATATTAAGTTCCTTGCCTTAAAGTTGACGGAGTGGAATCCGACGTAAGTTATTCTTATTTTAAGTTCATTAAAACCATTGCTAAGTTGAAAGAACTTTAAGTGTTATTTAATGCTTATTTACTTCATTTTCTAAAACAATGATTTGATTTCCTTCCTCGAAATTATGTTTGGATAGTTAATTAAGTAATTTAAAATTTAGAAGTTAAATACTTAATGGGGTATGCGGAAACAACCAGTATATGTGTTTCGTCTGTGAGATCCAAGGAGACTTGGGCAAGGGATGGAACATGTCAAAGGGAAAGTTGTTTGCTAGTGTTTAAATGGGTTATGGATTAATTAGTGAAGTGTTGGTTGATTAGAATTTTGGTAGAAAGTTAATCGCTTTGGATTATAGTGAGAAACTCTATTTAACATCTCTATTTACATATATACAAGTTTGATAACATGTTATTATTGCTATGGATGCTTATATATGCTTTGATCATCAAGTATTGATTATTTTATATGATTGTTAAATTGTTTTACCAAGTCACGTTAATACACGTCGATAAGCACAAAGGAAATCACTTTCCTTTTGTAAATGAAATGGTGTATATGGAATGCTTAAATCTTTTGAAAATAGTTTTAAAATGAGTGAAAAATGTTTTATAAACATTTAAATATGTTTAAAATAAATAAATAAAATCAAGATTTCATCTTGTACATTTTAAAATATGTCCAAATCAATTTTCTTGAAAAATCGAGCTTTTGTAGTAAAACGACCGAAGTTTAAAATTGATATTTTAAATGTTCTAAAAATATGAAATGAATTCTAAAAATATTTTAAAATGTTTTAAAAGAGATTTAAGTTGAAAATATGGATTTCTAAATGATATAAAAGTCGTTTCGAAGAATACAGCTTTTAAAACACTATTTGCAACATTTTTCACAACGCTTTTCGCAGCAGATTTTAATAACTTTTGAAACGTAGTTTTAAACTTAACGATTCTTTCCTATATATTTTGTGAATGATTTTAAAAGAATAATTATGTCAATTAAAGATGATTTTGAAGTTTTATTGAGAGTTTGAATAAATGGGTAAGAGGAATTGTTTATACCACTTAAACAAAAAGTGAAGAAGATTGAATATATTAACAAACTGAGTAATGCGGAAACGACTAGTACATTTTCCCCACTTATGAGATCTGGCAAGATAAAACAAATGTTTAACTAAGGTTAGGCATAGAGCAACCAGTGCCCTAAACTTACCTGGCCTATGTTTTCTTTTTTAGGCAAGGGGTGGAACAGATCGAAAGGAAAACCCGGATGCTCTAAAATAAAAAGATTATATTAAGTTTTCAAAATAAAAGAAGATCGGTATTATCCAAAAATTTAAGAAATCTCCAAAATGAATAAATTACGAGTTTGATTGCATAAAGATAATCTTCTTATACTTGGTATTAAAATTTGTAACGACCCAAAAATTTTAGGGATTTTATTTATTAAATTATTGAAATTTTGGGAAATTTTAAACCATAAAATTTGAAAATAAAAATATATTATTTGGAATATGTCTATTTAAACATAGTAACTGGAAAATTCTCATCTGTTAATATTGAAGTTTATTTTATTGAGTAATTTTATTTCAGTTTAAATCAGTTAAAAATGGACGACGATAAAATATTTTTCAAAACCAAAATATGTCAACATAAGAAAATTTATTTAGAACACTCTAAATCAGACTGCGAAATTCGTTTCACGAAATTCGGACGTTTCTAGCTCCATTGGGATTTTTCCGTATGGAATGGCAAACGTATATCGGTACCGATTATTGACTTTTGATCGGATGATCGTACCACTAATATTTGTATGCCGCTTTGATCGTCTCATCGCGCTGATCTCTTTGGTTTATTTATTTCTGTATTTTGAGGTTCGGTACGCGACAGAAATAATAAAACTGTGCATCGTATCGGTACCAAAATTGAGACTGTTAACATCCCTGCCTTTTCAAATCTAACGTGCAGCCCAAGGAATCAAATTTATTGCTTCAATAATTTTTCCGGAATCATCGGAACGTTGCTATTTCATTACTTTCCAATATTGGTGGGTGACTTTTGATTTGGCTACAATATTCATTTCAGAGAAATTATATATATATATATAAGTCCTTTACTATAGCTTTCTTTCTTCCTTCATTCTGGCTCGTTCCTCCCTTTCTATTTTGTTCTTCCATCATTTTCTTCCTCAGTAATGATACTGCCTATAACCGCAATCACCACCATACACACAAAACTCTCTCCTTCCCTCCACCACCGAAGTCACCGCATCCCCGACCTCACCTCGCCGTGCACTGCCTCTCTACCTCCACCTGTCATCAGACCTCCAACGACTTCCAGATCTCCCCTCTCCCCAACCGAAACCTCCCCACCTCCTTGTGTTCCGCACCGAGCTCCCGCAGCCACTACCCTCCTCCCTCTTCACCAATCGCGGCTCCCATCACATCACATGCTCGGTCTTCACCCTTCTCTTCCCCTTGTCCTTGTATGGTTGCATATATATGTAAGTATTCGTGTGTTTACAAAAGCTATTTATTTATATATATGATCTGGGTTTTTTTCATACGTATATGTTATGTAGGGTATTGATTTATGTTTAAGGGTATATTTGTTATAAATATATATATGATGTGAATATATTTTAATATATATAGTATGCATAGGATAAAGCGGCTAAGTGATGATTTGGTTTTAAAATGTACATATATATAATATGTATATATAGATCTGGTAATTGAAAGGAGATGAGTTATAAGTATATAGTTTACAGTGGATTATATTATAAAAGTAATGTATATATATACACACTTTTATTTCAAAAGCATAGTCTGTTGTCCTTTTTAGTTGTTTGTGATTTTATAAATATATATATTTTATTATATACAGGATTTTAAATTTAATGTTTAAATGAAATCGGTTACTGTAATTTTATATATAGTTTATATTTTGTCTGGTTAGGCAGTGCTATGTGAATTTGTTTATAACATATATATATATATATATATATATAGAATTTGCTGCTGACAATTTTAAGTTCATATTATATATATTATTATATTATTATATAGTTAGATGTGTGTACTATATTATGTGTAGTAGTTGTTGCTCTAACATCTTTTGAAGTATTATTTATTTTGTTTATATACAACTGCTTTGTTATATATTGTCTATATATATAAGTATATTATACGACAGTGGTTATACTTCAAGTATACAGTATATACGTATATAGCAGCTTCGTGTGTGTATATATACACACACACATATCTGCATATCTTGTTAGAAGATGCCAAAGTTATATTTTAGTTTATATGCATTATATTATAAAGATGTTTATGTGGTTATTTATTTATAGCTTGTGTTACAGTTGGCAGTATTTCAAAGTTAGTTGTTATATATGTATTTGTGTTATGTGCAATAATATATTGTGTACACATTTGTTTTACAGATTATAATATATAATGTGTACGTTATATATATATATATATATATATATATGTATGTATGTATGTATGTATGTATGCATGCATGCATGTATGTATGTATGTATGTATCGTATTTCTATATTTCAAATTATTGTATGTATATATGTTCGATTTTTTATGTGTTTTAGACATAGCAATTTGAAACGTATGGTATAGAGATTTTATCTTTATATGGGTTTTAATTAAATATGTATTTTTAAATAATAATAAATATGTAAATTATTTCAAAAATATGTTTAAATTGACTTTTAGAAAATTTATGTATATGTAATATATCCCGTTCATGGATCTATGCTATTTTGACGGACATTCTCAATATCAAATCTATCACAGCAAAATCCTAACTGGACGATGTCCCGCTCGCTTGATCGGTATGCTTTTCTTTGTCAAATCTCTCTCTAGCCTCCAAAGGTGATCAGTCACTCACGATTAACGTTCTTGTATTTATTAAATTTGATGTAAATTGAAACGACAATTAAAATATGCTGCTGTAGTTATTTAAATTGTTATATATACTATTATCTGTAACTGTTCACCTACAGGATATGACACCATATCCTGTGTTTATATTATATTGTTATTGATGATATATGCTTGTTATTATTATTATCATATCTGTTATCACTCTGCAAGTCTCCTGTTAGTATAGAATTCACTATGGGTTGAAATAATACATACCCGAACGATCTGCAGAATAGAAGAAATGGTTATGGGTTGAAATGATAGACCCAAGCGATTTTCAATTGAATTAAATTTGGGATTGCACCTTGAATGACATATACCCGTATATATATATTTAAATTACGAATTGAAATGATAAATATCCGTATCACTTGACCATAGGATAGAAAATTTTATACAAACACCGTTGGTCTATATATAAATATTTTGAAAATAAATTCTATGATTTTGAAAAGAAATATATTGTTTTAATAAATATTGATTCTTAAAATATTATATATAAATGATATTTTGTTTATAGATTTAATAATAATATTTAATTTAATTAAGACTGATTTAATTAATATATAATATGTTTAAGTATTTATTTAAATTTATAGTTCAAAAATAGATTTTTGTAAAAATTTGAATAAGTTAAGGTAAGGATAAATTTGTAGTTATTTAAAATTGTATTTAATTAAGAATTTTATTTAATAAATCAATTTGAAACTTATTGAGACTTAAGATATGATTTTATAACTTGATTTTGATTTGAGTAGTTTAATGAATATTTCACGTTTAAATAAATTGAAGGAAATATTTAGAAAAATGTAATTTAAGGTTATTTAAATGATAATGAATTTATTAAATGAATATTTCCAAACTAAATAATAATGAAGTTAAAAAAAGATATATATATATATAGGAAATTATCAATTTAGTTTTGAAAGTGTTATAATTTGGGAATATATATATATATATATATATGAAATGGAAATTATATTCTAGGTTGAAGTATAAATCATTTTGAAATGACCACGGTGTTAGAATGATGTTGGATCGTTATTGCATATATTTCTATATAGTATATAGTTCCATAGACCCTTAGAAGATGGTTATCCCAAACATCCTCTGAGTTACTTGTATTTCAATTGATATTTCACTTGAGTTGCATTTATTGATATAAGAATGTTAATCCTAACTCGAGCGTTTTGTGTTTTGCTTATGCTCGGGTCAGACTGAGTAATTCAGCATTTGAAACTCGCCTTTGGAGTTTGGAGCTTCACTTGGAGACCTAACTATCAATTCAGCTTTCAGCTTTTCCAGTTGATTTATTCAGAGATATCATTTGTCGTATCCAAGACCGCAGTGTATTTGAGATATTCTGCTGTATTTTATTTCTAACTCTGATGTTTATATCGTAGCGCATTGAACTACTATTTATCTTTTCCGCCGTGTTATTGTTATATTACTCTATGTATGTGATTCTATGATTGATATATTTACTGTATATGCTGAGTTTTGTCAAATTTAAATTAACAATTTGATATTTTAAGCAATTCAAATCCGACATGTGCGGATGCGAATGGTTGAAAATACCAGGTCGTTACAAAATTCAAAGAGGAAACTCGTCTTATTCATGGAATTTAAAAGGTGATTTCACCGTTATTCCACCCATAGAACTTGTTGAATATGGAAAATGATGTTGAGTAAAATTAGAATGATTTATGTTATCCTATTTACTCCAAAATGTTCTGTAAAAATTGATTTAGGATTTATCGTAAATGAGTCTTAAATAACATTGTTTTTAACCTGTAACATCCCGCTTTTTCGCACGATTCAAACAGACACACATGCCAATTCAAACCATACGGAAGGGCGGATTGTTATGGGGTAAATAAGGAAATAGAGAAGAAATAAAACAAAATAGAATCTCACAGCGGAAGGATAAAATATAATAATAAAATATTCAGTTTATAAAACTGTTTACAAAACATTTGATTCTTCTTTATACAATTAAATATCAGAGTTCACATACCAATAATATCAATGCAGCGGAATACAGTGTGAGTGTAGTGCAATACTATAGAAAATAGTAATACAAATCTTCGTCTTCATCCTCCAGAGCTAAATCTTCAAATCCTGAAACGCTCGGACTGACCCGAGCGAATTTGAAAAGACAAAAACACTCGAGTCAGAACTAAAAGATCTTATGTGAGTTAAATTAACAGAAATAAATATGAGTACAGTAACTCAAGAGATGCTCGGGATTTACATCTCCTAAGGATCCGTTAAACTATTTACTATGTAGTATATTGCGCTACTATAGTAGTGTCTATTCATAAAATAAACTTACTTTTAAATAGCGTTAAGGGGTTACCCATATAGCCCTTAACACAAAATATATTCCCATAGTCTATACAGTACCGTAATCTCCCCCGTACTGGGCGTCGTCAGAGGGCACTCCATAGGTATGGTACAAAAACCAAAATCGTATAAGGCGCGCTAGGGTAGGTGACACGGCACAACTAGGCAATGCGAGGGTAGATATACCAATTGCTATCCGGGCTGGTGGTAACGCGTAGCCGCAGCTACCGCCCACCTCGAACTAACACCCCCAAATCAAAGAAATCAATAGTGGCCACCGAATCAATCCAAAGTCAGAGTATAGTATCGAAGGAGTGCGTTCGATCAGAGGAATGACCTCATTGGCCCGAGAATCGCTCCTGTTTTAGCCACCTTATGCCAACTCACGGGAGTCGGGTCCACGTATTTACCTTACAGGAACCGCCGCCGCCAACCTACTTCATTCTGGAATCTCCACCGCGTACACGGTTAGTCAAAGTGGTTTTCGGTAACGACAGAGAGTATGTCCATATCCGATCCCGGTCTCTTCGCCAACCAATCGTTATTATAACACCGCGGTCATTTAAAATAGTTTATATTTTAAAACCAGAATAAAAATTCCATTTCAAAACTATGAATATGATATCATCTTAAAACCCAAAACAATATGATATCATTTTTTTTCCAAATATATTTCTTTTCCAAAATCATACTGCTTTAAAATTTAAAATATCTGGAAACCAAATATTTGACTTATACTTTCAAAGCATAATATTTCGAAATTCATATATTTTAAAACCATAACTTCTAAAACATGAATGGTTTGGATATTCAACGAATGTAAAATAAATGGTTTAACTTTTAAAGTTACTTTGTAAAGAAAAATAATTTCCATGGCTTTTCAAATACATTTCTTTATTTAAAGTTTAAACCATAATTTAAATATCACTTCAAGTTCCAAAAACCCCTTCAATTTCTATATATATATATATATATCCATTTGGAGCATTAATATTTCAAAACTAAAGTTGGATTTTCTTCTTTCAACAATTAATATTCTATTACTTAGTATTGAATATTCATATAAATTCCATAAATAAAACTCCAATTTCTAGCAATTAAATATTTTCTCAAATTTACTTTGTACTAGAATTTTCATTTTTAATTCATCTTGGAAAATCCAGTTATAAATATCATACCTTAAAATTTCCAAACTTAAACATATAATATGAATTATCAAATTCCATTTTCTCAATTTTTCATTTTTATTCAACAGGTTTATACACAACTTAATTTTCAAATTTTTAACTTCATATGTATATATATCGAAGAATAATATTTTATACAATATCAAAATCAAATTTTTATAAACCGTATCCCATCCAAACCATAGAAATCACTTTAAATAATTTATATATAGACCGCAGTGCCTGTATATAATTTTCTATCCTATGGTCAAGTGATACGGATATTTATCATTTCAATCCGTTTAAAAATAAAATTTTGCGGTTGTATATCATTTCAAACCACAATCCCGAATGAAACGAAAAATGTATGATAACTTGCAGTTTAATGATATAAAATAAAACATCCATTCATCAACATCATCCATCCTCCAAATCACAATCATCATCCAATAATAATTCAATATCAGTATATACATCTGATAATATATAACAGGTAATAACTGGCAGTTATATTCAAAAATGAATTTAACAACTATTAAACTAATAGTTTATATGCAAATAAATAACTATAATTGTCAATTTATACGCAGTAATAAAATTTATGAACAGTTAAATTAAATTAATGCGATTTAACAGAGATAAGGAATAAAACATGTCAAATAGTCATAAATAAATTTCTACTCATATCTAAAATCAATTTAACAAACATAAGAAATTTTATAAATTGTAAGCGGGTTAAAACACTCACCTTTTGAATTTAAATCGAATTTAAATCAGATTTAAACCCAAAAATTCGACGGTCTCCAAATCTGTCCAAACCTGCGTCATCAGATCCGGAATTTAAATACGATCCTAACAAAAAAAATCGCGCATGAAACCGAATTCTTATGTAAAAGTTATAGCGATTCGAAACGTTTGAAACAAAATAAAATAAAAATAAAACTAACCAAAATAATAGCCACACATGCAATCCTCTTCACGCGCCTGGAACGAAACCAGTTCACCACGTTCGAACCCATGAATACGTCCATTGACCGGACTTTGACCATCGATCGCATCCACCTCCGGCCACCGTTCATCAAGCTCCCATCACCACTAGCCTGCCCTTGCCGAGCCGCCTCCATCCCCCTAGGTCCGGCCCTCTCCAGTCACGGTCGGCCGCCACCTATAGCCTAGGCCCGAAACCCTAATTGCAAAATCTACGACGATCTAGCGGCTAACCAACCATGAAACTCACATGGATGCGATCCCCTCAGCCCTCTCCACAAACCCCAGAAACCGTTTGACGATCTGACGAAGTTTGTTACGGCGATGATGTAAGGCCGAAAATGATTTGAATTTTTCTGGACAAACGATAGCTCCAATCGAAAAACAGATATCACCACTGAATTACGCTCATCGAGAGCATTGACATATATATATTTTTTGAATTTTTAGGAGGACTTTGAATTTTCCTTTGAATTTTGAATTGAAGTAGATCTAGGTTTCGCAACCATTGAGGAAGAGAAAGAGATGAAGAAAAATGAACGTACAGCCAAATGACAATAGAAAGGAGGCTAGGGTTTATCACAGCATATTTATAGACAAATAGAAGAAGGCTAGGTGGGCACGAATTACGAACGTGCTAAACGGTAGTTGGCCCAAAAAGTCCGTTATGACCCCGGAACGAAATTTATTAAACCCATATATCCAAATAGGTATTTTAAAATATTCTGAACGCGATGGAAACAGTTTCACATCCAAATTTGATCGTATGAAAAAGTTATGCTGAAAACAAAATTTCTAAATTGATTTCAAATTGATTTTAATTAAATCGATTTCAAGGCGTTTCGCGTCCATACGATCAAACGACAGGTCCGATCGATACGAAACTTGAAACCCTACAATAATTCACCGATACGGATCCGATGAAACTGGTTTCGTTGAAATCCGAGTCCGTGACCAAAATGGCTATTTTTATATTAATTAAATAAATAGGCAAATAAATTAATTAAATTCAATCTTTAAAATTTCGACTTTAAAAATTGAAAATTTTATCACTTTTATATTTTCAATTTTGTTACAACAATTTAAACAAACCCAGATATCAATGTCAAGTAAATAAATTTATAAATTTCAGTGTTTGAATTCAATTACGGTAGATTCAGATATTGTAAATTCAAATTCCCAAGAATTTACTTAAATTTAACTTTGACTATGACCTTATAGTTTACTGCGTATTATTACGTTAATTAATATAACTTTACGTTTATTTCAAATATACCAATTACAACCAAATAAAACTTTTCAATTGTTTTTCATTAATAGGTATTTCAATGAATTAGTTAGTATTCGACTTGCATAATATTTAATTCTAACCGCTGCAATAATTAAGCTTTATTTTAAATTGGATTTAGATGGAAGGATTTGTTTGCCTTTCCTTAACTACTATATTCAAAAATTCTGCCTTTCTTTGTATTACTACTATTTCCATTTATATTGAAATTGTAAAACATATTAAAAAAATTAGAATCTCAAATAAGCTTATTCAAATAGGTTTCATCCTTTTAAATTAACTTATGAAGCAAATATGCATTTTAGTTGCTAATTACATTTACTCTTTACAATTACAGTTCTTACCCACATAAATGAGACAATCAATTTCATCTAAGTGTAATTGTCTTCAAATATTTTGATAACTTTATTTCCATGCCTTAAAATATAACGACTGTTAAATAAAATCTTAACATTATTTACAATTATTACCTTAATTATTATTAATGTAATAAAAAAATTAAAATTATGGTAGCTGATCCAAACTTCAAATTAACAAACTACCACAATAGGCAACGTACAGTTACTAGTTGATTTATATTTATTAAAAATTTAATTTCAATCTTAATTATCAATAAGTAACGTACCATAAATATTATCGTTACCCTTATCATATAAATAAGCTCTTATTACTCACAATTACTATATTAATTTGGATTGCACTACATCTTATTCATCACTTGCTTAAACCTAAATTCCTATTTCATTCATAAATGCTAAAATAAATCAATTATTACATAATTTCTTTTATTAATATTCATGCTATTCATGCTATTCATGTTTAATTCAATTCCTTTGCACATAATTCATTTACTAAAGTTCACGATTATTTATTTACCATACAATCACCTTCCCATTCACATTTTAATATCTACCCACAATTATTTCAATTCACTATCTTATATTAATGTCATCAAAAATTCTATTCATCATTATAAACTTTAAAATCTATATATGTTTATTGATTTATTTCTATTTGCCTTATGTTCCATTCTTAATTTAGTATGACAACCTAAAGTACTCCATTCAATCGACAGTCCTTTTCAATTGTTAATACTTAACTTAAATTTCTACGGTTGCATTCCATCTGCACTTCCGTTACTTATGATAATAATTAGTAACATTTATGTCATCAACCCATCATAATTACTTACCCTTAATTGAGTTTGATTTCCAAATAAATTTGCTGACCCTTAATTAGGCAATTTATAAAAGTTTGTCATCATACTCATAGTTCTACGCTTATGCTAAGTCTTAAATTTCAATAAATTTATAAATTTTGAGATGTTCATTAGAGTTTACAAATTTATTGACTTGCAATAACAGGATTCCTTAATCTATTCCAATTTATCGTTCACAATCTTTTATTGCATTAAATCGGTTTAATACTATCATAAATTTCTCATATTAAATTTTATATCCAGGTAAGAATTATTTTCCAACTTACTTCATTTGAATATTATACAAATTTCTATATAAATAAGTTTTTAAGGCATCATTCATATAATTTATTTTAGCCTTTATTTCAATATTTGTTTATAAAGTGAAAATTTTTCCACTAAATTAAATTACAAAGCTCATAAATCCAACCTAGTTAAATCCACGAATTATACGGGTCGTTACACTCTCCCCCACTCAAAACTTTTCGTCCCCGAAAAGGAAAAAGAAGGGAGAAGAAAGAATTAAATAACAATACATCTTATTCAAAATTTTAAATTTATAAACAATAATTTACTAAATTTATTACCTTAAATAAAATATACCCGTTTTATAATCATTATATCTTTTTATACTTTGATAAATAAAGTTTGGAAAGCATTTTCAAATAATCTCTAAGTGGTTTCAATCACAACAACAAATCAATCCAACAACCATCCATTTCAACAAACAGCATACACAACAAATATAAAACAACCATATAATCAAACAAACAAATAGTTGTTCGGGTTCAAAACTTGAAATGGTACGGAATGAAAAATAACTATCCAGTGCATCATTTACTCAACAGTCTTAGAAGAGACGGAATAGATTATTTATTCATCCAACTACTTCAAATTTCCTTACCCGACCAAACCATAAATCAAACAATAACAATTCAACCAACCAGTCAATTAACTCATTATAAATTTTTATTTCATACATTAGCTGTTTGATCTTTTCTTTCATATAACAGTTTATCTTTTATTTTCTTAAACCCTTTTTCTTAAGTTTACAATTCATACCACATAAATTATCCTTTTATAATTTACATTTATATCTAACAACTTCAAATTTTTTTATTTCTCATTCAATGGTTGTTTCCTTATTTCTACTTATTACTTACCATTATTCATTTTTATTTATTCAGGTTATGTAAGTCTCTTTTATTGGTATTATATTTAATGCACTTCTCAATTTCAATCATTTATTTAATGCTTACATTTCTATTATAATTAATTATAGTAACCCTTTTTTAATTACACTTAAATTCTTAACCTTATAATATCCATTCTCATAAGTAAAAGATTTTATTTATTCATTAACTATGGTTTGCAGTCATTTATTTATATTACCTACTTCCCATTATATTCAACTAGTAGTATTTAAATCATACTTAAGTTTATAACCCTACACATCAATCTTTATTTATTAAAGAATTTCATTTTATTTACTTAAGTTTGAAATCACTTATTTATAATGCTTCCTTTTTACTTTTAGTAAAATTTCAATCATAACTTAAGTTTATACCATTAAATTCTCATTTAATATAACAATTCATTGAATACTTCATTATTTCCAAAACTTCTACTTGTATACTATTCTATTTCAATCTTTTATTTAACATTTCAACTTTTCATATTTGGTAAGTTATATATGTTAAAGAAAATGCAAATGAACTTATACAAGTTTCATCTCATCCTTTAATTATGTTCATTGTTCAATAAATCTTTACCTTTTCTTATAAGTTAAAATTTTAACTTCCTTTATAACTTAGCATTAAAGTCTCTTATTCTATTTAGGTTTCAATTCTTAATTAAATTCTGTTTCACTACCATAAATGAAACAATTAATTAATGGAAATTTTAGAAGTAAATACCGGGTTAAATTTCAATAGATAAATATATCTTTATAACTTATATACCTCTAATTATAATTAAAACAGTTAAACCTTTAGATATTTTCAAAACAAATCTGCAGTAGAATTCACTACAGTAGCCTTTCCTCTTCGAAACTCGAAAATGAAAGTCGATGATGCGGTCGCCATCACCGAAGTTATTTTCCAGCGACAGAGAGGAAAGTACAAAGCTTATTTCTACAAAATCTTCTTTAAAATAATTTTTCCTAATTATACTAAATATTTATATAAGAAAATACTTATAAACAAATTTATTATATTTCATAAATCCTTTGAAAGCAAATTTTCAAACATCCCGGACTTAAGTCCTAAAATTTCCAAATTTCATTGATTTTATTTTCAATCTTATTTTACCTATTATATATAAATTTTATTCCTAACAACCAATCTATTGCACCCAAATATATATATATATATATATATATCTTTTGGAAAATTTATTTTATATATATATAAAATATAATAGGCAAAATTATTTCATTTACCTATATTAAAAACAAATATTATGTCGGTCTGTCCTATTAAGTGTTTAGAAATCCCTATTGATGTCATAGCGTCCCATGCACCAACCAGAATTTATAAATACAAAACGGAACAGATTAACACAATATTAAAATCTTTTTATAACACTAACAAATACGCTCTCTCATATATATACACTCAGCGACTCCCATAGGGTATTACTACCCTATTAACAAAGAGTCAAACCCCACAAAGCTAAGGTTTATCGCTAAACCAAAGCTCTAATACCAACTTGTAACATCCCGCTTTTTCGCACGATTCAAACAGACACACGTGCCAATTCAAACCATACGGAAGGGCGGATTGTTATGGGATAAATAAGGAAATAGAGAAGAAATAAAACAAAATAGAATCTCACAGCGGAAGGATAAAATATAATAATAAAATATTCAGTTTATAAAACTATTTACAAAACATTTGATTCTTCTTTATACAATTAAATATCATAGTTCACATACCAATAATATCAATGCAGCGGAATACAGTGTGAGTGTAGTGCAATACTATAGATAATAATAATACAAATCTCCGTCTTCGTCCTCCAGAGAAAAATCTTCAAATCCTGAAACGCTCGGACTGACCCGAGCGAATTTGAAAAGACAAAAACACTCGAGTCAGAACTAAAAGATCTTATGTGAGTTAAATTAACAGAAATAAATATGAGTACAGTAACTCAAGAGATGCTCGGGATTTACATCTCCTAAGGATCCGTTAAACTATTTACTATGTAGTATATTGCGCTACTATAGTAGTGTCTATTCATAAAATAAACTTACTTTTAAATAGCGTTAAGAGGTTACCCATATAGCCCTTAACACAGAATATATTCTCATAGTCTATACAGTACCGTAATCTCCCCCGTACTGGGCGTCGTCAGAGGGCACTCCATAGGTATGGTACAAAAACCAAAATCGTATAAGGCGCGCTAGGGTAGGTGACACGGCACAACTAGGCAATGGCAGGATAGATATACCAATTGCTATCCGGGCTGGTGGTAACGCGTAGCCGCAGCTACCGTCCACCTCGAACTAACACCCCCAAATCAAAGAAATCAATAGTGGCCACCGAATCAATCCAAAGTCAGAGTATAGTATCGAAGGAGTGCGTTCGATCAGAGGAATGACCTCATTGGCCCGAGAATCGCTCCTGTTTTAGCCACCTTATGCCAACTCACGGGAGTCCGGTCCACGTATTTACCTTACAAGAACCGCCGCCACCAACCTACTTCATTCTGGAATCTCCACCGCGTACACGGTTAGTCAAAGTGGTTTTCGGTAACGACAGAGAGTATGTCCATATCCGATCCCGGTCTCTTCACCAACCAATCGTTATTATAACACCGCGGTCATTTAAAATAGTTTATATTTTAAAACCAGAATAAAAATTCCATTTCAAAACTATGAATATGATATCATCTTAAAACCCAAAACAATATGATATCATTTTTTTCCAAATATATTCCTTTTCCAAAATCATATTGCTTTAAAATTTAAAATATCTGGAAACCAAATATTTGGCTTATACTTTCAAAGAACAATATTTCGAAATTCATATATTTTAAAACCATAACTTCTAAAACATGAATGGTTTGGATATTCAACAAATGTAAAATAAATGGTTTAACTTTTAAAGTTACTTTGTAAAGAAAAATAATTTCCATGGCTTTTCAAATACATTTCTTTATTTAAAGCTTAAACCATAATTTAAATATCACTTCAAGTTCCAAAAACCCCTTCAATTTCTATATATATATATCCATTTGGAGTATTAATATTTCAAAACTAAAGTTGGATTTTCTTCTTTCAACAATTAATATTCTATTACTTAGTCTTGAGTATTCATATAAATTCCATAAATAAAACTCCAATTTCTAGCAATTAAATATTTACTCAAATTTACTTTATACTAGAATTTTCATTTTTAATTCATCTTGGAAAATCCAGTTATAAATATCATACCTTAAAATTTCCAAACTTAAACATATAATATGAATTATCAAATTCAATTTTCTCAATTTTTCATTTTTATTCAACAGGTTTATACACAACTTAATTTTCAAATTTTTAACTTCATATGTATATATATCGAAGAATAATATTTTATACAATATCAAAATCAAATTTTTATAAACCGTATCTCATCCAAACCATAGAAATCACTTTAAATAATTTATATATAGACCGCGGTGCCTGTATATAATTTTCTATCCTATGGTCAAGTGATACGGATATTTATCATTTCAATCCGCAATTTAAAAATAAAATTTTGCGGTTGTATATCATTTCAAACCACAATCCCGAATGAAACGAAAAATGCATGATAACTTGCAGTTTAATGATATAGAATAAAACATCCATTCATTAACATCATCCATCCTCCAAATCACAATCATCATCCAATAATAATTCAATATCAGTATATACATCTGATAATATATAACAGGTAATAACTGGCAGTTATATTCAAAAATGAATTTAACAACTATTAAACTAATAGTTTATATGCAAATAAATAACTATAACTGTCAATTTATGCGCAGTAATAAAATTTATGAACAGTTAAATTAAATAAATGCGATTTAACAGAGATAAGGAATAAAACATGTCAAATAGTCATAAATAAATTTCTACTCATATCTAAAATCAATTTAACAAACATAAGAAATTTTAGAAATTGTGAGTGGGTTAAAACACTCACCTTTTGAATTTAAATCGAATTTAAATCAGATTTAAACCCAAAAATTCGACGGTCTCCAAATCTGTCCAAACCTGCGTCATCAGATCCGGAATTTAAATACGATCCTAACAAAAAAAAATCGCGCGTGAAACCGAATTCGTATGTAAAAGTTATAGCGATTCGAAACGTTTGAAACAAAATAAAATAAAAATAAAACTAACCAAAATAATAGCCACGCATGCAATCCTCTTCACGCGCCTGGAACGAAACCAGTTCACCACGTTCGAACCCATGAACACGTCCATTGACCGGACTTTGACCATCGATCGCGTCCACCTCCGGCCACCGTTCATCAAGCTCCCATCACCACTAGCCTGCCCTTGCCGAGCCGCCTCCATCCCCCTAGGTCCGGCCCTCTCCAGTCACGGCCGGCTGCCACCTATAGCCTAGGGCCAAAACCCTAATTGCGAAATCTACAATGATCTAGCCGCTAACCAACCATGAAACTCACATGGATGCGATCCCCTCAGCCCTCTCCACAAACCCCAGAAACCGTTTCACGATCTGACGAAGTTTGTTACGGCGATGATGTAAGGCCGAAAATGATTTGAATTTTTCTGGACAAACGATAGCTCCAATCGAAAAACGGATATCACCACTGAATTACGCTCATCGAGAGCATTGACATATATTTTTTTTGAATTTTTAGGAGGACTTTGAATTTTCCTTTGAATTTTGAATTGAAGTAGATCTAGGTTTTGCAACCATTGAGGAAGAGAAAGAGATGAAGAAAAATGAACGTACAGCCAAATGACAATAGAAAGGAGGCTAGGGTTTATCACAGCATATTTATAGACAAATAGAAGAAGGCTAGGTGGGCACGAATTACGAACGTGCTAAACGGTAGTTGGCCCAAAAAGCCCGTTCTGACCCCAGAACGAAATTTATTAAACCCATATATCCAAATTGGTATTTTAAAATATTCTGAACGCGATGGAAAAAGTTTCACGTCCAAATTTGATCGTATGAAGAAGTTATGTTGAAAACAAAATTTCTAAATAGATTTCAAATTGATTTTAATTAAATCGATTTCAAGGCGTTTCGCGTCCGTACGATCAAACGACAGGTCCGATCGATACGAAACTTGAAACCCTACAATAATTCACCGATACGGATCCGATGAAACTAGTTTCGTCGAAATCCGAGTCCGTGATCAAAATGGCTATTTTTATATTAATTAAATAAATAGGCAAATAAATTAATTAAATTCAATCTTTAAAATTTCGATTTTAAAAATTGAAAATTTTATCACTTTTATATTTTCAATTTAGTTACAACAATTTAAACAAACCCAGATATCAATGTCAAGTAAATAAATTTATAAATTTCAGTGTTTGAATTCAATTACGGTAAATTCAGATATTGTAAATTAAAATTCCCAAGAATTTACTTAAATTTAACTTTGACTATGACCTTATAGTTTACTGCGTATTATTACGTCAATTAATATAACTTTACGTTTATTTCAAATCTACCAATTACAACCAAATAAAACTTTTCAATTGTTTTTCATTAATAGGTATTTCAATGAATTAGTTAGTATTCGACTTGCATAATATTTAATTCTAACCGCTGCAATAATTAAGCTTTATTTTAAATTGGATTTAGATGGAAGGATTTGTTTGCCTTTCCTTAACTACTATATTCAAAAATTCTGCCTTTCTTTGTATTACTACTATTTCCATTTATATTGAAATTGTAAAACATATTAAAAAAAAATTAGAATCTCAAATAAGCTTATTCAAATAGGTTTCATCCTTTTAAATTAACTTATGAAACAAATATGCATTTTAGTTGCTAATTACATTTACTCTTTACAATTACAGTTCTTACCCACATAAATAAGACAATCAATTTCATCTAAGTGTAATTGTCTTCAAATATTTTGATAACTTTATTTCCATGCCCTAAAATATAACGACTGTTAAATAAAATCTTAACATTATTTACAATTATTACCTTAATTATTATTAATGTAATAAAAAAAATTAAAATTATGGTAACTGATCCAAACTTCAAATTAACAAACTACCACAATAGGCAGCGTACAGTTACTAATTGATTTATATTTATTAAAAAATTAATTTCAATCTTAATTATCAATAAGTAACGTACCATAAATATTATCGTTGCCCTTATCATATAAATAAGCTCTTATTACTCACACTTACTATATTAATTTGGATTGCACTACATCTTATTCATCACTTTCTTAAACCTAAATTCCTATTTCATTCATAAATGCTAAAATAAATCAATTATTACATAATTTCTTTTATTAATATTCATGCTATTCATGTTTAATTCAATTCCTCTTCACATAAATTCATTTACTAAAGTTCACGATTATTTATTTACCATACAATCACCTTCCCATTCACATTTTAATATCTAACCACAATTATTTCAATTCACTATCTTATATTAATGTCATCAAAAATTCTATTCATCATTATAAACTTTAAAATCTATATACGTTTATTGATTTATTTCTATTTGCCTTATGTTCCATTCTTAATTTAGTATGACAACCTAAAGTACTCCATTCAATCGACAATCCTTTTCAATTGTTAATACTTAACTTAAATTTCTACGGTTGCATTCCATCTGCACTTCCGTTACTTATGATAATAATTAGTAACGTTTATGCCATCAACCCATCATAATTACTTACCCTTAATTGAGTTTGATTTCCAAATAAATTTGCTGACCCTTAATTAGGCAATTTATAAAAGTTTGTCATCATACTCATAGTTCTACGCTTATGCTAAGTCTTAAATTTCAATAAATTTATAAATTTTGAGATGTTCATTAGAGTTTACAAATTTATTGACTTGCAATAACAGGATTCCTTAATCTATTCCAATTTATCGTTCACAATCTTTTATTGCATTAAATCGGTTTAATACTATCATAAATTTCTCATATTAAATTTTATATCCAGGTAAGAATTATTTTCCAACTTACTTCATTTGAATATTATACAAATTTCTATATAAATAAGTTTTTAAGGCATCATTCATATAATTTATTTTAGCCTTTATTTCAATATTTGTTTATAAAGTGAAAATTTTTCCACTAAATTAAATTACAAAGCTCATAAATCCAACCTAGTTAAATCCACGAATTATACGGATCGTTACATAACCCGCCTAAAAGTTAAGGTATTTGGATCGAGAGTTAAGTGAGGGGAATTAAAATATTATCCAAAGAAAAAGAATGAATTGCTTAGAATTACTCTAAGACAAAGTTCGTTGAAGACAAAGGTATTCATGATGTAGGATTGCTTGCCATTAGTTCCTGGAGGTGAAATTTACCATATTTTAAGTGGCAGTAGTACTCTATTATGAAAATCTTCTATTTGCAAGAATATGATTTGAAGTTAAGAAAGAAATCTTTTCTTAAGATTTAATAAATGATTTGGGAATATTTTCCCTAAGTTAAAAGTCATAGCTTGAATATAAGAAATCTTTGGTTAAGATTTAATGAATGATTTGGAAAAGTTTTTCTAAGTAAAAGAGAAAACGATTTGGAATTATTACAGGATTTAAGAAAGGTTTAAATAAACCAAATAATTTGATAAATGAGGCTTAATGATTCCATATACTCTTGAAAAGAAAACGGAATAAATTGAAAATAATACATATATAAGAAAGATATTTTATAAAGGATGAAGTAATTGATTGATGATTGATATCTACATATGATCTTAACATCTTTTAAATTGATATTTGGATTTCGAAGGAACCGGTGTCAGATTTGGGTGATTCCTATCTGAAAACCACTTTAAACCAATGTATACGTTCGAATGTGAAAACATGTTGATTATTGAAGACCGTGGATCTTCATAGCGTGAGGGATGCTTGTTGACATGCTCTAGGTAGCTCCCATTAAAGAGTTATTTATAGCAGCAGTCTCCTCGTTATAGAGATTTTTCGGGTTGCAAGGACTACTGGCTACTAGTGGTAGTAGGAGAATGCCTTTGGTTTCTCATGTTTATGGACGTTTGTCTAACATTGCATTTCTAAAGATTATGTACATTGGTTTTTAGAAATGTATATCAATGGTGGCGGAGAAGGTAACTTCTCTTAGCTTAACACCCTCCTTGAGATGTATGAGCTTAAGGTCGTATTTTTGTAGAAGGCAATTAGTAGTCAACGGAAATGACAATGTGGCATTCAGAGATGTGATATGTGCTATGTGAAAAGATAATCGTAGCCTCGAGCCTCATCAACCGAAAATGACCGAAACAGGGTTAGATGTAGCAAGGCTAAGTGGATTGTTCCCAATTAAGGTATGATCATCCTCTTCTAAATATATTTCTTTCCGTTATGATATTCGAGATGTAAATTAATGCGGTTTATATGCTCGGGCGCCCGGTTTAAAGGTCGGTAATGACCGAGAGATGTTATGTTCGGTACTATCTAATTATAGAAATAGGCCAGTCATGTGTTAGTAGAGGATCCTTTGTGATGGTCCTCAGGACATTCATCAGAGGTGTACCAATCGGAAGGTAGTCCCTTCATCTGGTCATTTGTATGGAAATCCATTCTCCAATAAGAACTTGCGGTTTTGTTTGTAAAGCCTAGTATACTGGAATTTAATAATGGTAACAATTTTGGCTAAGATTAATAAGTTTATTTGCAAATGTTTTCAAAGAGTTTTCATTAAAAATAATATCAAATGTTTTGGTATAAAAGTGTTTTAGTTATCATAAGGTAAAAACCCGTCTATGTTTATGTGTGAATGTGGTCTTATGAGATACTCTTTCTTTTCAAAGGATTTTATTTAAAGGTTGATATATGACACTGTCATTTATTATTGAGTTTTTCTCACACTGGTTTACCAAGCCTGATCTGAGTATTTTCAATACTCGGGTCAGATCCGAGTATTTTCAGGTTTAGTTGAAGAAGGTTGAAGTTTCTAGAGGAGAGCTGGAGATATTCATCTACGTATGGACATATTCTATTACCGCTGTACTTGGTTAGTTTTAGTTTGATATTTGTCAGCACTTGTAAGAATGGATGTTTATAACTGTACAGGCTGAATTTAGGTTAGACTTTGATATATGAATGTAAAAAAATTCAGCTGTAAAGATATTTATTCAATATTATATATTACCATTCGAGTGAGATTCTGTTCTGTCTATTTTCCTTTATTACCCTTGACCATCCATACTTCCATGCAACTTCGGTCAGACATGAGTGGTTTATTATCGGCTCAAAGGGTACGGAATTGTGGGTCATCATATTTGGTATCAGAGCTTAGGTTAGGTCCCTAAGTAAAATTTGTCTAGGTTAGTAGATTAACCTAGGAATTTTATAATTGAAACTACCTTAGTTTGATAAATAAAATGGATATGATAAGGCATTGTATCTCGGACCGGGATTATGGGTGATATTACTATTTTTGTTGTGCTTAACTATTCGTTAATTGTATGTTTTTCGTTATATTTTTCCGTCATAGTAATTTTGAAGACGAAATTCTTTTAAGTAGGGGAGAATGTAACAACACGTAATTTTAACACATTGAAAAGGAGATATTTGATTATTTTAAATATTTAAATGTAGAATTTTCAATCTTAAACAATCATGTTTTATATAATAAATAAGAATGTAAACCTCTTTTTTGATATTGAATAAAGATTTTGGATTCCCGTTGTAAAATTGACAAAAGTAGGATTCCGATAAACTAGGATAAATATTCGAGAAATTTGTTTAAACGATAAATAATTCCTTTTAAATAAATATATAATCGATATCAAACTCATTTAACAATAATAGTAATTTTGTATAATGGTTCGATAAATATATAAAACTTGTTCTAATAAAATTATAAAAATTTCTTCGCATATCGATAAATCGATGTCGTATTTTTATAAATAGATTTGGATACTGTTTTATATTATTTTATAAGTCAAATATACTTGTTTTAATTATTTAAATATAACAACAAATCAATTTTTAAGTTTGGTTTACATGAATAAATAGTAATAGCTAAAACGTCAAAATGTGACCGTAAAACATTTTGTTGAAAATCAACGTTTTGTCGATTAAAGGTTAACGCAACGTACTCGCACCTTTATTAACATGTTTTAACATATATATTACATAATTTAATAACTAAATATGTTTACTTTTACCAAATAGGATTAGAAAACTTCTAGAAGTCATTAATAAAAGTGAGTAAGAATTAACAAAAGTAATCATCAAATCACACCAAATCAAAATCCAACAAAATAATTACTTTTATTTACTTAATCTTTAAGTGACTAAGACATAAAGTAGGAAGTGAAATGATGATGTTAAGTGTTTAAAAATTAGATTTTAATTAGGTTGAAGTAAGGTTAGTTTGGTAATTTGGTAAGAGGTTATTTTGGTAAATTTACCACTTCTTTCTTTTTCTATAAATACCCACCTCCTTCTTCACTTTCATTCACATTTCTTCTTCTTCTTTTCTTAATTTTCTTTACCTTCTTCTCTCCTCTTTAATGGATTCTATGCCACATAAAAAAAAATTAAAGAAATAATTTCAAAATATTTACAAAATATTCAAAAGAAATCAATGTTCATCCTCTTCAAATCAAACTCCTCTTTTCTCTATATTTTACCTCTTTTCTCTTGGCCATAACTTCTTCAAATCTGAACCAAAATGCAAAATTATTTTTATCAAATCACGTACTTTTCCAGTGGCTATAACTTCCATGTTTACTACTTTGTCTTATTCTAAAATTAACCATGTCAAAAATCCACTTCTTTCTGATGCATTCTTTGGCCCAGTTTTTAAGCCATAGAATAGGCCATTTTGTTTTAATCATAACTTGATCATAACAGATCCAAATCAAGAAATACTTTTTTCAAACTATATTAAATTCCATGGATACAACTTTTATGTTGATCACTTTTTCCAATTTTAAGGTTTGCAATATCTGAAACTCAATTCTTTGAAGTGCATTTTTGGGCTTCATTTTTGCCAATCTGACAGTACTTCTTCTTCATTTTGTCATATCTCTCTCAAAACTACTTGAATTCAGGAGATATTTTTTTTCATATTCAAGAGAAAAGAATTATAAACAGCTTTATAGTATACAACTTCTCTAAATTTTGAGATTTGGAGGGCCTAAAACAAGATATAACATAACCTATTTTTCGGATCTAAATCTTGAGAATTCAAGTTCAAAACTCTACCACTTCTTCTCTATACTTTCGGCCAATCTCCATTTCAAGCCTTGGCTAAGCATTAAGAAGGAAGAATTTGGGCTTATTTTCATTTGGTTCCAAAGCATGGTAAGAAGTATGCGTTAGATCTTAAGTTCCTTATTTAGGTTAGACTCTGGTATATGAATTTAAAAAATTTATATTGTAAAGATATTTTTTCAATATTATATATTATTCCATTTGAGTGAGAATCTGTTCTGTCTATTTTTTTTAATTACCCTTGATAATCCATACTTCTATGCAACTTCGGTCGGATATGAGTGGTTTATTGTCGGCTTAAAGGGTACGGAATTGAGGGTCGTCATACTTTCCTACTCATCTACATTGCATGTGTGAAGTGTCATGTGATTTGGTTAAGTATTGAGTGAGTTATGGACGGTTCTTTTGGACCATGTGACCCATAAATACAGATGATCAAACGAACTCCAAACGACTTGATATTTGGACAAGGTACTTAAATAGAAGATAGGAAGACAACCAAACTAAAATCACTTAAAACTATGCTTAGTGAACGGATAGATCGCGATCCATTCTCTATAGACAGCTGACGATCCATCCCCTATAGGTAGCTTGCGATCCATCAAGATAGGTCGAATCGCCCTCATAATTTCCAAGATCCTTCATAGCACTAAGTAAAGGCTTCAGGTAGAAAATTATGCTAAGTTGATGGATAGCTAGCAATCCATCCCCTATGGACATCTAGAGATCCATAGAAATGACTCAGATTGATTTGATACCTTTGGTTATGACTTGGAATAACAATTGGATTCTTTTGCACTTGGACTTCTGGCCCAGTATTCACTAAATTCCCCTATAAATACTCACCCACCCATGACTAGAGATGGATCTTTTCCAGGGAAAGAGCCACCATTACCGTACCGGTATTCCTTCACTTCTTCAACTTTCTTCTCCCTCACAACAGTCATCAAGGGGGTTACTGTGATTCTCCAGTCAACCCTTATACTTATGACTTCTTCTAACTCATTGCAACTTAGATCTAAGGACTAACTAGTTGATATCCAGATAGATTCAACTAGTATAATCATAATATAGGTTGATTAACGTGGACGTAGGCAAGAGTCAGTTGAATCACTATAAAAATTATGTGTCTCTTTTCTTACTACTGCTTTTTATTTATTATTTATCTGAGATTTGTGTTGTTGATTATCTGCACTGGTGGTTTCACACTCGGTCCAGGGTGTTGATTCATTTTTTGGGGTAACGGTATGTAATGGTGTTATTCAATTGTATCACAAATTAAAAAACAAATATTACTACGAGTAATTTCATTTTCTAATCATTACAGCATTGGGTATGTGAGAATGTAAAATTGATGTACAAAATTAAATTGATGATTCTACATTGCCTACAGCTGCTAAATGGAACCTAAGATTGTTGAGGCTAAGATACCATATGATGGGCACAAATATATGGCAAAACCTAAGGTATAAAAATAAATTTTTTGATTTCATCAAACATATGTTTCTACTATGTTCTCCACTAAGTATTGTTAATAACATATCACATAAATCTATCTTGTATCTAACACTATGCAGCCCACATATCTCTACTACAACACTACAGTTATATAGATCTCCTCTTAGCATGTTCTAATGCATATTTAACACTTCTAAATTTGGTTATGTAAGTTTGAAGTGCTTGAGTCTTGTATGAGATCCGTTTCTATTTCCTTTTATTTTTTTGATCTAGAAGTGGATTTTACTGACATATGTAATTGTGGGTCACAAAAATAACAGCATCAAGCAAAAACACTTTAATTAGTGGCTCGCATAACTAAACCAACTTTATGTTCATCAACATTCCCCTATATATCATTAACACCCAAATCACAACCTACTATGCTAAATCCCTTGTTCAAAAACATCCTAACATTCTTAATGCTTGGTTGCCTTGCAACTCTACGATTGCAATTTTCTTCTATCAACTTACATGTTCAAATAGTGAGGTCCAAGTGGTTAATAATAACTTTTTACTATTATTTGCTCGGTTATGAATTGTAAATTAGTTTTTCCGTATATATTCAATGATAAATGGTGTTTATTTTACAAATAGATCATAAGGAATGTAATTTTCTTCATACAATAGTAAACATTAAATTTTGTACAACGCATAATAATAAACTGAATTATTATATGCAGATCACTGAAGAGTTACAAAATATCAACGAGTATGAAAAAAATTTGCTTGATGAAGTTAGAGAATAGTGTAAAGAAAAAGATGAATTGAAAAACAATCAAACTTTAGAAAAATGAGTTGTTCCAGCTAGGAATAATGTAGTTTCAGATACAACAGATAGAATAAGATGGAAAATATGAAACATCAACTGAATGAGGAAATAGAGATGAGGAAAAAGAAGGATTTAGAGATTTTGAAATTATTAAAGGAAAATCAATATTAGGTAACAAGATTCAAGAAAATAATTTCTCTACTCTAATAAAAATAATGAATGCAACAACAACTATAAACAAATTCGGATATACAATGATAAATACATGAATACAACACCACCATCATTCAAATTGATAAACACTCAAGAGTATAGTGGCTTGAAGAATATAAAAACATCAACTACGGAAGAAGAAGAAAAACCAAAAGCAATAGCAAGATGAAATATAAAGAAAGATAAATAGACAAGCACTATTGTCCAATTGGTTAAGTGATTCGGCATCGGTGCGAAAGGTCATAAGTTTGAAACTTACGTAGCATAATTCGAACGTTTATAGACATGTGATATGTTGTCCCAGTGACATGTTGTATATAAAGTACCATTTCGAAAAAAGACGAGATGAAAAATAAAGAAAGATGCAAAGAAAAAAAGTGGACTGAATAATATTCAATGGTTGAAAGAATAAAAATAGTAGAGCAAAGCGCAAGAAAACAAGAACCAAACTTCACCTATGAGAAAAAAAGAGAAAAAGATAAAACAATAAGAAAGAAGAAAGAAGAAGAAAGAAAAGTCAAATTGATGTGGAGAAGATGGAGATACATGTAAAGGAAAACATATTACCAAGTAGAAATATAAAAGACTCTCATCTTAAATTTTAGACAATGCAAAAGATTATACTATTGTACCATTTTTCTATTGTGTGGCAGATGCAAGGAAAGTGACTAAATCCACTTGAAATCTAATAAAAACAAAATTGATAGATTACTTAATAATATATTTAATATCTTTTAATCTTATAGTGCTATGGTGAAGGAAGGAGAAACAAGAAAGGAACTTGTAACTATGCAAAGGAAAGACATCAAAGACAAATTACTAGGAACATTCATTAATGGTTGGGTAAACAAATTTGAACCGGTACATGAGGACTTGAAAAAAATGAAACCATGGATTTAGCACTTTTCTGTTGTCATTTATATTCAAGACATGCAAGCATATTTTTACATTCGTGTCGTACATTCAAATGCACAAATCAATTCTGCACTAATTTAGACAATGCACAATACAGTTCTTCACCGATTCAGGCCAGTTCGTTCACATACAAATCTGGAACATTTTTTTTGGTTTAAACTTTAGTGATAATTTTTGACAAAATGTATCTACTAGCATTTTATTATTTATTGTGTTGCAATATGTACTTGATACATACAATATTGGATATCAAATAATATGTAAATCATTATACCACATATAATGTTTTTGTCACTAACTAATTTTCTTGTTTTGTAATAATATATTGAAACTATACGTTAGATGCAATATTGACTAAATTTGAAGTACAATCACCATTTTTAATATTATTAGTCTTAAATATTTCAATTTTTAAATTTGGAGGTGGTAGATTAATCCTTGACCAAACTAAAAACCACTAATCGTAAACACTAATTCGCAACAACAATAATGGTAAGATTTCTATTTATTTTCTCCAATATATAAAAAATTGTTGATACAACTGCAAACTAAAACAAATAATTTTTATTCCATTTGAAAGCAATAGCAAAAGATTTTAACAATCTCCTAAAACATTTTGTCATACCAAAGACCGAAGAAGTTGTTGATGATGAATTTTCCAACACTATATACTTTCCTATGCACAAAGATGTATATTAGGCCCTGCTAACACTTGATACACAACAAAAGTATGGAAATGGTACGGTTCCTTGAAGCCAATAAGGTCAACTACATATTCAAATCCAAACTACAAACAAACACAATTATTGGTAAGTATAAATAAACTAAAGAATATTTATTTTTTGGTAACAAAGTTTCTTATATTTTTTTTATAAATTCAAAGGGAGAAAATAGAGAAGTATATTGAAGAAGAATGGATGAAAAAAAGTGTTACACCCATATTTTTTGAACATTGTTAAAGGCAAATCGGTGTAAACAAGGAACTAAAAGAACTACTCTCACGATAAAAGTTGGACTATGAAGAGGAAACGAAGGAAAAAAACAGAGTCCAAAAAGTACTACGACAAAGTAATAAGACAGTGGAAAAGCATAAGGACTGCTTCGTTCCCTTGAGCACAATGTTAACATTATGATACTATATCATAGTTCTGAGACAACCACAGAGTGTAGGGACTGCTCTGCAACCCTAATTATTACTTTAATGGTCAAAATCGTGGCAAAATTTTTAAGTAACAAATATGAAAATTGTGTTGCGGTTTGAAAGTAGCATTAATAGGTTAGGACTATGGCACAATCTCTATGTATCAACAAATGTAGAGATTGTGTTAGCAAAATAGAACTGTGGCATATTCCTTAAAGCAGTTATAAGAAATAGAGATGCACCACAATCTTAAACTAACGTTAAAGTGACAGGGTTGTGCTGCAATCTTAAACTAATATTGAAGCAATAAGGATGCACTGCAATCCTAAGTTGACATTGAAGTGGCCAAAGAGCGTCGTAGTTGAAAATAAGTACTACTCAGCAAATGCAAAGACTAAAAGGATGAGGCAATAATTTGGATTGTGTTTCCACCCCTATAAAAAAAGTGTAATGGGTAATCGCCAATGTTGCTTTGCCCCCAATAGCCCCAAGTAATTGAAAACTCATACCGAATCATAGCTTATTCAAGAACTTGGTTTTCCACTTAAATTTCAAGCTTCCACCAAGTTCAAAATCCATCAACCAAATCACAGTTTCTCGTCAAAGACCACGTCAGCAATCCAAGTACAGTGAATAAGCGGGATGGATGGTCGAAAAATAGCATAATCCAAAGGAAGGAATCAAAAGTATGAAAGATCGACGTTAGTAATCCGTGTAATTTTTAGTGTACCAAAAATAGGCGGGGAATTGTAGCACAAATAGGGGGAATTGACTTTGTTATTTTTAAGCACTGAAATCAAAATTGTACTTTCTGTCATTTTTGTTTTATACTAAGAATGAAAGAAGAAGATAAGAACCTTTTTCCCGCAGGTGTAGGATTCGTTAACATTTGAACCACGTAAATTTCTTTTGCTATTTATTGGTTTTCGTACTTTATTTACTTCTTTGTCTTTAATATCTAAATTGAATTGGATGAATTTGACGAATTGGATTAAGACATTTCATAATATTTTGCATACTTTTTCTCATAATTGTGTAAGCATTACAATGATAGAATTACTTCGTTTAAAGACAATTTTAATACTACTTAATCTTGTTGATTTTTAATCACGAAAGCATTCAGCGCCGTTGTTACTTCTAAAATGCTTGGGTGTCTCTAAGACAAAAAATATCATTAACAAAAAGGATAAAAAAGAAATCAACACCGAGGAAGTGGATAAGACAACTAAAATGTCCACAACAACAACTTACAAAGATGTAACAAGAATTTGGTTTGTGGTGGGCAGATTATATGAGTGATCAAATATCAAATGGAAGAAAGATAATCAAGTACAGATCAATTGACCCACTTATGTTATATTCAAAGATCAATAGTTCCAATATGCCAATTAACGTTTTACATTTCCATTGAACTAATTTCACATTACGAAAAAATAATATATAAAAACATGTATCTAATTTGTAAACATGGTTTCTAAAACTGCAAAATGAATGATGTAAAGCATAAAAAAATGTAACTAATATTCATGGAACCAGTTAATCGGGTATCATATATAAGCTTAGTATATAAGATATAATCAACTTTGGAAAACTCTACCTACAACTAAACTTACACTGAACTTCAAGAATCACAGTTAGGGTATTTAATCCAACTGCTAGGCTTTACTAATATGATAAGAAAACTGCATTAATAATCAATTAGAATATCTCATACCAAATCACAAAAAAGCTAGGATTTTTCCATTAGCAAATAAATTGATGAATTGAGAGCGCTCAGAATAATATGGAAGAATTGTGAGCTACTAGTGTGAGCAGTAGGAAGAACCACAAGATAGGGTTCCCATGGATATTAATTTTGTATTTTTATTGAGAGAATCAGTAGAATGAATAATTTTGAGAAATGGGGTTTATCCTTGAGCTTATGTGTTTTTATTTCTTTATTTTTTTCATGTTTTTTGTTTTCATTTTCTTGGGTCGGGCAGTTGCCCACCTAACTCGATTACTAGCTCTATCCCTGACCACTTATGTTGTAATATTTGTCTTTATGCATGATATTTTTTGGATTTGTTTAAAGTTGGTAGTAAGTGTTATTAGTTTACAGCTAAATCCATGTATCATTTTTAAACATGAGAATTACTTGTATTGATGCTACTTGCATAGAAACAAATTTCTGAGAATCTTTAAAGTATGTATTAAAGCTAAATCCACATATCATTTTTAAATATGAACATTACATATATTGATGTTACTTGCAGAAAAAAAAATTAGTAGTATATTTAAAATATGTTTTAAAGCTAAATCCACGTATCGTTTCTAAATATGAATATTACATGTATTGTTGCAACTTACACAAATAACAGTTTATTAGTATTTTGAAAGTATGTTTTAAGCTAAATTAATATATCATTTTCAAATATTAATACTATATGTATTAATGCTACTTGCATAAACACAAATTTCTTAGAATTTTTAGAGGATGTTTTAAGCTAAATTAATATGTTTTAAGCAAAATTAAAATTTACTTTTTTCAAAGTCGATACTTACTAGGTAAAAGCTAAATTTAAATACTATTCTAAAACATGACTAATTTATTTATTTGACAGTTAATACTAATTTAATATATAAAAAATTTGAATGAGTTTAAAGTTAGGAATAAGTGTTATTGGTTTACACCTTAACCACCTATCATTTTTAAATATGAACGTCACAGATTTTGATGTTGCTTGTGTAAGCACCAGTTTTGTAGTATTTTTGAAGTAAATTGTTTTTGATTTAAAGCTAAATTAATATATTCTTTTTCAAAGTCGGTAAATATTAGTTCAAAGCTAAAGAAAAATGCTATTCTAAACATAAATAATTAGTTTATTTGACAGTAAACACTTTTTGAGAACATGAAACTCTCATTTTGTCAATTTTATCACTGTCTTTAACCTCATCTCATCCTACACTCACTTTGTCTTTGTAAACACGGTACTTTGGTTCTTTGATTCCAAATGAAATACCAATTTTCAAAATTTCAACAACGTTTATCTTCTCATTTAGAAACTGATTGGCTAAATGTGGACATGTTACCATTGGCAGACTGGCACATGTTGCTTCTACAGATGAATTTCATCATAATGCATCATAATACCTCCAAGTGCAAGGTGAGAGACTATAACCAGTTGTAGTGCTAATCAACTTATCATAAGTCCTCTCTCTTTCATCCTCTCTTCAACCTACTATTAGACAACCAACAAGCAACTGACTGTGTTTTCTCGCTTTCTTTGATAACTCAAATGAAAGATTTGATAGATGCTTCCAAACCACATCCTATCTCTATAAAATGTAAAGGGCTGCTTTGAGCTTGGTTTCCAAATGCTACCAGCATGACTGACCTAGTGTAACACCCCGCATTTTTATATAGTCGAAATATGACGTACAACGATAAGTGGTGAAAATAAATAATTATGGAATTTTCAGAATATGCTTCAAAACTTATACCATTGCTTCCGAGGCGATTTAGTTTCCATATATAACTTGTCCAAAACCGAATCAGTATGAAGAAGTTAAGAATGAAACAGAATAAGTAATCGAACAAAAAAATAATAGAACTCGGATATGAGCCGACCAGAAGGTCGACCCAATAGGCGCAACTATCGACCGCCCGGTCGATCACTGGCTAAGGGCGGTTGACCGCCCGATCGACCCGCGCACAGCCTGGACGAACTTTCATCCAGGTACGTGCAGTGACGTGTTTTATCATTTTTGCGCAATCTAAGCCATACGTTCTTCGATCCGATGGCTCCAAATTACCCTGTGACTGTTGAAACCTCATTTACAACGTTTCATACTTATTTTGACTACGACAACTATATACGTTGATTTTCTATACTAACTTGTTTTTGTAGGAATATCTACAAGACCAGATTCAAATGAACTTCATGCTGCATATATGTTGTTTTGAATCATTGTTTAGAATTGAAATGATGTTAAAATCTCTCCTATGGATATATATGTTGACATATACACATACACACGTTCACAAAAGAAAATTGAATTTTTAGGTCAAATTCAGACGTCTGAAATGACCAATTCAGACGTCTGAATATGTAACTAAATTTAAAATTTCTACAATATTCAGACGTCTGAATTGGAAATTTCAGACGTCTGAATCTGGTCAAAAATGACCTATTTCCTTTCTGGTTTGCACATTACCAATTTCAGAAGTCTGAATTATTATTTTCAGACGTCTAAATTCCTACAATGGCTATATTTTTGAATAGACACTTCTCTTCCATGAAGATATACAACCTTTTATTAATAGATATGTCCATACTCTTTCATGATAACTATTCACGAATGATTACACCTCTTTATACTCTATATAAACAAGTTAGAATCATCTGTTTTATTCACCTAATCGATCTAACTCTTTCTATTCTTACACTACTCTGATTCTAACACTTTTGTGCATTCAAATTTATTCAAAATCATTCATTTACTTCCATATTCTTCACGTACATGCATACATACATACATACATACATACATACATACATACATACATACATACATACATACATACATACATATATATATATCAAAAGGAGAAGATTATAAAAAGATTGTACTATCAAGAGACAAATTCATGTTATCAAGAACACACTGTGTTATATACTCTCTGTATAAGTTGAAGTCATGTTTTGCTGTTCAGGCGAGTGAAGTCCTCTTGGCTGTTGAGGCATCGAAATCCTGTTCTATTGTTCAGGTGTTGTAAACCTGTTCCTTCGGGTTAAGTGAGGATTGTTGTCAGTAAAATTCCAGAAGGAGTCTGGAACTGAACGTAGAACGGGAAGTTCGAACCAGTATAAAAATTCCTGGTGTGCTTGTTTTATTTTGCTTATTCACATTGTTATAGTATCTTAGTTTATTTCCGCACTAGTATAGTATAATTCCATATTGCACGATCCGCACAGTATTATCACTTGGTATCAGAGCGAGGTTTCTTATAACCGTTACACGGTTATTCGATTTCTTGCTAATATGGAAAACAACACCAGCACTACCACTAACACTGTCACTAACACTAGTTTTATTAAAGGTCAATCTACTGCACGACCTCCACTATTCAGTGGCATGAACTACAACTATTGGGCAACACGAATGCGTATTTATATGCAAGCCAGTAGTTTTGATGCATGGAATGTCACACAAACAGAATATACTGCACCTGCTACTGAATATACTACATGGACAGCTGCATAAAAACAAGATGCTTCTGCTAATGCTAAAGCTTTGAATATATTATTTTGTGCATTAGATAAAAATGAATTTAACCGAGTTAGTATATGTAACACTGCATATGAAATATGGAGAACACTTAACGTAACTCATGAAGGTACTAAAAAAGTTAAACAGAGTAAAATATCTATGCTTAAGAATCAATTTCAAAATTTTAGGATGAAGCAAGATGAATCTATGAATGATATGTACTCCAGATTTCAAGATATTCATCATTCTTTACTAGGACTAGGAGAAATATACTCCGATTTTGATATTGTTTCAAAAATCCTTAACTCTTTAAAGGATGAATGGAAAAGAAAAGTCTTAGCCATTGAATAAGCTAATGATCTTTCTACCATGAAACCAGAAGAGTTGATAGGAAATTTAATGTCCTACGAAATGAATTTGCAGGCTAAAAGAGTACAAGCACAAGACAAAAAGAATATGGCATTTCATGCAGAAAAAGAAGAATCAGACTCGAATGAAGAAGACTTAGCATTCATTGCTAAAAACTTTAAAAAGTTTTTGAAGTACAGAAAAGGAAATTGAAACAACAGGAAAAGAAACTTCAACAACAATGCAAATAAGCCATCTTCATCTATACTAGAATGTTTTAATTTCCATAAGAAGGGGCACATGCAAAAAGATTGTCTAGAACAAAAGAAGACATATCATAATAAAAATCGAAAGGACAAGTTTAAAAGAAAAGCATTTTCAGCGACATGGGATGATTCGGATTCTTCTTCTTCAGAAAGCAACAGTGATAGTGAAAAAAACAAGCAAATGTTTGTTTCATGGCTACGGAGAATGAGGTAAACGATATTACTTTTGATGATATGATTGAAATTAATTCGAAACTTCTTGATACCTTAAAAAGTATCAAAAGAAAATTTAAAGAAGCTCTAGAAAATCAGAGAAAAGTAGAATTTGAGAGAGATATGCTTAATGATGAAAAGAAAATATTAGAAGAAGAACTTGGAAAACTTCAAGATACCTTCTCTAATGATAACTCTCAACTTACTTTACTGAGTCAAGAAATTGAAACTTAAAAAGAAAAGAATGATTCTCTTGTCTTTGAAAATCATGAGCTGAAAACTAAGATCAAAATGATAGAATTAGATGGTACTTGCCTGAAAACCAAGTTAGATAATATTACTAAAAATGTTTCTAACTTTAATAAAGGTCGAGAAACTCTATCCAATATTCTTGAAAATTCTCAATCCACTTCTAGTAAAAAGGGACTGGGACATCCTAAGAAATCAAAGACCCCATCTAAAAAGGAAATTAGAAGAAATATTTTTTATCCTACTACTCGTCCAAAAAGGAACAATAACTCAAAAACCATAAAAATATGGGTTCCTAAAATAAACAATAGTTTGATTAGAAATAAATATATAAATACCTTTTTGGAAACTGTTCATAAAAATAAAAATTATACTTTTAAAGCGGATACTGAACCTACTTGGGTTTGGTTTTCTAAGACCTAACTCTTAGGACCCTATCACAAAGTGGGTACCAATGTTATTATTATTATTTTGCAGGACCCACTTAAAAAGAGAGGAAAATGGATACTCGACAGCGGTTGCTCAAAACATATGACTGGAGACAAAAATATGCTATCAAACATTACTTACTCAGATGGAGACTCTGTCACTTTTGGAGGCAATTCCAAAGGATATATCATTGGAAAAGACGACGTCAGCAATGCCGGTACATCTAATTTACCTCTTATATCTAATGTTTTATTAGTCAAAAATTTAAACACAATCTTTTAAGTATCAGCCATGTGATAAAGGATTCAAAATCTCTTTTTCTGAAGATAAGTGTAGCATTTCTGATAAAAATCAAAATCTTATATTTGAAGGAAATAGAGACAGAAATATCTATGTTCTGAATATGAAAATCAATCACAATTCAGATATGCGTTTAATAGCTAATGAAAATGATCCTTGGCTATGGCACAAAAGATTCTGTCATATCAACTTCAAAACTATAAACAAGCTTTCTAAAAATGATTTAGTCATAGGATTACCAAAAATGAACTTCGAAGTCAATTATATTTGTGATGCATGTCAATTAGGAAAATTACCCATCTTTTAAATCTATGAAAGTTATTTCTACTTTACAACCACTTGAATCACTACACATGGATCTATTTGGGCCAACCCAAGTTCAATCCTTAAACCACAATAGATATGTGTTTGTAATAGAAGATGATTTTTCAAGATATACTTAGACCATTTTTATGAAAAATAAAAGTGATATGTTTGAGCATTTTAAAATTTTTGTCAAAAGAATTCAAAATTTACAAGGTTTGAAGATAAAGAACATAAGAAGTGATCACGGAGGAGAATTTGAAAACGAAGTTTTTGACCATTTTTGTAAAAAGGAAGGAATTTTTCATAATTTTTCGTTCCCTAGAACTCCAAGACAAAATGGAGTTGTAGAACATAAAAACAGAGCTTTACAAGAATGTGTACGAACCTTGTTAAATGGAAGCACTCTTTCAAAACACTTTTGGGCAGAAGCTGTGGCAACAGCTTGCTATGCTTTGAATCGTGTTTCTATTCGACCTCTAACAAAAAACGCTTCTTATGAACTTTTTACTGGAAGAAAACCAAAGATTTCTTATTTCAAAGTTTTTGGTTCAAAATGTTTTATATTAAATACAAAAGATCAGCTTGAAAAATTCGATGCGAAATCCGACGAAGGAATCTTTCTAGGATATTCAGATCGTATCAAAGCTTATCGTGTATTTAATAAAAGATCAAATACTGTTGAAGAAACATTGCACGTGTCTTTCGATGAAAATTTTCAACAAAAACCAAGTATTGAAGATGATGAAGATTTTCTGGATAACATTACAAATACGGAAGCTACAAATTTCGAAAATGATGAAAACATTGTTTATAATAACGATGAATTAAGATCTCCACCAAAAATATTACAGGATCATCCTGTTCAAAATATTATCGGAGAAATTAATTCAGACGTACGAACTAGAGGTCAACTAAATCAAATGGGCCACGTAGCATTTCTTTCAAATATTGAACCAAAGAATC
This sequence comes from Allium cepa, assembly GCA_030765085.1. NCBI lineage: Eukaryota > Viridiplantae > Streptophyta > Magnoliopsida > Asparagales > Amaryllidaceae > Allium > Allium cepa. Next base: position 116,524,243 of record CM060931.1, read on the forward strand.
CCAAAGAAGCTTCCACAAACGACTACTGGATAATTGCAATGCAAGAAGAGCTAAACCAATTTGAACGCAATGAAGTTTGAGAATTAGTTCCAAGACCAAGTGATCAAACTGTTATTGGAACAAAATGGGTCTACAAGAACAAAGCAGATGAACAAGGTAACATCACTAGAAATAAAGCAAGGTTAGTTGCACAAGGATACAATCAAGAAGAAGGAATTGACTACGAAGAAACGTTTTCTCCGGTTGCAATACTAAAAGCAATACGAATCTTAATGGCCTATGCATGTTTTCACAATTTCAAACTTTATCAAATGGACGTTAAAAGTGTCTTTCTGAATGGTTATATAAAAGAAAAAGTCTATGTTGAACAACCTCCCTTATTTATTTACGAGAAATTTCCTAATCATGTTTATAAACTTAAGAAAGCTCTTTACGGTTTAAAACAAGCACCATGTGCTTGGTATGATCGACTAAAGACATATCCAATTTCTTCGATATTTCAAATTGGGAAAGTTGATCAAACACTTTTTATTACCATTCGAAAAAAGGATATTTTAATAGTTCAAATTTATGTTGAAGATATCATTTTTGGTTCTACCAATGACAAGTTGTGTCAGGACTTCTCCAATATAATGACCAAGGAATTTGAAATGTCTCACATGGGAGAACTGATATATTTTCTTGGTTTACAAATTAAACAACTTCAAAATGGCATCTTCATTAATCAAGAAAAATATTGTGATAATTTAATCGAACGGTTCGGAATGCAAAATACTTATGCCAAACCAACTCCAATGAGTACAACAACACATCTTGAAAAAGATGACAGTGGCAAAAGTGTTGGCCAGAAATTATACCGAAGTATGATTGGATCATTACTATATTTAACGGCAAGTCGACCTGACATAATGATGAGTGTCTGTTTGTGTGCTAGATTTCAAGCCAATCCAATGGAATCACATTAAGAGAAGTAAAACTTATATTACGTTATCTCACTAACACCAAGGATTTTGGTCTATTTTATCCCAAAGAATGTCCATTCGAGTTAGTTTCAAATAGTGATGCTGACTTCGGTGGTTCTTGAACAGATCATAAAAGCATAAGTGGTACGTCCCATTTTATTGAAAAATCACTCGTATCTTGGTTTAGTAAGAAACAAAACCGTGTTTCTCTTTCTACATGTGAAGCAGAATATATTTCTGCTGCTTTGGCTTATACTCAAGTAATCTATATGCAACAAACACTTAAAGATTTCAATATAAACTTAACAAATTCAACTATATATTGTGGCAACTCTAGTGCTATTAACTTGTCTAAAAATCATGTCAACCATTCATGAACAAAACATATTGACATCCATCATCATTTTCTTCATAACAACGTTGAAAAAGGAACAATAAATTTGGATTTTTTTTCTTTTGAAAATCAGTTGGCTGATATTTTTACAAAACCTCTTTTAGAAAATGTTTTTATCAAACTCAGACGAGAGCTTAGTATCGTCTCTCTTAAAAATCTGTAATATCTTTTATGAGATATTAATATTCTTTTTCTTATCTTTTCACTTTAAACTCTTCTTTCTTAGGTAACTAATAATAACTTTCAATTTTCACCTCTTATTTTCTTTGCATTTCAACGTGTGTATATTACTAGTTAAAGCATTTCAGCCACAAATTGCTTTAACTAAAAGTTCTATTTTTAAACTTTTCTCTTCCATTTATACACACAAATTCTACATTTCTTTTACCAATAGAACTATTACAATGGAATTCAACATGATTTTTCATCTTCTCTCTATGGCATCAAACAACAATTCTGATTCTGACAACTCACCTTCTTCATATTCTACATCTTCTATAGAAATTTTGGCTACTCCAACACCACGTGAACAGGATAGCCCTCATCCTTCACACGAACATTCTGGTTATACTCCAGAAAAGAAGAAATCTCGACGGTTTCTTTTCTTCGGATCTCCATCAACCAAAGAAAAAATATCCAAGATTCATCATTACCAGAAAGAACAGTTGGATTTGCAACGAGAGATGTATTACGAACAAAAAGTTAATGCCAAATGACTCAGTTTCATTGAACAAGTGGCATTAAAATTCTACGGTACGTCTCCAAAGAAAGATGTAGTTCAACTTTCAACTTCGAATCTATGGGAGCCGAGTCCACCGCATCCTCCGATTTCTCCAAACTCTTGGGAACGTCAACCATATTGGTCTCCATTACGACCATACACGGAGATAACCAAGATCGAACCGGAAGAATGCAAGACTCCAAGTGATTCGGAAAAATGATTTCATTTATCTATATCTGTTTTTGAATGATCATATTGTGTATACTATAATTCATTCAAATATTAATGTAATCCTTCTTTCTTTTGTCAATATTTTGTAAAAACTGTCTGAAATACATTTATATATATATTTCAGACGTCTAAAGTAGTTGTTTCAGACGTCTGAACATTGTTAAAAATAAAAAAAATTCTACAGATTCAGACGTCTGAATCAACAATTTCAGACGTCTAAATATAGCATAAAATACACTATTTTCTTTCTGACTCGAATTACTTCAATTCAGACGTCTGAATTGCTTATTCTAGACGTCTGAAATCTGCTACCTATTCAAATTTGAAATGCCTTTGCATGAATTTCAATGTAACTACCCCTTTATTTCACTTAAACCTTTCTTTTATCTTCACTCTTCATCTTCTTTTTTCAGTCATGACTCCATTAAAAGTCAAATCTTTCTTCCTCATACTCAAAAATGACTCCAAAATCAAAAAGATCAAGGTCATCCTCTTCATCATCTACCCCAAACATCGACCAGTGGCTTTGGAATGAGCAAGCAAGACAATGTTTTGCTCAAATGAGTAGATCCAATTTCTTTCCAGGAGCTTTCATCAAATTTGAAGAATTCGAAGCTTATCGGATTCAACAAGTTGTAAGAGAAAATGGGTTAGAATTACTTGTTTCTTTTGCTGAAAATAATATCAAAATTAATCATCTTTTGGTTAAATTGTTCTATGCTAACATGAATTTGGATCATCGTACTCCACTCAATCGCAACGATTGTATTTGGACATTAGTATGTGGAGTAAAAATCTATCTACCAATTGCTAGACTTGGTGAAATCCTTCAATGTCCATCAACGGGGAATGATTTGGATGAGATTGATGTTTCTTCAAACTTGGATGATAGAGAGAGGTCTCACATCAATTCTTGAATGATGATATTACTAGACTTACTTCAATAAAACTCCGCACACAAGCTCGCATACTCCATAGAGCTTTGGTTCGATCCGTCATTCCACAGACAGGAAGTTACGAAGTAGTGAATAAAAGAAACTTCCAAGCCCTATATGCTATATACTCCGGTCAACCAATCAATTGGGCTCAAGTGATTTTGGAAAAATTTATGGATGTTAATCGTCGAAGACAATATAAGACTTTTCATTATGGTGCTTATATAATGAAGATTCTTCAAAATTTTAACATTCCTTTTCCTGATTCCGAATTCACATCAATCAAAAAACTAGGGTCAAAGACATTAGGTCTTGTGTGTTTGCCAAAACGACCGGGGAGTTTGGCATATATTTCTCTTCAAGAATGGGTTGCCAACCGAGATCAAAACCGGCCCCAACCTCGTTCTCATGTTCCACATGCTCAACCAATTGCTCCTCCCTCAGAAGAGGAAGACAATGATGATATAGTGATTCTTTTTCCCAACTCGAGCTCAAGGAATGATTTAGTCACTCTTTCCCAAAACCAAGAAAACTTCAAACCCGAATGGTAAAACTTAAAAAGAAAACTGAAAAATGTTTTAACTCCATTCGCGGCTTTCTAAAAAAAATTTAGGAACGTATTGGTTGCTCCACCTCATCATCTACCGAAGTTTTCAACCCCGCTCCATTCCAATGGTCATCAAGCTCGGAGAACAACAATGGTGAAGATGATGATGATGATGATGATGTAGGAAGTGACTCAAGTCCTAGATTTTGATTTTCTTTAATGTTATTTTGAACTATTTCTCTGTTTGTTATTTTCTGTCATGAACTCCTTAATTTGTTGCTGATTTGTAGTTTGTTTTAATTTAAGTTCAATTTGCTTTATTTGTTGATCATTTTATTACCTTTTTGCAATGTCAAAGGGGGTGAAGGTGTTGATATTGTCTATCTATTCTATCTTGCTTTTTGGCCGGGGAGCTGTTAAATAGGGGGAGTATATGTATATATATATATATATATATATATATATATATATATATATCTCGTATTATATAGTTGTCATCGTCAAAAAGGGGGAGAAAAAAGTGTTGATATTGTCTATCTATTCTATCTTGCTTTTTGGCGGGAGAGTTGCCAAATAGGGGGAGTATATGTATGTATATCTCTCTCGTATTATATAGTTATCATCGTCAAAAAGGGGGAGAATGTTGAAACCTCATTTACGACGTTTCATACTTATTTTGACTACGACAACTATATACGTTGATTTTCTATACTAACTTGTTGTTGCAGGAATATCTACAAGACCGGATTCAAATGAACTTCATGCTGCATATATGTTGTTTTGAGTCGTTATTTAGAATTGAAATGATGTTAAAATCTCTCCCATGGATATATATTGACACATACACATACACATACACACATTCACAAAAGAAAAATGAATTTTCAGGTCAAATTCAGATGTCTGAAATGACCAATTCAGACGTCTGAATATGTAACTAAATTTAAAATTTCTACAAAATTCAGATGTTTGAATTGAAAATTTCAGACGTCTGAATCTGGTCAAAAATGACCTATTTCCTTTCTGGTTTGCATAGTACCAATTTCAGAAGTCTGAATTATTATTTTCAGACGTCTGAATTCCTACAACGGCTATATTTTTAAATAGACACTTCTCTTCCATGAAGAGATACAACCTTTTATTAATAAATATGTCCATACTCTTTCATGATAACTATTCATAATGATTACACCTCTTTATACTCTATATAAACAAGTTAGAATCATTTGTTTTATTCACCTAGTCGATCTAACTCTTTCTATTCTTATACTACTCTGATTCTAACACTTTTGTGCATTCAAATTTATTCAAAATCATTCATTTACTTCCATCTTCTTCTTTTGACACACACACACACACACACACACACACACACACACACATATATATATATATCAAAAGAAGAAGATTATAGGAAGATTGTACTATTAAGAGACAAATTCGTTTTATCAAGAACACACTGTGTTATATACTCTCTGTATAAGTTGAAGTCATGTTTTACTGTTCAGGCGAGTGAAGTCCTCTTTGGCTGTTGAGGCATCGAAATCATATTCTGTTGTTCAGGTGTTGTAAACCTGTTCCTCCGAGTTAAGTGAGGACTGTTGTTAGTAAAATTCCAGAAGGAGTCTGGGACTGGACGTAGAAATGGAAGTTCGAACCAGTATAAAAATTCTTGGTATGCTTGTTTTATTTTACTTATTCACATTGTTATAGTATCTTAGTTTATTTCTGCACTAGTATAATATAATTCCATATTGCACGATCCGCACAGTATTATCAGTGACATGGTTGCTCCAGGTTCAATCCAAGAATCCAACGGTCTGCGGTCCCCAAGCTCCAATATAAATAGGACCCTAGGCCTAGCTACCTTCTCACAATTAGATTTTCTTCCATGGTTTCATTGCCTAAGGCTGAACCCTTACTAAAAAATATTTCTTTGGGTCCTTGACCTAAGGCTGAAACCTAAAAAGAAAATAATTTCTAGGAAGAATATCTTCTAAATTAAAATATTATACAGCTTGGAAGAAGGGGATCCACAAGGACTGTGGAGCCAAGCGAAGCACAAGCAAAGCTAAGGACGATGGGTGAGTTGATTTATTTATATATCTTTTAAGTTTAAGATATATTATCGTTAGATTTCCATTTAAAAAAAATTATTCAGTAATTAATCCTATTAATTAAATTGTGCTGAACTATAAGAAACCTACAGTTTATTTATAGTATTAGTATTTATACACTGTTTTTTATGCCTTACTTGCATCTTTTCCCACGCTTTGGATTTTATGCAAGCGTCAATTTTCTCCTATCCTATTTTTTTCGCATATGGATTAGAATAGATTAAACGCAAATATGGATTAAATAATTAAGAATACTGAAATAAAGATGTAAATAAAAGTTTAGAACTACTGTAATAAATTGCATTAAAACGAGAAAAGTTAATTTGGGAGTAATCATTAGATTAATTGGTCGGTTTACAGAATATGATACATTTCCATAGCTTAACATCTAAAAGATAGCGATAAACGTAACTGTAAGAATAAAAGAAATAAAAAGGGAGCTAGTGTAAAATAGAGAAACCACTGTATTTTACACTACTCCAAAATAGCAAAGGAAATATCTTGTAGTTACGGATTATTGTTCATAGTATTATCCGATATTAAGATATGGAAATGGATTATATAGTTTTCATAACCAACCAAATAAAATAGAATTATTTCCTAAAATAGGAGACAATAAAGTAAAGTATAGATTGAAATAAGAAAATTGTTAATCAAGAATTTGAAGTCGTAAAAATTAATGAGTTTGAGTCTGCATTTACTGTGTAGGCTATTTAAATAGGCAATTATTATGATAAGTATAAACTAAAGCGAATTCAATATCATAATAAAAGAAGGTAGACTAGAACAGACGAGTAATGCTTGTAATTATATAACGGACTATAAAATAAGAAAAAGTAACAATTATAAGTAGAATTATAACATAGGTTATAATTATGAAATAAGAACGGAAAAACTTATCGTGAGACTTATAATAAATTGGTAAGCAATAGTAGTAGAGAATAATAGCAGAAGCTTATTTAAACAAAAAAGTCAATAAGCAAATAGAACAGAAATGGTAAAAGAGGCTTATTTTATTGAACTTAAGAATTTGTATATTAAGTTAAATAAGCAAGATAATGGATGTGACTCATACAACAGCATTCCCTATTAGATTTATTGTAATCTCACAATAATTAAAGATGAGACGAGGGAAAGAATATTCTAATTAAGTTAAGTAAGTAACCAATATAGTAAGAAAGCAAACTAAATCCAAATTAAAAGATTAGATTTGGGGTCTAATATAAGAATCGAATTGCGTTTGGAGCAGCTCAAAGGATGAAACGCCTAACGAAGCGGTTCATTACGGATTTCAACACAGAAGAAGCATGTCCGACTTAGTTATTTTGGGTTAGAAGAAAGGATGAGACTTCAACGGGACGTGAGAATACTCTAGGATGGCCCTCTGGTGTAGGCGTAATGATGCAGTCCTTCAGAGGCAGGTCTGTAGGTGTTCCATCAAGAGAGTATGTCTTGACTGCATTTGCGTTGCGGGCCTAACGAAGCGGACGTTTGTAGGCAGTCAGATGGGCTTGGTGTTCGGAGTAAGGTATTCGTATGTCCAGTACTTGCAAGTAAGGTTATGGATAGTCGCATGCGGATATCGGCCAACATCAAGACCAAGAGCGATTTTGAGAAAGACTAGAGTTAAACCGACTGGCCAATGATTATTTCACTATCGAGACATTGGATGAAGGGGCACCGTCAAATGGATGTTAGATTGTTTGCAGTAGGGCACGACCACTTAACTCTTTAGAAGTCTTTCGATTAGTTGAGAGGTGGCTGCATGGGGCCATAGCCATGATGAGAAAAGAGACAGACCAACTAGAATATTTGTATTATAGGCCTAACGAAGCTGTCCTTTAGAGATGTAGAAAATCCCTGACTGAGTTCCGTACAAGATAGACCTTGTTGGCGGGATTCAAAGAGTAGACAGAACGATTACGTATAGTCCTCAATGTACGCACCGGGTGGCACGTTGCGAATGTTCGAGCATTGGTATAGACTAGTGCAGACGCAGTTTTACGTTTTCATAGTAGACGATGGAACATCTGTATTGTAGGCCTCACAAAGCTATCCTTTACAGATGTAGTCACAGAACACTATAGGAGCGAGACGATGAAGTCCTTTGTGAGGAGGATATAGAAGATACCATGGGTAGTATCTAGGACCAATACGGCTATTGAGCATATAGCTACACATATGTGTATATTAGTTATTAGTTTTTAATCTATTATGGAGTAGATGGACATGGTTCACGAACAGAGGCGAGAGTATTGTAACCTAATAAACCTAATATAATAGTAAATGGAAATAAAAAGATATATGTAAAATTAAGCCTAAAAGTATATAATTTATTCATTCACCGAACTTTTTTTCTGACCCCCTCCTCATAACATCCTTCACTTTAGGTAGATAACAGAGACTTCTCAGCTTTACGACACTTGCTTAGAAAGTGTTATTATTTGGGTGAGTATTTACTATTATATTTTAGTCAATTCTGCTGTGAGATAATTAATTGAGCTCTGATATATTTATCTTTACCTATTTGCAGGATACTAGATAACTAACTCGGGTTTCAGTGGGCTTGATTTTTAGCATTTTTGCGAAAAATCCGAACCACTGAAATTCGGGCTGTTACACCTAGATTCTGTAGAATTAAGAAGGCTTAATATAGCAGTCTTATCGACGTCTACTTTTTGATCTCTGAAAGTCTGCTTAAGACTTTATTATATAGAAATAAGGGTCTGATAAGCAAAATTCTCTTGTCGAATATGTTCTATGAACCCAACTTCAATCCCTTTATAAGTATTGACTACAATGTCATCTACAGCTTCTTCGGACTTAATCACTTCCTTACCAAAATCCTTGAATCCAGGAAGCTCAAACAAACCTGGGGATTTAGTATTGGCAACGCGTATCTTGCAAGGAAAATCGGGCATCTATTTTGGTTTATATTTATCATACACATCCTCTATATTTTAATAGCTTCGATATTAAAATTGAGTTTTAAGGCCAAGTCACTACAAGAATTACTGTTTATAGCAACGGGTGGGGGCAACGGCCTCCAACCGCCATTGACCAACGGCTTCCAACGGCTAGCAACGGCAAGATTTTTCCCGGAATTTTTTAATAACAAAGAACACTTGCCGTTGGAAGCCGTTGGAAATATGCCGTTGGCGGCCGTTGCAAGCCGTTGGAAAACCGAGAGTAACCTGCAGCTCGATCTTCTTCTTCCCCATTCCATCTTCACCCGAAATTTATTCCAAAACCCCCCATTTTCCCCCCTAAAACATTCCCAGCCCCATTTTATCCCCTTCTACACGTTCTAGCATCCCCATCTTCGTTTGCAAGCTTCACAACCTCCAAAATCAGGTATTATTTGCTAAAACCCTAATTTTGTTAAATTTTTTATTTTAGGTTAAATTGGTAATTTTAATGTATGTATTGTGCTATTGTTCGTATAGTGTAGTGTATTGGACCTTAATTACTGTTATTAAACTAATTATTGCATGTTTAACTATGATTTGTTAAATTATGTTTATTATTAAATTAGTTTCAAACTTAATAATTGTCACTAACCTAAGCATGAACCTCACTTGTTATTATATTGGTGATTGAATTGCGTAAAAACGTACGTAGAAATTAAGTGATTATATTGACATATAAATTGTTCACTTTTGACATGTTATGATACGATATATACGTGATACAGTTTGTGCATGACTGAATGTGATTTGTGATGCGATTATATGTATAACATTGTTCGTTTATTTTATACGTTGCGCGCACACACTGGATTTTTTTTTTGTTTTAGGAAAAAATCATTATATATGCGTTGATTCAACAATTTGTTTATTGATATAAATGTTTAAATTTTATGAAAATAAAATTTAAACTTTTATATCGCTAATTCAAAAATTTAAACCCTTAGAGTGTTTTTGGCCCCGTCTGATAAGTATTGTATATGATCGTTGTGTGGATATTCGTTTTTTAACAGAACAGACATCTATATTCATCGTATACAGTATTTGTTGGATTTGTCCCTGTATTGGACAAGTTACAAAAACAATAACGTAATTAAATCTCATAAATAATTTCAATTTAAACGGTTCGCAAAATTTCGACAGCGCTTCCCTTTATGTTCCATGTGTACACGCAATTGTGTACTGTTCAGGGAACTAAAGCGAAGTGCTGTCGAAATTTTGTTGGATCGTTTAAATTGAAATGATTTATGCGATTTAATTACGTTATTGTATTTGTAATGGGAGGTAGGATGACCCATCAACAAAGTGTCAATGATCAATTAATATCAAATTCGCTAATAAAATTGTTTAAATATAATATAATGTTCATTTCAAAATAAGCTTTAAGTATTATTTTAACAGATATAACAAAAACAAGAAGAATGTTTATAAAATTGTTTTAATAAAAAATGTCAACGCAAAATTATATCGTACTTTTTAATTATATGCGTAGGTAAATGGACAATTATTTTACTGATCGGAGCTGGATGTACAAAAAACGAAGGGTCGATACTGAAGGCTCAACAAGTGAACATTTTAATAATGGTGTTAGCGTGTTTATGGATTTTGCTTTACGTAATAACGGAAACTACAAAGAAATCCGTTGTCCATGTAGTAAATGCAAACTGTTAGAGCATTTGATACCACAAATGGTTAGAGTTCATTTGCGTCAGTACGGTTTCGTATCGAACTATTTGATTTGGGATCGTCATGGGGAACAGTTAGCATCTAATCCTGTACAAGATGAGGAGGTGGTGAGTAATGAAATTGGTACGACAAATCTTGTAGAACATATGGTTGAAGAGCTTGCTGAGATGCGAGAACGCAATTTGCTGCATGAAGCGAGGACGGAGGAGTTGAATCGGCGTATGGCGGAGTTCATCGCACAGTATGGACAGCCTCCTTCATCTGCTGGTTCGGGTGCTGAGTGATTTAGGTATGTTTTGTTATTGGCATGTATATTTTGGAGTTGGTGAGAATTTGATACATTTTGATGTGATGGTTTGTGTATATTTGGATTTCCTACATTCTGATGGTTTGGTTGTGGATGTTGGTTTGGATTTGTTGATGTTGGTTTGGATTTTTTAATGATGGTTATGTTGTGTTTTGTTTAGTTGTTGGTTTATGTTGAAATATATGTAAGATTTGGTTTTATATATATATGTTTAGATATAGTTGTTATATGTATATGTTCGAAATGGAGCTGTTTTAATATAATTGTGGTTATGTGTGGCTGGAAGCAAGCACCGCTGCTTTTATATAAAAAAAAATACCCAGATTTGCAATGGCTTCCAACGGCTACCAGCGGCCAATTGGCCATTTAACTCCAACGGCTTCCAACGGCGTCCAACGGCATATTCCAACGATTTCCAACGGCATGTTGGTCAACAGGCTTTGCCACGTTGGTAAATTTGCCGTTGGAAGCCGTTGGTATATCCACGTTGATGCCGTTGGAAGCCGTTGGAAACTGTTGAAGTGTATACCAACGATAATTCCAACGGCCTCCAACGACTTTCCAACAACCTCCAACAGCCATTTGCCGTTAGAAATAGCCGTTTCTCTTGCAGTGAGTATTTGGTGCAATATAAATATATTTGATTTGTTATCCTATGATAGTGACGAAGTTCTTCTGATTAAACCAAATTCTTATTGTAAGAAATTATAGTGTAATTAACTATACAAAATTGAATATTGGAATACTCAAGATATGTTCCACTAATGTTTATAGAATAAATTTTATATGTCTTATTGATTACTATCACACGATAAAAATATTACACTCGCTTGCTTATTGCCTGAACATTTATCTTCAATCTATGCGTTCTTTTAGCTTACGAATTCTTACACTTAAATGAACCACAATGTATTCCTTTTTATTAGCTTATTACCTGAGCATTTTCTTTTCTCTAATTATTAAACAACACGTTATATCCTTACTCATGCACTTAACCAAACTTTTATATGCCTCCTTACCAATAACTTAATTACATTTCCTTGCTTACCACTTGCGACTCACTTTTTGGCACAAACTGATCATTCACTTACAATTTTGGTACAGACTGTTGCTCACTTTCATATTTGACATTTACTTGCCACACCCTTACACTTTTGGCACTTACTAGCTGATCATTTACAATTTTGTTTCACGCCATCATTTGCTGTGTTTACTACAACATGCCAAACTTGGATGACTTTTCATATCTTCATACATTCCCATTGAATACAACTTACACATGAAACATCAAACAATGCATACTCAACAAGGTTATCAATAAGTTGAACTAACATGCATTAATGATGCTATATTTTCACTACTAGTTAATCTGCTGGGAATCACTATAAGTTTCAATTAACAGCAAAAACTAAACGCAAAATTTGACTTAACTTCAATTTGTAGATGCACCCCTCATGTAATGAATGAACCAAACAAATACATATGCATATTTATTTTAGATTCCATAGTCACAACTTTTGAGTCTTCTCAATCCGGTTGTCTTCCTATCCCATAATTGAGTGATGTCCGAATATCAAGTCGTTTGAAGCTAGTTTGATCATCCATCTTCGTAACCATCCAATCTATCGCTTCGTATAAGATCCATCCATAACTCACCCAATACTTAACCAAATGACATGAAACTTCATACATACAATGTACATGAGTAGGAAAACCTTCAAATCGGATCTCATGAGGATCCGAACTAAGTATTTGGATTGGTGATGATCCAATTAAGTCGGATCAGCAGTGATCCAAACCCTTAGTTTATTTTTGAATCTTCTTTTAGGTCATAGGAGATCTCGCCATAACTCACTCAATACTTAACCAAATGACACAAAAATTCATACATGCAATGTACATGAATAAGAGAGCTTCCAAATCGGATCTCATGAGGTAGGGCCCATCCTAGGTGGGTTGGATCCGATCTGTCAAACTAGCTCAATTTGAAAGAGATCCATCCATAACTTGCTCAATACTTATCAGAATCAAACGAAACCTTGCAGGTAGCTTCTAGAGGATGTATGGGACCTGCAATATGGATCTAAAGTGGTGCGGCCCACTATAAATGGATCGGACGATCCGATGAGTTTGGATCAGTGACAATCCAAATTAGCTTGGCCAAATGACTTTATTTTTGGTTTAAGCCTTCTTTCATATCTTCTAAGTGTCCTCTTCAAATTTCAAGTCAATACGAGTCTGTATGAGTTCTGTAGGTCCATTTTAAGTTGCTTCGGTCCAAAAGCGGGTAGATATTTAAATAGATCAAATGAGTCTTCACTTTTTGAACTAGATTGCTTGAAATGTTACTAAACTTGATAGATGAGCTTGGTAGATGCATAGGAGTGCAATGCAAATGGTTAGAAGGAACCACGATCCAATTGGATCGGATCGGTACCGATCCGAAAAGTTAGTATAATTCTAGACCAAACTTCTTATGTTTCTTTGACTTGTACTTTTACGCCTTCGGGTCAAATTTCGTGTCGCTTTGACTTAATCTAAATGTTCTAACTTCTTTTCAATTATGTTGGGTTAAAAACCAAGTTAACAGGAAGAAAGCACTTAACTATTCATTGTGACTTTCATGTTTGCTGCTTACATTTTGCATTTTTCAAACAAATGAATGTTTTTTATGCCTGATTATTTTGTGTTTACTAATGACTTAATACATGATAGTAAAATGCATTATTTTACTTTGCATTTTTAGTGCTTATTGAGTATCTGTGTTACATTTAAACATGATTGCTAAAGTATATAATTTATGACTGGCTATACTATCTTCATAACTTTACGCATGATTCGAGTTGATGTTGATTTTCTTCCTTTGGAAATTCTTTCATTTCACCCCTTCTGGGTAACCATCACCATAATCTTTAGAGCAATATGAGAGGGTCGAATTATGTCTGCCTTTTTTATCTCCACTACTAATAAAGAAAATTCGGTGAACTAACTTACTCAGTGTTTTTACGAAATTCTAAAAATGCTCTTGCTTTCCGTTTACATATTTACGTTCAAACAAAATATCAAAAGTATACAATAACACAAACAGCCCGTGTGCGAAGCACGGACCCATACTATTATGATCAATAATAATAATTTTGCACTTATAGCTATTAATATTTTACCTTTTTAAGTGATTAATACTTGGTTGTCTTCGGTTGTTATTATGTAACATGGATGTATTTTAGCTTAACTCGTTGTAAACATGTTATGTTAACATGTCATTTTATTTATTTGTAAATTCCACAACTAGTAATTAATTCAAGCTTGCACTAAAACCACTCCATTTTTACTAGAATTCAGAATATAAATCATAGAAAAGTATAGCAGTTTACATCTTCGCACATACTAATATCGGAGAACAGATGGAACCAAAGTACTACATACAATTATCACATGAATTTCATTCATATTAGCATAGTCATACACTGGATATAAACAGAAACATGAATATCTCTATCTCTGAAGAGCTTTAATCGACAAGAAGGTTTCCCATACTATTTATTCCCATACATGGAAGCACGTATAACAGATACATCTTTTTATAGCCATTGATATCAGCATGGTGGTTAATACATGTATAGATAAAGAATTTAATATAGTATAAATGGGTGCACCTGAATAGAGCTTTAAAGTAGGTAGATTTAGAGTTGTTTGAGATCAGCTGTTCGAATACAATAGCAACATACACTGACTGCACAACTCCCTTCTTTTATTTATTAAATGTCGGTAGTTAATAAAATACCTGACTGAACGCAAGTGAATTAATTTAAAGCTGCATCTGTCTCAACTGGTAAAGAAAACATAAAAAAGTGCACTTGAACTAATAATTACAACATTGAAATAGAAATCTGTAAAAGAAATTATAAAACATGACTATCATCAAACTATAACACTCTCCTAAATCAAACAATAGCCAATAGTCTCAGTACCTCATGAAGGAGATGAAGGCCACCTTAAATCCACATATCTGCAATACCAATTTTCTACAATAATTACAATAGAATGATTAATTCAAAATAAAATGGATAAACGTAAGAAATAAAAAATGATGAATAATAAGTGCCTTAAAGAATTAAAGCTTCATATGCTAGAGAGAACATAATTCTCATAGATTAAGAACAATAACTCTTAGTAGAAATATAAAAAAGAAAAATCAGCCAGACCCAAATATACTCAAGAACAATACTAATAAAAAAGAAGTATCTAAAACAACTAAAATTTCAGTACAGATTTGCAATTTCTATAGCTATAATTATTGTCATATCGGTTGCATCTTCTGCATTTATTTGCTTTAATTTTTAAAAAGGCAGGGCCGCCCTTTTTCTTAAATGATGGCCTACCAGCTTGCCGAACATATGACTTTACTATTTCATTATCTTAAGGTAAAGCTCTAGGTATATCAAAATTAGGAATTAGGTTTATAACATGAGAACAAGAAGCACGATAAACATCAATAGTATATTAATACTCCACAAACCATTAATAGAATGCTTAGACCTATTCATACATTATATAGCATCATCACATGGGAAATAAGTAATCTTCCATCGGTTGCAACTACACATTATCAAATTAAGATTAACACGATGAGATTTTGGAGATTTAACCTCGAAAACATAATCAGAAAACTTAAACACATCTCATCCCATAATTCTCATTAACAAGTTTAAACAACCGAGCTTCCTTTGTTGGACAAAGTATACTTTTCCAACAATGTGCTTCCTCTCTAAGTTTAGACATTTTCTCCGTCAACTTAACTCAAATACATCTGAATAAGAAGGAATAGGATGAGCACGTTCATCTAAAATCCACGAATTAAATTTCGGCCGCATGATAATATAACTCACTATAACCTTCCCCGGGAAAAGAAGATCAACCCACATATGATTTATCACTTGTATAATCTAAAGCTGCAAACCACCAATCTTAATAAATTTATTCAAAGCTCTTTCAAAATAAAAAGAAGTACTAGAACTTTCAAGACCTCTATATAAGTCTTTCATACAATAATCTTTATTCTTAACATTCGTTGAACTAAGAAGATTATTTCCCTTATGAAACAAGCAAAATAAACGGCAAAAAGACCGAAAGAGCTTTGGAACACTTAAAAACGAACCCCATTGCCTATCAAACATAAAACCCAAAGGTCGATCTTCATTGGGCCTGGTTTTAAAATGTTAACAAAACCAACTCTATTTAGGTTCGTTTTCTTTAGAAACAATTGTAATGGCCAACGAGATAAAACTCTGGTTTCCATTTTGCACTATCGCAACCTATAAAACACCAGGTCTACCTTCCAAAAAGGTATCATCAACAAAAATCAGATGACAACAATGTTTAAATCCAACAATACATGCATGAAAACCTAAAAGAAATCTTGATTTGTTCTATAATTCAATTTCATGTCAACATAGCTTCCAGGATTAGAATTCTTAACTACTTCTAAATACCTTTGTAGATCAGTATAAGATAAACCATCATTAACATAAAAAAATTCATTGTCATTTGTTTCCCAGAATAGGCATGGTAGTAATTCATATTGAAATTATAATCTCTTCTAAATAGAGTAATAATTTTTTTTGGTTGTTTCATAAACTCATCTCTAATTTGATCAATAATCATTGATTTAACAAATTTACTAAAAAGAAAAAGATGATTAATATCTCATAATCCAACACCACAAGAATGCTCATGATTCAAACTTCTAATGTAAAAACAATTGACACTTCCAAGATCACAAGTAGCGTGAACTTTAAACTTGCAACCTTCATCAAATCAAGAATAAATGGAAGTAACTCTTTCTCGGAAAATTTCAATATTTTTCAACTTATATCCATTTTTGATTTGACAAGCTATTAAGAAATTTCTGAATTCTAGAGCACCATCAAATTGATATCCGACAAAACCCAAAATTGAATTATCATTTCCCTTTATCAACATTTTCTTAAAATCAAATCAAATATTTGTACTAAACGAATTGGAAATGAAAGAATTTATGGTAGCAGAATCGCTATTACAAACAATGACACATTCTAACACAAGTTTTTTCAATCTTAAGTTAAACGCTTGAAACTCTTTCTTCTTAAATATTGAAATGCGTATAATACTTTGTAAATCCAAATAGTTCCAAAAACTCTACACCTATCTTCAAGTGTATATGATATTTCAATACTCGATGGGGTTAATGTTGACCAATATTCACATAACTCATTCCTAAAAAGACGAAGAAAAGCATTCAAACCAACATGACAACTATAGCTATTATGATTATACATGAAAACAACTAAGATTGTACTGTTGTCACTATAGAAAAAGAAAGTAAACACGGATGAATTTATAAATTTCAAGAAAATAAACCTACAACAAGCAATGTCATATACTAAGCTGTGACGCCCCACCTCTATACCCACACTAGCCAAGAACACTACGGTGTAGAGTTGTCAAATAGCACGGAGAATAAGGCTGTTGAGGAGCGACCATCCTCGTGATTTCTTATCACGCGGTGGCTATAATAATCTTCGGAAACAAACATAGAAATATGCATAACACAAATCAGTCACAGACATCCATATCATAAAGGCGGAAGAAGATACGAATATATAACTAACACATGAAAGTGTACATCAGAGTAGTGGTCAAAAAGATCCACAATAATACAAAAGAATAGCAACACGTGCTATGCAAAAGAATACATCTATGAGTCTATATCTCAAGTGTAAACGACAAAAACTGCTAATCTAAAAAGTCAGCCAAAATTCAGAGTAGTAAATCCCTGGGGAGAAGTCAAGCAGAAGCACCTGTAACATCTCGGTCTGACCCGAGTATTATTTATAAGAAAATAATAAACGGATCATTCTAGCTATAAATATCAGATAACATGATATAAACAATAGATATGGCAAGAACATATAGTAACCATAAAGACATACTATGATAAGCATGTAAATGAAGATCATCAAGAGATCAAACAATATCAAAAGAATCTTCTAAAAGATCCAAATTCACCTAAACATAAAAGTTGGAAAATCATAACAATGAAAGTCATGAAAATAGGTGAAGCACAAATTCCAGAAGACTACACAAGAAATCCAGAAATTACAATATAGGAGCATGAAAACTCACAAAATGGGAGCATGAAAACTCACCTACACGTGTAACACAAAGCGAGAAGCTATCTCATGGTTGCAAGCCATTAATTTCGACACACGAATGGCCCGAAGACCGTGGGGCGCTACCCCACATATGTGATGGCGAAACATCACACAAATGAGATGGCGAAACATCACAAGAGAGGGATCTAGTCTCTCTCGCAGACAAAGAGACATCGCACAGTTGCTAGTCTAAAACACAAAAAAGATCGTCATGATCATCAAGAAGTGTCAATTACACTAAGTTAGTAAATATAAAAGTTTAACTTCATGTCCCATAACCACTTGCTTAACTCAAATATTTACTAACAAACTGTAGATCTCCACTAGAAAATTGTCACAAGAGATTCAATCGAACAAGTCCAAGAATTAACTGACGAAGTAAACGCAAGCGTTTCATACCACTTGTTTTACTAAGTCGTTTAATTAGATTTCTCATACGAGTGAGGTAAAGGTTTGTATATACTAATAGATTGGAAAATGGTTTAAGGAAAAAGCTTTGTTATTAAAAATAGAGTTGAAATCGTTTTGCTGAAAGAGTTTTGATATTTACTACTAGTATTGAAACCTTTATTTTATTAAAGTGACAAATCACAAAAACTTCGCGTTCAAAGACGTGAATGAAATCCAAGGAAATCAACTCAAAA
This sequence comes from Allium cepa, assembly GCA_030765085.1. Lineage (NCBI taxonomy): Eukaryota > Viridiplantae > Streptophyta > Magnoliopsida > Asparagales > Amaryllidaceae > Allium > Allium cepa. The sequence continues at coordinate 116,542,946 of CM060931.1, forward strand.
TGCATCTTTCATCAAAGAGCCCCTACGGAGGGGGGGTCCGGGGGGGTGGCAACCCCCCAAGGTGGGGGTGCGGGGGCAACGCCACCGCTTACAGGGTTCGACCTGCCCGGTCAGGTCGCGGGGGTCCAGGGGACAGCGCCCCGTCCAAAACGGTACGACCTAGTGAAGACAAAATGAGGTCTAACGACCTAAGGGGAATTGGGTCGAGCGACCTAATGGTTGCGACCTAACGACCTAAACAAGGTCGAGCGAGTTAAGGTGATGCGCGACCTAACGGAGGCGAGCGACTTAAGGGACTCGCGACCTAACGGAGGTGAGCGACTTAAGGGTTATAAGGTGGAACGACCTAACTGATACGCGGCTTAAAACCCACGCGACCTAACGACCTAACAGGTCATACGATCTAGTGGTCGAGCGACCTATCGATTTTAACTCGCGAGCGACCTATCAGTTCTACGACTCAAGGGGTCAACGACCTACGGGATATAGATCACGCGACCTAACGTTTTAACACGCGAGCGACCTAACGTTATAAAGGCCAAACGACCTAAAGCTTAACTCGTGAACGACCTACGGCTTAAGACTCAACTCGCGAGCGACCTAACACTGCAGAGGGGGTTTAAGGCCAGAAACGACCTAAGTGTTAGCGACCTAACGACCTATGGGCCAAACGACCTACGACTTAAAGCCCAATGACCTAATTCCGAGATGACAATACGTGCAGTGCGACCTAGCACGTTAACACGCGAGCGACCTAAGGGTTATGTCGCGAACGACCTAACTCCGAACACATGAAAATGACCAGAACGACCTAAATGCAGAAAATTCACCAAAACGCTAAAAATTGGAGTTTTTCGCCAATCCAATCCAAACCAAATGCAAATGTGCATGCAAAAGTGATAGGGAATCATTCCCAACGGTCCAATATAGTTATAGGCTAGAATTGTGAGATAAAAATCTCACCTTTGCACTAAAATTTATGAAGATGAAGCTTGAAAGTAAGGAGAAGCAATACAAAGCTTGAATCCAATATCTTCTACTTGAATTTGGAGTTGAATGTTGGATTTGCAATTGAATTTGTGCTTGGAGTTTTAATTTCCCATTCTCTTCACCATTAATGCCAAAGCTTGAGTTAGTTAGGAAATTTATGAAGAGTGAGGAGAAGGGGGTTGGAACTTGGGCTTAATAGGCTAAACTAACCCAAAGTCCAAGGCGGGAAAAGTTAGTGAAATTTCACTAACTCCAAACCTATCGATGTTTATACTTAAAAAAGTTGTAAACGGCATTTCGAACTCAATGGAAGTGGTCTCGAGTCCTAATTTGACCGTTTGCAAAAAGTAGCTTTTCTGACCAATATCCGATTAACGACAAAATATTTAAATAAAATATTTAAATATAAAATCGATAAATATGCGGGTTGTTACATAAAACCACAACATTAACAAATAATTTAAACCAAAAACCACCATACAATATACTAACAAATCAGATCAATCATTTAGTCAAATAAAATGAAAAATATGAATGAAATCTAATAAGAATAATACAATATAAAAGCACGGAACATGCCACTACCACATATTTGTTTTTAATATAAGAAATATAATAAAAAGCTAATCCAGTTTAGCGAAATGACAAACTACAAGAAAACTAAAACCTAACAAAGTTGAATGATCAAATAAATGAGGAAAAGAAGTATACTGGTCAAAACAAAAAGAAGAAATCGAATTACAAGAACCCTCGTCCCTCGTTAAAAGAAGACGGCAAAAATAAAAAAAGAAGTATACTGGTCAAAACAAAAGGAAGAAATCGAATTATAAGAACCCTCGTCCCTCATTAAAAGAAGATGGCAAAATAAAATAAAAAACGGAATGAAAAAACTACAATATCGAACAGAAATTAACAAAAATAAAATTACCACAGTTGGAATCAAGTGATAAGAAAGAAAGAATGGGTCTGTCGCTAGATTAATTTTGAATCGGAACTTTTTTTGCTAGCGTTAATCTTAGAAGAGAAAAAAATTGTAAATTGTAGTGGAAATATCCTTAAACTAAAATTATCGGCCTATGCTCAACAAAAAATTAAAAAAAAAAAACTTATCCTCCACAAACCGAGTGGCTTCATAATAGTTAGATTCGAGAATAAAGAGGGTTGCACCAGAATTATCAAATCTGGTCCATCTACTTTCAACTTCAGGATCATCATTTTAAACTTCGGAAGCTAGATATGAAACCCACAAGGTATTACTTCTCCTCTATTTCGATTTGGATCAAATTTTTAGATTTAAATCTGAAACTTTAGAATGAAAATGCTATTAGTAGAATTGCAAGCCTATTGGGCAAACCAATTCGCATGGACAATAATACAACCAACAAAATTCGACTAAACTATGTCAGAATTCTTGTTGAAATCGAACCCACATTTGAATACCCTCATACATTGCAATGCTTAAATTTTGATGGATACACAATTGTAATTCAAGTTTCGTACGAATATAAGCCTAAGCCTTGTGATAATTGCAATGTATTTGGACATAACACACGAGAAATTGCACATAATCCTTTCACAAAACTTGGCAACCAAAGGATTAATCAAAGGAGGACGCACAGACGGAATTTAATACAACTTATGCAAAGGCCCATGGGGAGTCCACATCCCCCCTTAAACATGTGGATACAAATAAGAAGTTACATGAGGATATTGATACTACTTTCGCAAAAGAAGCACAAGGAACCTGTGAATAAACGCAGTCAAAGATACAATCTTGACACTTCAAATAGATTCTCATGCCTATCTACTGGATGATGTTGTTTCCTCTACTTCTACTACTGCATCTGAGAAACCCCTGATTTATGGGTTGGGTCCAGTGGGTCAAGTGCTGCCCTACGTCAAAACCCACGAAAACTTTAAAGCATGGGCTAACGGGCTTATCATGTCATTACAAAAGGAAAAAACAATTAAGAACGGACGTGATTTAATATTCAATTTAACGTAAGCAATCATCTCTTCCACCTCCCTCTTCTACCATGATTATTTGCTTTTTATAATTCGAGTGAGGAGAGAAGAGAGAAGAGGAGAAGACTTCCGAATTGACACGCCGCTGCTTCGGATCTAACCGTAAGACATCCAGGCATGATTTCATTTCCTAATATTTTTATTGATCTCCCAAAACTATTATTGGTTTACTCTATATCGATTCTCACAATTGGATAAGACGCCTGCGATTTTTGTGTGATTTTATCCAACGATTTGCCATGAAACCTTGACGATGTCACCTCAAAAATTTGGGACAAAGATTTAATTTATTTGTATTGTTTGCATAATGTAAACTTTTCAGGGTTGGATGGGTTAAAATTTTATGTGAAGGCACGAGTCCTATAGTTTCAATGTTAAGTTAGGAATTTGCTGTCTAATCTCACCATTATTAATTATCCAAGCAGTTAAAAGAAAGCTATGTTAAGATTGTTGTTATACATAGTCCTGGATGCCATCTCTGCTTGGGGAAGCTATTCTTAGGAAGTGTTTTTAGAAGTATCATTTTGATTTTGGAAATTCCAGCCATATCAGACTATCAGATTGGTTCTGACTAGTGTCAAACTGAAGCTTTCATAATTTGTTGCTTGGCTTGAGAATAATTTTTGATGAAATTATCATTTTGCTTTTAGAATGGCTACTAAATTAGTATATTTTGACCCTTTTATAGCATACAATAATCTTAATATTCGTATTGATTTCTTAGGTTTACTATTGAGGTGACGTTCAGGGTATAATTTAGGTTTAGTATCTGTCAGCTATTTAATAAAATGCAAGTAGCTAGACCTTAGAATTTTGATGTTATCATGCCTACTTCCCAAATTTAGAATTGGTTTACCTGCCTATAACTGTGTCATGATTTAGTATTGTAGGATTGCGCATGAACTATAAGGTGCAATTGAGTCACGAAAACACATGCATTATATGTGTATCCATATAAGGATGTATGTTGATTATTTCTGGAGTTTTCCATCTCTTATTATGATCCCTCAATTACACCTAATCTATTAGGTGCACTCTGAGAACTCTTGGGCGCAAATATGTACTAGTATGCATCTTGGGCATCCTTTTGATACTCAATTTTGGCAATAAATATTTTTAATTGTTTTACGTTGTTTCGTGGATATATTCATAAACTGCTAGATAATTGAACCATTTGTTTATAGTTGGATATGTAACATGGTATCATGCTATTAATTTTACATGGTTAGATTCTTGAAAAACAAAATTACATATATTGTATTTTTTTAGTTGATGTCTAGGAAGTTTACAATTATCCTTAATAGTTGTTTAATTTAATAACAAATACTGGTTTCACATCTATTTTCTGGATGATATTTTGTTGATCTCATCCTAGGCTCTGCTTGAGCCTTAGGGGAGTCTTTGGCGCCTTGCAATTGCCTCTTTCTGAACAATCGATATTGCTAAAATTATTATTTCCATTTCCACTTCATAAAAAGTATAATAGTTTCTGTATACAGAGATGGCATCATCTTCAGATTCATGGATTAGGGACTTGAATGAAGCATCTAAACTTGCCGATGATATTTCTTCCATGATATCTGAAAGAAGCTCTCTTCCATCAGGTCCGGATGCTCAAAGGCATTTATCTGCTATCCGAAGAAAGATATTGATCCTTGGAACTAAATTAGATAGCTTGGAATCTCTCCTTTCCAAGCTTCCTAGCAAACAAAATATGTATGTTCATCTACTCAATCTGATATTTTAAACAAACCATAGTGCTTTTGGATGTTATTCTTTTAGTTAATTTTGAGCGTAGAAAAGGGAATTACCGAATCAACATCATGAGTTTATGAGGTATACACTGGGACTAGCAGGATAGCGTTTGGCCGATTTCATATGCTAGGCACGATAGTTATGCATTTAACTTCATGAGCTTACGTTCATAGCCATGCATATCATACTATTCATTGCATTTCATACACAGATAGGGTTATTTAATACACACGGATTCATGATGGATACCCTAAACCGCATTAGCATTATGAACATCATATACGCATACATATACTCTCTCTACATCATCTATTTTGCAGGTGCTCTACAGGCTCACTGCTTTAGTGTACCTATAAATTTAGTATTGTCTTGTAATATTATGTTGTATTTCATTTTTGACCCTATTTTGTGGCGTGTACCCATCGTGCACAATTTGGTTAGCATTCTTGTAAACCACCAAAGAAAGGCTACTAAGGAAAAAAGAAACAAAAGAACAAACTTCACCAGTTTATTTAGAAAGTAGGATGTCAGGGTTTTATAAAATATAACTGGCTTCTGCAATGTTAAGTATTAATATTCTTTTGTCATTTAAAGTATCCTTGGCAGGTTCGGCAATTAAATAGAACAAGAGTATTAGAACAGCGGAAACGTTTTATTTGTTGGTATGCCTTGATTTCTTGTTGTCCTCGATTTGCAATTAACTATCAAACTATCAATAGGAATCATTTTGATAATCTCTCAAATATTTTTGAATATTTTTTTAAACCATCAAAGTTGGGTTTAGGCTATCTTTAGCTTTCAGATGCATATAGTGTTGTTTATCCTACAAATATTTCTACCCTAAACAACTTAACATGTAACTCTACTTACCCCATTCTCATTATAACTTGCATAAGTCCTTGGGCCATCTGTTAACCGGCTTCTTCGTGTTAAGATAACATACTACCGTAGGTAACAATGTATGTATTTTGCTAACATAACTCTTTAAGAGTATCAACATGTATGAATAATGTGCAATCAATTTCATTATCACAGAAGTAAATTGCACAGGTCTTAGATATTCTTTCAACATGCTAAGTTTGTGACATGAGACTGTTATTTGAAAGTAGTCATGTCGTTATTTCTTTGTGATGTAGCAAATAGCAGTCAACCTGTTTGCAAGTTATTTTTAATGGAAGCGGTAAAGCTTGGTATGCTAACTTGTCATTATTTTCATGTGCAGCACAGGGAAGGAGTTAAATAAGCGTAAAGACATGCTTGCAAATGTAAGATCAAAAACAAAGCAGATGGCATCTGCTTTGAACATGTCAAACTTTGCGAATAGGCGAGTTATGTTTCTCGTATGATATTATTGTTTTTGTATTTAGTTATATTTTCTGCTGAACATTTTGTTCAGTAATGTGAATGTTCATGTCTATTTTTGGATTGGGTGACTCTATTGGAATCCTTAGTTCTCTAAACAATAATACATAGAAGCTTTGCTGAAAATGCAGGGAAGATTTACTCGGAGAAAGTAAAAGCTCAGAAGAGACAGCAAACAGAATTGCAGGATTAGATAACCGTGGAATTGTTGGTTTACAACGACAAATAATGAGAGGTACAGTGTTTTTTTTCCTCCTTTTTCTGGTGTGTGCATACGTGGATTCTCATGTGTGCACAAAACAAATCACATGTGTCATATCTTGTTATTCCACAGTGCTTAAATTTTGCTTATATTTTTAGAGCAAGATGAAGGACTTGAAAAGCTCGAGGAGACAGTTTTGAGCACAAAGCACATTGCACTGGCAGTAAATGAAGAACTGGATTTGCATTCAAGATTAATAGTAGGACTAACAACTAATCATAGGGTCAATTTTTTTAATATTTGGCTATCATCTGAGCCATCTTGCTTTCTTTTTTGCAGGATGATTTGGATCAGCATGTTGAAATTACAGACTCGAGACTGCAGGTATTTTATATTCAAAAGTCAGGTGATTCTTTATTAAATTGTGCATAGGACCAATTGGTTTTGCAATCCTGGATGCAGAGGGTGCAGAAGAGGTTGGCGATTCTAAACAAGCGGACCAAAGGGGGTTGTTCATGCATGTGTATGCTCTTTTCGGTTCTGGCCATTGTGATTTTAGCTGCAATTGTTTGGTCTCTCATCAAATATTTGTAAAACTCAAAATGCTTATGCTCCAAAGCATTTATTATTGATACCTGCAAATTGCGACAATGGAAAAATCTTGCTCTTGTTTTCTTTGTTTTAACTTGTTTGAACCATGAATGTATTTAGATGTTTGGTATGCAAATATGGGCGTACACCATGATTAAATTTGTCCGCAGGACTATCATTATATTTTATTGTTATAGTGTTATTGTGGAGTCATGTTCTTCTGTTTTACCTTGATTTAAAGTATCTATATGTTCCTTGAACAAATTATCTTAACAAATCCTCACTTGTTAAAACTGTGGATATTGTATGTTGCCTCAGTGCTTGTGAAGTGAATATTTCTTCTTCCAGGAGTTTATCACGACACTCTCTTATGAAAGGTAAGAGAACATGCATTTTCAAGACACTCTTTATCACTCCTGTACTTTTGCACTCCTGTATTTTTATATCACTGTATCAATTTTTACTTTTTCATTTTAATTATGCAGAGTCTGGGAATCAAGACAGTTATTAGCAAAGGAAGAGTTTGTCCAATTACATGATGTTATTAGTCAAGATATTGATAAATGTCACAAGTGCATTACAATATCAGCTTTCAATTTATGCAGTATTTGATATATGCATGGAGTGTGTGCTATGTTCATATGCTTTTGGGTGCTCTGTTAACTTGGCAACAAAGCAACTCATGCAGTCATGTGATTCATGTTCTCTTCCAAAATCGTATATTAAAGAGTTTGTTATATCACGATGCGCTCTTATCGATCCTGCTCTGCTCAGATAATTGTCACAAAATGGACCTATAAGCACATGTTTTCATCAACATCTAAGTTTTCAGGTAAATCTCTACAACATTCAGATTTTAATAATTGATCCTGTTTTATATGTTTATGTTTGAATCTTGTTTAGATCTCCCCTTAGATTCGAAAGTTTGTACTATCGTTTGACATCTGGATTATGGGAAACTTGATTTGAATATTAACTTCACACCACATAGATTCACATATCTGCACGTGCTCATGAACACAAATTTAAATCACAGCATCTAGGGATTAGCAAACCTAGTAGTTATGTTATATGCAATACCATCCATTATTTCCAACTTGCATAGAAAAGGCAAACTCAAGAATACATATGAGGGGCTAGCCTAGGAGTAGCCAAAGCGACCAAAGGTTTAGCCTTGGGTGTCGTCATACCATAAACCTCTTCTGTTTCAATCTTTTTACCATCCGGTGTAGTCCAATCAAAACACTGAAACAATCTTGCCAGTGCCATTAATATAAATATTACTCCTAATGGAGCACCAGGGCACCTCCTTTTACCTGCGCTAAATGGCAATATCTTGAAGTCCGGACCATGACTTATTTCCACCCTCTGCCCTTCCTCCGGCAGTTGCCTGTTGTTGCATAACCCAACAATAGAGATAAGCTAGAAAAGCCTTTAATATGTATATTGATAAATGTAAGCAATTTGCACGATATTATAACGAATCCGTGTCATATTTTATGGATACAAGTGCTGTTATATGCATCATGAATATGTTGATAGTTTTATATAGCTCTTTGTTTCTTATATATGTCCCATATTTCGGATTCAACTGTTATTGACGTATGTCCTACGTGTTAGATTCAGAAATAGTGGTAAGAAATTAACACTTGTATTCTTCTTTTGATTCATGATTTCCATCATTAATATACATGAAACCATTTCAAAGCATTTTACTTATTCTCTATCAAAATAATTTACCGATTTGAAGAGATTACCACTTCCTGTCGATGATAAACCACTCTTTCTGTTTTTGATGTGTTTAAAACTGTCCACTTCATCTCTCTTACTGATAAGGTGTACGTTGTGTTCCATATGTCAGGAATGATTGGTAATATATTTCCTTTCATGACTAACATCTTATTGTCAACAATATTGTGTCATGGGCCATGAGACTTTTTCTGGTCATTTCGTTATGTTTTTGTATCATGCCTCAAAATACTCTCTGTATATGCATATACCTCAGTGTAACATAAACAGATGATCAGGGAAAGTGACGTAAATCTAAATAACAATGTAAAATTCACCTGTCTGGATTAAACTCATCAACGTTATGACCCCACACGTGGGGGTTGCGCCCCAAACCATGCGTATTAATGAAGACACGGGTACGTGCAGGTATATGGAAGCCCGTAATAGCAGTGGGCTTTATGGATTCATGAGGGATGAGAAAAGAACCAGCCGGATGCATCCGGAAGGTTTCTCGAACTACACATCTAAGGTATGACAAATTTGCCAGGTCAGACTCTACCACCAGCCTATCACGGCCCACCACAGTGTCCAGCTCAGCTTGTATTTTGCGAAGGACGGGTGCATTGTTAATCACTTCAGTCATCGCCCATTCGTTTGTCACTGATGATGTGTCTGTCGCAGCTGCAATCATATCCTGAGGTAATTTTTTTACATGTAAGTACCTTGCATTTTTATTAGCATCATCATCATCGTCATTCGCTATCTTGCTACTAAAGAGACTATTTGCAAAACTTCACGATTAAATTAAGAACCATAGAAACTGAATCCGATAATATGTAATTAAATCACTAAAGTTCACAATAAGCTTTCATATTTGAAGCAAAATGTGTCACATAAAACATGAGATTTGTAACTAATCTATGTAGATTAGACATCAGTACTGAGAGAACAATTATTTATATACCTGCATAAGGGCTTTAATCTCAGCATCATCCATATGCTCCTTCCCATTCCTACCCGGCAAAGAAAGCAACACATCGACAAAATCCATCTCGCCACCACCACCATTACTTTTTGCACCCTTCCTCATCCTATGCTCCTCAATGATCCTCTGATGAAACTCATCGACTTTCTTTTCCACAACCCTCATCCTCTTTTCGCACCCTGTCCAATCCAAATACCTCCACATCGGCAAATAATCCCCAACATATATCAACCCCAACAGCCTAAACAGCTCATTCGTGATCCCCAAAAACTCAACCGTCTCTTTCGCCCCTGCGTTTGCCGTCCCAAAATACTGCTTCCCTAACAACATCCTTGTTACGTTATTCATGGAAAATGCTCCGAGCACCCCTCTTAAGTTTACCACTTCCCCATTCACGGCCTTCCTGTACACCTCCCTCACCAAATGGTCTGCCTCACGGGCCCTATGATTGGAAAACGAGTCCAGCCTCTTTGTGGTGAGCAAATGCTCCATGCATATCCTACGCATCCATTTCCAGTGTGGGCCCAACGGGGCCAGGGCCACGTCCCCCGACCCATAAGCCAAGTAGGTGGCGGCTAGGGTTTTGGGCCGTGAGGCGAACACATCGTCTTGTCGTGTTAGGATTTCGCGGATCATTTCCGGATCGTCGGTTGTTATTGCATCCACGGTGCCCAACCGTAGGTAGACCAATGGGCCGTAGGTTGAGTTGAAGTTGGCGAAGTCTCTATGTGGCAGCGGGCTTAGTTGGAGGAGGTTGCCGAATATGGGTAGTCTTGGTGGGCCTGGAGGTAATTTTAAGTCTTTTTTATGTTTTGAATTATTCATGATAATGAAGAGGAAGGATAGTAAGGTGAACGATGATAGAAGTACGAGTATGTCCATTTTTAAAATTTTGAAAGTATGATACTTTGCTTTATATTTTTGATATATAGTGTGAATGTGATGTGCATGTGTTGTGCAGTGCAGAAAAATTCGATGAAATAGGAATAATATACATGATCTTGGTATGTAATAGTTGAATTTATTTAAATTTTTTGAAGGCATTGGTGGAGAGTAGATGGTTTTTAAGTGGGAGTGAATTTTTTGCGTCTAGAAGATTGACTAGTTTTGGGTTGGTAAATCATGCTTTTTATCAAGAGCTGATATTGAAATTAAGGAGTGATGGAACAAAAAGAAATATCCAAGCTATATTCTTCCTTTGTTGGAGACATGATCATACAGATGCCTGTATCAAATGACTAATGCAACCATGCCCGAGGTTTTATGCACACGGCGACTTGTTCATGTTAGATGGTTTTATACTTATTTCTGCTGCATTAAGTCGCGATTGAGTATTTTATTACTTTGGTATTTGTACTATGTTTTGTTTTTGTAGTTTACACTGATTATGCATCGGTTGTTAATTTTCTTCTCAGTTTGCAGATTGTACTTGTTTTCTCAGGAATGTTTGGGCGCTTTAGCAGTAAACTTTTTGCTTGGTTTTAGTGTCCGATGTGTAGAACTGGTAAATACCCAGTTTATGTTACGTGAAACAAATAGTCGTCCTTTAATATCTCTCTTCTGCCATTTCCAATACTCTTTCCCATATCCTTTGCCACGTTCCTAACGTAAAAACACATTTTCCTTGCATATTGTGAATGAATCAAGCTATCACTTCCCAGTTACCGTTTATCTTTTCTTTTTTTCCTCCTTTCCAGCCATTATTTTATACTGGAGACAGGTGGTTGATTAGTGTTTGTGTTAAGCGAAGACAAGGCTTAGGTCCTTTTCTATTTTTGAATCCTTTGAGCATCTCCAATGCGTTTTGATATCTGTCAAGGAATCGATTTATAATTTAGAAATTTTTTGTTACCTTCTTCCATTCGTATCCTTCTTCACAAAACAGCATGCAAACCAATAAGACAGTTTTAACTGTTATATGAAAGCAAAATACGGTTGAATCCACATCAATCATAATATAAAATTTGGCGTTTCATTTCCAATAACATAAAACAATTAACTAACATAAGCTACTTGAAGATGATATTGATTCATAGAAATGGCTAAGACCTCTTCAGACATAACGTTCTTAGATATCTGTGTGAGAAAACATTATCTGAAGGAAAACTATAACATAAAATCATGCCATGTTCGAAAACTTGCATGACTATCCAAGGTTTAAACGTTCCATGCATATAATTTTGAAATCATATAGCCAAAACCATTCCAAAGATTCTTCTTTGGTAATTTTTTTAACCAATTCCTTCAGCTCAAGTGATCAGAGACGTGACGTTTTAGACAAATGTTCTAGAGATCGAGTTCGAGCCGACGAGACATCATAATGAACGTTCTGCTTAAATAAAGTATCACTTTTATTATAAAAAAAAGATTCGATATGTTCAATGTCATTGACTTGATATTGAATACATAATGAACGCTCAAAATGTTAAAAGAAATCAATATTGAAATGATAGAATTTATTAATTAAATAACAATTTGTATTATAGCTCGATGATTATTCTAGCATACATGACTATGTATATTTAGATTATTTAGAGGCCAAGTAATCATATAATATGTAAAGATTATAATATGAGAAAATACTATACTAAAATATTCTCTAACATATTTCTTAATACAGTATTACATTCTACTAACACTCAAAACAAATTTCCACGTCTAAAGGGAAATTAACATTTACTATCATACTTGAAGCTTGTATTTGAACTTTTGAATTTAAAGTGGTAAAATATATTGGTTCTACTACAAAATAAGCAAAGCTAATTTTATTAGCGATTATACAAAATATTATTGTAGCAAACATGATTAGAAATTGTCACTTAGTTAAGCTAGGATAAATCTTGGTTTTTGAATTTGCACCAACTTCATTCGCTGTAATTTGCGCGTGCGCACACATACATATAGGGCAAGAATTGGTTTTCTCTCGCTTTTGTTTCACCATAAATCCCCCTGATTTTAATGACATGTTTTGATTTAAGTAATATAGCTTCTCTCTCTTGTCACTTCATGAGGAAAACTATATTATTTAAAACGGAACATGTAGTTGAAATTAGAGGGATTTGAGATGTAACAATATATATACGTATAAATATATATATGTATATAAATATATATGCATATGTGTGTGTGTATATATATGCATATGTGTGTATGTATATGTGTTTGTGTGTGTGTGTATAGGCAAGGACTGACTACATCTCATCTTTGCTACACCTCAAATCTCCTCGATTTAAATAATATATTTTCTTTTGTCACTTCATTCTGTTATTTAATTTGGAACATGTGGTTGAAATTAAAGGAGATTTGAGGTCGATCCTTGCCCTGTATGTAGCAAAAACGAGGCGTAGCTGATCCTTACATAGATATAAGAACATTGTTAGTTTTGCCTCCTTAAAACCCTACCAGAGTAGTAAGGAAAAAGAGTCATTTAACTCGACTTTCCATCTCTTTAAAAAAGCTTCTTCATCACTGTAATGACAGCCATTTTTGTTTCGAACCACCAAAAATCTCACATCCTTCTCTATAATTCTAGCATGTCGCAATCTTTCACTTTCTTTTCACTCAACGATTCTCTTATTTCTTTCGGACCAAACATGGTAGATGGTTGTGACGAGGGAGACAAAAACAGTATGTTGCATGATGTTTTTTTTGTCTATAAATTCCTTTGAACTTTCATACTTCTTCCAGAAGGTCGCCAGTAGACATTTTGGGATTCCATGTTTAAGTCTAATAAAGGAGAGGATATATTTGCTGCAGTCACATCTAAAGAACTGATGATCATGAGACTCATCCTTCCTACGACACGGTTGGCATCTATCAATCTGCACACCCCACAGTTTGATAGTCGATCCACTGTTGGTACTCTTTTATTTATAGCTTTATAAGCACACATCGACACCTTCTTAGCATTATATTTATGCCATATTTCTTGATACCAGTCCACCGTAGGGTTTTTAACATGAATTTCATTCCATATAGTTGAAAAACTGAAGTTCTCTTCACCCTTTATCTCCTAGGAGTCTGATTTCTTTTGTTAGTTAGTAGGAATTAAACTGATATAATACTCGACCTCTTTTATTTCTGGTGGTATGTTTGGATTGAGTTGATTGTTTCGTACAATATGAGATACCATTCTATCGGTAGTAGGAAAAGTAGCAAGCCTATGCCACTTCAACAAATCTACTAATGATTTACGGTTAATCCAAGGATCAAACCATAAAGAAGTTATAGTACCATTAGAAATAACTCTGTTAACCATCTTGGCTGCATTTTCTCTATTTCTCAACATATGCTTCATAGTGACAGAGTAGTTATTCTTGATATCCATAAACCAAAAGTTTGTATGCAACTTGCCTTTAGTCCATAAACATTGCTTTGTTAATAGATTCCAATTTAATTCGAGTATTGCTGTTGTTCTCAAATCTGTTAGTCTTCTTCGACCAGTACCACCTTCACTTTTTGATCTACATAATATATGCCATGCTATTTTATGAGTCTTGCCACACCAGAAAAAGTTAGCACAAATGGATTCTATTATGTTAATAACAGATGTAGGTAAATGATATATAAGTAGTCGGTATAACACTATAGGGATTATCACACTCTATATCAATTGTGCTCTGTCTGCACTTGATAGAAGACTACTGTCCTAACTCTCTAATTTAGTTGTTATCTTCGAGCAATAATGGTGAACATTGAGCTGCATTAACATAATCTGATGATAGTGGGGTCCCTAGATATTTAAGAGGTAGATTTTCCTCCATCATGCCCAAAGCTTGTAGTATTCCAATTTTATTTGCAACCTGTCTACTTAAATATACTTTTGACTTAAACTGATTAATTTGTGAGCTAGTAGTTTGCTTTGATTCTTTTAAAATGTGTAAATCATTAGCATTATCCACAGCAGCTTTCAAAGAACATGACATCATCTGCACATAAAAGATGTGAGGCGGCTGTCTTATTTTTGAGATAGGCTTCAGTAAGCCTTGTGAAACAGTCTCTTCCATTCTAAGTGATAGATACTCCATTGCAGTGCAAAATAGATAAGGAGATAATGGGTTACCCTATCGCAAATTTCTATAAGATTCAATAAACCATGAGGAATGCCTTCAACTAGTATTGAAAAGGTTGGTGTACTTATGCATTTATAAATTAATCTGATAAGAGATAAGCTTGTTTATCATACCATATGCTTTTTGTAGATCAATCTTGATGCATATTTTTGGTTTTCCTACTTTCTTGATATCTCTTATCAACTCATGAGCAAGTAATATATTTTCTCCAGTATTTCTGTCTGGTATGAAAGCTGATTGATTTTCTGCAATTAAATAAGGCAAGAAATATTTGATTTTGTTACAAATAATTTTAGCAACTATTTTATAAACAACATCTACATAGGCAATTGGTCTATGCTCAAAAAGTGATCGTGGCTTATCTTTTTTTGCTATGAGAGTGAAGAAAGTAGATTGAACACTTTTGCTAATTTCCATGTCGAAATATTTCTGTTATGGTCAAGTACAAGTCTTCTTTCAGCAAGTCCCAATGCAGTTTTTTTTTTTTTTTTTTTTTTTTTTTTTTTGATGAATAGCCATCTTGGCAAGGGCTTTTAGCATCATGTATAAGAGTTTAAAGCTGCCTTTATTTCTTCACACTCTACTGGAGCAGATAAGTAGTGATTCCCATATTATTTATTATCATTCTGGTCTCTACTTGTGGAAAAGAAATTGCATTCATGCCATTATATAAATTGCAGTAATAGTTCAGAGATTCCTGAACTATTACTTCTCTGTTGTATATAGATTCTCCTTGAGCTGTAAATAATGCTTGAATTTTATTTTTGTGCTTTTTCATGGACATTTTAGCAAAGAAATTTTTTGAGTTTGTGTCACCTTCATGTAGCCATAAAGTTTTGCTCTTCTTCATCAATTGTTCATGGTGCAAATTAACTTGATGTCTCAATTCCAAGTTAATTTGCATTATAGTATCATATAATTTGAGATCATCAGGGTTTGCATCAGATTATGCAAATGCCTGGTTGTAAGCATCCTGTAGCCCTTTAGCTGCATCAGTTTTCTTTAAATTTCTGTTCCATTTTTTGAGGTTCTCCTTTATTTTTTTGGATTTTGCTATAAGATTATGTGTGAAATCTACCCAAGTTGAAGCTTTGATCCCCTTTAGTACACATTGCTCATAACCTTCAACATTGCATCATGTATTATACCCGAATGGCATATTTTTGTCTTGTTGCTAACTGTCCTTGAATTTGATTAATATTGAAGTATGATCCCTTAGAACTGCTGGAATTAGAACTGCTGGAAGAGCAATTGTAATTAGATCTGGACATAGCTATAAGCTGTGCAGTTACAGTCCCGTTAAAATTCTGTAAAATCTCTACTATATCGCATAATGCTCTTTGACTGTTATGTTATTTCAATCTAGCGCTATTAAACAGTAAATCTACTTTAAGCCTCACTATTTTCTGCTGCATCCGCTAAATCAAGGTTTTTTAGTAATGGTTTTATCAACACTAATATATAAAGATTGATTTGACTAGTTCTCTTTTAAACCCAATCAACAAAGTTAGGGCAAAGATCTAATTTTAAGACATAAGTGCTCAGTGTAAGTTAAATTTTTATTGTAGTCACAAAATCTAGTATGTATAAATCTTGATATTCTTTGGTTATTATATAGGATAAATAATATTTTCTTTTACTACACAAATGATGTGCGAATGAGAATAAAGTAACTTTAAATATCTGGTTTTATATCTAATGAAGCTTTTTTTGCACCTTCGTTATTTCCTGTTATATCCCCTCTTTATCATCGATATAACCACCGCTATGATACTGCTAAGCATTCACAGGTTGTGAGAAATCACGATTCACCAAAATTTTGTTAATGTTAGTTGCCATGCCTCTTTTCCTCCTTGTATATTTGCAACTCTGCAATGAACATTGAGCAAGACCACATTGTAAAACACAATTATTAAAACAAGTGAGAGATGAAAGAGGAATACTCTTTTCTTATCTTTAGGGTTCAAAGCATTATTAAAGTCTCTCATAATAAATCCATGACATATGAATAGAAGAAGCATTGAGAACAAGTTCGCTCCATAGTTTCTCCCTTTAAGAATAAGAATTGCTTGCTTAAACAAAAGTAGTTGTACATTGGAAGCCACCACTGTTGATAAGAGCAACAGTGATTTGCTGATAACTTTTGTCTAAGATGAATGCAGTCCATATTGTAGCATAAATGATGACAAATATTCCACCTTAGTCCCCATATCATTATTTAGTAAACAGGTCTAGTTTGAAGAAAATTTGGACATAAACTTTAGATGCTATAATGTTTAATTTTGTTTCAAAAAGGGCTATCGAAGAAAGCCTGAGGCTGTAGAAGTTTGAATATAGATAGCATTTTGTTATCTTTATTCAAACCCCTTAAATTCCATGAGAAGACATTCGTTTTATTTTGATAGAGCTCCTAGTTGGTCTTTTAGGAGGAGCTATTGGAGTTTGTGTTTTCTTCTCATGCTTCTTCTTCTGTTTCACATTTGTGTCAAGTAGACCTGTCAAAATTTGACCCAACCTATTAATCCAACCCATTTACCTTACTTATAAAAGGTTTGAGTCAACCCATTTATGAATATCATAAAATGAGTTATGCGTTGGGTTGATCCATTTTTAAAAGTGTTATAAATGAGTAACCCATTTACCCATTTATTAAAAGCATTAAATTTTAATATAAATTTAAAAAATAAGAATTTTGAATATACATTATAATTTTTTATGGAGACTGACAGTTGTACTTAAAATATAACAGGCTACCACATCTCAATATTTGAATTCCATACAGTGCAGAAGTCGTTATTTTTTTTGTTCAGATTGCAACTTCTCCATTCTAACTCGAAATCAAACGAGACTTCGATCGATCATCTCCAATTTAAGTTGCGGACAGTATGGAGCACTCGGATACTTCATCGTGTGAATGTACACTATAGTTCTCAAAGGGTACTGACAGTTGTACTTAGAAAATAACAGGCTACCGTATCCCTATATTTGAACTCCGTCTAATGCAGAAGCCGTTATTTTTTTTGTTCAGACTGCAATAACCTCTTCGTTCTAAATCAGAATTAAGCGAGACTTCGACAAATTAACTTCCACTTAAATTACGGACAGTATGGAACACTCGGGTACTTCATCGTGTAAATGCATACTGTAGTTCTTCAAGGGGACTAACAGTTGTACTTAGAAAATAACAGGCCACCACATCTGTATATTGAACTCCGCCTAATGCAGAAGCCGCTATTTTTTGTTCAGACTGCAATAACTCCTTCGTTCTAACTCGGAATCAGGTGGGACTTCGACCGATTAACTACCACCTAAATTACGGATAATGGAACACTCGGATACTTTATCGTGTGAACGCACACTATAGTTCTCCAAGGGGACTGACAGTTGTACTTCGAAAATAACAAGCTACCACATCCCTAAATTTGAACTCCGTCTAATGTAGAAGCCGCTATTTTTTTGTTTGGACTACAATAACTCTTTCGTTCTAACTCGGAATTAAGTGAGACTTAGACCGATTAACTTCCACCTAAATTATGGTCAGTATGGAATACTCGGATACTTCATCGTGTGAACGCACACTGTAGTTCTCCAAGGGGACCGACAGTTGTACTTAGAAAATAACAGGCTATCACATCTGCATATTGAACTCCGCCTAGTGCAGAAGCCGCTATTTTTTTGTTCAGACTGCAATAACTCGTTCGTTCTAACTCAGAATCAGGCGAAATTTCGACCGATCAACTCCCACCTAAATTACGGACGGTATGAAACACTCGGATACTTCATCGTGTGAACGCACACTGTGGTTCTCCAAGGGGACTGACAATTGTACTTCGAAAATAACAGGCTACCACTTCTGCATATTGAACTCCACCTAGTGCAGAAGCCACTATTTTTTTTGTTCAGACTGCAATAACTCCTTCGTTCTAACTCAGAATCAGGCGGGACTTCGACCGATTAACTATCACCTGAATTACGGATAGTATAGCACTCTCGGATACTTTATCGTGTGAACGCACATTGTAGTTCTCCAAGGAGACTGACAGTTGTACTTAGAAAACAATAAGCTATCTCATCCCCATATTTGAATTTTGATGAAAATTAGAATTAAAATTTTAAAATTTTGTCGGATCTCAAAACATAAAAACTAAAATTAGAATTATTTTATATTTATTTGTTTTTTATTAGTCAAATTAAATGTAAATCGTTAAATGGGTTAAATAGGTAACCCTCTTATTAAGTGAGTTAGGTCATAAATGGGTTGGGTCATAAATGGATAAAAGAGAATGGATCATAAATGGGTTGGGTCGAACTCGACCCAACCCATTTTGACCCAACCTAATCCGTTTGACAGGCCTACCCATAAAGTCGATCCAGCTCAGAGCATCCAACAAAAAGCTTATTCGGCCTTCATATTCAGCATCAAATACTGTTAGTCCAAAGGAGCAAATTTTATTTCAACACTGATAATTATCTAGCAGCCCCCTAAAATAAATAAAATTTTAAAAGTTAAAATACCCTTAGAAAGCTGAGTACTTTCTTTCTTCTCAATTCCATTATTTTCTTACGTTACTTTCTTACTGTCTAAACAACCGCTTCTTCAAAACTCTATTTTCTAAATCAGTCAAGAAAAAAATTCAATTTTTCACTACTAAGTTATTTTTTGGGTTTACAGACTTTTTTAATTGTAGTTTTGAAGAAAATATGAATCGGGTTTCTAAATCAGTGAAAAAATTCAATTTTTCACTACTAGGTTATTTTTTGGGTTTACATACTTTACTAAGAAAAAAAAATCAATTTTTCACTACTAGGTTATTTTTTGGGTTTACATACTTTACTAAGAAAAAAAAAAATCAATTTTTCATTATTGAGTTACTAAATCAGTGAAGAAAAAAAATTCTAACCCTAGTTTCTAAATTAGTAAAGAAAAAATCCAATTTTTTACATTTTGGGTGATGGAAATGGTAGTTCTCAAAATGGTAGATGGCTACTAAGTTATATTTTGGGTTTACAGACTTAATTTATTTTAGGGGAGGAGGAGCTACTAAGTAAATACTCAGGTTGAAATAGAATTTGCCACTAAGCTGAAGACTTCTTCAACGAACGATTTAGGATGATGAATTGCTCCTGGACGTCTATTTAGCAGACGTGTGATGTTGTAAATTGACATCCAATTTCCGACAGTCAATTTTCCAACGGACACTCCAACGGCTATTTCATTCTTAAATAAATAAATAAATAACATACTTTCAATCTTCAAAAATATATCAGATTGTTCATTATTTCTTCTACTAAATCACAATAATCTTATATCAGATTCAAGCTTCAAAATGTTTACTATTCGAAGAGTTCACACATCCTTCAAATTCTTAAAATTACATATTCGAAGACGATAATGACCACAATGGTACTCCTCTTTACTAGCATCCATCCAACCCATGACGAAGAAACACAAACTATAACTTGTTCAACATTTACTGTCATTATTCCAAAATTTCGATTAAGGGTAATGATCAAAGTGGGTAAAGGTTTTGGAAAAAACTAATGATACCTATAATATAAAACATTTGGACAACACAAGTTCACTGTTATTGATTCAAGGTTGATTTAATCTCACTCAATTGGATTATTAAAGTTTCGAAAATCCTTTGAATCGAAGGTATCTCGTAAGATCACGCCACAAATAAACATGCCGGGTTTTTACCTTATGATAACCAAAATATTTTTATCAAATCCATCTAATATTATAATAGTGTCTATAGAAAGTAAAGTAGAATTTAGCTCTTGTCTTCCTCACGAAAACGTTAAATCAATTGACAAACGCAATTTTATGAATCGCACGTTTATGAAATAAAGAAAGTGAAACCGAAGGCGAAGATTCTTTTGTATGTTTCTTCATTTTTATTTGTCCGTTAATGCAAAACCTTTATATTCATTATGTTCTCTTTTGTTATTGAAAAAATGGCGAATGAGAAATTCGTAAAGCTTTTTGGAAGGGAAAACGTTGTTAAAAAACCATACTATCGCCAATTTGAGAATTGTTATGAGTTGTTGACAATTCAATCGAAGTGGAATTTTAACGAGACAAAAAGTTTGTAGACATTTAAACAATGGAGAGGGGGAAGAAAAAACATCAAAATCATAATACTACTCTAGTACGAGAGACTCATTGGGTAGAGAAATGGCATTTAAAGGAGAAAATGAGGTGGATGTGCTCACTCATAGACGCGTTAAAGATTTTAGACCAATAGGTCAAAAGTAGCAAAGAAGAAGAATGAGGCTGAAGCCGACTTAAATTCTCGAGTGTACACCACCCATGAAGTTCACGTAAGAATATATCAAGTAGAACCAAGCAAAACGGAACAACATTGACATAGTTCGAAAGTTTGTGGAAATTGAGCAACAAAAGTTGGGTCTTGAATGTTTAAAAGGAGAAAGTGAACGATAAAAATATGAACAATTGATTATGGAAAAGAACTTGATTGGAATGGATGAAATTCAAGTCAAATATTCGATAGAGTGCAAAAGACGAACAATGATGGCTAACTTCCTCCAAATGTAGTTTCTTTTACACCTGGCAATTTATTGTGTTATTATCACTTTACTCCGTGTTCATAAAATTGTGTTTTATTCGGTTATTAATTAATGATCTATCAATTTAGGTACATACAAGCAAAGCATCACACCCGATGGCTTGTTTTATAAGGAACAAATAATACTAGGGTTAATTAAATAGAAAATAAGTAGGCGTACATATATGTCCATTAGATCTACAAGTGAACTAACAAACTTCAAGGTGATTCCAAATATGATTCCTAAAATCTTTTTAAAGTCTATTGTACAGTTATGAGTCTCAGAATGAAAGTTGTCGTTCCACGTGGATGTTGAAAGCTTCTTTGGTTACAAGAATATTATCTCGAAATATTTCTGGCATATGATCTGCACCATCATATTCGTAGCGATGGTGGATCTCGTCATATCACATTCATCTTCAATAATTATGTTATGTAGAATTATACATATAAACATGATTGTGGACATTTTAGATCAAGATCATAATCTATAAGAATTACTAATCATTGCCAACCTAGATTGAAGAACGTCAAATGCTCTTTCTACATATTTTCTTTGTCCCTCTTGTCTTAGCAAACTTTGTCTGCATTGATGTTATTGGATTTGGACATGCCTTCACAATGGTGCTCGATTTTGGATAAATCTCATCTTTGAGATAATATCCGTGTTGATAATTGTTTTTGCCAAATGTAAATCATACTGGAGTTACTTTATCAAGTGAGAGATCATTAAATAAGTGTGACCTCTTGATGACATTTAAGTCGTTGTTAGAACTAGGTATTCGGACGAAAGCATCCCAATTCTACAAATCATACAAAGCAACCACTTCCAAAATAATAGTTGTTTTTTCCTTTCCCATTATAAGCTACATGACATGCTTTGGAGTAGTGCTTTCATTCCCAATGTATATAATCGAGACTTTCTAGCATTCCAGGTCATCATCTGCTTTCATTCATTTCTCGAATACTTCCAACATCATCCGCTGGAGATTTGAAGTACTTAGTGTTGTAAGCATCGACAATACATTGGAAGAATTTTTCGAGAGTTTCCAGTGCAGTACTCTTCACAATCCGACATACATCATCTAGCGCATCAGTAAAGGTGTCATAAGCTAACATCCTCAATGCGGCAATAAATTTTAATGATCGCTTAAACCCTGCGTTTTTAAAGCGTTTGACTTATGAAAGTATTTATCGTTGTTTTGAATACTTTCCAAAACCCTCAAAAATTAATCTCTTTGCATTCTAAATCTTCTTCGAAATATATATGGCCTGTATATTGAATTTGGTTGAAATAGTCTTGCATGAGAGTTTTATATAATGCAAAATGATTAATCTTATATGTTCCTGACCAAAGAATGGTCCTCCATGCTTTTTGGATGTTCATCCATAAGCTTCTTGAAATAGGTCTACTATTTCTTGCATTTCCTTGGTTCCTTCTCACATAATCTCTCACTTCAAATATGCTATTGAATGTCATAGCACATTTGAGAGAAGATGAAATATCCATTTTAGTATATAATTGTTTGATGTTTGAGAAAAGATGAAATTTGCATTGTGTTATTTGGGATGGATGTTGGATTCTGTATATAAGAGTAGTTTAGCACATTGCAAGATCTTCTTTGGTAAAGTTTGGGGACGTGTGCAGACAATATTTCAAAGTGTTGTCAACTCAACTTTAACACATTGGACTGTATACCATATCGATTTGACATGACATTATGAAATCTGCTCTAGTAAAGTTTGTGGACATGTGTGGGCATTTATTTCAGAGTGTCTCAACTCAATTTTAACACACCGTGTAGTATACCATACTAAATTGAAAGGCGTTGTGGAATTTGCTTTAGTAAAGTCCGTGGACATGTATGGACAATTATTTCAAAGTATTGTCAACTCGACTTTAACATATTATTAGGTATACTATATCGATTTGAAATGATGTTATGTAGTCTTCTATAGTAATGTTCTTGGACATGTGTGAACGGGTGCTGCCAACTCAACTTCAACACGTTGTGTAGTATATCATATCGATTTGATATGATGTTGTGGAATCTTCTTTAGTAAAGTTTGGAGGCATGTTTGGACAATTATTTTAGAATGTTGTTTGAAGGAATTGGGTCGGATTGTAGCACACTAAATGTGTGAATTTAAAAAAAAAAATCAATTTTTAGATCTTTATTGTGCCTGTGAAGTTTAAATTATTCAACTCCAACCTAAAGTATTTTAAATAAAATCTTTATTTTATTGTATTTGTTTATATAAAAGTAATGATTTAATTTACATAATATATAATGTATATGTGTATCAAATGCTCATATATGTGGATAATGCACATGCAACATATAGGAAGTGTGTATGGTTTAATGTGCCCGTATATAAATGCTAGGATTTATACCGCAATAAACACATATGTCCCTTTATATGTATATTTGTTATCCATATTTTAATTTATGTAAAATATATTGACCGATTCAAAATGGTTTGAATTGATATCTAAAATATCTTACGACGGTTAAAATTTAAAACCAAATCTGGATCTAGATATATTTTAAATCTATATTCCAATTTCAAACATATATGTGTTTATATATATATATATATATATATATATATATATTGAAATTAACATTTAATAGAATTTATATTATATTTTAAAATATTTATTAATATATTATGAAGTAATAAATATAATTATATATGTAAAAAAAATTATAATGCAAATCCATAAGGATTTACATTACGTTAAAGATATCATTTTTATAATGTTATTTGAAAAGACACGCATTATTTATCTAAAAAGATTATATACGTGTATATGTATATATGTATGTATGTATATTTATATGTATATATTATTGTTAAAGACCTCTAATTCAGGTGGTTAGAGGTATGGTGCTTTAGACAGAGGCTCTAGAGGTCATGGGTTCGAGCCCGTGAGCCATCACAATGAGTACTCTGCTTGACATAAGCATCACTTTTATTATCAATATATATATATATATATATATATATATATATAGACATATACATACACACACATTATTAATTATGCTTACTTTTCAAAAATATTTTCTTACTTTTCAGAATAAGAATTTTCTACTTTTAAATAAATCCTTTTAAAATTGTTTCAAATAATTTTAAGGAAATTTAAAACCTTTTTTATTAAATTCTTTCATATGGGGTAAGACTCAGAGTAGGTTTTATTGTTCCCTTCTTTTGGACTTTTATTCTTTTCCCCTTACTTTTTGACTTATCTTTTTTTAGAATATATTTAAAATCCAGCTATCACATTAGAGTTATTAATACACGCCTTCCTTCGAGAACTAGGTCAATTTTTACTTATGGATATCTGTAACATATAGATTAACTTTCCATTTTTATGGATCTAATGTATATCATCAATCCATAATCCAATGACAACCACAACCGTAGGGCAATCTAGTCCCAATAAGGGAGCCAAGTACCATCCAACTTAAAGGACCTTTCTGTATGTTGCGCTCATGATCTACTAAAGTCAACACGTTTCGGTACGACCCATCTTCCATGGGGTGATCGGGATAGGCGTATATTTTTAACTCTATATATTGTTTCAACTTTTAGTCGACTTATCCATCTTATTAGAATATGGTTGCAACTACTTCTAAAGTCAAAACTTGTAGAGTATGGTGTATAATATGTATATATATAAGGAGCATTCAATGATATCCTAAATATTGCAGCACCCCTAATGCCCCCTAATTTCCATCACACAATCCAAATTAAATAATATGGATTTCTCTCTCTTCCCACTAACCATATTATTTAATTCGGATTGCGTGGTGGAAAATAGGGGGCTACAGGGGTGCTGCAAAACAGAGGCACCATTGAGCATTCCTATATGTATATACAAACACGCACGCGCACACACAAGTGTGTACATATATATATATATATATATATATATATATATATCCGTGTGTGTATAAAAATACAAATACATTCACTCAGCATATTTAATTCTTATGATCGACTAACCTAAACTCTGATACCAAATGTAAAAACCCGCACCTTAATAGGCTTGAATTTTTGCTAAATTAAAAGCCCAAGTCCACTAGGGTATAGATCGTTGGTGTTGGTATCTTGTAATAAACAAAAGTATATCACAGAGCTTTCGATAAGAACTCACGGAGGGATAATAAAGTATAATAAAATATATACATATACTGACCAAGGATAATACCTCCAGTAACTAGTACCCTTATCAGTGTAGAGCAAGAAATCTATCCTTTCACCGTTCTTGCCTTGTACCTATACCTGTCTCTTTAAATCTACCATGTGGGTTGCAATGAGGAGTGAGTAAGAACAACGTTCTGATAATTGGTAAATTACATGCTTTATCCGTGACACTAGTTTATGCCACTTGATTTTCATTACGTGCTATGTCTATTATTTAAAGCTTAGTCATTTTAACTTCGTGTATGCGTATGATACACCCATCCTACTTGAGGTATGCAATAACTATATATGTATGTATGTGTATAAGTATCACAGTTCTATATGGACCAGAATACATTCCCTATTAGTATATGTAACTCTATACCGTGCTGTGCATCCACTAATATTGTCTGGGCCAAATTGCCCACGTACGCCGAGGAAACTCCTGCTAATGCACAATAATGGCATCACGACTATTTAGCCATATTCTTATTCGTCTCAAGACTCATATAGGGCTTATCCAGCCAACCTCCTAATGAAAAACTAACAAACAACTTTAAGGCGGTTGCATATCACATACAGAACCTACACTGGTAGGGGTTGTAGTCCATTTCTAAGCATAACCCAAGCCTTTTTGACCGCTAAAGGACCGATGATGCTCTCGACCTATGTGTGCAGCCCTACTCCTCGCATATATGGTACCAACCTTGTTGACATAGCATTGAGCTTTGCCCATCGTCCTATTAGATTGCCTGATGTAAATCAAGGAAAGGCCCAACCAGTTACTTAGTACCCCCACTAGGATTAAAGCAGATCTAAACTGGCCATTTAAGACTTCAACACGAGGTGAACCCTTCTTGGTATATTCCCTACACTTGTACGCGAATGTATTTCCTCATGAGCCCTACAGTTGAAGATGTCTCATATCAGGACAATGTATACACAACTGCTGATTGCCCCTTCCGGAGGGCAAATTTCTATTGTGCAACATTACCGACCTTGCATTCTAACCATTACTAATGGCTAGGCATTTATCGTTAATTTAAATATTTGGCTAGATCTGATAGTTCACACCCATCATATACGTATTCTTGTGGCTGAATAATTTTAGCTGGTGAATTATTATGCCTCCTAAGTTTTAATTATTAGTGCGCGTTTACTTTTACATGAACTTACTTCTTATTTCATAATGTCATCAATGTCATTTACCACTTCTTTCTAGTTTAAATACGTTTTGCTGTTTCATTTTCAATTAACACGATTAGATATAATTTACTTTTTTTTAACTAATAGCTACCTTTCTTTGATTACTATAACTTTCCTCATTCCTTATTATATTTTCCTATTCATAATTTCACCGTTTATTGTTTATTTCTTAACTATCTTTGAAGGAACTGGACCAGCCCGCAGCGAAAAAATGGTTGAATTTCAAAAAAATTACCATTTTGGATCATTAATGGGCCTATGAAGTCTAAATTCATTTAGAACTTTTCTAAGTTTCATTTGAATAAAATCAATATTTTATTTAATTTATAAATAAATTTTCACCTAAATTTAATGTGTATGTAAATTAGAGTATATCAAATATACTCTTATGTTCATATTCATGTGTAATGGAATGAATGTATTAGATGCATTCATGTTGTGAAATATAAGTGTAACATATAAAAGTGTATATTTGTGTAACTAAGCATGAAATTTTGTAGAGAAGGAAAACCTTTGATTTTCTTTCTCTTGGCATGTATAATAAATTGAGTAAAGATAAGGCTATAAACATAGAGGGAGAAACGCTTATGTATCTCTTTTTTTTTAATTACATTGAATGGCATATTAAATGACATTTACAATAGAATTTGCATGTGCCTTTGTTGTCCAAGTTTTTTAAATAATAAAATGTATGTATAGTAATTGATAAGTTTACACATACACATGTTAAAATAAGTTTTCCTATATATATGAATTTGTCAAAACAAGAATTAACAATTGTAACAAAGGTTTCAATTAAGGAAGAGCTTGAAATTAAATTCTACTGTTTCATAAAAGATCCATTTTGATTTAGATTAAAATAACATAAACCCATGTATTTTTTTGAAAAATGGTACTTTATATACAACAAATCATTGGGACGACATATCCCATGTCAATAAACGTTCGAAAGCAAGATTCGAACTTGTGACCTCTTGCACCAAAGCTGAATCAATTAACCACTTGGACAACGGTGCTTGTCTAAACCCATGTATATCTACATGTATAAATAACTTCAGTTATGTATTCATTTTAAAATAACACATATATTTATGCATGTATTAAATAATAATTTAAGTAACATATATGTTTAAATTTAATACTAACAAAATGTTTTAATATTTTAATCTTAGGTATGAAATAAAGGTCTATAACTTTATATAAATGACCACTTATGAATTCTAAAACAAAAGGAATAATTTACTTTTATGACTAAAACAAGTGAAATCAAATCATTTTGGAAATTAACTACGCAACATTGAAAATTAATTTTATTGTATTAAACCACCAACAAATATAGTTTATTAATGTTTATGTATACAAATGTTACAAAATTTTATATACAACATTACAACATAATAAAATATTTTCATATTCCTTTTTTTACAATTCTAAAAGAATAATAGAAAAAAATATCGGACAACTTGGGCATTTACAAATTTATTGTATGATAAATCAGATATGACTATACAAAAGGACACACAATAAACCAAATAAAGGATTTGAAGTCAACCATAATAAATATATAGTCAATGGATATGTAAATAAGTAGAGATTCAAATTAAATCTATATAATGATCATATAATAAATGTGATGAACAAAAGGGGATCTAAATTATATTATAAGATGAATACACAAGATAGAAGAGATATAATATGAATAAATCGAAAGCTTTTAAACATGATGAGATAAAAGATATATATAATGAATAAATATAGACCATTTCAACATGGGGAGTATACAAATAAATGAAATTAGAATCGCCAAAAATGAAGCCAGTGATTTGCACCTTGAATGATGAATCAAATCTCCTAGATTAATAAATCAGCCTCCAAATGTTACAAGGATTAAGAGGAATAAACCACTTTTCATAATTGATTTTATTTGCCTTTAGGAATAATTAAAGCGATGGAGGATATCATATTTTTAGCCATTAGAGAAGGGGAGAACTAGAAAAGTTACAGAAAGAAGAAATGAAAATGAGAAATTCAATTGTATGTATAGAATGAATTAGAGAATATGTTTTATTTGAAAGAAGGAAACCTTTCACATTCATTAATTAAAACTTCTATAATTAATTCTTTTGATTAACTTTATCTTTTCACTCCTATTTCTTTACATGGTATGACTGAAAATTAGATGCCATCGAATGACATAAGATTCTATAAATTAACACATGTAATTTATCTTTTATTTAATTACAATGACATCATATATCAATACATGCAAATATAACTTTTATAAATGCATTTGAATAATTTCAAATAACACGCAAACATCAAATAAAATAAATAATAATTAATATTTCTCAAATACTAATTAATTTTATTAATTTACAACTTTTTATAAATTAGTTAAATTATGTGGTTTTTGGAGAATTCATCATTACTGTTTTGCGACTCAAAGGTGTAAATTTAGTCAGCGACTAATATTGAACAATTCAAATATTAACTTTTACACGTCACTTAGTAGGTGGTGTGACATTTTCGCTGAATTCATCGCTTCCACAACATTTTTTAAAATCCAATTTTACTTATTATAAGTGGTACCTAATAGTGACAGTTATTTACACCAGTTCTCTTTGTCAAAACTATATCACTTTGGATTTATAGAATTTGGTAATGGTCAAAATTCCAATATCATCCACATTCAACTTTATAATCCAAATATAAAGTCCTTCGTTCAATAATAATAATAATAATAATAATAATTAACCGAAATGCCTTGGTTAGAGACTTTGACTTTGAGTTGATTTTAGTTGACCATGATATTAACCCCATATAACCGAGAAGATGAATCCTCCCTTGAATAATGCTTCACTTCCAATACTTCCACTTGACCCAACTATAGTCACTCGATGAAACGCATGCCATGATTTGACTATAATCAAAGCGGAGTTTTCATGTTAATGATCTATAGTATTCTCAAGTCAAGTGAACTGTGTAAATCAGTCACATCGATATTTTTTGTTTGACCTTAGTTGTATTAACCAATAGAAAACTATCGAGTGAGTCATTCCATAGTTATCCAATAACTATCAGTATGTAGCCTCAAGGTTCCCCCAACAATCATGAATAATACACTGTCCAACATTTGGAGAGCGTTATATACTCTAGTCTTAATGGATACATCGATATCCAGTCTCGATGCATCTTGACTAGAAACATTTAAAATGGTATATTTGTTTTATTGTGATAAATTACTCACGGTTACAACACATTGTAAATACTATCACAAAATATGCTATTTATGAATTTTCTATTAAATATACTTTCAATTAAATTAATTAATTAATTAATATAATCATATTATTTCTAGTATATAATAGAAAGAAACACCTTTATTATGAACAAGATTGTTCAACGGGTTAGATATATACAATAAATTACATAATTGCTCCTAGGGAATACCCCTAACTCTATCAATCTTAACACATGTATGTTAAATTGTCAATGGAATTATTGTTATTATTTCTATTCACGATACTTGGGTTTTACATTTAGGGGTTTCTATATTTTACTACTTTGGAACTATATCTTCCCCACAGAAAATGTTAACACTGCGATTTTCCATAAATTATCTAAAAGAGGATTTGTGTTATGTTTAGAAATATAAGGAATTTTCTTTTCTGTTATTATTGAAATAGACGGTACAAAACATGGTAAACATCCATATTTTGTACATTTTTTAGGCATATTATTTATTATTTCAAACAATACACCTTAATGCATAATTAGAAAAATGGATAATTTATACAAATTTACATAGAAACATTCTTTATTCTACTGAATTAAAATATTAACTTAAACCCTAAATAAAATTTGCAATGATCTTTAATTCATGCTTAATGACTTATATCATTTAAATAACAAATCTATAATTTATATAAAATCTTATTAATAAATTATCCCATAACTTTTAGAGACTACTTTTACCCTTACATTCCATATTTAGGTATATACAACATGTAATCAAAGTTAAAAATCCACATAATATATAGGCAAGGTTCTCATGTTCATTGCGCGCGCACACACACATATGTATATGAGCTACGATTCCAAAATTTACATTTAGACACAAAAGGAATAGATTCACAACGATATAAATCTAAAATTATATAAAAATATGTAATTTTCCACTCACCTCTAAGCTTCCAAATCGCCAGATCTAAATCCATTCTTCTTGATTAACTCCCTTTCTTTCTACCAAAATATGTATCAAAAGTGTATACATATTTATTTAAATTATAGATCCGAGAGGAGATTTGATTTAAATGTAGATTTAGATTTAGTTACAATTTACCTTTTGCTTTGCCGGATCGATTCAATCATATTCATCTTATCTATTATTTTTCGCTACTCTCCACTTATATATATATATATATATATATAATAATTTGTAACTTCTATCATCCTTAGAATTTGTGGAGAGGCGAAAATAGCAGAACTTCACTTTTGATTAGAAAATATGAAAAGAAAAGTGAGGGTCTAGGCCTACAT
The DNA here is from genome assembly GCA_030765085.1 of Allium cepa. NCBI lineage: Eukaryota > Viridiplantae > Streptophyta > Magnoliopsida > Asparagales > Amaryllidaceae > Allium > Allium cepa. The sequence goes on from CM060931.1 coordinate 116,574,167, forward strand.
TCATAGGCGCTCAAATCACTTCCATCCGTTAGATTAGATTATATTAAATCCGAGTCGTTCAGCCTAGGGTAATTGTCAACCGATAGCCTGCCACTCGTCAACCGCTCTACCTCCATCGATCGAACGCTCTACCTCCACTGATCGACTGCTAGTGGTCGACCAGTCTCAATAAAGGGTCGACCGGTCGATGTTATATATTAATTGTTGATTTCGTATTGTTTGTTCCTTTATGCATTTGATTTGATTCGACCTAACCATAACAGTCACTTTAAGTTTCCTCTTAACGTTTAATTTAACATAAAGTTAATTTAATTTATTTTCTTAATATATTTTTAGTTATTTCTGATCTGAAATCTTCAAATGTTAATAACCTTTTCATTTGAACTCCAATCATAAAATTTTATCTATGAAAATCGATTAGAAGATAGCCACGAACATAATGGTGCAAGTTTCGTAGCCAAATTCGAACATGTTGTGAAAATTCCATTTTTCTGCTTTAGTAATTATTTATCAACTCTTTTTAATTAACTGCCATTTAATTTGTAGGGTGTTACATATTTGTAAAAACCCATGTTTTACGTAATAGAGGATCATAAAATATATTTTTTATTCGTATAAGGTCGTATGATTTTATGATTTTGGGATATGACTCTTAGGGACATTTTACGCACCTATGTTTTTTTCCTAAATTTCTATGTGACTATATTTTGACTCTAAAAATCTGACTTGGCTATAATTTTTTATAGGAGTTGAAGTGGTGTCTCTAACCAGTTTCATTACTTCAGGATGATGGTTTCACATTCCATGGAGTGGTCACAATAGAAAAATAGACTTATGCTTAGGAAGTTATGTCTGTTTTTGAAGTTTAGACAATTACTGGATAGAATTTGTATGTAATTAATTAAGCCCATGATTAGGCCCATTAGTCTAATTAGAAATTGCTAGTAAACAGAGTCTTTAGAAGTCAAATTAAAAGTTTTTCCTCTCTCCCAAATCAGATCCAATCCCCCATTAACCCTATGTTAATCCAAAATCACTCAAATTTCTCTCTAAATCAAACTGAATTGAAGATTAGTGAATAGACCATTGATTAGAATATATAGATCATCGATTTGGCTAATTTCCATTGCTTTTGATCACTGTCCATATTGGATCTACACTCAAGTTGGTTGAATTTGGTAATTGATGAGTTGCTTATATCTTCTAACTATCCTATGCATGTTTACATGGTAGAATTATAGGTTTTAACATGATTTTTGACTATAAAAACCCTTTTCTAACTTTATTCACATGTTGACATACGTTTATGACCAAAATTGAGAAATTATAATATGACTTGTAGAAATGGCTTTGAAATCCACCTTATTCATATTCATATGCTCATTGATTATTTAGAATTGGATTAGAATTTGTTTGATTACTATAATTCTATAAATTTCTTATTTGAATGGACGTAATTACATGTTATTCTATAATTGTATGTTGTGCTTTGATGTTGTTTGCTAGTGTTTTGGATGTTAGGAAGATAGGTTGGTGATTTGGAAAATCAAAGGCAAAGATGATTGGAATTCGACGAAACTTAGAGGGAAGGCTCTGGAGTATGTGAAGAGCTTAGGGTTCAAATCGCAAGTCCTAATTTGTTAAGGAGACAAGTCGGTAGCGACTTGTTTTTGTCGATACCGAGTTGTTTATGTTAGTCAAACAAGGCGACGGTTTTCATGGTTGGATAGAGCTTGGCTGAAGGAGCTTGTCCATGGCAAGTTGAAGGAAATCGACTAACTGCTTAAGTTTATGTCGAGTTGTTTGCTAGAACTTTAAGTCGATGCTTTGAAGAGAGGATTGAGTTACTTTGACTGGATGATCCTGGGATTAAAGCATTGAGGAATGAAGTACAGAAGCAAGGAAGGAGAAGAAAAAAACTTAGCCAATGTCGGCTAAGGAAACAAGTCTGTGCAAACTTATTTAAATTGGTATCGAGTTGTTTTGGTAAGTCCTATGGATGTGAAACTTTCCGAGGATGAAGTACAGGTCTTGTAGATCGTGCTGGAGGTGTTGGTTCATTCACATCAAGGTTGGATGGTTATGTAACAGCATGATAAAAGCTTTTTATCTTCGGTTTATGAATTATGGTGGGAGTAGGTACTGAAGATAACAGTTCGATAAAGGGAAGAGCCGTAGAATAAGGAACGTGGTGGGTTCCTGGATAATGGAAACTAGACTGAACAGAAACGGAAGGCTTGGATGTGAATGTGCTAAGGAAGCATTGATACTTCGAGTGTTTTTCGTTGTACTCGAAGTATGGGTATTGTAAGTGGGAGTGCCCATGGATCATCACTACTACAAACAGGTCATTTTCTTCGGTCATTACTCCTAGTTGCTTTGGTTCTACGGTCGAAGTAAATGAAGACAACACAATAGGTCATTTTCAATTATGTCGTTTGAAGGACCAAAGCAAATGATGCTCATTTGCTTCGATCGTTTCCAAATAGCTTAACCTAAAGACCATCATTTGCTTCGGTTGTTTGATAGCGACCAAAGCAAATAAGCATGTATGTCGAAGCAAATGAGGGGGTTTTGCTTCGGTTGTTTCCAAACAACCGAAGCAAATGATAGTCTTTTGCTTTGGTTTTTTGGAAACTACCAAAGCAAATGTCAGTTGTAGGGAAATTTTTTTGATACCCTTTCGATTTTTAAAACCTAAAACAGTATCAAATTGCATTAAAAAATTCGTAAATTCATTATTACTACGAATCTCAAACATATAATACAATTTGTAAATTCCATGTTAAAATGTAAACAAGGCTATGGTTTGTAAACAAAGTAGCCAACAAAATGGAGTTTAACAAAAAAACAAAATATATACGTGAATAATTCAAATGGCAAAGAAACAAATATCATGCAAACAAATAATATATACAAACAAATGAATAATGTAAAAGAGACTGGTTCGGAACATTCGACATCTCCTTGTATCCTGATGTTTTATTTATTTTTTGGCCTAGAACAAGTTCACACATATATCATATATGGTGGCCGATCTATGCTAATATATGTTGTAAAAAAAGTAAAATAAATTGATTAATATAGTATCAATTCCATAAATTTATAACAAGATAAACACCAGTTAACATTAGTCGAAATAGTAAATCCCTTTGCTCAGTGAAGAAGCTTCATCCAACTTAACATATAATAACATTTTAACACCTCTTTCTGCATGTTCATTGATTAAATCTTATTCATTTGATTTTTCTTCGGGGAAAAATAACTAAAGGTCACTAAAACATCATAAAAATGGTCTTGCATTTCCCACTAGTTATTTACTTCAATGGTTATTATCATAATACACATGCAAAGTTTTAAGTCGTGTTCTGTACGTACATTTATGTTAAAAGTTTGCCTATCATGTTCGGATTTTAGAATTTTCAAGTAAGCTTATTTATTATACATTCATGTTCGCTGTTGGGTTTATATTATGTTGTTATGTTTATAAAATTGGATACTGGTACCTAATTTTATTTTATTTTCGTATATCTACCAAAATTTAAAGATATGCAGAAAAATGTTCTGTACATACCTGTTCATTAGTAGATGAGATATCTTATGATTTGGCAGTATCTTCTAGGCCGTTACTTATCGATGAGCCAGCAAAAATATGTTTTCATTTACTTGTGTCGAATATATTAGTCCAAAATATTGGAGAAGAAATACCGCTGACAGATATTCATTATTTGCAAATCCAAAAATGTCCAATATGAGAATATTGGCCGAACAAAGAGGAGAGCAAACTTATCAACAAAGAATCGGAACTCGGAACAATTTTGTTGCTAATCCATTAGCTGAAATTGGCTATAATTCACGGACTGGACACTAAAGTTCTAATTCACATATATTCAATAGACTTTTGCTATTGAATCAACTGTACCAGGTAAAATTGTATCTAATTTCTTTTTCTATTTTTTTTTGCAGAGAAATCATTAATTCCACACATTATAACATATTAGGAACTTGCACATATATGAGAAAACAAACATGTATAACATATCTGGTAATATAGTTGAACATCTTCACCACTTAACAATTCTACAAAAAAGAGAATAAAATGAAATAACAATGGTTTTGCAAACATAATATGATAGGATAACTAGGTTGAATCCAAATAAAAGCACAACAAAATAAAATACATTGTAGCAGCAAAACAGGGTAATATTAAAAACAGAAAATAAAGAATAAAAAGAAGAGAACACAAAAACTATTCTACTGACAAATGGATATGGACCACTAGGGTTTGCAAGCACATACGTGCTATCCCACTTTTTGGTCAAAACTGGAATATCAATAAATTGGCGAGGAATGATGGACATCGGGATTGGAGATCGATTGAAAGCAAGGCTACAATCGATGACGTCAAAATTTGGTTGTGCTCCGATCGGGACGAAATTGATTGGAGATGATGATAAGGATTAGGAAAGGCTATGTTTCAAATTTCAGGTTAATCGGAATTCGTATGAAGGAGATATGATCGATGCAAGGTTGGAAGAACATACTGTTCGAACCCATCGGCACGCAAGGATGGTTCGAATCGATACAGTTCGTATCGATCAGGCACTTAGGAGTTCGTATCGATCGGCTTCGCACCAATCAGATGATGGTTCAAATCGATACACTTCGTATCGATTGGTATGGATTCGGCTCAGTGAAGTTCGCATCGGTCAGGTGTTGGATTCAGCTCGATAGTGTTTGTATCGATCCCAAGGACGAGCAGGATAAAGGACTTCGAATCGATACTGTTCGTATCGATAGGCATGGGCATGGCTCGATGGTTTCGTATCGGTCAGGATGGGAAGAGGTGGCGTACTTCGAATCAATACTCTCGTATCGATAGAAGATGGACTTTGACATTTTCGTATCCATCAGGTAAAATCTCGCTCGTATCCATCAGGTAAGGCTTCATTCGTATCCATCATCGTGCATGGTTTCGTACCCATATGTTTGCCTTCCATTCGTATCGATAGCATTCACCATTTTCGTATCGATCGGATCGATACGAAATACTCCCCTTGCGATCGATACGAGAGCGAACGGTTGAGTACATGAAGGAGTGATGGACACGTGCAAGCATGAAGCGTGGATACGTGCGCGTCTCTAGGAAGGAAGCGTTCAACTCGGCGCACCAAGTGGAGTCAACACGCCACGTAGTTCGAATCGACCCGGGAGGATAGCGCCACGTCATTGCGTGCGCGTGCTTCAGATGGAGTCGAAGGTGATGGATTCGAGCAGATGGATTCGAAGACGACAGCCAATGGAGAACCCAATTTCGAATCGATCATAACTCAAGATCCACTGATCCAAATGCAACGAAATTTTCACAGCAGCTTGCATGCAAGGTAAGGAATGTTCCTGCCAAGTTTCAGCTCGATTGGATCATTTTTTGATGGATACGAAATCACTTTGTATCGATCACAGATCGAGTCAAAACTTGGCGGGGTCGGTCGCGTGGGCCCACTCACGTGCCATAAGAAGTCTCCCGAAGTTTGAGCGCAATATCAGCCTCCTACGCCTATAAATAGCACCTTGAAGCCTACAGAAAAAGGATCTTTTGGCGATTGGACGCCCAGACTCTGCTGGATTCGTTTCTATACTTCAACACAACTATTGTACTCGAAAATCTTCATTATTACTGCTGTAATCATTTGTAACCATTAAGAATAATCAATAAAAGGATAAAACTTTGAAGTAGACGTAGGCCGGAGATAGCCGAACCACTATAAATATTGTGTCTTTGTTCATTATTTCTGAATTGCTATTTGATATTAGCTGAGATCTGATATTTGTGCTTGAATATCACTGATTTGTGTTCATACACTGGTGCTTTCACGGTATTTGGGGTTTGTGACCAATTTTGGCGCAAACACTTTGGTGCTTTCACTGAGAAGGACTAGCACCCGCTACATCGGATTTGAAGTTCAGGTTTGAAGAGTTTGAGGAGTCTTGATTTGAGGAAACGACTAGGCAAAATAGTATAAGGCACAGGATTGAGAGAAGCCAACGGGAAGGAAGTCAACAAGCATCCTCTGGAGCTGGGGAAGGACAGGATTCGATCTACATAACCCGGGATGAGATGGAAGCTATGGAAAATTCATTGCAGGAGAGATTGTTGAAAAGTCAACAGGAAATGATGCATACTTTCTTTGAGCAGATGAGAGCTGTAGGGACGCAGAACTTAGGAACAGCTATAGCGGCTGTGGATGCAGGACAAGGAACTAGGGTTGTGGAACCCAATGAAGGACGGGATACAGAGCCTGAAGGCAACCAACAAGGGCTTGGGGGTAGGCCCATAGGATCCAACACAAGAGGACCTTGGAAGGAGTTCAACAGGCTAGGACCAACGTTGCCGAGCCACATGAGGAATATGTGCCAGAATTCCCTCGGAGGCATGGGGGGCAACCCCCAACAGACAATACTGGACTAGTGGAGATCATTAGAAAAACTGTGCTAGGTGGTTTGACCAACAGAGACTTGGAAGGAGTGAACAGGAGTCCATTCGCTCGGGAAATAAGGATGGCTCTGAATCTACCTAAGTTCAAGCTACCTAGTGTGGATGTGTATGATGATAAGGCAGACCCAACCGATCACTTGATGAGGTACACCAGACACATGGAGGTGCTGGGGGCATCGCAGGAAGTAATGGCACGATGCTTTCCTTTGTACTTGACGGACTTAGCTGCAATGTGGTTTAGGCAGCTCGGAGAAGGATCTATCAGGACTTGGGGGGAATTGGTGGAAAAGTTTTTGGGACAATTTCGGGTTCACGTCAAGAGGCCGAAGAATGTGATGACACTGACATCGGTAAAACAAAGGATGGATGAATCGCTTAGAGCTTTTCTAACTCGATTCAGTGCGGCGGTTGCTTCGGTGGATCGGCCTGATCCGTCGATGGTTTTGATGGCGGCAGTATCAGGAGTAAGGGAGGATTCAGATTTCAAGGTATCTTTGATAAGAGATCCCCCACAAGATCTCGATGAGTTCTTTCACGAGGCAGAGAGGTTCCTTCGGCAAGAAGATGCGAGTATGGATCTAAAGTTAAAAAAGGTTAATGCAACTGAGGAGAGAGGACCATCCAGCAAAGGATCGGATAAAGATAAAGGAAAAAAGGAAGTTAGACGATGATTCTGGAAAAGATAGGAAGCGATGGAAAGATCCGAAGTTTTCCACATACACAGGATTAAACGAGACGCTAGAGTGGATATACCAGGATACTCGGAATCGCCTTCCCTACAGAAGGCCGACTAGGAGGGAACCATCAGAACAGGAGAGGACATCAGGAAGGCATTGTCTCTTCCATGATTTGGATGGAGACGACACCAACAGTTGCAGGCATTTAAAGGATATAATCGAGGAGCATGTCAGGAAGGGACCGTTGCCACAATATGTCGGAACTTGGAATGCAACGGCGGAGCACGAGCAACCGCCGCCTACCTCAAGCCACGATTGTGGGAGGCCCAGGAATGATGGTCGATTGATCATCCACTGATCAGGATAATGTGAAATAAGTAGCGAACTACTGGCAAGCAACCAAGTCATTTACACATGTATGGGGACGGAGATAGCCCCTAGGCATGCTCTGAATGATGATAAACTGCGATGCCATGGTTTGTGAAATTTATCTTTTGCTTTTGGATTGAACACTGCTTTTCTTTTTGGATTTGGTTTTGGAGTTTGGATTGAGCTCCTGGTTCTGCTTGCTTTTTGATTTGGATTTTCCTTTGGATGATTGTTTTCGGGTTTGGATTTTGGATTTGGATTTTGGATTGGATTTTGATTGGATTTTTATCTGGTTTTTTGACAAACGGTCGTCGGGTATGGATTATGCTTGGCAAGAGGTGAGTCACTTTGCCCGAACGTGGTAAATTGACTCATTCAGGTCGTCGAGTATGGACTATGCTTGGCAAGGGTCCGGAGTGACCAGGATTAGGCCTAGACTTAGGCCCTGTATTATCAATTGTTATTTGCGGGTCGTTGAGTATGGACTATGCTCAAAAAGGGTTCAGAGTGACCAGGATTCGGCCTAGGACTTAGGCCATGTATTATCAATTGTTATTTTCGGGTCGTTGAGTATGGATTATGCTCAACAAGGGTCCGGAGTGACCAGGATTCGGCCTAGGACTTAGGCCCTGTATTATCAGTTGTTATTTTCAGGTCGTTGAGTATGGACTATGCTCAACAAGGGTCCGGAGAGACCAGGATTCGGCTTAGGACTTAAGCCATGGCTTTATACAACGTCCAGGGACACTGGACCACGGTCGTCAGGTGTGGATTGCGCTTGGCAAGAATCCAGAGAGGTTAGCTCAAGGTCCAGGGACACTGGACCAAGGTCATCAAGTGTGGATCATGCTTGGCAAGAGCCCGGAGAGGTCATGGATTCGGATATCGACCCAGAAAGGTCCTGGATTCGGTTATTGGCTATTGGATAAGGATGGATTAGGACTCGGTTGTCGAGTTCGGATGGATAAGGGATTGGATAAGGCTTTGGTTATAAGATTTGGAATTGGGCATCAACTCGGAGCAGTCAAGGATGACATACTCTGGCGATATGGCTATGGGCTTTGGATATTGGAATCGGAACTATTCAAAACACGCCTTCTTATCAAAAGGCATGTTTTGGGGGGCAAAGTGTTATCCCACTTTTTGGTCAAAACTGGAATTTCAACAAATTGGCGAGGAATGATGGACATCGGGATTGGATATCGATTGAAAGCAAGGCTACAATCGACGACGTTAAAATTTGGTTGAGCTTCGATCGGGAAGAAATTGATTGGAGATGGTGATAAGGATTAGGAAAGGCTATGTTTCAAATTTCAGGTTAATCGGAGTTCGTATGAAGAAGATATGATCGATGCAAGGTTGGAAGAACATACTGTTCGAACCCATCGGCACGCAAGGATGGTTCGATCGATACAGTTCGTATCGATCAGGCAATTAGGAGTTCGTATCGATCGGCTTCGCACCAATCAGATGATGGTTCGAATCGATACACTTCGTATCGATTGGTATGGATTCGGCTCAGTGAAGTTCGCATCGGTCAGGTGTTGGATTCGGCTCGATAGTGTTCGTATCGATCCCAAGGACGAGCAGGATAAAGGACTTCGAATCGATACTATTCGTATCGATAGACATGGGCACAGCTCGATGGTTTCGTATCGGTCAGGATGGGAAGAGGTGGCGTACTTCGAATCGATACTCTCGTATCGATAGCATATGAACTTTGACATTTTCGTATCCATCAGGTAAAATCTCGCTCGTATCCATCAGGTAAGGCTTCGTTCGTATCCATCATCGTGCATGGTTTCGTACCCATATGTTTGCCTTCCATTCGTGTCGATAGCATTCGACATTTTCGTATCGATCGGATCGATACGAAATACCCCCCTTGCGATCGATACGAGAGCGAACGGTTGAGTACATGAAGGAGTGATGGACACGTGCAAGCATGAAGCGTGGATACGTGCGCGTCTCTAGGAAGGAAGCGTTCAACTCGGCGCACCAAGTGGAGTCAAACACCGCATAGTTCGAATCGACCCGGGAGGATAGCGCCACGTCATTACGCGCGCGTGCTTCAGATGGAGTTGAAGGTGATGGATTCGAGCAGATGGATTCGAAGACGACAGCCAATGGAGAACCCAATTTCGAATCGATCATAACTCAAGATCCACTGATCCAAATGCAACGAAATTTTCACAGCAGCTTGCATGCAAGGTAAGGAATGTTCCTGCCAAGTTTCAGCTCGATTGGATCATTTTTTGATGGATAAGAAATCACTTCGTATTGATCACAGATCGAGTCGAAACTTGGTGGGGTCGGTCGCCTGGGCCCAATCACGTGCCAGAAGGAGTCTCCCTAAGTTTGAGCGCAATATCAGCCTCCTACGCCTATAAATAGCACCCTGAAGCCTATAGAAAAAGGATCTTTTGGCGATTGGACGCCCATACTCTGCCAGATTCGTTTCTATACTTCAACACAACTATTTTACTTGAAATTTTTCATTATTACTGCCGTAATCATCTGTAACCATCAAGGATAATCAATAAAAGGATAAAACTTTAAAGTGGACGTAGGCCGAAGATAGCCGAACCACTATAAATATTGTGTCTTTGTTCATTATTTCTGAATTGCTGTTTGATATTTGCTGAGATCTGATATTTGTGCTTGAATATCACTAATTTGTGTTCATAAACTGGTGCTTTCACGGTAATTGGGGTTTGTGACCAATTTTGGTGCAAACAATACGCACCCATAATTATACACGACATCACACTCAAATGCATTGGTTTATGTGGTGTATAAAACTAAAGTCCATAATGTAACTATATAAATGCAAATACTTGTTGTAAATATTAAACAAGTAAAATTTATTTTATTGTTTTCCTTTGTTCCACATTTAGTCCTGTTTATATAGTGCGTAGTAAAATTATAACATCAGCTTAGTTTTTAAGTGTACTTCCAACTACACATGCAAATCGCTTAAGAGCAACAAGTTATACAAATTGTGTGTGTGTGTGTGTGTGTATAATAAACCTGTTCTCATTATTTAGCTTGGCCTGAACTTAGGTGTACACGGGATATCACTCATGAACAGCCAACGCAGCAACACTATCTCACGTACACACGTAATTAAATAACTTGCTAGCTTGTTCCCGCATATGTTTTCAGATATTTCTATCATACATTTATAAACGAATTATTAATTGTTAGCTTAGTGCTCATTAGAAATTAAATAACAACACAGCGTAAAACCATACCTGATTTAAATCCAAAACTTTCTCTAGCTTCTCCAAAACATGTTAGCGGTTCTGTTCCAAGGAGAATGAGCTAAGCTGATGACTATGGGGTCAATTCGAAGTGGATCATCTAATGGAGATATGGTGGTGTACACTCAAGTATAGATCTATCAAGCATTTTGTCAAGTGTTTTATCCGATTCCATCTTCCTCTTGAATCTTATATCATGTAGGCCCATTGAGTGTCTGTTGTTGACATTCGTTGGAAGCTTTAACGGTGTTTCTAACTTTGATTGCTCATCAATCACCTTATTCTTGAAATGGTAGAAAAGCATGAAAGTAATTCCTTAACCATCCTAATACCGACGTCCATGTTTTTCCTTATTTGAAAATGAAATTTAGAATGAAATTAGTAATTCTGTAACAAGTGATCCTGAAGCAAACTCACATAAAATCTCTTACCTTTACTTGCAGCCCCTTCCTCACCTCATTTTGCCACTAATAACTTCCTTAAACCCTACACTTGTAGTGAAGGATGATCTGAATGACATTATTCAGCAATACGATTAAGGTTCAAAAGCGAAAAAGAAGAGAAATAAAAAGAATGAACTTCACCTGCAACTAGCAGCAATGAAATGGTCCCAAATAAAGACTTAGACAGTAGTAAGTATACACCAAATCTGATACTACTATAAATCTTCTATCAATGAAATCTTCTATCAATAAAAACAAAGCAAGCATGTATCTACTAAGAAGCAAACAAATTTGAAAAATAAATACGTATCTGAACAGGTTTTGCAAAAGGAATGGTAAGGCTACAAGGAATATATTCATATGCATTTGGATGAAGTAAACGAGTTGAGCACTATGATTAGGAGAGATGGAGGGGGGACATGAGATACATGTGAGTAACTACTACCAGGCCAGGCCCTGGCCTAAGGCGACCAAGGCTGTGGCCTAGGGCCTCCGATTTCCGGGGGACTCAATCTTTGATTTATATATATGATATATAATTAAATGTTCACAATATTTTAGAAAGTAATATAGTTCAGTGGTAAAGTGTTCCACTTTCTCCTTGAGCATCTGGGTTTGACTCGTGCACTTTACATTTTTTCACCAGTTGCATTTTTCCTCAACTTTCTTACTTCTTCTCAGCCTTGGGCCTCCAACTTGTCAGGACCGGCCCTGACTACTACATATTTTTTTGACTCATATGTAGGTTAATGCAAGCTGAAAAAAAAAATAACCACGAAAACTTCAGACTCGACTGCTCAAAAATTAATCTTGCCTCCGATAAGAAAATTTCACCCCCACCTCAAAATCGATGAGTCACTACTATGTGGAGTTTCAAGCTCATTGTTGTCGCGGTAAGGAGACAAAGCTGTGGCAGAATTTGAAGTTTTGATCTGAACGAAAGTGATTTCGATTGATGTTCTTCTTGAATAGATTTCACTCCAACTTTGACAACTCAAAGAGCCATTCATTATGCCTGGTGATTGTGGTTGAAATTTTTATTTCAAGTCTAGATATGGAGACCCGTCTGGATATGATTACCTACGGAATAGGATCTGTTTAAAGTTGTTTGAAACTCATGTTGGAATCTGAAGATGAAGATGTTAACCCGACCAGCCTTTGATCTGAAGTTTGCCAGAATTGGATCTGCTATCATGCCAAGATCTGGAGCCGTATTTGGTGCAATTTCTTTGATGTTTCAATCTGGATGATATCCTATGCCGGTTGTAGTTGCTATCTAAACTTATTGCCTTGTAGATGGCATTCGTGGTTTGAAACAAGCAAGGCGTTTATGGTGAATTTGAGTTGCTTAGGTTGGTTTGTAAAGTTAGCTCGATCATTGTTGACTTGGTGAGAAAAAATTTGTAGATGGAGTTGTAGACTTAGAACTTTGATGTTGTATAGTGGCAGGAGCAAAGATGGTAGATTTGGAGAATGGAGAGGGATATGAGATAGAGCGAGAAAATTAAGGGCAAGAAGCTGGTAGAGGAGACATGGAGAGGGATCAAAGATTTTATTTTAGGATTTAGGTGATGGAATTTAGAAATTAGGTTTAAGAAAAGAGGAATGGGCAGGAAATGAAATTAGTGAGAAAACAAGGACGATAAACTTTTGCTCTAACCATCACCATAATTTAAGTAATAACAAACATCGTTACCAATTTTTATTTCTGAAATTAAGAAAATTTCTAAATTTTCTATATATTTTTAAATATATTTTATGAAAGTCAATAAAATTTATTTCTAAATTTTATGAATAATTTTAAATTAATTTAGAAATTTTAATTTTATAGAAATTATCAAATTTTTTTTTGAAATATTAAATATTAAAATATAATTATAAATCAAAATTATTCAACATTAAATACTTAATTTTATATTTAAATTTTATAAAAAATTTTAAATTTTTTTTAAGGATTTTTAAATTTTTTGAATTTTTTGAATGTATGTTAGGTGGTTTCAAAATATTACTTATTAATTCTTAAATATTCAATACTAGTCCTAATTATTAATTATTTAATTTGTAGTAGTAATTGTTAATTATTAAATATTACTTCTTATTTATTAATTATTAGGTATTACTTCTTAATTGTAATTGAATATTAATTATTAAATGTTAATTATTATGTATATTTTGCTTATTATTTATAGTAAATATTAATTACTAACTATTATATGTTTAATATTAATTATTACATGATTATTAAATTTTTAATTAGTAATTATTTATTATTTATTACTAATTATTACTTATTACTTCTTGATTAGAACTCAATATTAATTATTAAATGTTAATAACTATGTATATGTTGTTATTAATTATTATATATTTAATTATAATTATAATTATTAATTATTTAATGGTGTCAAATATTTTCTAAAATTTATTTTAAATTTTTGAATAGAAAAAATTATCATATAAATAACGTACACTATTTGCTTCGGTTGTAAGAACAACTGAAGCAAATAATACTATTTGCTTTGGTGCATTTGCTTTAGTTGTTGACGATGACCGAAGCAAATTACATTTTTGTGTTTTGTATTGTTTTTCATGTACCATTGCTTCGGTTATTAATGGAAAACCATAGCAAATGATATTATTTGCTTCGGTTGTGGTCACAACTGAAGCAAATGAGGCGAAGCAACATGCATGTTTTGTACTAGTGCATGAAGTGATCTGCATACCCTAGACTAATTGCTTTATGTCTAGTGTCTAGCTTTTGGCTATGAGACATGTATCGAGCATTAGGCCGTGTGATATGAGAGTACAACGAAAATTGGGATTTTCCATTAGCCCTTGGTAGTAAGGAGGCCATACGAGTTATCATATTTCAAGGCATAGGGATGAGTGATAGTGGGTATTGCTGGATGGATACTATGGTTACTTTGATTACTTTCTTTAGTGGGCTATCATTTGAAGATATAATTGGGAGTAGGTATTGGAGATAAGATATCTGGATATCCATCATTCTATGTCGTACAGTACCTTTAAGATATTGTATAGTAGCGTATTATATTGTTATGTGTTAACTCTTTAGTTGTAGGCACAGGTCACATATGATTTGTATACCTCTACCACTTACACTGGACTGTTGTCTAACCCAAATATTTATGCTTTGCTTCTTATTATCTTAGGTACTCTTAAATGAGTAGACTAGATAATAGGTCCAGGTGACGTTGTAATTGTTCCGAAGACGAACTGAATTGAGCTATCCCGTATTATATACATGTATGGATTTGTAAACTTTTCTGCTGAGTAACACCGTGGAGCCCATGGCAGTGCTTGCTTATTTCTATTTGTCGAGACAGTTTATTTAAGTTGATCCTGTTATATACTCTACGACAATTAATGTATAACTCTGTGGATATTACACTCTGATGATTGGTTCACATTGTTATTAGTCTCTTTTGTTGTATCTATGATGCGCTATAAGATATACAACAGGTTATATGCATTGTTTGTTATTATTCATCTTGATGATCATCCTAGATCGACCGGCCACGACTGTAGTGCATTATTTGTATACTATTGTGCCAATGATATAGAGCGGTCGTTACATTTGATATTAGAGCTTTGGTTACATGATTAATCGAAGTTAATACCGTGATTTAATAGATATAGGAAAGGTGTTACCACATTAGACTGGATCGAGAGTATATATGAGAGAGTGCGTACTTGTTATGTACTTTGGTTTTAGAAACTATATAATAGTATTATATAATATAAGTCGCATGCACATGAGCACTATGGACACAGTTTTCTTTATGAGAGACTGATTATTCTTATTATAGATAAGAGTGTACCGACATACAAGGAATACAATGAGATCTGCTTCAGGAGTTAAAGAAGGAGTAGGATCGGGAGCTGCTACGCCTATTTTTCAAGATATCTTCAACGCAATGATGGCAACGATGATGAGGAATGCTCCTAGTATAGTTATTGGTGGGGATACTCCCATGCAAGCGCCTAGGGTTGATTTCATTAAGTTGAGCAAGGATTATTCTACTTTGGGAGGAAAGGCATTATGTAGAATGGAAGTGGATGGCGCTATAAAGAGAAAGTTAGCTTCTAAAAAACTTCAGAGGAGGGCCATGAATTGGTGGAACACTGTGGCTGTTTATACGCCTGAGGATTAGTTCAGTTAAGAATAGTTTAAGACAAGGTTCGAGGAGATGTTCATTCCGGCTGCCCAGAAGTCGGTATTATTCTGGAAGTTGGATGATCATAAGCAAGGAGAGATGTTAGTTTCTAAGTATATTGTAGAATTTGATGCTTTGTTAAAGCATGAGATGCCATTCATCGTCAATCCATTAAGAAAGAATGCGAAGTTCATCATTGGCTTTGATGACTATCTTGGAGAGAAGTTGGTAGACACATTGATGGAACGTTTGATAAGCTTGTGGAGAAGGCGCTTCGTCATGAAAATCTATACCCCAAATCTAGGGTTGTTGTTGGTGTTTCCACTGGAAGGAAGAGCCAAAACCATTGTAAGGTTGTGGAGGTAGGAAGAAGTAGAATGGAAAGAGAAAGCAGTCTCAAGTGAAGAATGGCCAAAATAACGGTAAGCTGGAACCTACTTGCTATGGGTGCATGGAGAAAGGTCATTTGATTAAGGATTGTAAATTGAATGATAAGAAAAAGTTCTACAATTTTGATAAGCCTGGGCATTTGAAGAAGGATTTTCTGGGATTGGTGAAGGATAAGCAGGTTGTGAAAGTGTATGCTTTGGACTTAGTACCGACTTCATCGAGTGCTCCCTCGGTGAAGGAGAAGGGAAAGTGAGTTGTTATTTAAGGTATGCTTTATATTGATGATGTTCCTATTTGAGTTATTTTGATACTGGGGCTTCACATTCATTCATATATAGTGACTTAGTAGATAGATTAGGATTGAGACCCGAGATAATAGACCCAACCCTTGATCGTGACAAACCTGTTGAAGGCTCAACTAGCTTTTACATGGTTTGTAGGGTTTAGTTTTATCAAATCATGGATGCTCTTTTCTTTGTAATTGCTTTGTCTTGAATTCTGTTGGGTTCAGCATCATCATGGGAATGGACTAGCTTTAGAGGTATGCAGTGATAGTGTATTGCAAGAAGCTACAGGTGACAAGAGAGATGTGGAAGGGCGAATGGATAGTGATTAGCTGCCTACCAGAGGATGCAGTGATAGTTAGCTTTCTATATTCATTCAAGGTTCCATAAAAGGGGTTGTCATCTGTGCCATCACTAGAGAGTATCCAGATGTCTTTAAGGAAGTGACTGGATTGTCGCCGCATAGAGAGATTGAGTTTTAGATAGATTTAGAGAGATCGAGGCATATGTTAACCAGAGAGAAAAAGGAATTAGAGGTGAAAGTGACTAACCTATTAAGGAGATGGTTCATTCTAAGAAGCATATCTGAGTGGGGTGCGCCTGTAGTATTATGACTAAGGCGGATGGCTCTTTGAGGTTGTGTGGATTATCATGAGCTGAATAAAGTGATGAAGAAGAACAACTATCCACTCCGATGCATTGATGACTTGTTTGATTGGCTTCATGGTGCGAAGATGTTCTCTCATATGGATTTGGTAATGGGATTTCACTAGTTGAGAGTAGCAAAGGAGAGTGTGCCTATTACTGGTTTTGTATGGCATGAGGTTTCTATGAGTAGTTGGTGACGCTATTTGGATTGACCAATGCTTCGGCATACTTAATGGGTCTCATGCATCGAGTTTTCATAGACCAGTTGAACAAGTTTGTGCTTGGGTTCGTGGACGATATTCGGATCTATTCCAGAAATAAAGAGGAGCACAAGATGCACTTAAGAATTATGCTAAAGATACTGACGAAGAACAAGTTGAGAGCGAATTTAAGTGTCAATTCTGAAGAGAAGAAGTGAGGTTCTTCGATCATGTCATTTCGGGACAGAGTATAGCACTGCAAAGGTGGAAACTGTCTAAGATTGAAACCTGCCCAAGAATGTTATGGATGTAAGGAGTCTCCTAGGATTAGTGGGATACTATAGACGCTTCATCAAGAAGTTCTCAAAGATAGCAGCAACGTTGACCAATTTGACGAAGAAGAATCGGAATTTTGTTTGGGCTGCAAAATGTAGCATACGTTTGTGAGTCTAAAAAAGAGGTTGATGAGTTGCATCAATATTAACCTTTCTATGGGGAAATGAGGACTAGACAGTATGTACAGATGTCTGTGGTACAGGATTGGGTGCAGTATTGATGTAGAAAGGAAAAGTTATTGCCTATGTTAGTCGACAGCTAAAGCCGCACGAAAGAAATTATTAAACTCATGATTTGGAATGAGCAGTGATAGTTTTTTCTTTGAGGATGTGAACGCATTATCTGTTGGGAGAGAGGTTTGAGCTGTTTACGGACTACAAATCGTTAAAGTACTTTTTCTCAACCTTCGTCAGCAATGGTGGTTAGAGTATTTGGCCTCTTTGTATTTTAGCATTTTTTATACACTAGGTTAAGGAAATGCTGTCATCAATGCATTGAGTAGAAGACATCCTATTTTGGGAGCAATACTCTTGGAATGGAAGCAGATTGAGTATATTACTGGATGTGATTTTAGGCCTCGTTGTGAGCTGGAAGCAAAGATGTTGGCAAGTTTGTCGATCAGACCTTCTCTAATTAACAGGATCGGTACCAGTCAAAAGTGAGATACTAGGCTAGTGGAGATCATAGCAAGGATAGAAGAAGAAGCAGAATCTAAAGACATGAAGCAATATGAACTTAACCGAGAAGATTGGCATCGTAAGAGTGAGAGATTGTTTGTTTTTGATTTTGATGGATTACGGGATAAAGTGCTACGAGAGTGTCACCATTCCAGGTTGACCATTCATTCCAACGGTAGACAAGATGTACTGAGATATAAATTAAACTTATTTTTAGGAAGGTGTGAGGGGGGATGTTGGGGCATTCATCTCAAAGTGTATGAACTGCCAGTTGGTAAAGATAGAGCAGAAGAAACTTAGTGGATTATTGCAACCGCTAGATATTCCTGAATGATAATGGAAGAAAGTATCGGTGGATTTTATTGATGGACTATTGAGGCTCGAGCATGGTATGGTAGCATTTGGGTTGTGGTTTATCAGTTGACCTAGAGCGCTAGATTCATATATGTCAAGTGAAGTAAAACGACATCCAAGTTGACAAAGTTGTATGTAAAGTGGATAGTATGATTTCATGGTGTGCTAAAGAGCATTGTGAGCGACTGAGATCATTGTTCACTAGTGGGTTTTGGAAGAGCTTACAAGAGGCGTCAGGGACCGTGCTGCATCTTAGCACAGCTTATCACCTACAAACGGATGGGCAAACCTGAAAAGGTAAATCGTATATTGGTAGGTCTCTTGCGAGCATGCATTATGGATTTTAAAGGATCATGGGACGACCATCTACATCTAGTGGAGTTTGCATGAAACAATAGTTATCAATCGGGTATTGGTATGGCTGCTTAAAAAGCATTATATGGCAGACCGTTAACTCTCCTTTATGGTGGTGGGAAGCGGGCGAGAAACTGGTAATTAGGCTAGATATAATTAGAGAGACTTCAAAAAAATTAAGATCATTCAGCAACAAATGAAAGCTAATCAGGATCGACAGAAAAGCTATGTTGACAAGATACAAAGAGACTTAGAGTTTTCTGTCAGAGATATGGTATTTATGAAGGTTTCTCCTTTGAAGAATGTAATTCGATTTGGTAGGAAGGGGAAGTTGGCATCGAGATTCATAGATTCTTTTTCGATAATTGAAAGGATAGGAAAGCTAGCATGTTAGGTCGACTTACCTCAAAAGATAGCGGATGTGCACAATGTTTTCATGTCTCTTATCTATGGAAGTTTGTGCATGACTTAGGCATTATAATTGCACCGAATTAACTAGAAGATGTTGAGGTAGAATAAGAAGTTTCTAGATCACTTAAGCCACTTCATATTGTTCGGTAGGACACAAAACAGCTTAGGAGAAAGTCAGTAAAGCTAGTGAAGGTACAACGGAGCAAAAGTAATGATGATTGTACATCGGAGACCGAGGAGAGCATGAGGACTACGTGTCCAGAACTCTTTGAATGGTAAAATCCATTATTTATCATATCACTTTCACCATTGTATATCATATTTGATTGGCTAATATTCTGCATGCTGTGGTAAGTTCACTTATGCTATTGATTGCACGACTGCTTGATTAAGATGGTTGTTATGATTGGTAGGCTTGCGGGATAACATGTTTGCTTATACTTTGGTTTGTCTAGAGATTTCGGGGGAGAAATTCCAAAAGGAGGGGGGAGAATGTAATGACCCGTATTTTAAGTATCGGAGGATTGTAAAATATTTTTATTCTATTTGTATATGGTCTATGGTTATATAATTTTGGGATATGACTTAGGGACATTGTTATCCCGATAATTCTCAAAGGATATGAGCCAATGAATCAATTCGGAGAGAAGGGGTTCATGTCGAGGTTTGAAGCAAGGGTTCATGTTGAGGTTCGAAGCTTCAGATGTAAAGATGAATTCAACATCAAAGTCCTTGTCGACATCGAAGAACATAATATGGGATAAAAGAACCATGTCGCTCCTATCCAATGATGTCGAGATTCTTCAAAATAGGCCACGTCATGTCCATGACGAGAACCAAAAGTTATATCAAGGGTCAAGAAGTAACATTGTATCAACTTTATATAGGCAATCTCGACAACTGCTATTGTCGGGGTCCATCAATTAATTTGATGCCATGCTTCAATGGCATCAAGGATCACCAAGAAAGAATGGCTTCAAGCATTGAGGTCATATCGAGGTCATATCATGAAGGAACAAGAGCACAAGAATTAAAATATGATGAATCTATCCATGCTAAAGCCAATAAGGTTGCTATCATCAGTGCTCGATGATAGCATGGCGAGGCTAAAGATTGGCAGTACCTATTACTCGCCCAACTCTATAAATAGAGGCCAAGGAGGTCCATGTTGGAGGGTCGATTTTTTCATTTCTCTTTCTTGTTCTTAAATCATACTCTAACAAACCCTAAATCAAGTCGGGGAAAGTTGAATTTGATTGTAATCATTTTTTATCAATAGCAACAAAGGCTTAGATTGGCTTATGGACTTCGACTATGATTTATTCAATCATTATCAACTTGGGCTTGCAAATACTTAGGCTTGCTGAATTCAAAACTCGATATGATTAGCTTTAACAAGCTTTGAACTTCATGATGTTTTTATCCCAGTTAGTCAGTCATAAAATTCAAAGCTCAACATGACCACAACCAATGAATCTTTAACAACCACAGATGCGTAGCCTAAACGCAGTTATATTTGTCAAGTTTTGGGCAATGGGAGCTTATATGTAACACCCTATATTTTTAATAACATTATTTAGGATATTTAATTAGCTAAATTAAATAAAAAATGTAATGATCAGGGTATTGAGATTTGTGATCAATAGGGTAGCCATCCCATGTTAATGAATAAATTAAAATGAGCTAACATGAATTAAAATAGACAAGGGTAATAAGCAAGAGAAAAAAGGAAAAACAGTATTCTAATACCCTAAACCCATGGGAGTTCATTTACACATTCATTCCTAAAACAAAGTAAGGTAGAGGCTGGCCACCATTAGCAAGAAAGAGGAAGATAAACAAGAAAAGCCAAGGAAGAAGATGAATCAAATCAAAGCTATTCAAATATCAAACTCCTTAATACCAAAGCTAAGGTGAATAATGACTACATCTCATGTTTTCTAATGATTTTGGTTTTGAGGTTAAACCCAATTTATCTTGTAAGGTTATGCTATGTTTTTAAATGATTAAATGTTTATATATGCTTGTTAATTATTTATGCTTATTCATATAGGTTTTATGATATGTTTTAATGTGAAAACCCTATTTAATGACATCCAAATGCCTCGCAATTGTAGATTTTAAGTAGAAATGATATTTTAGACATGGGTTTCAATTTTCATAATTTTTTGAATTAATGTGGATTTTGTATTAATTTTCTATTAATATAAATGATTATTTAGGTATAAAATTATTTACGATTAAATAATATATGCTTTGGGTCTAAAATTAATAAATGTTAGAAAACATATTAAAATGATTTTCTGGAATTTTTATAAAATTTTCTTAAGTATTTTAATAGATTTATAAAATAATTTAAAGTATGGGACTTAAATATTTTATATATTTATGAAAGGATAAGGGTATTTTGAAAATTATCTAAATTGTTTATTTCTAAAATATTGGCAGCACTTTTAGAAAAGAAAATTTGCAACCAATAATATTTTGACAAACAAAATAGGTTGGTTGAAAAGAAATTCTTTGTAAAATAAAAATATATTTTTACATGCTTTTAGAATGTTTCGCCACTTTCGGCATAGGGGCTCCGATCAAGTACTGCCGCCTCTATTGCCATCCGAACCAATGCACATAGTATCAATAACTTGATACAAAGTGAATTGGACAAAGGCGAAAGTTACTGGATCGAGACCATAGGTTTCAATGGGGTTGAAGAATGACTTTGTTTTAAATTGAAATGCGCTTGCTTTGCTTTCGAAGGAAGTCCTTTCGAATTGGTTGGCTTTCGGCTGAGTCAATTATTTTAAAAGAATGGTTTTGAATGGGTTATGCCTTTTGTTTTTAGTAAATGCTCGAATAGGGTCGAGACCCCAAACTGCAACTTTTATACCTTTCAAAGCAAATGGTTTCGGAAGGTATACTTTGTTTTAAAAACCAAGCCGCTTCTCTAATGCTTTCGGAAGGTTGTTTTGACACAACTACTTCTTTACTTAGAAAATGCTTTCGAAAGAGTGCTTTCAACTTAAACTTTTTATGACCCTTTTGTTCTGTTGAAGGTAGAACCTAAACGGTTTCGAAAGAGATAGTTTTCATGGGTTTCGAAAGATGTTTTCCTATGTTATAAATTGAACCCAAATGCTTTTGAAAGGTTTGATGTTTTAATGCTTTCAAAAGGTTTTAAAAAATGGTTTCGAAGGGGTAGTTTCCCAATGATTTCGAAAGGTTTAAAAGGAAGATTGCAAAAGTTTTTAATGGAAAGGAATTTTCCAATGTTTTTGAAAGGCAATATTAAGTGTTTTAGAAATAGGATGCCTAAGGTTTTAATGCTTTCGAAGGAATGGTTTTTCAATGGTTTCGAAAGAAAGATTATGAATGGTTTCGAAAGGAATGTTTTGGCTTTTCGGCCTAGGTTGTAGAGAAAGGTTTTACTTGGTTTCGAAAGGGGTACTTTCAATGGATACTAAAGGGGTACTTCCAAAGGTTTAAATGTTTTCATCAACAAAGATTTGTGTAAAGAGCGTGTGTGTGTAACATGGCAAGATAATTTTGAGTAAAGCATGGAGTATATGTATTTTCCTTGTTTATGTTTGGTTTGAAGGTTTTAAATAATTTTGAGATGGAAAGGTTCTCAAGGAAAATTTTAGGAAGATTACCCTAAGTAAAATGACTTAGACATTAGAATGCCAGATGTGACTGGTATAGGGTCGTTCCCTATACATTAGCTATTAGCCCTATCTAATGTATCCCAAAATTCTAGTATGTAGGGCTTTTTCACAGGTAAGCCTAAAATTATGGTTACCCAAAGAAGATAATATATATTTGTATACAGATAGGTTATTGGTGAGCCCGCAAAACCATTAGGATTAGTTGACCCTGAGAAAATATAAGTTAAGGATAGACCCTCTAAAGGAGGAGTATCTAACAGATAAGTTAGGGATGAACCATCCAAAAGAGGAGTACCTAACAAATAAGTTAGGGATAAACCATCCAGAAGAGGAGAATCTAACAGATGTTAGATTATTTTATTTATATTTTCCGGTTGGTTCGAGTCTGCCAAAGGTTAGTAGTTAGCCAAACAAAAGTATAGTATTTGAATAGATAGTTCATTTATTGCCTGACATATAAGTTTACTTGATATTGCTTTGCAGTTTTTAACTAGTTTTGGTCACAGGAAATGATTTGCAAAAGATATGGTTTAAAAGGATATTAGTGAGGGAAATTCCGTTCCGCTATGCGATGTGGTCTCACTTAATATCAAATAACCGAGATGTATAGTATTATTCACGTTAGGCTTTATGTCTGGTCAACCAAGGGGGCATCTTCATATGTCGCTCTTAGCGTATTTTGTAATAATTATATTTTATATGAACCTGGAAACGATTGGGATTATGTAATGGAATATGAAACATGTTTTGTGACATGTAATCAAAAAAGTTATTTTATGAAATATTTGATTTTGTTTCATATTCATGTGCCTCTGATATTATCGATCCCATTAACATTACCATATTTGGTCACTGGAAGTTAATACTGTGGATGACTACAACATCTGTAGCGCTTAACTTTGGGCCTCCAGATAGGGGATGTTACAACTTGATATCAGAGCATAGGTTTATGAAAAACTTTAAAACTAAAATGATTTTTGAAAACATAATCCTAAGGAATTAGAGATAAGATCGGAGTATGGGATAACGTTATAGTAACGTACTTGTATTTTCTATATATAAGTATACGCTATATCTCTATTCTTCTATCTCTCTTAGGCTATTCTTCTGTATCTCACGAGGCTTGAATACAGATATAGACGCTAGAAGTGAAAGAGTGAATCTTGTAGGAAGCCCATCATAAATGGAAATGCCAGATCGAGTAATAGAAGGGACCAAGGTCGTGCACAACCAGGCAATGTTGGTGCTAGAGTCCCACAAGTGGATATGAGAGCTATGTATCAGTTTTTTGTGAACATGATGCAAGTTGGAGTGGCTGCTGGAGTGGTTGGACGAATTTCTGGAGTAGGAGTCCAGGTAGCCCCGATGGTCAATAATTATTCTATCTTGAGTAAAGACTATGTTAGGCTTGGAGGGAAGCCATTTATAGGAACTGAGGATGCTACTGAGGTGGAGAACTGGTTGTTGCATTACGAGAGAATCTTTGTTTACTTGAGGCTCAATGATGAGCAGAAGAGGAGGCTTGCTTCGAGACAGCATCAAGGAGCAGCTATATTCTGGTGGAATAGTGTAACAGCTAGAGTGGATGAAGAAACGATGACAGGGGTTGAGTTTAGGAGAATACTCCAGGAGAGGTTCATGTCTGTGATGGCGCAGTCTGCTTTGCTTAGAAAGTTTGCTGAGTTAAAGCAGGGAGAGATGACTGTATTGGAGTATGCTAGAACATTCGAGGAGTTGTCTAGGTATAGACATGCCACTGTGCATACTGTGATGAAAAGGAATGAGAAATTTATAAGGGGGTCGAAGCCTGAGTTGGCAAGGGCTGCATTACCTCATATTAGGGATCCTTGTAACACCCTGTATTTTTATGTAATCAAAAATTTAACGTATAACTATAGGTAATAAAAGTAAACATTTTTGAATTATTGAAATATGGCTTCAAAACTTGTGCCATTGCATCCGGGGCGATTTTTCGATCAATTTTCATATATAACTTGTCAAAATCCGAGTCAATATGAAGAAGTTAGGAATGAAACAAAAACGAGTAACAAAACGAATATATATATATACATACATACATACATACATATATATATATATATTACATGGGTTAACTGTTAGTTTGACCCATAAGGTGCCACGGTCAACGGTTGGAGTAGGGCGGTCGAACGCCTAATCGACCCGCCTTCGACCTGGATGAAGAATCGTCCAGGTAGCGTGCCAGTGACGTTTTTGTTTTTAGGCGATCTGAGCCATACGTTGTTCAATCCGATGGCTTCGAACGACCCTGTGACGTGGTGGCTCCATATTCAATTTAAGAATTGGACAGTCTGATATCCCCAAGCTTCAATATAAATTGGATGCTAAGCCTAGCAATTTTCTTACAATTAGATTTTCTCTTAACGGGTTCATTGCCTGAGGCTGAATCCTAAATAGAAAATATTTCTTTGGGTTCTTGGCCTAACACTGAATCCTAAAAAAAAATTCTAAGGAGGAGATCTTCTAAATTAAAATACTACGCATTTTGGAAGGGGATCCAGAAGGACCATGGAGCCAGGCTGAGCACAAACAAAGCTAAGGACGACAGGTGAGTGGATTTAATTATATTCTTTTACGTTTATTATATATTATCGTTGAATTTCCGTTAGAAAATTTATTCCAATATTTATTTCAGTAATTAATTATATTAATTAGTTATGAAAATCTTGTAAATTTTATAAGAGAACTTATATTAGGCTTGACAGTTAGAAAAAGGCGGAAGCCTAAAAGTAAGCGATTTGCAGTTATTTGCATCTGATTTAGAGTTATAATTTAGCCTAAATACTAGTTTCTTTCATTTCCTTTTTACGTGAATAATATAGTTATTAAGAGAATTCACAATTATGGACTAAAATATTAAACTTTATGAAATTAGATGTAAAATAAGAAAATTGGAATAAAGTTAGAAAAATGGAATTCTGTAATAAATTACGCAAAAATGGGAATAATAATCTAATAATTTGATTTGGAAGTAAGTTATGTATTAATTGGTTGTTCAGAAAATAGGATACATTTCTATAATTTAATATTTGAAAGGTAACGATGAACCTGACTACGAAAATAAATGAAAGAAAAAGCAAACTAGTGTAAAATAGAGAAACCACTGTATTTTACACTAGCCCAAAATAATAAAAGAAATACCTTGCAGTTATGAATTATTGTTTATAGTATTATTTTATATTAAAATATGGAAATGGATTTTTAGTATAGTTTTCATACCCAACCAAATATAATAGAATTACTTCCTAAAATTGAAAAATAATGTAAAGTATGAAAGTAATCAAGTAAATTATTAGAATTTGAAGCTGTAAATGATAATGAACCTAGATCTGCATTTACTGCGCAGACTATACAATATGACAGTTATTATGATAAGTGAATTATATAATATAAGAGAATTAAAGAGAATTCTATATCATAATAAAAGAAGACAACATAAAACAGAAGAGAGACACTTGTAATCATATACATATTATAAAAGAAGATAAAAGTGACAATTGCAAGTAAAATTATAACATGGTTATAATTAAAGTAGAAAGAATGGAAAGGATTATTTAAAATTTAAATCAAGTTAATAAGCATATAGAACTGAGATAATAGAAGATACTTATTTAATAAACTTAAGACTTAAATTGAGTTAAATAAGCAAGGTAATAGAAGTGGCAGTACCAACATCATTTCCCTATTTGATCAATGGTGGTCACACAATAGCCAGAAGCGAGACGAGAGTAAGATTATGCTAATTAGGGTAATAAAGTAGCCAACAGAATAAGAAAAGTAAACTAAACGCAAATCAAAAGATTAGACTTAGGATCTAATAAAAGAATGAGATGCGTTTGGAGTAGCCTAAAGGATGAAGAACCTAACGAAGTAGTTCATCACATATTTCAACAAAGGAGAAGCACGTCCAACATAGTTATTTTGGGCTAGAGGGAAGTACAAGACTTCAATGGGACGTGGTGATACTCTAGGATGGCCCTCTGGATAGGCCTAGCAAAGCTGCATCCCCGTAGGCAGGGCTATATGTGTTCCATCAAGAGAGTATGCCTTGATTGTTTTTTGCATGGTAGGACCATTGTAGGTAGTCAAAAGGGGTTGGTGTTCGGAGTAAGATATTCGTATGTCCCAGTACTTGCAAGTAAATTTATTGGGCAGGACCCAAAAGGATAGTCACATGTGGATATCGGCCAGCATCAAAACAAAGAGCGAGTTCGGGAAAGACTAGAGTTAAAACCAAAAGTCCAATGATTCTTTCACTATCGAGACACTGGATGAGGGACACCACCAATTAGATGTTAGATTGTTTGCTGTAGGGAACAACCACTTAACTCTTTAGTGGTCTTTCGATTAGTTGAGGGGTGGCTGGATAGGGCTATAGCCACAACGAGAAAAGAGACAGACCAACTAGAATATCTATATTGAAGGCCTAATGAAGCAATCCTTTATAGATAAAGAAAATCCCCAACCGAGTTCTGTACAGGGTAGACCTTGTTGGCGAGATTCAAAGAGCAGATAGAACGATTACATATAATCGTCAATGTATGCATCGGATAGTATGTTGTGGATGTCCGAGCATGAGTATAGACTAGTACAGATGCAGTTTTACGTTTTCATAGTAGATGATAGAACATCTATATTGTAGGCCTCATGAAGCCGTGCATTACAGATATAGTCATAGAATGCCATTGAAGTGAGGCGACGGAGTCCTTTGCGAGGAGGATATGAAAGGTACTATGGGTAGTACCTAGGACCAATATGGTCATTGGACATACAGCTATATATATATATATCAGTTATTATGTTCTAATCTACTAAAGCATAGATGGGTACAATTCACAGGTGAGAGTATTGTAAACCTAAAGAATCTAATGTAACGGTAATTGGAACTAAAACGGTATATGTAGAATTAAGCCTAGAAGTGTATAATTTGTCCATTCACCAGAACTTTAGTTCTGACCTCTCCTCATAACATCCTACAAGTTAGGTAGATGGCAGTGACTTCTCAGCTTTATGGCACTACTTAGAAAGTGTTATTATATGGACGAGTATGTACTTACTATTGTATTTTAAATTAATTCCACTATAAGATAATTAATTAAGCTCTAATATATTTATCTTTGCCTATTTGTAGGATACTAGATACCTAACTCGGGCTTCAATGGGCTTGGCTTTTTAACATTTTTGTGATAAATCCAGACCACTGAAATTCGGATGATTACAATCCTTATGATGTTGCAGTGGAGATGGCTTTAAGAGATAAGGAGATGCCTGCTTCTCTGGAGAAGAATAAGATGAAGGAGGTCCGGGTAGGCAGAGTCAGAAAAGGAAGTTCTTTCATATAAAGGGTGCTCAAAAAGGTGGATCAACAAAGAAGGGAAAGTCTAAGGTTGTTTGCTTCAAGTGCGGCAAGAAGGGGCATTTCGCTAATGAGTGTCGTACTGGAAAGGCGAAGGAAGTGATCGACAAGAAGAATATTAGATGCTTTAACTATGATCAGATTGGTCATTATAAGACCCGATGCAAAGAGCTTTTTTGGGATGGAAGGGGCAAAGTATTTGCATCGGAACTTGCTACATCAGGACCAACGGTGTAGGAGAAAGGGAAGAGAGTGTTGGAAGGTACACTTCAGATTCATGGTATGTCTGTTAGCGTTTTGTTTGATTCTAGTGCATCACATTCTTTTATATCCCATTGTTTGGTAGATAAGCTTAACCTATAACCCTCATATTTAGTTACTTTCTTAAGGGTTGCAAATACGATAGGAGGGTATGAGACACTTGGGATGAAGTGTGACCGCTTAGAGTTTGATTTGTTAGGTCATAACTTTGTTTGCTATTTGCGTGCATTTGACATTATAGGATTCCGAATTATTTTGGGTATGGATTGGTGTAACAACCCGCATATTTTATGATTGTGTATTTAAATATTTTATTTAAATATAGCATTATTAGTCGGATTTTAGTCCAAAAAGCTACGTTTTGCAACGGTCGAACTAGGACTCGAGACCACCTCCATTGAGTTCAAAATGACGTTTGCGACCTTTTTGAGTATAAACTTCGATATGTTTGGAGATAGTAGAATTTTGCTACTTTTCACTTAGGGCTTTGTGTTGGGTTTCAGCCCATTAACCCCACTTATTACTCTAGCTCAGTCCACCTCTTCTCTTCACTTCATTCTTATTTTCCTAATACTCAAGCTTTAGCAACAACGGAGAGAGGAATGGGAAATTAAAACTCCAAGCCCTAATCATCTTTGCAAATTAAAGTTCTAGCTCCAAATTCATAGAAGAAGCTTTAGTAAGGCTTCTCTTCTTCTTCTCCAACTCATTCTCCTTTCAATTTCAGAAATTCCTAAACCTAACTTAGAGAATGTTTCTCTTTTAAGCTTAGATTCAAGCTTGTTGAGTTGGAATTGAAGAGTGATTGTTCTTTCCATTGCTCTATAGCTTCTTCTTCATTTGTTTTGTGTAAAAAGGTGATATTTTTATCTCACATCTATGTCTAAATCTATCATTGTTGTTAGGCATGAATTCCTAACACTTATTCATTTG
Organism: Allium cepa; assembly: GCA_030765085.1. Taxonomy (NCBI): domain Eukaryota; kingdom Viridiplantae; phylum Streptophyta; class Magnoliopsida; order Asparagales; family Amaryllidaceae; genus Allium; species Allium cepa. The sequence goes on from CM060931.1 coordinate 116,603,498, forward strand.
CATTTGCTTTTGATTTGAATTAATTTGGTGAAAATTCAAATTTTTGGTGTTTTGGTCTAATTTTATGAAAATCCTATTATGGATATTTGGACATTGATATTCGAGGCGTATCGAGGAGCCATTAAGGCTTGGTTGTCACTTGGCATAAATCCTTAGTCGTTGTTGCTCATCCAATCGCTTCCGATAATCGTTTGGCCATTTTTGGTCTAGGTTCAGGGAATGCCCTGAACTTCAGTTTCAGACGTCTGAAACATAGGATTCAGACGTCTGAATATTATACTGGGAATTTTTATTCCCCAGTATTCAGACGTCTGAATCAAGGGTTCCAGGCGTCTGAATTGGTTCGAATTGAACCAGAAAGGAAATAGGCCAAAAATGCTTATTTCAGACGTTTGAAAAATAGGGTTCAGATGTCTAGATTATGTTCTGGAAAATATTTTATTTTCCAGATTCAGACGTCTGAATCATACCCTTCAGACGTCTGAATCTGCTTGTTTTTGCCTATTTTTCCTATTTAGCTTGAGTTTCCAAATTTAATCGATTTGTGTTGACTCTCATTTGTTGTTATCATTTATTATCGACTTTGATGACATTTTCTTCGGGATTTTTGGAACATCCACCTTGATGGATTCGGTATCAATTTCTTTGGATTCAATTCACGTCTTCGAATGTGAATTTTGGTGATTGATTTTTTCTACAATCATTTTTGTGATTTGTCACTTTAAAAACATAAAGGTTTCAATACTAGTAGTAAATATCAAAACTCTTTTATCAAAACGATTTCAACACTATTTTATTACAAATCTCGGTTCTTAAACCGTTTTCCAATCTACTAGTATGTACAAAACTTTACCTCACTCATATGAGAAATCTAATTAAACAACTTAGTAAAACAAGTGGTATGAAACGCTTGCGTTTACTTCGTCGATTAATTCTTGGACCTGTTCGATTGAATCTCTTGCGACAATTTTCTAGTGAAGATCTACAATTTGTACGTAAATATTTAAGTCAAGCTAGTGGTTATGGGACATGAAGCTAAACTCATTTATTTACTAGCTTAATGTAGTTGACACTTCTCGATGATCATTGATGATTATTTTATGTGATTTAGACTAGCTATATGCTATGTTTCTTTGTCCACGTAGGGGACGATACCTCGTTTTATTGAGTTTCGTCTCATTTCTTTTATAGGCTAACGATCTATGTATTATTTGGAGTTTCGACTCAATTTTTATGGGCTAGCGACCCATGTTCTTTTATGGAGTTCGGTCCATCGGACGTACCTTTGTACTACGTTGTTGCACCAGCTTATCAGGATCATCGGGCGTACCGTTGTACTACATCGTTGTTCTGAATTATTCGAGTTTCAGGTTCCTCGGGCGTACCGTTATTGTACTACATCGTTGCACCGGCTCTATGGTTAGCGACCATGGGATAGCGTCTCATTTGTGATATATGTGTTGGTGAGTTTTCATGCTCCCGTTTTGTGATAGGCCTCCCTTTTTTTGTGATTTATGGATTTTTATTGATGATTTCTAGAATTTGCGTTTCACCAATTTTTATGATTGGCATCGATATGATGTAGATATTTGTGACTTGGTGAATAAAAATAAAGAGTATGACATTCTTTAGATCTTTGAGAAGATTCTTGTGATATTGATTAATCTCTGGTTGATTTTCAATTACATACTTATCATAGTATGGTTTTATGGTTATCGTACGTTTTTGTCATATCTCTTATCCTTTATCATTTTATCTGATATTTATAGCTAGACTGATCCGTTTATTATTATTTTATTAAATAATACTCGGGTCAGACCGAGATATTGCAGGTGCTCCTGCTTGACTCCTCATCTGGGAGTATTATCTGACTTTTGGCTAACTACATTAGATTTGTAGTTTTTATTGGTATACATTCGAGATGGAGACTCCTTGATGTATACATATTCTTTTGTCTAGCACTTGTATCTATTCTTTTGTTATATTGTGGATCTTGTTTGACCACTACTCTGATAAACACTTCTTAGTGTTATATTCATATCTGTTTCCGCCTTATGATATGGATATCTGTGACTGATTGGTGTTACGCTTATTTTTGTATTTGTTTCCGAAGATATGACAGCCACCGAGTAGTAGTTTTGAGTTTGTATCGGTATGTCGGATTTCCACTCGAGATGAAATGCAAATTATTCCACCTGACATATCGGTCCTCGCACAAAACCATTACACGGATGGTCGCTCCTCAACAGCCTTATTCTCCATGCTAGTTAACGGCATTACCCTATAATGTCCTTGGCTAGCGTGGGTATAGAGGTGGGGCGTTATAGCTTGGTATCAGAGCCAAACTTCGGAACAATGTAGAATAATTTAAAAAGGATCATCGTCCTAAGTCCATCTTAGGAGTCGTGCCTTAGGATTTTATTCGAGTCATTGGACCCATTCTATCCTATTTTCTTTGTGATGCCTTGTCTTATCAATCATTATCGTTTGATATTCATTTTGAGAATAACTTTTTCTTCTTCTTTCTTTCTGTCTTAAAGAAGAGAAATGGTTAGACCTGGTTATCCCAGCGCCGGTCAATCTAGTTCTACTCCCTAGAATGGAGTATTTATGTCTGCACAACAACTTCTTGATCTTGTGAAGAATGCTCAAGCTGTCGGACCCATTCCCGAGCCTACTCACCCAAAATCCGGGTTTGCACGCCTGTGCTGTGATTACACAAATTTGGGTGGAAAGCCGTTCAGGGGTTCTGAGGGCGTTATCGAAGTGCAATCTTGGCTTAGATCCTGCGATCACATCTTTTCTCGCATGAATCTTATTGATCTTCATCGAGTCCAAGTGGCTTCTAGCATGCTCCAAGAAAGAGCATTAGGTTGGTATGAGCTTCTTATTTCTGAAATTATTGAAGTGGATCTTACTTGGGAGCAATTCCGAGGATGATTCGAATCAAAGTTTGTGCCGGAAGCTGAAAAAGTGACTTTGGCCCATCATTTTATTGACCTTGTTCAAGTGAATCTTCTGTGACGGAATATGTCGCATCTTTCGAATATCTTTCTAAATACGGGGTTGAGTACATTAATACCCCATTGAAGAAGAATTAGAGATTTGTCTATGGCTTGAATAAAAATCTCAAGAAGCCATTACTTCTGAAATTGGAAGTTTCTTTTGACCAACTTATTTATATCGCTCTTCGACTTGAAGAGGCAGATAAGGAAAGTGATGTTGAATTTGTGGGTGCCAAACCAAACTTCAACAACAACAAGAAAAGGCCTATTAAATTCAAAGTCCCAAATCCTAACAAGAAAGGGAAGCAAGTAGTTTCGGTAGCAAGGACTCCTACCCCTAGTAGTGGGAAATGCTACAATTGTGGTTCTAAGGACCATTATGCTAATAGATGTCTGAAACCTCTCTTTTGTCGTTATTGCAAAGGTTCGGTCATCTTCTATCTTCATGCCCCAAACTTCAAGGCAAGAAGGAGGGAAAGCTAAATGTTGTGCAAGCCCCTAGTAACACTTCTCGTGGTCAAGGTATTTCTCATTCTATCCTTGATGGCATTATTATGTTTCCTGATCAACCTATATGAGTTCTTTTTGATACAGGTGCGTCCCATTCTTTTATATCAAAAGAGCTTGTTAATACTTTTTCTTTGAGTGTTATGGATTTAATGACTTCTTTGAGAATTACGAATCCGGTTGGTGGATCCACAACAATTAGCTTGCTTTGTAACGATGTCAAGATTATTTTGTGTGATTTTTCTTTCCGAGCCGACTTTCATGTCATGCGATACTTGGGCTTTGGAATGATTTTGGGAATGGATTGGCTTAATCGTTATGAAGCACATATCCTATGTCCTGTGCGGACTATTTATCTTCGACATCCACAATTAGTTAATTAGATTTCTATTGTTCTGATCAGATTCCACTTCGAAAGCATCTTTATATTCTCTAAATCCTAGTGATGATGATAATGATGACGAGGAGGATGTCATATCTCTTATTCACATGGTTCGTGAATTTTCGACATATTTGAGCCCGTTTTAGGACTACCACCTAAGCGAGCAATTGAATTCAAAATTAATCTCATTCTTGGAGCTCAACCTATTACTCGTCCTCCTTATCGCATGTCCAATAAGGAAAATGAGGAGATGCGCAAACAATTATCCGAATTTGAGATGAAGAAATTTATTCGCTCCAGTTCCTCTCCTTAGGGAGCTTTATCTATTTTTGTGAAGAAATCCGATGTATACTTAGGCTTTGCGTTGGCTACCGCAAGCTTAATGATCTTACTATCAAGAATAAATATCCTTTAACTCGGTTGATGATCTATTCGATCTACTTAGTGGTGCTAGAGTCTTTTCACAATTGGACTTGGCAACCGATTTTCATCAGCTTCGTATTGCAGAGGATAGCATTCCTTTGACAGTTCCGTACTCGTTATGGATCTTACGAATGGCTTGTTATGCCATTTGGTTTAAGGAATGCTCCGACTTATTTCGTTGACCTTATGAATCGAGTTTTAAAAGACTTACTCGATCGATTTGTTCTCATCTTTATAGATGATGTTCTTGTGTATTCTAAAACCGAGGAAGAGCATGAAAAGCATCTTCGGATTGTGTTGGAAACTCTTAGGAGCAATCATTTGAAAGAAAAAATTTCTAAATGCCACTTTTGGCAATCTCATGTAAAGTTTCTCGGTCATATTATTTTCGAATCCGGAATTTCCGTGGATCCTTCAAAGATTGAAGAGATTCAAAATTGGAAGAGAGCGGAGAGTGTGACGGAAATCCGTAGTTTCCTTGGATTGGCGGGCTATTACCGATGTTTCATAAAAGACTTTTCTAAAATTGCCGTGCCTCTTACTAGCTTGACGAAGAAGGGAGTTAAATACATTTGGTCGGACAAATGTGAAGCTTCTTTTCAGAAATTAAAAGAACTCAATTTCGGATGCTCCTATCCTTGTAATTCCCAAAGGAAACCAAGATTTTATTATTTATACGTTGCTAGTCGTATTGGTTTGGGAGCCGTTCTCATGCAAAGAGAACGTGTTATTGTTTATGCTTCTAGGCAATTGAAGACAGCCAAGACTAGATATGCCACTCATGATTTAGAGCTCGAGGCTATTGTTTTCGCCCTTAAAATTTGGCGTCATTATCTTTTGGGAGAAAAATTTATTCTTTACACCGATCATCAATCTTTGAAGTATTTATTTTCTCAAAAGGAACTTAATTTGCGTCAACAGCGTTGGCTCGAATTCCTTGCATCTTATGATCTTATTATTCCTTATACTCCCGGAAAGGGAAATCGTGTTGCCGATGCACTTATTCGTAAGCAAAAACCGGTTATTTCTATGATGATATCCGAATGGAATGATCTCGAGATTTTATCCACTTGTGAGATTCGAGATCGTGAATCCGATTTATGTTCATCTCTGGTTTTATGTAGCCTTGAGGCTCATCCTTCTCTTTTAGACCGCATTCTTGAAGCTCAAAAGCTAGATCCCGAATTGGCTTTTCTTAGCCAAAGTTGTAGGGATAAAATTGGTATTGAAGGTTTGAAACACTTTGATATTGATTCTCGTGGCGGTATTCGAAAATTTGGTAGACTTATCGTGCCAAATATTAACGATCTTCGTAAAGATATTTTAGAAGATTCTCATCGTTCTAAATTTACCATTCATCCCGGTATTAGTAAAATGTACGCGGATATGAAGCGACTTTATTATTGGGAAGGAATGAAATCTGATATTGCTAACTTTGTTAAGCGTTGCATGACTTGCCAACTTGTCAAGGCCGAGCATCAAAGGCCCGATGGGTTATTGCAACCTTTAGACATTCCAATTTGGAACTGGGATCATATTTCCATGGATTTTATCGACGGCCTTCCCCGTTCTCGTTCGGGTCATGATAGCTTATGGTTGATAGTTGATAGACTTACAAAATCCATCCATTTTATTCCCGTTCGGTCCAATCGGACCGTACCTCTTTTGGCCAAACTTTTTATTAAAGAAATTATTAAATTGCATGGAGTTCCTACTTCTAATGTTAGCGATCGTGATCCATTGTTTACTAGTGGATTTTGGAAGAGTCTTCAAAAAGATTTGGGAACGAAGCTTAATTTTAGCACCGCTTATCACCCCCAGTCCGATGGACAAACCGAGCGTGTGAATCAAACTCTTGAAGATCTTCTTCGGGCATGTGTTCTTGATTTTGGTGGAAGTTGGGAAGATCATATTTCTCTTGTTGAGCTTTCCTATAATAATAGTTTCCAATCTAGTATTGGTATGACACCTTTTGAGGCACTCTATGGAAGGCCATGCCGATCTCCTTCTTGTTGGCTTGAGGCCGGTGAGAGGCTGGTCTTAGGTCCAAATTTTATTCGTGATTCCACAGAAAAGATTGACCTTATTCGTCATAGGATGAAAGAAGCCTAGATTAGACAGAAATCATATGCCGATAACCGAAGAAGGAAATTAGAATTTTCTATGGGAGATTTCGTGTTTGTTCGTGTTTCACCTATGAAGGGTGTTGTGCGGTTCAGTCGATCGGGAAAGTCAGCACCTCGATATATTGGTCCATTTTCCATCACCGAACGTATTGGTTCTGTGGCTTATCGCCTTCTATTACTGGCTCAGTTTTCTTCTATTCATGACGTGTCTCACGTTTCTCAATTATGGAAATGCCTTCGAGATTCTGATTCTATTCTTGAGCCTGGTATTGTTGAAGAAATTGAAGTTTCACCTAATTTGACTTATGGGCAACATCCTATTCGAATCATTGCTTCGGAGGTTAAACGCCTTCGAAATAAAGATGTTCCTCTCGTGAAAGTTCAATGGTCCTTCAAATCCTAAGGATTGTTCTTGGGAATCTAGAGCGTTCATCGAGCGAACCTATCCGGACTTACTTTCTAGTGCTCTTTGAGGTGAACTTTTTATTTCAAATTTTTGTTGTGTTGAATATGCTTTTATGGTTGTTACTTTTTATTTTATTCTTAAATATTGCGCGGACGCAATTATTTTAAGGAGGGAAGTCTGCAACAACCCGCATATTTTACGATTGTGTATTTAAACATATTATTCAAATATAGCATCGTTAGTCGGATTTTAGTCCGAAAAGCTACCTTTTGCAAACGGTCGAATTAGGACTCGAGACCACCCCCATTAAGTTCAAAATGACGTTTGCAACCTTTTTGAGTATGAACTTCGATATGTTTGGAGATAGTAGAATTTTGCTACTTTTCACTTAGGACTTTGGGTTGGGTTTCAGCCCATTAACCCCACTTAGTACTCTAGCTCAGTCCACCTCTCCTCTTCACTTCATTCTTATTTTCCTAATACTCAAGATTTAGCAACAATGGAGAGAGTAATGGGAAATTAAAACTCCAAGCCCTAATCATCTTTGCAAATTCAAGTTCTAGCTCCAAATTCATAGAAGAAGCTTTGGTAAGGCTTCTCTTCTTCTTCTCCAACTCATTCTCCTTTCAATTTCAGAAATTCCTAAACCTACCTTAGAGAATTTTTCTCTTTTAAGCTTAGATTCAAGCTTGTTGAGTTGGAATTGAAGAGTGATTGTTCTTTCCATTGCTCTATAGCTTCTTCTTCATTTGTTTTGTGTAAAAAGGTGAGATTTTTATCTCACATCTATGTCTATATCTATCCTTGTTGTTAGGCATGAATTCCTAACACTTATTCATGTGCATTTGCTTTTGATTTGAATTAATTTGGTGAAAATTCCAATTTTTGGTGTTTTGGTTTAATTTTATGAAAATCCTATTATGGATATTTGGACATTGATATTCGAGGCGTATCGAGGAGCCATTAAGGCTGGGTTGTCGCTTGGCATAAATCCTTAGTCATTGTTGCTCGTCCGATCACTTCCGATAATCGTTTGGACATTTTTGACATAGGTTCAGGGAATGCCTTGAACTTCAGTTTCAGACGTCTGAAACATAGGATTCATTATTCCCCGGTATTCAGACGTCTGAATCAAGGGTTCCAGACGTCTGAATTGGTTCGAATTGAACCAAAAGGAAATAGGCCAAAAATGCCTATTTCAGACGTCTGAAAAATAGGGTTCAAACGTCTGAATTATTTTCTAGAAAATATTTTATTTTCCAGATTAAGACGTCTGAATCATACCCTTCAGACGTCTGAATCTGCTTGTTTTTGCATATTTTGCCTATTTAGCTTGAGTTTCCAAATTTAATCGATTTGTGTTGACTCCCATTTGTTGTTATCATTTATTATCGACTTTGATGACATTTTCTTCGGGATTTTTGGAACATCCACTTTGATGGATTCGGTATCGATTTCTTTGGATTCAATTGACGTCTTCGAATGTGAATTTTGATGATTTATTGTTTCTACAATCATTTTTGTGATTTGTCACTTTAAAAACATAAAGGTTTCAATACTAGTAGTAAATATCAAAACTCTTTTATCAAAACGATTTCAACACTATTTTATTACAAAGCTCGGTTCTTAAACCATTTTCCAATCTACTAGTATATACAAAACTTTACCTCACTCGTATGAGAAATCTAATCAAATGACTTAGTAAAATAAGTGGTATGAAACGCCTGTGTTTACTTCGTCGGTTAATTCTTGGACTTGTTCGATTGTATCTCTTGTGACAATTTTCTAGTGGAGATCTACAATTTATTCGTAAATATTTAAGTCAAGCTAGTAGTTATGGGACATGAAGCTTAACTCGTTTATTTACTAGCTTAATGTATTTGACACTTCTCGATGATCATTGATGATCATTTTATGTGATTTAGACTAGATATATGCTATGTTTCTTTGTCCATGTAGGGGATGGTACCTCGTTTTACCGAGTTTCGTCTCATTTCTTTTATAGTCTAACGACCTATGTATTATTTGGAGTTTCGACTCAATTTTTGTAGGCTAGCGACCTATGTTCTTTTATGGAGTTCGGTCCATCGGATGTACCTTTGTACTACGTTGTTGCACCAGCTTATTAGGATCATTGGGCGTACCGTTGTACTACGTCGTTGTTCTGAATTATTCGAGTTTCAGGTTCCTCGGGTGTACCGTTATTGTACTATGTCGTTGCACCGGCTCTATGGTTAGCGACCATGGGATAGCGTCCCGTTTGTGATACACATGTTGGTGAGTTTTCATGCTCCCATTTTGTGATAGGCCTCCCCCTTTTCGTTTTCAGAGAATTTGCGGATGTTTTTTAACTGGTAGTAGGATTGCCACTGAAACGAGCCATTGAGTTTTAGATAGATTTAGTGCTTGGAGCAGAACTAGTGAGTAGGCTGCCAAGCAAGATGACACCTACAGAGGTGAGGGAGTTGAAGGTGCGGTTGGTGGATTTGTGTAACGACCCGTTGAATTTGATAATGTTAAATGAATTAAATTAATATGTTTCTAATCTAATTTAGAATAAAATAAAGGTCTTAAGATTTTATTTGAGAAAATGTAGTAATTTGTTATAGTAATTGGAATTTAATGTAACAATTTAATAGTTACATGGAAATAGATTTGAACTATGTAAATTTGCACACCTTGTTATAAGTTAAATATAAGAAACCAATATAAATGTGAATCAGTGAATATTAATAAAAATATTTACTAGAATGGAATTATTTAATATAAAATAAATAGTGGAGATTGTACATTTGGTTGTAATAATAAATAGTGACTAAATAAAAGTGTCCGTTGGAATAAATCAATGCAATAAGTGTGATAAGTAATTTTATTGAATGTTGTCTCTAATAAATGTACTTGATTTGGTAATTTAGATATTTATACGTAAAGTATATATATATAAAGATATATTGATTCCAATAGAATTAATTGGAAATCTAATATTAAATATAATATTGGTAGCAATTGAAATTTACTGTTTTGCAAAATAAATGAGAAATCAAGTCAAATGTGAATCATACCGTAATGGATCAATTCATTTAAACAGTAGGATTGTAAATAAATAAACATTCTACGTAGGTTGCAATTGGACAATTTATGTAGTTTAATGGAAAAGCAATTGGAATTAATTACCATAAATTGTGTAGTTAGGGTAGTTTTGATTTGTCACTTAAGATGGAGGATTTTTATAAAATGTAATAAATGCAGTTTAAATTAAGGCATTGACGTTTGGGTATTTAAGAAGTGATAAACTAAAATTTATTTATTTATTTGAAAATTTGAAATCCAATTTGTGGATTTATTGCAAATAAGTGAAATTTGTGTTTAACCATTACATCGATAGGAATAAATTAAATTTAAGGTTATATTAATAAAATTTGGACTAGAGAAATGATATGAATCGATTTTAGAAGCCTTAAATATAAAATGGGAAGTAGACGAGATTTCACGTTACAACCATTTTTAAAAATCCTGATGTATGTAGAAATATTAATGAAATATAACGTAAACCAATGTTGAATCAAAAGAATAGAGTCAACACTTATTTATTCATTTAATGTGATATAACTACGAGTATGATTTATTGCAAATTACATGGAAATCTAATATATAGGACATTACCTAAAAAGGAAGAGTAGATAAAATTTATGATAAACATATTTGTATATGAAGGTTAATGATTTAAGGAGAAATTGGACAAGTTTTATGTATTTGGGTTAAGTGCAATCTTTAATAGATAAATTTAGTGCAATTAAAGAAATTGACATTTAATATTTCGATAACTTAAAATTTGATGGGATAAGAACATTTGGGTAATGAAGGGATGACAAATATTAGCTATGATTCTAGAAGGAATTAAATAGATAATGGGAAGATTAAAATCAGGTTCTAAGCAATAATTATTAAATAACAGAAGTTTAGGAGTAAAGTGAGATAATTGAAAATTTTAATCATTCATATAAGTCATTTGTTTATTAATATGAGTTAGCTAATAAATTTAACTTGGGCAATACCTATATATTGGAAACACATTTGTAAAGTGTAATTAATTGAATTTGGTGAATTGGGAATGAATCCAAGGTTATAGGAATTGATGTAATACTACGCAAATAAAAGGTAACTGCATAAAATCAATGTTTCGTAATAAATTGTAATTGATAATTAAGTAGGAATGGGTTTGAATTTGACAAAAAGGAAAATTTATTATTTGCTTACCCATCTATTCAATCTATTAAATTTGATCAGATCCATTTGCAATTAAACGAATTTATTTACAAGTTAGTATGTATTTAGCTGATAACTATAAACCAATTAGGGCAATCGGGTATATATATTACCAGTTAAGTTATATAAGATAATGGTTGACTTAATTAAGGGAGTTTATGTAATAATTTCATTTATTTTGTAAGTGGAAATAAAACGTTAATGATAACAAGTATTCAAAATTTACCATCTATTTAGTATATTAAGTATAATTGATAATCAACTGCAGCAAGTAATAAAATAAATACGTAACGTTAAATGAAGTAATATTTGAAATTTAATATTTAGAAACTATGTAAATATAAGTGCAGATGAAATTGGGGATATTTACATATTGAAATATGAATCCAATGATAAATCAATTCACGTTTCAAAATTTAATGCTACTTTATTACATATATGTTTATGCCTAAATTTAAACTTATGTTTAGATCCAATCCGATCCATCTATTATTTTTCAGCCTTGTCTATATATAACCTGTTATAAACCCTAGCCCCATTTTATTTTCCCTTTCGCTGTACGTTCATTTCTTCATCTCCTTCTCCTCCTCAAATGAATGCAACCTAGATCTACCCCAATCCAAATTTCAGTGAAAATGCAAACACTTCAGAAAAATTCCACAAAAATATATGTTAATGTTCTCGAGGCACGTAATCTACTGGTGCAATTCGTTTTCTGTTTTGAACATTCGTTTGACCAGAATTAATTCAAACAGTCCGTGACCATTCATCATCGTCGTCGCAAACTTCGTCGGATCGTCAAACCTTTTCTGTGTTTTGTAGAGTGGACGATGGGGATCGCATCTATATGGTTTTTGTGTCGATTCAACGGTTAGATCGTCGTAGATCTTCGATTAGGGTTTCTGGAAGGGGGCCGCGTGCGTTTCTGGGAATAGAAGGAGTGACGTGGCACATATATTTGTAAGTGATGAATGTGTGTCGTTTTATTTATTTTCAATTTTGAATTCAATCATCATTTTTCGACATAACTTTCTCATACGACCTCGGATTCAAACGAATTTTTTTCTCGTTAGGTTCGTATTTAAATTCCAGACCCAATGACGCTGGTTTGGACAAATTCTGAGACCGTCAAAATTTTGAGTTTAAATTGAATTTAAATTCGATTTAAATTCAAAAGGTGAGTGTTTTAACCCACTCACAACTACTAGAAGCTTTTATGTTTGTTAAGTTAATTTTAGAAATGAATAGAAATTTATTTATGAGTATTTGGCATGTTTATTTCACTCATATTTGTTGAATTGCATTTATTAAATTTAACTGTTAATTTAATTTATTTATTGCGTATTAATTGATAGTTAGAATTTATTTGTTTGCCTATAAACTGCTAGTTAATAGTTATATAGATTATTACTGAATATAAACTGTTAGATTAATAGTTGTTAAATTTAATCTGAATAAAATTGCCAGTTATTACCTGTTATATATTATCAAATATAAATTGTTATTGATTGATATTGCTTGATGATTGTGATTGGATGATGGGTGATGTTGATGGATGTTTTATTGTATATCATTAAATTGCAAATTATCATGCATATTTCCTTTCATTCGGGATTGTGGTTTGAAATGATATACAACCGAAAAATTTTATATCCTTTAAATTGCGGATTGAAATGATAAATATCCGTATCACTTGACCATAGGATAGAAAATTATATACAGGCACCGCGGTCTATATATAACTATTTTAATGTGATTTCTATGGTTTGGATGGAATACGGTTTATAATAATCTTAAATTTTATATTGCATAAATATTTTTCTTCCATATATATATACATATGAAGTTGAATATTTTGAAATTAAAAGGTGTATAAATCTCTTTATTAAAAATGAATTTCTTTTTAAGAAAATGGAGTTTGATAATTTATATCATATGTTTAAATGTTAAGTTTGGAAATTTTAAGATATGATATTTATAATTGGATTTTTCCCAAGATAAATTGAAATGAATATTCTAGTATAATTTGAATTGAAAAAAAATATATATTTTATTACTAGAAATTGGAGTTTTATTTATTTATGGATTTTATGTGAATATTCAAGACTAATTAATAGAACATTCGATTTGTTGAAAGAATAAAATCCAACTTTAGTTTGAAACATTAATACTCCAAATGGATATACATACATATATATATATATTTATATATATTGAAGTGGTTTTGGAACTTGAGAGAGATAATACAAATTTTGGTTTAGACTTTAATAAAGAAATGTATTTGTAAAGCCATGAGAACTATTTTCTTTACAAAGTAACATTTAAGTTAAACCTTTTAATTCATATACCGTTGAATATCCAAACCATTCAAGTTTTAAAAGTTATGGTTTTAAATTATGAATTTCGAAATATTATGCTTTGAAAGGATATTTGGCTTTCAGACGTTATAAATTTTAAGGCATTTGGATTTTTGAAAAGGTTTATATTTGGGATAAAGGATATCATATTGTTTTGGGTTTTAAAATGATATCGTATTCATAATTTTAAAATGGAAATGTTTATTCTGGTTTTAAAGTATGAGCTATTTTTAAATGACCGCGGTGTTATAATAACGATGGGTTGGCAAAGAGACCGGGATCGGATATGGACATACTCTCTGTCGATACCGAAAACCACTTTGACTAACCGTGTACGCGGTGGAGATTCCAGAATGAAGTAGGTGGTGGCGACGTGTCCTGTAAGGTAAATACGTGGACCCGACTCCCGTGAGTTGGCATAAGGTGGCTAAAACAGGAGCGATTCTCAGGCCAATGAGGTCATTCCTCTGATCGGACCCTCCTCTTCGATATTATACTTTGATTTTGGATTGATTCAGTGGCCACTTCTATATTTTGATTTTGGGGAGTTAGTCCGAGGTGGGCGGTAACTGCGGCTACGCGTTTCCACCAGCCTGGATAGCAATTGGTATATCTACCCTGGCATTGCCTAGTTGTGCCGTGTCACCTACCATACCGAGCCTTTACTACGAGTTTCTATTTGTGTCGTACCTATGGAGTATCCTCTGGTAGCCTCCCGATCAGGAGGTATTACGGTACTGTATAGACTATTGGCATTTTACATGTTAAGGTGGAAAATGTAAAGCCTTAACGCTATTTAAAAGTAAGTTTATTTTATGAATAGACACTATTATAATAGCGCAATATACTACATAGTAAATAGTTTAACGGATCCTTAGGAGATGTAAATCCCGAACATCCCTTGAGTTACTGTATTCATATTTATTTCTGTTAATTTAACTCACATAAGATCTTTTAGTCTGACTCGAGTGTTTTTGTCCTTTCAAATTCGCTCGGGTCAGTCCGAGCGTTTCAGGATCGAAGACTTTAGCTTTGGAGGACGAAGACGAAGAATCCGTATTATTATTATTTATAGTATTGCACCACACTCATACTGTTCCGCTGCATTGATTGTATTGGTATGTGTAACTCTGATATTTATTGTGTAAAGAATAACAAGTGTTTGTAAACCATTTATGAACTGTATATTTATTATTATATTTTATCCTTCCGCTGTGAGATTCTGTTTTGTTTTTATTTCTTCTCTGTTTTTCTTATTTACCCCATAACAATCCGCCCTTGCGTATGCTTTGAATTGGCACGTGTGTCGGTTTAAAGTGTGCGAAAAGGCGGGATGTTACAGTTGGTATCGGAGCTTTGGTTTAGCGATAAACTTTGGCTCTGTGGGGTTTGACTCTTTGTAAATGGGGTAGTAATACCCTATGGGAGTCGCTGAGAGTATATATATGAGAGAGCGTATTTGTTAGTTTTATAAAAAGATTTTGATATTGTGTTAATCTATTCCACTTTGTATTTATAAATTCTGGTTGAGGCATGGGACGCTATGTCATCAATAGGGATTTCTAAACACTTAATAGGACAGACCGACATAATATTTGTTTTATATAGGTGAATGAAATAATTTTGCCTATTATATTTTCTATATATAAAAATATTTTTATAAAGATATATTTTGGTTGCTATAGTTGGGTGTTAGGTAATAAAAATATTTGTAATGAATTAAAGCTAAGTGAATTTTAATAAATCAAATTGGAGATTTTAGAACTTAAGTCCGGGATTTTGAAAAAAATTCTGCTTTCAAAGGATTTTTGAAATATAATGATTTGGTTTATAAATATTTTCTTATATAAATATTTAGTATAATTCGAAAGAATTGGTTTAAGAGGATTTTGAAGAAAATAAGTTTGTACTTTCCTCTCTGTCGCTGGAAAATAATTTCGGTGATGACGGCCGCATCATCGACTTTCATTTTCGATTTTCGAAGGGAAAGGCCACTGTAGTAAGTTCTACTGCAGATTTGTTTTGACATTATTTAAAATTTTAATTGTTTAAAGGTAATTAGAGATATAAAAGTTGTAAGAAATTAATTATCTATTATTTTAAAGTAATTTTGGAATTTGACCCGGTATTAATTCTTGAATTTCCATTAATTAGTTGTAAAAAAAAAAAATATAAATGACTGCAATCCATAGTTAATGAATGAGTAAAATCTTTCACTTATAGGAATGCAAGTTATAAGGTTAATAAATTAAGTGTAAGTAGAGGGTTACTGTAATTAAATATAATGGAAACTTCAACATTAAATAAATGAATGAGATTAAAGGTAAGTTGAAACTGTAATTTATAAAACAAATATATATTAATTAAAGGAATGGAGAAGAAACTTGTAAATTTTCACTTACATTCTTAAAACATACATAACTTACCATATAATAAAAAGTTGCAAATATTAATAGGAAAATGTAAGGGGAAATCTTACTAGTGAAGAGTAAGGTAATAAAGGTATTCTATTAATTTGCTATTATTAATGAGAATTAATTGTGTAGACTTAAGTTAAATTGGAAATTTTACTATAAGTAAAGGTAAGTAGTATAAATAGATGATAGAAACTTTAGTAAATAAATTGGGATACAAATATAATGAATTTTGTGATAAATGGAAAATGAAAATTTGTAAGAAATAAAGAAATCACTCCATAAATGAAAGAAAGAAAATCAAACCATTGAAGCATGAGATAAATGTATAATAAATAAATTTGGGTGTTGGTTTGAATTGTGTTGTTTGATTTATGTTGTTGGGTAAGAAATTTGAAGTGGTTAAATGAATAAGTATCTATCTTTGTTCCATCTAAGACTGTTGAGTAAAGGATGCACTTGATAGTTAATTTCATTTCATACAAATTTCAAGTTTGAACCCAAACAACTATTTGTTTGATGGATTAAATGGTTGCTTTGTTTGTGTATGTATGTTGTTTGTAAGGTTGATGGTTGTTGAATTGTTTGGTTGATTAATGATTGAATCCACTTGAATAGTTCACTTTAAAATAAATATTTAACCTTTTAGATTTTATAAGTGAATACAGGTGATGGAAGCAACTGCTACTGCTTTTGGTTCCAAAATAATAAGCGTATATTGCCCGACAAATAGGTACGTTTTCGGATTACGTTTAAAGCGCTATTTTTCCCTTGTTGGGATATAATATTTTGATAATATATGTAATATATTTGTATATTTTGATATTATATTTTCTCCCGAGCCTCACCGTACAAAGGAGACTCTGCCAAAAATTTCGTAAATTTTGGACTTCGAATTTTGTTGAAAATGATTTCCAAACTTTAATTATTTAAGTATAAAAGGATATAATGATTATAAAACGAGTATATTCCGTTTAAGGAATTTTTTTTGTAAATTATTGATTATAAGTTAATATTTGAAATAGATGTACTGTTTTTATTCTTCCTTCTCCCTTCTTTTTCCTTTTCGGGGACGAAAAGTTTTGAGTGGGGGAGATTGTAACGACCCGTTGAATTTGATAATGTTAAATGAATTAAATTAATATGTTTCTAATCTAATTTAGAATAAAATAAAGGTCTTAAGATTTTATTTGAGAAAATGTAGTAATTTGTTATAGTAATTGGAATTTAATGTAACAATTTAATAGTTACATGGAAATAGATTTGAACTATGTAAATTTGCACACCTTGTTATAAGTTAAATATAAGAAACCAATATAAATGTGAATCAGTGAATATTAATAAAAATATTTACTAGAATGGAATTATTTAATATAAAATAAATAGTGGAGATTGTACATTTGGTTGTAATAATAAATAGTGACTAAATAAAAGTGTCCGTTGGAATAAATCAATGCAATAAGTGTGATAAGTAATTTTATTGAATGTTGTCTCTAATAAATGTACTTGATTTGGTAATTTAGATATTTATACGTAAAGTATATATATAAAGATATATTGATTCCAATAGAATTAATTGGAAATCTAATATTAAATATAATGTTGGTAGCAATTGAAATTTACTGTTTTGCAAAATAAATGAGAAATCAAGTCAAATGTGAATTATACCGTAAAGGATCAATTCATTTAAACAGTAGGATTGTAAATAAATAAACATTCTACGTAGGTTGCAATTGGACAATTTATGTACTTTAATGGAAAAGCAATTGGAATTAATTACCATAAATTGTGTACTTAGGGTAGTTTTGATTTGTCACTTAAGATGGAGGATTTTTATAAAATGTAATAAATGCAGTTTAAATTAAGGCATTGACGTTTGGGTATTTAAGAAGTGATAAACTAAAATTTATTTATTTATTTGAAAATTTGAAATCCAATTTGTGGATTTATTGCAAATAAGTGAAATTTGTGTTTAACCATTACATCGATAGGAATAAATTAAATTTAAGGTTATATTAATAAAATTTGGACTAGAGAAATGATATGAATCGGTTTTAGAAGCCTTAAATATAAAATGGGAAGTAGACGAAATTTCACGTTACAACCATTTTTAAAAATCCTGATGTATGTAGAAATATTAATGAAATATAACGTAAACCAATGTTGAATCAAAAGAATAGAGTCAACACTTATTTATTCATTTAATGTGATATAACTACGAGTATGATTTATTGCAAATTACATGGAAATCTAAAATATAGGACATTACCTAAAAAGGAAGAGTAGATAAAATTTATGATAAACATATTTGTATATGAAGGTTATTGATTTAAGGAGAAATTGGGCAAGTTTTATGTATTTGGGTTAAGTGCAACCTTTAATAGATAAATTTAGTGCAATTAAAGAAATTGACATTTAATATTTCGATAACTTAAAATTTGATGGGATAAGAACATTTGGGTAATGAAGGGATGACAAATATTAGCTATGATTCTAGAAGGAATTAAATAGATAATGGGAAGATTAAAATCAGGTTCTAAGCAATAATTATTAAATAACAGAAGTTTAGGAGTAAAGTGAGATAATTGAAAATTTTAATCATTCATATAAGTCATTTGTTTATTAATATGAGTTAGCTAATAAATTTAACTTGGGCAATACCTATATATTGGAAACACATTTGTAAAGTGTAATTAATTGAATTTGGTGAATTGGGAATGAATCCAAGGTTATAGGAATTGATGTAATACTACGCAAATAAAAGGTAACTGCATAAAATCAATGTTTCGTAATAAATTGTAATTGATAATTAAGTAGGAATGGGTTTGAATTTGACAAAAAGGAAAATTTATTATTTGCTTACCCATTTATTCAATCTATTAAATTTGATCAGATCCATTTGCAATTAAACGAATTTATTTACAAGTTAGTATGTATTTAGCTGATAACTATAAACCAATTAGGGCAATCGGGTATATATATTACCAGTTAAGTTATATAAGATAATGGTTGACTTAATTAAGGGAGTTTATGTAATAATTTCATTTATTTTGTAAGTGGAAATAAAACGTTAATGATAACAAGTATTCAAAATTTACCATCTATTTAGTATATTAAGTATAATTGATAATCAACTACAGCAAGTAATAAAATAAATACGTAACGTTAAATGAAGTAATATTTGAAATTTAATATTTAGAAACTATGTAAATATAAGTGCAGATGAAATTGGGGATATTTACATATTGAAATATGAATCCAATGATAAATCAATTCACGTTTCAAAATTTAATGCTACTTTATTACATATATATTTATGCCTAAATTTAAACTTATGTTTAGATCCAATCCGATCCATCTATTATTTTTCAGCCTTGTCTATATATAACCTGTTATAAACCCTAGCCCCATTTTATTTTCCCTTTCGCTGTACGTTCATTTCTTCATCTCCTTCTCCTCCTCAAATGAATGCAACCTAGATCTACCCCAATCCAAATTTCAGTGAAAATGCAAACACTTCAGAAAAATTCCACAAAAATATATGTTAATGTTCTCGAGGCACGTAATCTACTGGTGCAATTCGTTTTCTGTTTTGAACATTCGTTTGACCAGAATTAATTCAAACAGTCCGTGACCATTCATCATCGTCGTCGCAAACTTCGTCGGATCGTCAAACCTTTTCTGGGTTTTGTAGAGTGGACGATGGGGATCGCATCTATATGGTTTTTGTGTCGATTCAACGGTTAGATCGTCATAGATCTTCGATTAGGGTTTCTGGAAGGGGGCCGCGTGCGTTTCTGGGAATAGAAGGAGTGACGTGGCACATATATTTGTAAGTGATGAATGTGTGTCGTTTTATTTATTTTCAATTTTGAATTCAATCATCATTTTTCGACGTAACTTTCTCATACGACCTCGGATTCAAACGAAATTTTTTTCCGTTAGGTTCGTATTTAAATTCCAGACCCAATGACGCTGGTTTGGACAAATTCTGAGACCGTCAAAATTTTGAGTTTAAATTGAATTTAAATTCGATTTAAATTCAAAAGGTGAGTGTTTTAACCCACTCACAACTACTAGAAGCTTTTATGTTTGTTAAGTTAATTTTAGAAATGAATAGAAATTTATTTATGAGTATTTGGCATGTTTATTTCACTCGTATTTGTTGAATTGCATTTATTAAATTTAACTGTTAATTTAATTAATTTATTGCGTATTAATTGATAGTTAGAATTTATTTGTTTGCCTATAAACTGCTAGTTAACAGCTATATAGATTATTACTGAATATAAACTGTTAGATTAATAGTTGTTAAATTTAATCTGAATAAAATTGCCAGTTATTACCGGTTATATATTATCAAATATAAATTGTTATTGATTGATATTGCTTGATGATTGTGATTGGATGATGGGTGACGTTGATGGATGTTTTATTGTATATCATTAAATTGCAAATTATCATGCATATTTCCTTTCATTCGGGATTGTGGTTTGAAATGATATACAACCGCAAAATTTTATATCCTTTAAATTGCGGATTGAAATGATAAATATCCGTATCACTTGACCATAGGATAGAAAATTATATACAGGCACCGCCTGTCTATATATAACTATTTTAATGTGATTTCTAATCTTAAATTTTATATTGTATAAATATTTTTCTTCCATATATATATATATACATATGAAGTTGAAAATTTTGAAATTAAAAGGTGTATAAATCTCTTTATTAAAAATGAATTTTTTTTTAAGAAAATGGAGTTTGATAATTTATATCATATGTTTAAATGTTAAGTTTGGAAATTTTAAGATATGATATTTATAATTGGATTTTTCCCAAGATAAATTGAAATGAATATTCTAGTATAATTTGAATTGAAAAAATATATATTTTATTACTAGAAATTGGAGTTTTATTTATTTATGGATTTTATGTGAATATTCAAGACTAATTAATAGAACATTCGATTTGTTGAAAGAATAAAATCCAACTTTAGTTTGAAACATTAATACTCCAAATGGATATACGTATATATATATATATATATATATATATATATATATATATATATATTGAAGTGGTTTTGGAACTTGAGAGAGATAATACAAATTTTGGTTTAGACTTTAATAAAGAAATGTATTTGTAAAGCCATGAGAACTATTTTCTTTACAAAGTAACATTTAAGTTAAACCTTTTAATTCATATACCGTTGAATATCCAAACCATTCAAGTTTTAAAAGTTATGGTTTTAAATTATGAATTTCGAAATATTATGCTTTGAAAGGATATTTGGCTTTCAGACGTTATAAATTTTAAGGCATTTGGATTTTTGAAAAGGTTTATATTTGGGATAAAGGATATCATATTGTTTTGGGTTTTAAAATGATATCGTATTCATAATTTTAAAATGGAAATGTTTATTCTGGTTTTAAAGTATGAGCTATTTTTAAATGACCGCGGTGTTATAATAACGATGGGTTGGCAAAGAGACCGGGATCGGATATGGACATACTCTCTGTCGATACCGAAAACCACTTTGACTAACCGTGTACGCGGTGGAGATTCCAGAATGAAGTAGGTGGTGGCGACGTGTCCTGTAAGGTAAATACGTGGACCCGACTCCCGTGAGTTGGCATAAGGTGGCTAAAACAGGAGCGATTCTCAGGCCAATGAGGTCATTCCTCTGATCGGACCCTCCTCTTCGATATTATACTTTGATTTTGGATTGATTCAGTGGCCACTTCTATATTTTGATTTTGGGGAGTTAGTCCGAGGTGGGCGGTAACTGCGGCTACGCGTTTCCACCAGCCTGGATAGCAATTGGTATATCTACCGTGGCATTGCCTAGTTGTGCCGTGTCACCTACCATACCGAGCCTTTACTACGAGTTTCTATTTGTGTCGTACCTATGGAGTATCCTCTGGTAGCCTCCCGATCAGGAGGTATTACGGTACTGTATAGACTATTGGCATTTTACGTGTTAAGGTGGAAAATGTAAAGCCTTAACGCTATTTAAAAGTAAGTTTATTTTATGAATAGACACTATTATAATAGCGCAATATACTACATAGTAAATAGTTTAACGGATCCTTAGGAGATGTAAATCCCGAACATCCCTTGAGTTACTGTATTCATATTTATTTCTGTTAATTTAACTCACATAAGATCTTTTAGTCCGACTCGAGTGTTTTTGTCCTTTCAAATTCGCTCGGGTCAGTCCGAGCGTTTCAGGATCGAAGACTTTAGCTTTGGAGGACGAAGACGAAGAATCCGTATTATTATTATTTATAGTATTGCACCACACTCATACTGTTCCGCTGCATTGATTGTATTGGTATGTGTAACTCTGATATTTATTGTGTAAAGAATAACAAGTGTTTGTAAACCATTTATGAACTGTATATTTATTATTATATTTTATCCTTCCGCTGTGAGATTCTGTTTTGTTTTTATTTCTTCTCTGTTTTTCTTATTTACCCCATAACAATCCGCCCTTGCGTATGCTTTGAATTGGCACGTGTGTCGGTTTAAAGTGTGCGAAAAGGCGGGATGTTACAATTTGGAAAGCAAGAATTTTATTAGGCTGAGTAGTTCACCTTGCGGAGCAGTCGTAGAGTTTTCCAAGAAGCCGGATGGATCGCTAAGGTTATGTATCGATTATCGTAAGTTGAATGAGAAGACGATAAAGAATCGATATCCGTTGCCTAGAACTGATGATTTGTTCGATCAGTTGAGTGGAGTCAAGGTATTTTCTTAGTTGGATTTAGCAACAGGTTTTAATCAGCTTAGAGTAACAGAGCATAGTGTTCCTTTAATAGCGTTTAGAACAAGATATGGATCGTATGAATGGTTAGTTATGCCGTTCGGACTAACTAATGCGTTGGCATTCTTTATGGATTTGATGAACCGAATTTTCTGAGAGCATTTGGATAGGTTCATATTGGTTTTCATAGATGGTATTTTGTTATACTCTAAGGATGAAAGGGAGCACGAAGTTCATCTTAGAATTGTGTTTGAGACGCTGAGGTAGAATCATCTAAAGGCAAAGTTTTAGAAATATCATTTTTGGAAGAAAGAGGTTAAGTTTCTTGGTCACGTAGTTTCAGAGTAGGGGTTGTCAGTCGATCCAGATAAGATCGAAGCTGTTAATAATTCGAAGAGACCAGAGATAGTGATTAAGATAAAGAGTTTTCTTGGATTGGATGGATATTATCGGAGGTTAATAATGGATATTTTGCGGATAGCAGCACCGATGACCAAGCTAACGCGAAATAATATGAAGTTTTTATGGACCGATAAGTGTGAGGAAGCATTCCAGAGCCTGAAATACTTATTGATCCATGCACCTATGTTAGTTGTTCCAGAAGGGAATCATGATTTGGTAGTTTATGCAAATTCGTGTGGAACAGGATTAAGAGCTGTGTTAATGCAGAGAGGTAAAGTGATTTCTTATGCTTCTCGACAGTTTAGACTGCATGAGGTTAAATATCCTACACATGATTTGGAGTTAGCTGCGGTGATTTTTAGATTAAAGGTGTGGAGACATTACTTTTTAGGAGAGAGGTTTGAGTTTTATAGAGATCACAAGTCGTTGAAGTACTTGTTCTCTTAAAAGGAGCTGAACATTGAGACAACAAAGATGGTTAGGGTTTATTACTGCTTATGATTTTGGGATTGAATACACACCAGGGAAAGGTAATAATGTGGTAGATGCACTTAGCAGAAAATATCAAAATGCAATGTTGGAAATGATAGCTGAGTGGAAGGATTTGGAAGCGTTGTCGACTTGTAGAGTGCAATGGATATCTAAAGTTAGGTCTAGTGGAGAATCTGCTATGTTATCTTGTTTAGAAGTTCGATCGATAATGATCGAAATGATTGCTTTTAAACAAATAGAGGATCCAGTATTGACTGAACGGATCAGGAAGTTAAGAGATGGAACAAAAAGCGACGACTTGAAAGATTTTAGTCCATATCAGAATGGGTGGTTGAGAAAGAAAGGTTGGTTACGTGTTCCGAATGTGGGAGACATTAGGAAGGAAGTTTTGAAGGAATGTCATTGTTTGAAGTACACCATTCATCCGGAAGGAACTAAGATGTATCAGGACATGAAGCGGAGTTAATTTGGGGATGGTATGAAGAGGGATATAGGCTTATGGGTGAAGCAGTGTCTGAACTGCCAACAGGTAAAAGCCAAACATCAAAAACCAAGTAGGTTGCTTCAGCCATTGGATATTCCAATATGGAAGTGAGATTCTATTTCTATCGATTTCATAGACGGGTTGCAAAGGTCAAATAGAGAAAATGGAAGTATATGGGTCATAATGGACAGATTGACCAGGAGTGCTCATTTCATTCCAGTTAAGTCAAATAGGGCGGCACCTGTTTTGGCTAAGTTATTTACGAAGAATATAGTGAGACTTCATGGAATTCCTAGTAGTATAGTAAGTGAGAGATTCTTTATTCACTAACGAGTTATGGAAGAGTCTATATGAAATTTTAGGAACCAAGCTCAAGAAGAGTACCGCTTACCATCCACAGACCAATAGGAAAACTGAAAGAGTTAACAAAGTCTTGGAGGATTTGTTATCATACTAGTATAGTGGATCATGGGAAGAGCATCTACACTTAGTCGAGTTTTCATATAACAATAGTTATAAGACTATTGTAGAGATGACACCATTTGAAGCTTTGTATGGAAGGCCATGAAAATCACTTGTTTCTTGATTAGAGACCGGGGATAGGTTGGTTCTTGGTCCAGATTTGGTGAGAAAAGCTGTAGAGAAGATTGAGTTGATTCGAGCTAGGATGAAGGAAGCTTAGTCTAGACAGAAGAGTTGTATAGATAAAAGACGGAAATACTTAGAGTTCTCTATTAGAGACAGTGTGTTTATTAAGGTATCACCGATGAAGGGTGTGGTTAGATTCGGGAAATTAGAGAAGTTGGCACCAAGATTCATACCATTTTCTATTGTAAAGAGAATCGGGAAACTCACATATAAAGTAGAGTTACCGAATAGTTTTGTAGGAGTCCACAATGTGTTTCATGTTTCTCATCTAAGGAAGTGTGTTAGAGATCTGGAGTCCCTATAGCATCGACTGCATTTGGTGACTTAGTAGTACAACCAGACTTAACTAGTTAGAAAGCCAATTCGTGTAGTTGCGAGAGATGAGAAAAGGCTAAGGAACAAAACAGTCAGATTAGTGAAGTCCACTAGAGCGACGATGAGAGAGACTGTACTCGGAAGACTGAGAGCAGGATTAGAGACACTTATCCTTATTTGTTTGATGGTACGTTTTACCTTTTTGATCAATGTGTTACGTACCTTATCGTAATTTCGAGAACGAAATTCCTTGAGGAGGATAGATTGTAACACCTCATATTTTTAGTAACATTATTTAGGATCTTTAATTAGCTAAATTAAATAAAATAATGTGATGATTGGGGGATTAAGATTTGTGATCAATAGGCGTAGAAGTGCAATGTTAACGAATAAATTAAAATGAACTAACATGAATTAAAATAGACAAGGGTAATAGGCAAGGGAAAAATAGGAAAACGAGTATTCTAATATCCTAAACCTATAGGAATTCATTTACATGTTCATTACTAAATCAAAGTAAGGTAGAAGTCGGCCACCATTAGAAAGAAAAAGGAAGATAAACAAGAAAAGCTAAGGAAGAAGATTAATCAAATCAAAGCTATTCAAATCTCAAACTCCTTAATCTCAAAGCTAAGGTGAATAATGAATACACCTCATGTTTTCTAATTATTTCAGTTTTAAGGTTAAAACCGATTTATCTTGCAAGGTTATGTCATGATTTTGAATGATTAAATATTAATATATGCTTGTTGATGATTTATGCGTAGTCATATAGATTTATGATATGTTTTAATGTGAAAACCCTATTTAATGACATCCAAATGCCTTGCGATTTTAGATTTAGATCAAAAATGATATTTTAGAGATAGGTTTTAATTTTCATAATTTTTTAAATTAATGTGGATTTTATATTAATTTTCTAGTGAGGAAAATGATTATTGGGGTATAAAATTATTTACGGTTAAATAATATAATTTTTGGGTCTGAAATTAATATATGTTAGAAAACATGTTAAAAATTATTTTTTTGAATTTTTGTAGAGTTTTTCGAAGTGTTTTAATAGATATATAAAATTATTTAAGGTATGGGACTTAAGTGTTTTATATGTTTATGAAAGGAGAAGGAGTGTTTTGCAAATTATCTAAATTGTTTATTCTAAAATATTGGTAGCATTTTTAGAAAAGAAAATCGACAACCAATAATATTTTGACAAACAAGGCAGGTTAGTTGAAAAGAATTTCTTTTAGAGTAAAAATCAGTTTTTACTTGTTTTTAGCATGTTTTGCCACTTTCGGCATAGGGGTTCCGACCAAGTACTGCCGCCTCTATTGCCATCGAAACCAATGCACGTAGTATCAATAACTTGGTACAGAGTGAATTGGACTAAGCAAAAGGTACTGGGTCGATACCATAGGTTTTGATGGGGTCGAAGCATGACTTTGTTTTAAATCGAAAATGCACCTGCTTTGCTTTCGAAGGAAGTGCTTTCGACTAGGCTGTATTTTGGCCGAGTCAATTGTTTTAAAGGAATGGTTTGAATTGGATTGCGCATTTCGTTTTAAGTAAATGCTCGAATGGGGTCAAAACCCCAAGCTACCGCTTTTCTACCTTTCGAAGCAAATGGTTTCAGAAGGTATAATTTGTATTAAAACCCAAGCCACTTCTCCAATGCTTTCGGAAGGTTGGTTTCAAAACCATCACATCTTTACTTAGGAAATGTTTTCAAAAGAGTGCTTTTGACCTAAACGTTTTATGACCTTTTTTCTCAGTTGAAGGTAGAAACCAAATGGTTTAGAAGGAGATTGTTTTCAATGGTTTCAAAAGGTGTTTCCACATGTTATAAATTGAACCCAAATGCTTTCGAAAGGTTTGATGTTTTAATACTTTCGAAAGATTTTAAAGAATGGTTTCGAAGGAGTGGTTCCCCAATGATTTCAAAAGGTTTAAAAGGAAGGTTTAGAAAGGTTTTAAAGGAAAGTCTTTTTCCAATGTTTTCGAAAGACAATATTAAGTGTTTTAAAGATAGGATGTCGAAGGGTTTAATGCTTCCGAAGGAATGGTTTTTCAATAGTTTCAAAAGGAAGATTATGAATGGTTTTGACAGGAATTTTTTTGCCTTTCGGCCTCGGTTATCGAGAAGGGTATTAGTTGATCACATTTGAAGCACTTCATATTTTTCTTACTTGCAGCCTTCTTCCCATTTTCTGATCAATATTCATTAGCAAAGTGACCCTTCTTATCACACTTATAGCAAACTACCTCAGCCTTTGACTTCTTAACTGTATCTCCCTTCTGGGCTTCCTTCTTTTTAAAGAACTTCCTCCTTCTACCTTGATAAACCTGAGTTTCCACCGGCCTTTCTTTATCGAAATCAGCAAGTAACTCCTCATGGCGAATGGCCATCTCCACTACTATATTACAGGGATTACGGACATGTGCCATGGTCATTCTAGTAAGCTTGGCCTCAATCCCTGAATGAAACTCTCATTTCTTTTGATGTCAGTATCAATAACAACATATCCATATCGAGGTAGCTCTTCAAACTTTGTGGCATACTCGACTGCTGACATCTCTCCTTGCATTAAATCCATAAACTTCCTCATCAGCTCGGACTTAGCAAACTCAGATACAAACTTCTGCTCAAATCTTGTTTTAAAATCATCCCAAGTTAACTAGTCTTCCGAAACTCCAACAGTGACACTATTCCACCAATGTTGTGCCTACCTCTGCAACTGTCTAGAGGCTAACCTTCTCTTTTTCCCATAATTCAGGCCTAAATCGGTAAATATATGCTAACAATGCAACAACCAATTCTGAGCCTCTATGACATTCTTTGTTCCCAGGAAAGGCTTCCCACCCAAACTGGTATAGTCTCTACTAACAACGCATAATTATTCCCAATTTGAGCCACAAGATCAGCTCCTCCTACATTTCAGCAACACCAACAACAACTCCTATTTCCATCAAACCAACAAAGAACTGATACATCTCCCCATATCTACTGGTGGATTTCTAGCACTCATATTGGCATCAGCATTTCGATTACTAGCATTAGACTGTCATCCTAGGTTCCTCCTAGTAGTGGGTTGAGCATTTCCGTTAGTTGTAGTGCTTCCTCCACTGAGATTTTCTCTTTTTTTTCCTACTTCCATATCTCCTTTCTCATAAATTGCATAGAGCCTTAGTAAGATACAAAAGAAAGGTCCAAAAGACCGGGGAATACACACTTATATATATAACTATACACAGCAAATTCAAGTACTTTACTGTAGTGTTAACCCAAACCCCAATCTTATTATCTGATTCATTGGATTATGTTTGGAATATCTTTTAGGTTTAAGTTTCTTTTAAAGTTTCATAAACCTATGCTTTGATACCAACATGTAACAACCCCTACTTAGAGGCCCAAAACTAACGGCTACGGATGCTGCAGTTATCCATAGTTATAAATTCTCGACAACCAAATAAGGCGATATTAGATACATTGACGCATAGAAACACAAGAATATGGAAAAGAATGAAACAACAAACAAATTCCACATTCCATTTAAAAATATTCCAAATTGATTACATAATCCCCATTAAAAGCCCAGAGGGTAAAACAGAACAAGGGACTTCTACTATTACCTGATATGGATTTCTTGTCTTCTCGAATTATTACAAAATATGGATTTTTGGTCTTCTGTTATTATTACCAAATATGAGTTTTTGAACTCCTTTATTATTTCCAGATGATTTCTGGACTTCTATTATTATTACCAAAAATGGATTTCTGGTCTACTCTAATTATTACCAAATATGGATTTCTGGTCTTCTATTATTATTACCAAATATGAGTTTTTAGACATCTATTATTATTTCCATACGATGATTTCTGGACTTCTATTATTATTACTAGATATGAATTTCTAGTCTTCTCAAGTTATTTCTAGACATGGATTTTCGGTCTTCTATTATTATTACCAGATATGAGTGTTTGGACCTTTATTATTACAAATGATGATTTCTGGACTTCTATGATTACTACCAAATATGGATTTCTGGTCTTCTCTAATTATCAATATATATAGATTTTTGGTCTTCTGTTATTATTTTCAAATATAGATTTATGGAATTCTATTATTATTATAAGTAGGGATCTGATCTTACATTGTAATTATTTACAAATAAGGATTCTGGACTTCTATTGCTATACTAGATAAGAGTTTCCAGACTTCTTCTATATTTCCAGACATAAAGTATGGTTTTCAGTTGTTATTATCACTAGACATGGGTTTCTGGTCTTACCCCTATTATTAATAAATGGATTTTTACTGTTCTACTATTAATTCTAATATTAATTATCGAGCTTCTTTTATTATTGCCAAAGGAGAATTCCTGTATTTCTAATTGTTATCATATAGGATTAGGATCTTCCATTGTATAATCATCAGATAGATTTATGATTTTCTTCTTCTATCACAAGCTGTGAATTCCTGGTCTTCCGTAAGCTTCAAGACTTCAAATGGAAATTTTTTTCGAAGCTCTCTCCTATAATATTACCAGATGATCTTTTAGGCTTCTATTTGGAAACTTATCATTATTTGCTGCTCTTTCACTTATAGTTAAATTATTATTCTAACTCACAAAAATATATAGGCAATGAATGCCAGCATAACTCAATCAAATTCTAAAGGAGAATTGATAACAAATAATATATTGTACTTCATATTTTACAGGAAAACAAGACTAGCAGGGAAATCTTATTGAGGATTAGACGATACAAAGGAATTTGGGGTTTATCCTAAAAAGTAAAAAGCTTCTCTTATGCTAAGGGGGCTAAATGTTATCCCAATAATTCTCAAAGGATATAAGCCAAAGAATTAATGCCGAGAGCAAGGGTTCATGTTGAGGTTTGAAGCAAGGGTTCACATCGAGGTTCGAATCTTCAGATGCAAAGATAAATATCAATGTCAAAGTTCTTATCGACATCGAAGAACACGAGATAGTGATAATAGAACCATGCTACTCCTATCCAATGATGTCGAGTTTCTTTAAAATGGGCCACTTCATGTCAAGAACGAGAACAAAAAATTATAGACATCATCAAGGGTCAAGAAGTAACATAGTACTAAATTTATGTGGTCAATCTCGACAGCTGTTGTTGTCGAGGTTCATCAATAATATCAATGTCATGCTTCAATGGCATCGAGGATCATCAACGAAGAATGACTTCGAGCATTGAGGTCATAATGAGGTCTTACCATAAAGGAACAAGAGCACAAGCGTTAAAGCATGACGACTCTATCCATACCGAAGTCAATAAGGCTTCTATTATCAATGCTCGACGATGTTGAAGCATGGCGAGGCCAAAGATTGATAGTTTCTATTATTCGCCCAACCCTATAAATAGGGGCCAAGGAGCTTCATATCGGGGGCCAATTTTTTCATTACCTCTCTTGTTCTTAAATCATACTCTCGCAAACACTATATCGAATTGGGGAAATTTGAATATGGTTGTAATCATTTTTAACCAATAGAAACAAAGGCTTAGATTGGCTTATGGACTTCCACTATGATTTATTCAATCATTATCAATTTGGTCTTGCAAATACTTACTAACCGAGTTAAAAACTCGATATGATTAGCTTCGACGAGCTTTGAACTTCATGGTGTTTTTATCCCAGCCGCATAGCTCGGTATGGGATGGTTGTAATACTCAAAGCTCGACATGACCATACGGATGAACCTTTAACAACCACGGATGCATACCCTCGACATGGTCACTTTCATCGAGTTTTAGACAATGGTGAGCTTATATGTGCATGATTATATAAGCATTGAATTATCGAACATGAGAACAAAAAGGGCACATAATCTATTATTATGCTTGATGAATCATATCTCCAACTTGTCACATCTTCAACATTTTTATCTGATCATATAATGTGATATAATTCTTTGAGAGAAGGACTTATCTAAAACTTCAAGAAGAAGTACGCGACATCATCATGCCAGTTTTTATTAAGGATGTCGAGTTCCCTTTGGGATGTCAAGCCTAATGGATAATAAAAGAGAAATGAGCGTAAGCTTTCTCTCGAAGACATATTATCATCCTTATTAATGAATTTATCCAACACTCAGTTTTATGATGGAAAATTAGATCTTGGTGTCTTTGAAAGTGTAATTAATAAATGACAAGTGGTTAATTGCCTACATATTTTAATGTTAAGAGCTAACTTGTCATTATCGACATCGAAGGTGTTATGCCATTTTTTGGTCTAATAGACATTTTGCGCACCTATGATTTTTTCCATTCTGTAGATTGGTCATAATAGAAAACATATTTATCGTTAGAAAGTTATGTCTGCTTTAAGTTTAGACAGCTATTGGACAGAATTATTGTGTGATTAGTTAAGCCTATTATTATGCCCATAAGTCTAATTAGAGATTAGTACAAGTAGGGGCTGTAGGAGTCAATCCCACTGTCCAAAACCAAATCTAAACCCCCATTAACCCCTAGATTCGTCCAAAATCACCCGAATTACTCTCTAAATCAAACCAAATTGAAGATTAGTGCATAGATCATTGATTAGAAGATAGAGATCATCGATTTGGCTGATTTTCATTGCTTTTGATCGCTGTCCATATTGGATCTACACTCAATTTGGTTGAATTTAGTAATTAGTGAGTGGTTTATGCCTCCTCACTATCCTAGGCATAATTATGTGGTAAATTATAGGTTTTAACATGATTTTTGACTATAAAAATCCTAATCTAACTTTAATCCCATGTTGACATATGTTTATGACCTAAATTGATAATTTCTAATACGATTTGTAGAAATGGCTTTAAAATCCACCGTTTTCATATTCATATATTCATTGATTGTTTAGATTCGAATTTGAATTTGTTTGATTGCTATAATTCTATAAATTTCTTATTTGAATGGATGTAATTGCATGTTATTCTATGTTGTATGTTGTGATGTAATTTTGTTTGCTGGTGTTTTGGATATTAGGAAGATAGATTGGTGAATTTAGAAAATTTGAGGAAAAGATGATTGGAATTAGATCAAACTTGGAGAGGAGACTCTGAAGTATAGGAATTAGCTTGTTGTTTAAATCGCAAGTCTGAATTGCTAAGTAGACAAGTTGGCATAGACTTGTTTATGTCGAAACTAAGTTGTTTATGTTGGTTAAATAAGTCGGTGGTTGGCATGGTTGGATAGAGCTTGGCTAGAGGAGCTTGTCCATGGAAAGATGTAGGAAATTGGCTAAGTGGTTGACTTTATGCCGAATTGTTTGCTAGGACTTGAAGTCGATGCTTTGAAGAGAGGACCGAGTTATTTTGAATGGATAGATCGGGATCAAAGCATCAAGGAATGGAGTACTAGAAGCAAGGAAGGAGAGTAAGAAAACTTAACCAATGGTTGGCTAAGGAACCAATTCGGTGTCGACTTGTTTAAGTTGATACTGGGTTGTTTTGGTAAGTCCTATGGATGCGAAACTTCTGGGGGATGAAGTAGAGATCCTGTAGGTCATGCTAGAGATGTTGGTTCATCTACATCAAGGTTAGATGGCAATATAACATCATGATAAAAGCTTTGTATATTCGATTGGTGACTTATGTGAGAATAGGTACCGAAGATAGTGGCTCAGTAAAGGTGAGAGCCATAAAATGGGAACGTGGTGGGTTCCTGGATAGTGGAAACTGGATTGATAAAAAATACGGGCTTGGATTTAAATATGCTAAGGGATTGTTTATACTCGCTCAACGCGGGAGTATTGTAAGTAAGGACGCCCATGGATCATGTAGGGATCTGTATATCCTGGACCAGTTGCTTTGTGTCTAATGTCTGGCTTTGGTCCATGAGACACGTATTGAGCTTTCAGCAGCGTAATACGAGAGTACAATGGAAATTGGGATTTTCATTAGCCCCTAGCAATAAGGAGGCCGTACGAGTTATCATATATTCAAGGCACATGGATGAGTGATGGTGGGTATTGCTTAATGGATGCTATGGCTGCTTTGGTTGCTTTTTTTAGTAGGCTATCAATTAAGGATATCATTAAGAGTAGGTACTGGAGATAGGGATATCTAGATATCCATCATATTATATCACATAGTGCTTTATGATATTGTAGAGTAGCATATTATATTGTTTTGTGCTAACTCTTTGGCCGTAGGGATAGATCAGGTATGATTCGCGTATCTCTATTCCTTACTATATTTACCTATATAGTTTTTGAGATTCATTTACCGCTCATATCAGATTGTTGGGACCTCAGGTTTTATGCTTTGCTTCTTTATCTTGGGTAGTCTAAAATGAGTAGACTGGATAATAGGTTTAGATTACACAGTAGCTATTCAGAGGATGATATGGATGGAGATATCTCGTATTATATACATATATGGATTTCTATGCTTTTCCATTGAGCAATACTGTAAAACCCATTGCAGCGATTGCTTATTTTTATTTGTCGAGACAATTTATTTGATTTGATCCTGTTGCATACTCTATAATATTTGATATGTAACTCTGTTAATATTATACTCTGATGATTGGTTCATATTGTTATTACTGTCTCTTTTTTATATCTGTAATATTATATTTCATCCATATGCTATAAGATATACGATAGGTTATATGCTGTGTTTGTTATTATTCATCTTGATGACCGTCCCATATCAGTCGAGCACGACTACAGTGCACTATTTGTAATTGTACCGGTGGTATAAGGCGGTTGCCATAATTTTCATTTAAGTGATATTGACTTATGGACGAATTTATTTTCGATGAAATACCTCCATGATACAAGTGTCAAACACATTTGAAATCATATTATATGTACCATACGTATGTATTTATTCCTTAAATCTAATTTTGAGTTTATTAAAATTTTACTATTATTAAATCATATTAAATTTAATTTTAATTTTATTAATTAACTAATATCTAATAAATTTAAATAACTAATCAATTAGAATTTTAATTAATTTAAAATTATTTATTTTAAACATTTTAAAATTGAATACACACATAGAATAGTAATATACATACATCATTATACATGTATATTATTTATTAATTGACATTTAATTAATTTAATAAATTAAAACAATTTGAATTAATTTCACTATTTTAATTATTAATTACTTAAACATTTTAATATAAATGGACATATATCATTATATATGTTTTAACTTAATTAATTAACTTTTAAATTTGTTTATTTTTTAATCCAATTAATTATGATAATTTTTTGAAAATAATTAATTTATTTTCAAAACATTCTTGAAAATAATTTTATAACACTAAATTTCTTACATATTTTAAATTTAACCCTTTAAATTTAAAATATCATATAAAATTTCAAAATCTTTGTGCTTACTTCTTCCTTCAGGCTGGGCAAGTAGCTACGTAGTTAGAGTACTCGATTACCCAATCCCAACCTTAGAGACTACCTTTTTAGACATATCACTAAATGAATAGACTTTAATAAGTTAGTTCCAATACTAATTTAGACCGTATAGACTATTAGACTGATATCATTGAAGAAATTAGGTCGGATGGTTGAATTTCCAAAAAATTCCATATTTAGATCTTCGTTAGTCCGTTGAAGTATAAATTATTTAGATCTAATTAGTATTTAGATAAAATCTTTTTTTATTTAAGTTATTTATAGAAAAGTATTGATTTAATTTATATAGTATATAATGTATATGTGTATCAAATACAAATACAAAGTGTATAGTGCATGTGCAACATATATGAAGCATACATGATTTATTTTGCCCGTATATAAGTGCTGGGATTTACGCCACAACAGAACATTTATGTGTGTGTGTATAATCCATGTTTTGATATATATATATATATATAATTGTAATAATTTTATTTATTCAAAATATAATAATCGATTCAAAATGGTTTGAATTAATATCTAAAATATCTTATGACAGTTTAAATTTAAAACCAGATCTTGGTCTAAATAAAAATCTATTTTATATTTAAATTCAAATTTTAAATACAAATGTGTCTAAATATCCCTGTTTTTATGTGTATGGTGTTTTTCAAAATATTCATTTAAAAGATTTTGTATTTTAGTTTAAAATATTTATTAATATATTGTTAATCAATAAATATAATTACATATGTTATTCAATTGAAATAATTTTAACAATCTTTTTCTTATACTATAAACCTATATGGATTTACATTACATTAATTATTATTATTGTGTAAATCGGTATGAATTTACATTTAAAAGTTATGATTTTTTATAACATATATTAGTTATTTCAAAATATATAAAATACATATTTATATTATTGAATGTGTAATGACCCGTATTTTACTTATCAGAGGATTGTAAAGTATATTTGTTTTATTCATATGAGGCCGTATGTTTCCATAATTTTTAAATAAGACTCTTAGGGCCATTTTATAAACTTACGATTTTTCTCGAATACCTATGTGACCATTTTAACTGTAGAAATATTGTTTGGGATATAAATTTTAATAGAAGTCGAATTAGGGTCTCAAACTAGTTCTCTTGCTTCACGATGATAGTTTTCCATTCATAGAGTGGTCATAATAGAAAATTGGACTTACGGTTAAAAATTTATGTATATTTTAAGTTTTTAAAGTTGCAGGTCAGAATTAGCGTGTAAATAGTAAAGCCCGTTAGTTGGCCTATTAGTCTAACTAGATAATACTATAGGTAGAGGGCTGAAGAGTCAAGTTAAAACTTTTTCCTCTTATTCTAAATCAGCTCTAAACCCTAATTATCCCTAGATCCATCCTAGTTTCATCCAAAATCATCCAAATTTCTCTCTAAATCAAACTATATTGTGGATTAGCGATTAGATCATCAACTAGAAGATAGAGATTATCATTTTGCTTGATTTGAACTGCATTCCATTGCTCTCCGGATTGGATTTACGTTCATATTGGTTGAATTTGATGATTGGTGAGTGGTTTATCCTTTCTCATTATACTATGCATGTTTATATGGTAGAATCATAGGATTTAACATGTTTTAAATCGATTTTGGCCGTAATACCATTGCCAACTTTAATTACATGTTAAACTATATATATGATTTGGATGTATTAGAAATCACCCTTACTCATGCTCATATGTTCATGTTATATGTAGATCTATGTTAGAAATTGACTTGTTTGTCTTATTTTGATGGATTGCAAGTTTGATTGGATTAAATTGCTTGTTATTCTGTGTTGGATGGTATGATTTGATGTTGTTTGTTAGTGTTTTGATTGTATAGAAAGTTAGGTTGGAGAATTGAGCAAATCAAAGGAAAATTTGATTGGAATTGGACAAAACTTGGAGGGTAAGCTTTGGAGTATGAGAGGAGCTTGGGCTTCAAGTCCAAGGTCTAGATTGTTTAAGCATAGAAATCGGCACCAACATGAGAGTTCGGTATCGAGTTTTATGGGTTGATCCAACAAGTTAGTAGTTTTTGGGAATTAAGAGTGTTGCTAGTAGAGGTTGCTTAAGGTGATTGGCAAAGTGTTGGAGCTTATGACAACTTATTTCTAAAATATGAAGTAGGGTGCTATAAGGAGAGGACTTGTTCTGTAATGACTTGATTTGTGTAGAGAAGTCGGGGTTAAAGCATGTGGGCATGGAGTACTAGAAGCAAGGAAGGAGTGGAAGAAAACTTAGTCGTGAATTGGCTAAGAGGAGAGATCAATGCTGAGATCAAAGGTCCATGCCGACTTCTAGGGAGAGGTCCAGATAGGATGAAACTTCTGGGACATGAAGTAGAATTCCTATAGATCATGCTAGAGGTGTTGGCTCATTTGTATCACGTTGGATGACAATATAACAGCATGATGAAAAGCAACGGTCCTGAGATGTTAGCTCGTGTTAGGAGTAGATTCCAAAGATAGCGGCTCACAGAGGGGTTGAGCCGTAGGATCGTGGAATGTTGGAGGGCTCCTTATGAATAATGGAAATCGAATTGAGAAAGAAGGGTTCGAAACTAAAATGGAGCAAAGGAGGGCACATGTGTATGTGTTAAGGAATCGTTGATGCTTAGAGTGTTTTCTGTTGAAATCGAAGTAATGGTATTGCAAGTGGGGACGTCCATGGGTCAATGAAGGGACCTATATACCTTGGACCTATGGTTTTGGGTATAGTGTCCAACTTTGAACTGCGAGATACAAGAGTACAACAGAGAACGGGATTCCCTTTGGTCCTTGA
Organism: Allium cepa; assembly: GCA_030765085.1. Taxonomy (NCBI): domain Eukaryota; kingdom Viridiplantae; phylum Streptophyta; class Magnoliopsida; order Asparagales; family Amaryllidaceae; genus Allium; species Allium cepa. Next base: position 116,640,705 of record CM060931.1, read on the forward strand.
TAGAAAAAAGGTCATATGTGCTATCATATATTCATAGCACATGGAGTGATAGTTAGGATCGTTTGATGGAGCTATGTTTACTTTAGTTGCTCTTTTTAGTAGGTATCACTCATATGTATCAAGGGTAGTAGGTATTGGAGATAGAATACATGGAAGACTGGTATCCTTTATCTGGTTTGTGGTATACTGTGACGACCCACATTTCGGACGGTTTAAAATAACAATAATCCACACATGTCCGACTTAAACAATCCGGAACGTAGATAATCAATGGGATTAAGTAAGAAAAATAAGAAGAGAAGAAGAAAACAAAACACAGGATCTCACAGCGGTAACGATAAAATATAATAATCAAATAAACAATTCAAAGCTGTTTACTATACATTTAATTATAATTTATACACATTTATCAGAGTTATAAATATACAACAAGGAGAAATAATCAAAACAGTAGAATAACATGACACAGGGTATAATAATAATAGTAATATACCAAATTCTTTCTTCGTCCTCCAAAGAATAGTCTTCAATACACTGGAAAAAAACTCAGGACTGGCCCGAGCGTAACGAAAAGACAAAACACTCAAGTTAGGACTAAAATACTCTTATGTAAGTCAAATCAATATCACAGAATATGAGTGCAATAACTTAAGAGATGTTGGGTTTCAAGTTTGAATCCGCATCCAATAGCGGAAAATAACACCAAACTGGGAAAATTCACGTTCAAACCCGAATTGATGCCATGGATTAATCAAAATCAGCATGAAATTCGAGTAAAGGAGCATCTTACATGGTTTATTAACTCGAATCATTTTCAAAATTCAAAACAGCAACACAGACTTAAACCCTAGAAATTTCAATTTAAAATTGAAAAAATGGTAGTTTCTAATTTAAAATCGTAAATACTCACCTCAAATCCGAGAGTTTCGCCTTTTAAACTTTGAGATTGATGGAAATTTGAAGAATATAATTATGGCTTTAAAATTTTCAACAGGTGAAGAGAGATGGAAAAAGAGGAGTGCAATTTATAATTTGGATGAATGGGGGCACGCCCATATGATCGAATTCAAGTAACCAGTCGAGATCAGCTCAGGAAAACGAATAGGAATTTCTACGCCGACGCAATGGATGGTGTAAAATCAAAATAGTTGACTTGAAAAGTCTAGAGCATCCCTTCGTTGGGAGAGGGGGGCAAATATTACTACCAAAAATCACTTCAACCTCGTTGGAGCCAAAAAGATTATGAAGGAGAGCTTCATGGAGAATAATAATGATAACAAGGCCTTCCAAAAGAACCGAAAGGATGCTTCTACAAGTATTAAAAGAATTATGGACTTCCAAAGGGGTTGAAATGGGTCAAGAATACCCTTCCGCTTCAGTTGATTCCTTCCATAATAGTTGGTTTCGCATTTGTTAAAAATTCCTTTTTATGGTATGTTATCCATAAAATCCTCTTAAGAATAAAAAATATGAAAGGAGCTATAGAATTTAAATAGGGCTACCGAAGGCATTGGATTGGCTACCGAAAGAATCGAAATGGCTTCTGCAAGCACTGATGAGGTTTTGAAGGCATTAGAATGGCTTCCGCATCAATTGAACCCTTCTCAAGGCATCAAATTTTTTCGCATATGTAAATGTGGCTTCTATAGGCATCATAAGACAGGTTTCTGCAATAGTCAAAGTTTGATACCTTCCATAAGAGATAACTAATTCAGTTAAAGTTGCCTTCTGTAAGTATTGGAAGAGTCCAATACTTCCATAGGAGCCAATAAGAATTCCTTTCATAACCAACAAAGTAGGTGCTTCCGAAATAGTTGACCCTTCTACAGGGGTCACATCATCATTTACCATTACATCCTCAATTAAAGCTTTTGCCACCATTAGAATAAAAGCTTTCAAAAGAATCATCAACTTTCACAAGTACTATTTATATACCTTCTGCACATGTTGGGATACCCTTTCATGCTTATCCAAGACATCTACAACAACATAAGTTCAGCTTCTATACCTTATAATGGAGTCGAAGGCTTCTAGATCTTATGCGAAGGCAACAGTAGAAAGGCACTTTGGAGTCAGCAATGGTGTAAGGTCATAAAGGCATCCTTTCAACTTAGTCGAAATGACGGATTCGAAAGGGTCCAGCCTGCGCCTATAAATAAGACCCTTGGGGTGCTGTTTGAGGGATCTGATTTCATTCCGTCCACGCTTGTACCTTCATTGAGTTTGTAAACTCTAATTTCTAAATAAAATTGGGAATTTCACTTCATTGTAATACTTAAGCCCTTGGATCCATAAAAATTATCAATAAAGTAAATACGTGGCACTTTCGGATGCATTGAGTGTGATTTGCTGCTGGTTTCACTTATGGAACACGCACATCTATACCTTTCAAAGGGGTTACTTTATAAGGAATAGCATCCTTTCAACTCGGTTAATATCTTTTGTTCCTACTAGGTTATGATCTTAAGTTACTCCACCTAATTCGAAAGGGGTTTCGAAGGGGTCCCTCACTCCTCTAACCTTGATGTGGGGTATTGACAAGATTTCTTGTTAACATTCTCAAAACTAGATTTAATTTCACAATTAAATTTCTAAAATCACAAATTAGAATTAATTATCCCTAATTAAACTTAATTAATCAGATAATTAATAACTAGATTGTTACAGACTCTCCCACTTAAGAAAATTGCATCCACGTAATTTCTTTAAAGAAAGAAACCTATAAATTAATTTTCGAATTTTACAAACTCTCACATGAAATTTTAAATTATAACTCTTTACTAGCCTAAGGTTTAAAAAAAAGAACACTCTTCTTAATTCAATTCTTTCTAAATTTCATCCTTTAATTGCAATTCCAATCATTACTTCTAGTTAACTCTTTCCAAAATTTACATCTTTCCAGAGAATATAATCTAAATCATTAAATATAAGGTTCTTATTCCTTCTCCCATTAATTCTCATTTAAAATTCCAAAATTTAACATTCATCTAAATTATAAAATCATATGCACAATAAATAAAATTATCACGTATTATTCATCTTAACATATATTTTAAAATGAACATTCATAATTTATAAGTATCAAATAATATATGATGTTGCCTTGCCCTCCATTTATAGCCAATCATTCTGTTAAATGGCTGCGATGCTCATCATGGAATCAGCATGGCCGTGCTACTAATCTTTGTTATTGCTAATGTTCAGTGGTCCACAAGTCATCTAGATCAATGCGTATGATGCACTTTTATAATTTTCATTAAAATTTACTAAACCACAAAAAACACACATACTAGTTGATAAATTTCCCTTTAAATTTTCTTCCAAAATTAGTTTTTCCAAAATTTTCACTTTCACAAATAATAATATCAAGTTTAAAATCATTACTTAATACTATTATCAAAATTTCAATTGATATTTTTTTTAAAACCCATCACATTTGTATATACTTCTCTATAAAATATCTTTTTGCTTCCAAATTTTACTTTCACAATTTGTTAATTTTTAACTTCTTATTAATTAAGATTCATATATAAAAATTTACTTTCTTTCAACTTTAACATATACCAATTCCACAATTTAAAATATTTTCCTTAACCTTATCTCATTATCTAAAACAATATTAAGACACGAAATTTTAATTATTCATTTCATCACTTAGCTACAAAGTTGATGACATATAATATCAACATTGCCTTGCCATGCTGTCCACTTCTCATAAATTATTCGATGGCTAAAACACTATTTTAAACTCAAATATTTTCCAAATTAATTATTTCTCATTATCAAAATATCTTGTTCGATGTTTAGGAACTCCTATCAATGACATAACGTCCTACATACCGAATAGAATCCTGAAACATTTTTTGGACAAGTCAACACAATAGATAATCACAAGTTTTTCTTAGTTATATTTATTTCATTATCACTAGCATCCATGCATTCAATTTAAATAAATACAACCAAGCAATCAATTACTAACAACCAATTAACAAAAACTAATAGTCTCTTACAGTGGAACAACTATATTCCTAAAATTCTGTTGTGCAACTCTTATTATACCTAAATTATTTAAACCTTAAACTTATTTACTCAAATTTCCTAAATTCTCTATTAAAAGAAATTGTTCACTTAAATCATTTTACTTTAATTTATCTCTTTTAACTTAATTTCCCAACAATTCAAAAGTAATTTCCAAACTCTAAAGGATTTAAACATCTTATTTTCCAAAAGTCCAATATCACAAATTCCAACTTAATTAATTAAAATTTTAAATCAAATTATGCCCTAAATGATTATCTCGATAATCATTTTATATTCCTATCCTTGTATAGATAATTAGTATAATTATCAACCATGCATCCCAAGGGACAGAAATCTAAGTCTCACTAGGTCTAGACTATGATATTATACATTATAATACTCTGACCCATCTCTGATACCAAACTCAAATGACACGGATTCTATGCACATATTATTAAAGAAAATTATAAGTAATGTTCTCTAATAACACGGAGAATACGGCTTGTTAAGGACGACCAACTTTGAATATATCTTTAAACTAACACTGACACGCCATACTTGCAGTTTTTATTAATCCTTGGAATAAAATTTGACGAGTACGGTCTTGGTCAAAAGTAATAATCATAACAGTTTCTCAAAATCAGAACAGTATATCATATAAACAATTGTCACAAATCACAGTAGAATAATAAACATCATATACATATAAAAACCGAGAGTCTACAAAATATAACACTAGACTCACATATTGTACATCGAGTACAAATCTCTAAACTGAAATATACATCTCATAACTAAACACAAAATCCTAAATGAGATAAACTAAAAATTAAAAAATTATCTCCTTGCTAGCATAACCATCCGAAATTCAACCTATCCTATAACCCGAAAAGTCTCGGTCTGACCCGAGTATTAAAATAATACTTAACAACACTATCTCTAAATATCCAAAAAAGTGAGAACAAGATATTAGATAAGAATAAATTACATATAGGTAAATCCGGATGTCCAATATATAACAAGTCATAGAATAAATTTAACTTGGAATTGATCTAAAGAAACCTAGTTATATATTTAGGTAACAAACACATATTAGTCACTAAACATAAAATCACTCAACAAATTACAATATTCCTAACGCAAAGAAACCAATTCCATACCGTGGCAAACAAACAATTGTGGTATCACTCATACCAGTCTGATGCCGAAGATTAGGAACATAGAATGTCGAACATTATCACAAGGATCGAGGAACATAGAATCTCGACACGATCACAAGGATCGAAGAACACAAAATGTCGACATGATCACAAGGATTGGGGAAAACCAAATCTCGACCAATCAAGAAGATCATGGAAACCATGTCCCGAAAACTCTAAATTATTCAATGTTATTATATATATGATTATAAAGAAATCTATGAGAATACCTCTTAAGGATCTATCGGTCCCATCGAACACCAAAAGATAGTAAACTCTAAAATGTCAAATACTATCACTTTTAGTAATCACAGGAACTTAACCAAAACATCCCATACAACCTGCTGAAATTCAAGTATTTGCTAGAAGCTAGTAAATCTCACTCGTGATGGATACTATCGAAAAACCTGAACTATATTCCCTTAAGGATCTATCGGTCCCACCAAACATAGAAAGAGAATACAGCCTTAAAATGTTAAATACTTCCTAATAGTAGTCATAAGAATTTAACCAAGGCATCGCATACTATCCGGTCAAATTTGAGTATTCGCTAATGCGCTAATAGTACCACTCAAACATTCTATTCAATGAGTTATACCATATTCGATAAAGCATTACTCGAGAGCATTTAAACCATTATGTAATACTAAGTCAATTATTTGTACTCCCACCTTATAGAATTAAGTTTCTCAAAACATTTTATCTCCAAATGAATTTCTAAAAGTAAATGTTTTACTCTATTATATATAAGACGTTTTCCAAAATACTTTACGTATAAGTTTAATTTCAAACCTCATAAAATCCATAATATTTATTATTTAACTATATAAATATGTGTGTGTATTTATTATTTAACTATACACACACATACACACAATTTTCCCACTTTTGTATTTAGAAAATAGATGAAAATATGTTTATAAGATTCCAAAACTTTAAATCAACGTGATTCAAATTCCATAGAGCATAAGAGAATCCATTATAACAAAATACTAGGTCCTCACAAGATTATAGCCATGAAATGGTTCCGTAAAGTTAACTCTATATTATCTCTAAACTTATTTCATAGATTAGCAAATGATGAAAATATACATCAAAATATCCATAAACAAAAACACAAAACACAAGAGAATAACCACAACAAATAAGGTAGTGAATGAGGCAAGCAACGGGAGAGTCGTGGCAGCACCCGGAGTTGAAATAGCTCTAGGTATGCACACCATGGTGCAACAATGGTGCCCCACCGGTCCACCGGTGGTGATGCAATCTAGAGCTATTTCAGCTTCAGGTTGCTCCCGTCCCTGGACTGTCTGTTGGTGATGAATGCTTCGACGATGATTGTCCTGAGATCTAGAGCACTGGTTTTAGCCACATGCAAGCATATATTCAACTATAACTTGATGTTAAAGGTGATCACAAGATGTATGTTCCTAAAAACTAAGAATTACATAACCTAAGATATAATTAACTCAAGAAATTTGAGAACAATTCAATCATAGATTCAACCAATTACTAACAATAAACATGCTTTCATTTAAAGATAGTAATATATGGTAAACACACCTTTTTAGGCCTTGAATTAATACAAGAGATCTGAATTTCCCTAAGCTATAGTTATACCTTGGTTAATTCTCAGAAATTACAAACAAGAAGGAAATCAACATAAGAAAATCTGAAACATTAGGCTTAATATACATAGTAGGGGTTGGAGGAGATTACCAACTTGCTTCTATTCTTTAATTAGTATATAAAAGCCTCTTAATTTAATCTTGATTTAGGAATTTAATTTGATTTCTAGGATTTCAAGATAGAAGAAGATGGGTTTAGGTTTTGGTTGAAGAGAAAAATGAGAAGAAAGCATACGCATATTCTCATTTTATCCTTACTAATCACTCTATATGGGCCAATAGAATGCCCTATGAGTCAATGACAAAAAGTGTTACCAATTTATTAGAGAAGTGTTGCTAATTTCTATTTGTTTAATCACTTATAAAACACCAATTTACTCTAAACAATATTTTATTTATCATACTTAGATTTTTTCTGATTTCCCAAAACCAATACAACAATTTAAGAATTCCCATTTCTGTTAATATTGAAATATCTTATACCAGCGTGTATAACTTCTAAAAATAAAAGTGATTCTTATTATTTTTATAATATGAAATAAATCATTAATTGCATATCACTTTTTAAACAATAAATCTCAGTATTAACAATTTATCCTAAATGTCACATTTGATTAATTGATTTTATAAAATCTCAAATCTAAATTGAATTCCCTTTTTAAGTAATAAAACTTATTCCTTAAATAAATCCAATCAAATATTCTCAAAATTAATTTAATTTCATAATTAAATTTCACAAATCATAAACTAGAATTAATTATCCATAATAAAAATTAATTAATTAGGTAATTAACAACAGGGTTGTTACAGTTGAGTTCGAAAATAGACTCGAATGCATTGTCAATAAGGTACGGAAATAGAAGTTCTACGGCTAAAATAGTTTTTCCCTTGTTATCATTTGCATTTATTGTATTGTTGATCCTAATGCAACGCTAAATTCACACTTTTAATCTTATTTTCTTTCCTTACACTTAGCATTTAGTCATCCAAATCAAAAACTTCATAAAAACCTTTTTGTCTTTCAAATTTGTATGTTGCATGAAAAATAATTTTCAAAAATATTTAGATGTAAATTCTCCCTTGAAATCAAACTTGGGAAAAAATTCTAAAATTTATTTGAGCGCCGAAAATAGTTTATAAACCAAAACTCTTTTTTTCAAGCGAAACTTCTTAAATCAAGAGAAACTTTTCAAAATATTTTCGTTCTAAAAAATTATGATAATTTAAGCCAATTTTTAGAGTTAGTCGGAAGTCAGTTATGTGCTAAACGAATAAGATCAATTCTAGCACTCTGACATTTTATTTAAAAATGCCATCATACGAAGTTATTTAAAAATTTTAACTTTTAAAGAACATAAACAACAATTTGTGATTCTAAATAATTTAACTAATCCTACGCTTGCTAAAATTCCTATCTGTTTCAAACTTCTAGTCTCATATTGCATTTTAATGTAAGTTAAGTGCCCTTATGAGATTTTTCATATTTATACTATTTCTTCTAAACATACATATAAGAGCAGTTCGTATATTTAAAATTAACAACATAGTAAATAAATAGAAATACATCTTATAATATCGTGCGCATCTTAAAAGGAGATAACTAACAGTTACAACCCAACAACCTAAAACATAAAGAACAATGCAGGAAAGGAAAGATACAACAATACGCTATAAAACCTAAACACTACCTAGAGATTATGGGACGGTCCTAATCCTTTATGGGAACTCGAGTTGTTGCTACAACCTCGTAAAGGGTGAAACATAGCAGCTAAGCACCCAATCTCTTAACTTCGGCACTATAGCTTGATTTTTACCTCTCGTCGATTAGTGCGGATCCCCTAGAGCTCAGTCTGGACCGTCGAACGATGACTAGCTTGAGACTCTGATATCCATAGGCGCTATGTCCATGCTCCACCTCCTACTAAGGTTAGTGCACTTCTGCTGGCTCGACTGCTACAACTGGTAGAAAAGAAATTCCCATCTTCGTTAGGGAAGATCTATCAATGGCAGGATGGACCTTTGTCTAAGCAGTCTCCCCACTAGGATTCATCCCGTATTTCCAAAAGACAAGAGTGAATAGGTGACAATGTGGAAAGTAACTCCGTAGGGGTGTCAACTCCTTAATCGGGAAAATGAATCATAAGAGTTGTTACCAATTAATGACTACATCACTCATAACTGCATAGCTGGCCTTTACCACCTAAGGATAAATCTGATCATAGCTTCATGTCTTAGGGATGATGTGCTAAGTAATGTGCAAAATAATAAAGTGGGTGGACGTAGAGTATCCGCCCTCCAAACACCGACACCTTAAGAAAAGATCCGCTGCAAGATCTCCAGATCAGTCATCTTAGTATCATCCAAATCTGCACCATCCACGTAAATCTCCAAAAAGTCACTAAAGTCGTCATCAAACATCTCAATCCCGACTCCTTTAACATCCGACTAAATGAAACTATTGCCTTTATCAAAATTCGGTGCTAAATGAGCACCAAAAAGGCGAATGCAGTGCGTGTGGCATTTCAATTCAAAAGTCTCGAAGCGCAGAATCGGTGAAGTCCTACCACCTTAAAAAGCACTTCTAACCCAAAAGTAGTGAAGTCTCTAAAATCTATCAGTTGCCTTTGAAGGAAAACTGGCGGAGTTGAAAATGCTAGAGACCTTCTGGTCATTCTAGTCCGGCCACCTAATCTCTTGAGGAGTGCACCAAGGTGGCGTGAGGAGGAACCAGCAGTGCGGGGAGATGCCATGGGCTGAGAAGGGAAGAAATAGGGTTTGATCTGGAGTGGAGGTGGAGCAAGATTTAACACGTGAAAATTGGCGCAAATGGGGAGGCAAGGCTGTTGCTCGTTAAAGAAGGGGAGAAATGGTGTCGCCTAGAGGTGGAATGAAGGAAGCAGGAGCTGAGTTGGAGGAGGAGAAGGTGGTTTTTGGGTTCGGCTGTCAAAGGAGAGGGGGGAGCACGAATATGGTTGGGGGAAATTGGACGAAGTTTTATAATTGTATTCCATGCTCAAGATGGGATAAAATCCATATAGTGGTCAATCCCTCTAGGTATATCGGTAAAACACTATTGATTAACTGCTAGGTGTCGATCGCTAGGGGGTTTTTCTACACGACTTGAACCTGGACCCTTTCGGGCTGAGTTAATTTATAACATTAATAATAATAACAGCGATAGTCCTTTAACACGGTCTCCTTCGACTCGACACGATCCAAAAAATCCCTGCCCTCTTCCCGACAGTGCTAAGCTTACCGTCTAGCTTTTCGAACTATTCCTCGGCAATTCTACAGTACTTCAGACTTACACTACTTCAACCATCAATAATTCCAAAAACCTGATAATATTACAACTACTATTCTTCGCATACGTCGTACGGAAACACTTCTTCCAATAGCTGGTGAGTGCAACAACACTTCCTAACTTCATACAGTAATAAAATTAAATGTCACTTATATTTTTTTGTCCCTTAAAAGAGAGAAAATTTTAAAAACTTCAATTTTTATAAAAAGGAAAATCACTGGACTAAATTTTCACCCTTTGAAACTCATTTCTAAATCGAAAACTATTTTCTTGCCAAAAATCAAACCTTTATTAATATATATATATACATATGTAAATAAAGGATTCAAAACCTACTCCTTTATAAACAAAAATTTATAACATGATCATCTAAGTGGTATAAGCATTTCTAGAAAATTAAAACTCTAAAACTTCCTTAAAAAATTTCCAGAATAAGTCCTTGAAGAAAGAAATCATTCGAAAACTCTTTTTCTAAAATCTAAGGCATTTCCAAAATATACTTTATCAAAAATTCCCTCAGGGGTTTAGACTAAGGAATTTACCTTGATCCCTCAACTAAAAATCCATTTTGCCACCAAAAGTAGTTAATGGGCATTCCCTTACCAAACTAGTTTCCAAAAACTTGTGACAAACATAATCCGATTTCCCGCTTATTTGGAATAATTTTCTATCTTCGACTGCAAGCCACCATCAAAATCCAAAATCACAAAGTAGCTAGAATCTCAACCATCAAGTCGAACATCCTTCAGTCTCTGGGGTTTCGCCATACGTTGTACTATTGCTGTTTTCCATCAATGCCTTATACATCGCCAACACTCCATAGGGTAACTTAGAGTCGATGTGAAAATCTTAAATCTTAGATATTCCCAACCCATAGTTGCTTTGTCCATTCCTTCAGAGTGGTACTATAACTGCTTCTATAGTCGGGATTCTTTGAGTCGAGCATAAAAATAATGATAGATAGGAAAACATGAATATGTTCTCTTAATTTAACCTAATTCCTTTGATTGGCTAAACTAGGCTTTGATACCAAATGTAACAAGCTGTACCAACAAGAATCGAAACCCAAGTCTACCAAAGAATAGATCGTTGGATTTGGTACCTGTAAATAAGCATAAACATTATTATAGATTTATAAAAATCAAAGAACTGCTCCAATGACATATTCCTCTAAATCTATCCCGTGAGTTGTAATCAGGAGAGAGCCAGAACAATATTTTTGTGACTAGAAAATCTATAAACTGTCCATAACATAAATTCATACTGATTGGTTTCCATTTTATTGTTATGTATACTATTTTAAGGTTAACCATATTAACCTAATATTGCATACACAATATTCCTACCTAGCATGATTCACCTATCTACCCTTCCGAAGATATAAAATGCTGGCGTAAGTCTGTTAACCACTTAATACTTTCAAATATGAAGTGGGCTCCTAGCACTGTCATTCATCCTATTTTCCCTAGCTATAGATAGCTTTGACTATTATTTATGGGTTTATAATACATAATAGTCGCACTACTAATGCATCTATCGTCATTAAAGCCTTAGCCATATGAGACACGGTAACCAAGCCATTTAATACCTTATTAATAAGGACTAGGCAGATACCTAACCATTTAATACTTATACTCTAGGCAGACACTTTCCATTTAATACTTAACCATAGGCCAGACTCCTCAATAGTACTATCTAGCTGACATCACTTGGAATCTCACCAGGATACTTGATACTTCTTTGTAGAAAACAGGGACCCTAGATCGGTTATTTAATACCTCAAACCTAAAGTAAACCCTTCCCAAGATATCCACTACCTCTCCTAACCATTGATTCAGACCATTTAATATTTTTTAATTAGGAAAGAGGATGGCTCTTAAATGACCACTGAATACCTCTAACCCCTATGCAGATCTCACGGTCTATATAACCATTTCTCATGGTTCCTGTTAACCATAAAATTTACTTAAGAATAAAGGTATTAAAGAAGGCTCATAAAAAGTGTTAAGCTCTACAAGAATTCAAGACGGGGGTTTCTTCATAATTCAAAAATAGTGTTTCGAATGCATTGAGATAGCTTTCGAAGAGGTTAAGATGGAGTCGCAAGCACTGATGCACCTACAAATGTCAAGTGAAACAAGAACATTCAAAGGAGTAGAAAAGAAAGCAAAGCCACTCTTTTGCCTTAGCTAGACCTTTCGACACAGTTGAATCCACATATATGAGAGAGCCTTGTATGGGTTCGAAACATCATTCAAAGGAATTAGACAACAAGCTCACACACAAGAACCAAACCCTTCGAAATAGTTGGTTTAGTCGTTGTCAACCTTCCACTTAAAGACATTTTACCAATGTGTACCTTTCGAAAGCAAGAATAAGCCTTTCAAAATGGTTGGAACCTTACGAAAGCATAAAGAAAACTCTATATAAAGCCAAGTGACCTTTCGCAATGATCCAGTCATCATCTACTAATCCTTTTGAAACTATACAAAAGCACTTCCTTACCTACTACAATAATCACTTATCATGGTTAACATCAGTCCAAAGTGACCAAAGGAGGATACGAAGGATAAAAAGGAGTTGGGATGCTTTCACTTACATCAGAACGTGATAAGGAACTGTGATCCTTTCGCTACATGTCTTTCAAAGGTGTCGAAAGATTTCATAGGAACGCAATAGCAAAATTGGGGAATTTAGAACAACGTTTGCACAACATTTGCTGCTAGTACACTATTGATGAAGGCGAAAGGGTTAACCTAAGCATAATAAGTGATCCAAGCAGTTGTCTTCAAAGTGATGGAAGCGAAGGACGAAGGAAAAATGATGAATGCAAAAAGGCTTAGAGAAAGACCTTTCGATCGCTTCGAATGGATGGATGCAAAAGGGGGTCAACCTGCATCTATAAATACGATCTTAGGGGTCCCGTTTGGGGATTGAATTTGAATTCTGAATTTTTTTTCTTACTTCACAGAAAAAACAAACTTTTATAACCCTAAATCAATTTTAGGAAATTCTCTTACTTGTAATCCAATTTAATAAATGCAAAATAGTGGATGCATGGATCCAATGTCGATTTTGAATACGAGGAAGATCATTTTGGCCAATAGCTTGACTAATGACCAATTGCACATGATGCTTACTTATTTTTTCAATCCCTGTTTGACTTATGCAATGCTAGGGAATCTACCTGGACATTGTGATTTCAAATCATATTATAATCATGTTTCGAGATATGAAATGTTAAGTTGATGTGATGACGATAATTCGATGTTGATAAGTCCATTGAATTTGTACCCTTTGTCCAAGATATAATTCCATTGCATATTGAATTTAAATATTAAATATTGTACACTGAGTCCCTCCGAAAGAGTCAGGACTCTTTTGACTTGTTCGAAAGGGATTTTGAAAGGGGCTTATTGAATAAATATTGAAGTTATGCTTGCTGGTTGGACATCTTCAAAAGAAGTTTGATTATTCCAAAACATATAAGTTCTCTCAAAGGAGCCCCGACCATTGCAACAGAAACTACACTTGCAAAAGTGGATTCCCTTCAACAAGAAAATTTGCCCTTTTGACCAACTCGAAAGGGGATATGAATGACCCATTCAACTCACTCGAAATGGGATATGAATTATCCTTTCAACCCGCTCAAAAGGGATTATGAACAAATTGTTATCCTCCTAATTTTGGTTTTAAAGTGTTGATTGGTTCTCTTATTTAACACCTTCATAAGGTTATCTTTCGAATACATGTTGTTCCTATCAATTTATTCAAAAAGGGTTTTTGAAGGGATTGTTCACTTCTAAAACCTTGTTTTGAGGTATTAACAAGATTTCTTGTTAACAACTTAAATTTAGCACGTTGACAAGATTTCTTGCTAATATTTTTGGCGCTAGAAAGAGAGCTTGAACCTCCAACTTTGTAGTTCCCTTAAAGGCTAATTATGGACGGTTTAGCTTGATGTAAGAAAATGAAATCTAAAAGGCTTAATTGAATGGACGAGGAAGCAGTACACACTACAACTTTGAAGGAAAATTAACTCCAACTTTGTTATGCAAGGATAACCATCAACCCAGCACAGCCAAACGACGATGCTGTCAAGATAAGGCATCTAGAGCAACAATTGCTAGAAGTGCAAGAGCTCCTAAAAGCAGCTCTATCTCAAAAATCATCTAAAACTGCAAAACCAACAACTGAAGATGAGGTGATCTCCCCAAGAAGAAACTTGAAAGCTTATACCTATGAAGGCAAAAGCAAGGTAGATCTAAAGTTGTCAAAGTAAAAAGAGTGCCATCTAATTAAATTTGATCATCAAGAAAGAATATAGGATAAATCTCTCAACCAATCTGAAAGCTTGACCTCGAAAGAATACATCTCAAACTGAAAAGACCATCATGACACTGAAGTTTATTTGAAAGATGTGGCAGAAAAGGTAGTCAAAGATATGCTAAATGCAAAAGGAAAAAGAACTCTAGATGAGCGAGTAAATGAAAATGAACGAGTAGCTCCATTCACGGATGAAATCATGTCATAGGTTATCCATCTTATATCAAGATCCCCACTATGAAGTATAATGGTATTACCGATCCTAATGATCACTTCATGGCTTCCGATAGCCGAGTGGACCTCTATAATGCCATTAGGGTAGTTCGATGTGGATTATTCTCAGTAATACTACAAGAGGCAGCTGCAAAGTGGCGCCATCAAAATTGTGAGAAGACTATCTACTCGTGGAAGAAATTTTCTTATGAATTCTCCACCTAATTCTGTATATGCAAGGATCTGACCATCAATTACACTGTTCTTGCAAACATTAAGCAATGGCGGGGGAATCACTAGATGATTACCTTAGAAGATTCAACACATAAGCATTGAAAGCCAAAGATATGAATGACATGGGTAAGCTCATTGTAGAGAATTCTGGGTTGATAGAGAATACACCGTTTTGGAAGGAACTCTTCGTGCATGGGTATAAGGATTTGCAAGACTTCCACTTTCAAACTAATAAATTCATTCGAATGGATGAATTATGTTATGTTAAAAAGAAAGCTAATCCTAGGAAGGAGAGTGGAAGATGTGGATCAGATCGGGGACACAAAAGAACAAGGTGGAAGGAGACCGATACTAATTCAATCGCTTTAAACAAGCCATTATCTTATATATGTGCTACGACTAAATTGAAGGTTAACTTCTCAACTTCGTTCAAGTCTAGAAATTACCTGAACAGAGAAAGAGGGGTGATTACTGTGCTTATAACAAAGTGAATGGCTATAAAACTGATGAGTGTCAAGTGTTAGCCGGAATCATTCAAAAATTAATCCATAAAGGCATTTGAAGGAATTCATCCAAGAAAAGCAAAAAGCACCTCGGATTGTTCATGGTTTGCAAAAATTTCCTAATAATGCTGTCAATATCTTAGAAGAAGAAGATCCATTGATTGAGTCCGCCATTGAATAGGATTGATGTAATCCATGGGGGCCACACCCAGCGGGGACCAGCAGGAGAGCCAGAAACGGATACATTAAAGGAGCTAGAGAGGGAGTGTTCTCCATCCAAAAAGAGCCCCCACTTAAAAGTCCATGATTTAATGTACCACCACCAAATCTTGTTCTTACTCCCTAAGAGCTGAAGAAAGGGATCTATCGTCCCCATAACGATCCCTCATGATCATGGCTCAAATTGGACTTGCTATAGTGTCCAAAATTCTTGTAGACATTGGAAGCGCGGTCAATGTCAATTTCAAACATGCCTTAATCAAATGGGCATTCTAGAAGACAAGTTAGAACCTAGCCTTGAGCCTATCTTTGGGTTCAATAAGAAGGGGTCAACTCGAATAGAGCAAGTGAAGTTGCTAGTACGGATGGAGTATTTCCATGTTGGAGGGCTTTTGAAAGTCTCTTTATAATCTTCAATCAACTGTCATAATAGAATGCTTTTTTTGGCCGACCCGCACTTGATGAGGTGGACTCTTTTGTCTCGCAAAAATATATAATGATAAAATTCTTAACTAGGAAAGGTTGGGGGATTATCCGTGGAGAACAAATCATCTCTCACAAGATGTACTTTGCAACGCTTAATCAATATAAGAGGGAGTATTCTTTTTATTATGATTCTTCTACTGTTTTTCAACCTTTGGATGATGGATTTTTACATCCAACATTCGAAGCAAAAATAAGATCTAATAAAACTAATAAACATATGTTTGAAAGATACATCTCCCCTGGGAGAAAGAGAAAAGGAACTAACGCTAGCTCCGCAGAAGAAGGTGAAATCATCACAGCATTGGATTGTGATGGGGAAGTGGAGAGGATAAAACCTATAGATGACCTTGAGGAAACATGTATCGACCCAAATGATTCAATCAAATAGTAAAAGTGGAAAATGATTTGGAAAGTAGCTTGAAGGCAAACTTTATTCAGTTTCTTAAGGCTAAAAAAGATGCGTTTGCATGGTCTCATTCAGGTATGGTTGGGATTGATCCATCAGTTATGTGCCATGCGCTAAATATTAATCCAGAAGTGATCCATGTCCGATAGAAGAAGAGACAATTTAATAAAGTTTGATTCGACGCCCTAAAAGAAGAAGTTAGAAGGCTACTCGAAAATGGATTCATTCAGGAAGTTTTTACCAAAAGTGGCTAGCGAACCCAGTATTGGTAAATAAGTCGAATGGAAAGTGGAGGACTTGCATTGATTATACTGATTTAAACAAAGCATGTCCAAAAGATTATTATCCGTTTCCATGGATAGACCAATTGGTTGATGGAACTAGTGGACACAAGTTATTATTCCTCATGGATGCTTACTTGGGATACAATCAGATACCCATGTTTAAGCCGGATGAAGAACACACAAGTTTTATTACCAATTGGGGGATTTTCTACTACAAAGCAATGCCTTTTGAGTTATAGAATGCAAGAGCCACCTATCATAGATTAGTCAACAGAATGTTTAAAGAACGGATTGGTCAAAATATGGAAGTTTATGTTAATGATATGCTAGTAAAATCTTATGAAGCTAGGAGTCACATTGAAGACCTGACAAAGATGTTCAAAGTATTACGAAAGTATCTAAATGAAGCTATATCCTTAAAAATGTTATTTCGGAGTTCATTCTGGGATGTTCTTAGGCTATATTGTAAGCACTCAAGGGATAGAAGCCAGCCTAGACCAGATCCAAGCAATCAAAGACATGGCTGAACCCAAAACTAGCAAAGATGTAATGAGTTTAAATGGTAGGGTTGTTGTCCTAAGCAGATTCATCTCCAAGGCAACTGATAAGTGCATTCCCTTTTTCAACGTGATCAAGGAGATAAAGAATTTGAATGGGGATAAGATTGTAAGAAAGCCATCTAGGAATTATAAAATCATTTGGAAATGCCACCAATATTATCCAGCCCCGAGAATGGAGAAGTTTGGTACATATACATGGCAGTTTCAGGAAATGCGGTTAGTTTAATTTTGATTAGAGAAGAAAATGGGACTCAACTTCTTGTTTATTATGTGAGCAGGCGGTTGAAAGACGTAGAGGTTCGATATCCAGTAATAGAAAAAATTACTTATTGTTTGACATTTACAACACAAAAACTTAGAGCATACTTCCAAGCGCATCCAATAAGAGTATTGACTAAATTTCCACTCAAACAAGTCTTTAGTAAGCCGAAAATTTTGGGTAAGCTAGTAAAGTGGGGAATTGAGCTTAGCCAATATGACATTGAATTTTAGCCACGAGCACCAATCAAAGGGCAATTAGTAGACTTTATTAATGAATGTACAAACTTTGTCAAAGAACGTTCGGAGAAAGAAAAGGATCAAAAACCCATATGGTAGTTATTTGTGGATGGCACATCAATTGAGCAGGGAGCCAGGGTGGGATATATTATGATAACACCAAACAGACACCGCCTACATTACTCAATGAAGTTAGGGTTCCCACAACAAATAATGTAGTCGTATATGAATCAATAGTGGCAAGATTGACTCTAGCCTTAGAGCTCAAGATCCCACGAATTCAAGTCTTTAGTGATTCTCAGCTAATGGTAAATCAGATAAAACAAATATATCAGACAAAGGATGACAAACTATCCATGTATGTAAAGAAAGTGTTGGAAATGCTCACTTTATTTGAAGATTTTTCTATACACTAAGTCCCAAGGGGGAAAACTCTCATGCAGATTCATTAGCAAAGGTGGCTTGCTCAAGAGGAGCCCTAAAAATCCGTGTCGTGCCGGTAGGGTACCAAGCTGATATCCATGTAAATATGCATATTTTTACTTCCATATTTAATTTAATTAAATAAATGAGCATATATGGTATTTTAACATGTTTAAAGCTAAATTTAAATCATTTTCAAATCATCATTTATTCATCTTCATACAGGGGAAAAATGGTTATTTTTGTATATGATTTAATTGGAAAAAATTTACTTGTGCATTTTATTTTTATTTATAGGAATTTGAATGAAAATATGAAGAAGTCTTCATGGAAACATGCATGCACAAGTGAAGAAGGCAAATTGAAGATGGAAATATGAAGAAGTCTTCATGGAAATATGCATGCACAAGTGAAGAAGGCAAATTGAAGATGGAAATATGAAGAAATCTTCATGGAAATATGCATGCACAACTGAAGAAGACAAAATGAAGATGGAAATAAATTATTTCATGCAACATGGAGGACCCCACCTATCCACTTACCATGATCGCATATTAAGAGCTAATGCACATTATTAAAGCTACATGCACATTTAGATGGAGGATTATGCTCATTCTAATTATTACTTGAAGGTTACATTTTCTAAGAGGGCATTTTGGCTAGTCTCCTAAATATGGATTAGGGTTTTAGGCATGTATAAATACCCCTTATGTTTCATATAAATGGACACTTAGCCTCCCCTTTAGTTAGTTAACTTTGAGGCTCAAAAATAAACAAAAACTCCCTTTTTAATGACTTCTTAGCCTTCTTTCATGTAATTTTCTTAATGCAATAGTAATTCAAGTTCTTTTCTTGTTTATTGCTTCTTATGTTAGTAGTACAGATCTCTTTATTTTATGCAAGTAGTTTAACTTTTATTTTATTTCAATTAGCTTGCATTTTCCTCTTTGCTTTTTTTATTTCATGTTAAACTCTACATTTTTTGAAATGATAACAAATATGAGAGGCTAAACCCCTTCAATTTAGGAGTAATGAAGCTCTCTTAATCATGTAGATTCAATATTTTGATGACTTGTAATCTCTTTTTGTGCTTAGTGGAAATGTTTGATTTGATAAATATTTTGTTGTTTAGTTTTGAATTTGATAGTCTATATTGTTGACACCAAATAGGCTATACCTAAACAAACATAAACACAAATTACTTCTTCATCTACATATGATGTTGATAATGAAGTGGATTTTAAAATCAAAATTTGATGGTCTATATTACTAATCAATAGTAAATAGATCATGCTTAAAATAGATTTAATTTTCAAATTTATTATCAATTTTCATGAGAGCTAAAAAGTGATTTAATCGGTGTGATATAATTTGATGGTTTATGTTGGGCCAATTAATAGCACAAATAGGCCATATTTATGATAAACATACCAACTAAATTTACTAATGAACAAAAAAAGAGATCATAATTTCATGTATGTTGATTTATGTGATCATGAGAAGAGATTTGCCTCTAAATTGTCTTCAAACTCTCATATTTTTATTCACTTTCATTTGCTAGTTTTTACATTTTTAGCTTAACACAATTTCAAATCTTGATTTAATTTGATTGAGTAGAATTTTTAAATCGATTAATTCCCTACGGATCGACCCGTACTCGCTACGTACTAAAATTGTACGCCGTGCGCTTGCTGTTATTTTTAATTAAAATTGTTTCTACTATTTTCTAAACCGGTAGGAAGTTAGTTGATTCAACAAGTTTTTGGCACCGTTACCGGAAAATTAATTTGGATTTAATTTATATTCTTCGAATTATTTGTTGTTTGATTTTTGTGTGTTTTCATTTTGTGTTAATTAGCATTTTTTTAAAAATGTTGTGTTGTGCGTTTGTTGCTTGATTTTTGTTTTCATTTTGTTATGTGATTGTTGTGTTTCCATTTTCCTTTTGCATTTGCATTTTATATATACATAAAAAAACATACAATTTCAAACAAAAGTAGTTTATTGAATTTGCATTACATTTGCATTTTCTAATTTGATTTTACGAATTTCTTTTGTTTGTTTTTCCTTTTTTTCTTTCTACAAAAAAACTAGCAAAACCGTCTTGCTCTCAAACATCTGAAACTCCTATGACATGCAACTACCTCATACAACATCACTGCCATCTTCATACATCCACCCTACAACAAACCACCCAATATCCTCCTCCATCATCCCTAACCTCTGTCATCTCTGTCAATTACATCTACCCACAATAGCAACTTCCAGACCACTACTACATCATCACACATCTACTTCTGTTGCATAGTTACTTCACTGTGATCACAAACCAAACATCATCACCAACCAAATACTGCTACTTCATCATACACTTACAACCAAAAACCACAACATCCACATACAATTGCCAAAAACAACAACCATAACACATTGTCGCACTTCCCCCTGCCTACATCAGTAGCCCCATAGTCACACCTACAAACATTGCTTCCAGACTGTGCATACCCGGATACCCCATACAACTGTCATGCACAGTACACGCTACACTGCAACTACAACCAGAACATACATCATCTATACCCTGCTGCCACCATATCGCTAACGCTTCCCTATCAACCTTCACTGCAAACCCCCTCCTTTCATCACCAGCCACCACCATTCAATCATTGTATACATCACTGCCTCCTTATACCACAAACACAGCCATGCAAATCCTCCACTGTGCACACAATTGTATGCATCCCCATCAAACTACAACTCTGCCTCACTTGCCTCTTCACACAGTTACACCACCCTGCCACTTCTTCATTCTACCATCCTATATACACATAAACTCCACACTGTTCAATACTCCATATATATATATATATATATATATATATATATATATATATATATATATATATATATATATATATATATCAACTTCTCTGCCCAAACAACCACACTTCATAAAACATCCCATATCATCACTTCTGATCAGATACCCACACACTACCTCAACAACCAAGCAACACAATTTCATCTTCTCTGTTACTGCACATCACAATTTCACACTCCCACTGTCAACACTTTGACCAGGCATCATATCACCACTACCCTCCCCTGCATAGTGCTTGCTCTGGTACAGCTGTGCAATATACTTTTGTACTTCATTTGTGTTTACCTTCAACCACACACCCAAAAAAAAACATACCTGCTAAACTTCACAAAATACTTGACAGCCACTGTCCCTCCCTTCAACCACTGTTAACTGCAAAACTACTGCCCACTGCCTTGACTTTACCACTACATACACCATCAACAACTTCATCTTCATTTAATATATAAGAACTCTGCACTTCACAGCCATTTCCATACATTATCACTTCAACCACCATCATCTACAAACACCTCTGCACCATCATTCCCTGCCATTACTTCATCGCCTGACTACAAAACCCTCTCCTCCCCCATCAAACTACCTTGCTCCTTGCCATTCATCTACACAGCAAATTCTAGCAGCTCCTTTGCCTGAACATCATCCACAACCTCACACAATCAACCCTACTGCAAATCATTACCACTTTCTCTAACCACACCTCGACCAAACAACAGCACATCCTCCAACATTCGCAATCAACCACCCAATCGCCTCGAACCAAATCATCGATCACTGAACTCCATCGCTACCACTACATAAAACCACTCGTCGTAATCACTCAAAACCCAAACCTTGATTTTGATTTGATTGCAAGTTGTTTTTAATTGCAAGTTTTTCAATTTGTGGGATTTGAGTACTTGGGTGAAATAAAATGAAATGTTAAAAGGAACGAAGTGTTAAGTTGATTTGAAGAAGTTTGGGCCGGGTTTGGAATAGTTTTATTTTTCATTTAATTTTTTTTAGGGTCTTCTACAAGTTGTGTAATTCCTTTTGTTTTAAATCTTCATTATTTAAAAAAAATAAAAATAAAAGAGAACAAACATTTATTAGGGTTTGGGCTGAATTATTTTGTTTTATTTTGTCAATTGTTGAGTAGAAGTTATTAGTTTTGTTTTGTTTTAAAAGTTGAGTTGTTTTTGTTAGTTAAATTTTCTTCTCGATCCATATATTGTATATATGTTTTTTTAGTTTCAGGTTGCAAAAGTAAAGAATCAAAAGGAGGGGATTAGCTTGCACAAAAAAATTGCTTGCTTGTTCTAAAAAATATCACCGCTTTAAAATAATTTATTAATAATTCTGCACGCTTTGGTATCGTAACCTTATATCTTGTTTTCATTTTAATTGCACTGTTGGTTGCTTGCATTTGCATTTATATATAAAAAAAATTAAAAAACAAAAAAAATCCATTCGTAGTTGCATCATTAAATCACGTTTATTTTCGTTTCGCATTCATCTTATCTTATTTTTATTTACTAAAGGAAACACCCAAATCCACATAATGTGGGGGATTTCATCACCCTTTCTTTGGCCCACAAATTTCGTTTCATTATAGAATTTGACTAATAATAATGGTTAGACAATTGACTTAAGGGAGTCGCAAGCTCACCTAGGGTTTAGTTGTATCTTGACAATTGTCTTCTTTGAACAATTTTGTCTTTTGGTGTCTAGCAAATAATCGTTATAAATATTATGGTGATTCATAAATATTATTTTGATTGTTTCTCTAAAGGTACTTAAATCTTCGGCTGCATTGCTACGAGGATTTGTGGTGCACCGATAAATCCTGTCTGTTACCTGGCTGAGAACTATCTTATTGGATTAAGACAATGTTGATTATACAATTTTGGGTTATGAGCTATTAAGAATAGCAAATTGTAATTAAGTCATTTGCATCCACTTAGTTGCATTAGTTCATGCGTAATTAAAAAAAATCAAAAGCCAAAACTGTAAAAAACTGTAAATATTTCTTAACTTAGTTTTTAAATCCTTTGAAAATTTTCAATCAAAATAAAAAATCCAAAACAAATTTTTGATTTAGTTTTCTTTAAAATAAAAATAAAAAACATAATAATCTTTTCAAAAACAAAAAAAATTAAAAAAATCTGAAATTTCCCTTTTGAGAAATGAATTCCTTTTGGTAAATATTTTTTTTTCCTTTAAACAAAAACATTCCTGAAAATGTCCGAATTTTCTTACTCGCCAGAGTTTTACATTAGTTGTGAAAATCGATATAATCCATATAATTTCTCACCAAATTCGTGTGGATATTTTAATGACAACTATTGTACAAATAATTCGAATTTCGAACCATAAAATTTTGAAAACGATGACTAACCCTCAAATCTTGAAAATAGCATTGTAACGATTTCGTCTTTAATTGAACTCTCTACACAAAATTATCAAAAGATAAATGATTTTGTAATTCATATTTGTGCAATAACTCAAGTCAAGGATTTCAAAAAAATCAAAATTTTGAATTCACTTCAAAATTCAAATGATTTCGATTATAACCAATACCAATTCAATTTCGAACTCCAAAATGGAATTTCGAATCAAAACAAAAATGGAAACAACTGTTTAAATGATTTTGGCAATGGGAGTTGTTTCAATGATGGTGAAAATTATTACCCTTAACAATTTCAAATTGAAAATCCTCAAATTAATAATTATAAATTTGATTTTGTTGAGCGAATGGAAGAAATTCACAAAAATCACATGGATTTATTGTCTGAAGCATTCCGAAACAACGTGAGAAACAAAATCAAATTCCAACATGTGATGAGTCAAGTAATAATCCACCTTTTATCAAAACTGACGATTTTTAAATAACAACTTTCGAAATTGAAACGACGATCATAATGAGGTTGTTGAAAATACGATAATTGAGTTGGATTTCAATTCCTTTGCGAGTGTGGACCCAAATTTAAAATTCGATCTTCCTTTTTTCGATTTTGAAAAATTGACTATAACAACTTGGGATTTTGAACATCA
The DNA here is from genome assembly GCA_030765085.1 of Allium cepa. Lineage (NCBI taxonomy): Eukaryota > Viridiplantae > Streptophyta > Magnoliopsida > Asparagales > Amaryllidaceae > Allium > Allium cepa. The sequence goes on from CM060931.1 coordinate 116,664,922, forward strand.
TATATGCAATGAAGTTGTTAATAATCCAACAAAGGAAGATGAATTTAGTGAACATAAATGTTTTGGGCTTCTTGAAGATGGGTTGTTGAATTTTGAAGGGGAAGATTTAAATCACCATTTCGATTTTGAAATCAATAATTCTGAATAAATTTTCAATGATAAGCTTGACTTTCAAATTGGTGAAAATAAACTTGAACTTCATATTCCATCTACCCTAAAAATCAACGAAAACAAAACAGATATTTTTAATAAAACGACATTCATTGATCCGAATCTACATTCAACTCTGAAATCTTTTATAGCTTGGTTTTCTGAGCTTCAATTCTGTATCTCATACTTGATGAGATAAATGAATTGGTCTTTAGAAGACCTTTTCATTTACTCTTTGATGATATTCTTTCTGATTTCATGTAAATTATAATCTTTTCATTTTCATGTAAATATAGTCATATTTTTATTTTATTTTATTTTTCTCCTTTCACTTACACATTAAAAACCAAGTGTGGTGGGAGTCTCATCTTCATTTTCTTGATTTTTCATGGTTTATTTTTTTGCATTTTATTTCCAAAACTCAAAAAATAAAAACAAAAATTCCATAACAAATTTTCATTTTAGCATATTGATTTACTTTTAAAGAAATACCATGAGATAAGTATAGGATTTTGGTTATTAAATTGAAATTTTTAAAAATTTATTTGTCTCAACAAAAATAAAAATAAAGTTTGATTACAAGTAATTATGGTTTAACTAGTATATAGGAAGGTTCACGGTGATAATTATGATGTATATCCTAATTGAAAATCTTTGTTTAAAAAAGCGGTGGATTTAAAGAAAAGGACATAACATTTTTTATCTTCTAAGGTAAATGTTGCTAAGATGATGTTGCAAAACTCTCTCTTCAAAAAAACAAAAAATATATAAAAAAAATACAAACAAAAGAAAAAAATTATTTGTATGTATATATTTTATTAACACCTAGAGTCATGTATTCACATGCAAGTGTATTCAATCGCCATGCTTTATACCCTTCTTACGTAAGCCCGAAAGGTAGTGCATAATCGGTATATATGGCCTCAGTTTATCTGAGTTAGGTGTATGTATATAAAAATTTCTTATATTAATAATGCCTATAGTTGATAGATGAACACACTTGTGTGTTCACTCGTCATGCTCTGTGTTTCTCTCACGCAAGCCCGTAAGGCATTGCATGGGTCATATATATGGCCTTAGTGTTCTGAGTTAGGCATATGTAAATATTATTATTATCAATAAAATTTCAAATAAAGAGAGAGTAAGCAATTGAAATCCAAGCACTATTTTAACTTATGTGATTTGATTTGTTATCAAAAGAAATGAAAATACCACTTAGAAATACTTTGATAATAAACTAAGTATCCATTCCATAGTTGCACTATGTTATCAACCGAAACAACTAACTAAACTAGAGTCTATTTTTTATGATAAATTAGTTTTTATTGGAAATTTTGACAAGTAAAATTACTAAAATTTCATGAAGATGACCAAAACTTATATTTAACTTATTCGTATCGATTTAAAAGTAAATCCTTCATTTGTAAATATTTTCAAAAACTTGCATTCATACCTTTGTAAATAAATCTTGCATTTAGGAATTTTGCATATGGATTTTGTGGGTAGTATCTGCTGAAAACCCTCAAGAGACAACATTCATCTTACTAGGGACATCTAGAGGTTTGACGGTATGTTGCATACACTCAATGCAATCGTGCTCCCTACGAAAATGGATTTATCTTAGTTTTAGTTTATTCGATGATGAATAAAAAGATAAGTGTGGAGGTATTTGATGTGCATGTAAATGTGCATATTTTTACTTCCATATTTAATCTAATTTAATTAAATAAATGAGTTTATAGGATATTTTAACATATTTAAACCCAAATTTAAATTATTCTAAAATCATCATTTATTCATCTTCGTATAGGGGCAAAATGGTCATTTTTGTATATGATTTAATTGGAAAAAATTTACTTGTGCATTTTATTTTTACTTGTAGGAATTTGAATGGAAATATGAAGAAGTCTTCAATAAAATATGCATGCACAAGTGAAGAAGGAAAAATGAAGATGGAAATAAATCATTGCATGCAATAGGGAGGACCCCACCTACACACTTACCATAATCCCTTGTTAAGAACTAATGCATGTTATTACAGCTACATGCACATTTAGACGGAGGATTATGCTCATGCTAATGATTACTTGGAGGTTACATTTTCTAATAGGGCTTTTTGGGTAGTTTCCTAAAATATGGATTAGGGCTTTAGGTATGTATAAGTACCCCTTATGTTTCATGTAAATGGGCTTTTAGCATTCTCCTCAATTAGTTTAGTTCAGTTTAAGGCTCAAAAATAAATAAAAAACTCTCTTTTCTTTTTAGTGGCTTCTTAACCTTCTTTTATGTAAATTTCTTAATGCAATTTCAATTCAAGTTCTTTTCTTGTTATTTCTTCTTATGTTAGTAGTGTAGATCTCTTTATTTTATGCAAACAGTTTAGCTTTTATTTTATTTCAACCATCCTGCATTTTCCTCTTGCTTTTTTAATTTCATGTTGAACTCAACATTTGTTGAAATTAAAACAAACATGAGAGGCTAAACCCTTCAATTTATCGTTAATAAAGCTCTCTTAATTATGAAGATTCAACATTTTAATAACTTGTGATCCTTTTTTGTGCTTAATGAAAATGTTTGATTTGGTAAATATTTTGTTGTTTAGCTTTGAATTTGATAGCCTATGTTGTCGACACTAAATAGGCTATGCTTAAACAAACATAAACATAAATTACATCTTTATCTGCGTATGATGTTGGTAATGAAGTGGATTTTAAAATCAAAATTTGATGATCTATATTACTAACCTATAGTAAATAGATCATTCTTAGAACATATTTAATTTTTAAGTTCATTATCAATTTTCATGAGAGTTAAAAAATGGTTTAGTGAGTGCATTATAGTTTGATGGTTTATGTTGGACAAATTAATAGCTCAAATAAGCCTTAATTATGATAAACAGACCAACTAAATTTACTAATGACCAAAAAAGAGAGATCATAATTTTATATATGTTGATTTATGTGATCACGAGAAGGGATTTGCCTCAAAATGCCTTCAAACTCTCATATTTTTATTCACTTTCATTTTGTTAGTTTTTTTTACATTTTTAGCTTAACACAATTTCAAATCTTGGTTTAATTTGATTGAGTAGAATTTCTAAATGAATCGATCCCTATGAATCGACCTGTACTCCCTACGTACTAAAATTGTACGTCGTGGGTTTGCGGTTATTTTTAATTAAAATTGTTTTGATTATTTTCTAAACCGATAGGAAGTCAGTCGATTCTACACAAGAAAATCCCAATATCGAAGAGGAAATACCCGAATAAGTGAAAGAATCGTTAATTCTAACTAGATCCCAAGCCATGGAACGAGAAAGAGAAGAGAGGGAAATTGATAAGGAAGTCCCATATATGAGGAGTTTAATCATCCAAGGGCCGAAGACTGTTATTGGAACACTTGGATGTTACCTATTATTGAATATCTTACCAAGAGGAATTACTATATGACAAAATGGAAGCTAGAAAAATTAGACGACAGGCTCCGATTTTCACACTGATGGATGGGATTTTTCATAAGAAAGAATATGTCTTACCTTACTTAAGATGTGTAAGTTTGGAGGATAGGATCAAATTATTGGTGGAAGTGCATGAAGGATTTTGCGAAGACCATTCCAACGGGGTAAAGTTGGCTAAGAAAATAATAAGACAAGTTTTCTTTTGGCCTTGACTGGTAAGTCAAGCTTTAAAAACCCTAATTTAGGTTAACATTATTTATGACATTTAATTAGCTAAATCATATGAAACAATGTAAATGGTTAAGGGAATTGAGATTTAAATAACAGAACGATAGCCACGCCTAGTTAAACAATGAACTAAAGGGAATTAAAATGAAATAGGAAAGGGTAATAGATAAGAGAAAAATAGGAATAAATTATATTCATATACCCTAAACCCTTTCGTGCCACTTTCATTTTACACATTCATAAACAAAACTAAATCTAAGAGAGGTCGGCCAGCATTAGGAGAAAGCAAGAGAAAGATAAGCTAAAATCAAGAGGAAGGAAGCTTAATCAATCTAATTCAAGAAGCAAATCTCAAACTCCTTATTCACAAGCTAAATGTGAATAATATGTTACATCTCATTTTATTGTTTTCGATTTTAGTTGAGATCCGAGATTTTATTGCAAATGATTTGCCCTGTTTTGATTGTTAAATGGATATATATATATATACATATATACATATATATATATATATATATATATATATATATATATGTATGTATGTATGTATGTATGTATGTATGTATGTATGTATGTATAAGCTTGTAGATGATTTATGTTATTCCATATAGATTTTATGATAAGATTTAACTTGAAAAATCTATTAAACGACATTCATATGCCTTGCAATTTTGATATAAGGTCTGAAACATTATTTTAGAGATGGGTTTCAAGTTTCATAATTTTCTAAATTAATGTGGATTTATTATGAATTTTCTAGTGAAGAAATTGGTTAAATTGGGTTTAAAATTAATTACGGCTGTTTTATATTGGCTTTGGGTTAAAAACTTGTATATGTTTGCAAATATATTAAAAGTGACTCATGGGAATTTTTGTAGAATTTTCTTAACTGTTTTAATAAGTACATAAAAATATTTAAGGTATGTGACTTAAATGTTTTATATATTTATAAAAGCAGAAGGGACAATTTATAAATGTTTTAAAATGTTAATCTCTGAAATTCTACAGTATTTTTATTAAAAAATTTGGAAAATTATTAGCAACCAATCATATGTTGGAAAACAAAGCAAGTTAGTTAGAAAGAAATTACTTTATAAAGTTAAAATTAAGTTTTACAGGCTTTTGATATGTCGCCACTTTCTGCAGCAACTTTCGACTTCATACTTTCGCCTCTAACCAGTTCAAAACCAATACACGGGGTATCAAAGACTTGGTACACAGTGGATTAGAGATATGCGAAAGATATAGAGTCAAAACAGGGCTTTCGAAGTGGTCGAGACCTTATTTTGCTCTCAAAAGGAAATGTCGCTTGCTTTGCTTTTGAATGAGATAACTTTTGACTTGTTCAAGTGTTTTAAAAGAAAATTACTTTTGAAAGAGGTTGATGCCTTTGTTTTAAGTAAACGGTTTTGAAGGGGTCGAAGCTCCTGCTGTCGCATACAACCTTTCGAAGATACCTTCGAAAGGGTTCTTTCGCTTTAAACCCTAAGCCGCTTCTCCAATGCTTTTGAAGGGATTAGTTTCGACACCATCCACTTCTTTTACTTAGGAAATTACTTTTGAAAGAATTGCTTTTGACTTAGTTATTTTAAGATCCTTTTGAGATTTTGAAAGTAAAACCCTAAGGTTTCGAAAGGAATGGTTTCAAATGGTTTCGAAACTATGTTCCACATATTTTTACTTGAGCCCAATGCTTTCAAAATGTTAGATTTATGTAAAGAACTTAATGCTTTCCAAAGGTATATAATAAAAGTTTTGAAGAGGTGGTTACCCAATGTTTTCGAAAGGTTTGCCTTAGTGTTTAAATGGAAGATTTCCAATGTTTTCTAAAGTCATATTTAAAGTGTACTGAAAAGAGGATGTCTAAGGTTTTGTAAAGCTTTCGAAAGGATACTTTCAATTTTTTCAACAGATCTATTGTGAATGGTTTCAAATGGTATGTTTTGGCCTTTCGGCCTAAGGTTATAAAGTAAAGTAGTTTACTTTTATCGATAGGGCTACTTTCAATGGTTTCAAAAAGAATACTTCCAGAGGTTTCGAAGGAGATTGTTTAAAGGTTTTAAATAAAGGTTTCGAATGTGTTCATCAACAATGTTTTGTGTAAAGTATAGGTAACATGGCATAGTGATTTGATTTAAGCATGGAGTGTATGATTTCCTCGTTTAAGATTGATTTATAGGGTTAAATCAATTTGAAAGTAATGTTTTCAAGGAAAATTTGATGAGATAGTTGACCCTAAGTAAATGACTCAGATATTAGAATACCAGATGGGACTGGTATGGGGCCGCGCCCTATACTTTAGCTAGTAGCCTCTAGCTAATATAAGTCCAAAATTCTAGTGTGTAGGGCTTTCTCATAGGTATGACTAAAGTGATGTTACACACAGAAAGGAATATACAGAGTAACGGTTATTGGTGAGCCCGCAAAACCATTATGATCAGTTGACCCTGGGGAAAGTAAATTAAGGACAGACCATCCGGTAATGTGTCTAACAGAAGTTGGATTATTTGTTTATTTTGTCTGGTAGATCTGATTCAGCCAACGGCTGGTAGTTTACCAAATAAAACTATAGTGTTCGAACAGTTAGTCCGTTGATTACCTGATTTATATGCATACATGATATTGTTATTATTGCTTTAACCAGTTTGGTTGCAGTGTTTTTATTTGCAAAAGATATGTTTTAAAAATGGATATTGGTGAGGAGAAACATGTTCCGCTAAGTAGCATGGTCTCACCTAATATCAGTAAACCGAGATGTATAGTATTATTTACACCAGGCTTTATGTCTGACATGAAGTTTAAGTTTTCCCCTTAAACTCTCGGGTGCTTAAAATATGATTTGAGTAGGTTGAGAAGTGAGGATTTACATGTTTTTGTAGGTGGATGAATAAAGCTTCCAAAGACATGTAGGAGGCATAGATAGCTATTTAGGAGTTGTTATTTTTATTTATATTTCCACTATGATTTATTAAGATAGTTTTGTCTATTTAGTACTCTGATCATCCAAGAGGTATCTTTATATGTAGCTCTTGATTTATTTTATAATAATTGTATTTGATCAAAACCTGTGATATGTTATGGGATCATGTAATGGAATATGAAACATGTTTTGAAATGTAATCGGTAAAGTATGCTGTTTTCTGGAATTTGTGATTTTGTTTCATATTCATGTGTTTCTGATAATATGGATACCATTAACATTTCCGTATTTTGTCATCGGAAGTTAATATATGACTACAGCATCTGTAGCGCTTACATTCAGGCCTCAAGATAGGGAATGTTACCCAAGCTATCGAGTATGTAAAGAGATGTGAAAAATGCCAAAAATACTCAAAGATTCCTCGATTACCACCGAGCTAATTAAATCCAATCACTTGTCCATGGCCCTTCGATATATAGAGAATCGACTTAATCAAGCCATTGCCAATTTCCAAAGAAGAAGCAAAATATGTTGTAGTGGCCATTGACTACTTTACTAAGTAGGTAGAAGCAGAACCACTCCACATAATAACTTCTGGGAAAGTGCTTAGATTCATCATTAAAAATATCATTACCGGATTCAGGATCCCTTATAAGATTATATCTGATAATGGAACAGAATTTGAAAGTGAAGAATTTTCTCGGTTTTATCGTAAGAACGGGATTATCAAAAGCTTTTCTTTCATGTCACATCCAAAGGCTAATGGAGCCATTGAGGTGGCAAATAAGACTATTATGACTATCTTGAAAAGGCAATTGAATAAAGCCAAAGAAAATTGGGTAGAAGAATTGCCTCTTATACTCTGGACCTATCGAACATCCACTAGAACTGCAATAGGTCATGCCCCTTATTCTCTAACATATGATGTGAAGCAATGTTGCCAATTGAAATTAAGGTACCCTCACATAGAAGAATTGCGTATGCATTTGATCCAAACCAAGAATTGAAGAAAGAATAATTATTTTTAATACATGAGCTAAGAGATGAAGTGGCTATTCGGATTGCAAAATACCAGAGGAGAATCTCGAAATAATATAACTCAAAGTAAAAAACAAGATCATTTCAATAGGGAAATTTGGTACTCCAAAGGGTGATGACAAACACAAGAAATCCTACGGATGGACTGTTAGGACCAAACTTGAAAGGTCCCCTAACTATATGCAAAGTAATTCCTCTTGGAGCTTACAAATTATGTCGACCAGATGGCAATATAGCTCGTAGAATATGGAATGCAGAACACTTACGATGATATTTTCACATAATGGAAAAAAATAAAGCACCTCTTCCTTAAAGAAAAGTCTATATGGTTGGGAGTAAAGTTCTCCTTGAATTTGGAAACTACCTTAAACGGCCAAAAGCCTTTGTCCACACCAAGATGGCCAGGTCAAAGTGCCTCTTGGAAAGAGGTTAGAGTAAGCCTTTATCCATGTCACGCTATGACCAGGTTAAAGCATCAACAAGCCCTTGATCGTGCCAACTTATGGCCAGATCAAGGCTCCTTCTGGAGGGAGATTAAAGTAAGCCTTTATCTATGCCATGCTATGTTTAGGTTAAAGCATCAATAAGCCTTTGATCGTGCCATGCTATGGCCAGATCAAGTCGCCTTCTGGAGGGACAACGAAGTAAACCCTTGGTCCCGCCATGCTATGGCCTGGCCACGGCACTTAACAAGCCTTCAGTCCCGCCTATAAGGCTTAGTTGGAACACCTCCTGGAGGGAGGTTGGGTAAGTCCTTGGGTCTTGCTTGTGGATAAGCTAACCAAGTGCACCAGACAACAACGGATGAAGACATCCTACTCCAAGAAGCGGCATATCAAACAATAATAACAACGGACTAAGACATTCGAGTCGGAGAAATGGCATGTCAATCAATGACAACATACAAGGCTTAAAGGATGGCGCTTGTCAAAAGAAACAAAACCCAAAGAGTGGTGCAGAACAGAAGGCTCAAATAAGAATTTACAGCCTCTGACTAGTTTCCGAAAGAGAATTTTAGAACTTCACTTATTAATACCCGAATCTGAGTTTCGGGACTCTTACTATTAATTTTACGACATTACTTATTAATACCCGGATCAGGGTTTCGGGTCTCTTATTATTAATTTCTGGACTTCACTTATTAATTCCCGAATATAGGATCTAGGACTTCCATTATTGAGACTTTATCATGGAGTACTGGACATCATCTTGTTAATACCCAAATCGAGGTTTTGAATCTTTTACTATCAATTTTTGAATTTCATTTGTTAATGCCCGAACCTTGTTTCCAAGGCAGTTGATGTTGAGAACTCAATGGACTTTTGGTCTTTAATTAAAACTATGGATTTATCTCATTAATACCCAAATCAGGGTCCTCAGATGTCTACTATTAACTTTCGAACAACACTTATCAACATCAAAATCTTGATTTCAGGATTATTATTATTTCCTATAGGGTTTCTAAATACCCATTATTTACCCCTAGATAAGGATTCATGGTTTTCAATGACTAATTTTCAGATGATAATTTATGGATTTTTATTACCAAACACTTGTTGTTACCAGAAAAAAACTCATGGACTTCAATTATTAAAGTTGGATTTAGACTATATGCCTAGTCTTTTATTAATACAACAGGGGTTTAGTTTCTAAACTTCTTTTGTTATTACCAATGTTGGATGGTGAGACTTCTATCATTGTTAGACAAGAGTTTATGATCTCCAATCATTCTCAACTGTGGGTTTCTTCTTACTTATTAACTCCTGATGATGGTCAACTAATCTCCGATGTTTCCATACTTAGAATTCTATTATTTAAAATACTAACATTATAGTCAACTGTATTACAAACGAATCACTTAGTATATTTTTACATAAATTTTGAACCAACGGTAGAGAATGTTATTTACTTTGAACTTGGCAGGGTAAAGAGGTCATTAAGGATGGAATAGTGCAAAAGGAAAGCTATTAAATTTTTGTCCTAAAAAACAAAAGCTTCTTTCATATAGGAGGTAAAATGTTAACCATAAAATTCACTTAAGAATAAAGGCATGAAAGAAGGCTCATAAAAGTTTTAAGCTCCACAAGAATTCATGACAAGGGTTTTATCATAATTCAAAAAAAATGTTTTGAAGGCATTGAGATAACTTTCGAAGAGGTTAGATGGAGTCGCAAGCACCCGATGCACCTATAAGTGTTGAACGAAACAAGAAATTTTAAAGGAGTAGAAAAGAAAGCAAAGCCACCCTTGCGCCTCAGCTAGACTTTTCGACGCAATTGAATCCAAATATATGAGAGAACCTAGTATGGGTTCGAAACACCTTTTGAAGGTATTGGACAACGGGCTCACACACAAGAACTAAACCCTTCGAAATAGTTGGTTTCACTGTTGTCAACCTTCCACTTAAAGACATTTTACCAATGTGTTCCTTTCGAAAGCAAGAATAAGATTTTCGAAAAGGTTGGAACCTTCCAAAAGAATAAAGACAACTCCACATGAAGCCCAGTAACCTTTTGCAATAATCTGGCCATCACCTACTAATCCTTTCGAACTATACGAAAGTATTTCCTTACCCACTCAAATAATCACTCATCATGGTTAACATCAGTCCAAAGCAACCAAGGGGGGATTCGAGGGAGAAAAAGGAGTTGGGGGTTCTTTTGCTTACATCAAAACAACATAATAGGGAACTGTTACCCTTTCGCTGCATGCTTTTCGAAGGTGTCAAAAGGTTTCATTGGAACACGAAAGCAATATTGGAGAATTTTAGAACAACATTCGCTACTAGTACACTATTGATGAAGATGAAAGGGTTAACCCAAGCATAATAAGATATCCAAGCGGCCGCCTTCAAAGCTATGGAAGCAAAGGGATGAAAGCAAAAGGATGAATGCGAAAGGCTTGGAGAAAGACCTTTCGATCACTTTGAAAGGATGGATGTGGAAAGGGGGTCAACCAGGATCTGTAAATACGACCCTAGGGTCCGAGTTTAGGGAACGAATGTGAATTCTTAGTTCTTTTTCTTACTTCGTAGCAAAATCAAACTTTTGTAACCCTAAAACAATTTGGGGAAAATTCTCTTACTTGTAATCCAATTTAGACAAATGAAAAAGAGTGGATGCATGGATCCAATATCAATTTTGAATACGAGGAAGATCATTTCAGCCATTAGCTTGACTAATAATCAACTGCATATGATGCTCACTTATTTTCTCAACCCCTATTTGACTTATGCAATGCTATGGAATCTACTTAGACATTATGTTTTCGAATCATATTATCATCACGTTTCGAGATATGAAATGTTAAGTTGACGTGATGAAGATAATTTGATATTAAGAAGTCCATTGAATTTGTACCCTGTCCAAGATATGATTCCATTGCATATTGATTCAAATCTTATGTATTATACATTAAGTCCCTTCGAAAGAGTAACGACTCTTTCGACTTATTCGAAAGGGATTTCGAAAGGGGCTTACTAAACAAATATTGAAGTTATGCTTGTTAGTTGGACATCTTCGAAATAAGTTTGATTATTCCAAAACATATAAGTCCTCTCGAAGGAGCCCCAACCATGGTAACAGAAACCACGCATTCGAAAGTGGATTCCCTTCTACAAGCATAATGGCCCTTTCGACCCACTTGAAAGGGGATATGAATAACCCATTGACTCACTTGAAAGGGGATATGAATTATCCTTTCGACCCATGTAACATCCCTTATCTAGAGGCCAAAAGCTAAGTGCTACATATGCTACAGTCATCCATACTATTAAATTCTAGCGACGAAATACGGTAATGCTAATGGTATCCATAATATCAGAAGCACTTGAATATGAATAAATCACATATTTAAAATCAACATTTTATTGATTAAATTTCAAATAAAACTCATATCCAAGTTATATAATCCCTTAACGTTTCCTAGGCAATGATCAAATATATCAATTACAATATATGCCAAAAGCGATATATGACGATGCCCCCATGGTTGATCAAAGTCAGTTTAGTCATATGTGGCTTAATACACACGGTGGAATCAAAAAAAAACTATAACTCCTAATTAGTTATCCATCTGCCACCTGCTCATCTCCTCCTACCACTCCAGCTGCAATTCCGGCTTGAATTATATTCACAAAAAAACCGATACATAACTCCTATGTCCACCTATGGGATTTCATCTCTCACACTCTCTGCTTATGCCTGGCCTTGGGTCCTCCTCGCGTTTAGCATTTCCATCGGTGCCCTCCCCTCCTGGGTTAACTCTTCCTCTTCAACCATCATATCTTTATTAAAACCTCATGAGATATAGAAAAATAACCTAACAAAAAAGGAGACTAGTAATAAAGCGTATACTTATATGTAGAAAATACAAGTACGTTACAATATTGTTATCCCATACCCCAATCTTACTCTAATTCCTTAGGATTACTTTTAAAAACCATTTTTAATTTAAAGTTTTTTGTAAACATATGATCTGATACCAAGTTGTAACTCCGTATCTGGAGGCCAAAAGTTAAGTGTTGCAGATGCTGTAAGGACGGGAGTTCCGGAAGTTCTGGTAGTTAACCATTATGCTAAACTAAGCGAAGATTACGCTAAGCTTGGAGGGAAGTCATTTTTAGGAACAGATGATGTTATAGAAGTGGGAAATTGGTTGTTTCACTATGAGAGAATCTTTGAATATTTAGGGCCCAATGATGAGCAGAAGAGGAGGCTTGCTTCGAGATAGCTCTAAAGGATAGGTAGAATAGCGTAATGGATGGTATGGATGAGGAAACCTTGACGTGGTAATGTTTCAAGGGGAGGTTCCAGAAGAGGTTCATGGTTGTGATGCCACAGTCTGGTCTGATTAGAAAGTTGACTAAATTAGAGTAGGGAGAGATGTCTGTTTTGGAGTACATTAGAAGGTTTAAGGAGTTAGCCAAATATGGGTATGCTTCAGTAGATATAGTGATGAAGAGGAATGAGAAGTTTATCAGGGAGTTGAAGCCTGAGTTAGCAAGGGCTACATTACCTCATATTAGAGATCCTTAAGTTGTAACATCCCATATCAAGAGGCCAAATATTAAGTGCTACAGATGTTGCAGTCATCCATAGTATTACTTCTGATGATGAAAAATGGTAATGCCAATGGTATCTATAATATCAAAAGCACTTGAATATGCATAAAATCACAGATTTAAAAGCAATATTTTACTAATCAAATTTCAAAACAAATCCATATCCAAGTTACATAATCCTTTAACATTTCCTAGGCAGTGATCAAATATATCAATTACAGTATATGCCAAAAGCAACATATGACGATGTCCTCTTGGTTGATCAGAGTCAATTTAGTTGTATTTGACTTAATATACACAGCGAAATCAAAAAAAAACTATAACTCCTAACTAGTTATCCATCAGCCACCTGCTCGTCTCCGAAAGCTTTATTCACCAAAATTTCTAAAACCGAAAAACCTCAACCCTTGGCCTATCCAAATCTATTTTGAGCACCTGAGAGTTTAAGGGGAAAACAGAAACTTCGAGTCAAATATAAAGCCTAGTAATACTGTTACATCTCGGTTTGCTGATATTGAGTAAGACCATGCTACTTAGCAGAACGGGTTTCCCCACACCAATATCCTTTCCAAATCATATATTTTTCAAATCTTTTCCTGCAACCAAACTGGTTAATCAACTGATTATAATAACAATAATTGTAATAGTAATATCCATTGTACTAAAAATTGGTAACTAATGAACTATCCGTCCATAAGTAATAATTGGACTATCTGTTTGGAAACTGGACTAACTATCCAAATCAAAATCGGCTATCTGTCCGAATAATTTTCTTAGGGTTAACTGCCCATCATCTTTTTCCTTGAAAACCTTTTCAAAATGATTTAACCTTATAAATCATACATATATAAGGAAAATATATTCTTGCTTTATTATAAGCTATTTGGCCATGTTATATACACTCTACTCAAAATATTGTTGATGAATTTTAATGAGGAATTCATATCCCCTCAAAATAAGTTAAAACCCTTTTTAACTTAAAACACTTAGGTTATGCTGCCCAATTAGTATATTCGAAACCTTTGTCTAAAACCCTTAAACAACCCCTTCGAAACACTTGAAAGTAACCTTTTCGAAGCCAAGTAAAACCCTTTACTTAACCTAGGCCGAAAGGCCAAACCTTTTCTTTCGAAACCATTTAGATTCTTCCTTTCGAAAGCATAAAAACCTACCCTTCAAAAGCTTTAAAACATTAGACATCCTTCTTCGAAAACCTTTACACCATGCCTTTCGAAAACATTGGAAAGACCTTCCCTCTTAGACCTTTCGAAACCACTGGAAAATCTTCCTTCAAACCTTTCGAAATCATTGGGGAACCACCCCTTCGAAACCTGCGTCTAAAACCCTTTTAAAGCATTAAGACACTAAGCCTTTCGAAAGCCTTTGGGTTTAATTTAAAACATGTGAAAACCTTCCAAAAACATTCAAAAATTACCCCTTCAAAACCTTTGAAAATCGTCTTGATCGAAACCACTTGGATTATGCCTTCAAGTAGATAAAAAGGATCAGAAATCCATTAAATTTGAAAGCATCCCTTTTGAAATCATTCCTAAGTAAAGAAGTGATAGTGTCGAAACCATTCCTTCGAAAGCATTGGAGAAGTGGCCAAATTTTAGAAAACAAAATAACCCCTTCAAAACCATCTGAGTCGGAAGGAAGAAAGCAGCAGCCAAAAGGTTTCGAATTAGTCAAAAGCAGTCATTTAAAATAAAAGCGCAACCCAATTGAAACCATTTCTTTAAACCCATTTTACTTGGTCGAAAGCCAACTTAGTCGAAAGCTACTCGGTCGAAAGCAAGCAGGTGCACTTTATTTTAAAAGAAAAGTAGTGCCTCAACCTCTTTGGAACCCCAGTTTTCGACTCTACACCTTCCATCTACATCCAATTCACTACGCACCAGTTTCCTGATACCATGTGCATTGGTTTTGACAGTTTCAGAAGCGAAGGTAAGCAGACGGAACCTGGTGCTGAAAGCATCGAATTAGTGAAAAACATGTTTATTTGTCCTTTTAAACTATTTCTTTGTACCTAACCTGCCTTGTTTGTCAAATTGTGATTGGTTGCAAGTTTCTCTTTTCTGAAAATACTGCCGACTTTCCAGAATTAACAATTTAAACTAATTTACAAAAGGCCCCTTCCACTTTCATAAATATATAAAACATTTAAGTCTCATACTTTAAACAATTTTATATAGCCATTAAAACACTTAGAAAAATTCTACAGAAGTTCCAGAAAATCACTTTTTTAAATTTTCCAACATACAAAAATTTCTAACCCGGACCTTTATTATTTAACCGTAAATAATTTATAACCCAAATTGATATTTTCTTTACTAGAAAATTCATATAAATTCCACAAAAATTCTAAAATTTGAAACCAATTTCCAAAATATTATTTTTGGTTTACATAAAAATTCGTAAGGTATTTGGATTTTATTTAATAGGGTTTTCATATCAAAACATGTCATAAAATCTATATGAACAACCATAAATCATCGACAGGTATATATAATCATTTCATTATTCAAAAATATGGCAAATCAATACAAAATATTTCAGATTTCATCTTAAAACCGAAAACAAAAGAAATACGAGATGTAAACATTATTCACCTTAGCTTTAAAGATTAAAGAGATTGATATGTGAATGGATTTGATTTGAATTAGCTTCTTCCTTAGCTTTTATTAATCTTCTTCCCTTTTTTCTTGTTAATGGTGGCCGGCCTCAAGTTCAAAAATTTTGATAAATGAAAATGAACGTGTATGGGATACGTGGTCAAGGGTTTAGGGTACAAGAATGGCCTCTTTCCTATCTTACCCTTCCTCTATTCCATTTTAACGCTTATTTTAATTCATGGGTTAAATGGCACGGCTACCTCTTAATAAAATCAAATCTTAATCCCATAATCAACACATTATTTTATTCAATTTAACTAATTAAATATCCTAAATAATATTACCAAAAATATAGGGTGTTACAACCCACTCAAAAGGGATTATGAATGAATTATTCTCTTCCTAATTTTGGTTTTAAAGTGGCAATTGGTTCTCTTATCAACAGTTAACACCTTCATAAGGTCACCTTTCGAAGACATGTTGTCCCTATCAACTCATTGAAAAAAGGGGTTTCAAAGGATTGTTCACTTTTTAAACCTTGTTTTGAGGTGTTAACAAGATTTCCCGTTAACAACTTAACTTTGGGACGTTGACAAGATTTTTTGCTAATAGGTCCTATGATTGGTGAAGTCCTACATCAGTCATAAGTATACACAACTGTTGGTAGCCCCTTAATGAAGGGCAAACTTCCATTGTGTCACTTTACTGACCTTGCACCACAATCTGCTCAGCCCAATTACTTATTCTATGGGTCATATAGTTAAAGATGTCTCACATCAGTAGGAAGTGTACACAACTGCTGGTAGCCTCATGGTGAAAGGCGGATTTCCATTGTGTAACTCTACTAACCTCGCATCCCAACTTACAAGTCCAATTAATTATTCTAAGCTTTACTAACTTAAGCCATATTATCCTACATTTTATTATTACTAAGCTTTATCATTCTAAATTTGAATTGGACTTAACTTACTAACCTCCTTTCATTTATTTAAGGCTTTATAATTTACCTTATATATTCAATTACCCATAAATCCTTCTTTAATTTCTTCTTCCATAAATGTCGATTTGTCAATGATAAAAGAATATCATCCTAATGGACATTTCCTAAGATATTTATGTATATTTACAAATTTCCAACTAGTAACATTTTCTAACTATTCCATAGTTATTAACCTAACTTCTTTATTTCTCAGTCCCATTAATCCATTTATCCTATTAATGATTTGTAATTCCCAAATTCATTTTACATTTGTTACCTATTAATCGGAGTTACAACCTTTCCACGTTTTTCTTCATAATTCTTATTCGCAAATCAACGTTATTACTACGTATAACTACATAAACGTACACATAAATCATCATATTTATTAGTGTGTATGAATATGTATAAATGCTTATTTCTACCAAATATATCCTAGTAACAAATCTTTAATAAGAAAATTATTTTCCATATTTGATTTGCTAAAATTACATTTCCTAGGAAGATTCTCCATTGCGATTCCCATAAATTAGTTTAAAACAAAAGATCAAGAATAAAAGGAAAGATTTTCCTTGGTTGAAATTAAAAGGGATGGTTATTTTCTTTTTGTTGGAATAGGCAATGTAAACTAAGGAGAATAAATCTATATTTTACACGCCTTTTCCTTTGCATATATTCCTTGGTAAATCAAATGTTGCACTTTCTATGCAATTATGAAACACAAACAAATTTATAAAAATCAAGCGGACATTCTTCCCACAAATTAAACTACGAAAAATTCCCAATTCAACATTATTAGGGTAATAATAAAAATCATACTAATAATCTATATCCCAATTTAAGGTTTGTAATAAATATCATATTTAATCAATATTCATATTAAAAACTTTTGTGATTGATTTCTAGATCAGGGTGTAACAATAATTCCAATTAGATCTCCTAAGAATATATAGGCGATGTTTAATGCATTCAATTTTAGCCTATAATTCAGATACACTCATTTACACATAAAAATCAAACGTATGTCAATAGAGTAGATTCAAAATCATAAACAATATATAAATTCTTTTTGCTACCAGAACTGTCAACGTGTAACTTCAATTTCAAAGTTGAAGACTTACAAAGAGGGAACAACACTTCGTCAACGAAAGGATGTGGGGACAACTTTGAAGATGTACGAAGAGAAACATATGGGTGCACTACAACAGTTTATGGGTTTCATAGCGTTTGAAAAACGCTATAACAGGCTACCATAGCGTTTCAGAGAACGCCGTGGAACGACAAGCTATGGTAGGCCGGCAGCATTACATAGCAAGAAGGAAACGCTATAATAGCTAATAGCGTTTACAAAAGGGCATAGCGTTTGCAACCTACCATAGCGTTTTTTCTCTGTTATTAAACTTAAACGCTATAGGGAATATAATCCTCCATTTAACTTCTATAGCGTTTTCGAGCACATTTTATAGCGTTTCATCAAACCATGTTATAGCGTTACAATGTTTTTCGATAGCATTTCTTGTCATGCTTGTATAGCGTTTTTATTTTCTACTATAGCGTTTTTGATTCTATTATAGTGTTTTTGATGCATAAATCTTACATCTTATACAGAGCTGCGATAGCGTTTGATGAATCAATAGCGTTTTTCAAACGCTGAAAAACGCTATTCTATATAATATTAATTTTCAGCATTTGTTTCAATTTTCTTGTTATTATATATATATATATATGCGCACATAGATAGATATATGTATACACATTACACATATATTTACATATATTAAAATGTGGATCCCAAAAATAACAAATCGAGAAGATGACAACAACTATATGTAACAATGATAACGTTGCAGTGAATTCTAATTTGAAAACACACAATCAAACCAGTGGAAAAGTTTCAAAATTCTGCTAATATTTCAAATACTACAAGACATGGTCGCATGATAATAGTTCAAAATAGTCTAACAAATGACCACAAATACTACAAGACATGGTCACATGATAATAGCTCAAAATAGTCTAACAAATGGACACAAATACTCAGTTATGGAGATGATGATACGGAAATGGCTGCTACGGAAGATTCTTGCAAGGATTTAAACATTGCTCCAGGTTGCTTCAGTGTTAACCAAGTTCCTGCATTAAATGACAAGGTAGACAATGACAGTTCCAGGTTGAATATACTAAATTTGTAGACAATAAATGACAAAGTAGACAATGACTTGTAGGCAATGGAGTAAATTACCAACTCATTTATTGAACATGTTTTTTGTTATAAGCTTTGTTTTTCCATTAATAGTGATTCGAATTAGTGGTTTAGTCCTGGGCATCCATTATTATCATTACTTTTAACCACCATATATACCGTTAGTGCAGCATGTATGCATATCGTACTCACAATTGCTAAAAAGCCAAAACGAATTATGCATCCACAACATTTATAAAGTTGCACATTTAATTCTTCTTATGCATGTCATAACATTTACAAAACCAAGAAGTAAAAAAGAACATACTCCATGATAAATAAGAATTATCACCAATAATTCTAAGTTGAGTAATACTGCACAAACTTTGCTTTGACCTCTGATGGAAGACGCATTTGTTAATAGTTTCTGTCCAACCAAAATGTTGTTGTTGTTGCTTTTGCTTCGAATATGGGCTAGATTTAACTGATAACAGTTTAAGAAATATAACAAAGAAAATAGCAATATTTAATTATATACTATAATAATGAAATAATAGTTGTCACTTACATTTAGCATAAAGATAGTCCATTGAACTATTGTTAAACTGAAATAATAATATGTACAATTGTTTTGTATCTAGTATGCAGATATTCAGAGAGAAAATACTTTTTTTGTAAGGATCAAATGGATCTTTTGAAGTCAGTTGTGGCTCCTGAAAACTTGATAAACAAGTAAAATAAATATTAACACACAATGTCTGTACATGTAATGTGCATAGAAATTTTGATACTTGCCTTAACTTAAATGGAAAGAGGAAAATGGTACAAAATAACAATTTTATTACCTGCCTCAACCCTTCAAAATTACCTCCTGGCATAAGCAGACTTAAGTGTAGTGACTGGTCCAACGGATCCAGTAGTATTGCGAATGGTAGATTGCATGGAGTTGAGAATGGTGTCATACGTGCTTTCATTTCCTTGTTCAAATGCTTGAAGGAAAAAATACATCATTTCTCCTATTGATGTGATCCTAGAAAGTGCCTAGTAATTCTGTCTAGTAAGAAGCAATCACATTAAATTATTCAAGACAACAAATGTACAAAGATGAAAATTAGCTTACAGAGGTTGATGTAATCCCCACACACCAATATAGGAATATCCATGCTAACAATAGTTTTCTCTAACCCTTTCAAAAGAGTTTGAGTCTGCAATCATTTTATATGGAAACATGGTCAAAAAAGAATGTAGAAGAAATGCTTGTAGTAATAAAAATGCATAGAAACATAGTCAAGATAGAATGTTGAATTGCTTCATTTTCTGGAGTTCCTTTTTATTGCGAAATAGTATGAAAGTACAGATGCTAATGGCATACCATCTTTTTGCATTTTTCCTTCAGTTCTCCGCAGTGTAATGCACGAACTGTCTTTAATTAAAGAAATAATAGCAATTGTAAAAATGTTAGTCCTATAAAATACTGGCGGAAATGCTCTTGATATAACTATACGTGCTGGTCCAACTCAACAACATTTATATTTGCAAAAACCATTTGTAGAAATTGTAAATTTTGATCCTCATGTCATATTAACTATCATAACATAATCTACCTTGTCCTTTTTCTCTTAAGTTTTGATCCTCGTATCATATTAAATTTTACCACACAATCTTGCATGTCCATGTTCCAGTACAATGCAAAGCTATCACAAGACAACCCCTCTTACAGTTTGATATATTAAACATAATTTGTTTCTTGAATTCATTCATGTTACGTCCAAGTAATCCTTAAGATGAAGTATCCAAAAATATTAACTACTTTCTACATCTCGATTAAAAGAAAAGAGTACAATTTTTTAGCATATGAGTAAAAAATGAAAGTAATGACATTGTAAAATATTAGAAATTTGAACAGTTTTCTAATCAATGCCACTTTGTGCAATAAGAATATTAGAAACATTTGATTGCAATAAAACATATACCTAAATATATCCAATTATGTGATGTTCTCAAGTTTCAAATTAACATAGAGATCCAAGATCATTCTATGTGTAATTGTGGTGTTCAAGTTGCCATGTAAAACCAACATGATATATGAAAAAGTGGAAACTCCATTGACGTGTAACTAAGCAGTTCTCTCATGCCACTGCATCTAGGCTTGGCATAAGTTTTTAAACAGATATAAAAGCTTGTATGATAACGAATGAAAAAACAAAATTAAACAAAATTATTATGACAAATGATTATGTTGTATTAGTTTTCTTCCTCAATTTGCTATACTAGTTTTATATCCATGTAATTCATCATATCATCCTAAAATTAGTTAACAATTAATGATTATTGAATAACTTGATTAAATCATATTTTTGTCTAGTTATACTGTATTTTAAGTTTGATTAAAACTGTATTTTAGTTTAATTACACCAATTTGACTTGTTTTTCCCAGTTGTAGTCTTAAAATTGTTTTTTTCTCAGTTCATTGTTTCTGCATATATAGAAACTAAGACACTAAGCTATTTTTTTGATGGTTTAAGCAAGATCCTAAGATTGTTGTTTATTATTTTGAAGTTGTATTTTATTATTATTATTATTATTTGGTTTATTCTATGATGATGGGTACTTTATGGAGCAAAACTAAACCGTGTTTGCATATTCCTAAGTGAACATCATATATAAAGCTATTGAATATCGATGGAATTTTGTTAGAAATTTCTGTGCTTGTAACCAGTCTCATATTCCATTGCCTTTGGCAGTGGCATTGCTGCAGTTATCTGCTTGGACCAGACATGAGACATACAACCCAAATTTGTTACTTAGATTCATTCCCCCCAGGCCCCGTCCCTTATTTTTAATAAATGACTTGTTTTGAATATATTATTATACGCCAGTATGTTGTATAATACTTTATTCAACCGTTGTTGAGTTTTCTAAAAGATTTAGATTACTTTATTTTTATTAGTTTGAATTTAATTTATTGATTGAAGAGTTTTCGATGGTTTAGTTATATTCCTTTTAACTATTATCAATTTAACAGGCACTCAATGGAGCATACCAAATCATGTTTGCATATTTTCTGGGTACCTATCAAATATAGAAATTTTCAGAGCAATTATTTTTGGAAATTTGTTTACTTAGAAGCGGTCTCATATCCCATCGCCCTTACATTGTTGTGTCGCTGCGTTAATCAGTAAGTTAAAAGACTTGTAGTCTTGATAGTAGCTAAATTTGATTTGGGACTTGTAGTCTTGTCAGTTCATTCTACATATGTTGATATTGGTTATCATAAAAATAAGTTAAAAGGGAATGATTGCAAACAATATAAGGAATTTTACCAATCGAGGAACGATAAGAAGGCTGAAATTGATTGGTTGTAGCACTAGCAGCAGTACCAGTTCTGACCTTGGGTGGTGCAGCAAGGTCCTCCTCCACCCCCCCCTTCTATTTTCCCTAAGTTCACCACGTCATGGCTTTATTTCCCCCTTCGCTCCTCTGTTAGTTATATTACAAAGTATGAATTAATATGATAACATATAAAAGTGGCTGTTTTCAGTATAGCAGGATATTAAAAATACCTGCAATAGAAGGATACAGGAGAGTGCTCTGATCCCACTTAGGCATTAAAGGATCTTGATCTGCAGTTGTTTTTTCCATCACCTCACCAAGGCTGAATTTTCCTTGAACTAAGTTTTCATCTCTTCCATCAACTAAATCCTTTGCCTCTACGCTTTCATAGACTATAATCGTAAGCAAACAAAGGTCAGTAGAGAAATATGTTGTATGGACGAAGTAGTTATTTGCTATTATTAATATCCCTTGTGTGGACGAAGTAATAGTATTGTAATCTCAATTTATGGGTAGCTAATATATTATTTATAGCGCATATACTATCGATCATCTATCTGATGATCTTTTGTCCTAATTCAAATATGTAGAATTTTTATTACCTAAATGCTCAAGTAATGCCATCCACCGGGCATGTTGGTGGTACCTATTTCAAAATGCCTTCACTTGCTTCTAAACCCATTTCGAAATGTTCATATTCACTGTTTCCACCGTACCATTTCCAACATAAATATGCATGCAATGCAAGTAAAAACAACTTCAACAATAAGACATGCCATGATATACTAACAAGTCTTACAAGCACAGCTTTTGGACTGAATATTCTAAAAATACCTGCACTTTCTTCTCCTATAAGGCCTCCTGATTTTTCAAATGTACACCTCCTATCGGTTCAGACACGACTTTAGACTGCTGCCTCCTAATAACTCTAATATAACCATTTTCACTCCTCCAACTTCGACTCCAGTGCTTAAAGTTCGACCTGCTGCACATTTAGTGAACTCGGACTATGAACAAAAGTATAATAGAGCAGTCACAATGATGAAGGCTTTGCCTACTAGAAATCTTTGAAATTTTACTCAACAAGCTAATATTCACTGTGCATACTATGATGGTGCTTTTCATCAATTTGGTTTCCCCAGCCTTGAGATTCAGGCACATATAAAAGAAGTTGTAACTTTGTAAAAACAAGTGATGTCAAATAGAAAGATCCCGCAACTATTCATGGGCTCCCCTTACCGAGTAGGCCAGCGGCCCTACCAAGGACCAGGCTGATTAGAAAACATACCATGCCAAACGAGACTCTGTCAGGTTCACATTCTATAGCCAAGAATTTTCAATGAGTCTAGGCATCTCGATAGTAACAAGTTTTAGAATTTCAGAGCTTCAGCATTCTATCTCCAAACACTTATCAATCATGGTATCCCTTAACTAATCTCAGCTGCAATACAAGGCAACATTTCTGATAAAAATAAACTAGTAATTGACTCATCGAAAATATTTGTGCAAGGTTGTAATTACAGCAATATTCATAAGCCAAATACTACTCCCCATGCTCATCATCATAGCAGTCAAGAAGGCTGACTAAATTAAGATATAGTACTTTGGACAAGCCCTCTACTTCTCTAGTAAAGGAACAACGTTCCCTTCTTTCAAGTTAAAGAGCAATCAAGGCAAAAATGTTCTAAATTTAAGCACAACTACCGTGAAGGAAACAGTGCAACAAGATCCTTATAGTATATTTGAAATCATAGATTCTACGGTCAGAGATATTAGTCCATAAAAAAACCTTGTTGTGTGCACCTCTAATTCTTTCTATATGAATAACATTTCTAAATCCCTTCATCCGCTGACCAAGCTAAGGTGAAAAACTGCAATTCATATTCATATCTTTTACATGAAAACATGTGCATGAATGTCTATAAAGTCAAATAATTTCTTTACATCGTAGGAGTTTAATGAACAATTTTCATGATGTGGACTTGCAGTTCTCGACTCATAATCAAAGTATGGCTTTCTGGATCAATACTTAACAACACTTGTACCATGCATGTATAGTTCAGCTACATAGAACTGTTAACATTATTATTTTCGTAGTTTAAGGAACTAATCGATCCGATTACTATATTATAAGGTTTTTTGCACATGGCCTGCCTTCAAATCCTAAAAAAAAATTGCAGCTCTTAAAAACAAGGCGCATTTCTAAACGTGAAAGAAACCAATAAGGCGGATGGTTATGAAGAAGAAGGCAAAAGTTGCAAATCTCAGAGAATCAATAATCAAAATGGAATTTAACAACTTGCAGATCTAAGGTAGATATTCACTTTATCTACCTTATGAACAACTAAAAAATCTATATACAACCATCATTGTCTTAATTATATCATCTTATAATAATCTTTTTTTAATCATATGAAGTACTACTTAGATATTAGTTGTTTTATGCTTCTTTTCAACCTTCTTTTGTTCTTAATTTTACTTGCTCATAATCATATTTCATTCAAACTTCATTAATTTTCTAAATTCATCAATAATAATAAGGTGCACCGACAAATTTAACAAGCAAATAATGCAATAAAGAAATGCAGTTAATACGAAGAAAGAAAGTATCCAAATATCCCATGGACTTGTTGACACCAGAAACTTATCCTACTATGTTAGTTTTTAGCGAAAAATCTAAAATAATGTGAGATTATTTCTGACAGCATGAAGCTGTACATGTTCGCTTTGTCCTACCATTACACATGAACATCGATAAACTAATATATAAAAACAAGGAAAACAAGCTAGTACACAAAATGTAAATTATATATGTATATAAATATACGCTCGCAAATGTGTATATGTGTGCGATAAAGTAATAAATGAAAACCAGGAAAACAAGCTTTGTCTCGAGTCCTTTAATAATAGTGTAATCAAGTCCAGTGTTTGTACTTGGTAATGTTTTGGAACTATTTGAATAATTTTGCATATGAATCATTTTTAGTCTATCCAGACATCATGCTTTGATTTCTTTATATTTATTACCATTTACTTAAAGAATTAACACAGGGATAACTTAGCCGATATTTAGTATTATTGGATGCTAATATATTCGTAGAAATCTATAACTAGCATAGTAACACCCACTGAACATAGAATGAGGATGCTTCAATATATACATTAACACATATTGGCCAGCATGTGTGCATGTGTAAGAGTTTGCTACCATAAGGACGTACCGAGTATATCCTCAGCAAATATATATATTAAACATATACAAGTTTTTCAAAGCTGAATATTGCCTAACTATATATATTTATGAACACAACTTGCATTCACATATTATAATTAACAAGTGGTAAAGTAGAACACTTACTTAGTCAATAATGTGCACACTTCTCTGCTTCCTTTGTTTCTTTATTCTCGAATTGAACCAAAAGTTCAACCTGCAAAAATAATTCATATATTAAATTTCGTATTTCAAACGGTTTACAGAATATACTAAATTTCAAACTAAAGAACATTTTTATCATCACAAGGCATAATTTCATACATGGTGTTTTATTGCATTTTAAAGACTTACAAATGAGTGATTGATGGATGATGCTAAATCATAATTATGGTAGGCAATGAGTTTTAAATTATCGTGAATTATCTGTTTATAAAGTGTCATGAATTATTTCTGAAAAACTTACAAGCTAGCTATCTACGAATTTCATATGATAACCTGCACTTGATATAACTTTATCAATATCATAATACAATGTATACTGCCTCATGTGCATAATTTAGTCCCGATGACCAATTTCTATGAACTGATATGGCAAGAAATAATCATGAGCTATGGAATGTTTGAGACATGCATGCATGCAATAGTACTATTATTTTTGTGTGTGTGTGTGTACATACAAAGAAAGCAAAATGATGAACCCAAGATTCTGGACTTTAAAACCAAAACCATAATGTTGCCCGCCTATTCAATTCAATGCAAATGCTAGACCAAAAGAATCATGATTTTAAATCAAATATTAGTAAATCTTTGCTTTAATGTTGCTTTCATGCTCTTGTAGCTTAGTTGTAATGTTATGCTAATCATTCATTCCTTCTTCTCGTAATTTGAACTTTTTTGTGGGTTTTTAAAAAGCTTGCAACAAAAACAAAAGTCTTTATTTCCTTTATTTAAGTAAACTAGCAATTTTCTTTCATGTTCTTCTTCTTTTGGATAGGAATTAAAAAAATACAAAGAATCAGCTACTGTAAAAAGTAAAATATCAATTGAAATTTTTTTCTAACAAATTAATTTTTTACTAACTTTACTAATTTCCATATTTAACTTTGCTAACAAATTAAGACTTTACTGATTGATTAATAATTATCTGTATGTAAAAAATCCCAATGTTCAACATTCACTATCAAAATTACTATATTAAATCCCAGATTTCAATTACTGTACTCATCTTATCTGAATTTCAAAATTTTAACTAGAAACATTAGCAAAATACCTTTCATAGAATCAAGCTTTCAGCTGATTCAAATCAACATCCACACCCCACACTCGTCGTCTTCCTCTTAAGCACTCAAGCCACCAAAGTTGTACTCATAATCAACAGGCGAAAGGAGGAGACGACTAGGATGCAGCGACAAGGCGTTGAGTGGCGAACATCGATCCTCAAGGGGTGATTCAGATGGGTAAAAGAGAGAAGTCGCGATATTGAATTAGGTTTTTTTTTAATCGTTGGTATCCCCTTGCAGGGGGTTTCCCTATTCAGTGGCCGCCTAGTCCAATAACCGGCCCCGATCAATGGTGGCTAGGGTTTCGCGAGTGCCTGCGTGAATACTGATAACACGAGCAATTAGATTGGCATAGGATTTGTCTTACAGAGATGACGAGGTGAATGGAGTGGAAAGGTAAAATGTGCAAGGTTGCTAATAAACGTGAATTTCTATTCCCGCATAAAATAATTTTTTACCGCCTTTTATTTATTGAATAGCGTTGAAAATCCCGTGTCTCTACACTGTATAGCGTTGAATAAGGAGGAAAGGCGGAAACGCTATATATTGATGCTATCGAAGGTTGAATTTCTTGTAGTGGGGGCATCGTCATTCACGATGAAATACTACACTTCGACCACTTTAATTAATACAGATACCACTGGCATCAAAGGCACAAAGATAAAGCAACACCATAGTAGTAGAAAATGGCCTCTTCGTCAATTGGACCTTCTCATCAATATGAGCTCTTCGCCAAGATTGTCTCTTGGTCAATATAGCCTCATCTGCTATCAAACCACTCTACCACTATGGCAGCAATCCACTTTTCATTCCATCCACTTTGCATATAACCACTTCGCAACTCATCGATATCGTCAGTTATCGGTTAGATAGGAGGAGTGCCGCATTTCATAAACCATTTAGAAGATGTTGCTCATCGACGACATCAAAAAGCAGAAAATCATGCCTCCCTATGATAAACATCTACTCGCATATCATTTTTAGGGAGCACATCAAAGACATCATGCTTCCATACATAAGTTGTATTGATAGTAAGCACTACCAATTTCCACGAAGTCCTTATTATTGATATTTTCGAAAACATTCATGCTAAAGCACATCGAAGACACTGAGAGTGAGGAAATGCCGCCTCTACAACAATTAAATCAATGCTAGCCTGACACCATCGAAGTCAAGCGCATCGAAGACCTGAAGGCCGAAGCGGTCCAGCCATACCTCTATAAATATGACCATAGAGGTGTCATTTTGAGGGTGCAAATTTCTCTTCTCTCATTTTTTATATTGTAAATCCTAAATCAATTTTGGGATTTTAGAGCACATTGTAATTCAAGAACATTGTACACATAGGATCTTGAATATTAAACAAGGACATAGCATAGCAATGTGTAATCAATTCGAGCTTTTGAATTGAACATACTTATGACTTTACAAATCGCATATTTGAATCGGTGAGACTTCGTGATTGGCATAGCATAATTGACTTCGGCCTAATGACTTTGAACATAATCAAATCTTGTATATACTACTTCGAACTGCCCATATGACTTCAACTATGACCATAACATCAAGAGATACTATGAAAGTTCGTATTGACTCAATGACTTCATCAAGCCTTGGCAAGGTTTCTTTTTTAGCAATCCAATTTCCAAACACTTCGAGGTTAGAAAATTATTTGCTTGTTTTATAAGGAGGGCTCGAACCTCCGACTCCGTTGAAGCCCTAAGTGGAACCAATTCAACGTACATTTAACTTTCCTAGCCTGCATATTAGGGTATATAGAAAATTCCTATCCAAGCATATACTAATCCGATAACCAACCTTAATTCCTAACACCATGCTGCTTAATCGTGTTAAGAAGTCCGAATAAGTGTCTTTTGAGCCTCGAATAATTAGGCCTACTTATCCAGCCACGAGTGATCCACGATTTCATGAAGAACAATTATTGAGACTGAAGGCATGCAGATCATAACTGAAAAGAAGCAGGCGGCCCTTTATAATTCGGATAATTGGAGCATAAATCCCTTTCACTGAGCCTTACTCCAATTTTTGCCTTAGAAAGAGATACCCCAAGGAAGGATAAATCATTCCTAAAGATAAGGAGATCTATCTAATCTCAAGCCATAGGGACTATATTCGAGAAAGAGATAACAAATGATTTTGATATTTTCGCCCAGAAATGGCATAGAGTCATTAATCATTTGTCGGCCTCTAATGTCTATGGAGCATGAGATACCAAGCGGCAAAATAACCAAGCAATAGTCAAGAAGGCTAGCATTCGAATCCCAACTTCCAAAAGATTGCACTTTCACCTCTTCTCTGGAAAACATTTACTTCTTGACTAAGGATAAGCTTGATTATTGGCATTCACAAAAAAGAAGGCCCAAGTTCAAAAGAAACCTTGGAAGATTGTGTTACCACCATCACCTTATAAATGGGCATGAAACCAATCAATGTAGAAGCCTAGAATGAATGATCATTAATTTTCTAAGGCAAGGCAAGCTTAATGACTTTGTAAAAAGATGCGACTTTCTAAAAAGATATTGGACAAATTTGATAATAAAAGAAGTTCTTTAAAGAAGAAATTCTACATAGTTGAGGAGTAAAATTATCCTAGTATAATGAAAAGCTTAAATCACTACCTAAGATGGTAGTAAGGGGTTAAAACCTTTGTCTCATGCTAGCACGTGCCTAGACAAAGCGCCTCCTAGAGGGAGGATGGAGTAAGCCTTTGGTCCCATCTGAAGGGCCTGGTAGAAGCATCGACTAAGCCTTGGGTCCCGCCTACGTGGCCTGGTCGAAGCATAATCCCTTAATCATCAAAGGCCTGGTTAAGGAACCTCCTAGAGGGAGGCTAAAGTAATCCTTTGGTATCGTCCGAAAGGGCATGTCTAAAGTTCCTACAAGCCTTCAACTTCTACTTATGCAGCTTGGTTGGAGCACCTCCTAAAGGGAGGATGGAGTAAGTCTTTAATGTCGTTATCAAAGGCCTTACTAAAGCACCAAACCAGCCTTCAAAAGCTTGCCATCAAAGGCCTCAATAAAGCACCTCTTAGAGGGAGGTCGAGTAAGTCTTTGGTTCTACTTAAGATAGCTAACCAAACGCACTAAACAATAGACCTAAACCATCACCTAAGATGGTGATAAAGGGTCAGAGCTAAAGTAGTGCTCCTGGATCAATCAAAATTAAAGCCAAGTAGTGCTCTCAAAATATATCGAAATTTGAGCCAAAGAAATGCTTCTGAATCAATCGAAATCACAGCCAAGTAGTGCTCTCAAGTCTTACAATATTTGAGCCAATTAGTACTCTCAACCAATCAGTCTTCTAAAGGAGGATCTAACTACATGCATGCCATATAATGCTTCAAATCAAACTCCAAGAAGAAAAGATCTTCAAATATTCCATTACTAGATATAAGTTTCTGACCTTCTGCTATTACTGGACATAGATTTATGGTCTTCTATTACCCCGTACATGGATTTTTGGTCTTTTATTATTCTAGACATTGATTTCTAACTTTCCAGATAGGGATTTCTGATATTCTATATCGTTGCTAGATCTAATATCATTTAAATGGAAATCTTTATTATTAAACATCCATACTGACTTATGAAAGGCTCAATCAGCAGCAATCTCAATTTTATAAACATGTATAAAGTGAGCTCAAAAACTCAAAGCATGGAAAAGTGAAATACTAAGCATCATGCAATTTCAAGTCGAAATCAAATTCAGTTCTTGGTTACACATCGGAGGTAATATTTATTTAGTTATAAATTATTTACAATTTGATACACTGTTTACACGGTTTTAGGCACAAAAGACAGATAAAAGAAAGAAAATCTAATCAAGGCCGATTCTTGTTATAACCCAATATTTTGTGCCGATTTATCCAAATCCTTGGCAATTAAGGGATCAATGATGTCACGAATGGACACTTCACAAGTTCCTTGAGTTTCCTTTCCCTTTTACGAAAGGTCTCTACATTATCAATCGAGTTGATCTGCGATTCCAGGGCATGACAAAGAGTCTTACTATCCCTCGCAAAGTTCGAATCATACTCAATGGCCTTTTAATTTCTTAGTTAAGATCATGCTTCTCACGTTTAACTTTTTGAACCCTATTTTCAAATTCGTTAATGCATTAGGATATCTTTTCGTCCCACTTCTTGTTGAAATACTGCATCAATTTGAATTTGACTTGATTACCCCACTTAGAGATCGCTGCATTATTCAAACTTGGAGGAGGGTAGCAAAAGTAGAAAACTCATGATTAGTCGAGGATGTGGATCTTGCTCTCGGTCTCAGAGTAGAAGAGGAAAGGCTAGAGTCATCCACACTTATAATAAGCTCCAAATATTAACGAGATACTTGGCTTTTTGTTAGCTCTAATTTGAGATCACTTATTTTCTGATGAAGCTTAGCTATCTCAATGTTAGCTTCGATAGAGAAGTTAGACGCTTGAGCTGTGTCCTTTCTCTTTTTTAGCAACCGAAGCTTGTTCTTCGTTTCTTTAAGTTCTGCCTTCGTGAGAGTGGTCATTTCTTTGTAAGCACTAAAAGCTGATTTTAATAGAAAATAGTGCATGTTCCACTCTTGTGCCTCAGGGTTATTTGGGAATCATAAAGTCGAGTCATCTTGAGATGATTGTTTCTCCTCCATATATGCAATAAACCGATCTTTAACTTCAATAATTCACAGGGTGCCTAAGGAATTAGATTTACGTGCTAACTAAGCATTCTATTAAATATAAAGAAAACAAAAATCATATATGAAGGACAAACTCTTATACTAATAACAAAAGAAAGTTTACAATAATAATAAGAATCAAGGTACATTGCAATTCAATTTCAAAAACGTTTAATTGATGTTCGAAGTTTTGAAATGGAGGCCTTAGCCTTTTTGAATTATCTGATAGACAAAGTAATCATAGAATCAAAAGAAGTCTTAATTCCTTCTGAGGTATAAATAGAAGGGAACAGATGGTAATCTCATTCCCCAGTTGAAGAACTGTCATGACCACGTATTAATTTGGAATGATAAGATTGAATCTCGCCAAATAGTTTATCCTTTTATCGCCTAAAAGGTCAAAACGAAAATGAGGGTAATGCATATCAACTTCTTGTAAATCTCTAAGAAAATTATGTCTTTCAATTTGTGATTTTTTAGGAATCAAAAATTTCTCTGTAAAGTCTTTCTTCAGCTTGACGAATTTACTTAAGAGATCCATGGAAACCGGGCAGCTTGAAGGACATATATATGCAATATGTCAGAATTAAACTAAGAATAGATAAACTGAAACGATAAAGCTTATAAGAAATCCCAGTAGCATACAACAATTATATAAGTCATTTTGGTTCATACAAAATAGAGTTCTTATACATTTCAAAAATGAATCTCTTCCTATTATATTTAAGTTTCTCGGGGGGAAAAGTGTGTAAGGAAAGAGAAATGGGAGAGACCCATGGACGGTTCCAACATGCTTCGGGATGAGAATCAGTCTTATGTTCATCCAAGTATCTACGGTGAAGGCGTCTGAGCAAACCTCTACTCTTATCAACTAAGTATGAGAAGTTGATATTCGAACCCCAACAATAAACTTTGTATGGAAACTCCACCAGGGCAATTCTGTCATCAATTACCATCCAAAATAGGGTCATCGGTCGGGAATTTTCTTTCATAAGTCTTTCTTGGTGATGATGAGCTTTCCTTACCAAGGGAACGATTTCTTTTCTTTGAAATATCTCAATCTCGATGTGCTCCAAACAAGCTTCCCGTATTTTTCAAATAACTTATTATAATCCTTTGTTTGTTTTTTCAGTTCCTTATTAAGGCAACATATATCCGATTGTTTCTTCCCAAGCATGACGTCATAGAGATATTTTAACTTTCTCCTTAACTAAGGTAATTAATGTATTAACTAAAAGTTACCTGATAGTCGAAAACATTTGCATAATGAGATCCATACTTGAGAGAGCGGAATAATAAATGATGAGATTTTCTATTTTTCTTTGGGCTTTGGGCCATGGGAAGCATCATCCTTCTTAGGAGAAATTTTCCAAGAAGGATCAAGAATTTCGATAGCCCTCGTACCTTGGGAAGTTGGATCTAGATTAGCACCTCCTAACCCGTCCTTGTTAGTCGATGGCCTAGAAATGCAATTTCCTCCACCTCCACCCTTATTGTCATTATCATCATCATCATTGTCATTAGGACCATCATTGTCATTGTTACCTCCATCCCTTTACTCATCATCATCTTTGTCCACCTCATCTGAATCGATCTCCTCATCAACCGAAGGATCATCAAAAATTAGCAGCTTTTCAGCATCAACCTTTTCCTCTTCCTCGGGAACATGAGATCCCTAAGACATCTATTTAAGTTTTCTCATGAAGTTGTCATTCCATACTAAAGGAAGGGAGGGGAAACTGAATTCCAAACCCTTATAAGCGTTGTTAGCGTAAGCAATGAAAAGCACCTTCTCATGTGATCTCTCGATAATGGTGTTAAGTGATATGCCAAAAAAATATGGCACTTTTTGCTTTGCATCTTTAACCATTCTATCAACTTGCCTAGGAGATCCTCCTTCCTCCTTAGCCTATTATTAAGAGATGTGTTTTCCACCACAATATTAGCTTCTTTCATTTCAGCTTTCTAAAGTGCAAGTTCTAAAGCCATCATCCTATCATTTGAAGTTTGAAGTATGGTTTTCGTTTCTTCGAGAGAGGCAGTCGGTTTGTCTTTCTCCTTTATAGTTTCATCTCTTTCGGTAGTTAAATCAATAAATGGTTACTAAGTGAGGAGTTTTTCTCCTTTAACTTAGAAATTTCACTTTATGACTCCAAAGCCTCATCTAGAAGTGAAATCAGATGCTTGGCAACCTAGAATGGATAATGAAACTTGAATACGTAGGATATTAAGATTTTAATACAATTAGAAAAAAGGGTGTGTACCAATAAGAGGAGAGTAATCCGTGGTTTTGGGTGTAGGATGAAGGTTTTAATAGTTGAGAAGCAAAAAAAGAAGGAGATTGAATAACCAATTAAAGAAGATCATTAAATTCGTCGATAGGAACCGATGATCGGGACTTAGAAGGAAAAGGGTCCTTTGAAGTGAAAGAGAACCCAAGCTATTTGCAAATAGATTTTAAGGCTTCAGGGGAGCTCGGGACAGTAATACGATGAAGCATGTACTGAGAAGATTTAATCTCGACCACATGTTGGGTCTTGTCCACGGTAATATTAAAATCAGACTTGTCTCCAACTATAGAATCAAAATCAGAAGACTCAAGATTTGTATCAAAGTCAATTAGTTCTCCCTCATCAATAACAATTGGAGTCTGTACATCCCTAATCTTAGACTTTTTGCTGGGGATGGAAACAGTGGTAGAACCGTCACTTGGTTTTCTTTTAGCAAAAAAGAATGAACTGGAGATAGCATCCTTGAGAGATCAAGATTTAGGATCCTGAATTATAGCAGAAGTGACATCTTTCTACAATTTGTCTTTGGAAGTATCCGCGGTAACTTCCTTCCCGACGGGAGCAACAACCAAAGCAAAAAAACCTGAGTTAAAAGGATAAATTTATGAGATGATGTTATAATAAACTTTGAGTGATTACGATGATAACTTACTAGGTACCTCGGGCTGAACAAGGGAATTAGATGAAAAAAGTTTGTGCATGCCCTTTATCAACGAGCCCTTGACGTTAGAGTTACGTTTTACCATTGGAGGTTCTCTCAGGATTTTTTTTCCATCTGAAATAATAGAGTATTGATGAAGCTTGTTCTGGATTAGCAGTCCGAGCCTACACCCTATTATTTCCACTGCTTTGGTTAGTGACAGCACAAGTTCATGATCTTTCGAGTTCAACTTTTTAGGAGC
Organism: Allium cepa; assembly: GCA_030765085.1. Classification (NCBI taxonomy): domain Eukaryota; kingdom Viridiplantae; phylum Streptophyta; class Magnoliopsida; order Asparagales; family Amaryllidaceae; genus Allium; species Allium cepa. The sequence continues at coordinate 116,699,256 of CM060931.1, forward strand.
AGGGTTTGGAAGAGACACATCTGTAAATAAGGAATAAAAAACCAATACGAATAAGCAAGAAAGAGAAGCTTACTAGCAGTAGAAAAATCCCTCTAAGATGGAGAAGCATTTTACAAAGAAAAATTGAGTCTCACATACGCTGGCCTTGTTGAGAGTCTCTTACATTAATCCTTTTGGATGAGGAAGGATCTGGTATAATTTACGGTCAAGTTAATTACCAACTTGGCAAGGCCCGTGGTATGATGAAGGATGTGAAGGTTAGGAGACAGGAGACCAGATTCTCGAGCCAAAACCTCCAAACAGGCCAAATATACGTAAGAATTTGGTAAGAACTAGATCGATGCAATATCTAGATGCTTTAAGTATCTCAGAAGAAATCTAGTTAATAGAAAATATCTCGTATGCCAAACGTATATAGCAAAGAAGGCAAAATATCCCTCCGATGGGTTATAGATATTGTCCGAGGATCTTATAGGGATAGCTTCGACCCCAGTGATATCGAATTGATTGGAATGGAACCTACCTCAGCCTGGGAGGTGATATGTGACAGTTTGGAAACGATGTCTTCTTTCTTTCTATCTGTGGGAGAATGTTTGTGTTTGCGTAAAAAATGGTCGCAAACACCCAAAGTCGTATGAGTTGGTTGATTTTATGTTGTATTTAGTGATTTGGGTGATTTATGCAAATATATAAAAAGCAGGGACTAAACTGTAAAAGACACACAGATTTATAGTGGTTCGGCCAGAACGTGCCTACGTCCACTTTATATGTTATTCTCCTTTTTTCTTTAGATTACAAGTACAAAGCTGTGATTACAAGTATCTAAAGTTGTTTGAGAGTTCCTTCCAGGCTTGAGCTCTCAAACTTGTCCCCCATTGTTGTACCCCTGCCCCTCTATTTATAGAGTGAGGCTGGGGGCAGGGGACCTGGATGTTTATAGCTGCTGGTGGGCTTGGGCTGAAGCAATCTGGCCTGGCAGAGTTGGTTCGGCAACACCATGGTTCGGCGGTGAGTGGTATGTTGTTTGGACCGGTGGTAGGTTGGACCGGCAGTAGTATGGTGAGGTTGGAGCTGGTCCGGTGGTAGCATGGTCCGGTGGTAGCATGGTTCGGCTATGCTCGGTCCGGTAGTTGTAGGGGGGAGATGGTTGGTTCGGTGGTGTTGGATCGGTACTACCGAATGGAGAGAATGCCGAATGAACACTTGTATTTGGAAGTGCCGGATGAACCTGTGTGTTCTGAGTGCCGAATGAGGCCTTGCTTCATATTGCCGAATGAATTAATACCGAATGGACTTTTATGCATCGTTTATGAGTGAAATCCCAGACTTATATACGCCTGCTGGCTGCTTCTTCTTGGTCCCGCCGTGGTGGAAATGCACACAACATTGATATTCCAGTTTTGACCAAAAATGGGATAACACTTTGCCCCCCAAAACATGCCTTGCGATAGGAAGGCGTGTTTTGTAATGCCATGAGCTGGATGTTCATATCCTGTTGACAACCTGTAAAGAGCTTGATATTTTATATGGCCCCAAATGACGACCGTTCGGGATCGAGCTATTTGGGATGAAGCGCGGCCGTTCATGGTCAAGCGCCTAACTTCAAATGACGACCGTTCGTGATCAAGTCATTTGAGATGAAGTGCGACCGTGCGCGGTCAAGCGCATAAATCCGTGCGTCGATCGTTCGGGATCGAGTCATCTGCAGTGAAATGTGACCGTTTAAGGTCAAGCGCTTTACTTCAAATGACGACCGTTCGGGATCGAGTCATTCGAGGTAAAGTGCGACAGTGTGTGGTCGAGTGGGGACCGTTCAAGGTCAAGCGCTTAACCTCAAATGACGATCGTTCATGATCGAGTCATTCGAGGTAAAGTGTGACAGTGCGCGGTCAAGTGGTGGTCCTCAAATGACGACCGTACGCGATCAAGCCATTTGAGGTAAGGCGTAACAGTCAGTGATCAGGTGGCGGACCTCAAATGACGACCGTTCGCGATCGAGCCATTTGAGGTAAGGCGAGTTGTGCCGTTCGAGGCGAGTTGTGCCGATCGAGGCGAGTTTGTGACCGTTCACGGTCGGGTGCCATTCGAGGCGAGTTGTGACTGTTCGAAGTCGGGTGCCGTTCGAGGCGAATTGTGACTGTTCGAAGTCGAGTGCCGTTCGAGGCGAATTGTGACTGTTCGAAGTCGGGTGCCGTTCGAGGCGAATGAGTGTGCCCGGGGGGGACTTAATATTATCAGTGTTGGAGTCATTGTTTGGGGGAATTTTTCGAATCAAAGACTTCGGCAGTTCGTTGCCATGCAATAGATGCTCGTGGACCGTTCGCGATCCAACGGGCATACAAGTAAATAATTTTTTCATAGAATTGTAAATGTTAAAGCAATAGTACCTTACAGCAGAAATGTCCAAACATGAAGAATTCAAATGTTCAAATCGAAACAAAAGCAAAGCAAGGATGTCAAAGTGTAAGTTCCCACTCCGAAGCAGTCAATGATCATTCAGAGCATGCCTGGAGATCGTTCGCGATCTCGTACATGTGTAAACGATTTAATTGCGTTAGTGGAAGCTTACGACCTGTTCATCATTATTTTAATCAAGCAATCAATGGATAATCAAATGGTGCCTTGATCCAGGGTCACCTTTAGCTGACGTAGAGGGCGGTCGCTCTGGCTCCACCGCTGGAGTTCGCCTCCTCACATACTGAAGGAGCATACCGTTCCTGATATGCCCTTCTACCTCGTCCTTCAAATGCCTATAATCATTAGTGTTATGACCATTCAATTCATGAAATACACAAAACTTATCTGATTTTCTTTCGTCAGAGGTTGGATCCCTTCGCATTGGTCTACGATACGGAACCTGCCCCTTGGTATTCTGATAAATCCGTTCCAAACTCTCATTCAGCTCTGAATAGGTGGTGAAGCGTGGTTCTCTTCGTAGCCACTTTGTCATGTCATCATTATCCTCAGCCTTTCTTTTTCCTTTGCTAGTCTCCGCACCCTTTCCAGGTGGGTTTCCGCTCTTGATTACGTAAACGTCATCTTCTTCCTCTCTTTCTGCACTAGCATCTTCCAAATGCAGAAACTTTTCAGCCTCATGATAGAACTCGCCCAGATTCATAGGCGGGTCCTTGGTTAATGAATTCTTGAACTCTGTATTACCAGCTATTCCAGATACAGCCGCCATCGTGACCATAGATGGATCTGGTCGATCCACTGATGCTGCCGCCGCATTAAATCGCGTTAGAAAGCTCCTCAAAGTCTCTCCAGTTTTCTGTTTCAAGGTTGCCAAAGTCATCACATTCTTGGGTCTCGCAATATGAACCCTGAATTGCCTCATGAATCTCTCAGTTAAATCTGCCCATGTTCCTATGGAGCCGCTCTCCAATTGCCTAAACCATAACGCTGCAATGTCCGTCAAATACAGTGGAAAGCACCGGGCCATAACCTCCTCTGATGCCTCCAGCACTTCCATATGTCTCATATACTTCGTTAGATGGACCGTGGGGTCCGTTTTCCCGTTGTACATGTCCAATGATGGTAGCTTGAATTCTGGTGGGTTCCTAGCCATCCTAATCGCAGAAGAAAAAGGACTCCTGTTTACATCTTTCAAGTCTCTGTTTACTAAACCGCCTCTCATAGCTCTTCTAACCATCTCTGCTAATCTGTCATTGTCTCCAAGATGTAGTTCTCGTTCACTGTCTTCGACCTGGCCCCCAGGTCCGCGGGAGTTTTCATGTGTATGCCTCCCTGGCTGAACGTTCATTCCTCTATTGCTACCAGGTGGTTCGGATGCCCCCATCTCACTTCCCGGGGTCGGATCAACATGCTCTGCGTGAGTGCCCCCTAGATCTGGTGCTGCACCAGATGGTCCTGCCCCGTTCTGAACCCCAGTTGCTCCTTGGATTTGTGCTCCAATTTGCCCAATTTGTTGAAGTAAGTTCTGGATCATCTCTTCTTGTCTTCTCATCATGGCCTCCATCTCATCCCTAGTGATGAAGATCGACGCTTGATTCCCTCCTGAGGAAGCCTCTTGACTTCCTTGGTGTTCACTTCTCCCTGGCATTTGCCTTCTACTTGTTTGTCTCGTCATAACTCTTAGATCTGAACTCTTAGATTTTCAAATTCAACTTCTATCCGATGTAGCGGGAGCTGGTTCTTCTCAGTGAAAGCGCCAAAATGTTTGCGTAAAAAATGGTCGCAAACATCCAAAGTCGTATGAGTTGGTTGATTTTATGTTGTATTTAGTGATTTGGGTGATTTATGCAAATATATAAAAAGCAGGGACTAAACTGTAAAAGACACACAGATTTATAGTGGTTCGGCCAGAACGTGCCTACGTCCACTTTATATGTTATTCTCCTTTTTTCTTTAGATTACAAGTACAAAGCTGTGATTACAAGTATCTAAAGTTGTTTGAGAGTTCCTTCCAGGCTTGAGCTCTCAAACTTGTCCCCCATTGTTGTACCCCTGCCCCTCTATTTATAGAGTGAGGCTGGGGGCAGGGGACCTGGATGTTTATAGCTGCTGGTGGGCTTGGGCTGAAGCAATCTGGCCTGGCAGAGTTGGTTCGGCAACACCTTGGTTCGACGGTGAGTGGTATGCTGTTTGGACCGGTGATAGGTTGGACCGGCAGTAGTATGGTGAGGTTGGAGCTGGTCCGGTGGTAGCATGGTCCGGTGGTAGCATGGTTCGGCTATGCTCGGTCCGGTAGTTGTAGGGGGGAGATGGTTGGTTCGGTGGTGTTGGATCGGTACTACCGAATGGAGAGAATGCCGAATGAACACTTGTATTTGGGAGTGCCGGATGAACCTGTGTGTTCTGAGTGCCGAATGAGGCCTTGCTTCATATTGCCGAATGAATTAATACCGAATGGACTTTTATGCATCGTTTATGAGTGAAATCCCAGACTTATATACGCCTGCTGGTTGCTTCTTCTTGGTCCCGCCGTGGTGGAAATGCACACAACATTGATATTCCAGTTTTGACCAAAAATGGGATAACAGTTTGGTTCCTTTAACAGCTCTTTTTGAGGACTTATTTTCTGACTGTTGGCCTTCCATTATTCTACCAGGTGATATTATCCCAAACTTAAGGTATTTTCATGATCTATGAAAGGTTTTATACATGCTAATGTTGAATCTAAGGTTATTGCCTAAGTAATTTCTGGTTTGGTAGAGTGATAACTTAAATGTCAATCGCAAAATGGTAACGACGAAGTGACATGTGATAAGTGTGTTAAACGACATGAGCTTCAAATAAAGAATCTCGTAAAAGGGCTATAAAATAAGAGTTAGCAAGTGAAATTTGTGACTTATAATAGCTAAATGGTTTGCAATCATCATAATATTAATATCGAGAATAATGATATAATAAAAAACTCAATCTATATCCAAAATAATAACAAATGATCCTCATAACCATATTTAATTTCAAAAATAATAAGGGCATCGACACCGACGAGTAACGACAATGTGAATTATAAATGTGATAGTTGATTAAACGATTCATGGCACTCTAAAAGTAAGGGTGGTGAAAATTTTGAAGTCGTATAAAACCCCACACACAATATTAAACATAATTGTCAAAAAGCAATAGAAAGTTGATAAGGCTATTATCATCAAATGGAGTTTATAACCAAATGTTAAAGGCGAGTGACTTCGTCCCTGATTGACGTCAAAGTCATTCACATTATGAATAATCGAAGCAAACATCATTGACGACCTCTACGTTCTCAACTAAAAGATACTATGCTTCTACTTAGTCGACAAGGTGCGAGAGAGCTCGACACTAATAGCCTTAATGAATCCACAAACAACATTATTAAAATCAATAATGTGCATGACTTTGAGTGAGTCGCTTCGCCAGTAAAAATCACTAGTAAACTAACAAAATAATAAAGATTATAGCTCCGACTATCATGATCATGCCATAAAAGTTGATAGTGGGTTTCAGATCTGCAAAATAATCTCTCTCTCCAACTAGCTAGAACGTGTTTGATAAAATGCCAACTCCAATTAATTGTGAAAAAGCTGCTAATAATCCAACTTAAATTCACCTTCATTAAAACTAATGAACATTAAGACTTTAAAGTCTATCAAACGTTAATATGGGATCGGTAAGTTTAGATCAAACCCATGAACTCAGCGAAATCCCCAAATCATTAGATCAATACCTATAAACCGATTACCATTTTAATATCGGTCAAGTAATATCTTATACTCAACAATAATGGAATTAACAACCGAAATTAAACAATAAAGTTTGTGAACTAAAACCGAATGACTAAACTCAATCGTAGGTTCAAAAATAACGAAATTTAGGATAAAGCCCAAATCGAGATTCTAGCATAAAATTACGTAAACTCGTTTATAAATTGATTCGACAAAAATCATACCTTGGTTAGAAGAATTGTTATCACAAAACTCAAGTTTAGAGGTAATCTAGAGAATTTAATTTTTCTTTTGTTCAGGATTGATTGCAAGTAGAAAAATAAAAAAAAAGGGAAAACCCATGTATCTATTGAAAGAAGTAGGCAAGCGGGACTCATCAAATTAGTTTTAAATGAACACACAAGATTAGCACAAGAAGGCCAATAGGCAGGAAAAGAACAACGCCGAAGCTTTAGACTTGGAAAGTCACTAGAGGAGCAAATGTTACTACCATAACTGTCGACAAGGAAGTTCGATTCAATCAAAGTTAGAGACTTACGAAGAGGATACAACACTTCGTCAAAAATGATATAGGGACGACTTTGAAGATGTGCGAAGAGAAACATAGGGTCGGCATCGTCATTTACGATGAAATACTGCCCCTCAACTACTCTAATTAATACAAATACCATTGGCATCGAAGGCATAAGATAAAGCAACGCCGCAATAGTAGAAGATGGTCTCTTCATCAATTGGACCTTCTCATCAATATGACATCTTCGCCAAGACAGTCTCTTCATCAATATAGCCCCATCGGCTATTAAACTACTTCACCACTATGGCAGCAATCTACTTCACATTCCATTCACTCCGCACATAACCACTTCATAACTCATTAGTATCGTCAGCCATCGGTTAGAGAGGAGGAGTGCCGCATTTCATAAAGCACTTCGAAGATGTTGCTCATCGACAACGTTAAAGAAGCAAAATATCACACCGCTCTTCGATAATATCTACTCGCATGTCATTTCTGGAGAGCGCATTGAAGACATCGCGCTTATATACTGATGTACACGTAAAAGTGCATATTTTCACTTGCATATTTAATCATCTTTTAATTAAATAAATGCGCATATAGGGTATTTTACATGTTTAAATCAAAATTTCAAAAATGCTTTCAAGTCATCGTTTATACATCAATTTCGGAGTAATATAGTAATTTTGTGCATATATTAATTTTGAGAATATTTATTTTCATATTTTATTTTTATTTGTAGGAAATTTAATGGAAAATGGAAAAGGTTCATGTATGTATGCATGCACAAAGGATGGAAGACAAGAGAACGAAGAAATAAATCAATTCTTGCAACATGGTGGACCCACCTACACACTTACCATGATCTACAGTTAGGAGCAAATGCACATGTTAGTGAGGATTAAAGTTACATGCACATGTAATGGAGGATTAATTAGATGCTAATAATTACTCGGTAGCCACACTTCCTCAAGGGAAATTTGGGTAGTCACCTTAAAAAATGAATTAGGATTTTAGGCATGTATAAATATATTTTATGTTTCATGAACAGAGCTTTTACCACCTTCTAGTTAGTTTAGTCGTAGCCACAAATTGTAATCATAAACTCTCTTTCTCTCTTTCATGGCTTCTTAACATTTTTACTCTTATGTAATTTTTTTATGCAATTTAATTTCATGCTCTTTTAATTATTGTTCTTTACATTATGCAATTAGTGTAGTTTTATTTTATGCAAGTAGATTAGATTTATTTGCATGCAATTTTGTTAGTTCTCTTTTTTGTTTTGTTTATGTTGCAAGCTACATTTGTTGAAATGATAACAAATATGAGAAGGTAAACCCCTTTAATTTAGGAGTAATGAAGCTTTTTTCATCGTGTAGATTCAACATATTTGCTAATTTTTGATCCCTTTTTATGTTTCATGGAATTTTTGGATGCGATAAAATTTTGTTTAAGTTTGAATTTGACAGCCTACGTTGTTGACACCAAATAGTCTATGTTTAAACAAACATAAACATAAATTACCTCTTCATCTACATATGATGTTAGCACTGAAGTGGATTTAGAATCAAAATTTGATGGTCCATATAACTAATCAATAGTAAATAGATCGTGCTTAAAATAAATTTTATTTTTAACTTGATTATCATTTTCATGAGAGTTGACAAGTGGTTTAGATGGTGTGTTAAAGTTTGATGGTTTATGTTGGACCAATTAATAGCATAAATAGATCATACTCATGATAAACACATCAACTAAATTCATAAATAACCAAAAAGAGAGATAATAATTTCTTATGTTGATTTATGTGATCATGAGAAGAGATTTGCATCTAAATTGTCATCTACTCTCGTATTTTTGTTCACTCTTGCTTGTAGTTAGCATTTACATTTTCTTTAGCTTAAAACATTTTCAAACTTCTTGGTTAATTTGGTTGAGTAGGACTAAAAAATTAATTTAATTCCCTACGACCCGTACTCGCCACGTACTAGAATTTTACGCCGTGCACTTATGCTTATATTTTTATTAAAAAAATTCAGTGATTTTCTAATTCGATAGAAAAATCGTCGTTAAACAAGTCTTTTGCACTGTTGTCGGGGATTTGGATTTGATTTTAGTTTTATTCTTTGAATTATTTGTTGTTTGATTTTATTGTGTGTTTATTTTGTGTGTTGATTTGCATTTTAAAAAAAAATTAATGTCGTGCTTTTTTGTAATTTTGTTATCGTTTTGTTTGTGTGCGTCCCTTGTTTTCTAGTTTCATCTCCATTTCACTCTTTATATGTAGAAAAAAAACATCCACAATTTCATTTCAAAAACAAAAAATTTCATTTACAATTTTGTTTACATTTTATTTACTGTTTTTAAAAAAAAAAATCATTCAGCATTTTTACTGCACTCATTTTCTGTTTTACGTACATTTACCATGCATCCACTGCATATCCTCTCTATGCACATCCTAATACCCGCTGCTTCACGGTTACTGGTCACAGCTCCTTATACCCACTGCCCATACTTCAGAGCATTTCTGTACCCCATCATACTTCAAAACATTCCAGCTATCACCTCATCAATCACCCTGCATTAATTTCCCCTCATCACCTTCACTTCACCATCCAGCAAAACCAAACACACATCATAAGTTTACCACTCCACTGCCATAACACAATCAGAAACAATCTAATCAGAAACCCACCCTTCTGCCTTACATCAACTGCCATCCCCTGCGACTGTGCAACCGTGCAACTGTAACCAGCAATAATACTTCACAATCCGTCTAATATCATATAACCAAACCATCAAAACTTCCACAAACATATACATCAACATAATTCAATTCCACTGCTACTATCTCCACCCAACTGCCTTCATCACAGTGCCAAACCGTCACTATTTCATCGCCGTGCACATCAACTATTGTGCACTGTGCATTGCCCAAACCCCTTGCCTTCACTAACAGTACTTCATACTGCTGTTCACCACACTCCACACTTCACTGCTACTCTTCTATCAATCCACCTTCAAAGCGCTGCTAAAAAAGCTACTGATAATACTCTTTCATCAAACATCACCATCACGTTTAACCCAAACTGCTGCACAGTGCGCCATCCCCTTGCTTCTTCCAACCTCACAGCAACTCTCAATCTTCTGTCACACTCACATACCACCACAAAACTATCATCACTTCATAACAAACCACTTCTCTGACCTGTACAAATCATTACTGTCAACAACGTTCCTATACAAACTTCACATCTACTCTGCAAATATCCATATACCTCTCTGCAAATACCATATTCAACTTCATTTACACTGTCATTACAAACCACTCAAACATACATAAACCACTGCCTTTCACCAAACATACAATTGCCTTTCAATCCACTACATACAACAATCAATGCGTATAATCCTCCTTCACCACTAACCTCCTATACACAGCAATTGTGTATATACAACTTGCAACACAACAACTGTGCATATCATCTCCTTACATACATCTCTATACAAAAATGTCATCCCTATACCTCCATCCAACTCCCTTTACTGTCACTCTCACTGTCACAAACTTCCCACATCCATCACTGCATAAAATAACCCAATGGCCATCGTCTCTGTTAACTCCATCACTGTAGCACCTCAAACACAGTCGAGACCACTCTCACCAGCATCTCCCCTCACTTTACTCCAAAACAAACAACCTAACCAATCGCCAAATCAATCGCCTTCATCCCTAACCTTACTCTCCTGAAAACAATCTCCTAATAATCGAATTTTGATTTCAATTTTCAACTCTAATTTCACTGGTTGCGATCTTAGAATTTCAAAAAAAAAAAAATAAATAAATAAATAAAAAAACACGCTGGAAAATCGATTTTGAAGAAAATAAAACGATAGGCGCATTGTATTTTGGGTGGATTAATAAGTGGGCCGGGATTTGTTTTGAACTTTTGAGTGTTTTCATTTAAAAAAAAAAGAGAAAAGATTTCCCTTGTTTTTGTTTTATTCTGTTATAAAAAAACTAAAAAAAAAAATATTCTTGTTCATCTCTTTTTCAAGTTATTTTTGAGTTTATTTAAAGTTGCCAAAACAGATAAGGAAAATGACAGCTTGCTAAAACTGCCGCTTGACTTACCAAAATAAATTGTTTGCTTATATAAAAAAACGCTGCTTTTAAAATAATTTGCTCATAGTTCTACACGCTTTAGTATCATACCATTATCCCTTATTTTTATTTCCTTTTTTTTTTTGAGAAAAATGTGTGATCCTCTACAGAAGAGGAGAGCACACATGCACATATATATAACAACAAAATCAAAGGAGATGCTAACAAGCCTGGCAGGTAGCTAAAGTCTCCCCATACAAAAGAAAAGGAAAAAAAAAACCCACCCAAACTCCTAAGAAACTAAGAAACCAACTCTAAAGCGACAAAATCCAAATACCAAGGCCTAAAGCGATGCCAAGAGAGGAGCGACCAATTGAAAAACATCTACATCCGCACCTGCAACCTCAACAAACAAGATGAAACAACACAAAATACAACAACAGCACAAACCTTTAAAAATCCCAAAAACAAAGAAAATCACAACAAGACTCCCAAAAACAAACAACCTCGCTCGAAAGACTAAAAAGCTTTACGATTAAAACGAGGACTACTCCTAATACTACCAGCTGAAAAGCTCATACTGTTTCTTTTCCTTACTTTGGCAGCACGAAGTAATTCTCTGGCATGGGCAGGAGAACGAGGAAATTTTCCTATAGACGCAAGACAACAATACATTACGAATCTGAAACCCCCAGTCCAATAATAGACAGCTCTATCAAAACTGACATTATTGGGACAAGAATGCTCAGTCTGTCTCTCTAGATCAACAAAGCCCAAAGAACTAGTATCAACCAAATCATTATCAGAAGAAACAACACCACCCAGCTCTAAATCTTCTGTTACAAAACACTAAGGCACAACTGAACGTGCACGCTTATCTGAATTATCAAACCCGTGAAGTGAATAATCTAAAACATCTTTAAAAATCTCTTTAAAAACTCCACTGTGAACACCCACTACTAAATCCATAACAACAAAAATCCATTCGTGGTTGCATTGTTTAAATCACGTTTAATTTTAGTTCTGCATTCATACCATTTTTTCTTTCTAAGGGCAACACTCCAATTCACATAAGGTGGAAGATTTCATCACCCCTTCTTTGGCCCACAAATTGCATTTCATCCTAAAATTTGTAAGTATAACGGTTAGATATTTGACTAATGGATGTCACGAGCTCAATTAAGACTTAATGGTACGTTGACAAGTTGTCTTCTTTGAACAATTTATTTTGTCAGTGACTAGGCTACGGCTGAGCAATAATTATTTATAAATATTACAGTGATTCGTAAATATTATAGTGATTGTTTCTCTGAAGGTACTTAAACCTTCGGTTGCATTGCTGCGGTGATTTGTAGCGCACCGATAACTTCAGTCCGTTACATGGCTAAGAAATATTTTTTTGGATTAAGACAAAGTGTGATTATACAATTTTGGTCTAGAAGCTACTAGAGACAGCAAATTTGTAACTAAGTCTTTGCATTCATTTAGTTGCATTAGTTCATGCATATTTAGAAAAAATCAAAATCCAAAACTAAAAAAAATTGTAAATTTTCCTTAACTTAGTTTTCTAAATCTTTCCCTTTGAAAATTTTCAATCAAAATCATAAATCCAAAAAAAATTAAGTTGGTTTTTTTTAGAAAAACAAAAATCCAAAAAAAATATACAATCTTTTCAAAAATATGAAAAAAAATTCCAAAATCCAAGAAAAAAAAGCAATAATCAAATTTTTGCTTAGAAAAATAAATTCCTTTTGACACATGTTTTTCCTCTATAAAAAAACATTTTAAAAATGTTTGAATTTCCCTACTCTCAGGAATTTTACAATAGTTGTGAAAATCAATATAATACATATAATTTCACAACAAATTCTTATGGATATTTTTAATGACAACTATTGTACAAACAATTCGAATTTCGAACCATAAAGTTTTTAAAATGATGACGAATCCTCAAATCTTAAAAAGAGTATTGAAATGATTTAGTCTTTACTTGAATAGAGGAATCAAATGATAAATAATTTTAGTATTTTTTTGCAATAACTCAAGTCAAGGATTTCAAAATAATCAAAATTTGAATTCACTTCAAAATTCAAATGATTTCGATTATAACTCATGCGAATACAAATTCGAACTCGAAAATGAATTTCAAAGTCAAAATGGAAATAGGAACCACTTTTTAAATAATTTTGACAATAAGAATAATTTCAATTATGATGCAGTTGACAAAAATTTTCCTCAACAATTTCAAAGTGAAAATTCTCAAATTAATAATTATAAACTTGATTTTGTTGAGCAAATGGACGAAATCCATAAAACCCACACGAATTTGTTGTTTGAAACATACATGATACAACGCGAGAAACAAAATCAACTCTCAATGTGTGATAAGTCAAATAATAATCCATCTTTTACCAAAATTGACGATTTTCAAATACTTGTTTTAAAATTTGAAAACAACAATCTTAATGAAGTTGTTGAAAATGTGGTAATTGAGTTGGACTTTAATTCTTCTGAGAGTGTGGAACCAAATTTAAAATTTGATCTTCCTTTTCCAATGTTGAAAAATTGAATGCAATAACTTTAGATTTTGAAATCGATACATGTAATGAAGTTGTTGATAATCCAACAAAGAAAGACGAATTTAGTGAACACAAATTTTTTGGACTTTTCAAAGATGAGTTGTTGAATTCTGAAAGGTAGATTTAAATCACCATTTTGATTTTAAAATCAATAATTCTGAACAAGTTTTCAATGATAAGCTTAAGTTTCAATTTGGTGAAAATAAACATGGACTTCGACATATTATTCTATCTACCCCAAAAATCTTCGAAAATAAAACAATTCATACGATTTTGAATAAAGCGACATTCATTTTTCCAAATCAACATTCAACTTTGAATTCTATTATGGTTTGGCTTTCTGTGCTGAAGCTATATCTCTCATACTTGACAAAACAAATGAATTGTTCTTTGAAAGGCCGTTTCATTTACTCTTTAATGGTATATTTTCTAATGTCATATAAATAATAATTATTTCATTTTCATATAACTATAGGTCATATTTCTATTTTTATTTTATTTTTCTCCTTTCAGTTGGGATTGACTATGGAGACAGAGTCAAAATCAAGTGTGGGCAAAGTCTCATTTTGTTTTGGATTTTTCATGGTTTATTTTTTGCATTTACTTTCCAAAAATAAAAAAAAAAAATATTCTTTTTGGCATACTGATTTACTTTTGAAGAAACACTATAGGATAAATATATGTTTTTGGTTATTAAGTTGAAATTTCTGAAAATTAATTTGTCTCAACAAAAATAAAAATAAAGTTTAATTACAAGTAATGATGGTTTAACTAGTATATAGGAAGGTTCTTGGGTGTTAATTATAAAGTATATCCTAATAGTAAATCTTTATTTAAACAAGTAGTTGATTTAAAGTAAAGCCTATAATATTTTTGATCTTCTAAGTTAAATGGTGCTAAGATGGTTTTGCAAAACTCTCTCTTAAAAAAACAACACAAAAAGGGGAATATATATATATATAACATAAAGAAATGATTTCTATGAAAATAAGAAACATCTAGAGTCATGTGTTCGCATGAAAGTGTGTATACTTGTCATGCTCTGTATCCTTCTTACTAAAGCCCGAAAAGTAGTGTATGATCGGTATATCTAGCCTCTGTTTATCAGAGTTAGGTGTATGTATATAAAAATTCTTTCATTAATAACACCTACAGTCGATAGGTGTACACTCTCCATGCTCTATATTCCCCTCATGTAAGCCAACAAGGTAGTGTATAGGTGGTATATTCGGCCTTAGTTTTCCGAGTTAGGCATATGTAAATATGGTTAATATCAATATAATTTTCAAATAAAGAGAGTGTAAACAATTGAAACCCAAGCATTATTTTCACTTATTTGATTTGACTTGTTATTCAAAAGAAATGAGATTACCACTTTGAAAAACTTTGATAATAAACTAAGGATTCATTTCATAATTGTACTATGTTATCAACTGAAACAACTAGCCAAACTATAGTCTAATTGTGATAATAGCTTAATTTTTGTTGGATGTTTTGACAAGTAAAATGATTTAAATTTTTTGATAATGACCAAAATTTATATTTAACTTATTCGTGTCAATTTAAAGGTAAATTCCTCATTTATATATATTTTCACAAAATTGCATTCATCTCTTTGTAAATAAATTTTGCATCTAGGAATTTTTCATGTTGCATTTGGATTTTGTGGGTAGTATCTGCTAAAATCCTCATGAGGCAACACTCGTCCTACTAGGGACATCTAGAGGTTAAATGGCTTGTTGCCTACGCTCAATGCAATCGTGTTTCTTACGAAAATGGATTTATCTTAGTTTTTCTGTATTTGAGGACGAATAAAAAGATAAGTGAAGGGGTATTTTATGTGCATGTAAAAGTGCATATTTTTACTTCCATGTTTAATCTTCTTTTAATTAAATAAGTGAGCGTATAGGGTATTTTATATGTTTAGATCAAAATTTTAAAAATGCTTTCAAATCATCATTTATACATCAATCTGGGCGTAAAATAGTAAATTTGTGTATTTATTGATTTTGAGAATATTTGTACATTTTATTTTTATTCATAGAAAATTGAATGTAAAATGTAAAAGGCTTCATTTATATATGCATGCACAAAGGATGAAAAACAAGAGAATGAAGAAATAAATCAATTCATGCAACATGGAGGGCTCCACCTACCCACTTACCATGATCTACAATTATGAGCCAATGAATGTTAGTGTGGATTAAAGTTACATGCACATTTAATGGAGGATTAATTAGATGCTAATGATTGTTTGGTAGTCATGCTTTCCTCAAGGGAAATTTGGGTTGTCTCCTAAAAAATGGATTAGGGTTTTTAGACATGTATATATATCACTTATGTTTCATGAAGAGAGCTCTTACCACCTTCTAATTAGTTTAGTGGCAGCCATAAATTGTAATCATAAACTCTCTTTCTCTCTTTCATGGCTTCTTAGCCTTTTTACTCTTATGTAATTTTTTTAATGCAATTTAATTTCATGCTCTTTTAATCATTGTTCTTTACGTTATGAAATTAGTGTAGTTTTATTTTATGCAAGTAGATTAGACTTATTTGCATGCAATTTACTTAATTCTCCATTTCCTTTTGTTTTTGTTCTATGTTGCAATCTATATTTGTTGAAATGATGGTAAATATGAGAAGCTAAACCCCTTCAATTTGGGGGTAATGAAGCTCGCTTAATCATGTAGATTCGACATATTTGCTAATTTTTTATCTTTCTTTATGCTTCATGGAATTTTTGGATGTGGTAAATTTTTGTTGTTTAAATTTGAATTTGATAGCCTATGTTGTTGACACCAAATAGGCTATGCTTAAACAAACATAAACACAAATTACCTTTTCATCTACCTATGATGTTGTTAATGAAGTGGACTTTAGAATCAAAATTTAATGGTCTATATTATTAATCAATAGTAAATAGATCATGTTTAGAATAGATTTTATTTTTAACTTCATTATCATTTTCATGAGAGTTGACAGGTGGTTTAGATGGTGTGTTAAAGTTTAATGGTTTATGTTAGGCTAATTAATAGCATAAATATGTCATACTTATGATAAACATATCAACTAAATTCATGTATGATCAAAAAGAGAGATCATAATTTCATTATGTTGATTTATGTGAGCATGGAAAGAGATTTGCCTCTATATTGCCCTCTACTCGCATATTTTTATTTACTCTTGCTTATAGTTCGTTTTTACATTTTCTTTAGTTTAAAACAACTTCAAACTCCTTGGTTAATTTGATTGAGTATGACTAAAAAATCAATTCAATTCCCTGCAGATCGACCTGTACTTGCTATGTACTAAAATTGTATGTCGTGCACTTGCTGTTATTTTTATTACAATTTTTCGGTGATTTTCTAATTTGATAGAAAAATCTTGTTAAACACATACATAAGCGGTATTGATCATAAGCACTATCAATATCCACAAGAGTGAGGAAATGCCGCCTTCAGAGTAATTAAACCAATGCTAGCCCCACACCATCGAAGTAAAGTGCACCGAAGAACTAAAGGGCAGAGTGGTCCAGCCGCACCTCAATAAATATGACCTTGGGAGTGCCCTTTTTGGGGTGGAATTCTCTCTTCTCTTATTTCTTACATTGTAAACCTTAAATTGATTTGGAGATTCCAGAGCATATAGTAATTCAAGAACTTGTACACATATGATCTCGAATATTAAAAAAGGACATAGCATAACATATGTGTAATTAATTAAAACTAGTGAATTGAAATACTTATGACTTTGCAAATTACATATTTGAATTATTGTGAATTCATAATTGGCACAGGATAATTAACTTCGACCTAGTGACTTCGAACATAATCAAATCTTGCATATACTGCTTCAAAACGTCCATATGAGTTCAACTATGACTATAACATCAAGAGATACTATGAAGGTTCTTATTGACTTGATGACATCGTCAAGCCTCTACAAGGCTTCTTTTTTATCAAATCAATTTCCAAACATTTTGGGGGTTAGAAAATTTATTTGGTAACATTTCCGGCTTACCTTCTAAAGCGTTCCAAATCTCCAAATCCGAAGTAAAACCTTTGATTCAACTCCATTTCATTTGGTTTATGTGTGTGTGTGTGTGTGTGTGTGTATTAGAATAACATATCTAAGAAGAGATTTATGGTCGAAGGGAAGTATAAATATATAAATACAAACACACACACAGATATATACATATACATATATATAGAACCTTTTTATCGCGTAGTGTTGAATTACTTCTCTTCTTCTCTTATTTGATTTCTATCTTTCTCCAATTTGTGAATATACAAATATAAATATTATATTTTATAATTTAGAAAATAGTGGAGAAGAAAAAATAGCAGAGCTTCACTGCTGCTTTCAAAAAGTATGAGAAGAGAGGGTTAGTAATGAATTTATAGGCACTCGAATCAACCACAACCATTAGATTTATTTGTACAAAACCCGTGTCGTTTATCCAAGGCAAACCCTAGCCACAACTGCTAGAACCGATCTACCGCTCCCTGTATAGGGGTTGACTGCTCCATGTTGACATGCCCAATATAGGGGGTCGACCGGTGGGTGATAGTATTTACATATAAACATTAATTTTTCTAATCTAATTATTTCTATTTCGAATTCATTTTTCGTTCGTAGCTTCTTCATTTTGGCTCCGACCGCAAAATTGCAAATATGAAAGTCGCTCAGAATTTCGCCACGAATGCAGTGGGGCAAGTATCATGGTTAAATTCTGTCATTTGCATTAATTTTATTTTTGGAGTCTAATTGACTAGCTAATTAAATAATTAACACCAAATTTACGGGGTGTTACAATTCATTTATACCAAATCTTATCTATTCATCATTAAAATAAACCTCATTAACATAATCTATTCTTCTAATTTCATACCATTAAATTACAAAATTCCTTTTCCTCGGAATATTTTCTTATTTTATAATTTTGTTTATGCAAATACTTTACATCCATTAGAACACAAATATCTTGTACAAATTTCAAGTTCCAAACACTTTAAGGCATTCAAGATATTTAGCTCCTTTAATACCTTATTTTAAAAGAAAATAAGGATGTGACATAATTTAAGGATTTCCCTAAAATTATTATAACCCATTATAATTCAAAAGTGTTCTAACAACATATTTTATTTCTTAAAGGGTTATTTTCTATCCAAATGCAACGACCCATAATTTTCGATAATTAAAAATTGTCAATTTAGTTAGATTTTACAATTTAATGTTGAAATAAATAAAAAATTATGAGTTATGAATGAAACAATATCTATAATGAACGGTAACAATGTCAATTGAAGTTAATTATTAATAAATTGAATGAATTCCAATTAATTGAAATATTATACAAAAGTTATACTAGGCTATAAATTGAATATGAGGAAACCAACTGGAAATATTGAATTAACCAATGAAATAATACATATTAAATGGTAATTGAATAAAATTGATGTTATATAAGTATTTATAACCTTTGTTTGAAAGTAATAAACTTATAGTGTAATTAAAAGTTAACGGTAACAATTATTTTATGTTACCTATTTATTTAGCCTGTTAGTTTAAATTGGAAATCAATTGCTATGATTGTAATTCAATATTATGTTAATGTAAATTAAATAAATATTTGGAAATAATGTTAACTTTATTCGTAATATGATAATTGGTTGAATAAAAAGAATGGAAATCAAGATTTATTTATTTATTGGAATTTAAATTTAGTAACTGGATTAATTGCAATTAAATGAAATTTAATATTTAAATATTACGTAAATAGAAATTAAGATGAAATTGGGAAATATTAATGTACCAAGATATAAACCAATGTTAGTTATATCCTTATTGTAATAAAAGACTTGAATAACAAGGTTTAAAAACTTAATAAATGGATTTTGGAATTTTAATTTATAGTTCTGAATTTAATGAAATTAAAATATAACACTGAAATCGATGAGTTGATCAACTTTAAATTGACATCTAAATTTGTTTAAATTATTGTACATGATTAAGGAAACAAAAATGATAGAAGTTGTGAATTATAAAAAATTTAACTGAAAAAGTGATTAATTAATTTAATATTAATTTATTAAATTAATGGGAAAATAGCCATTTTGGCCACTGGCTCGGATTTCGACGAAACCAGTTTCATCTGATCCATAACAGTGAATTATTGTAGGATTTCAAGTTTTGTAACGATCAGACTTGTCGTTTGAGCGTACCGGCTCGAAACGCCTAGAAATAAATTCAATTGAAATCAATTTGAAATAACCTGATTTTATCATAACTTCTTCATACGATGGAATTAGGACTTGAAACCTATTCCATAGAATTTAAAATATTTAAAAACATCTATTTTGATATATATATATATATATATATATATATATATATATATGGGTTGACCCATTTTCGTTCCGGGGGCAGAACGAGCTTTTCAGGTCGTTTATCATTCCAACCCAAATCAAATCCGATCGCTTATTTCTGTTTCCTATCCTGCCTACAAATATCTCGTTATAAACCCTAGCCACTCCTTACTTTCATTTGTCTGTACGTACAATTCAGCTGCTTCTCCTTCTCAATGGTAGACAAAAAAATTCTTAATTCTAAATCCAATTGTAATTCAAAATCAAATCCAAAATTCAAACTCCTCAAACCCTATCAAACAATATACCAATTTGAAGCTCTCGACGAGCGCAGTTTACTGGTGGTATTCATTTTTCCATTATGATCATCGTTTTCCCAAAATTCGCAAATAAATTCTAGCTGTTCGTATTGGATTTTGGACGATCCAACGGTTGATCTGTGACGGTGGGGCGATCGGCTAGTGATGTTGGGAAGAGCGCGCGAAGCAGTCTTTGTGATGATGCACGTTGGTCAAGATGGCCAGCGCTTTTGCCAGAATTCGCCGATATAGGGCGTGAGCGGCGGCGGAGATAGGGACGACCGAAGGAGGCCGCGAGATGGGGAGACCAACGACGTTCTTCGATCTAACTGTAGGCCATCGCTGGCAATGGTTGGTCAACGGTGTTCAAGAGTGGTGGCTGTGAGATGTTCGAAATCACGTACGCAATAGGAATTACGTCTTTTCAAGTGACGTGGCAAATCTTATTGTTCTGTTTTTTATTTTATTTTAACTTCTGAATATTCTAACGCATATAACTTTTGCATATGACGTCCGTTTCACGCGCAATTTGATTCGCTGGGATCATATTAGAATTCCGAACATTTTGACGCCAGTTTGGGCGAATTCTGGGACTGTTGGAATTTTGGATTTAAATTGGATTTAAATTCAATTTAATTCAAAAAAGAGTGTTTTAACCCACTCACAATTTCTAAAATTTCTTATGTTTGTTAAAATTAATTTATGATGCGATTATAAATTTATTTATGACTGTTTGATATATTTTAAATCATCATCTTGGTTAATTTGAATTTATTTGAATATAATCGTTATTTAATTTATTATCGAATATAAATTGCTAGTTAAATACCTATTATTGATTATCAGTTCTATATTGATATTTATCGATTGATTTGGATGATGATTGCGATGGATGTTGATTGTTGATATTGGCTGAATGGATGTTGTATTTTATATCGTTATAAATGCAAGTTCGTTATGGATTTTTATTAATTCGAGATTGCAGTTTGAAATGATATATAACCACAAAAATGTTTAAATTGCAGATTGAAATGATAAATATTCATATCACTTGACCCTAGGGTAGAAAATTATATACGGACACCGGATTGGTTAAATTAAATGATTTTAAAATCCTCGATTTTTGAATGTAATTAAATGATATTTTTAAATGAAATTTGATTTATATAAATTGAAGTATTAATGGAAAATCAGGTTTTGTATTTATATACGAATTGGTTTAAAAAGGATTTTCTTTAAGAAATTAAATTGGAAGTTTAAAATTAAACTTTTTCATAAATGAAATTCTATCGAAATTAAGTTATTGAATTTGTTTGAAAATAGCTTTGAAATATTTTGAAATTGGAGTAATCCATATTGATATTTTGAACATGGATTGAAACGATATGAAATTCGATAGTTTATTGAAATTTGGTTTGTCGATTTGGAATTTTGAAATAGTCCAAATATGTTGAAATGAAATGAATAGTTAAATTTGATATTAACTTCAAATTCATATTTCAATACAAACTATTTTAAAATTATATTATTTTAAAATTTCTAATTATTAAGATTTTCATATTTATTAAACTATTTAACTAATATTAACTATATGAATTATTTTAATCTATTTAAAAAAAATTATTTCTAACTAATTAAATTATTTTAATTTATTTTAAATCTAATAAATCTTTTTTAAAGCTATTTAATCACTACTAGAAAATCTTGTTTTAGTAGCAAATATTGATAATGTTTCCTTCTTAGTGCAACTAATATTGATTCAACTAATAAAAAAATCCCCTTCAACGCTGCTAAAATATTTGCCGCTCGTCCGTCCCGCCAATAATTTGGGTCAAAAAATGCACGATGCACAAATCCTTTTTCACGTTGTCTTCCATTTTAATTTTGTTCTCCCTCAATCGAAAAAATATGCAATCTTCACAAATCTCAAAATTGCGCCGCCTAAAAGGTCTCAGCCTGAAAAACCCACACCTTATGCTTCTCCATGCTGCTCTTATTTCCCCAAATCATCGTTTTCCAACCTATTTTCCCTCACTGTTGCCTCAAATTTGGCTACCGCCCCATCCCCCAACGAGTTCATCAAGTCGCTACCGTCCCATCACCCTTTAACTGTATCGAACCGCTGCCGTCCTATTCTACTCCAGCTCCATCAAGTTGCCGCAACGAAGATGAGACGAGACTACCTCGATGAAGCGATGACCTCGCTCCCCATTTTCCTCCGACTCCATCAAGTAGCCGGAATGCCGACGAGACGACCTTGACGTGGCGGCGACTTTACAAGACCCGAGGATACAGAAGACGACAATCCCTTGTGGTAATTTTATATTTCTACTAAGGTTTTTGTCTTTGGTATTAATTGAGATAGAAGGCTTGTGCTGATGTTTAGTAAGTTCAGATGTTAAGTCTGTTCTAGTTATCCTTTCTAATTTTTTTGATGCGTTCTTCGATCACAGATAGTTTGGTGGAAGCTAGGCAATTATGCGTAGTATATGTTTAAAGACTTTTTGTTTTGTTCATAATTTACTTTAAAATAGGACTAACTATTTAATAAGATATTTCTGCATAAAGGCCAACCAATGTTATAGCTACTGTTCATAGAAATCTTTTTTTTTAATTCTTCAGTCAGACACAATATCACAGGAATCTTTATTTCTTAAAAGCCTGAACACCAAGGCAGGATTGTTCCTATACAGTATTTCTATTGTTATGCACCTAAAACATTATAAGTTGATGTACATTTTAATTTCAATTTTGGCCATCATGCACCTAGTTTGATCATTTTATATTCTATACTTAGGAGTTTATTTGTTTTCTCTTGTTATCTGCTTTATCTCTTATTGTAAATTATATGTTTCAACTATTTTGTTATTCGACTATTTTGGTTATGTAGATTTTATGCAAATTTGGTTTCTACAGTGTAACATTTCAAAGTTTTGGGTCAATAGGGGATTTGAATTAGAGTTAGGATTTGAGTCATAATAAAAACCAAGTTGTCACTACCAAAAAGTATCATCTATATATCTATACTATAATATTATTACTAAGTTGGCATCCTACTGTGCACAAGCCCCCTTTATTTCTTTTTTAGATTTTAAACTCAACCGTCGCGATTCTATTTTTCTGTCTTTACTGTCCCAGCTCTCTCATACTTTTAACCAAAATAATAGTCACTTTCGTTTGTGTTATTTCCGCTCTGTAACCGTCGTACACCCCTCCAACCCTTGCTTTGTCGCAATCGTCCTCCCGTATACAACCCCTTCCTCTCTTCTCATCCTAACCCTAAATATTCTTTTCCTTAATTTGAACTCATTGAATCCTGTCGCCTTAGTCGCTGGATAAAGCAACAGTCGACGTTGACGGTTCCTCTTCGAATTCGAAACTTCGGCTTCATCGACCCACAATTTGAATCAGCAGAAGCTGATATTAGAGACCTCAAATTTGAAGGAAGGAAAATTTTGATTGGGAGGTTAATTATAACTACTGAATAAGATAACGAAAAGTTTTTGCTCAAGCTCCATAATTGATGGGAACTGACAATTATTTTCTTAAATTTTTATGATAATCTATCTTTATTTGCTTCTTATCCTGGTAAGTGTTTTGTTCATGGACCTTATATTGTGACTATGTTTTTGCACAATGTTATGGCAACTTTTGTATTTTCTTATTATCTATAAGAGATTGTGTTTTCAGTGGATTTTAGGTTTTTTGTATGGATAAATTGCAGCCAGATTGCCTTAAAAACATTTTTTTTCCTTTTCTATGATAAGAAAC
Source organism: Allium cepa (assembly GCA_030765085.1). Classification (NCBI taxonomy): domain Eukaryota; kingdom Viridiplantae; phylum Streptophyta; class Magnoliopsida; order Asparagales; family Amaryllidaceae; genus Allium; species Allium cepa. Next base: position 116,723,065 of record CM060931.1, read on the forward strand.
TGATTCATTGCTGTTATTGATAACTCATCATGCAATAGACTATGAGAGGAAATACATTCGTTTAAACTTTACTATTCATACATCAACTTGCAAAATAAAGCACACTAATCTATAATTCCCTTTAAGTGCATCATTACAATAGCAATATATCAATGGTAAGTTACTCAATAGGTAGATGGTTACTAGAGAATGAAAAAAAATTGCTTTACCATTTTTTCAATTGTTATGTTGAAATTTTTTGCAATAATGTTTTTGTACTATGGCTTCATTTTTCATCAAAATGTATATGTGAATGTTGATGGGATACATTCCACACAAAAGGAATTATTACCATAAATAAATATGTATAACTATTATTATGTCATAATAATGGTATGACTTATTCATCTTAATTTTCTAAACGGTTCCTAGTTGGTCTGATATTTTATATTTTTATAATAGCTAAGTAATGATAAGAGCTACCATCTATACATTTTTAATTTATTTCTTATATAAATAGTATTGGTTCTTTGTTATATCTGTAATTGAAAAGAGAGAAAGATACCAGGAAGGAATGAATCCCCATTACAAGTGTTGGGCGAATTCTCACCCAGAAGATCTCGAGACCAAGGAATCACAGTTTCACCCGGGTTCGCGACCACATCATTCGGCAAACACATGGCTCGATACAAGCATGGAAGTCAATCCGGCATTCCCACTCGGCATAAGCTCATCCGGCATTCTCATCCGGTTAAACCTCATCCGGTCCTCCACCAAACAACCGGTCCAGAGACCACTGCCGAACCAAACCATCTCCGCTTCACTACCGAACCACACTTTCCTCAACATACCACCGAACCGACATGCCACCGGACCATAGCCTCTTCTCCACAACCGGTCCAAACAAGCACTGAACCAAGCTTCGCCTACCCACCTACCGAACCACCTCACTACCGAGTACACACCTACCACCGGACCACTCCTACCACCGGTCCAAGCTCCTTGCCGAATGAGGCCTCGCCGAACCAGATAACTACCAGGCCAGATTGCTTCAGCCCGGGCCCACCAGCAGCTATATACATTCAGGACCCCTGCCCCCAGCCTCACTCTATAAATAGAGGGGCAGGGGTACAACAATGGCAGACAAGTTTGAGAGCTCAAGCACGGAAGGAACTTTCAAACTGCTTTCATACACTTGTACACCGAGCATTGTACTTATAATCTGAAAAAAGAAGATAATAACATATAAAGTGGACGTAGGCACGTTCTGGCCGAACCACTATAAATCTGCGTGTCTTTTACATTTCAGCCCCTGCCTTTTTCATATTTACATAACTCATCTAAATCATTAAGAATCACATAAAATCAACTAAATCACACGACTTAGAGGTGTTTGCCCATTTTTTGTGCAAACATTTTTGGTGCTTTCACTGAGAACTTCGAACTCGAAGCTTCAGCTTCCCTCATTCAACCTTCTTTCCCAATAGCACCTTTCATTGCCTAGGAAACATGACTTCCAGGCCAAGAAAAGACGCCAACAAGGGAAAGAACGCCGCAACTAGCAGCGCTCTAAATCCAGTAGATCCAGATCAAGAGAACCATCCCACTACAGCAGCAGTGCCACATGTAGATCAGGCAATTCCAACAGCCCCTGCCGCGGAACAACCGGCAGTAATCACTAGAGCAGACCTAGACAGAGTTGTGGTGGAAGTGACTAACCGCTTCGCATCCCAACAAGAAGCTTTGGTGAACCAACTCATGTCACGCTTGAGGTATGTCGAAGAATCCAACCGCAACACTGAATCATGGGATGAATCTCAATCTGGAGGATCTCGGAGACAGCAAAGGTCTTCCCTCTTCGAGGAAGCCATCAACAGGAACAACAATGATAGGGGCCGCGCCCGGACTCAGCCCGAACTCCGACTCGATGAAGCACTTGGAACCGAACCCATTGGGGGAGGCTCCAGGCGAGGATCGGATGTGGCTGAGCCAGTCATGCCACCTAATCATAGAAACCCCGCTGAACGGAGCCGAGCTAGAACCCAGCCCGAAGTTGACCCCATGGAAATGCTCGAAACAGAACCCCGCAGGGGAAGATCAAGGCAGGGGGCAACTGTAGCTGGTCCTAGCATGCATCCGAGCAACCAGAGACAACCACTGGATCACGTCGGAAGTGATAGACTATACCATCCCTACAGGTCATCTGGACGAGACCGATCTCGCAGGGAAGAACCAAGTTCATTTCTATCCGCTCCAAATTCTGATGAAAGAATGGCACGACTATTCAGAGAATGTGTCCAACGGGAGTAAAGGGACCGAGGAATAGGCGCTAGGGTCACCAGCCCCTTTACCCACAATATCGAAACTGCCATCACCCCCCGGGAATGGAAAATGCCAACCATGGAACCTTACAAGGGAACTTCCGACCCCATCGTACACTTACAAAGATACACCCAGCATATGCTCATGAGCGGAGCAACAGAAGGGGTGCTGTGTAAATGCTTTCCGCTATTCCTAGCAGATCTAGCTACCTCCTGGTTCTGCCATCTACCCCAAGGATCTATCAGCTCATGGGAGATGTTGAAAGAAAGGTTCATTAGCCAGTTCCGCATCCATGTAGAACAACCCAAGGATGCTTATTCTCTATCCAATGTTAAACAGAAATCCGGAGAGACGCTGCAACAATATCTAACTCGGTTCAACGCCGCAGCGGCCGCAGTCCAAGATGCCGATGAGAAACTCACCCTAATGGCCCTCTGTAGCGGTGTACATCCAGATACCAAGTTCGCAAGAAGACTAACTAAGGAAAAACCAGCTACTTTACCTGATTTCTTCCATGAAGCTGGAAAGTATATGAGACTTGAAGACGCCGCCACTGAGAGGCAGTCAGGGCAACAAGGTAAGACAACTTCGGACAAGATTCCCGCTGCAACCAAGGACATTCGAAGAAATGAATCTAGAGACAATGCTGGGGGCAAGAAGGTTGAAAAACGCCAATATCGACCAGGACCGAGATTTGACTCCTACACTCCTTTGAATGAAACCATCGAAAACATCTATCTAGCCACTCAGGGCGAACTCGGATACAAGCGCCCCCCGCACAAGAAAGAATCTGATAACGCCCTCAAGTCTGGAAAGTTCTGCCGCTTCCACGAGTCCCACGGACATGACACCAATGAATGCCACCATCTCCGGGACTTGATCGAAGAACACATCAGGAGAAGAAGGCTGGAACGCTATGTGAAAGGTCAGAACAGGACTCCAACTCCTGCCAATGAGAGCTCAAAGCGACCCCTCCCAGAAGTAAGCGGAGGGAATCGCAACACCAGTGGCTCTAGTCAAGAGAAGATAGTGGTCCATACCATCTCGGGAGGACCACACATCGCCGACAAAAGCTGGGCAGAGATGGAAAGATACGGCAAGTCACTTAGAAATGCTGAAGGCTATGTTAACTCCATTATGGAAGAACGCCACCCGAAACGGAAAGAGAGTGAGGACATCGTGTTCAGTAAGCGTGATTTAGAAGGAAGACAGTATCCGCATATGGATCCCATGGTCATCTCTGCCTGGTTCGGTCCAGCTAAGGTTTTCCGAATTCTAATAGACACAGGAAGCTCCGTAAATATCCTGTTCAAGCATGCTTTCGACAAAATGAAGCTGTCAATGAAGGATGTGTCTCCCTGCAACAAACCCCTGCACGGTTTCACTGGAGATGCGAAAATGCCCCTCGGGCAACTTGACCTCTTCATCGAAATAGGAAGTCATCCCCGCTCCGTTGTACGAAAACAAACGTTCGTACTAATAGAAAACCACTCGGCCTACAACGCCTTCTTGGGAAGACCAGCCTTGTCTGACTTCCAAATTGTCCTAGCCTCGTGGTGCCTAAAGATGAAATTCCCAACAGATGACGGAATAGGAGAAGTTGAAGGAGATCAAGACGCCGCTCGAGATTGCTATGTAACTGAACTTCGCAATAACCATAGAAAGAATAAAGGGAAAGATGCAGAGACTACTCTCTGCATGAAAAGCTTGGAAGCATAGCAGCTAAAGAAAGCCCCTCCTCTTCGATACACCAGCGATCCTTTCAATGAACTAGACCCCAGGGATAAGGAGGAGGAGGCTACCGCTGAGCCTGTAGAGGCCATGGAATTCGTATCTGTAGACAAACATGATTCAAACAGACTATTAAAAATAGGATCTCAGCTAAAAACAGAATTGAAGGATCAACTCGTCGACTTTCTCCGCCACAACTTAGATGTATTTGCGTGGACACATGCCGATATGACAGGAATCTCCCCAGACATAGCATGCCACATGCTGAACATCGATCCTACCAGGACACCGATAAAGCAGAAAAAGAGAAGCATGGGAGCAGAACGATCAGCAGCCCTCGACGAGGAAGTAAAGAACCTACTTGCTAATGACTTCATACGAGAAGCCATCTACCCCGAGTGGATAGCTAACCCGGTACTAGTAAAGAAAGCTAATGGGAAGTGGCGAACATGCATTGATTTCTCCAACTTAAATGACGTTTGCCCGAAGGACTGCTTCCCGCTCCCCCGAATCGATCAACTTGTGGACAGCACTGCCGGGCACGAACTTTTATCTTTTATGGACGCATACTCCGGATACAACCAGATTCCCATGCACGCTCCCGATCAAGACCACACTAGCTTCATCACTGACCGGGGATTATATTGTTACAAAGTCATGCCTTTTGGACTCAAAAATGCCGGAGCCACCTATCAGCGCCTCGTCAACAAGATGTTCGCGGAATTAATAGGACGAACTATGGAAGTATATGTGGATGACATGTTGGTAAAGTCCAGGAAAGCCGACGATCATGTAAGCCACCTGGGCGAGATGTTTCAGGTACTTCGCCGATATGGAATAAAGCCGAATCCTCTAAAGTGCTCCTTCGGAGTGTCATCGGGAAAATTCTTGGGGTTCATTGTCCATTCCAGAGGAATTGAAGCAAACCCTGAACAAATCCGGGCTCTAAAAGAAATAAGGATACCTTCCACCCGAAAAGAAATGAAGAGCTTAAACGGAAAGGTAGCCGCCCTAAGCAGATTCATTTCCAAAGCAACTGACAAGTGCGTCCCTTTTTTCGAAGCTCTCAAGAAAGACAAAGGAAAGTTCGAGTGGACCGATGAATGCTTAAAAGCCTTCCTTAACCTGATCGAACACCTTCAGAAACCACCAGTGTTCTCAACTCCAAACGAAGGCGAAGAGCTATACCTATACCTCGCTGTATCATCTCATGCTCTAAGCGCTGCCCTGGTAAGAGAAGAAGACCGCACACAACGCCCGGTGTACTTTATAAGTAAGAGATTTACAGGGGCAGAAGCCAGATATCCTAAACTTGAGAAATTGGCATATTGTTTATTGATTGCGTCACAAAAACTACGACACTACTTCCAATCTCACTCCATCAGAGTTCTAACCGATCAGCCATTAAGACAGGTGCTCCATCGTCCCGACACTTCTGGACGACTCCTCAAATGGTGCATTGAACTAAGTCAGTATGACGTCACCTACCATCCTCGCACTGCTATCAAGGAGCAAGCCCTGGCCGATTTCATTGCCGAATTCACTACCAACGAAGGCAAGGATCAGTTTGAAATAGCAAAAAACATCAAGTGGAACCTCTTTGTAGATGGAGCATCAAACGAACAAGGCTCGGGGGCAGGTATTGTGATAATCACCCCCAGGGGAAGAAAGCTGTACTATGCATTAAGGTTGGAATTCGCGGCCACTAACAACGATGCGGAGTATGAGGCAGTAATAGCGGGATTGGAGCTTGCCTTAGAAATTGGAGTCAATTCTTTATGTCTTCATAGTGATTCTCAACTTATCGTAAACCAAGTACTAGGAGAATTCCAGACACGAGGAGAACGACTCACAGCATATCTAAAGAAAACCAAACTGCTGCTCGACCAATTGGACCATTATCTAATCAAACACATTCCTCGAGAAGATAACCAAGAGGCCGATGAACTAGCAAAGCAAGCTAGTATGATGAATAGCACCATTTCCGGAGCACTAGCCATCTCAAGGCAGCTAGCCCCAAGTTTTGAACAAGTGAATCTGATAACTGCAATTGAAGAAGCAACTTGGATGACTCCTATCCGGAAATATCTACAGGACGGCACACTACCAGACAAACGTGATGAAGTCAGGAGAATTTTGAGGAAAGCTCCCCACTACACAATACAAGAAGGCATCCTCTATCGGCGTGGCTTCTCTAGCCCCTTATTCAGATGCGTCGCTGGAAGGGAAGCCAAGGAAATCTTATTCAACATCCATCAAGGTAGTTGCGGAGATCACACTGGAGGGCAGACTCTGGCGAAGAAGATACTCCGATATGGATATTACTGGCCCACACTAAACAAAGACGCCCTAGACTTCGTCAAGAGATGCGACAGATGTCAGAAATTTGCCAAGATTCCTCGACTACCCACAAATGAGATTACTCAAATGACCAGCCCTTGGCCTTTTGCTGTATGGGGAATTGATTTAATTGGTGAACTGCCAACGGGCCGAGGCGGAGCCAAATATGCTATAGTGGCAGTCGATTATTTCACCAAATGGGTGGAAGCGGAACCCCTAAATAAAATATCTTCAGCAAAAGTTATCAACTTCTTGATCAAAAATATTCTGTGCAGGTACGGAGTACCACTCAAGATCATATCAGACAACGGACTCCAATTTGACAGCGAAGAATTCACCGACTGGTGCCAAGAGCATGGAATTCATAAAAGCTTCTCATCAGTAGCTTATCCTCAGGCAAACGGACAAGTCGAAGCTGTCAACAAAATTCTCAAAACCCTAATCAAGAAGAAACTCGAAAAGTCAAAAGGCGCTTGGGTGGACGAACTTCCTACGGCACTTTGGGCCTACCGCACATCTTTCAGAACATCAACGGGACATACTCCTTTCTCTTTGGCATACGGATCAGAGGCAATGCTCCCTGTTGAGGTTATTGTTCCTTCCCACCGTAGGATCCACTACAATCCAGAAGAAAACGAAGAACTCCTCCTCATGTCTTTGGATCTGATTGAGGAAAGGAGAAACGATGCAGCACTCAAAGCAGCAGCTCACAAACAGAAAGTGGCAGCACTATACAACTCCAAAGTCAAGCATCGCGTCTTACAAGAAGGAGATCTTGTTCTCAGGCGAATCTTTCCGCGCCCCGGGGCACTGGACCCCATCTGGGACGGACCATATGTAATTCATAAAGATCTCCACAACGGAGCTTATATTTTGTCAACAGTGGACGGAGAGGTGTTCCAGAGGGCATGGAACATCCGACATCTCCGTCGATACTTTTCTTAACTTGTACTGCCCATATGAAGTGAATTAACAAAGAGAATCAGTGGACGTAGGCGTTTTCATGCCGAACCACTTTAAAAATCTTGTCTCTTTTTAACTTGTTCCTTTATATCTTGGCTGCTTGTTAAGCTTTATCCTTTTCTGTTGAACAAAATCTTATGGCATCTCCACTCAAGACGCACCACGGCCTCATCTGGACAAGGCCTAACAGGTACGCTACGATTCTATGCACTCGCCAATGAGACTCTTTTGCTCCAGCATCCCTCTGCTGCGGGTTAACTCATTGCTCGCGCCTGCCCTCAAAGCCAACTGTAATGAGCCGATAATAAGTCATCATAAAGGCCGACTATAGCCGATGGCAGCTCATTACGGCGTTCGGCTCGCCGGCAACCGTGAACCTACTTTAAGCCCCAACATAAGGTGTGGCCAGCCAGGGGTAGTTCACGGCCAACGGCACCCACGCTAGCCGGCCACGGTAAATCGAATAATACCCACGATTACGGACCATAATGGTTCGGGTAGTTACCGTGCGCGATCTCGGCTCCGATGTGTCTTAAGTGCGGCTGTGGTAAAAAAGAAAACTCCCCGCGGAGGCGTAAGATGGGTGACAAATGTCTCCAAGACCCACAGCTAGGGAAAGTGACTACAAAACCCGTTTGCCACGAACTTAAGCACATCGACGGCCTTCCGTGACTGGAAGTTTTACTTTTTCTATATTTTCATTTCATTTAAATACTTTTCTCCTATCCTGTATAACAAACTCTAAAGTACAGGAAACCGAATAGGGAGCATTCACTCATGAGAATCTAAGCCCGCGTACTGGGTGGAAAGGTACTCAGATATATTCATGATCAGTTACACAAGATGCTCAAAACTACCGCCTGCAAATAAAACATGAAGGGCGGTACTCTCTTCTCTTGTACATAGATGCATAACTATAGCTTATTCATATGTCACGCCAACATTGCAAAACATGAAATTATATTTCAAGCAAAGGCTTAACATCAAACACAACTAAAATCACAGGCATATACATGGTTATACTTCTCACGCAGCACATCAAAATGACAACAACATTTAAACATAACAAAATCAGCTTATATTATGAAATCACACCAAGTTATTCTCTGCAAATAATATTATTATTACAGTCACATCAATGTTTTGGACTAACGTAAACAACAGTAAAAAAAAAAAAGAAATAAAAAGCAGCCGAATCCGGACGAGTAACCAGCTGCGTCCACACTCCATTGCCAACTTCCCAAGCCTACTTGGCCGCAGGGCCGGAACCCCCAGCATGTTGATCGGAAGTTCCACGTGTCCAATTCAGAAAAGGAATCCATTAAACAAACGATAAACGATCAAGTTGTGGAAACCCGGAAAGAAAAGGAAAAGAGAAGAATAATGTAACAGCCCGCAAATCCGAACCCCTTGAGTTAACACTATTCTACAACAATCAACTCAAGTTGTACAGAAATACGAACCATTTGGATTTAAGAAGAAGAGGTAGAAGAAGAGAAAACAAAATCAATATCAGAATCTAACCATCGCAGCGGAATAAAATATAATAGATAATAAATAATTTTTACTCAAAATCAAATATATCTGTTTACATATATTACATCATTAGAGTACATCAATCACAGCTCACATCAATAACATACAATGGATACACATCAACTCAACACAGCGGAAATATATATATACAAGTACGAGAATACGTATCGTCATCCAGCTCGTCTCCTGAGCTCCACAGCATCATATCCTGTATCCTATAATACTCGGTCTGACCCGAGTATTACAGTTAAATAACACCCGAGTCAGTCTGGAATACCAGCGTGAGAAAATCACACCCAATTGATTATTAAAGTTTCAAAAATCCTTTGAAAACAAAAGCATCTCGTAAGACCACGCCACAAATAAACATGTCGGGTTTTTACCTTACGATAGCTAAAACAATTTTATAGAAATCCTCTGATATTATAATAGTGTCTATAAAAAGTAAATAGAATCTAGCTGAAATGCTTGCATCTCACGTTTCAGCAATAGTTGGGCACAATCAAAACCGTACGGGCTCGTAGGGAAAATGGATTTCCAACAATGACTAGGCACTGGGGTACCACCTGTCACAGTACGGGGCCTAGATCACCGTACCGAGGACTACTCCCTTCATCCCCTGCAACACAAGGCCGGAACCATTCCTTACTTAAAAGTCCCGAACAAGATAAACCCCGTGGTTGGCGCGACCAACCACCCACTAAGCCGAAATATATATAAGGGACATCTAGACAGGGGAATAATCTTGTCCTGCTTGGGTATAACCCACCTAACCTTGCTGCATATCCCCTGATTTTCAGTCATTCCCATTTGATGAGGCTTGAGGCTAAGCGTTACCTTTAGAACGTTTTTACTTAGAATGCCCATCGTCCACCTGACGATGTTTCGCAAGCATTCATCCATACAAGTCCGTCCCGGGTTCGAACGGAACCGAAGGCACTATTCCTACTACATCCATTTTAGAAATATCCTCAGGATTAGTAGCGACTAGCCCTTGCACTTTACTGCTCCATCTTCGAATCCGAACACGTTTTTCGCACGAAACGTATAAACCGGATCGAAGTGGTTTTCGAGAAATAAATCTCGATCCCGGTCTCTTCGAAACGATTAACGCATTGTTCAATATTGATAGTCGGTTATTTAACTATCAATTAATATTCACAACATCCATCAAACAATAAATAATTTCCCAAATTATTTATTACCTTCCAAATATCTTCACAAGATATATTTCTATTTTCAACCCTTTGAAAACAGTTTCAAAACCCTCATTCTTCCCAGAATCAACTTTCCCAAATATTTCCTATCTCCCCTGAAATCACCAAGCACCAAAAATAGATTTTAAAATAATTAAAACACTTTACTTTGAAATATATATGCTTTTAAAACATTTAAATTAAAACTACTTAATAATTTGTAAAAATACATATTATATAATAAGGCTACTTAATAAATATAAAACTAGATTTATACTTTTAAGAACATAATATTAAGTCATTCTTTAAATAATTACTACTATAATAGATTAAGAGAAAATGCTTACTTTAGAATGTAAATATTAGAAATAAGAAATTTTTCCAAAATTTGCTTTTTAAAAACAACTTTTAATCTTTTAACTTACATTTAAAAATTTACTTTAAAAACGTACTTGGTTATTCAGGGAGAATTCCAACTTCAAACACTTAAATCAATTTTCCAAATTGATTCACAATTGATTTCCTTTGAAATAAATTTCTTTACTTATCAGTTCATTTCGACTTTCAATTAATTATGGACTTTATTATTATTTTCAGTTTGATTTTTTAATCCTTTAGCTGAAATGTACAAATTTCAGGTTATTCCCAATTCCTTCTTTATTTTTCTTAAATAATTTAAATCCTAAATTTAGAATAATTATTTTATCCTTTTAAACAGTAACGTTGAAGTTTAAGTTTTTCTTAACTTTCTGTTTATTCATAAATTTCTTTCCACACACATAATTTATTAATTAGCTTTTGAACACTAATACTCTTATCCAATTCAAATTAGTTTATTCACATTCTTTATAATTTATTTTCTTAAAAATTTACTCTTTTATTTATTTCTTTCCAAAAATCCAATGCTATATAATTTGATAACTCAGAGTCCAGAATATATCCAAGCAACTATAGCATTCACTATTTCAATATAATTCATCACAGAATATCCACAAAGCATAACAGAGAATAATTAAACAATATATATATGATGAGGGACCCAGTTGGATCCCTCCAACCTGTTTTTCCCTGCATCCACAAACGTCAGCACAATATAATATACCAATTCCAAAATATTATACTATAACACATCAATTCATTCAACCATTCAAACAATTGTTTAAATTTAATCATTTTAAATTTAAATTTAAACTGAGTGAGATTAACTCACCTTTGACCAAAGATTTGTCATCCTATCCATCTCGACTTGTTTTCATGACCTTGAACAAACATCAGATTAATTTATTAATATTCGAGCTAATCGAACTATTATTAACCGTTTTAAATAAATTTTAATTAACCGATAATTAAATTAAACTAATTTAAAATTTTCTTTTTCATTTTGAGACCACCTATATATTTGATAAAAACAAAATGGAGAGAATATCGTTAAAAACAGTATAAAAACAATTATTTTCTTTTACATACATCCCCTTTTATTTATTTATTTATTTATTTTTTTGAAAACTCTATATCTAAACCTTGTGTATATACTATATAAAAACAGTATAAAATTTCCTCTAGAAATTTCTCTTTATACAAAACTATTTCTGTTATAAACTTTATTGTTATATGCTTGATTTCTGCATATATGAATTAATCTAAAATGGAGAGAATATCTCTGTTAAATATATATATATATATATATTTTTTTAACTTCGAACGAGCAGTTTTGAAAAGGAAAGGGTTTCGATCCTTATCCCTTTTTTTTTTTTTTTTTTTTAAGCGGTAGGGCTCGAACAGAAGAGAGAGAAGAACAAGTTATAAAAGCTTTATTCAATAGCTTACGAGCAAAGCTAACCCTTATTTTATTTTATTTTTATTTATTTATATATATATATTATTATTTTTCCAATTCAAACAATATAAAATTCCAAAACCGAACAAACCACTGTTAATTTCAATTTTACAACTTCTTTTATTCTCTGTATTAACAATATAAATTTTACAAGCTTTCAAATTATTTTTAATAGGCTTAAAATCTCAGTTTTCATATTTTATTCCACTCCAAATTATTTAATTCAATAATTTAATTATCCAATAAATCGTGATATTCATAATTCATGTTAAAATTACCCTACTGAATACTTAAAATCAATTAAACAGTCTGATTTCAAGTGCTTGAAAATTACGGGTCGTCACATTCCTCCCCCCTTAAAAGAATTTCGTCCCCGAAATTACTAGTTTGGAAGAATGGCCCAAAACCCGTTACTTTTCCAAAACCAAACAGTTTCTAACAGTTCAACATCTCACCAACTATCTTCTTATAAAAGATCCCTTATCATACTTATTAACTTTCCAAACCTTTCCCTAGTTTGCAAACGATCATATTTGCTCAACCCTTTCAGTTTTAATCTTAAAACCAATTTTGAATTATCAAAATTTTCTCAAAATTTTTCCAACACCCTAAATTCCCGAAAATTTTTGCCAGCGTTTCCTTTGCGCGGCTGACTCGGTACAACTACAAAAGTGGCTCTACGGCCTCCCCAAATCCAAAAAAGAAAACAAAAAGGCCAAGTGGCTCAATCCAAATCCAAATCCCAATCAAATTTCATACCAAATTTAAATACATACCTTTTGTCGGGCAATTCAAATTTATTTCTTGAAATCAAATCCAATTTCCTTTTCCCCTTTATAATACCTGCATACCCTGCTTAACACTATATCCAATCACAATATTCTCAAAACATTATATCAACTTCCTTACCAATGTCAATATTTATTAATCCAAATATAAACTTAGAATGTATTTGTAATATTCCATTTCCAATTAAGAATTGATCATTCCTTACTTAAGTTAACATAAGTGTTATATGTTTTTAGATTCATTTCCGTCTTCCGCTTTAGTTTATATCTATTTCTATTCAACTTGATTCTTTTATTTTCATACGAATTCAATTTATTCTCACCTCTAAATCTTAAATTTTATTTTTCATTCATAACTAATTCATGTCATTATGTTAATTAGTTTCATTTACTAACTTATTTTAGTTTCCAATTCTAAATAGTTTTGTCGTTAACAAAATTTTCCAAAATTTTCAAAAAAATTTCTAACTCCCAAAATTTCTGAAAATTTTTGGCAGAGTCCCCTTTGTACGGAGGAGCTTTTGCAATTTGACAAAAGAGATAAATATATATACATCGACCCACACGGTCGGAAAAACCAAAAACAGTTCATATTTCCTATTTTAATTGCGTAGGCGTACCTTATTTAGCATTTTAAGCAAGCGACTTATTAGTTTTAGCAAATAGCATAACCAAATCCAGCCTCACGGCTTCCAGGTACATGTACTTACTCAATTTAAACAAGTAAGTGCCAAATATATGCAGTTTAACTATATTTCACTTATTTACAATGGTTAAAACATAAAAATTCTAAAAGAAACTCATACCAAGCATTTTTCTGTAAGCAATTTATATAGTTTCCATGCCAATTCAACCGTTTCAATTAATTTATGAACCATTTTCATTCAATTCGAATGGTTTAAAAATTCAATCGCTTACTTTTAATTTATTCTACTCCTAACCATCCATAGCATGTTAATAAGTTCCATTTTCATTCAATAACATTTTATTTTTTTGCAATTTGCCGAGATATATGTGAATAAATAAGCACTTGCGTTTTATAATCAATTTAAATTGACTTCGACTCACTTACACTTAATTCTATTCCAATTTATTCACAATCCATATGCTCTCATTTTCATTGCGTTTCAAATTTGGATCCATTCACTTGCATTTCATTTTATTAACCAAACTAGTTTATTCAAAACCATTAACAATTTAGGTTCATCTTCATTACCAATTTAATTCCTCTTTTATTCTAATTCATTTACAACTATTTATTTAGCCCGACTTATTTCCATTTAAATTTCATTTACAATTCATCTATTTACATTTTATTCCATATTTGTTTATCCCAACTATTTTATTTAGCTCGGAAACAATCCAAGCTATTTCATTCAATAACCATTTCTCCACTTTATTTAAATCACACTTCAATTTGATTTTTATTTATTCTATCCATATATTTATTCAACATAATTAGTTTATCCACACAATCTATTAGGAATTTCATTTCTTTAAATAGTATTTATGGCCCACCCAATTTTATTTCGATTCCAATTTATTTTTACTCGATTTAAATTCAATCCAATATCATTTACTTAATTCAAGTTGATTTAAATTCCACTCTCTTCCCGCTATTCAGCTTAAGTTAATTTACTTCAATTTAACTAAATTTTATACTTAAGCTCATTTTCATTTTGCAAACAAGTTCACTTTTCAATTAACTTGATTCTATTTCAATCCAATCTCATTTTAAATTTGCAATTTCATTTGATTGGTTGTTATAGAATTTAACTTCCCAGATTCAACTCATTCAATTTATCATAAAGCCATTTCCAACTTATTTCCACTGATTTAGATTTTATTTATTTGCAATTCAAACCATTACTATTCAATCCAAATTTCATCTTTATTTTATACATTCCCCATTTGTATTTAATTTGTTAACATTCAAGTCTAATTTTAATTAATAACTCAAGTTCTGATTCTATTATTCACTTTTAATTTACCATCCAATTTATTAACTCACAATTCAATTTCATTTATTAATTTATTATCTAATTAGTTTTCCCCTATTTATAATCCAACACTTGAATTTTAAATCCCAAATATCACTCCAATAAATTTTCCTAGTCCAATTTAGTTTATAATTCAAGTTTGGATTTTCTTTACTTTATCCAAACATCAAACAATATTTATCCTAGATTTTCTATTCCACTTTCAAGATTTATAAGCCACAACTTATTATTTACATAATTCCATCCATTATAGGCTTGAATATATTATCTTTTCATTTTAACTCAAGCCTTATGCTTATTTATATCCCAAGCATATTTTTATTCTATGCAATTTAATTCTGATTCTTTTATAAGCTATTCTAATTTATTTACTTCAATTTCCAATCCTTATTCAATTTAATTCCCATTCGTTCAGCTAAGAATTTAATTCCATTCATTAATTCAATGGAATTCTCATCCCAACTCAATTTTACTTTAACTCGGATTTATTTAACTCAATTCGATTTCAACTTACTTTGAATACAACAGGATATTAATTTCATCCTATCCAATTAATTTTAATTTAGTTAAATTTTATTCTCCAATACATGTTAATTTCATTTTTTAACTTTTCACTTTAGATTTATATTCCATTATCCAAAGCTTAAATTTCTTCCTGATTTACAAATCATTTCCATTTATAAGCTTACAACTTACCTTATCTGGATTTTTTTTTTTTAAACACCCAGCTTTGGTTTCAAATCATTTTGAAATCTTCAACATCTCAAATCATATTTCTCAAAATTAAACCAATCCTGGTTTTATTCCCAACAAATTTCCTTTGAGATTTTCAAAAACAACTAACTTTTCTGAGCAAATAAATTTTTGGTAGCAATCCATCACTTAGAAACTCGAAAATGAACATCGATGATGCTGCAGTCATCACCGAAGTTACTTTCCAGTGACTGAAGTGAATTCAATGCTATATCACTTTCAAAACCCATTTAAAACAAATTTCCATTCAAAAATACTCCCAAAACAATAATGTTATCATTTATCTTCAAAATACTTCGATAACATTCCCCAAAATCTCTGAAATTTTGAATTTCCAAATTCTACTTAAATAAATTTTTAACTATAATTCATTTGCATAGCTTATGCTCATATAAATTCTCATTTGATTATATTTCAATTTATAAATTTCATTTATAATTCATATTTGTAACTTCCATTTATAATGAATTTATTTCCTTAACCTTTGGTTACGTTTTCAATTTCTAGTTAAATTTTTCATACAATAAGGATAATAATTTAAATATCCTTATTTCTAACATCCAAGCAGCCATATATTAGCTACAATAGTTTATAAAAACTTTTACTTATATCAAAATATATTTGGGGTAAAATTATTTCATTTACCCACATTTAAAACAATACCGTGTCAATTGTTCTATTTAAGTGTTTAGAAACCCCTTCGATACAGTTGTGCAGACTGTGTCGACGAAAGTTCATATGCCACTCAATAAACCAATCTACACGATATTAAAACAATTTATATTCACTAACAAATACGCGCTCATATCTATTTATACGCTCAAACTCATTTTAGAGTACTTCAGACTCTAATTTAAATGAGTAATTCCCACCGGAGCCAAGGTTATCACCAACCTGAGCTCTGATACCAAGTGTAACAGCTCGCAAATCCGAACCCCTTGAGTTAACACTATTCTACAACAATCAACTCAAGTTGTACAGAAATACGAACCATTTGGATTTAAGAAGAAGAGGTAGAAGAAGAGAAAACAAAATCAATATCAGAATCTAACCATCGCAGCGGAATAAAATATAATAGATAATAAATAATTTTTACTCAAAATCAAATATATCTGTTTACATATATTACATCATTAGAGTACATCAATCACAGCTCACATCAATAACATACAATGGATACACATCAACTCAACACAGCGGAAATATATATATACAAGTACGAGAATACGTATCGTCATCCAGCTCGTCTCCTGAGCTCCACAGCATCATATCCTGTATCCTATAATACTCGGTCTGACCCGAGTATTACAGTTAAATAACACCCGAGTCAGTCTGGAATACTAGCGTGAGAAAATCACACCCAATTGATTATTAAAGTTTCAAAAATCCTTTGAAAACAAAAGCATCTCGTAAGACCACGCCACAAATAAACATGTCAGGTTTTTACCTTACGATAGCTAAAACAATTTTATAGAAATCCTCTGATATTATAATAGTGTCTATAAAAAGTAAATAGAATCTAGCTGAAATGCTTGCATCTCACGTTTCAGCAATAGTTGGGCACAATCAAAACCGTACGGGCTCGTAGGGAAAATGGATTTCCAACAATGACTAGGCACTGGGGTACCACCTGTCACAGTACGGGGCCTAGATCACCGTACCGAGGACTACTCCCTTCATCCCCTGCAACACAAGGCCGGAACCGTTCCTTACTGAAAAGTCCCGAACAAGATAAACCCCGTGGTTGGCGCGACCAACCACCCACTAAGCCGAAATATATATAAGGGACATCTAGACAGGGGAATAATCTTGTCCTGCTTGGGTATGACCCACCTAACCTTGCTGCATATCCCCTGATTTTCAGTCATTCCCATTTGATGAGGCTTGAGGCTAAGCGTTACCTTTAGAACGTTTTTACTTAGAATGCCCATCGTCCACCTGACGATGTTTCGCAAGCATTCATCCATACAAGTCCGTCCCGGGTTCGAACGGAACTGAAGGCACTATTCCTACTACATCCATTTTAGAAATATCCTCAGGATTAGTAGCGACTAGCCCTTGCACTTTACTGCTCCATCTTCGAATCCGAACACGTTTTTCGCACGAAACGTATAAACCGGATCGAAGTGGTTTTCGAGAAATAAATCTCGATCCCGGTCTCTTCGAAACGATTAACGCATTGTTCAATATTGATAGTCGGTTATTTAACTATCAATTAATATTCACAACATCCATCAAACAATAAATAATTTCCCAAATTATTTATTACCTTCCAAATATCTTCACAAGATATATTTCTATTTTCAACCCTTTGAAAACAGTTTCAAAACCCTCATTCTTCCCAGAATCAACTTTCCCAAATATTTCCTATCTCCCCTGAAATCACCAAGCACCAAAAATAGATTTTAAAATAATTAAAACACTTTACTTTGAAATATATATGCTTTTAAAACATTTAAATTAAAACTACTTAATAATTTGTAAAAATACATATTATATAATAAGGCTACTTAATAAATATAAAACTAGATTTATACTTTTAAGAACATAATATTAAGTCATTCTTTAAATAATTACTACTATAATAGATTAAGAGAAAATGCTTACTTTAGAATGTAAATATTAGAAATAAGAAATTTTTCCAAAATTTGCTTTTTAAAAACAACTTTTAATCTTTTAACTTACATTTAAAAATTTACTTTAAAAACGTACTTGGTTATTCAGGGAGAATTCCAACTTCAAACACTTAAATCAATTTTCCAAATTGATTCACAATTGATTTCCTTTGAAATAAATTTCTTTACTTATCAGTTCATTTCGACTTTCAATTAATTATGGACTTTATTATTATTTTCAGTTTGATTTTTTAATCCTTTAGCTGAAATGTACAAATTTCAGGTTATTCCCAATTCCTTCTTTATTTTTCTTAAATAATTTAAATCCTAAATTTAGAATAATTATTTTATCCTTTTAAACAGTAACGTTGAAGTTTAAGTTTTTCTTAACTTTCTGTTTATTCATAAATTTCTTTCCACACACATAATTTATTAATTAGCTTTTGAACACTAATACTCTTATCCAATTCAAATTAGTTTATTCACATTCTTTATAATTTATTTTCTTAAAAATTTACTCTTTTATTTATTTCTTTCCAAAAATCCAATGCTATATAATTTGATAACTCAGAGTCCAGAATATATCCAAGCAACTATAGCATTCACTATTTCAATATAATTCATCACAGAATATCCACAAAGCATAACAGAGAATAATTAAACAATATATATATGATGAGGGACCCAGTTGGATCCCTCCAACCTGTTTTTCCCTGCATCCACAAACGTCAGCACAATATAATATACCAATTCCAAAATATTATACTATAACACATCAATTCATTCAACCATTCAAACAATTGTTTAAATTTAATCATTTTAAATTTAAATTTAAACTAAGTGAGATTAACTCACCTTTGACCAAAGATTTGTCATCCTATCCATCTCGACTTGTTTTCATGACCTTGAACAAACATCAGATTAATTTATTAATATTCGAGCTAATCGAACTATTATTAACCGTTTTAAATAAATTTTAATTAACCGATAATTAAATTAAACTAATTTAAAATTTTCTTTTTCATTTTGAGACCACCTATATATTTGATAAAAACAAAATGGAGAGAATATCGTTAAAAACAGTATAAAAACAATTATTTTCTTTTACATACATCCCCTTTTATTTATTTATTTATTTATTTATTTGAAAACTCTATATCTAAACCTTGTGTATATACTATATAAAAACAGTATAAAATTTCCTCTAGAAATTTCTCTTTATACAAAACTATTTCTGTTATAAACTTTATTGTTATGTGCTTGATTTCTGCATATATGAATTAATCTAAAATGGAGAGAATATCTCTGTTAAATATATATATATATTTTTTTTTAACTTCGAACGAGCAGTTTTGAAAAGGAAAGGGTTTCGATCCTTATCCCTTTTTTTTTTTTTTTTTTAAGCGGTAGGGCTCGAACAGAAGAGAGAGAAGAACAAGTTATAAAAGCTTTATTCAATAGCTTACGAGCAAAGCTAACCCTTATTTTATTTTATTTTTATTTATTTATATATATATATTATTATTTTTCCAATTCAAACAATATAAAATTCCAAAACCGAACAAACCACTGTTAATTTCAATTTTACAACTTCTTTTATTCTCTGTATTAACAATATAAATTTTACAAGCTTTCAAATTATTTTTAATAGGCTTAAAATCTCAGTTTTCATATTTTATTCCACTCCAAATTATTTAATTCAATAATTTAATTATCCAATAAATCGTGATATTCATAATTCATGTTAAAATTACCCTACTGAATACTTAAAATCAATTAAACAGTCTGATTTCAAGTGCTTGAAAATTACGGGTCGTCACAAATAACTCACCAGCGTCCGCCGCTTGATCCTCATCCTCCAGTTGCACACCCGCTTCCTCCGCAGCAAGCAACCGCATCCCCTCCTTCACCGCCACTTGCTCCTCTTTCGAGAACTGAGCAGTGACCACATGCAGGATAAAAGCCACTCCACCTTCCCTGCCCGCATCGACCCTGGCCTCCTCTAAAGCCCGGAGATATATCTTGGCCATGACCCGGGGATAGTCATCCATCCAAGACAAGCTGCCCTCCTTCCAAGTGCGGAAGTACATGTCCTGCAGCATCTCGTCCATCATCCCCTCATTCTCCTCGAACTCCCTCACCCTGGCCTCGGAAGCCTGCAACTTGGCGACAGCGGCATCCCTCTCTGATCGGTATCTCGAGCAGTCAGCCTGGAGAGACCTCCTCATCTCCTCCATCTCCTCCTTTAACTTGACTTGAGCCATCTCCGCGGCCTCAAGCCTCCCAGACAACTCCTCTACCTGCTCGAGATCCACATTCCGAACCTCATCCACTGTCGCAATGGCCATGTCGATCCGCTCCTTACAGGCGGCCTCCATCTTCCGTAATTCCGCCCTACTAGCCTTTTCCATGGTCTCTTTCAGACGCCTGGAGGCTTCCTCGTGCCGAGAAATCTGAACGGCTTGACCGGCAAGCTGTTCGGCCTGATCAGCAACCTTCAGCCGCAACTGAATATTAGCACTTCCAATCTCCTCCCCGGCCTTGACCAATTGAGCATGATACTTCATTAACTTCTTGGTCTCCTCAGCCACCCGATCAATATTAGCCTTGGCCTCGTCTCCCATGGTAACTACCCGAGTGGTAAGCAGATCAAGATCTAGAGACTTAGCCTCGTCTAACACTCGTACCATGGGGTTGCGGGGAAGGAGGTGCTCACCCGTGGCCTCATCAAACGAAATATCCCGAGAACTTGGGTCTAAATCAGGATGACCAGCAAAGGGGTCACGAGGCACATCAGGACGCCTTATACGGATGACTGTGGGATTCTTGAAAGGAGGTGGAGGGGGGATAAACTCTGTGCTCTCCTCCGTGGCATCACGAGGAGGCTGAACAGGAAGCTGCGGACCAGGGGAAGGCTCAAACAAAGAACGACTCCTCTTCTTTTTCTGAATGCCCTCTTCGATGACCCCAAGAAGAGGACGGTATTTGACCACGTCCCCAGTACGACCAGTGGGAGGCTTCGCAGAAGCTCTCATCAACTTGAACTGTTCGAGGCGGTGTCGAACGTCTGACGTTTTAACCACCTGGCCTGCCCCTGGAATAAAGAACAAGTGTTACGAACATACAATGGTCCACAATTCAGGAAACATGTTAAGTAAAAAGAAAGAAAAGTGTGAAGGCACGTCTATTATACAAACCCTGCGGAGGAGTGGGGTACTGCAATAAGTCCTGAATCTCATTCCAGGACGGGAGTGAACCATAAAATATTTTTAAGTCCTTATCGAAAATGGAATCGACAGAGGACAAAAGTTCACCTTGCATCGCCGAAGTCACCCTGGCTGAGGAACCCCTGGGGGATAGATCGGCACCAGCCCCGACCTTGCCAGCCTCCTTCGCCTTCTCCGCTCCCGATTCCCCTTCCGATTCCCCGAAGGCCTGGCGGAGGGCCTCATCCAGCTCAGAGTCTTGCCCGGAAGTTAAGGCACCAGCACCACTACCACCCTGACCATCTCCATCTCCTCCGCCTTCCGACTCTCCTTCCGTATCGCCTCCTTCGCCCTCTTCCACACCTTCCTCCTCCGGAATGATCGGGCAAGTACTGGGAGAGGGGCCCTCCGATTCTTTAAGCTTCTTGCCCCCCGCGACGGGATGCTGTGCAAAGGGTTTTCTCTTGCCACTCTTCACCGTGACCCCCTCCTTAGCTTTAGCAGCCTTCTCCTCAGCCGTGTCCCTCTGCTTAACAACGGACTGGTGCGGCTGGATCAAATTGTACTCCAGGAGGGTAGCGTTCCTGATCAGGAACGAAGCCGACCTGTCCCGCGCAGGAATGGCCTTTATTCCAGCAGCCATCCGCGCCAAAGAATCATCTTCCACGACGGCAATGCCACCTGTCGCTAGCAAGAAATAGAAGCGGGTCAGAAGAAACATTACAGTCAGAACATGGAAAATATAAGTGAAATTAATCTTACAGCCGGAAGTGAAAAGGCGGAAAGAAACAGAATCGTCCTTGACAAAGAACCATTCCTTCTTGAACATGGTGAACTTTGAATATAAGTCCAAGACCGGTTTGAAGGGCACGGCCGCTTCCAGACTAATATACGGAGACCCCTTCTTGTAGCCCCTCAGGTTATACAAATACCGAATTTCCCGGTTAGAAGGAGGGCGCCCGTATCTCCTCTGGAAGATGACGAAGAGGCTTACCAGAATGGCATAGGAGTTCAGCTGAAGCTGGAATGGAGCTACTTTCAAGTATGTGGTAAAGCTGACTATCCAGGCGTTGATAGGAGGGATAGCACCACACATGCAATGGTACCTGTTGTAAGCGAAGTAACCTTCGGGGGGATTATACGGCATCACACCCTCTCCCGGCAGCTGCATGAGAGCCCTGTCTATCCCAAATGAACGAGAGATGACATCAAGTTGCTCCTCCTTTAGGGAGCTAGGAAAGCAATCGGGCGGGGAGACCAGAAGTTCCTGTGGACCATATCCGTCCACCAACGACCTCGGAACAGGTCGATGCTGCCCAGATCCTGATTGGGCTGGGGGCACGGAAGAAGACTCGCCTCTATCTTTGGATTTCCGCCTATCTGATCGTGTTTCCGCCTTGCGAGACATTTATCTGCATACACAGAAGCAAAAAGACAGGTTGTTAGAACAAAGAATACAGAGATGTAAGCAAAAAAGAATGCATAAGTCCGGAATTCTGCTAAAATATCAAGTCCATTAGGCAGGGAGATAATAGGTTCATTCGGCACTAAGAGTCATTCGGTATACATGTCATTCGGCACTAAGAGTCATTCGGCACTAAGGCCTAAGGCCCATTCGGCATTTGAAGTCCTTCGTACGTATTCGGCATAAGCACGTTCGGTTATCAAGTTCATTCGGCGAAAGGGGATATACCTGATTCGGCAAAAGCTTGGTTCGGCAAAGGGTTGGTTCGGCTATGAATTGATTCGGCTCTCTCTGATTCGGTGAAGAAAACCTAAGGGGGTATAGCCCCTATATATAGACTGGAGGAGCACCACCGGACCATATGTATCGGCATACCGGACCACCCATATGCTGAATGAAACATCGATCCGGACCAACCAAACACCGAGTGACGTCGTCTCCACCAGCGAAAGTCAGAAGCGGGGGGCACGCGGAGCGCCTCACTCAGATAAGTACCGAACTCCAGAACTAACTAGTAAAATAAGGATTATGATAACGATGAATAAGTCGTAAATCTCTCACTAACATGGATTAATAATTTACACGTGTACGCGACCACGAACGGTCCATAGGCACGCTCTGAATGGCCATTAACCCTATCGTCGTGAGAATCTACACTTTGACATCCTTTTTTTTAAGCTCATCGGTTAAACGAATATTTGATTCTGATAACTAGAAAATGGCTAAGCCACTTACACATGTACGGGGTCGTGAACGATCCCTAGGCATGCTCTGAGCTGGCAATAAACCACCTTGACAAACTATCCAGGGACCCACTCTAACGTGAGCCCGCAATCGATAATGCTAAACCCCCTCGGGGCACACTCTCTCGCCTCGAACGGCACGATTCACTTCATCTCGAACATTTTGATCACGAACGGTCGCTATTTGAAATCACACTAAAGCTATAAATTCCTTTGCAGGACATCAACGAGATATGAACATCCAGCCCATGGCATTACAAAACAAGCCTTTCTACCACAAGGAAACAAAGCGCGACACATGCAAGCACGTGCCCCACTTTGGGGGGCAAATGTTGGGCGAATTCTCACCCAGAAGATCTCGAGACCAAGGAATCACAGTTTCACCCAGGTTCGCGACCACATCATTCGGCAAACACATGGCTCGATACAAGCATGGAAGTCAATCCGGCATTCCCACTCGGCATAAGCTCATCCGGCATTCTCATCCGGTCAAACCTCATCCGGTCCTCCACCAAACAACCGGTCCAGAGACCACTGCCGAACCAAACCATCTCCGCTTCACTACCGAACCACACTTTCCTCAACATACCACCGAACCAACATGCCACCGGACCATAGCCTCTTCTCCACAACCGGTCCAAACAAGCACCGAACCAAGCTTCGCCTACCCACCTACCGAACCACCTCACTACCGAATACACACCTACCACCGGACCACTCCTACCACCGGTCCAAGCTCCTTGCCGAATGAGGCCTCGCCGAACCAGATAACTACCAAGCCAGATTGCTTCAGCCCGGGCCCACCAGCAGCTATATACATTCAGGACCCCTGCCCCCAGCCTCACTCTATAAATAGAGGGGCAGGGGTACAACAATGGCAGACAAGTTTGAGAGCTCAAGCACGGAAGGAACTTTCAAACTGCTTTCATACACTTGTACACCAAGCATTGTACTTGTAATCTGAAAAAAGAAGATAATAACATATAAAGTGGACGTAGGCACGTTCTGGCCGAACCACTATAAATCTGCGTGTCTTTTACATTTCAGCCCCTGCCTTTTTCATATTTACATAACTCATCTAAATCATTAAGAATCACATAAAATCAACTAAATCACACGACTTAGAGGTGTTTGCCCATTTTTTGTGCAAACAACAAGCAAGTGGCAATTGAAAAAAATTAAAAAAATGCACTCAATTCTGATATTTTTATCAACGCTTGGTTTTTCCATGCTCTCATCTCACAGGTAAAATTGTGCACATAAGAATTAATACTTGTAGTGGAGAATCTAAAAGAATGGATTAATCATATGTTCACATATACATGACAATAGTCGCATATTTTGATATATCAAAGAGGTTGGCATAATTTTGTTTTAGCATGGTAGAAAATGTTTATGATCAGTATATTTTCCTATTCATTCATTGTTGACTAACATTTAGCTAAAGTATCGTGATACAATCAAAGTGCTCTTAATTGTAAAGGACCATAATCCATTTACGATCAGAGTTAATTATATTTGTACTAAAGGCGAGGATGAACTTAATTTTTAGTTACAGTGATGGATGCATTGTTAGAAGTTAACATGTATCTCTTCAATTTTATTGTCATGAATGATTGTCATCAATGGAATACAAATGTTATGTTCATCCATTTATATATAGGGTAAACCTGACCATACTCAACTAAGTTACATGTAGACATACAAGATACATACATATAGAGAGAGAACTAAGCATATATAATATACATAGTAATATGGATTGAAGTCGGTATTTAATTCTAAATATTTATATTATTAAAGTGGGATGGAAGTAGGAATAGATGTTCACTTGAAAAGAAGGTTACTAACTGCACTAATAATTAGATAGAAGGATCATTGTCTAAGGTTTCCATTGATCATACTGTCGAAAACGTATGGTCAAATGTTTGTCAACTAATTATATCTTATGATAAGTTAATACTATAAAATGATTAAACATTGAGTAGTTCATAGAAACTGTAGAAAATCATAATAATACATGCATGGACACGATTATGTATTTGTAGTCCAATATTATTGGGATAAGTTTTATTAACTTTACCGTTACAATTTGTATATAATCTTTCTTTTTCACTTGGTATAGCTCTCAGAATACATGAATGAGTTAGCAAAGTAGGTTTAGTAGAACTATACACACTGAAAGATTTGCGACTTTTATTCCTCTTGCTTTTATTCCAATATCTTTGGGCGACATAGAATTTTGGATTAAAGACTCATGTAGCTTGGATAAACGTTGGTTAACTGCTTTAATGTGTTCTTTATTTTTATCTTTGATCATAAAAGTTTACTGGTTTTTGTTTGTTTAATAAAAGGGCAATCCTTAAATTAAGGAAACAATGTAGCTGACCAATGGTTTTAAGGTTGGTACCCTGCGTTATAGGTGGGACAAGGATTTGGAGTGGGAGAAAGGGATGGATCTATACGAGAGTATGGTGAGGATAGGGAAGAAGGCAAAAGAAGAATGGGGTTATTAAGGCAGTTCTATGGTCTCAAGGGGAGGGCGATACTTCGGCGAAGGAGGATGCAGTGTTGTATAAGGGAAGGATGGAGCGGTTGGTCGAAGATTTGAAGGCTGATCTTCAGGAGCCACATCTTCTTATCATTCAAGTAACCATCAAGAGATTTCTTTTTCCTTGAATATTGAAGCCAGCTGTGTTATATGGTTATTGCTTAGAATAAGCTAGATTTATCATTGTTTTTTAACCATAATGGTGAGTTAGGCTTAAACAGTAACTTTAAACTTGTGTTATGGAAGAGGATATAAATCATGTTTATTTTTCAAAAGCATGGGTTAGAGAGTTCAGAACATTAAGATTTGGTAGATTTTTAACTTTGATATGATATTGTGTACACAGTGATTTTAACAATGAATAAGATTTTACACTACAAGAGGTTTCTAAAGCTAGTTATTGTTACCTGATATATTAAATAGGCGTCTAAGTGGTTTGTGTTCAAGGTTTAAATCTGCAATTAAAACTATTGGATCGTAGAACGACAGTATCTTCAAACTTAATAATAAGGCGACAAATAAATAGCTAATGCTACATTGTTATATGCTCTCTTTAACTATGGAAAAACTATTAAATATACATCTGTTTAAGTGCGAAAATGGTGCGAGACACCCTAAATTAGATGAAGAATTGATATATGCTTCGACTGAACTGAGATGAGAAGTGTACTAAGTTAAATTGCAGTTGTTCTGGCTTGTTGAGATATATGAAGAACTGAATTGCTTTAGCTTTGAAATGAAGTCCATGATTTGAATTAAATGTATTTTGTTTGAACATAAAGCAACCTTGATATGAAGATGTACTGGGTTGACAAACTAACCTGGTATAGTATAACTCTAAATAAGAATGAATACAACAATGACTCGAACATGGAACAATGAAACAAACTATGGTTGTAGCTGGAATATCACATTCAAATTTCGCAGATTCATTCAGAAATCACTTTCCATGGAGGAAGCCATAAAAGCTTCCAAAGGATTCCAAGTCATACCAAATTGTTTGTTTAACTGGAATATCGAGTTTTGGTAGTGCACAGATTGTCACCGACTTTACTAGGAGGTACATAAACACACACACCTCCCCTCTCTCTATTTTTCCCAATACAGGTTCATTTCCCTTCAAGTCTCTCTCTCTCTATTTTTCCCAATACAGGTTGGTTTATTGTGAAGCTTGGTGTTTTGTAGGCTGTTATGGAGTAGTTGTGGATTATAGAGGCTGAAGTCGGTGGTTTGAAATGAAAATGAAAGAGTGGTTGATGCAGGGTGGATTGAATGAGGATAAACAGTTGGGGTAGTTAGTTGTTAATGGAGGCCGGAGTGGGTTCCAGTTGGAGAAGCAGGTTTAAGGTGATGTAGAGGTTGTTGGGGGTGAATTGTGTGATGAAGGCAGAGGGGTTTGGACTTTGTTTGTGGTTGTAGGGTTAGAAGGTTGGTGTGAGTAATTTCAAGGCCGAGGAGAAGTTTGGGTATATGGCAGAGGATGGTTGTGTTGAGAGTGATTTTTGGTGAGTGTTTGGTGTAGCAGAGGGACAGTGGTTATGGAGGAGGTTGATGGATGGTTCAGGCTGTTGATGATGTTGCAAGGTAGTTCGGTTCGATAGTGCTGGTTTCGGATTGATGTTTTGGGGGAGGAGAACTTTTGAAGATGGGGTAGCTATGAAGTGAAGTTAGAAATAGTGGGTTGCAGGAGTTTATACTAAAGTGCACAGGGATGCACAATGAATGCTGCAAATGAAGTTGATGAGGTTAGGTTAGCTTCTGATGCCATGGAGGGTGGATATGGATGGCAAGTTTGTGGTTGAATATGTGTGGTTGTTTGGTGAATTTGACAGAGTTGTTGAAGGGTGGATTGGTGGGTGGTTTGTGGCAGTTGCGGGGTGTAGTGGGATATGCTAGAGGTTGAAGGGAAGGAGATGTTGTTTCTGGTCGTGGGAATTTTGTGATGGTTTGGCCAGCAGCATATGTCATTGGAGAATCAAGTTCCAGTAAGTATTATTTTTCAGTACATCGTATCTCAACATTAAGTTTTAGTTCTGTTTATTCGGGTATTAAAAAAAAAATCTGTATCACAACATTTAATTTTTTATCTGCAAAGCCACAACATTTCAGTACATATCCTATATGGTAAACGTGTTTATCTGCAGAGCCACAACAATTGATACACTTGAAACTAAAATTTAAATAAACCATTTTTCCTAAAACTATCTACTCAGATTAATCGTTATGTCATTGCACATGTATTACACAAAGGTAGTTATACAAGAGAGCTAACACAAATAAATGGAAGTAACTGACACTCTAGTTGTTGCCTAATACAGTTACGGCAATGTGAATTTAGGGAATATTTTTGTTTTAGAGAACCCAATTGATAGAAAACGATAAGGATAAAGAAGATTGTACATTTCAATTAGTGGATGGATGCATCATCGATGGATTACGGACGTTCCATATACTTTTTCATATTTTATAAGATTTAACTTGACCATAGTACTGAATACACAATCTGCCCATAGTACTGAATACACAATCTGCACATAGAATGAAATCCAGTCAGACTTCTAACCCAGTTTTGATCTGAATATCTGTGTAAATTGAAAATTGTGTATTCGTTGGGGAACTATATATGATGCATATAAAAATAGAACAATTTTTATTAATATGTGTTAATATAGAATATCGAGTAATAGATTACATGATTTTCATATATACATACACACACACATATATGTACATATATACATACATACATATATATATATATATATATATATATATTGTTGATTGTTAAACTCGTTTGCAGGTAATTAGCTATTTCGAAGCGAAGACTGTCGACAACAAAGAACTATTGGTAATCAAGCAACGAACATGAATTTAATTGTTATATATGTTGTCGTATTTTGTTAGTACCATTTGTGGAAACTTGTCTGTGAATGCTTGTAGTATGTGACTTATTTTGTTGAAAAACTACTATCGAATTAATTATAGATATTATATTTGATTGTGAGATTAACATGTTTTTGCAATTATTTGAATATGATGATCATATGATTGATTGTTTTATATGCTAATTATCTGATATAATTGTTTGTTTGAATATATGAGAATTATGCGATTGATCGTTCGTTTTAATATGAATAGTATATAAGCGATTGTTGGAAATGGTATAAATCATCAACCGTAAATAGTAGCATTTAAAATATGCTACCAAACAACCAATAACTTTCAGTAGCATTTTAGAAATGCTACAGAAATAAATGTAAACTAATATAAAAATTATGCAGTTGCATTTTAAAAACGCTACTGAAAATCAAAAAATGCATATAAACAAAAAATGCAACCAAAAAATGAAGACTTATGGTAGCGTTTATTTAACCCTACAGAAAAAACCTATAGCTGCATTTTTAAGTGACTTTTGGTAGCGTTTTTTAAATCCTACAGAAAATACCTATAGTTGCATTTAAAAGTGACTTTTGGTAGCGTTTACTACAACGCAACAAAAAGTTTTAGACTTTTAGTTGCATGTCGTATAGCAGCGTTCTCTAAAACGCTACCATATGTTATGGTAGCGTTTTTTCAACGCTACCAAAAGTCTTTTCTGGTATAGTGAATCTATTTTAGTTATATTTAATCTATTTTAAATCTATTTAATTATTTTTAACTGTTCAAAATATTTTCTTCCAAATTCCAAACCAAGTAAAATGGATGGGTTTATATTCAAAATTCTCGATTTTTAAAGTGAATATGGTTAAAGATGTCGTAACCTTAGTTGGAATTTAAAAGTTATAACTAATTGAATATGATGATTTTTGGTTAAAGATTTAACCTATTTTGGAAGTATGATTTTTTTTGAAAGAAATTATGATTTTAGAAATGATAATGATTTAAAAGTGGTATAGTTTTGAGAACACGATATTTTAATATAAATTGTGAATTTGACTTTGAAAGAAAATATAATTATCGAACTATGATTTCAAAGACGAATATGATTTCGAAAGTAAGTTATGATTTTGAAAGTGATATGGTTTGAATTGAATATGACATTTTTATATCAATTACGAAATGATTTTGGAAATGTAAAAGAACCATCCGGTGTGTAATAAGAGATTGGTTGTCAAAGAGACCGGGATCAGATGTTGTCATACTCTCTGCCAATACCGAAAACCACTTTGATAACTGTGTACGTAGTGGAGATTCCAAAATGAAGTAGGATGGTGGCAACAATCCTAAAGGTATATTTACGTGGACCTAAATCTCGTGGGTTAGCATAAGGTGGCTAAAACTGGAGCAATTGACGGGCCAAGTGGGGTAGCTCCTCCGATCGGGCACACTCCATCGATTCTATATTTCGACATTGTGATTTATTTGGTGGCCACCCTTCGATTTTTACCCGGGATGGTGTTTCGAATTGGGCGGTAGTTGCGGCTATGTGTTACCAAAAGTCCGAAAGTGTAACTGGTATATCTACTCTGGCATTGCCTAGTTGCGCCGTGTTACCTGCCCTAGCGCGCCTTCTACGAGTTTGTTTTGTACCATACCTATAGAGTGCCCTTTGACGACATCCAGTACGGTTGGAATTATGGTACTGTATAGACTATGGAAATATATAAAATGTGTTAAGGTGGAAAATGTAAAGCCTTAACGCTACTTTAATACCTTTACTTTACTGTAGACATATTATAATAGTGTATTGTACTACATAGTAGATAGCTTAACGGATCCGAGATGTTTATCCCGAACATCTCTTAAGTTACTGCACTCACGTTATACACTGGATAGGAGACATCAAACCATGTAAACATCTCTGTCGCCATCACACGCATATTTACCGTTGATTTAACTTACATAAGATCTTTTAGTTCTGACTCGAGTATTTTGTCTTTTCAATTCGCTCGGATCAGCCTGAGCATTTAGGATTTGAAGACTTATTCCGAAGGACGAAGACAAAGATTTGTACTATGACTATTTACTATATTATTCCATTGCATCATACTGTTCCGCTGCATTATTATTTATTTATCTCTGATATGTGTAGCCTTATACTGTGTTGTATAAGTATAATCAGATGTTTTTTGTAAACAGCTTCATGAACTGTTATTTGATTATTATATTTTGTTATTCCGCTGTGAGATTCTGTTTTGTTTTATTTCTTTATCTTTTTCTTATTCACCCCAATAAAAATTCGTCCTTCTATATGGTTTGGGTCGGCACGTGTGTCTGCTTAAAGCGTCCAAAAAGTGGAATGTTACAGTTGGTATCAAAACCAAGTTTAGCGATAACCTGAACTCCGTGGGGTCTGACTCATATTAAATAGGGAAGTAATACCCTATGATGAGTCGTTGAGAGTATATATATGAGAGAGCGTATTTGTTAGTGTTATAAAAGGGTTTTTATATTGTGTTAATTTTTTTCCATTTTGTATCTATAAATTCTGGTTGGTGCGTAGGATGCTATGACATCGATAAGGATTTCTAAACACTTAATAGGACAGATCGACACAATATATGTTTTGAAATATAGGTAAATGAAATAATTTTGCCTATTCTATATTTTTATATTAAAAATAATGATTTATAAATGATATATTTTGGTTGTAATATATTTGTTTGCTAGGATAGTGAAATTTATAAATGATTGGAAATAAGATTTGAAAATGAAATAAAGAATAAGTTGGAAATTTTAGAACTTAAGTTCTAGGGGTTTGAAAACTTCTATCGAATGATTTTGGAATAGAATAATAATATTATTAGAAGTATTTTCTGGTATAAGTATTTCAATACAATTTGAAAGAATTGTTTTAAAGAAAATTTTGGAAGGAAATAAGTTATGTACTCCTCTCCCTGTCGTTGGAAAATAATTTCGGTGATGAGTGCACGCATCATCGACATTCATTTTCGAGTTTCTAAGTGGGAAGGCCACTGTAGTAGTTTTACTGCAGATTTATTTTGATAAACAAAAATAAATTTTAAATTATTTTAAATATAATTGGATATATAAGTTGTAAGTATATAAATTTATCTATTATTTTTAAAATGATTTGAAATGGGACCCGGTATTTAGTTCTGAAGTTTCTGTTAATTTATAGTTTCAATTATTGTAGTAAAATGGAATGTAACTAATTAATAATTGGAACTTCTAAATGAAATAAGAGATTAAATGATAGGTTATAAATGAAATTACAAGAAAGTTAAAATTTGTAACCTATAAAACAAAGGATATGATTATTGAACACCAAATTAATTAAAAGAAATGAAAAAAACCTGTATAACTTTCAATTGCATCCTTAAAGCATATATATATAACTTACAAATATTAAAAGTTGTAATGTTTAATAAGAAAATGTAAAGGATATTATACAAGTAAAATTTAAAGTGATGAAAGTATTCAATGAAATTCTTTTATAAATAAGAATTTGGTATTATAGTTGTTAAAAACTTAAGTTATAATTGAAATGCTAGTGTAATAAAAGGTGATAGAAAGTAAGTGTTGTAAGTAAACAATTATAAACTTTAGTAAATGAATGGAAATGCTAAGCAATTGAATGGAACATGAATCCTATTAATAAATGAATGTAAATAAATGAAATTAAGTAATGAATGAATGTAAAGTAATAAAAAGAAATTTACATGATATGAATAAATAAAAATGAATTTTTGCAAGTAATAAATGAAAATAAGTGCTGAATGAATAAATGGGAATAAAAAATTGTAAGGAATAAATGTTAAATTAAAGAAAGTAATCACTGAATGAAGAAAGAAAAATGAATGAACAACAAATCTTGCGAAAAGAAAGTAATAAGAATAAACTTAAATACTGTCATAATCTGTTGTTTGTTTCGTTTATAGATTTTTTGGGAAATTATACTTAAGTGTTTGAATGTATGAATAATTTATTGATTTTTATCTAAAACTATTGAGTAAATGGTATACTTAGTATTTATTTGTCATTTTATGCGATTAAAAGTGCTTAACTCGAACAAACTATTTGTTTTGATTAATATGGATGGATAATGGATTTATATTGATTTCATATGATGATTGTATGCTGTGTTTGCGGGAGCTTGTTGTTTTATATTGATTGGATTGTTAGTGGTTGAATTAACTTTAAATATTTCATTTTATATAATTATTAACTCCTTTTGGATTATATAAGTGAAATACAAGTTATGGAAGCAATTGCTACTGCTTTTGGTTTTATAAAATAAGCGTTATTTGCCCGAAAAATAGGTATGTTTTCGGATTACGGTTTTCTAGCGATATTATATTGTTTTTCCGTGTGGGATATATTATTTTGCAAAATATTTGATATATATGATTATTATTGATATTATTATTTCTCCCGAGCCTCTCCGTATAAAGGAGACTCTGTCGAAATTTTGTGTAAATTTTGGACTTAGAAAATTTTATAAAGTGTTTTCCAAACTTTATTAATTTGAGTATAAAATGATTTAAGTGTTATAAATTGATATATTTTATTTAAATTATTTGATTTTGTAAATTAATTCTTGTAACTTTAATATTTTTTCAACAAGATATATATATATATATATATATATATTAATTTCTTCTTTTTTCTTCTTTTTTCTTTTCGGAGACAAGAAGTTTTGAGTAGGGGAGAGTATAACGACCCATAATTTTCAATAATTAAAAATTGTCAATTTAGTAAAGTTTTGTAGTTAATGTTGAAATAAATAAAAATTTGTGAGTTATTAATGAAACAATATTTAGAATGAATGGCAACAATGTCAATTTAAGTTAATTATTGATAAATTGAATGAATTCCAATTCATTGAAATAATATATATACTTGGCTATAAATTGAATATGAGGAAATCAACTGGAAATATTGAATGATCAATGAAATAATACATATTAAATGATAATTGAATAAAATTGGTGTTATGTAAGTATTTATAACCTTTGTTTGAAAGTAATAAACTTATAGTGTAATTAAAAGTTAATAGTAACAATTATTATATGTTACCTATTTATTTAGCCTGTTCGTCTAAATTGGAAATCAATTCCAGTGATTATAATTCAATATTATGTTAATGTAAATTAAATTAATATTCGAAAATAATGTTAATTTTTTTCATAATATTATAATTGGTTGAATAAAAAGAATGGAATTCAAGATTTCTAATTTATTGGAATTTAAATGTAATAATTGGGTAAATTACAATTAAATGAAATTTAATATTTAAATATTACGTAAACAGAAATTAAGATGAAATTGAGAAATAATAATGTACCAAGATATAAACCAATGTTAGTTATATCCTTATTATAATAGAAGACTTGAATAACAAGGTTTAAAAACTTAATAAATGGATTTTGGAATTTTAATTTATAGTTCTGAATTTAATGAAATTAAAATATAACACTGAAATTGATGAGTCGATCAACTTTAAATTGACATCTATTTTTTTTTAAATTATTATAAATGATTACGAAACCAAAAATGATAGAAGTTGTAAATTATAAAAAAATTAAACTAAAAAAGTGATTAATTAATTTAATATTTATTTAATTAATGGGAAAATAGCCATTTCGGCCACTGACTCGGATTTCGACGAAACTAGTTTCATCGGATCTGTAATAATGAATTATTGTAGAAGTTTAAGTTTCGTAACGACCGGGCCTGTCGTTTGATCATACAGGATCGAAACGCCTAGAAATAAATTCAATTGAAATCAATTTGAAATAAGCTGATTTTATCATAACTTCTCCATACAATGGAATTAGGACTTGAAACCAGTTCCATTGAATTTAAAATATTTGAAAACATCTATTTTGATATATATATATATATATATATATATATAGAGAGAGAGAGAGAGAGAGGTTGACCTTTTTTTGTTCCGGAGGCAGAATGGGCTTTACGGGTCGTTTATCATTCCAACCCAAATCAAATCCGATCCGTTATTTCTATTTTCTAACCTACCTATAAATATCTTTTTATAAACCCTAGTCACTACTTACTTTCATTTTTCTGAATGTACAATTCAGCTGTCTCTCCTTCTCAATAGCAAACAAACAAATTCTCAATTCCAAATCCAATTGCAATTCAAAATCAAATCAAAAGTTCAAACTCCTCAAACACTGCCAAACCATATACCAATTCAAAGCTCTCGACGAGCGCAGTTTACTGGTGGTATTCGTTTTTCGATTCTGATCATCGTTTGCCCATAATTCGCAAATAAATTCTGGCCGTTCGTATTGGATTTTGGATGATCCAACGGTGGATCGGCGACGGTGGGGCGATCGGCTAGTGATGTTGGGAAGAGCGCACGAAGCAGTCTTTGTGGTGATGCACGTTGGTCGATATGGTCAGCGGTTTTTCTAGAATTCGCCAGTATAGAGTGAAAGCAGCGGCGGAGCTAGGGACGACCGGAGGAGGCCGCGAGATGGTCGTAGTTGCGGCCTGAGATAGGGAGACCGACGGTGTTCTTCGATCTAACTGTAGGCCATCGCTGGCG
The DNA here is from genome assembly GCA_030765085.1 of Allium cepa. NCBI lineage: Eukaryota > Viridiplantae > Streptophyta > Magnoliopsida > Asparagales > Amaryllidaceae > Allium > Allium cepa. Next base: position 116,758,565 of record CM060931.1, read on the forward strand.
ATGCAATGGTCGGTCAACGACATTCAAGAGTGGTGGCTCTGAGATATTCGAAATCGCGTACGCATTAGCATTTACGTCTTCTCAGGTGACGTGGCAAATCTAATTGTTTTGTTTTTTTATTTTAATTTCTAAATATTCTAACGCGTACAACTTTCGCATACGAGGTTCGTTTCACACACGGTTTGATCCGGCGGGATCGTATTGGAATTTCGAACATTTAGACGAATTCTGAGACTATTGGAATTTTGGGTTTAAATTGGATTTAAATTCAAAGGTGAGTGTTTTAACCCACTCACAACTTCTAAAATTTCTTATATTTGTTAAATTTAATTTGTGATGTGATTAAAAATTTATTTATGACTGTTTGGTATATTTTAAATCATCATCACAGTTAATTTGAATTTATTTGCATTAAATCGTTATTTAATTTATTATTGAATATAAATTGCCAGTTAAATGCCTGTAATTGATTATCAGTTCTATATTGATATTTGTTGATTGATTTAGATGATGATTGCGATAGATGTTGATTGTTGATATTGGATAAATGGATGTTGTATTTTATATCGTTATAAGCTGCAAATTCATTATGGATTTTTTTTAATTCGGGATTGCAGTTTGAAATGATATATAACCGTAAAAATGTTTAAATTGCGGATTGAAATGATAAATATTCGTATCACTTGACCCTAGGGTAGAAAATTATATACGAACGCCAGATTGGTTAAATTTAATGATTTTAAAATCCTTGATTTTTGAATGTAATCAAATGATATTTTTAAATGAAATTTGATTTATATAAATTGAAGTATTATTGGAAAATCAATTTTTGCGTTGAAATGCGAATTGGTTTAAAAGGAATTTCTTTAAGAAATTAAATTGGAAGTTATTTTTCATAAATGAAATTCTATCAAAATTGAGTTATTGAATTTGTTTGAAAATAACTTTGAAATATTTTTAAATTGGAGTAATCTGTATTGATATTTTGAACATGGATTGAAAGGATATGAAATTCGATAGATTATTGAAATATGATTTGTCGATTGGGAAATTTGAAATGGTCCAAATATGTTGAAATGAAATGAACAGTTAAATTTGATATTAACTTCAAACTCATATTTTAATATAAACTGTTTTAAAATTATATTATTTTAAAATTTCTAATCATTAAGATTTTCAAATTTATTAAACTATTTAACTAATATTAACTATATGAATTATTTTAATCTATTTTAAACCAATTTAATCTATTTTAAACTAATTAAATTATTTTAATTTATTTTAAATCTAATTAATCTATTTTAGAGGTATTTAATCTATTTTAGTTATATTTAATATATTTTAAATATATATTAATTATTTATAACTATTTAAACTATTTTCTTCCAAATTCCAAACCAAGTAAAATGGATGGGTTTATATTCAAAATTCTCGATTTTCAAAGTGAATAAGGTTAACGATGTCATAATCTAATTTAGGATTTAAAAGTTGTAACTAATTGAATATGATGATTTTGGAGTAAAGATTTAACCTATTTTTGAAGTATGATTTTTTTTGAAAGAAATTATGATTTTGGAAACGATAATGATTTGAAAGTGGTATAGTTTCGGGAACACGATATTTTGATATAAATTGTGAATTTGACTTTGAAAGGAAATATAATTATCGAACTACGATTTCAGAGGCGAATATGATTTCGAAATTAATGATTTTCGAAAGTGATATGGTTTGATTGAATATGATATTTTGATATCAATTATGAAATAATTTTGGAAATTTAAAAGATCCATCCAGTGTGTAATAAGCGATTGGTTGTTAAAGAGACCGAGATCGGATGTTGTCATACTCTCTGCCAATACCGAAAACCATTTTGACAACTGTGTACGTGGTGGAAATTCCAGAATGAGGTAGGGTGGTGGCGACGATCCTAAAGTTATATTTACATAGACCTAACTCTCATGAGTTAGCATAAGGTGGATAAAACCGGAGCAATTGATGGGCCAAGTGAGTCAGCTCCTCCGATCGGGCACACTCCGTCGATTCTATATTCTGACATTGTGATTTATTTGGTGGCCACCCTTCGATTTTTACTCGGGAGTGTGTTTCGAGTTGGGTAGTAGTTGCGGCTATGCGTTACCAATAGTCCGAAAGTGTAATTGGTATATCTACCCCGGCATTGCCTAGTTGTGTTGTGTCACCTACCCTAGCGTGCCTTCTACGAGTTTGTTTTGTACCATAACTATGGAGTGCCCTGTGACGACATCCAGTACGGATGAGTTTACGGTACTGTATAGACTATTAGAATATATAAAATGTGTTAAGGTGGAAAATGTAAAGCCTTAGCTCTACTTTAATACCTTTACTTTACTGTAGACATATTATAATAGCGTATTGTACTTCATAGTAGATAGTTTAACGGATGCTTAGGAGATGTGAATCCCGAACATCTCTTAAGTTACTGTATTCACGTTAGACACAGGATTTGAGACGTCAAACCCCATAAACATCTCTGACGCCGTCACATGCATATTTACCGTTGATTTAACTTAAATAAGATCTTTTAGTTCTGACTCGAGTGTTTTGTCTTTTCTATTCGCTTGAGTCAGCTTGAGCATTTTAGGATTTTAAGACTTATTCCGAAGGATGAAGATGAAGATTTGTACTACTACTATTTACTATATTATTCCACTGCATCATACTTTTATGTTGCATTATTATTTATTTATCTCTGATATGTGTAACCCTGATATTGTGTTGTATAAGTATAATCAAATATATTTTTCGTAAACAGCTTCATGAACTGTTATTTGATTATTATATTTTATCATTCCGTTGTGAGATTCTGTTTTGTTTTATTTCTTTCTCTTTTTCTTATAACAATCCGTCTTTCTATATGGTTCGAGTCGGCACGTGTGTCTGCTTAAAGCGTCCAAAAAGCCAGGATGTTATACAAATGAGGAACCATAACAACTTATCATTGCTTAATATTAATTATTTCTCAAATTATATTTCCACTTTTCAAATTCAAGAATTGTAAAACGCCAATCTCCTAAAATTAATATGTGTTTATAGACCATATTTACATAAAATGCTTCTTATTCACAAAATAAATTATCCAAAATTCATTAACATAAACTAATTAAATAAATGAATTATATTTTTATTTCAACTTCCTTTAAATTAAAATAAAATATGGATGTGAAATAATTTGAGGATTTCCCTAAAAATATTATAACCTTTTATAATTAAAAAATGTTCTAACACAAATTTTTATTTATTAAAGGGTTATTTTCTATCCAAATGAGAAGCCATAACAACTTATCATTGTTTAATCTCAATTCTTTTTCAAATTAAATTTCCACTTTTGTAATTCAAGAATTGTAAAATGCCTACTCCTAAAACTAGGTTGTGTTTATAAACCATATTTACATGAAATGCTTCTTATTCACAAAATAAATTATCTAAAATTTGGCAACCTAAACTAATTAAATAAAAGAATTATGTTTTTATTTCAACTTCCTTTAGATTAGTACTCATAAGTATATATTTTATCATCCCTTCAGATCATAATGGGTTAAACATAACTAATCAAAAGCAACATATAATATTCATTTAAGCATGCATCTCATAGATGAATATATACAATTTTCAATTACAAATAATATAAAGCCAATGCTTTATTTTTTGGCAAAGCCAGAGGGGTTAAATAGACCCCTACCATATATTAGAAAAAGGAATTACAATGATCCATAGCTTTCGATCAGATCATACAATATTGTACAAAACTAAGAAAACAAAAATACAATTACAGACCAAAAACAAGAAAGATAGAATTGACCAATACATGTTTAGAAGATGATATACCTTCAAACACCCTATTATTCCTTTCCATTCGTATAACAGTTAAAGTCCTTTCCAAAGCCCATAGCAGCAAAGAATATAGGCGATTTCCATTTTGTTGCTTTAAAAATGGTGAACCATTCCATTAATGAGTTTCTTAAGGGACTATGTAATCTTAACTTCTCCAAAATGCTTTCCCACATATAAAGGGAGAAATCGCACTCAAAGAATAAATGGGAAATAGTCTCCTTAGAATTATGACAGATAAAACACCTATCATAAATAATAATACACTTCTCCTTCAACTTATTAAGAGTATGTAAACCATTTTTAACAATCTTCCAAAGAAGTAAATTTTCTTTAGGAACGGAACCCGAGTTCCATATCCTAGTGTGCCAAGGAAACAATATGAACTGAGAGAGATCTACCAAACTGTTACAGACTAATGCAATCTTATGAGGCTTACCATTCCAGAGAGCATGAAAATTAATATTAGAAAATGATTTCACTTGAATATTACTCCAGCAGGCATGAACATAGGAAGAACTAGAGACAGGAAGCAGTAAGGTTCCATTTGACCAAATTGAATTAACAGTAGCATATTCAGTAATACCCGTCATAACTCTAAGGTTGTAGCTAATAATATCAGCCAAATTGATTCCCTGATCAGTCCAAGGATCGAACCAAAAGAAATTTGATTCATATACTGAAGACCATTCTGAAAAATATGAATACAGTCCTTCCTGAAATGAAGTAAATTCCTCCACGACCAGCTACAATCGGCTGGAATATCAATTGTCCAGAAATGTTTGTCTTTAATTAAATTCTTGCTTACCCATAAAGCTCATAAGTTGTTTTCAAATTTATAAAGCTTATATATTCTATTAGATATAACAACTTTATTCCATTTTCTAATATTCATAATACCCAGATCATCATATTTACATGGGCATCCAGTCTTTTTGAAAGCAATAGGAATTAACTTTCTGAAATGGATTACCATGCCAAAGAAAGTGGTTCAGAGAGTTGATCACGGATACAAGCTTGGTAGGCAGAATGAATATTCTAGCATAATATTGGCATATGGAAGTGGAAATGGATTTGACTATGGCAAGTCTACCAGCCATTGAACATTTAGAGATAATAGGATGAAATTTTTGCAATACTCTTTTCATGAAGCTTGAGAAATTGGCTGGTCTTGACTTTAGAGGAAAACATTAAAGCACCCAGCTAGTCTTCATTGTAATCTATAGGATTAAGGCCAAACAAATAATAGATTATATATTTTTCAGATTCAAAGATGCTAACTATCCTAATTTTTGATTTAATTTTGTTTATGGTAAGACCAGTCAGAACTCTGAAATCCTTAAGAATATCCAAAACACCATTTATTGATTTAGAAGCAGGCTTTGTAAAAAGAAGCAGATCATCTGCAATCTGCAGAGTTGATATATCAAAGTGTTTGCATCGAGGATGATACTCAAGTAGCTTCAAAGACAAGTATTTTGTAATAAGAGTTGTGAATAACTCCATAACACAAACAAAAAGGTAAGGAAACATGGGGTCACCTTGCCTTATTCCCCTTTAGCTTGAAAGTAACCAAATAAATTGCCATTGTAATCTAAGGAGTATTGGATAGTGGAAACACATGTCTAGATCTAGGATAAGAATGGGATTGGGAAATTCATCTTAAGGAGAACATATATAACTGACTTCCATTGTAACGTATCATAAGCTTTTTGAATGTCAAGCTTCAATGCACACCTTTTTGAAACATTCTGCCTATTATATCCTTTAAACAATTCAGAGGATAGTAGAATGTTATCAGTGATATCTCTGGAATGAAGAAAAGCACTTTGATTGGTAGAAATAATATCAGCAAGCACTGTCTTCATCCTAGCTGCCATGATCTTGGAAATGTATTTGTATATCACATTGCAGCAGGCAATGGGTCTGAATTGTGTTACAAAAGAAGGTTGGTCAGGCTTGGGAATAAGAGCAATTTTAGTGGCATCAATACCAGATAGCAATCTATTGTGTTTGAAGAAATTTTTAATGGCCTTTATCACATCAGTTCCAACCACACTCCAGGCTATTTTATAAAAATGAGCATTAAAGCCATCAGGACCAGGAGAGCCTGTAGAGTTCATAGGAAATATGTTGTCTTTAATCTCGTCGGAAATTATCTCCTGAATAAGATAATCATGTGAATGGGTTGAGAGGGATGGAAGTTGAATGTTATTAAATAATTTCCTATGTATAACTGGGTTATTGGGGAAAGGTAGGAGATCCTGAAAATCATCTAGAAAGGCATTTTGAATTGCATCAGGAGAAGAACAAAGACCGCCATTTTTATCTAAGATATTGGAAATATTTGCAGAAGATTGTCTGATCCTTAGAGATTCATGGAAAATGGCCGAGTTTTTGTCTCCATGAAGAAACCACTTAATTTTAGCCTTTTGTTTTTCCTTATTATTTTCTTCCACAAGAGCTTTAGTAAGTTGTTTGTTTAGAGATTGCTCTTGAGACACAAGGTTGGCAAGCACTGTATTATCAATACAGACCGGAATACCTCTTTGCACCTGAAATAAACTATCACGAACAGAATGAGATAAACTGCTACCATTTCCAAAAGTGTCATTAGCCCAAGGTTTGAGAGTTTCTTTTAAATGCCTAAGCTTTGCCAGCAAAATATACATAGGATGCCATAAACATTTAAAGTCCAACAGTTTGTAACAATTTTCATGAAATCTTGATGCTTTGTCCAATTATTAAAAAATGAAAATGAGGATTGTCTTCTCACATAAGCCTTTCCCCAATTCTAAAATTAAGGGAGAGTGGTTAGAAAGGGATAGTGGAGGGATGATGGTGTTCAGGTTAGGCCAGGCAAGCATAGAGGAAAATTTTTGGTAGGATTTGTCAAGTTTATAAAAAGTTAGTTTGCCTGATTTGCTGGAATTATTCCAAGTAAAGAAGCATCCATTAGCGGTGATAGGGAGGAGGTTAGAATCATATATAGCTTTATTGAGGGGCCTAGTTTGTTGATAGGTAAGAGGAACTCACAACTTTTATCAGTGGATAGATGCATACAATTCCAATCTCCCATACAAAGCGATGGAGAATTAGAAGGTTGAAGAGAGGGGAGGGTACCAAGAAGATGTTGTTTATGCAAGCAACTGTTTTCAGCATAAATAAAGGTCATAAAAAAGCTGGATGAAGAAGGGATATGAGTAATTTGAGTGTGAATGAATTGTCTATGAACACAAAGGGGGGAGATAGAGAAGATAATAGGATTCCAGAGTATAAGGAGCCTGCCAAATGGGGCTTGAGAAAGATTATGGATAAATTTCCAGCTACTGTTAATAGTTTGGGAAGCCTTGATAGTGTTGGCATGATTTAATTTCATTTCAGCAATTGCCATGATTTGAATTTTGAAAGTTGATATGAAGTTTCTAATTTCAAGTTGTTTTGATAAGAAGTTAGCACCCCTAATATTCCAGAATCCAATTCTATCAATCATAAAAAGGACTGGGTATAAGCTCTGTTTTTAACTCCAGAGGAAGAAATATTGAGGTCTGTTGAAGGTGGCATTAATGGATTAGTTTGATTAATGGAGTAATGAATACCCATATCTAAATTGGTTAAGGATTTCTTATGTTTAAAAAACTTCTTTGGCCTTCCCCTTTTGTTTTTGGTGGAAGAACCAGAGAATTCAGGCAGTGACTGATTGTTGGTTGAAGGAGAGAGATTGATGGAATGATCAGGGATGATGTCACTGAAAACTTGAACTGGAAGAGATATAGATGAATAGGGAGAAGAGGACTTATCAGGGGGTTTTGATTGAGGGATTGGGCTAGAATTTGATTGGAAGGGTGCATAACCGTGTGCATGTCACTGTGCATGTTCAAATTATTGGTATTGAGTATTTCAAGGGAAGAAACATGCGGATTGCCTTTTGTAATGTCTGAATGATCACTCTGAGCCATAATGTCTTCAAAGTTTTCTTCAGCATCTTCATTTAAGTTCTGAAGCGCTGAAAAGTTGTTATGAGTACTCACACCATCGTTGCAAGATGACTTGGGCAAAGGGTTAACCAAATCAGGGCATGGTTCAGGTTGGATGTTGGATATAGAAATTGAATCAGACATTATTTCAAGGGACTCTGTGATAGTTCCTACATTACTCGAAGGAACCAAGACTGGATCACCAGGGAGACCCAAATTAGGTTGGTTAATGATTGTAAACTCATCCACCAAAACAGTTTCTGCATTTCTCGAAGCAACCTTGCCAGGAACACCAAGGAGACCCGAAGTCGATTGAATACCATCATCAACAGTCTTCAAAGGAGCAATGTTAGAGGCTACAAGTTGACCCATAGTAGAATGATTAACTTTATCAACACTGTGGACTACCTTATTCACTTTATCATCCTTGTTTATCTTTCTCCATAGTTTCTGAATTGGTTTTAGTTTTCTTTCACCTTTAAACAAGAGGCTTTTCTTCTCATTTCTAACTGGTCCAGCCTTGGTAGCATTACTAACACCTTCTACAACTTGATTCTTGACTTCCTTATTGTCCTTGAGCTCATTATTATCAAACCAATAACTTTTTCACAACTAACAGTTGCATGGCCAAATATTTTGCAATGTGTACAAATTAGAGGTTTCCATGTGTATTCAATTAAAATATCCAGACATGAACCATCTCCCACAGCTAGACTGTTAGGAATTCTTTAACAGGAGAGATCTCAACTAGACATTTCACATACTCGAATCTTTTGAGTCTTTCAGTATTTTCATCAAAGCACATTAATCTTCGTAGATGGCACGCCAACCAATTAATACCAAGAAGAGTCCACGTTAATATCGAAATTCTATGGAGGTGAACCCATATCGAGACTGTTCTAATCGTCGTTTGAGTAGAAGCAAGAGTAGGGTTCCATTTCGAAATAATAAACATTTCACCACGAATGAAAAGTGGATCCTTCTTTAGAACTTGAAACGTGTCTTCTTCATTAGAAAATTTTAAGTAATAGTCGAGTTTATCAAAATATAACTCAAAGGAGCCTTTAAGCTTCCAAACTTTGTCGAGAAGGGCTTTAACAGCCATAAAATTAACTGTTCCGGCTAGGAAAAAATCCTACCAAACAATCAGACCATGATTTTGTGCCTTCATTGATAATTTCATTGGGAGGAGATAAGGGAGAGCCCGAGTACTAAATATCAAAGCGGATAGGTACATATGATCCTGTATTCCTGGGTTTATCAGTGAAAAGAGATGACCAAGAGGATGAGGTAGCAGAAAGAATAGGAGAGGCAGAAGAAGGTGGAGGTAGAGGAATAAGGGGTGGAAAAGGATCAACAGTAGGAGGAGAGGAGGAAGAAAAAGAAAGGGACACTATGGTAGGGTCCATTGGTCGATGGGGTGGAACAGGAGGGGGAGGTCGGTCAGAGGAGGGAGCAGGTTGAATGAAAGGCGGAGAATGGGCAGGGACAGGGAGAGGTACAGGTAAGGTTAGGCCATCTCCAATCGTTCAAATATTTGCTGAATTTGCCCAAAAAAAATTTCAGTCGTTCAATTCAACGGTAATATTAAGCTTAACGTTCAGGATCCTGAACGGGGCTTGGACGCCCATAAAATGGGCGCCAGGGCTTGGGCGCCCATTAAATGGGCGCCCAACCCCTCCCCCAAAAATTCCTCCTCTCCCAGCCATATTTCCCCCTAACGGATATAAACGGTCACATTTCAAATTACAACGGTTATAAACGGTCATATTTCAATTACAACGGCTATAAACGGTCATATTTATGATTTCACTACATATATCACAATGTTATCCAGATTGTAATACACACATCTCTTCTTCTATTACAATTTTATTCTCAATTCCTTAATATTGAAAGTATGTCTCATCCGTTTCAATCATATACCGAAGCGATGAATATGGATAGCTGGGATTTAGATTCTCAACCCTTTCAAAATGGAATTCCCCAAACCGCCCCCCCTCTATCGTTCCATTCTTCTGCTCCATGGTCTGGCGATGAAGATAAGGATTTGTGTTATATTTATTGTCATTTTTCTAACGACTCGGTAAAGGGGAACGACCAAAGTGGAGAGGCGTTTTGGGAAAAAGTCATGAGTGCGTACAATAAAAAACATGTTGAAAAGACGAGATCAATGTCTGCAATCACGGGTCGTTTTGGGAAGATTAATCGACAAACACAATTCTACGAGTCGCAGATCCACAAAATAAGAACAGCAAATCCAAGTGGAATGGGTGGCGAAGCTGAATTGGTAGCGTTTTGTAAAATCACATTTTTAATTTACATTCATTTCTAATCACTTTGTTAATATTTGATTTTGTTTTTCTGTTTTTGTAGAAGAGAATGGCGAACGATCAGTTCTTGAAATTATTTCCAAGAGAAAATGGTACAAAGAAACCCCACTACTATCAGTTTGCAAACTGCTATGACTTGCTTGTTAGTCAACAAAAATGGAACTCAAACACCGCAAAAGGCTTAAGAGATGTGCAGACGAAGTCAAAGGGGAAGAAAAAAGCAAGTAGATCTACTTACAATTCTAGCCCAGGCAATTCTTCTCATATGGCCTCAAATGAATGCCAAGATATCGAAGACGAAGAAGTAGTTCCCGCATTTGATGAGGACGCTAGACCGATGGGTCAACGAGCAGCTAAGAAGAAAATTGCTGTTCAATCTCAAATCGATTCTCGTTTAGCCCTAATGCATGAAAAACATGCGAGAGAAAATGCAGAACGTCAAAAAGGAAGCGCAGAAAAGCTTGTCGTGTTAAAAGAATTGACTGAGATTGAGAAGGGTCGTTTTGAGCTAGAGCGGCAACGCCAAGAGACCATAGTAATGGAAAAGGATGTCACCGGAATGGATCCAATTACATTGCAATATTGGATGGAGTACAAACAGCGCATTGTTGAGAGTAGATCTGGAACAAAACATATGTAGTTGACGTATTAATTTGATATTTCTAGTTATTGCAGTTTACATTTCCATGTACCTTCAGTTCATTTAGGTAATCAAGTGTTATTTTCGGTTTAACAATATTTAATGGTTTATCATTTTTTCGATGCATTGTGTATATGCCCGTAGTAGATTTACTTCATCAAACATAAATGACATTACAAACATAATAATTGAAGCATTACACGCTTCGTTAGAGAAATAAAAAAGGCAAACATATGTAATTAAACAAAGATCCACCATCTTCAACTACTGATTTCCATGAGAATTCCAAATATTCTCCATTAAATCCCTTTGGAGTCTATTATGAATAGCTGCATTACGATATACCTCATGATGATCGTTATGAATTGCGTACTGTTCTTCATTTCGTAACGTGGTTGTGCGAAACAATTCGGGTGGTTGTCTTGCCCCTTCATACTCGAAATCAGGATAATCCATACCGCGTTCATCTTCAATGATCATGTTATGGAGAATTATACAACAGATCATAATTGTAGCCATTTTTGATCTTTTCCATAATCTACATGGATTGCTTACCATTGCAAATCTTGCTTGAAGGACCCCAAACGCCCTTTCTACGTCCTTCCTTTGTCCTTCGTGCATCGCAGCAAATTGTTTCTGTTTTGCCGTCATTGGGTTTGCAAATGTCTTCACAATCGTACTCCATTTGGGATATATTCCATCTCCTAAATAGTATCCATGGTCATATGTGTTCTGACCAAGAGTAAATGATACGGGAGTTGACTTACCTTGCGCCAAATCATTGAACAAATGAGATCGTTCGACAACGTTTAAGTCATTAAGAGAACCTGGCATTCCAAAGAAAGCATGCCAGATCCACAAATCATGAGAGGCAACTGCTTCTAAGATGATTGTTGGTTTTTTTTTCCTTGTCGTTATATGCTCCGTGAAAAGCTTTTGGACAGTTCTTCCACTCCCAATGCATACAATCTAGACTTCCAAGCATTCCAGGCCAGCCCTTGCTTTCATGCATTTCACGCAAGCGAGTTACATCTGCCTTGTTTGGAGATCGAAGATATTCCGTCCCATAAATGTCCACAACTTATTGGCAGAAGTGATCTAGGTTTTCCAATACCGTACTCTCTGCAATACGATATGCATCGTCTAGGGCATCGGCGGGTGTACCGTATGCTAACATTCTCAAAGCTGCAGTCATCTTTTGATGCCCACTCAAACCATGTTTTTTTGCGGCGTCCTGCTTAAAAACAAAATAATTATTATTCTGCTGAATACTTTCGAGAATTCTTATGAATAATGGTCGACTCATTCTGAATCGTCGTCTAAATGTCTCTGGACCGTAAGTTGGATCACGGGTAAAGTAATCTTGCAGTAGTGTTTTGTGAAATGCTTGCTGGTTACGGTTGATATATTTCCTACCCACTACGGAACCACCATGTTTTCCAGAAGTTGCTCCGTATGCTTCACGATATATCTCCATCAATTCCTCCTCCTCCTGTTGATGCGCTAACGCATAAGCTTCTTCTTCAGAATCACTGTCGCAAAGCAATACAGCTTTAAGTAAATTTCCAGACATTGTTTGATATTTGAGGATAGTTGTCTGATATTTGAATGTTTTGTTAGAGTAAATTGTGGTGGACAAGTATGACATCTATATGGTTATATATATATATATGACCAAATATTGAGTGGATAGAGGGTGTGTCAGTGTGCGGTCTAATCACGTACTGTAGCCACGTTCGTTTGCCGGTCAAGATTCTCTGCTATGATTAGTGGATAGAGGGTGTGTCAGTGTGCGGTCTAATCACGTACTGTAGCCACGTTCGTTTGTCGGTCAAGATTCTCTGCTATGATTAGTGGATAGAGGGTGTGTCAGTGTGCGGTCTAATCACGTACTGTAGTCACGTTCGTTTGCCGGTCAAGATTCTCTGCTATGATTAGTGGATAGAGGGTGTGTCAGTGTGCGGTCTAATCACGTACTGTAGCCACGTTCGTTTGCCGGTCAAGATTCTCTGCTATGATTAGTGGATAGAGGGTGTGTCAGTGTGCGGTCTAATCACGTACTGTAGCCACGTTCGTTTGCCGGTCAAGATTCTCTGCTATGATTAGTGGATAGAGGGTGTGTCAAGATTCTCTGCTCATAATCCATTATATAAATTCACAAATCGTTATACGTTTAAATCATTTACAAACCTAACATTATTCAAATTACAATGTCCAACATGACATTTACGTCTCATGAATTGAAGTTGCTTATGCAGTACTACATTGAAACCGATGAGAAGTGTGATAATCAGGAGTCAATGGCAATTAATTTTTGGGACACTCTGGCTGACCTGTACAACAACGATGTGGGCTCTCAAGTCAGACGTACGGCTCAAGAGGTCAGGACTGCGCACAAAAACTTTACTAGGGCATGCACGCGCTACACAAAGATTATTAACGAGGTAATATCGAAAAATGTGTTTGAGACAACACGTTCGACTTATGACGGTCGATACAATTTAAAATATGGCACGCCCTTCATTGCCCATGATGCATACTTCATACGTCAAAACTGGCTAGAAAGATTTGGATGGTCTTAAGATGACAGTATTGATAGTTGGTTATGTAACGTTCGTTAATGTATCATGAGCTTTTTGAATTGTCTTTTCAAATGATAATGTCTGTTTTTGTTGTCAAAGCTAATGCGTATGTCTAATGTTTGTTTTTTAATATGCCCTAGTGTAATGTATGTTGTCAGATCAAAAAGTACTGCGACCAAAAGTGTCTTAGACTGTCTGTACAGGAGTTGCAGTTTCTTCATATGTGCAGTCTATTATTACTGTGTCGTTTCTTATAAGTGTTCTATGTTTGAATCATTAACTAGTTAAACGAACATAAAGTATTCACATTGTACACCAACATGTATAAGTCACAGTACTCACAGACATATTGAATTCACAGTAACCACGAGCATTATAATCCAAAATCCAAGAAAGTGACAGCGTATATATAATACACAATATACTGAAACAATGACCTAAGTACATATACTCATACACATAAACTAAAAAGTATACAACTAAAGGGAGGCAGCGTCGTCATCGTCAACATCATCACCGTCATCATCATCTCCGTCACTGTCATCATCCTCATCTCCGTCACCGTCATCATCATCATCTCCATCATCATCGTCGTCTACATCGTCATTCTCGTCATCCCCATCACCATCATCATCATCCCCATCACCATCACCATCACCATCATCCCCTTCGTCCTCATCATCCCCATCGTCCTCATCTAAACCACCAGCACCATACCCACTGGGACCAGCATCACCTCCGCCTTGTGATCCGAAAGGCTCATATACAGCAAGTCTAGCTGATAGCTGATCAATCTGAGCCTCTAGCATCTGTGTATGCTGCATGTACATATCATGCATGGCGTGTGTATGTGCAAGAGTCATATCGCGAAACACACCAAACCCTACTCTGGCCTGATCCAATCTAGCAGCATACTACATAAAGATGACAAAAGCCATAAAAAAAACAAGCATAAAATAAAGGAAAAATGACAGTAAACAACAAACGTACCTCATACGGAGGATATAAACCGACTGAAGGCACACCAGGATAGTCGGGGTGATCTGGAAAGACTAAAGGCTGCTCAATCAAAGTACCTGTCAAGTCATACGCTCTAAAAGTGGTATCAGGCTCCAACTGCATGGGAGCCTGGGAGAACTGTGACGGAATCGGGTCAAATGAAACCTGCGGTACCTGAACTCTACCGGCTGCCAGATGAGGTCCTATATGATCAGAGTTGACCCCACGAACATAATCTGGTACGATGAATCTACGGGGTGCTACTCTAGCCCAATAAGCATCGTAATCCCCATCGATGAAAAAAGTACTACTATCCACCCATCCAGCCTGTCGTAGAGCATGTAAGTACTGATCACCGATCACCCTATGTCTACCAAACATGTCCTCGCAGGATAAAGGATCGTATGGTATACGACGATCACCCGTAATCTGATAAGCACATCTCTCTCCCAAATACCACATAGGCATAAATGCAGGCGTATGCAAAGCAACCCTACGTCTAGATACTGAATACACAACCATCAAGGGATGGTCGTCCACTAGAAGACCTGCATCTGCTAGATGAGTCCAATGTGAGGCCCAAGGAGTCCGAATGATGTTACCACGACTACGCATATCCAGCTGTGACCTAGCCTCCATCAAGTCATGTCGTACACCTAAGGGGACATGATGTACGTACTGCATGGTCTCCCATCGTCTCATCCTAGGGAAGTAATGCTCAGCAGCCTGACTAGCCGTGTCCTGGATGCGGGGATGCATGTTTGCCGTGTACTCGTAGTACCATAACGGCAAAATATACCAAAAAGCATACATCTGCCTGACATCGCCAAGCGCAAATGAATCTAGAGCAGTATATAGGGTACCTAATATCGCCGTGCCCCAGTCGATAGTATGTAGATGGTCTAATCGGGCAAGGGAAGCCAAATAGCCAAGTCTAACCGTACCTTTTTGGTTCGAAAAAAAGGTCGAACCAAACAAGTACAACAAAAATGCTCTAGTAACTGCATCCATCATATCGGCTCTAGCTATATAACTGGTGATGTAATGCTGCAAGTACGTCAACTTAACAGAACCACTAGAGACGCGGGTAACATCTATTAGTGGTAAAAAACAGTATACAAATTCGGCGACTCGTATAAATCATCGAATGGAAAAGGTCGAAGACCCTGTCGTCCAATCTCAATCCCAGTGAACATGTAGAAATTAACTGGGGTGATACCAAGCTCAAAATCTGAAAAATGAAACGTATGCGTGGTGGGCCACCACCTCTCAGCTAATGCCTGGATGAGAGGTCGATCAAAGGACTGAACAGGCCTAATCGACAAAAATAGACCAAAAGGGCTAGCCTGTAGCCTCTCAATAATAGGACCAGGAAGATAGTCATAAAACTGGGTAATGCACTTAGCCCAACTACCCCGACAGTGAATGTAATGGTCCTATACATAGTTAATGAAACAACAATTTTTAATAGCGTAAGGGTTGATCAATATGAGTATGTAATGTACAAATTAAAATAACAAGTTATACTAAGGGTTCATTAATACCTGTATGGTCGTCAATGCGGTTTCGGCTCTATGCCGATAACCATCTGGCAGCTCATGTAGAATACGTAGATCGTCTGGTGAAACTCCAAGCGGTGGCGGAACGTGTAATGGTCCTGCTTACTCCTCTGGATGTCTATGAACCGTTCTTCGGGCGATTTTGGTTGGACGCGGCGGCATTTTGAATAAAATTTCTAATTTTCAAAAAAATTTCAAAATGAAAAGTGAAGAGGAATGAGGGAGGAGAGGGGGCGGTGCCCATTTTTTTTATGGGCGCCTTGCCTCAGGCGCCCATAAAATGGGCGCCTAAGGGTCAGGCGCCCATTAAATGGGCGCCTGGCCATTGGGCATTTCTACGCAAATACGGGCTGAATATTCAGCCCGCTGAATATTCAGCCCGTAATCGATTGGAGATGCCCTTAGAGGGATGGGGGGAGGCATGCCATGAGAGGACATGAGGTGACAATGAATTTATAAAATTTATGAAGACAATGCTTTATCAACTACAATGTTGACCATGTGATCAACATCGCTTCGCCACTAACCTAGACTACCACTACTGTTCGATAGTTGCATTCATCATCCTAAATAAAATCAACAATTATAAATATCCTTATTATTTTCATCCTAATTACTTTTAACCATCAAAATTTCAAAACACATAAGAACTATTTACATACTAGATATAGTTTCTTTTTCGAAATGTTCGTTAAATCTTTTTTCAAATAACACAATCTCATGTCAACTCACTTTATATTTTTTTCCAACTTCATATTGTATCTTCTTTCAAACATAAGATATATAGCTCATAACACTTCTAAAATATTATTTATCTTCAAGGCATTTTCTTCCACAATCTGTGTGTGTGTCCAAAACATTAATTCCATTTTAAATAATATTGAACTCATTTCAAAACTTTATTGCCTCTTCAAATATTATTTATAATACTTTTATAACTCAAAGCATTATGTCCGACTGTCTTGTCCTAGTATTTATGAATCTCTATCGATAACATTGGCCAAGCGTCTCGACCAGAATTCTTAAAGCACCCGATGGGTAATTTAACACAAAATATATTTCCAAAATTCCTTTATCAAAGAGACTTCCAATTTAAATAGAGGCTTGCTTTTATTAAACTACCCTAATAAATCTTTACATTTTTAAACAAATAATAATCCACTAATAACAATTTAATAACCATTCATCCGTACACACATTGAGCAACCATCCAATTTTAAATTCATCTTAACATTTAATTAATAATACAATTGGATTACTATTATATGGATTGATATTCCTTGCAGCAATTATTCTGCAGAAGATACCATATGGTCATATTATTGCTATCAAGTAGGTCTCAAACTCTCAAGTGATGACTCCTACTCAATATAAATTTTAAATTGTTGCTAGTAATTTTAAAACAACCAAGCATTAATCAGCCAATCAAACAAATAAAAACAAACTAATTAATGTACTCAGTAGTAGGCAGTCTATCGGTTTCATTGCACAACTTTGATCGCTAACGAATCTGGACACAACAATTCAATTCTAAGCCATCTAGGTGTAGTCTACACTATCAATAACAATAATTTATATATTAACATAAAATCTTACAAATATGTCCCAATGATTATTCTCTTATAATCATTTGTATTTCTGTCCTAAAGAGGTAATAAATTCAAAATACTTCCTGCAACCTAAGGGACGGGACTCTAAGCTGTCTGGGTTAAGATTCATGCCATAAATATCGTATATTATTCTGAACGTTTGCTCTGATACCAAACGTAAAAGCCCCACCTTTACACCTATGCTAACAAAGAATATTATGCAGTAACATTATCTGCTAATACGGAGAATAAGGCTGGTAGGAGCGCAGAACACAACGGAATATATAATATATACATGAAGATACATACATAAGCAAATCTAATAAACAGAAGTGCTAGACCAATATAATATACGTACGGATATAGACTACAAATTGCCTCAAAAATATACGTGACATAAAAAGTCAACAGTTTATACAAAGTATACAACATGCTTAAAGGTCTAGAATCTAAACGACCTATTTTTTTTTATAGATATATCTATCTCCATAAGCTAGCCCAACATCCACGATCTATGAGTCCTGGTACTTGAAATGTCTCAACTTGACTAGAGTATTAATGAATAATAAACGGGTTGGACTATCTCTGATTTAACAAATGTGAGATCATAGGTGCAACGTAAGTAAATTTCAACAATATATTCATAACTATATAATATTCCAACATCCAAATAATAAATGGCTACATCATAATAATTCACTATGTCATAAAAATATATCATGCTTATTACAAGCAATCACCTCAAATTTGGTGAATCAAAATATCTCACAAACCAAAATCATAAACTAGCGTAAAAGCAAGTTAAAACCATAAGATATGCATGAAAGCGGGTGAAAACCAAAGACAATCATGAAAGCAAGTTAAACAAAAAGATAAGCATGAAAGCAGATCAAACTAAAAAACAAGCATAAAAGCGAGTCGAAACAAAAGAACAAGCCTAAAAGTAAGTTATCCAAAGAGAAGCCTAAAAGCTAGCCTAACCCGCCTGAAAGCGAGCCACTATAAGATGGGTCTAAAAACATGTCAGGCATCTAAAAATGAACCATTATAAGATGAGCTTGAAAGCATGCCAAACCCGCCTGATAATGAGTTATCGGAAGATGAGCCTAAAAACACAATGAAGTGACGTTGTTGATCAAAACGTCAAATACTTTCAATTTGTAATCAAAGGAGTATCACCGCAATATCACATAACGACTTGATGATACTTAGATATTTACTGACATATAAAAATATTCTATCAAATGAGTCGAAGAATTAATCGGTAAAGTGATATAAGTGTTCCATACCACTTGCAGTACTAAATCGTTTAATTAGAGTCCTCATTTAATAGAAGTAATTTTTTATATAGAAATTACTTCTTTTAATCATTTAAATATTGGTATAATGATCATAAAATTACTATGTTTATAAAATAGGCTACTATGTACATATACAAATCTAATGTGTGTGTGTTTGTAAAATCATCTTTTAGAACACCATTACTATTAAGAACTTTATAATAATCTTTCTCGATCAAATACATATAAATATTTAATTCATATCCATATTTCGAAACATAAATTTTGAAATTAATAATATATTTTATATAAACTCTATAAGTGATAAATAAAGAATATATTTAATATAACTAGTTTAAAGATGATTTCTCTTCATACGGTAGGCATTTAATATATATTATTATAAATAGATTAGAATAATGAAATTCTCTGAAATTATAATGCAATTAAAATTCCAGAATTCATAGAAATTAAGAAGAAGAAAACTAAAAGAAAATAGAGTCAAAACAGGAATTCAGAAGAAAATTGAATCAAACATAAATTGCCTGGAGCTTTATAGGCTCCAAGCTACACAACCGGTCGACCATGGATCCCCATCGGCCGATCACTAGCGGTTGACTAGTAGGAACTATAGGTTGACCTATTAGGTTTTTTCTAGAGCCTAAAAGCTCCAGGCATTGTCTCAGGCGACAATTTCATTGATTCCCACAAAAGAAAACAACCGAACCATAATTTACACCAAATCAAGCATGCAACAAGTATTCATCAAATAACCACACAAGAGTTGTAATTTAGGTCAATTTAGCAATGTTTCAAGCATCGGTTTTTACTTTAGAGTTTAACAGGTGGATTTAAACAATAATCGTTGAACATTCACAACAACTGTTGCAACCAACAAAATGCAAATAGAATTAGGTATAGTGGTGAGAATTACTCAACTTAAATCCTTGTAGAAGTTTGCCAATTCGAATAAAATTATCCTTGCTTTTCTTATTTTAGTAAAACCCTATATGCCAATGACACACACAAACCATAAATAGGATTCAACTACTGTGCAAACTAAAATTGAAGAGTCTAAAAGCTAGGATAGGGGTTGAGAATATTACCTTGAATTAATTAGAATTTATGAGTGTTTTCTTTGAATTGAATTTGAAGATTCAGCTTAGGTTTTGAAGAGGAGAATACCAAGTTCGTTTTTAATTTTCTAAGTTTGAATGTACTGTAATGTGAGAATGAGAAGAAAACTTCTCTTTTATTTAGTTTTATTTGGACCTTAGGTTATTATACACCCTAATAAGAAAAGAAAGCTTGTTTCTTTTTATCTTATTGTTTTAATTCCTATTCTTTTCAAATTCATTTTCAACCAAAGCTTTCAAAAAAATTCAAAAATGTTTCCTAATAATTATTACTAATTACTTTTTTCAATTTATCACCTTTCCATGATATTCAATCATAAATCTTAATATAACTCTTTAAGTTAAATTTCAACATGCACTTTAAATTGATTAATTATCAAAATAATCATTTCTTCAACTCTTATAAATAATTGAACAACTTAACAAATAAAACTCCAATGTTTCTTTGAAAATTGATTACTTACAACTTAAACACTTCTTAACCTCGACTACAACTTAAACACTTCTTTGAAAATTGATTACTATATCTGTAACAAATTTCATTTGTAACGACTCTATTCGTTACAAATACACCTTTTTGGTGCAGTGCTCATTATTATAACTAGTATGGGTTCGTGCATCGCACACGGACTATATGTATTATCGTAAACGGAAAGCAAGGGCGTTTTTGGAATTTCGAAAAGATACCGAGTAAATTAGTTTAATGAATTTTTTTTATTAGTAGTAGAGATAATTGAAAGATTTAACAAAATAATGCCTCTATTTTTGCTAACAATAGATGTATTTATAAATTCCAAAATATTTTCCATGTATTAATTTTCCAATATTACACAAATTTAGAATTTCACAGTCCAAAAGAGTTCATTATCTTTTATAAAACACAAAATTCTTATTTCTCTATACTACAATACTAGAAAAATTCAATTTCTCCTTTAAATCACTAACTTAAATTATTAAATAATTATTTCTAGAAATTCTATGACCAGGGTTGTTATAAAACCTTTATATTTGTAAATAAAAATCGGTGTAAACCCCATCAGACTTAAAAACATACAAATCTAATTGAAACCATATACTAGAGATCGA
This sequence comes from Allium cepa, assembly GCA_030765085.1. Classification (NCBI taxonomy): domain Eukaryota; kingdom Viridiplantae; phylum Streptophyta; class Magnoliopsida; order Asparagales; family Amaryllidaceae; genus Allium; species Allium cepa. Next base: position 116,779,613 of record CM060931.1, read on the forward strand.
AGTAGATAAGTTAAGTATTACTCACCTAGATCTTTAAGATGTCTAGCTTTGGTCTTCTTAATCCCCTTTAGCTTGTATTTTCCTTATCTTCCCTCTATTTACCCTCTTTAAGCCACCACCATTAAAGTTTCTCTCTAGCTTTTATTTTATTTTAGCTAGGATGGAATGAATAAATCGAAAAAAACAATGTTTATTGTCCCAGAACAATTTGGGCTTGGGCCCTCATACCTCCTTTCGATTAATTTGTTTCCCCTTACTTCTCCTACTTAGTCCGCCCTAGCCTTTGATTAATTTAAATTTAGGGTTGTTACATTCTTCCTTCCTTAAAGAAATTTCACCCTGGAAATTTTATTAAGGTTCAATAGAGTTTTTTCCTCTTTTCCATGCTTACCGTAAGCATACTCATGATTCCCAATCCATGCATGTAAAACATACTAGTGCTATCTACTAATACGATAAACATCCATAATATTCATACATATGTATGGTCTACAAAAGCACAAATCAATGGCGAACTCATGCGCTGATCTGAAATGGATAATGCTGGATAGATCTTCTTAACCTTGTCTTCTATTTTCCACGTGTAGTCCTCCCGATCTGCGCTCTACTAGACATATAAGCTTCATTACCTTGTTTCGAAGTTGCTTCTCATCTCGACTACTATTCGAACCGGTTTGCGACATAGGTCATATCTTGCTTTATGATCAGGTCTTTTATTGCGCTCTTATTAACTATCATGCTATGCATTTCCGCAAACATGATACGTAAAACACATTATGAATCCCTACAAAAGCACTAGGCAGATCTACCTTATACACAACTTTTCAATCCTATCTATGATCGAAATGGTCCTATGTATCTAAGTTCTAACTTTCCAACTTTTTTGAAGTGCATTACTCCCCTCATTGAAGAAACTTTCATGAACACTTGATCACCTACTACAAAATTCGGTTCCTTTCTCTTTGTGTCGGCATAACTCTTCTGCATATGTTGCGCTACCCCATTCCATCTCAGATCAGTTCCACCTTTTATGTAGCATCCTTCACCACATCTGGTCCTAACACAATCTTATCCCCTACCTTAAACCAACACGAAGATGACTTACATGGCCTTCCATACAATGCCTTAAATGGATCCATCACAATACTACTCTGATAGTTGTTGTTATATGAGAATTCTACCAGATGTTAGTAATCCTCCCAAGATCCACCAAAGTCTAAACAATAGGTCTTATAGGAATATGTTGATCCTCTCAGTTTGTCCATTTGTTGGTGGATGGTATGTAGTACATATGTGCAATTCTATACCTAATACCTTCTACAAACTTCACCAAAATTCGCAAGTGAATAGTGAATCTCGGTCATAAATAATAGAGCTGACACCCTATGCGGTCTCACTATCTTTACATATATTTTTGCTAACTTCAGCACAGTCCGCTTAGCCTTCACTGGAATGAAATGGGCACTCTTCATTAATCTATCAACTACGACCCATGGCATGCTTGAAATGATATGCTTTTAACTTATGTTGTGTCAACATCTCCAGCACAAGCCTTAGGTGAACTACATGTTCATCCTCATCCTTACAGTACACTAAAATGTCATCTATGAATACCAACACATATCTATCCAGCTTATCTCGGATGATTCTGTTCATCAAGTCTATAAAGAAAGAAGATGCATTAGTCAGTCCAAATGGCGTTACTAACCATTAATATGAGACGTATCTTATTTTGAACGTAGTCAAAGGAATGCTTTCCTTCGCAACTCTCATCTGATGGAATCTTGTGGTCAAATCCAACTGTAAAAACACCATAGCTCACATAACTGATCAAGCAAATCATCGGTTCCCAACAAAGGATACTTATTCTTCTCCATCCTTTCATTCAGCTTCTGATAGTCTATACATAGTCTCAATGACCTATCAGACTTCCTCACAAACACTGCTACTGCTCCTAGAACGTACTGCTTGGCCTTATGAAGCTCTTCTCTTCTAGCTCCGCCAACCGCCTCTTCAGCTCCTCCATCTCCTTTGGAGGCATTCTACTTGGAGGTCGACTAAACGGCTCCGTCACTAGTAGCAAATCAATACGAAAATCTACCATTCATGGGGGTGATAACCTCAAAACCAGTTCAAACATATCTCGGAACTCCTTCACCACACGTGCTACTCCATTCTTCTTTCGAAGTTATGGTAAATAAAACACTTCTGTGCAGTTCTCTACATTCTTCCAAGACTATGTACACTCTATCTTTGTGGTCGGGATGACTCGGAATAACCATCCACTCTACGAAGTGCACCCTTGCTATATACTTCTCCAACTAGTCCATCCCTAAAATAACTCTGAATCCTATGAAGTTAATATCCAGGTCAATGCTTCTCAAACCGAGAGCAGCATAACCTCCTATCAGATTTGCTACACGTACGGAAGTGACTAAATCGGTAACCCCTGACCTAATTCTATCAACCTAATCCTTAACTATAAAATAATGTGTATTTACAGTATTGAACAATATCTAACTAAAATACCAAAATCAAAGCCATATCTTCCAATTCATTCCCGTTACCTATTTCCTTGGCAGACGGCCTTTCCCTTTGTCCCTCTAAAGCATAAATTACGCTTTAAGCTTTGGGCAATCCTTCTTCAAATGTCCTACTTTAGCACACTTGAAGCACTTCATCTTTCCAGATTCCTTGGGCATAGGGCACCACGAAGCATAATGCATGTTCTATTCCCAATTAAAGCATACAACCTCCATGTTAGCAACTATATTCCTCTTTCCCTTCTGCTCTCCTTTCTTACCTTTTATATTGGGGTTCTTCTTTTGCTCTGCTTTAGGTCTCACCTCCACCTTTTTCTGCTCATGGTACATCCTATCATACCTTCTAGCCACATCAGCCATAAAATCAAAAGGAGATGCAAGATGGGCCATCACCTTATGATCAAGACATTGCTTCAAGCCCTTAATAAACTTCTCATTCTTCCTCATCGAAGTACTGATGATCTCTTTACCATACTTAGCCAACAACTTGAATTTCTAGATGTATCCCTCCACTATAAGGTCACCCTACTTTAGATCAATAAACTCTCTCAGTAGCACATTATATTGAGATTCTGATACTGCACTTCAAACCTCTCTTTAAACTGCTCCCAAGTGAACTCCTTCTCTAGGTTTCAGCAACTACAGTCTCCTACTAGTCTAGTGCATCTTCCAATAGCTGTCTTGATGCCAACCTCCTCTTCTGTGCATCATTCAATCCTAAGTCTCCAAATATGATCTCATAACCCCTTATCCACTTCAACACTTCTACCGCAAGCTCTTACCCTATAAAGGCTTTCCCTCCCAAATTCCTATAATCTTTATTCACCTTTGGGAAATCCTCCCTCAACGCTGCAAGTATCAACTGAACTGCCTTCGGTGAAGCTTCCCTCAACATCTAGGCTATAAACTATCTAAATACCATTTACAACCATGCCTACCCCATTCGCTTATGGTGCCGCTTCCTCTCCTACCGCTCTTAGGATTTCTTCCTATTCACTCCATTAGTCTGTGTACTTTATGCCTCTCTTCTTACACTTTCTCCTCCTATCATCACTCGTTCACTTATCAAATCCATCTTGATTTTATATTAAGAAAGTCTTCGCCAAAAATGAAAAGATAAGGAAGTGAAACAATAGGAGAAGAATAGATATATCTTCCCATATACCTATATCACAACATACAAGTACTTTATATATATATATATATATATATATATAAGCATATCCCTTCCCCAGAGTGTGTGTTTTTATCCTAAATACCGCTCTCATCTTTATTTAGCTCTGTTTGCTTAAGTGTCCCTAACCTATACTTTGATATCAAACTATAGCATCCCCCACTTAGGACTCAAAAATGAATGCCAATGATGCTGCAGTCATCATCGAAATTATCTTCCAACGATGAAAGTGAGTTTAGTTTATTGATTAAACACAGATAGAGTAAACAGAGCAGTTAAATAACTTTATTGCATAAAAATTCACTTAAACATTCATTACATATACTTTGATCAGAATTAGACCCAAAATGCGCCCACATAGAGGTCAAATATAATAGAAGATAACATAATGAAGAGTTGGGTCAACATACGATGATGCAGCCGCACTGTTTAATATAGCGGAAATAAAAATCTTTATTATCTACCAGGCTTCCTACACAGCCTTCGATCTTTGTACTATGACCCTTATTTCGTACCTAGCTAATCCCAAAAATCAGCCTACTCAAATGAGTTCCCTTGAGTTTATGGGAAAAACAGTAATAAAAATATGGGTCATACGTAACGTCTGGTGCAAATAATAGTTATTCCAAAACAATCATATAATGGACTAAACCGTACTGCATAGGTTGGGTTTCCACCTTACTATTCAACATCAAAAGACATTTATAGTACCGACGCAATTGTTTCTTATTTTTGTCTACATCCTATGCTTCCCTAAGTGGTCCCTATATGCTTCTGCACCCTTGGTGCGGTATCCAATAAATTCCCAATTTAGTTTATTTTTTTAAACTCAATATAATACTTTACTACTACACACCCTGTGCTTTCCCCAATTGGGTTCTCCCCTTAGATTATAATTTATTCTTCCGTAATATCGTGCCCCACACATCTTATTTATTCTTTTTTAGTTATTTAACATTGTACCCCACGCAGGTCTTACCTATTTTTATTTAAATGTTGATTACTACATCCCACACAAGTTTTTCAATGGTTTAATACCGTGCCTCACATAGGTCTTATTCATTTCTCTTTAAATGTTTTACTACTGCACCCTATGAAATTCCAACTCATTTTCTTGAACAATTTAATACCGTTCCCCGTGTAGTTGAATGCCTCTCCTTCCCTAGATGTGGATTCACGAGTGCCTCTCCTCGCCTTCTCAAGATGTGCTTCCACTTTAAACACTTGTTTAACTTATGAAACTACCTACAGTCGTTGGAAGTTGAATGCCTATCATCAGCTTCATAAGGTGTGCCTTCGAGTGAGCATCCCCAATTGACATCAATACCCCTTCCAACCTTATTTCTAGCATAGAATCTCTTTCCGTTCTGACTTGGCCTCTCCCCAGTCTCACCTACTTATCTTTTATTAGGTTACGTTTACTAATTTTCTTGACGATGTACCACTCTGCCCCAATGATGAGTACTTCCTCATTTTCTTATTAAGTGTTCCTTTCCCAATTATGGCGCAGCATGACCCCTTCATGCTCTGCGTGGTACTTTCTTATTTATATAGAGCCATCGCCCCAATGTCATTTTAGTGAAACCTTGACATCTTCGATAATGCCTTTACACATGTCGCTCACTTATTTGTCCTTATTTACTTTCGGTTATTTACAGTGTCCTTTTTCTTTCTTTTCAGCAAATAATTTAGATCTGGTTTCCCTTTTCCCAATGCCCATTAATATATTTTCCTATATAAATTTATCTTCATATGCCTCGTAGTTTCCCACTTGCCCTAGCATAGTACTTAGTCATTTTTGGTTTAACTGGCTAATAGAAAATTCTAATAAATTCGTAGAAAATTTATGAATACTTATTCTAACATTTTGATCTTTATTCTATTTTTTAAGGGTATTTTCCTTACTTATTTTCGATTTGTATGCCATGATTAAATCATATCAAATCATATAAGCTTAAGAAACATCTTAAATTAAAACTCATCTCTAAAACCATGATTAGAATACGAAATACATTTCCATTAACTTTCGAAACCATTAAAGTAAGGAAAACACATATAAACATCCCATGTCTATCTATTCTTCCTAAAACATTCATTAAACCTTTATGTTTGCTAATAAAAACCCGTATGAACTCCGTCATACTTAAAACATCCCCTATTTGGAGGCCTAAAACTAATGGATACGGATACTGCAGTCATCCATAGTTATTAATCCTCGATGATCAAATACGGTAATGTTAGATATATTGATATGACAGAAACACAAGAATATGGAAAAAATAGAAACATCAGACAAGTTCCATATTCCATTCGAAAAAATTTCAAATTCATTACATAATCCCAATACAAGAACCATGTTAAGAGAAAATATATTTATTACAACATATGCCAAGAGCAATATATGAAGATGCCCCATTGGGTGATCATAGTATATATAGGCAATTAAACAACTTTGTCTTTACAACAACAACATAACGGAATCAAAATAAAAGAGAACTCTAGATAGCTATCATGCCTCATGCACGTCTCTGGAAGCTTATTCGTCTAAAAAGGTATCTAAAAACCTCAACTCTCAAACTACTCAAAATCAACTGAGTACTCGAGAGTTTAAGGGGAAAACATAAACTTCGAGTCAGACATAAAGTTTGGTATGAATAATAATCTACCATCTCAAACCATTTAGATATCTAGTGACACCACGTCACTTAGCGAAATGGGTTTTCCCCTCACTGGTATCCTAAAAATTCATAAAACCATATATTGTGCACCTACCTCCAAAATGATTAAACATCTCAAAATAATATGATGATATATAAACAGGTAAATCAATTCTGGATTTTCCATCCCCGTTTATTCTGACTAACTATCTCATTCATAGTTTATGGGGTCACTATTAACCTATTAGCTTTCATGGGCATACTAATAACCTGTTTAATATTTATGGATTTGTGACATCCCACATCTAGAGGCCCAAAGCTAAGGGCTACAGATGCTATAGCCATCCATAGTATTAACTTTCGGTGACTAAATACGGCTATGTTAATGGTATTCATAATATCAGAAGCACTTGAATATGAAACAAAATCACAGATTTCAAAAACAACATTTTATTGATTACATTTCAAGACACATGTTTAACATTCAAATTACATAATCCCAAATGTTCCCCAGGTTCAGATAAAATATAATTATTACATAAATACACCAAGAGCGACATATGACAATGCCCTCTTGGTTGACCAAAGTACTACATAATCAACTGACATAGTACAACACAACGGAACAAAACAAGATAAAACATAAACTCCTAAATATTTATTTGTTATCCACTTGCTCGTCTTCAAAAGCTTTATTTGCCAACCTACTAAGACCTGAAAACCACAAACCTCGACCTACACAAATCAATTTTTGAGTACCCGAGAGTTTAAGGGAAAAACATAAACTTCAAGTCGGTCATAAAGCTTGGTGTGAATAATACTATATATCTCGATTATTTGATATTAAGTGAGACCACGCCACTTACCGGAATGCGTTTTCCCTCACTAATATCCTTTTAAATATATCTTTTGCAAACTATAATCCTACAACCAAAACTGGTTAAACATGTAAAGCAATATTATGTATATGTACATATCAGTTATCAGATGGACTAACTGTCCATATACTGTAGTTTTGTTTGTCTAAGTACTAACCCTTGGTTAACATGGGCCTAACAGAAATACATAAAAATCTGACATCTGTTAGATACTCCTCTCCTGGATGGTCTGTCCTTACATCTCCCAATCTAACTATTCCTAATGGTTTTGTAGGCACACCAATAACCTGTCTTTCCTTTCTAGATTCCTTTCTGTGTGTAACAAAATTTTAGTCTCACCTATGACAAAGCCTTACATGTTGGAATTTTGAACCTATTTTAGTTAAGGGCTACTAGCTAAAGTATAGGGCGCGACCTCATACTAGACCTATCTAGTATTCTAATATCTGAGTATTTTACTTAGGGTTATCTACCCATAAAATTTTCCTTGAAAACCTTTTCTTTTAAATTGATTTAAACCTTTAAATCATTCTTTAAACAAGGAAATTAATTATATATACTCTTTTCTTTACTCAAATCGCCTTTCCATATTACTTATTCTTTATACAAAACCGTGTTGATGAAAACGTTTAAACTTTCCAAAGTATCCCTTTCGAAACTTTGAAAGTACCCCTTTCAGTACAGGTAAAATATTATGCCGAAGGCCAAAACATATCTTTCGAAATCATACCTTTCGAAACCATTCATATTTATCCTTTCGAAAACATTGAAAAATACCTCCTTCGAAAGCTTTAAAACCTTATACATCCTACCTTTAAAACACTTAAACATTGCCTTTCGAAACCATTGAAAAACCTTTCCTTTTTGACCTTTCAAAACCATTAAGGAACCAACCCTTAGAAACCTCTCTTTAAAACTTTTCAAAAGCATTAAAACACCAAGTTTTTCGAAATCATTTGTGTTCAATTTATAACATGTGGAAACAACTTTCGAAACCATTAAAACCATCTCTTTGGAAACCATTTGGGTTATTTCTTTTATAGAGCAAAAGGGACATTAAAACACTTAAGTTGAAAGCATCTCTTTCGAATGCATTTCCTAAGTAAAGAAGTGATGGCATTGAAACCATCCCTTCGAAAGCATTGGAGAAGCAGCTTGGTTTTAAAAATAAGGTAACCCTTTCAAAACTAATCTAGGTCGAAAGGAAAAAGCAGCAGTCAGGGGTTTTGATCCCTTCGAAAGCATTCATTTAAAACAAAAGGCGCAACACATTCGAAATCTTTCCTTTTAAACATTTAACTCAGCCGAAAGCCAATCAAGTCGAAAGTACTTCTTTCGAAAGCAAATCAGGCGCATTTTCAATATAAAACAAAGCATGCGTCGATCCCCTCGGAACCTATGGTATTGACCCAGTACCTTCCGCCTCTATTCAATTCACTGCGTACTAGGTATCTAATACCATGTGCATTGGTTTCGATGGATTCGGAAGCCTGGTGCCGAATGCATTGAAACAGGAAAAAACATGTTATTTGACTTTTAAAATTATTCCTTTTTACCTAACCAGCCTTGTTTGTCAAATTATGATTGGTTGTAAAATTTTCTTTTTTGAAAATACTAGCAATTTTTAGAAATAACAATTTGAATTATTTACAAAATACATCTTCTCCTTTTTATAAATATATATAAAACATTTAAGTTCCATACCATAAATAATTTTATATATCTATTAAAACACTTAGGAAAATTCTACAAAAATTTTATAAAATTATTTTTAATATGTTTTTTAACATATATAAATTTCAGACCCTAAGCCAACATAATATGTTTTTTAACATAAATAAATTTCAGACCCTAATCAAACAAATCAAGATAAGCAACTCTCATTCTGTTCTCGGTCTCCCAAGTATAGTCTCTCTCGTCCTCACTCCACTAGACTTTAACTAATCTGACTGTCTTGTTCCTAAGCCTCTTCCCATCTCTTACGACAATGCGAACTGGCTTTCTAACTATAGTCAAAATCGGCTCTACGACTAAGTAATCTAACAAAGTCGGTGATATAGTAGTCTCCGGATCTCGAATACACCTCCTTAGATGAGAAACATGGAAAACATCATGGACTCCTACCAAACTGCTCGGTAACTGTGACGACCCAGAATTTTGGACATTTGAAATTGGAATATTTAATCGATTTTTAACTATTTAAATGTTAAGTTTTAACTTGAAAATCAAAAATAGTTATTTAATTGATAATTAAATATTTGAATTTAATAATTAAAAGTTGGGTAAAATATTGAAGCTTGAGTTTTAAGCTCGTTATAAATAATTTGAAGGCTTATAAAATTTATATCGATAATACTAAAGATAGTAGAACTTTTAAAATTAAATTTAAAAGTGATTTGTTTAGTTTTGAAAATATATAGTTTAAATTGACATTTAAAAATAGCCTTCCGAGACACAGTCTCGGAATTCAACGAAATTAGTTCCATTGGATCCGTAATATTGTATTTTTATCGGATTTCAATTTTCGTAGTATTTGGAGTGATCGTTTGACCGTATGGTAGATAAACACGCTGAATTTATATCGAAAATTTAATTTAATGACTAGGTTCAAAAAGCTATCTTCTCCATACGACCGAGTTAGGACTCGAAACCTTTTCCATTGCGTTCGTAATGGGGGTATAACATTATAAACGCTTGGAGGCAAGCCTCGATAGGAGGTCGAGATTTTAAGCTATTTTTTTGAGACAATTTAAATCTAAATTTAAATAATATATACATTGCTGACAGGTCAAATAACTACATATGGATACTTTTTTCTCACCTCAGAATCACTGTTCGCCCATGTCTACACGCAATGCAAACCCATGTCCTCCTGATTGACATGCGTTTTTTCAAAACAAAGTGAGGTTAAATTAGAGGCATCAGAGAAAAATAAGAAGGAAACAAACAAAATAAAAATAAATGAATGGCCGCCCTCTTTCAATTTATTTTGAAACGAAAATAGAAAAATAAATTGCAGAATGAAATTCAAAATAGCGAATTATTTCTCCCTGCTTCATTTGTTCGAATTCAAAGTTCCAGTATAAATAAATCGCGGCTTCCTCCTTCACATTTAAGAGTAAAAGGCGAACGAAATTCATTCGTTCTCACTCCAGATCGAAGAAGAGGAGGGACTCGCGTGACTCTCCTCTTCCCATGAATCGATTCGTGGTGGAATGGAAATTGTTGACTTGAGCTCGCGTGGGAACAAGGGGCGACCAGCTGTGATGTGACTGTGCATGCGAAGTCGAATCGTGTGGGGAGGGCGGATGGTCGAGTAGGAGTGTCGATGCACGTTCGCGATGGCGATGGAGGCTCCGTTCTCGAGCAGTGGCGATGTCGTGAGGATTGGGTGGACGGCTCGTTTGGGGGTGATGGTGGAAGCACCGGCGTCGTTGAGGTGGAGTCTGGGTTCTCATTTTTGCTGTAAGGTATTAGCTGAGTATTTTCTTTTATTTAATTTATATATATATATATGTGTGTGTGTGTGTGTGTGTGTATGTATTTAGGGAAAAATCGGGAAGGAAAATGCATTTACAGCAAGATATATAAAACAATTCTGTTTAAATTAATATATAGGGTTGAAAGCAATTTTATTTTATAAAAATTTAATATATATATATATATATATGAATTTGGAAAATATATAGGGATTTTAAAATGTTGAGGAGTTTATTTAAAAATTGAATTTTCGAATCTATAAAATTTATTTTAAGTATATATGTAGTTTTGATAAAATAAATATACATATACATATTTTAACGTACCATTTAATTTTAAAATAATGAATTTTAGTAATTAACTTGTTTAATCAACTTATTTAATTATTTTAGTTACTAAAAATTATTAAGGGAAAAAATTAGTTTAAAATTAAATAATTAGTTTCAATTAAATTAATAAATGGTAATTTATTTTTCGATCGATTCAAATATTAATAAATCATATAATGTCGTACAGGGTCCAAAATCGTGAAGGAAATAGGCGGTTTGGATGGGGTTGCAAAACAAAAATCAAAGGTGAGTTAATCTCACTCATTCTGATTTACTCTTAAATTTAATAGTTAAATTTAAATTATTGGTTAATAGATTCAATTGACCGGATGTGATATTATATATAATAGTGTATATATATTGGAGTGATTGATTTTTCGCATTACATAGCGGATGAGACCCTATGCGCAGCATAATAGCGGATGAAATGAATATTACCCTATGTACCGCGATATTCCACATCGAAGTGGGATTGGTATTTTATATTGTGCTAACATCTGTGGATGCATGGAAACAGATTGGAGGGATCCAACTGGATTCCTCAAAACGTTGAAATTATTTTATATTCAGTGATGTGAATTATGTGATAATCTATGATGATTATATTGATTTTATCTGAAATTGAATTATGAAATGCTATGGCTTGGTTGAATATATATGGGTATTTGTGAGAATGAAAAATATATGTTTGAATTTTTCAAAGGAAATAAAAAGGGAAATTTTTAAGTAAATAATATAGTGAATTTAAATAAATTAAAGGAATGAATTTGGAAAAGGAATAAAGATTTGATTTTATATCTTAATAAATAAATTCCAAATATGGAAAAGGATATTTTTGAATAAATGGGAATAAATGAATTTTAAAACTTAAGTGATATTAATTAAAGGAATAACAGATTTATTTTTAAATTTGTAATTTAAATGGTTTAGGAAAAAAATAAAAGGGATTTTTTTATGAAATTGGTATTTTCAGTTTAAATAAGATTTAAATCATAATAAAGAAGTTAAATTTGGAATTAATGGATTTTAAAATAAATTTAAGTAAGTAAAGGAATTTATTTTAAAACGGAGTTGATTTTGAAAATCGATTTGAAATTGATTTAGTGTTTGAAACTGTGTTTAAAAAAAGGGAGAATGAGGCTATGGAATTTATAAACTGGGTTTATAAAGTGAAATAAGATATCAGTGGATATTTGGAAGTATAAATTCACGGTGGGAATTTATAAAGGAATGGATAATTTGTTTTAAAAATAAATATTGGTTTATTTTTAGAAGTGTGAAAGAATAGTGTATTTCCTTGAAAAGCCAAGTACGTTTTCAAAGCAGATTTTTAAGTATAACTAAAAGTTTTAAATTTGTTTTAAATAATGTTTTTGAGAAATTATTATTTAAGTTGTTTATATTTTAAAAGGTAAACATTTATTAAATTAGTTGTAGTAGTAATTATTTTGAAAGGTTAATTGGTATATGACTTAAAAAGATAATTATTAATATTTATATTTATATTTTGTAAAGTTGTTTTATTTTAAAGATAGCAGGCTAAAGTTTTTATTTGAAAACTTATATAGAATCTCATTTTTTTATTTTTATTTTAAAAAATTTTGGCTTATGTTTTACTCGAGAATTTTTAGAAAATTTCATAGTTAGTATTTTAAATAAAGTGTTTTAAATAATTTTACATTAAGGATTTTAAAGTATATATTTTTGGATAAAGTAATTTAAAATATTTTAAAATATAAAGTATTTAGACTTGGTAATTTTCAGTGGGAATAAATAATATTTGAAAATTTATTCCGCGAGAGATAAGTGATTTGAAAACTGTTTACAAAGGGTTGAAGTATAGAAAAATATCTTGCGAAGATATTTTGGAATAAATAATTTGGAAACTTATTTAAATCTAATGGATGTTTGTGGATGTTGTTTGATAGTTAAATAACCGACTATCAATATTTGCCAATGCGCTGATAGTTTCGAAGAGACCAGGATCGAAATTTATTTTCTAAAAACTACTTCGATCCGGTTTGAACGTTTTCGTGAGGAAGACAAGAGCTATGAGTCGAAGATGGAGCTGTGAAGTGTAAGGGGTAATCGCTACTAATCCCAAGGGTGATTCCAAAATGGATGTAGTAGGAGTAGTGCCTTCGGTTCCGTTCAAACCCAGAATGGACTTGTATGGACGAATGTTTTCAGAACATCGTCAGGAGGACGATGCGCATTCTAAGTGAATGTGTGCTAAATAGATAACGCATAGCCTCGAGCCTCATCAACCGGGAATGGCTAAAACAGGAGAGGTGCACACAAGGCTAAGTGGCTAGCAACCACTTAGGGTAAGCTTACCCCTATCTAGAGGTCCCTTATATATTCGGCTGTGTGGGTGGTTACTGATCCCAACCACGGGGTGAACTTATTCGGACTATCCACTAAGGGGTGGCTCCGGTCTTGTGATGCAGGCGATCAGGGTGGATCCTCGGTACGGTGATCTAGACCATGTACTGTGACGGGCGGTACCCTAGTAGCACTGCCATTGTATGGAATCCAAACTCCAATAAGCGCCTGTACGGTTTTGATTGTGCCCAACTATTGCTGAAACGTGAGATGCAAGCATTTCAGCTAGATTCTGTTTACTTTCTATAGACACTATTATAATATCAGATGGATTGGTTATCCTAAGGTAAAAACCCGGCATGTTTATTTGTGGCGTGGTCTTACGAGATATCTTTGATTTCAAAGGATTTTGGAAACTTCAATTATCAAATTGAGTGTATTTTCTCATGCTAGTTTTCTAGACTGACTCGGGTGTTATTTAACTATAATGCTCGGGTCAGACCGAGTATTATAGAGTACAAATTTTGGATGGATTGCTGTGGAGCTCAGAAGACGAGCTGGATGGCGAGACGTACTTCCGTACTTGATTATTATTCGACTGTGTAAGGACTTGTTACCGAACTGTCTGGATTTGATGAAATGATTTTTGTACTCTGAAAAATGTGTGTATATATGATGATACAAATTCTTTGTATCTAAAGTCGATGTTATATATCATATTTTATTCTGCAGTGTTTGTGAGATTCTTATGTTGTTTTCTATTTCTTCTTCCACCTCCGTCTTCTTTAACCCTGATGGTTCGACTTTTCGGGTATAGAAAAATTGGGTCGTCACATTTGGTATCAGAGCCAAAGGTTAAGTGAGACCTTGGCTCTGGTGGGGATTACTCATTTGAATAGAGTCTATAGTACTCTATAATGATTTGAAGTGTATTAATAGTATGAGCGCGTATTTGTTAGTGAATATAAAAATTGTTTTTATATTGTGCTGACTTATCAGTTAAGTGTTTATGAATTCTAGTCGATATGTGGGATGCCATGTCATCGATAGGGGTTTCTAAACTCTTGAACAAGATAAACCGACATGGTATGGTTTTAAAAATAGGGTAAAAGAAATCATTTTACCTAAATAATTTTTGTATATAAAAGAAATATTTTTTCATAAATTATTATGGTTATATATATGGTTGCTTGATTGTTAGGGAATGATAATATTAAATTATTATCATTATTGTATGGAAATTGAACAGGAAATGGAAATCATAACCAAAGTTAAGAAGTTTATTTTTATAACAAGATGTAACTTGTAAATGTGAATTTCAAAGGCGATTTATGATTGGAATGGTCTAAAATTCCAGAGTAATTGTTGAATATGAATTGAAAAGATTTGGAATTTGGAATTTTAGGAAGGATTTAAAATTCCTTCGGGTTTGAAAATGGTTTTCGAAGGTTTTGGAGAAATAATAGTGATATTATTTGAGAAATATTTTGAATTGGATTTGAAATCTAGTAAGATTTGGAATTTAAAAATATTCGAAAGGGTTTTTGGAAAGAATGAAAGCACTGAACTCACTTCAGCCGTTGGAAAATAATTTCGGTAATGACTGCAGCATCATCGAGATTCATTTTCGAGTTTCCAGGAGAGGAATTGCTGCCAAATTATTTTAAATTGGAATGGTTTGCGAAACTGGGTTTGGTTTTGAAATTCAAAGAAATGATTTGGGTTGATATATATAATTTCAAAAATGTTTTTGAATGTTTAAGCAATTGTTTAAACTCGGGAAGTTTAACTAAAAATGTTTATGGATTATAAACAGGTCTGGAAGCTTATAAAGTTGAAATTTCTTAAAACTGAATTATCTTGTAATAATAAATAAAAGTAAACGTGAAAACAAATTAAGCTAGGGAAGTAAACCAATAAGATGAATGTAAAGAAAAAGTCTGGGTAGACTAAGTGAAATGTTTATTCAAATAAAATTTATTAAGGTGGAAATAAATTGTGAGTGAATAAATGAATTTAAAATTTCAAGTAAATGTGACAATAAAATAGCTAGTAAAGCAAGTAAATTAAATAAAGTAAATTCAAGAGATTTTGAATGGAATGTAAATGAGTTGAAAGACATATCGAAACTTAAAATTTAGATTGAATAACAATGTAAGTGAAAGTGATCTTTGAGAAAATGATTATTGAAAATAAGATTATTGAGATTTTAAACAAATGTATAGAGGAACAAAGGAATTTACATTTGCAAGTAAAACGGAAGTGGAATGTTGGAATTAAATTTGAATTGTGTTAAATAAAGTGAAATGGAAAATTAGTCAACTTGGATTAAATAAAACAAAGTATTTAATTTAGAATCAGTGAGTGAACTAATTGATTTAAATGGTAAGTAAATAAAATTGAATATTAGGTTCGTGTAAAGTAAAGTAAAGTGGTAGAACTAGTTTTAAGTGTACTAAAATAATAAAAGTCTGGAAGGTAAATTGAATGAAAAATGAAATTGAAACTTAAGTTAAATGGAAATAGATATAAAGGTTTAAGTGATAAAGTAAAAATGAATATAAGAAGTGAATGAAATATTTATATTGAACTTAAGGAGCAATGGTAAATTCTTCAGTAAAATTTGGTATTGGAAAATATTCTAAGTTAATGTTGAATGAAGGATAAGTAAAGTGTGAAATGGAATAAGCGTGGATAAGTAAATAAAAATCAAAATAAATGTGAATTAAAAGGGAAATTGTTATAGCTAATAATCAATTGGAAAGAAATACTGTGACGACTCATGAATTTTCGATGTTTAAAATTTGTTAATTTAATAATATTTTATGAGTTAATATTGAAAGAGATAAAAAAATTTAATTTAATAATGGAATAATAACTAAATTAAAATGAAACAATGTTAATACAAGTTAATTTTCAACAATCTTAATGAAACCCCAATTCATTTTATTTATACATGCTATGATTGGTTAAAATGTAAACATTTAATTTTTGCATAAAGGAGATAGTTAATGGTAATTGAATAAGATCAGTATTGTGTAAGGGATTATAATATGTGTTGTATTAATGTGTGCACTAATTATAGTGGAATGTAAAAGGTAATGAATAAATTTGCAAATGTTATAAAATGGATAATGGTGACAACTATTGTTCGTTACCAATGTATTTAATCAATAGCTATTAAATAAAATAAAACATTACCTTATGTAAGTTAAGATAATAACTAAAAAAATTGAATGTAAAAAAAACAATAGAAATGTAAATTATATGCTTAGATGGCAATTGATTTAATAAAAAATTGAAACCAAGACAAATAAATGAATTGGGATATTAAATGTGTATAAGCGACTAAATTTCAGCATAATGGAAAAAAAAATAGTTAACGCAAACAAAAGATGAAATTAGAATTATATAGCTAATTGGAACATTCGTTGTAATTAATGAACTTTTAAATGTAATTAAAGGTTAAGGGTAACAATGGTTATAAGTTACCTATTTATTTAGTTCGTCAAATTTAGTTTGAAATCAATGGCAGTTAATTTACTTAATTTGTGCAATTTGGTGTAGGTTAATTTGGTAATCGGAGAATGTTAATTCAATAGGATGTAACCAATGAAATTTTAATCTAATACTACGTTAAGGTTAACAAGGGTAATTATTAATAAATCGAATGAAATGCAATACCAATTGAGGGAAACAAATTTTAAGGGTATAATTAAATGAAATCGGTAAAATGGGGAAATAAATTCAAATTTGGTATTAATTGATGAAATGATGCATAAAAATTGTTGGTTGATGATTTAAGTATGAAGGTGTGTAAATTGGGAAATAGTGAAAACTTTAATCATTTACTCATTCATTTAATGCATTGAAGTAGGTCTAAATCAAATAGCAACTTTGGCCTGTTATTAATGGCTTTTAAAGTGAAAATAAAACGTTAATGGTAACAAGCATTGTAAGTTAACCATTTATAATATATTAAATTTTAACTGATAAATCAATTGAAATAAATATAAATAAAATTTTAATATGATTATTGGTTGAATTGTAAATCAAGATTTATTAATTTATTTGAATATAAATTTTAGTGATTGGGTTTATTTCAAATAAATGAAATTAAATATCTAGATACTACGTTAATGGAAATTAAGAGGAAATTTGAGGATATTAATGCAATGGCTGCAAACCAATGTAATTTCCATCCTTTTGATAATAATAGACTGAATAATAGAATGCAAAGTAATTAAATAAAATTTTGAAAATTTAATTTACAATTTCTAAATTCAATGAATTTGAGATAAACACTGAAATTGTCAAATTTATCAACTTTAAATTGACTTTTAAATTATTTAAAACATTGCAATTTGATTGAGAAATATAAAGGTAATAAATTTTGTCAAATTTAAGATAAAAAATGGATTTTATTAATGAATTTTAAATTTATTCAATTAATATAAAAATAGCCATTTTGGCCACTGACTCAGATTTCGATGAAACTAGTTCCATCGGATCCGTAATGGTGAATTTTAATAGTATTTCAGGTTTCGTAGTGATCGGACTTGTCGTTTGATCGTACGGACTCAAAACGCCTTGAAATTTATGCAATTGAAATCAATTGAAATAAATTTGGAAAATATTGTTTTTAGCATAACTTCTTCATACGATGCAATTTGAACATGAAACTTTTTCCATTGCGTTTAGAATATTTTAAAACGCCTATTTTGATATATGGGTTTACAAAATTTCGTTCCGGAGTCAGAACGGACTTTTTGGGTCATTTCGTCGTCCAACGCGTACATCCTTTTGATCCACTTCATTCTTTTCAACCTCGGCTATAAATATATCGTTATAAACCCTAGCCTCCATACTTCTCATTTGGCTATGCATACCTATTCTCCTTCTTCCTCAATGGCAAACGAACAAGTTTTAGATCCAAAAACAAATCAAACCAAAAGCAAAAAATTTCAAAGTCCTCAGAAAAATCTGAAAAAAATATATATTGAAGCTCTCGACTAGCGTAATTCACTGGTGTAATTCGTTTTCCGATTTGATGCATCGTTTGTCCAGAATTTATAAATCAATTCTCGGTCGT
The DNA here is from genome assembly GCA_030765085.1 of Allium cepa. Lineage (NCBI taxonomy): Eukaryota > Viridiplantae > Streptophyta > Magnoliopsida > Asparagales > Amaryllidaceae > Allium > Allium cepa. The sequence continues at coordinate 116,798,091 of CM060931.1, forward strand.
TCATCGCGCGTCGATGAGCGTTGTCGGATCGACGAATCGTTTCTGGGTTTTGTAGAAAAGACTGAGGGGATTGCATCGGCACCGTTTGTTTGGGATTTCAAAGATCGACGGCAATTCGCTGATTTGGGTTCGAAATCCTATGGGGCGGCTGTAATTCGCGTCGTCGTTCGACGACCAGAGGGGCGCAGGTAGACGCGGTGGCTCAGAGGTGAAGGCCAGGTCGCGACGTGCCTGGACGGGGGCGCGTTCGTCAGTCAACGACGGAGTATAAATGAGGAGGCGGCGTGTTGGAGTGTTCGCGCTGAGAGAAACATCGGCCTGTAGGGTTTCTGTGTATTGGGTTTGCGATGACATGGCAAGTATGCAAAGTGTTCTTTTTTCCGGTTTATTTTAATATTGAAATTCAAGTGCAATAATTGCTATATCTTGTGCATACGATATCCGATTGACGCGCGGTTTCTTTTGTTAGGATCGTATTGAAATTCCGGACTTGATGACGCTAGTTTGAAATAATTCTGAGACGGTCAAATTTTTGGGTTTAAATTGAATTTAGATTCAATCTAAATTCAAAAGTGAGTGTTTTAACCCACTCACAACTTCTAAAATTTCTTATGTTTATTAAATTGATTTATGATGTGTTTAGAAATTTATTTATAGCTGTTTGGCATATATTTCATCATTATCTCAGTAACTTTGCATTCATATAATTTACTTGTTATTTAATTCATTTTTGCATATAAACTGCTAGTTAAATTTATTTATTATTGCATATAAACTACAGTTAAACAGTTATTTAATTCATTATTGAAAAATTTACTGTCGGTAATTAATTATTAATTATGTATGTGATTGTTTGAATTGGATGAAAAATTGATGAATGTTTGATGATTAACATGATGGATGAATGGATGTTGTAATTATATTGTATAAACTGCAAGTTATTATTCATTTTCATTTCGTTCGGGATTGCGCTTTGAAATGATATACAACCGTACTTTTATTTTTAAATTGCGGATTGAAATGATAAATATCTGTATCAATTGACCATAGTATAGAAAATTATATACAGGCACCGCGGTATATATATAAAATTATTTTTGAAATGATTTTTCTATGGTTTTGGAAAGAATACGATTTAATAAATATTTAATTTTGATATATATAGTAAAAATTCCTGAATTCAGCTATGTATAAATTTGTTTCGAATTTTATAATAAACTAAATAATGAAGTTGATTTCGTTCATATAATATGGTTAAGAATATATTTGAAATTCTATGGTATATAAAGTTTATAAAAACTCAAATAAAAGTAAGGTTGAAGATAAATGGGAATATGATTTGAATTAAAGTATCTAAGAATTTTCCTCGCAAAAATTTATTTGAAGTGTAAATAAATTAAGATTTAAAGGGTATGATCTTATAACTTGATTTTTGATTAAAGAATTTAAATGAATATCAAATTGATTTAAAGAATATTATCAAGTTAATTTAATTAAAAGAATATCCTGTTATTGAAGTTTAAGGGTTTTACTTAAATAATATTTGTTTGTTAAGTAAACATTTCAAATTTAAATAATAAGAATTGGATATTGATATATATTAAATTATCAAAGAACCCGTTTTGAAATATGGAATATTTAAGCTTTGAAATATATGGGAATTAAAATGGTTTATTTGGAGGTTCAAATTGGTATTGGGAAATTCTTGGGAAATTTAAAGAAGCTATTTTATTATATAAAGCAATATAGTATTTAAACCATTAAGTATTAAAGTTATGTTTCAAAGCTATGATTTCAAGGTATATATATATTTGAAAATATTATGATTTTGGGAAAAGGGATAGTTATAAAATAGAAATGATATCATATTGATTTGGGTTTTTAAAAAAATGATATCGTATTTATATGGTTTGAAAGAGATATTATATTCTGGTTTTTAAAATATAAATTATTTTGAAATAGCCGCGGTGTTATAATAACGTTGGGTTGTTGAAGAGACCGGGATCGGAAGTTGTCATACTCTCTGCCAACTCCGAAAACCACTTTAACAACTGTGTACGCGGTGGAGATTCCAGAATGAAGTAGGATGGTGGCGGCGTTTCCTCTGAGGTAAATAAGTGGACCTAACTCCCGTGAGTTGGCATAAGGTGGCTAAAACAGGAGTGATCGACGGGTTAATAAGGTAGCATCTTTGATTGAAAACTTCCCTTCAATACTATACTCTGACTTTGGATTGATTCGGTGGCTACCTTCACTTTTGATTTCTTTGATTTGGGGGAGTTTGTCCGAGGTGAGAGGTAGCTACGGGCTACGCGTTACCACCGACCCGGAAGCGTAATTGGTATATCTACCCTGGCATTGCCTAGTTGTGACACGTCACCTACCCTATCGCGCTTTGTACGGGTTTGGTTTTCTCCCGTAGCCCGTGTGGTATCCTCTGGTGGCTTCCCGATCAGGAGGGACTATGATATTGGATGGACTACTGAGACTATTACGTGTTAAGGGCTATATGGGTAACCCCTTAATGCTAAGAAAAAAGTAAGTTTATTTTATAAATAGACACTATTATAATAGCGAAATATACTACATAGTAAATAGTTTAATGGATCCTTAAGAGATGTGAATCCCGAGCATCTTTTGAGTTACTGCACTCATATTTATTCCTGTTAATTTAACTTACATAGGATCTTTTAGTTCCGACTCGAGTGTTTTGTCTTTTCAATTCGCTCGGGTCAGTCCGAGCGTTTCAGGATCGAAGACTTTAGCTCTGGAGGACGAAGACGGAGATTTCTATTATTATTATTTATTATATTCCACTACGCTCATATTTTTCCGCTGCATTGTTATATGGTATGTGTAACTGTGATGTATGTTGTATAAGTATAATTGAATATTTTAAACAGCTTTATAAACTGTATATTTGATTATTATATTTTATCCTTCCGTTGTGAGATTCTGTTTTGTTTTATTTCTTTCTCGTTTTTCTTATTTACCCATAACAATCCGCCCTTCCGTATGGTTTGAATTGGCACGTGTGTCGATTTAAAGCGTGCGGAAAGGCGGGACGTTACAATGTGGTATCAGAGCTTTGGTTTAGCGATAAACCTTAGCTTGAAGGGGGTTTGACTCTTTATTAAAAGGGTAGTAATACCCTATGATGAGTCACTGAGTGTATATATGAGAGAGCGTATTTGTTAGTGTTATAAAAAGTTATAATATTCTGTTAATTTGTTCCGTTTTGTATTTATAAATTTTGGTTGATGCATGAGACGCTATGACATCAATAAGGATTTATAAACACTTAACAGGCAGACCGACATAATATTTGTTTTTAATATAGGTAAATGAAATAATTTTGCCTATTATGTTTTCTATATATAAAATAAATTTTTATAAATGATATATATATATTTGGTTGTAATATATTAGTTGTTAGGTAATGAAATTTATAAATAATAGTCGAAATAATATTGATGATAAAATAAATGAAATTGGAAATTTAGAACTAAGTTCCGGGGGTTTTGAAAATTTCTTTCAGTTGATTTTGGAATATAATAATAAATATTTTAGAAGTATTTTCTGATATAAATATTTCAATATATTTGAAAGAAATATTTTTAAAATTTTTTTGGAAAGAATAAGTTATACTCCCCTCTCTGTCGTTGGAAAATAATTTCGATGATGAATGCACGCATCATCGACTTTCATTTTCGAGTTTCGAAGTGGGAAGGCCAATGCTGTAGTTTTACCGCAGATTTATTTTGATAAACAAATATAAATTTTAAATTGTTTTAATAATTGGGTATATAAGTGTAAGTATATATTTATCTATTATTTTAAAATAATTTGAAATTAAACCCGATATTTAGTTCTTAAGTTTCCATTAATTAATAGTTTCAATTATTTTAGTAAATTGGAAAGTATGTAATTAATAATTGAAACCTTTAAAGTAAATAGAGATTTAATGCTAGGGTATGAATGAAATTAAACGTAATTGGAAATTTGTAACTTATAAAACGAAGGATGTAATTATTGAACATTAATTAATTAAAAAAATTGAGGAAACTTGTATAACTTTCAATTACTTTCTTAAAAATCATATTTATAACTTACCAAATATTAAAAGTTGATATGTTAATAACAAAATGTAGTAGATATTATACAAGTAATAAATTTGAAGTCATGAAAGTAATTAATGAAATTCCTTAATAAATAAGAATTGGATGTTGTAATATTATAATCTTAAGTGTAATTGAAAAGACTACTAATCGAAATAGAAAGGTAAGTATTATAAATGAAATTTAGAATAAATGAAAGTAAGTAAATGAATTAAGTAAATTCTTTATTTATAAGAATTGATGTTAAAGTTATAAATTTAAGTGTAATTAAAATGTTACTATAAATTAAATATAATAGAAATGTAAGCATTAAATAAATGGATGAAATTGAGAAATGCATAAATATAATGCGATAAAAAGAAACGTACATGACCTGAATTAAATGAAAATAAATAATTGTAGGCAATAAATGAAAATGAATGGAATTAATAAGAATAAACTTAATTTATTGTTTGAAATTGTTGCTTGCTTGGTTTATGGTTGTCTGGGCAAGGATACTTTAAAATTGTTTGGATGAATGAATAATCTATTTAGTTTCATCAAAGACTGCTGAGTAAATGGTGCACTTAGTAGTTTATTTTTCATTCTGTACAATTTGAAGTTTGAGCCCAAACAACTATTTGTTTTGTTTGATATGAACGAATGATTGATTTGTATTGATTCTATATGATGGTCGTATGCCTTGTTGCAATTGATTGTTGTTGTATTGATTGTTGTTTGTGGTTGAAACAACCTTAAATATTTCATTTTATATAATTGTTAACTCTTTTGGATTATATAAGTGAAATACAGGTTATGGAAGCAATTGCTACTGCATTTGGTTTCATAACATAAGCGTTAATTGCCCGACAAATAGATACGTTTTCGGATTACGGTTTATAGCGTTGTTATATTTTCCCATGTTGGGATTTATATTATTTTGGAAAATATATGTTATATTTTGTTATATTTGATATTATATTTTCTCCCGAGCCTCTCCGTACAAAGGAGACTCTGCCAAAATTTTCCGTAAATTTTGGACTTAGAAATTTTTTGAAAATGTTTCCAAACTTTATTAATTTAAGTATAAAAAGATTTAATGGTAAAATTGGTATATTTTATCTAAATCAATTAATTTTGAAAAATTTAATTGTTCATAAAGTTAATGTTCTGAATAAGAAATATTGATTTCTTAATTCTTATTTCCCCTTCTTTTTCCTTTTGGGGGACGAAAAGTTTTGAGTGGGGGAGAGTGTAATGACCCATGAATTTTCGATGTTTAAAATTAGTTAATTTAATAATATTTTATGAGTTAATATTGAAGAAATAAAAATTTGTAATTTAATAATGGAATAATAACTAAATTAAAATGAAACAATGTTAATACAAGTTAATTTTCAACAATCTTAATGAAACTCCAATTCATTTTATTTAAACATGCTATGCTTGGTTATAAAATTTAATAAGTAACAAAATGTAAACATTTAATTTTTTTGCATAAAGGAGATAGTTAATGGTAATTGAATAAGATCAGTATTGTGTAAGGGATTATAATATGTGTTGTATTAATCTGTGCACTAATTGTAGTGGGATGTAAAAGGTAATGAATAAATTTGCAAATGTTATAAAATGGATAATGGTGACAACTATTGTTCGTTACCAATGTATTTAATCAATAGCTATTAAATATAATAAAACATTTCCTTATGTAAGTTAATATAATAACTAAAAAATTTGAATGTAAAAAAAAACAATAGAAATGTAAATTATATGCATAGATGGCAATTGATTTAATAAAAATTTGAAACCAAGATAAATAAATGAATTGGGATATTAAATGTGTATAAGCGACTAAATTTCAGCATAATGGAAAAAAAATAGTTAACACAAATAAAAGATGAAATTAGAATTATATAGCTGATTGGAACATTTGTTGTAATTAATGAACTTTTAAATGTAATTAAAGGTTAAGGGTAACAATGGTTATAAGTTACCTATTTATTTAGTTCGTAAAATTTAGTTTGAAATCAATGGCAGTTAATTTACTTAATTTGTGCAATTTGATGTAGGTTAATTCGGTAATCGGAGAATGTTAATTCAATAGGATGTAACCAATGAAATTTTAATCTAATACTACGTTAAGGTTAATTACGGTAATTATTAATAAATCGAATGAAATGCAATACCAATTGAGGGAAACAAATTTTAAGGGTATAATTGAATGAAATCGGTAAAATGGGGAAATAAATTCAAATTTGGTATTAATGATGAAATGATGCATAAAAATTGTTGGTTGATAATTTAAGTATGAAGGTGTGTAAATTGGGAAATAGTGAAAACTTTAATCATTTACCCATTCATTTAATGCATTGAAGTAGGTCTAAATCAAATAGCAACTTTGGCCTGTTATTAATGGCTTTTAAAGTGAAAATAAAACGTTAATGGTAACAAGCATTGTAAGTTAGCCATTTATAATATATTAAATTTTGACTGATAAATCAAATGAAATAAATATAAATAAAAATTTAATATGACTATTGGTTGAATTGTAAATCAAGATTTACTAATTTATTTGAATATAAATTTTAGTGATTGGGTTTATTTCAAATAAATGAAATTAAATATCTAGATACTACGTTAATGGAAATTAAGAGGAAATTTGAGGATATTAATGCAATGGCTGCAAACCAATGTAATTTCCATCCTTTTGATAATAATAGACTGAATAATAGAATGCAAAGTAATTAAATGAAATTTTGAAAATTTAATTTACAATTTCTAAATTCAATGAATTTGAGATAAACACTGAAATTGTTAAATTTATCAACTTTAAATTGACTTTTAAATTGTTTAAAACATTGTAATTTGATTGAGAAATATAAAGGTAATAAAATTTGTCAAATTTAAGATTAAAAAAAATTGGATTTTATTAATGAATTTTAAACTTATTCAATTAATATAAAAATAGCCATTTTGGCCACTGACTCGGATTTCGATGAAACCAATTCCATCGGATCCGTAAGGATGAATTATAATAGTGTTTCAAGTTTCATAGCGATCGGACTTGTCGTTTGATCGTACGGACTCAAAACGCCTTGAAATTTATGCAATTGAAATCAATTGAAATAAATTTGAAAAATATTGTTTTTAGCATAACTTCTTCATACGATGCAATTTGAGCCTGAAACTTTTTCCATTGCGTTTAAAATATTTTAAAACACCTATTTTGATTTATGGGTTTACCCAATTTCATTCCGGAGTTAGAACGGGCTTTTTGGGCCACTTCGTCGTCCAGCGCGTACATCCTTTTGATTCAGTTCATTCTTTTTCAACCTCGGCTATAAATATATCGTTATAAACCCTAGCCTCCATACTTCTCATTTGGCTATGCGTACAAGTCATTCTATTCTCCTTCTTCCTCAATGGCAGACGAACAAGTTTTAGATCCAAAAACAAATCAAATCAAAAGCAAAAAATTTCAAAGTCCTCAGGAAAATCTGAAAAAATATATGTTGAAGCTCTCAACTAGTGTAATTCACTGATGCAATTCATTTTCGATTTGATGCATCGTTTGTCTAGAATTTCTAAATCAATTCTCGGTCGTTCATTGCGCGTCGATGAACGTTGTCGGATCGACGTCTGGGTTTTGTAGAGGAGACTGAGGAGATTGCATCGGTACCGTTCGTTTGGGATTTCAACGGCTAGATTGACGGCAATTCACTGATTTGGGTTCGAAATCCTATGGGGCGGCTGTACTTCGCGTCACCGTTCAACGACCAGAGGGGCGCAGGTAGACGCGGTGGCTCAGAGGTGAAGGCCAGGTCGCGACGTGCCTGGACGGGGGCGCGTTCGTCAGTCAACGGCGGAGTATAGATGAGGAGGCGGCGCGTTGGAGTGTTCGCGCTGAGAGAAACATCGGCCTGTAGGGTTTATGTGTATTGGGTTTGCGATGACGTGGCAAGTATGCAAAGTGTTCTTTTTTTGGTTTATTTTAATATTGAAATTCAAGTGCAATAATCGCTATATCTTGTGCATACGATATCCGATTGACGCGTGTTTTCTTTTGTTACGATCGTATTGAAATTCCGGACTTGGTGACGCCGGTTTGGAAGAATTCTGAGACGGTCAAATTTTTGGGTTTAAATTGAATTTAAATTCAAAAGGTGAGTGTTTTAACCCACTCACAACTTCTAAAATTTCTTATGTTTGTTAAATTGATTTATGATGTGTTTAGAAATTTATTTATAGCTGTTTGGCATATATTTCATCAATATCTCAGTAAATTTGCATTCATATAATTTACTTGTTATTTAATTCATTTTTGCATATAAACTGCTAGTTAAATTTATTTATTATTGCATATAAACTACAGTTAAACAGTTATTTAATTCATTATTGAAAAATTTACTGCCAGCAATTAATTATTAATTATGTATGTGATCGTTTGAATTGGATGATAAATTGATGAATGTTTGATGATTGATATGATGGATGAATGGATGCTGTAATTATATTGTATAAACTGCAAATTATTATGCATTTTCATTTCATTCGGGTGCGGTTTGAAATGATATACAACCGCATTTTTATTTTTAAATTGCGGATTGAAATGATAAATATCCGTATCATTTGACCATAGGATAGAAAATTATATACAGGCACCGCGGTATATATATAAAATTATTTTTGAAATGATTTTTCTATGGTTTTGGAAAGAATACGGTTTATAAATATTTAATTTTCATATATATATATAGTAAAAATTCCTGAATTTAGCTATGTATAAATTTGTTTCGAATTTTAAAATAAACTAAATAATGAAGTTGATTTCGTTTATATAATATGGTTAAGAATATATTTGAAATTCTATTGTATATAGAGTTTATAATAACTCAAATAAAAGTAAGGTTGAAGATAAATGGGAATATGATTTGAATTAAAGTATCTAAGAATTTTCCTCCCAAAAATTTATTTGAAATGTAAATAAATTAAGATTTAAAGGGTATGATCTTATAACTTGATTTTTGATTAGAGAATTTAAATGAATATCAAATTAATTTAAAGAATATTATCATGTTAATTTAATTAAAAGAATATCCTGTTATTGAAGTTTAAGGGGTGTACTTAAATAATATTTGTTTGTTAAGTAAACATTTCAAATTTAAATAATAAGTGTTGGATATTGATATATATTAAATTATCAAAGAATCATTTTTGAAATATGGAATATTTAAGCTTTGAAATATATGGGAATTAAAATGGTTTATTTGGAGGTTCAAATTGGTATTGGGAAATTATTGGGAAATTTAAAGAAGCTATTTTATTATATAAAGCAATATAGTATTTAAACCATTAGGTATTAAAGTTATGTTTCAAAGCTATGATTTCAAGGTATATATATTTGAAAATATTATGATTTTGGGAAAAGGGATAGTTATGAAATAGAAATGATATCATATTGATTTGATTTTAAAAAAAAATTATAAATGATATCGTATTTATATGGTTTGAAAGAGATATTATATTCTGGTTTTTAAAATATAAATTATTTTGAAATAATCGCGGTGTTATAATAACGTTGGGTTGTTGAAGAGACCGGGATCGGAAGTTGTCATACTCTCTGCCAACTCTGAAAACCACTTTAATAAAGTGTACACGGTGGAGATTCCAGAATGAAGTAGGATGGTGGCGGTGTTTCCTCTGAGGTAAATATGTGGACCCAACTCCCGTGAGTTGGCATAAGGTTGCTAAAACAGGATCGATCGACGGGCTAATAAGGTAGCACCTTTGATCGGACACTTCCCTTCGATACTATACTCTGACTTTGGATTGATTCGGTGGTCACCTTCACTTTTGATTTCTTTGATTTGGGGGAGTTTGTCCGAGGTGGGCGATAGCTGTGCGCTACGCGTTACCACCGACCCGGAAGCGTAATTGGTATATCCACCCTGGCATTGCATAGTTGTGCCGTGTCACCTACTCTATCGCGCCTTGTACGAGTTTGGTTTTCTCCCGTAGCCCGTGTGGTATCCTTTGGTGGCTTCCCGATCAGGAGGGACTATGATATTGGATGGACTACTGGGACTATTGCGTGTTAAGGGCTATATGGGTAACCCCTTAATGCTAAGAAAAAAGTAAGTTTATTTTATAAATAGACACTATTATAATAGCGAAATATACTACATAGTAAATAGTTTAACGGATCCTTAAGAGATGTGAATCTCGAGCATCTTTTGAGTTACTACACTCATATTTATTCCGGTTGATTTAACTTACATAAGATCTTTTAGTTCTGACTCGAGTGTTTTGTCTTTTCAATTCGCTTGGATCAGTCTGAGCATTTCAGGATCGAAGACTTTAGCTCTGGAGGACGAAGACGGAGATTTCTATTATTATTATTTATTATATTCCACTACGCTCATATTTTTACGCTGCATTGTTATATGGTATGTGTAACTCTAATGTATGTTGTATAAGTATAATTGAATATTTTAAACAGCTTTATAAACTGTATATTTGATTATTATATTTTATCCTTCCACAGTGAGATTCTGTTTTTTTTATTTCTTTCTCGTTTTTCTTATTTACCCATAACAATCCGCCCTTCGTATGGTTTGAATTGGCACGTGTGTCGATTTAAAGCGTGCGGAAAGGCGGGACGTTACAAATACATAGGATGTACGTATATTACATTACTTTATTCGCATAGCGATTTGATCCATATTCGAGCACATAATTTCGAGATAGTTATATCGATCCGAGTTTGTATTTTTCACTCGATTTTCGACGGAAACCCTGGACATGGATTTTTGATTGATTCTGGAAATTCTCTATCATAATATATGCCAATACAAGGAGAATGTTTGTTTCTGATCAAGAAACCAGATCCGAGTTCGCACTAGGAATTCGGGTGGATGATACTAGTTCGGAAGAGAAATTGTGTGACCGAGTGAGCGATCGAATTGATATTCGTATGGAAGATATATGTACATCGTACGACTTAAGTAAAGCTAATTTTGAAGTCTTGTAAAAGAGTGAATGAAATGATTTTGGATTTCTGTAATTGGATATTATTGCTATGTAAAATATTCAGGTATTATAAAAGAAAAGGGAATTGATGATTTTGATTTCAGAAGATAAATTTAAATTGTCCAACAAAGAGGTATGTATTTAAATTTCTGTATGAAATTTGATAATTTTCTGGTCTAGCCACTTGGCCTTTTGTTTTCTTTTGAAATTTGGGGGTCCGTGGAGGCATTTTGTAGTAGTGCCGATCTAGCCACGCAAAGGAGACATTGGCGAAATATTTTGAAAATTTTGAGAAATTTTGATAATATAAAATTTGGTTTTAAATTTAAATTTGACTGGTTGAGTAAGTAATGTTGTTTGAAACTTATGGATGAGTTTAGGAAGTTAGTAAGAGTGATAATGTCTTTAATAAAATGATTGTTGTGGGAAGTTGTTAAAAACTGTTTGGGTTTGAGGAAATAGTTAAACAGGTTATGGATCATTCTTCTTAACTGATAATTTCGGGGACAAAATTCTTTTAAGGGAGAGGGAATGTGACGACCCGAAATTTTGGACATTTGAAATTGGAATACTTAATCGATTTTTAAATATTCAAAAGTTAAGTTTTAACTTGAAATTCAAAAATAGCTATTTAATTGATAATTAAATATTTGAATTTAATAATTAAAGTTGGGTAAAATATTGAAGCTTGAGTTTTAAGCTCGTTAAAAATAATTTGAAGGCTTATAAAATTTATATCGGTAATACTGAAGATAGTAGAAATTCTAAAATTAAATTTAAAAGTGATTCATTCAGTTTTTAAAATATATAGTTTAAATTGACATTTAAAAATAGTCTTCCAAGGCACAGTCTCGGAATTCAATGAAACCACTTCCATTGAATCCGTAATATTGTATTACTGTCGGATTTCAATTTTCATAGTATTTCGAGTGATCGTTTGGTCGTATGGTAGATAAACGCGCTGAATTTATATCGAAAATTTAATTTAATAACTGGGTTCAAAAAGCTAATTTCTCCATACGACCAAGTTAGGACTCGAAACCTTTTCCATTGCGTTCGTAATGGGGGTATAACATTATAAACGACTGGCAGCATGCCTCGATAGAAGGTCGAGATTTTAAGCTATTTTTTTCGACAGTTTAAATTTAAAATTTAAATAATATATACATTGTCGACTGGTCAAATAACTACACATGGATACTTTTTGCTTACCTCAGAATCACTGTTCCCCATCTCTACATGCATGGCAAACACATGTCCTTCCTATTGACACACATTTTCTCAAAATAAAGTGAAGTTAAATTAGAGGCATCAGAGGAAAATAAAAAGGAAACGAACGAAACAAAAATAAATGAATGGTCGGCCTCTTTCAATTTATTTTGAAATCGAAAAATGAAAAGTAAATGGTAGAATGAAATTCAAAATAGCAAACTATTTCTCCCTGCTTCATTTGTTCGAATTCAAAGTTCCGATATAAATAAATCGTGGCTTCCCCCTTCAGATTTAAGAGCGAAAGGCGAACAGAATTCGTTTGCGCTCACTCCAGATCGAAGAAGAGGAGGGACTCGCATGACTCTCCTCTTCCCAAAAATCGTTTCATGGTGGAATGGTAATTGTTGACTCGAGCTTGCGTGGGAATAGGGGGAGACCTGCTATGAGGTGACTGTGCATGCGAAGTCGAATCGTGTGGGGAGGGCGGATGGTCGAGTAGGAGCGTCGATGCATGTTCGCGACGGCGATGGAGGCTTCGTTCACGAGCAGCGGCGATGTCGTGAGGATTTGGTGGACGGCTCGTTTGGGGGTAATGGTGGAAGCATCGGCGTCATTGAGGTGTAGTCTGGGTTCTCATTTTGTTGTAAGGTATTAGCTAAGTATTTTCTTTTATTTAATATGTATGTATGTATGTATGTATGTATGTATATGTATTTAGGCAAAAACCGGAAGGGAAAATGCATTTACAGAAAGATATATAAAACAATTCTTTTTAAATTAATATTTAGGGTTGAAAGGAATTTTATTTTATTAAAATTTAATACACACACACACACACAAATATATATATATATATATGAATTTGCAAAATATATATGGATTTTAAAATGTTGAGGAGTTTATTTAAAATTTGAAGTTTTGAATCAATGTAATTTATTTTAAGTATATATGTAGTTTTGATAAAATAAATATACATATACATATTTTAACGTACCATTTAATTTTAAAATAACGAATTTTAGTGATTAACTTGTTTAATCTACTTATTTAATTATTTTAGTTACTAAAAATTATTAAGGGAAAAATTAGTTTAAAATTAAATAATTAGTTTCTATTAAATTAATAAATGGTAATTTATTTTTCGATTGATTCAAATATTAATAAATCATATAATGTTGTACAAGGTCCAAAATCGTGAAGAAAATAGCCGGTTTGGATGGCAAAACAAAAATCAAAGGTGAATTAATCTCACTCATTCGGATTTCCTTTTAAATTTAATAGTTAAATTTAAATTATTGGTTGATTGATTTCACGCATTTTATAGCGGATGAGACCCTGTGAGTCGCATAATAGCGGATGAAATGAATATAACCCCATATACCACGATAGTCCACCTCAAAGTGGGATTGGTATTTTATATTGTGCTAACATTTGTGGATGCAGGGAAATAGATTGGAGGGATCCAATTAGATTCCTTAAAACATTGAAATTATTCTATATTTAGCGATGTGAATTTTGTGATAATCTATGATGATTATATTGATTTTATCTGAAATTAAATTATGAAATGCTACGGCTTGGTTGACTATATATGGGTATTTGTGAGAATGAAAAATATAAGTCTGAATTTTTTAAAGGAAATAAAAAGGGAAATTTTTAAGTAAATAATATAGTGAATTGAAATAAATTAAAGGTGTGAATTGGGAAAGGAATAAAGGTTTGATTTTAAATCTTAATAAATAAATTCCAAGTAATGAAAGGAGATTTTTGAATAGATTGGAATAAATAAATTTTAAAAATTAAGTGAAATTAATTAAAAGAATAAAAAAATATTTTTAAATTCAGAATTTAAATGGTTTAGGAAAAAAATAAAAGGGATTTTTTTATGAAATTGGTATTTTCAGTTTAAATAAGATTTTAAATCATAATAAAGAAGTTAAATCCGGAATTAATGGAATTAATGGATTTTAAAATAAATTTGAGTAAGCAAAGGAATGTATTTTAAAATGGAGTTGATTTTGGAAATCGATTTGAAAATTGATTTAGCGTTTGAAACTGTATTTTAAAAAAAAAGGAGAATGAGGCTATGGAATTTATAAAATGGGTTTATAAAGTGAAAAAAGATATCGGTGGATATTTGGAAGTATAAATGCACGGTGGAAATTTATAAAGGAATGAGTAATTTGTTTTTAAAATAAATATTGGTTTATTTTTAAAAGTGTGAAAGGATAGTGTGTTTCCCTGAAAAGCCAAGTACGTTTTCGAAGCAGATTTTTAAGTATAAGTTAAAAGTTTTAAAGTTGTTTTAAAAGAATGTTTTTGAGAAATTATTATTTAAGTTGTTTAAATTTTAAAAGGTAAATATTTATTATTAGTTATAGTAGTAATTATTTTGAAAAGTTAATTGGTATTATGAATTAAAAAGATAATTATTAATATTTAGATTTTATAAAGTAATTTTATTTTAAAGAAGTAGGCTAAAGTTTTTATCTGAAAACTTATATAGAATCTCAAAAAAATTATTTTTATTTTTATTTTAAAATTTGTTTTGGCTTATGTTTTACTTGATAATTTTTAGAAAATTTCGTAGTTGGTATTTTAAATAAAGTGTTTTAAATAGTTTTATTTTAAGGATTTTAAAGTATATATTTTTGGATAAAGTAATTTAAATTATTTTAAAATCTAAAGTATTTAGACTTGGTAATTTTCAGTGGGAATAAACAATATTTGGAAATTTATTCCGCGAGAGATAAGTAATTTGAAAACTGTTTTCAAAGGGTTGAAGTATAGAAAAATATCTTGCGAAGATATTTCGGAATAAATAATTTGGAAAATTATTTAAATCAGACGGATGTTTGTGGATGTTGTTTGATAGTTAAATAACTGACTATCATTATTTGCCAATGCGTTGATCGTTTCGAAGAGACCGGGATCGGAATTTATATTCCGAAAACCATTTCGATCCAGTTTGAACGTTTTCATAAGGAAGACAAGAGCTAGGAGTCGAAGATGGAGCAGTGAAGTGCAAGGGCTAATCGCTACTAATTCTGAGGGTGATTCCAAAATAGATGTAGTAGGAGTAGTTCCTTCGGTTAAGTTCGAACCCGGAATGGACTTGTTTGGACGAATGCTTTCAGAACATCGCCAGGAGGACGATGAGCATTCTAAGTGAATGAGTACTGCAAAGGTAACGCATAGCCTCGAGCCTCATCAACTGGGAATGGCTAAAACATGGGAGGTGCACACAAGACTAAGTGGCTAGAAACCAATTAGGGCAAGGTCACCCCTGTCTAGATGTCCCTTATATATTCGGCTGTGTGGGCAGTTGTTGATCCTAACCGCGGGGTGAACTTATTCGAACTATCCAGTAAGGGGTAGCTCTGGTCTTGTGATGCAGGGGATCAGGGTGGATCCTCGGTACGGTGATCTAGGCCACGTACTGTGATGGGCGGTACCCTAGTAGCCCTGCCATTGTATGGAATCCAAACTCCAACAAGCGTCTGTATGGTTTTGATTGTGCCCAATTATTGCTGAAACGTGAGATGCAAGCATTTCAGCTAGATTCTATTTACTTTCTATAGACACTATTATAATATCAGACGGATTTTTATAAAAATGTTTTGGTTATCATAAGGTCAAAGCCCAGCATGTTTATTTGTAGCGTGGTCTTACGAGATATCTTTGATTTCAAAGGATTTTGGAAACATTAGTAATCAAATTGAGTGTATTTTCTCACGCTGGTTTTCCAGACTGACTCGGATGTTATTTAACTATAATGCTCAGGTCAGACCGAGTATTATAGAGTACAGATTTTGGATGGAATGCTGTGGAGCTCAGAAGACGAGCGTACTTCCATACTTGATTATTATTTCGCTGTGTAAGGACTTGTTACTGAACTATACGGATTTGATGAAATGATTATTGTACTTTGAGAAATGTATGTATATATGATGATACATATTCTTTGTATTTAAAGTCGATGTTATATATCATATTTTATTCCGCTGTGTTTGTGAGATTATGATGTTGTTTTCTATTTCTTCTTCTACCTCCTTCTTCTTTAACCCCGATGGTTCAATTTTTCGGGTATAGAAAAATCGGGTCGTCATAGTAACTCTACTCTATACGCCAGTTTCTCCATCCTCTCAATAGTAGGAAATGGTCCAATGAACCTCGGTGCCAACTTCCATGATTACCTAAACCGAATCACATCCTTCATCGGCGACACCTTAATGAAAACATGCTTTCCAACAGAAAACTATTAGTCTTTCCGTCTTTTTTCTGCATAACTCTTCTGCCTAGACTGGGCTTCCTTCATTCTAGCTCGAATTAACTTAACCTTTTCTGCAGCTTCCCTGACAAATCCGGGCCAAGAACCAACCTATCCTCTGTTTCTAACCAACAAACTGGAGATTTGCATGGTCTTCCATACAAAGCTTCAAATGGTGCCATCCCTATACTAGCCTGATAACTGTTCTTATACAAAACTCGATTGGATGTAAATGGTCTTCCCATGATCCCCCAAAATCTAGTACACAGGCTCGTAACAAATCCTCCAAGGCTTTGTTAACTCTCTTCGTTTTCCTATCAATCTGTGGATGGTAAGCGGTACTCATCTTGAGCTTTGTACCTAAGGTATCCTATAGACTCCTCTAGAATTCGCTTGTGAATAAAAAATCTCTATCACTTACTATATTACTAGGAATTCTATGCGGTCTAACTACATTCTTCATAAACAACTTCGCTAACACAGGTGTTGTTCTAGTTGACTTAATTGAAATGAAATGGGCACTCTTGGTCAATCTGTCCACAATGACCCATATGCTTTCATTTCCTTTATTAGACCTTAGCAAACCATCGATGAAATCCATAGAAATAGAATCCCACTTCCACACTGGAATGTCCAAAGGCTGAAGCGACCCACTTAGCTTCTGATGTTCGGCTTTCACCCGTTGGCAGTTTAGGCACTGCTTCACCCATAAGCCTGCATCCTTCTTCAACCTTCTCAGAAGAGACGTCTCTTCATGTCCTAATACATCTTAGTTCGATGAATAGCGAGCTTCGAACGTGGCAATCCTCCAAAACTTACTTTCTAATGTCTCCACATTTGGAAGACACGGTCTTCCTTTCTTTCTCAATATCCATTTTGGTCAAGACTAAAAAATTTATGTCATCGCTCTCCATTCCATCTCTCAGCTTTCTGATCCGTTCAGCCAATATTGGATCCTCTAGTTGTTTAGAAGTTAACCTTTTCTATCATAACTGGTCGAACTTCCAAACTTGATAACAAAGCAGTTTCTGTACTTGAACTACTCTTAGTTCTCTACTGTACTTTGCAAGTCGCTAACGCTTCCAAATCTTTCCACTTAGTTATCATTGCTAAAATCACATTCTGATGTTTTCTGCTAAGTGCATCCGCAACTTGTTGCCTTTCCCTGATGTATACTCAATACCGAAATCATAAGCAGCTAAGAATTTCAACACCTCTGTTGCCTCGTGTTCAGCTCCTTTTGAGAGAATAAATACTTTAACGACTTATGATCCGCATACAATTCAAATCTTTCTCCCAAAAGATAATGTTTCCTCACCTTCAGTGCAAAAATTACCACAGCCAACTCTAATATCTGACTTCATGCGGTCTAAGCTATCGAGAAGCATAAGCAATTACTCTACCCCTCTTCATTAACCCAGCTCCTAACCTACTCCCACATGCATCCGTGTACACCACCAAATCCCGATTACCCTTTGGAACAAGCAACATAGGTGCCTTAGTCAATAAGTGCTTCAGCTTCTAAAATGCCTCCTCACACTATCGGTCCGAACAAACTTCACATCCTTTCGAGTTAGCTTGGTCATTGGTGCCGCTATCCACGAAAAATCCTTAATAAACCTCCGATAATAACCAGCCAACCCCAGAAAACTTCTTATCTCGGTCACTATTTCTAGTCTCTTCTAACTATTCATGGCCTTGATGTTAGCTGGATCCATTGATAATCCTATCTCTGAAACTACATAGCCAAGAAACTTTACTTCCTTCTTCCAGAAACGACATTTCGAGAACTTCACCTTCAAATGATGCTGCCCCAGCGTTTCAAACACTACTCTAAGATGAACTTCATACTCTCTTTCATCCTTAGAATACACCAAAATATCATCTATGAAAACCAATACGAAACTATCCAAGTGCTCGTGGAAAATCCGGTTCATCAAATCTACAGAGAAAGTCGGCGCATTAGTCAGTCCGAACAGCATCACTGACCATTCGTATGATCCATATCTAATTCTAAATACCGTCAAAGGAATACTATCCTTTGCCACTCTATGCTGATGGAAACCTGTTGCTAAATCCAACTACAAAAATATCTTGGCACCACTCAACTGATCAAACAAATCATCGGTCCTAGGCAATGGATATCGATTCTTTCTCGGTTTCTTATTCAACTTACAATAATCGATACAAAACCTTAATGGTCCGACCGGCCTCTTAGCAAACACTACGGCTGCTCCCCAAGGTGAACTACTAGGTCTGATAAAATTCTTGCCTTCCAAATCCACCAGCTGCACCTTGAGCTCCCTCATTTCGGTAGGTGTTATCCTCCTTGGCGGTCTACTCACTGGTTCTTCTCTACGCACCAAATCTATTTGAAACTCAATGCCCCATTTCGGTGGTAATCCTACTATGGGTTCAAAAATGTCCACAAATTCTCTAACCATAAAAACTTAATTCGGCTCGTCTTCTACTTCCACAACACACAACAAAGCATTTACCCTACAGTTAGGGCTTTATACGGTATATACAATCCGCTACCTGTAGTTTGAGTGTCTAAACGATATTTTCCCATCATGGCAAAATATCCTAGCATCGTACTTACTTAACCAATCCATCCCAAAATAATTTAGAACCCTACGAAATAAAACACATGAAAACCGCAAACAAAAGTATGACCTAACAAGTCAAACTCTAGTTGGTCACATCTTATCCCAAGGGTTGCATACCCTCCTATCGAATTTGCAACCCTTATGGAAGTAACTAGGTATGATGGTTCTAGGTTAAATTTATCTACCAAACATCAAGATATAAAAGAATGTGATGCACCAGTATCAAACAGAACATTAACTGCCATACCAAGAATCATAAGCGTACCTCCTCATACTGCTTTTCCTTTTTCCCCTGCCATGGGTCTCGAGGTAGCTGGCTTCAATGCATATACTTTGCCCTTTCCATCATTAGCAAGCTCCTTGCATTGGCTCTTGTAATGACCCTTCTGATCGTAGTTGAAGCATTTGATATTCTTCTTCCTGGTCACCTTCTTTGCCTCTCCGGAACGACGTTCATTTGCAAAATGCCCTTTCTTGTTGCACTTAAAGCAGACAACTTCTAACTTTCATTTCTTCATGGCTCCACAATTCTATGCTCCCTTCTTAGGAAAGAACTTCCTTTTCTGACTCTACCCTACCTAGACCTCCTTCGCCTTATTCTTCTCCATAGAAGCAATCATTTCCTCGTGTCTTAGAGCCTTCTCTACTACAACGTCATGAGGAACCCTGATATGACGTAATGTAGCCCTGGCCAATTCAGGTTTCAACCCCATAATGAACTTCTCATTTCTCTTAATCACGGTACCCATAGTGGCATGATCATATCCTTCCAACTCCATAAATCTTGTAGCATACTCTAACATAGCCATCTCTCCCTGCTCTAAATCAACAAACTTTTTTGAGCAAGGTAGACTTTGCCATCACAGACATGAATCTCTGCTCGAACCACCTCTTAAACTCGGCCCATGTCATCGTTCCTTCATCCACTCTAATCGTCAAATTATTCCACTAGTATAAAGCTGCTCCTTGAAGCTGCCTTGAAGCGAGCCTTCTTTTCTGCTCATCATTGAGCCGTAGATATGTAAAAATCCTCTCATAATGCAACAACTGGTTCCCTACTTCTATGGCATCTTCAGTCCCAATGAATGACTTTCCTCTTAAACTTGCATAGTCCCTACTCAAAACAGCACAATAATTGACTACTGGGGCTTCCTGGAATCCTCCTCTAATTACTCTTACAGCTACCCCCGCTTGCATCATAATCACCAAAAACAGATACATGGCTCTTATGTCAACTTGTGGGACTTTAGTACCAATATTTCCAGCTTGTGCTGACCAGGGTACCTCTAGTATTAGGTCTAGCATTTCCATCTGCAATGATGCTTCCTTACCTAACATTATCTCTCGAGAATCCATATCTGTATTCGAACCTTCGTGAGATATAGAAAATAACCTAATAGAGATAGGAGACCAGAGATAAAATATAAGTACGTTACTATAATGTTATCCCGTACCCCGATCATATCTCTAATTCTTTAGAATTATATTTTTCAAAAATAATTTTTAGTTAAAGTTTTTCATAAACCTATGCTTTGATACCAAATTGTGACTTTCCCTATCTTGAGGCCCAAAGCTAAGAGCTACAGATGTTGCAATCATCCATAGTATTAACTTCCGACGACTAAATACAGCTATGTTAATGGTATCCATAATATTAGAAGCACTTGAATATGAAACAAAATCGCAGATTTCAAATCAACATTTTACTGATTACATTTCAAGACACATGTTTCACATTCAAATTACATAATCCCTAATGTTCCCCAGGTTAAGATAAAATATAACTATTACATAATATGCCAATAGCGACATATGACGATGCCCCTTGGTTGACCAGAGTACTATATAATCAACTGACATAGTACAACATAGTGGAACAAAAATAAATAAAACAGAAACTCCTAAATTGCTATCCGTTAGCCACCTGCTCGTCTTCAAAAGCTTTATTCGTCAACCTACTAAAACTTAAAAACCTCAACCCTCAGCCTACTCAAATCAATTCTTGAGAACCCGAGAGTTTAAGGAAAAAACATAAACTAACTTCTAACAACTATTAGATACTCCTCTTCTGGACGGTCTGTCCTTACTTACTTCTCCTGGTCTAACTGATCCTAATGGTTTTGCGAGCCCGCCAATAACCTGTCTTTCCTTTTTAGATTCCTTTCACTTTGTAATATAATTTTAGTCTCACCTGTGACAAAGCCCTACACACTGGAATTTGGGACCTATTTTAGTTAGGGGCTACTAGTTAAAGTATAGAGCGTGACCTTATAACAGTCCCATCTGGTATTCTAATATCTAAGTCATTTTACGTAGGGTTATCTACCCATAAAATTTTCCTTGAAAACATTTTCATTCAAATTGATTCAAACCTTTAAATCATTTTTTAAAGAAGGAAATTATTTATATATCCTCTTTTCTTTACTCAAATCACCTTTTCATATTACTTATTCGTTACACAAAACCTTGTTGATGAAAACGGTTAACTTTTGAAAGTACCCCTTATGAAACCTTGAAAAGTATCCCTTTCAATACAAGTAAAACCTTAGGCCGAAAGCCAAAACATACCTATTTAAATCATACCTTTCGAAACCATTCATATTATTCTTTCGAAAACATTGAAAAACACTTCCTTCGAAAGCTTTAAAACCTTAGACATCTTATCTTTAAAACACTTAAACATTGCTTTTCCAAACCATTGGAAAACCTTTCCTTTTAGATCTTTCGTAACCATTGGAGAACCATCCCTGAGAAAACTCTCTTTAAAATTTTTCGAAAGCATTAAAACACCAAGTCTTTCGAAAGCATTTGAGTTTAATTTATAACATGTGGAAACACCATCCGAAACCATTAAACCATCTCTTTCGAAACCATTTGGGTTCTATCTTTTACAGAGCAAAAGAGGCATTAAAACATTTAAGTCGAAAGCATCTCTTTCGAAAGCACTTCCTAAGTAAAGAAGTGATGGTGTCGAAACCATCCCTTTGAAAGCATCGTTGAAGTGGCTTAGTTTTAAAAACAAGGTAACCCTTTTGAAAACAATCTGGTCGAAAGGAAAAAGTGGCAGTCAGGGGTTTTGACCCCTTCGAAAGCATTCATTTAGAAAAAAGGCGCAACCTATTCGAAACCTTTCCTTTGAAACTTTATCTCAGTCGAAACCAAGCCAAGTTGAAAGCACTTCCTTCGAAAGCAAAAGCTAGCATATTTTCAATTTAAAACAAAGCATGCTTCGATCCCCTCGAAACCTATGGTTTCGACCTAGTACCTTTCGCCTATATCTAATTCGCTACGTACCAGGTATTTGATACCATGTGCATTGGTTTCAATAGAGTCAGAGTCAGAAGTGGAGGTAAGGAGTCGGGATCCTGGTGTCGAAAGCATTAAAACGGGAAAAAGCATGTTGATTTGACTTTTAAAATTAGTCTTTTGTACCAAACCTACCTTGTTTGTCAAAATACGATTGGTTGCAAAATTTTCTTTTCTTAAACTACTGCCAGTTTTCAGAAATAACAATTTGAATTATTTACAAAATACCGTTTCTCCTTTTTATAAATATATAAAACATTTACCCATACCTTAAATAATTTTATATATCCATTAAAACACTTAGAAAAATTCTATAAAAATTTCAAAAAATCATTTTAATATGATTTTTAACATATATAAATTTCAGACCCTAAGCCTATATAATTTGGCCTAGTTAATTTTAAACTCAAATTAGCATTTTCTTCACTAGAAAATTCATTTGAAATCCATATTAATTCGGAAAATTATGAAAATTGAAACCATTTCCAAATTATTGTTTCTAATAAATATTTAAATTTGCAAGGCAACTGGAGGTCATATAATAGGCTTTTCATATCAAACATATGACAAAATCTAAGTGAATTAGCATAAATCATTAATAACTTATAGAGATGCATTTTATCATCCAAAACATGGTAAAACACTTGCAAATAATTAGGATTTCATATTAAAAACAGAAAACCATTAAAAACTTAAGATGTGGGCATTATCCACCTTAGCCTTTTGATCAAAGATGTAAGATTTGTTCTTGATTAAGTGATTTGATTCTTCCTCTTGAAATCCTAGCTTTTATCTTATCTTGAGCTTGCTAATGGTGGTCGGCCTTAACTTGTATTTTTGATTTGTGAATAATGAAATGAACGTGAGTGTTCAGGGGTTAATGGTTAAGGATATAAGGATGTGCCTTGTTCCTATTTTGCCCTTACATATTTCTTAACCTTTTATTCTCTTTTTTGATCATTGGTTCACTTGTTTAGTGTGGCATGGCTACCTCTAATTTAATCAGAAGTCTTGATCCATTAATCATCGTACATTATTTTATTTAATTCAACTAATTAAATATCCTAAATAATGTTACCAAAAATATGGGTTGTTACAGGACTCCCTGTCCAGTTTCATAGTTTTCATGGGATCACTAAGAACCTATTGGCCTCTGCCAATAACATCATTGTTTCATGAGTTTTACCTGAACCTATTGGTAACTCCAATAACTTCCCTCTTATCCTACTTTTCATGGGTTGACTTGAAACCTATTGACTTCTATCAATATCTTAATCCTGATATAGTTTTCATGGTTTCACTACAAACCTATTGTCCCTTGCCAACAAATCTTTTAAATCATAGTTTTCAAGGGTTAATTATGAACCTATTGGCGCCTGCCAATAACTTTTCCTAAACATAGTTTTCATGGGTTTACTATGAACAATCTCCTTGACAAATTCTTTAATCAATATTTTAGCATCCTATATTCTGGTCTTCTTGACCTCTTGGATTCAATTCTACTCATTCGGAAGTTAACTTAATTTATATGCACTACTGGGTCAACCTAGCTAGTTATTCTGCTCTTTCCCAAAATACAGTTATGGGTCCATTACAATGTGAATATACACATATAAGAAGAGGCAAACTTAATAACTTGGTTAATCCCTTTAACCTATTAATCAAGGAAAACTTCTTCAAAAACTCCATACTTAAAATCATTTCAAAACTCTTTATTTATGCCATGGTTTTCCTTTAAAATAAGATTGGGTTATCTGTGTTGAAAAAGCAAGGCTTTTGAAACCTTAAAACATTACTTTCGAAACCCCTAGATAAACTCCTTCGAAAGCATCGAAGACTTCTTTTCACAACACGAAATATATAACTTTCGAAGCTTTTTAATTATCACTTTCGAAACCACAATATGCCTTTTGAAAGTATGAAAACGTTACTTATTAATCCTTACAAACATAGCTTTGACACCATGCAAAGTACCCCTTTCGTAACCGTTGGGTTTACTCAAAAACATCTTTTGGGTTAAAGTGAATATATACAAAAGTATCTCTTTCGAAACCCTTAATAAAGTGGAAATTAGCCACAAGGGCCTCTTTAGAAAGTGCAATTAGTTTCTAGGACACTCAACTAAAATAATCACTTTTAAGGACAAAATGCAAAATAATTAATTTTTAAGGCCTAAAAACTTGTGAAATTATGTTCTTGAAGGTAATTGGACTGCTGAATTTGTCCTTAAATGTAATTATTCTGCCGACTTTGGCCTTGAAATTAACTTATGTGGATGTGTGTCCTGGAAATTAATTGGACTGCAAAGTTTGTCCTTCTAGTGAAACGCCCCTTTAATATAACTGTATGGGGAAAATTTGTTGGCGTTGCAACCATCCATTCGAAAGCTCAAAACCATTGAGAAAAACTTTGAAGGATAACATCGAAACTTCTTTTCGAAGCCATTGCCTTCGAAACCCATAACCCCTTTCGAAAGCATTTTTAGGGAGTGACTTAGTGTAAGTTTAAAAAAAAAGACTACGTTCGAAAGCATTGATGGCTTCAATACGCTCAAAAGGTAAAAGAATGGCAGTAGGGTTTTGACTAGGTCAGAACCATCATTTTCGAAAGCATTCTTTTATAAACAAAGGGTCTCATTGAAAGCTTATACTTAAAAATGAAAAATGGCAACTTTCTACGGAATCTGTTTAGAAAAAATCCTTTCAATACCATACGTTTCGACTCCTTCGAAAGCTTTAATAAAACAAAGGCAGATCCTAATCATTCAAAAGAAAAGCAAAGGTTTTGTTCCCATCGGAAGCTATGTTTCGACACCATGCCTTCCACCTTCCTCCAATCCACTACGTACCCATGTCGATACCTTGTGTATTAGTTTTAGCTTTGTGGGGTTTCGACTTGATTGAAGGCAGAAGCTATGAGTCGAAAGGTGCTTTTAGTAGGGATGGAACGCACTTTTCTGGGTAAATCTGGTTTAAACCAATTAAAGAAAACACTTTCTAACTAACCTGTCTATTTGTAAGCATATGGTTGGTTGTCCCAACTTTTCAAATCCTCTACACAAAATGATTTCCCCGTAATTTCATATATAAACCAAGGTTAATTTAACAAATAAGCCCTTCAATTAAGAAAAACAATTAAATCATCTAGGTCCTCCTTTTAAAATAATTTAATTCTCATAATAAATCACTTAGGAAAAATTCCCAAAATCACCAAAATTCACTTTTAATATTTTATCTAACATACCAAATTTCGGACCCAAATTCTTAATATAATTTCTGAAATAAATTTCTAAACCCAATTAATCATATTTTCCTTTGAAAAATTCATAATAATCTTTCCATGGCCTGGAAAATTATTAAAATTGAAACTCGACTCCAAAATCATGTTTTACATAACATATAAATTCCTCATGGCATTCGAGATCAATTATAATCGGTTTTACCCTTAAAACCGTGTAAAATCATATTTAAACAATCTTGATTAAATCTAACATGTCATGATCAAGCATATCATCTCCAATTCATCATAAAAATGGATTTAATCTTAAATCCAAAAACAAATGATTATATAACAAAATAGAGATGATTGAGATTATTATTCACCCTGATTAAGAGAAGGAGATTGGACTGATATTAAGATTTATTCCCCTTGCTTTAATCCTTAGCTTGATTTGAATTTCTCTTCTTTTTCTTCCTTAACAATGGTCGGCTCCTCTTCATTTATGTTTGTACTTTGTTTTTGCAAAATGACGTGAATGGGAAATGAAACGTGAATGGTATAAGAAACGAGAATATATGTAAGGGAAAGGGGTTATATGCGGTTATTTCCCAATATACCCTTATGTAAATTAATTAACTTAGAAACCATTCTTTAGCCTATTTAATTTGTCAAACACGGCATTCTTATCATTTATTCAAATCTCAATCATCTTATCATTCTAATTGTTACATTATTCTATTTAATTTATCTAATTAAATCTCCTAAATAATGTTATCAAAAATTAGGGATGTCATAGGCTCCCCTCCTTAAAGAATTTCATCCTTAAAATTCAGTAAGGACTAAATACTAAAAAAAGCAATCATCTTTAATGATTTTAACAACTATACTAGCCTACTTGACTAGAAACTATCTATAAAGTTAATATAGACATACCCTTAAAGCAGATCAGGATAAGTATCTCTAATCTTGTCTTTTGTCTCTCAAGTATAGTCCTTCTCGTTGTTGCTCCATTGAACTTTCACCAACTTGACTGTCTTGTTCCTCAATCTTTTCTCATCTCTTTCTACAACTCGTACTTGGTGTCTAACAAAAGTCAAATTAGACTCTACTATCAAATCTTCCAACCCTAATGGAGGAATAGTAGTCTTTGGATCATGCACATACTTGCGAAGATGAGACACATGAAATACATTATGGACATCTGCCATACTGCTCGGCAACTCTACACTGTATGCGAGCTTTCCAATCTTCTCTATAATCTGGAATGGATCAACATATCTCGGTGCTAGTTTCCCTGACCTCCCAAACCCTACCACACCCTTCATCAGTGATACTATAATGAAAACCTTATCTCCAACTAAAAATTTTAGGTCCTTACGCCACTTATCTGCGTCACTTTTCCATCTAGACTGAGCTCCCTTCATCCTTCCTCGGATCAACTCAATCTTATTTGATGCCTCTCTAGCCAAATCTAGGCTTAAGACTAATCTGTCGCCAATCTCCAACTAACATGTTGGTGATCTGTATGGTTTTCCATACAAATCTTCAAATGGCGTCATTCCTATACTAGTTTGATAGTTAATATTATAGGAAAACTCAATCAAATGTAGATGATCTTCCCATGATCCACCAATCCGATACACAAGCTCTCAATAAATCCTCGAGTACCTTATTGACTCTCTCTGTCTGCCCATTCGTCTGACGGTGATATGAAGTACTCATCTTGAGCTTAGTGCCTAACACATCCTTCGGACTCTTCTAGAATTTTCTAGTAAACAAAGCATCTCTGTCATTGACTATAACTAGGAACTCCATGTACTCTAACTATGTTCTTCACAAACAACATAGCTAAAAAAGGTGTCTTCCTAATTGATTTAACTGGAATGAAATGGGCACTCTTGATGAACCTGTCCACTATGCACCATATACTTCTATTTCCCTCATTTGACCTTGACAACCCATCGATAAAATCCATGGATATCGAATCCCATTTCCAAACTAGAATCTCTAAAGATTGAAGAAATGCACTAGGCTTCTGAAGTTCGGCTTTCACTTGTTGATAGTTTGCACACCGCCTAACCCAAAAGCCAACATCCCTCTTCTTACCTTCCTAATAGAAGCTGCTCTTTATATCTTGATACATCTTGGTCCCTCCAAGATGAATCGTAAACTTGGACTGATGACATTCTCCAAGAACTTCATTCCTTAAGTCCTCAACATTCGAAACACACAATCATCCTTTCTTTCTCAACCATCCCCTCTGGTCAAGACTGAAATCTTTCAGATCATCGATCTCAGTTCCAACCCCAGGCCTTTTAATTCTCTCGGCTGCCACTGGATCCTCTTTCTACTTAGAAGTAATCCTTTCGATCAATACCGGTCGAACACTCCAAGTAGGACAACATGGTAGTATTTCGACTAGAACTAGCAGTCGATCTTAACTGAATACTATATGTAGTCGAAGTTTCTAAATCCTTCCATTCTACCAACACGGCTAACGCCACATTCTGGTGTCTTCTGCTAAGAGCATCCGCTACCATATTTCCTTTCCCAGGAGTATACTCTATACCAAAATCATAAGCAGATAAAAATTCCAGCCACCTATGCTATCTCATATTCAGCTCCTTTTGAGAGAATAAGTACCTTAAAGGCTTATGATCCGTGTATAGCTCAAATCTCTCCCTTTAGAGATAATGCCTCCAATCTTCAATGTGAAGATCACCGCAGCTAATTCCAAATTATGACTAGGATATCTCACTTCATGCAATCTAAGCTATCGTGAAGCATAGGCAATCACTTTACCCTTTTGCATCAACACAGCTCCGAATCCAGTCCGACATGCATCGGTATACACTATCAATCCTTGGTTTCCGTCTAGAACTACTAATACAGGTGTATTAGTTAACAAATGCTTTAGCTTAAGGAATGCTTCCTCACATTTGTCAGACTAGACATATTTCACATCCTTCCTGGTCAGCTTAGTCAAAGGTTCTGCTATCAATGAGAAATCCTTGATGAATCTCCGATAATAGCCAGCAAGTCCAAGAAAACTTCTAATCTTAGTCGCCGTCTCTGGTCTCTTCTAATTTTTAATAGTTTCAACTTTATCTGGATCAACTGACAAGTCTTTCTCTAAAATCACATGACTAAGAAACTTAACCTCTTTCTTCCAGAAATGACACTTGGAGAACTTCGCTTTTATCTAATGCTGCCTCAGCGTCTCAAGCACCAATCTAAGATGAACATCATGCTCTCTTTCTTCCTTAGTGTATACTAAAATTTCATATATAAACACCAAAACGAACCTATCCAGGCATTCTCGGAAAATTCAGTTCATCAAATCCACGAAGAAAGTTGGTGCATTTGTTAACCCGAATGGCATTACTAACCACTCATACGGACCATATATAGTCTGAAATGCTGTCAAAGGAATGCTATCCTTTGTCACTCTTAACCGATGAAAACCTGTCGCCAAATCCAACTGGAAAAACACTCTGGCCGCACACAACTAATCAAATAGATCATCTATTCTTGACAAAGGATACTTATTTTTAATCGTCCTCTCGTTCAACTTATGATAGTTGATACACATGCTTAACGACCCATCCGGTTTCATCACAAATACCGCAGCCACTCCCTAAGACGAACTGCTTGGTCTAATAAAATTCCTCCCTTCCTAATCCACTAGCTGCACCTTTACTTCCTTCAGCTCGGTTGGTGTCACCCTATTAGGTGGTTTACTCACAGGTTTAGCTCCTGGCACAAGATCTATCTGAAACTCAATAGCTCGTTTCGATGGTAGTCTTATGACCGGATCAAAGACATTTGTAAACTCTCTTGCTACTCGAACCTGACTTAACTCTTCTCCCACTTCCATGGCACTTTACAAAGCACTACTACTTCGGTCAGAATTTCCCACTGAGAATATAATTCGGTTATGACTATCAGGGTGTTTAGTGATATCTCCCAATCCTGGCAAAATATCCTAGACTCATTCTTAGTGAACCAATCCATACCCAAAATGATTCCAAAAACTATGAAATCAAAAACATACAGACTGCATGCAAACTTATGACCTAACAAGTCAAGTTCTAACTGGTCACATCTCATCCCCAAAGTTGCAAACCCTCCTATTAGATTCACAACCCTTAAGAAAGTAACAAGGTACGTAGGGTCTAAGCATAACCTATCAACCAAATTCTGAGATATAAATGAATGTGTTGCACCATTATCAAATAGTATCCTAACTAGTATATTATGAATCAAAAACGTATCTTCCATCATAGTCTTTCCTTTTTCAACTGCAGTGGCTTAGCAGATGATGATCCAACAGCAAAAACCTTTCCCTTGTCTGCCCTGACTGGCTCTAGACACTGGTTCTTATAATGCCCAACTTGATCATAGTTAAAGCACTTCACATTCTTCTTATTTACGGCCTTCTTCCCCTTGCCCGATCGGCACTCATGAGCATAATGACCTTTCTTGTAATGCCCCACCTCTATACTCACGCTAGCCAAAGAAACTACGAGGTAATGTCGTCAATTAACACGAAGAATAAGGCTGTTGAGGAGCGACCATTCGTGTAATTATTTTGTACGAGTGTCGACATGTCAGATAGTATAACATGCATTTCATTTCAAGAGGAAATCCGACATATCAAATACAAACTCAAAGCTACTACACAGTGGCCATGTGATCTTCGGAAACAAATATAGAAATAAGCATAACACAAATCAGTCACAGATATCCATATCACAAAGGCGGAAACAAATATGAATATATCACATAAAAGTGTACATCAAAGTAGTGGTCAAACAAGATCCACTACATCACAAAAGAATATGTATACATCAAGGAGTCTCTGTCTCGAATGTATAATAACAAAAACTACTAGACTAGAGTAATTAGCCAAAAAGTCGAAAGCCAGTCTCAGCTACGGAGTCAAGTAGAAGTACCTGTAACATCTCGGTCTGACCCGAGTATTATTTAATAAGAAAATAATAAACGGATCAGTCTAACTATAAACATAAGATAAAATGAGATAGGATAAGAGATATGACTAAAACGCATGATAACAATAATGCCATACTGTGACAAGTACACATTAAACAACAACAAAAATCATACAATATCTCAAAAATCTCAAACGCCAAAAAGAATGTCATATTCTTTAAATTATTCGCCAAAACACAAATATTGATAAAGTTTATCAATATAAACCTCAAAAATTAGCGAAACACAAATTTTATAAATCATCAATTAGAAATCCATAAAACGCAAATGAGCCGAAGCTCCTCCAAATGAGCCGAAGCTCCTCCAAACAGGGTATAGTCCCCCATTGCGGACTATGAGCCGAAGCTCCTCCAAATGAGCCAAAGCTCCTCCAACCGAGTCGAAGCTCCCCCAAACAAGCTGAAGCTCCTTCAAACAAGCTGAAGCTCCTCCAAACAGAGTATAGTCCCCCATTGCGAACTATGCACCGAAGCTCCTCCAAATGAGCCGAGGCTCCTCCAAACGAGTCGAAACAGGGTATAGTCCCCCATTACGGACTATGAGCCGAAGCTCCTCCAAACGAGCCAAAGCTCCTCCAAATGAGCCGAAGCTCCTCCAAATGAGCTGAAGCTCCATAAAATCGAGGTATAGTCCCCCGTGTGGACGAAGAGAGACAAAGCTCAAGATAACGGGGTATTGTCCCTCACATGGACAAAGAGAGACATCGCACATCGCTAGTCTAAATCACAAAATGATCATCATCGATCAACAAGAAGTGTCAATTACACTAAGCTAGTAAATAATTGGGTTTAGCTTCATGTCCCATAACCACTGGCTTAACTTAAATATTTACGAACAAATTGTAGATTTCCACTCGAAGATTGTCACAAGAGTTTCAATCGAACGAGTCTAAGAATTAACCGACAAATAAACGCAAGTGTTTCATACCACTTGTTTTGCAAAGTCATTTGATTGGATTTCTCTAACAAATGAGGAAAAGGTTTGTATATACTAATAGATTGGAAAACAATTTTATAAACGAACTTTATATTAAAATAGAGTTGAAATCATCTTTGTAAAAGAGTTTGAATATTTACTACTAGTATAGAAACCTTTATATTTCAAAGTGACAAGTCTCATAAATGATTGTAGAAACAATCAATCACCAAAAATTCACATATGAAGACGTGAAACAATTCCATAAAAATCGATACCAATCCATCAAAATGGATATTCCCAAAAATCCCGAAAAAGAAATTACCCAAGTCAAAAAAAGTTATAACACTAATCGGAGAAACGAGAATCGATTAAAAATTGGAAATCTAAGCAAAATAGGCAAATTGGGCTGAGGCAAGCAGTTCGGTCGACTGGACAAGGAGGTCAGTCGACTGACACAGGGACACGAATTTTCTGTCCCCAGGTTCAGTCGACTGACCTTCTGGTCCAGTCAACTGAACCTGCTTCTAAGCATTTTTTATCTTCTGGTTCAGTCGACTGACCTTCTGGTCCAATCGGCTGAACCTTCTTCTGAAGCACATTCAGCCTAGCCCCCAAGTGGGGCAAAAATCCTACAAATCACGATCGACGAGCAATGGGCACTAGGGGTTTACGCCAATCGGTAACCCAGCCCTATAGGCTCTTCGATACACCACCAAAAACTTGTTCAAACATCAAAACTAGGATTTTTAAAGATTTGACCTCAAAACACCAAAAATTGGAATATTCATAAAATCAATTCAATCCAAAGCAAACGAACAAGGAATATGTGTTAGAAATTCATACCTAACAACCAAGAAAATTATAGGCATAGATATGAGTTCAAAAACTCACCTTTTTCTCAAAAACAATGAAGGAGAAGCTTGAAAACAAAAGGAGGATCAACTACTCTTCAATTTCAACTCTAAAAGCTCCAATCTAAGATCATAAGCAAATATTCCCTAAGTTAGGTTATATGAAATTTCTGAAATTGGAGAGATATTGAGATGGAGAAGAAGAAGAGGATGCATACCTAAGCTTCTCTTTGATTTTGGAGCTAAACTTGAATTTGCAAAAGAAACTAACGCTTAGGATTTTGAATTTCCAATCTCTTACCCCATTTTTTCTGAAGCTTGAAGTGTTAGGAAAATAATAGAATGAATGAAGAGGAGAGGGGGCGGAGTTAGGATATAAGATGAGTTGGGTTAGTGGGCTGAAACACAAACCCAAACCCAAACCCAAATCCCTAAGTGAAAACATCAAAATTCTACTCAACTCCAAACATATCAATGGTTATACTCAAAAAGGTCGCAAACACCATTTTGAACTCAATGGAAGTGGTCTTGAGTCCTAATTCAGCTATTTGCAAAAAGTAGTATTTCGGACTTTAATCCGACTAACGATGCTATATTTAAATAAAATATTTAAATATATAATCGTAAAATATGCGGGTTGTTACAGACTCTCCTCCTTAAAGAAATTGCATCCTTGCAATACTTAAGAAGAAAATAAAGAGTAACAACCATAAAAGCATATCAACACAAAAGAAAATTTGAAGTAAGAAGTTCATCCTAAAGAACACGAGAGAGTAAGTCCGGATTTGTTCGCTCATAAGTCAAATTAGGTGAAACTTCAATTTCCTCAATAGCACCAGGCTCAAGAACAGAATCGGAATCCCTAAGGCACTTCCATAGTTGAGGGACGTGGAAAACGTCATGAATAGCAGAAAATTAAGCCGGTGCAACGACGTAGTTCAATGACGGTACGCCCGAGGAACCCGAAACTCGTATAATTTGGAACAACGACGTAGTACAATAACAGTACGTCAAATGAACCTATCAAAAAGATCATTCCATGTGGACATCATCAAAGAAACAACCATTTGTTGTTTACGACTAAGGGCATTGGCAATATGATTTCCCTTTCCAAAGTACAAAGAATATCAAGATCAAAAGAAGCAAGGAACTTGAGCCAACATTGTTAACGCAAATTAAGTTCCACTTTAGAAAATAAATACTCCAAAGAATTATGATCAGTGTGGAGAACAAATTTCTCTCCCAAAAGATAATGGCGCCAAATTCTAAGGGTGGAAACAATAACCGCGAGCTCTAAATCATGAGTGGCTTATCTAGTCTCGGCAGGCTTTAATTGTATAGAAGCATAGTGATAGCACGTTCCCTTGGCATGAGAACGGCACCCAAACCAACACGACTAGCATTGGTATAAACAATAAAGTCTTGGTTCCCTTCTGGAATCACAAAAATAGGAGTATCGGAAAAGAGTTC
Source organism: Allium cepa (assembly GCA_030765085.1). Classification (NCBI taxonomy): domain Eukaryota; kingdom Viridiplantae; phylum Streptophyta; class Magnoliopsida; order Asparagales; family Amaryllidaceae; genus Allium; species Allium cepa. The sequence continues at coordinate 116,832,085 of CM060931.1, forward strand.
TTTTAATTGATCCTCTTTCCCGAAAAAGCTAAGACTTCCAAAATTACAATTAACTTTATGTAATAATCTTTCTAGAAAAATTTACTCATTCCAAGTCGATTTACTGTGTCAGATTGTCTCATCATAGCGTTTAGGAGATTCCTATCGATAACGTTGATCAGACGCATCGACCAGAATTCTTAAAGCACTTAATGGGCAATACAGCACAAAATCATCTTCTATATGATAAAAATATATCTTAAAAACTTTACGAATGTTCTTTGCTCGTTTTAAGAACAAAAACCCGATTATTCTTACTAATATCTTATGAAAAAGATTGGAAAAAATTTTAAATCGTTGTTTTCATCCAAAATCAATGAATATAAGGATGGTCTCATCGAAATATTCGTAGGATACTCGATTCATAAGATGGATGAAATAAACTGCACAACTCGAATGACATCACGAGCCGTTCATAAGAATCATAACGAGTGTGGAATGTGGTAGGTGAAACGCTGCCCTCCGCAACTCGTAACTAATGAAAACCGGTGGCAAGATCGAGCTGAAAAGACCTTAGCACCACTCAATAGATTTGCTTAGGTGATAATACTAAGACAAGCTCAAAGATATTGAAAAATTCACGAATTACTTGAATGAGGAGAATAACATCTTCCTCAGCAAGTGGGTCTAAAGAATAAAATAGTGCCACAAAATTGGAATCGAAATCATTTAGATAAATAGAAATCTGCTTAACAGATTGAAAATGTCAAAGATGGATAGTCCATTCGGGACATAGGATATGGATTGATAATGATTAAGCCAATTCTTTCATAAAAATCAATTACAAAGCCTAAGTAACGCATAACATGCAAATCGGCTCGAAAAATCATAGAAATCACATAAAATAATCTCGACACCTTTACAAAATAAACCAAGTGTTGCGGAACCACTAACCAGATTTTCAATTCTCAGTGAAGTCATCAAGCTCAAAATGTTTAAAGAAAAGAATCAACAAGTTCTTTGATATGAAATAATGAGATGAACCCATATCAACAAGAATTCGAATAGGATGATCACGAAACATAATAATGCCATCAAGGATAGAATGAGAAATACCTTGACCACGGAAAGTGTTACCAGGGGCTTGCACAACATTTAGCTTTCCCTCTTTCTTGCTTTGAAGTTTGGGACATGAAAATATGTGATGACCCGAACCTTTGCAATAGCGGCAAGGAAGGGGCTTCAGGCACTTAATTACATAATGGTCCTTAGAACCACAATTGTAGCATTGTTCACGATTAGGGATTGGAGTCTTTGCTATCGAAGTAACATGCTTTAGTTTCTTGTTTGGATTAGGGCTTTTGAACTTAATATGTCTCTACTTGGAAATCCCAATATCACCATCACTTCCCTTATCGGCCTCTTCAAGTCGAAGAGTGATATCTACAAGCTGGTCGAAATGCACTTCTAGTTTCAGAGGTAAATCCTCTTTAGGGTTTTTACTCAAAGCACAGATAAACCTTTGATTCTTCACAAGATCCAAAAGTTGTTTGGCGGACATGAATACGCCATCCAGAGAAGGACTGTTGGATTGACCAGCGCTAGGACTGCCAAATCTAACCATCTCTTCTTCTCAAAGAAAGAAAGAAAGAAAGAATAGGAAAATGGTTATTCTCGGAATGAATATCAAACAATCATGATTGATAAAACAAGGCACCATAAAAGAAAATAGGATAAAACGGGTCCTATGACTCGGATAAATCCTAAGGCACGACTCCTAAAAAGGACTTAGGATGATGATCCTTGCTAGATTATTCTCCATTGTTTCGAAGTTTGGCTCTGATACCATGCTGTGACTCCCCACCTCTATACTCATGCTAGCCAAGGACACTATGAGATAATGCCATCAACTAGTACGAAGAATAAGGCTGTTGAGGAGTGACCATCCATGTAATTGCTTTGTGCGAGTACCGATATGTCAGATAGTATAACATGCATTTCATTTCAAGAGGAAATCCGACATATTAGATACAAACTCAAAGCTACTACATAGTGGCTATGTGATCTTCGGAAATAAATATAGAAATAAGCATAACGCAAATCAGTCACAGATATCCATATCACAAAGGCGGAAACAGATATGAATATGTTGTAACAATTCCGTTTTTTAAATCAAGTTTAATTTGATAATTAATTTATTTTTTGGAATTAAATTGTGAATTAATTTGGTATTTTCCAAAACTAAATAGATATTTGTTTGTTTATTAATATAAATGTATATAAAAATAATTTTTAAATAGAATTTCTAATTGGAAAAAAATATTTTGAATAATATATTAATTATAAATTTGATTGTGGATTAATTTGGAAAATTTTGAATAAATATATTTATGAATATATATAAATTTGAAAGTTAAATTGTAAATAAAATTTTGATTTTGGAAAATTCAAAATGTAAATATTTATAAATAAATTGGATTTATTATAGAAATAAAGTTTTAAAACATTTTCTTTAAAAATTTATACTTTGAAATTAATATAATAATTTTCTAAAAAAGATTAAAATTCGAACATTTTCAACACTAGTATTATTTATATAAATTTGAGTATAATAACTTAAGTTAAATTTTAAAATTTATACATAACTACATGTAATTTGTATGTATGTATATATATATATATATATATATATATATATATGAATACATTTAAAAGTATAATAAATTAAGTTTAAAATAGCATTGGATGTAAAGATTAGAAAATTTTCTTTTAAAATTTATAGTTTGTAAATGTTTAAAAGTATAAAAGAGAAAACATAACTTGTAAATAAAATAAAGAAGATGGTTTAAACACAATTTAAATTAAAATGGACATTTGTGAAATGATAATACAAGTGTAAAGAAAATGGATCATGAAATTTACAAGCGTAAATATTTGAAAATGTATTAAAAACATTTGTAAGCCATGTATGCCATAAATAACAAGTGGAAAAATAAAAAAAATCTTCTTTTGATTTATAATTTTAGAGAAAAAATGCGAGAGACCAAGATATTTTCACTTCTAAAACATAACCTGAAAGAGGAAAAAAAACAAAGAGATTCAAACAACAAAAATCTGAAAAAGAGAATCAAAAGATTTAAACAAAATCTGAAGCATTTCAAACAAAATCAAACAAGTTCTCAGCTTCAACCTAAGAGGAAAATAAAAACAGAAAAGCAAAGCATTCCAGTTTTCAGACTTTAAATCATCAACCTGGGAACCAGTAGACAAAATAGAAAATTAAAACCAAATGCCTGTAATAAAGAAACCATATCAAAATAAGAACAAAAATCAAAGCAAAGATCATTTCAAACCAACAAACAACTTCAAGATCAAGTTACACAGATCAACTCAACAAAGTACAAATCAGGATCAAGTGCAGATTCAATTCAAAAACAAAATCAACAGTTCCAGATCAAACGTAGGCACTGTCCTCTGTTCAACAGCAAACAGGTGAGCAAACATCACTTTAAAACCCTTAATATGTTTATATCTCAGTGGTATGTGATGATCTTTGAAGCTGTGAAATGAAATATGCTTGTATATATATGCCTGCATGTTGTAGAAATGTATGCGTATGCCTGCATATAGGAAATCAGGTTCCTGTTCTTGTTACAGGGTTCTAGAAACTCATTTAAAAATCCAAATCTAATCCTCCAATCTCCTTTAGGCTTTGATATTTGAATGAGAAATGATTGTAAGATTGCAACATTTTATTTAAAATAAGAATTTAAGTTGTATATTTATTTCGAAAATAATATATAACAGTGATAATTTAAAATAAGCCTAAAATCGAATATTTTAATTTTAAAATCTGATTACATAGTCGCGTTTGAATTGCAAAATGGTGATTTTAGGTGGAAATCTTATGATTTTTAAGTTAATAAATCTCGAGTATGAGTTAGTTGAACAGGAAACCTATTTTGGCCAAATTCTGATGATCGAAATGGAGGTGGGCCTCGGGATCATGGCCATAGTTAGCTTAGAGGTCAGTAATCATTAGAAAAATAGCGGTAGAATTTATTGGCGATCAAGGTGGCTGATTGACGTTGATGTAGGGTTTCGGGCATCGATGGGTTCGACAGGGTAATCGAAGCAATTGTAGGATCGTGGGCGAACTAATAGTTACCAGAGTGGTGGGGATCGGAGCGTTGATGTGTGATGAACCTTTGGTCGTGGTAGTGAGGCTTCAGATCATCGGGATAGGCAGCACGAGGTGGATTTAGCGATCAGGTTTGGTGCCAGTGGGTTCTCGTATGATCGATCTTGATTTCGAGTTAAACTCAAGTTGTTGGGTGGTCGTGGCGTTAAAGGGGATGGTTGTCGACTTGTCGACGATAGTGGTGATGGTCGGAGCCGCCGCATTTGCATATGCACGTGCACGCGAAAAAAAATCCGTGCATCTAGAATTTTAGTATTCGGGAAGAAGATATGTTCTCGGGTTCGTGCTCGAGTTGGTTGTGTGGGTGACTCGAAGAAAAGATGGGAAGAGCGAGACTCGAAGATGGGTCTGGATTTAATCAGGGGTTGTCTCGGGTCTGAAGCTTTTAACAAATAAGTTTTGAATTTTGAATAAAATAAGTTTTAAAACTTTATGGTTAAACGAATTTCTTTTATATAATAAAAGTTTATCTTGATTTTGGGTCAATAAAAGTTGTATAGTTATTTAACTTAAAATTAACTAAGTTTTTTTTCCTAAGTCATTTTGAAATTTAAATTTAATAATTTAAGTTAAGAAGCTGATTTAAAGGATAAATGGTTTATCTTAATAATGTTTTGATTAAAGGTTTTTGAAATTTAGTTGATTATTAATGATGATTTACTTTATTTACTATGGTTTAAAGAAGGTAATTAAGTGATTAAATAAGAATAATTACTTTGTGTAATTAAAGTAAATTTTTTACTTTGGGTAATAACTTTTAAGGATAATTAATTAATGCGATTAATTAATTAATATAATTTGAGGTTAATTTGTTAATTTTATTAATTTATTAAAGGTTGATTAATTTATGATAAGTAATTAGAGGTAATTAGTTATTTAAAGATAATCACTTGATTTAAAGTAATTGATTAATGATTAAGTAATCAAGTGATAATTAAATTGTGATTTATTTAAATATAAGTGATTAGGGTAATTACTTATTATAATTGATTAAGAATAATCACTTATTGTAATTAATTAAGGATAATTAATTAAATGGTAATTAATTAAGGGTTAATTAATTAATGTGATTAATTAAGAATAATTAAATAATTAAAGGTCAATTATTTAATGATTATGGGTTGATTAATTTAGTAATTAAAGGTTAAATGATTTATTAATTAAGGATGATTAATCAATAATTAAAGGTTGATTAATTTATTTTCAAGGTTAATTAATAAAAAATTAAAGGATAATTAATGACTAAGCTTTGTAATTAATTAATTGATTGTTAGTTAACCTGGGTTAGTGATTAATCTTGTTTCAATTAATCAGATGATCAATTAATCTTCCTGATGGATGTTTGAATTATATGAAATGCCGTGAATTGTTTGATATCTCCGCTATGTGATGCTTTGTGATATGAATTGTTTTAATTTAAGCTATGATGAATGCAATTTATGTTATCTGCGATGAATGTGTATTATTTATCTATGATTCTATGTATATAGATAAGCGTTATAGGATTATACCGCTTATCAATATTGATATGATTGAATCTGCGATGATTGATCTTGTTGCACTATTGGGTAAAACCCCTGGACTACACTATACGCACACAAATATGGATTGCACAAGGAAATTGGTTAAGTCACAGATTTTTGAAATGATTTTAAAAGTTGAATTTTTGAATCCAAATGGTTTTGGAAATAGAATTGGGTGAAACGTGAAAAGCTTTTGTAAAAGGAGTTAAAAGATAAAAGTTATTTTGAATAACTTAATAAAGTTTTGAAATTCAAATAATTTGATTTGAATTTAAATTCAAGGTTTGAAATTGAATTCTATGTTTGGAAATTATGGTTTAAAAAGGGTATTCATGTTATATTTGTGTTTATATGGGTTTTAAACCATTTTAAAAATATTGTTTTGGGAATTTGAATTTAACCCAAGATTTAAGGGCTTTAACTCGTGCAAATGTAATCGGATTTTTCCGGAACGAAAACTATTTATTTTCAAATAGCAATAGCTTTCATATAAATGAAGGATTTCCAATTTGTATTGGAAGATTTCAAGTTTGAAATAGAAGTGAAATTGTTTCGAAAGCTATGAATAAATCTTTGTGAAAAATGGTTGAACTTTGTTTGAAATTGAAGTGGATTTTGAATGGTGTATCTTTTGTATAAAAGATTTGAAATGGGAATTATTTTGAAAGATATAAATGAATCTTTGGAAATGGTTTTGAAAGCGATGAATTAAGTCTTTGATTTAAAGATTGGATGAGTTAATCCAATTTGAAAGGGACAGTGTTTTGAAAGGATATGAATGAATCTTTGCGATGGTTTGGTGATCTTTGTGAAAACAATCTTTTTGTTTAAAGATTTGTAAATGATAATTTGTTTAAACCATTTGAAAAGAAATTTTTGGGTTTTAAGTTGTGACTTAACTGAAATCCCATATCCATATGTTTTTAAATATTGCGCTCATTATTCAGTTTAGCCGGGAAAGGACCTTGTGTCATATAACCCATTTCGAATAATGATACGACGATATGGATAGTATTTAAAGACTAGTGGTGAAGACCAGGTATTTTCGAGAATGAAAAGATAACCCGTCGATTGTCTCTGCACTGAGTCGCGCCGGTATAGAGATCTCCATATGTGATGGGGAGTCCAATCGGGATTGGGAATTCCTAGATTTTCAAGGGCTTCTTTGGAAGTGCCTTCGGTTCCTTTCAAACCCGGAACAGACTTGTATGGATGTGTGTGACATTACACTTTAGATGTAAAACCAGTTTCTATCAAATACATTTCTGTTTGGAGGGGAGATTTATTCTCTTAGCTTAACACCCTTCTCTGAGACGTACGAGCTCAGAGGTTATGTAGTTGATGGTTACTAGTGATACATTCCCAATTTGGTAGTGTGACATACAAAGTGTTGCTGATCATTTGTTGATCAAAGCATGGCTTTGTGAAAAGCGTAGCCTTTTGGACGTGACTTCGTCGAGCCTCACAACCCGGTAATGGTCGAAACAGGAATCGTGGCAGCAAGGTTATTTGGGGGTAGCTTCCCCTGAGGGTATGACCATTTCCTTCTGGATAAAAAGTGATATCATGGTATGGAGCCCAGATATTTACTTATATTGATTTTAAAAGTGGTATCATGGTATGAAGCCCAGATACTTTACTGTATGGTTGTTGGATTGAGGGCACTCGGATAAAGGTCGGTAACGACTGGGAGATGGCATACTCGTGTCAGTATTCACTTCCAGGCAGGGGTAAACCGGCCTTGTGTAGCAGAGATCCGGTTAGGTTCTTGGGGACATCCCTCCAGAGGCGTTCATTTTGTGTGGAAGTTCCTTTGCCAGACCATTTGTTGGAAATCCAATCATCCAATACGCGCCTTATACGATTGCAGTTGTATTACCTGCCACCTCAGGTGGTAGCTATAGTAGGCATAGCATAATGGTACCTATGCTGGCTAAGATTAATATTATACTTTCGAAATGTTTTCCACTATGCACTAGTAATAATATCAAAAGGATTTTCGCGTATCAAGCATTTTTTTACTGTCATAAGGAGAAATCTTCTCCAAGTATGCACTTGCATTGTGTGTGTGTGTGGCGGGAGGCCTTTTGGCAGTTTCATTTTTCAAAAAGCACTGCGAATTTCTTTAAAATCTTTTGTTGTTTGTTTTAAAGAAAAACTGTTTTTGTTTGCTCACACCAGTCCCATGACTGATCCGGAGTTTATTGTTCATTTCCTAAACTATAGGTGCCCACAATTTTCCACACGGATAGTCTAGAGTTGGGTTTTTCAGATAGTCGAATAGTAGGAGTAGATTCGATGGCCTTCGAAGTCTTTGGTTTGGTAGCTTTCAGTCTTTGGGAATCTTCTTCAGTCTTTGGATGACTGACCTTGCTTAAGTCATCGATGATGGTGGTTCGAGCTTATTGGATTGGAGATCTTTGGAGTTTGGCATTGAAGACATTATCTTTTCGCTGCAGTTGCCTAGTTTGCTTTATCTTCTGCTGTTGTTTCTTTCCGCTACTATTTCTTGTATCTCCGATGTATATTGATATTCAGTTGTATCTGATATTGTATCAAATGTTGTATATCAATGATATTGTTCATTTTCTTCCGCTATGTTGTTACAGTTAATGTGTTATAAGCTCCGGCGAACCAGATTCGGCGTTTGAATCTGCGACATTTTAATACGGGTGAAGTATTCGGTGTCGATTTTCGAAGGACGAGTCAGGGTCGTCATATATATCACATAAAAGTGTACATCAAAGTAGTGGTCAAACAAGATCCACTACATCACAAAAGAATACGTATACATTAAGGAGTCTCTACCTCGAATGTATAATAACAAAAACTACTAAACTGGAGTAGTTAGCCAAAAAGTCGAAAGCCAGTCTCAGCTATGGAGTCAAGCAGAAGCACCTGTAACATCTCGGTCTGACCCGAGTATTATTTAATAAGAAAATAATAAACGGATCAGTCTAACTATAAATATCAGATAAAATGAGATAGGATAAGAGATATGACTAAAACGTATGGTAACAAAAATGCCATACTGTGACAAGTACACATTTAACAACAACAAAAATCATAAAATATCTCAAAAATCTCAAACACCAAAAAGAATGTCATATTCTTTAAATTATTCGCCAAAACATAAATATTGATAAAGATTATTAATATAAACCTCAAAAATTAGCGAAACACAAATTCTAGAAATCATCAATTAAAAATCCCGAAAACACAAATGAGCCGAAGTTCCTCCAAACGAGCCGAAGCTCCTCCAAACAGGGTATAGTCCCCCATTGCGGACTATGAGCCAAAGCTCCTCCAAACAAGTCGAAGCTCCTCCAAACAAGTCGAAGCTCCTCCAAACAAGCTGAAGCTCCTCCAAATAGGGTATAGTCCCCCATAGCGAACTATGAGCCGAAGCTCCTCCAAATGAGCCGAGGCTCCTCCAAACGAGTCAAAGCTCATCCAAACAGGATATAGTCCCCCATTGCAGACTATGAGCCGAAGCTCCTCCAAATGAGCCGAAGCTCCATAAAATCGAGGTATAATCCCCCACGTGGACGAAGAGAGACAAAGCTCAACATAACAGGGTATTGTCCCCCACGTGGACAAAGAGAGACATCGCACATCGCTAGTCTAAATCACAAAATGATCATCATCAATCAACAAGAAGTGTCAATTACACCAAGCTAGTAAATAAATGAGTTTAGCTTCATGTCCCATAACCACTGGCTTAACTTAAATATTTACAAACAAAGTGTAGATTTCCACTCAAAGATTGTCACAAGAGTTTCAATCGAACGACTCTAAGAATTAACCAACAAAGTAAACGCAAGTGTTTCATAACACTTGTTTTGCAAAGTCGTTTAATTGGATTTCTCGAACAAATGAGGAAAAGGTTTGTATACACTAATAGATTGGAAAACAGTTTTATATACGAGCTTTGTATCAAAATAGAGTTGAAATCATCTTTGTAAAAGAGTTTGAATATTTACTACTAGTATAGAAACCTTTATATTTCAAAGTGATAAGTCACAGAAATAGTTGTAGAAACAATCAATCACCAAAAATTCACATATGAAGATGTGAACCAATTCCATAAAAATTGATACCAATCCATCAAAATGGATATTCGCAAAAATCCCGAAAAAGAAATTATCAAAGTCAACAAAAGTGATAACACTAATCGGAGAAACGAGAATCGATTAAAAATTGGAAATCTAAGCAAAATAGGCCAATTGGGCTGAGGCAAGCAATTCAGTCGACTGAACTAGGAGGTCGGTCGACTGACACAGGGACATGAATTTTCTGTCCCCAGGTTCAGTCGACTGACCTGCTGGTCCATTCGACTGAACCTGCTTCTAAGCATTTTTTATCTTCTGGTTCAGTCGACTGAACCTTCTTCTGAAGCACGTTCAGCCTAGTCCCCAAGTGGGGGCAAAAATCCTACAAATCGCGATCGGACGAGCAATGGGCACTAAGGGTTTATGCCAATCGGCAACCCAGCCATATAAGCTCTTCGATACACCACCAAAATCTTGTTCAAGCATCAAAACTAGGATTTTTAAAGATTTGACCTCAAAACACAAAAAATTGGAATATTCATAAAATCAATTCAGTCCAAAGCAAATGAACAGGGAATAGGTGTTAGGAATTCATACCTAACCACCAAGAAAATTATAGGCATAGATGTGAGTTCAAAAACTCACTTTTTTCTCAAAAACAATGAAGGAGAAGCTTGAAAACAAAAGACAGATCAACTACTCTTCAATTTCAACTCTAAAAGCTTCAATCTAAGATCATAAGCAAATATACCCTACGTTAGGTTATAAGAAATTTCTGAAATTGGAGAGAGATTGAGATGGAGAAGAAGAAGATGATGCTTACCTAAGCTTCTCTTTGATTTTGGAGCTAGAACTTGAATTTGCAAAAGAAACTAGGGTTTAGGATTTTGAATTTCAAATCCTTTCCCCATTTTTGCTAAAGGTTGAAGTGTTAGAAAAATAATTGAATGAATGAAGAGGAGAGGGGGTGGAGTTAAGATATACGATGAGTTGGGTTAGTGGGCTGAAACCCTAACCCAAACCCAAACCCAAAGCCCTAAGTGAAAACATCAAAATTCTATTCAACTCCAAACATATCAATGTTTATACTCAAAAAGGTCACAAACACCATTTTGAACTCAATTGGAAGTGGTCTCGAGTCGTAATTCTGCTATTTGCAAAAAGTAGCATTTCGGACTTAAATCCGACTAACGATGATATATTTAAATATACAATCGTAAAATATGCGGGTTGTTACATTTCTTGTCACACTTGAAGCAAACTAAATCAGCATTTGCCTTCTTAGCACCATCTCCCTTCTGGGCTCCCTTCTTTTTAAAGAACTTCATCTTCTTTCCCTGAGAACCTTGGGTTTCAACTGGCTTCTCTCTAGCACAAACAGCAAGCATCTCCTCATGGCGAACTGTCATCTCCCCAACTAATTTACTAGGATCATGGAGATGTGGCAGGGTCGCCCTAGCAATCTCGGGCCTCAGTTCCCTAATGAGCCTCTCATTCCTCCTGATGACGTTATCTATAGTATTATATCCATAACGCAATAACTCATCAAACTTAGTGGCATACTCAACAACTGGCATCTCTCCCTGCTCTAGATCCAAAAACTTCCTCAGCAGCGCTGATTTAGCAACCTCAGACATAAAACCCTTTTCAAATCTCCTTCGAAAATGAGCCAAGTCAATTCCTCCTCCGAAACTTCGACAGTAACATTGTTCCACCAATGAAGTGCTGACCCTTGCAACTGCCTAGAGGCCAACCTTCTCTTCTGCTCATCATCTAAACCTAAATCAGTAAAATTGCTCATAATGCAACAACTAATTCTCTAACACTATGGCATTCTTCATCCCTATAAATGGCTTCCCACCAAGATTGGCATAATTTGTACTCAGCTTAGCATAATTATTCCTAATTGGAGCTACAGAATTAGCTCCTCCAACAGTTCCAACAACACTAATAGCAACTTCTGCTTGCATCATATTGACGAAGAACTGATATATCGCCCTAAAAGTGACTACTGTGTGGCTAGTTATCACTTAGGATCATGAAATATGGAATGTATTATAATCTAAATGCAAAAACAGATAATAATAGTAAAGTAAATAAGAATAAGCACACCAGGAGTTTTTATACTGGTTCAAACTTCCCGTTCTACGTCCAGTCCCAGACAATTTCACTCAATAGCCACCCACTTAACCCGGAGAAATAGGTAAACAACACCTGAACAGCTGAACATGATTTTTTCGCCTCAGCAGCCGAAGAGAACTTTTTCTCCTGATACAAACTAATATGACTTCTACGATTTTGATAAAGTTGTTTGACATTTTGTGTTCTCAATAATACTGATTTGTCTTTTATAATACACCCTTCCTATAATCTTTTCATCAAGTATATATTGTGTGCGTGACGATTAAAAAGGAAGATATTGCTTAGAATTTAAGAATATGTTGATTAATTCAAAGATTCAAGCAATATATAGATTATGATTGCTTGTAGAATGCGGAGATATATAGATAGAGAATATAGCAAGAAATCAAAATAAAAATTGGTGATTTGAGAAGTGAATATAACATGCTTATATAGTGAACAAATAGTTTCAACTATTCACGAAGAGTTTCAATCAAAAGATGTAGCCATATCTCTTCAATTTGAATCGAAACTCTTCGCAAATAGAAGTATCTCTTTAGAAAAAAATGATTGTTAGAGTCGGTCAGTTGATTGGGTAAAAACGATCAGTCGACTGAAAATTCAAAGATAGTAAAAAAAACAGTGCATATCTGTATACTGACCATGGTCAGTCGACTGACTATTTCCGGTCAGTCGACTGACCTGGTTGTCAGTGTACAGTTTGCTTATTTTCTTAAAAATTTGAATTTTAAAACCACTTTGATTTTGTGCAAACTACTTGAGGATAGATTTTAACAATTTCAAACTATATCTACGACTTAAAACTTCAATAAATAAACATATTATACTCAGGTATGAAGTCTTGTCTCTTTTGTAGTTTAATAGCATATCTCATTCTCTTTTTGTCGCTTCATCATATAGTCTCATCACTGATTGTTTAAGCTTTTTGTCATGAATTAAAACTCATGATTCAACATTCTCCCCCTTTTTGATTGATGATAATTTGTTTTATATGATACTATATTTTAAGAGTTAAGAGTTATATAACGAAAGTCATATATATCTCCCCCTGAATTTTTGGCGACATATCTAATCCTTTGCCGATGATATAACCTTTTGAATTATCTTCAAAAGTGACCGATCCTCCCTTTGAGTAGACAATGTTAGTTAACATGTCCTTATTACCAGTCATGTTTTCGAGCAACCACCGTCTAAAATCCATTTTCCTCTCTTTTTAAGTGGTACCTGCAAAAAATAAATATTAAGTTGGTACCCACTTTTCTTTTTAGGGTCCTAAGAGTTAGATCTTAGGAAACCAAATCCAAGAAGGTTCAGAATTCCCTTCATAAATATAATTTTTATTTTTATGAATAGTTTCCATAAATGTTTTGATATGTTTATTCCTAATTAAATTATTATTTGTTTTAGGAATCCATACTTTAATAGTTTTAAGATCTTGGAAACTGTTTTCTTAATATCTTTCGTAGTTTTATTTTTAGACTTATTTTTAAACTTTCCAAATTTCTTTGGATTTTTAGTTTTCTTATATCCTAATCTCATTTTATTTGAAGTAGACTGAGAACTTTCTATTATTGTAGAAAGATTTTTTCGTCCTTTATCGAAGTTAGAAATATTTTTATTAATATCTTCTAACTTAGTTTTGAGACTAGATTTTTCTAACTCTAATACTTTAGTGTTAGATTTTAAATCATTAATTTCTACTGATAAATCATCATTTTTATTCTTGTGAATTTACAATTCCTGAGTTATCATAGAAAGTTGAGATGTTAAATTAGAATTAGATTCTTGAGTTATTTCAAGTTCTTCTTCCAGAATTTTCTTTTCATCTCTTTGCATGCTAATTTCTAATTCAAATCTATTTAGTTTTCCTTGTAACTCTTTATTTTTCTTTTTAGTTCGTTTTACAAAGTCCACTAGTTCTGAATTAATTTCAACGAAATCTTCAAAACTTAGTTCACTTACATCATCACTTGTATCCATGAAGCATACATTTGCTTGTTCTATGTGACTATCACTGTCACTCTCTGATGATGAAGATGACTATGATTCATCCCATGTTACTGAAAATGCTCTCTTCTTGAATTTGTCCTTCTTGAATTTATTTTGCTGTTTTTCTAGACAATCTTTCTTCATATGACCCTTTATATGACATTCGCAACATTCCATGACAGAGGATAATGGTTTATTACTATTATTGTTGTTGTTAGAGTTATTTTTGTAACTCATGAACTTGTTATTCTTTTTGAATTTCAAAAACTTTTTGAAATTTTTAGCAATAAGTGCCATATTCTCTTCATCTAAGTCAGAATCATCTTTTTCTACTTTAAATGCTAGATTCTTCCTATCCTGTGCTTGAACTTTCTTTGCATGCAAATTTACTTCATATGACATTAAATTTCCTATTAACTCTTCTGGTTTCATAGTGGAAAGATCATTTGCTTCTTCAATAGCTAAGACCTTTCTTTCCCATTCATCCGTTAAAGAGTTTAGGATTTTTGATACTATATCAAAGTCAAGAAAAAATTCTCTCCTAGTGCCAATACTGAGTGATATATATCTTGAAATCCAGAGTACATGTCATTTATAGTTTCGTTTGGTTTCATTTTGAAATTTTGGAACTGATTTTTCACCATAGAGATTTTGCTTTGTTTGACTTTTTTAGTTCCTTTATGAGTTATTTTTAGAGTTCTCCATATCTCATAAGCATACTGACCATATTAAACTCATTTTTATCTAATGCACAAAATAACATGTTCGTAGCTTTAGCATTTGAAGTTGCAACAGTTTTTTGTGCAGTAGTCCAAGTTGAAAAATCTTCTGTTGGTACGGTATATTCCTTTTGGGTAATATTCTAGGTTTCAAAACCATTAGTTTGCATATGTATTCTCATTCTAGTTGACCAGTAATGATAGTTAAGACCATTATATAGTGGTGGTCAAGCAGTTGACTGACCTTCAGTGAAACTATAGTTAATGTTAATGCTAGAATTGGTGTTACTATCCATATTACAAAAAATATATCAAATAACTGTGTTACGGTTATAGGATGTCCTTGCTCTGATACCAATGAAATTGACTACTATGTGGCTAGTTATCACTTAGGATCGTGTAATATGGAATGTATTATAATCTAAATGTGAAAACAGATAACAATAGTAGAGTAAATAAGAATAAGCACATCAGGAATTTTTATACTGGTTTGAACTTCTCGTTCTACGTCCAGTCCCAGACTTCCCTCTGGAATTTAACTCAATAACCCCTCACTTTATCCGGGGGAATAGGTAAATAACACCTGAACAGCCGAACAAGATTTTACTGCCTTAATAGCCGAAGAGGACTTTTCCGTCTGATACAAACTAACAGGCCTTCTACAATTTCGATAAAGTTGTTTGACACTTTGTGTTCTCGATAATACTGATTTGTCTTTTATAGTACACCCTTCCTATAATCTTTTCTTCAAGTATATATTGTGTGTGTGAAGATTAAAAAGGAAGATATTGCTTAGAATTGAAGAATATGTTAATTAATTCAGTGATTCAAGCAATATATAGAATGTGATTGCTTGTAGAATGTAGACATATATAGATAGAGAATATAACAAGAAATCAAAATAAAAATCGATGATTTGAGAAGTGATTCTAACGTGTTTATATAGTGAACAAATAGTTACAACTATTCACAAAGAGTTTCAATTAAAAGATGTAGCCATATCTCTTTAATTTGAATCGTAACTCTTTGAAGATAGAAGTGTCTCTTCAGAAAAAATGACTATTAGAGTCGGTCGGTCGACTGGGTAAAACAACCAGTCGACTGAAAATTTAAAGATAGTAAAAAAAACAATGCATATCTGTATACTGACCATGGTCAGTCGACTGGTTGTTTCCGGTCAGTCGACTGACCTGGTTGTCGGTGCACGGTTTGCTTATTTTCTTAAAAATTTGCAAATTTAAAACCACTTTGATTTTGTCACTTGAATTTTAAAACCACTTTGATTTTGTGTAAACTACTTGAGGATAGATTTTAACAATTTCAAACTATATCTAAGACTTAAAACTTCAATAAATAAACATATTATACTTGGATATGAAGTTTTGTCTCCTTTGTAGTTTAATAGCATATCTCATTTTCTTTTTGTCACCTGATCATATAGTCTCATCACTGATTGTTTAAGCTTTTTGTGATGAATCATAACTCATGATTCAACACCACCCTATATCCACTAGTGGATTTCCAGCACCCATATTGGCATCTGCATTTTGGTTAGCATTAGCCTGTCGACCCAGGTCCCTTCTGGTGGGTCGAGCATTTTCATTGGTTGTGGTGCTTCCTCCACCGAGATTTCATCTTCTGTTTCCTGCTTCCATATCTTCTTTCTCGTAAATCTATATACGAGCCTTAGTAAGATACAAAAGAACTGTCTAAGAGAGAGAGGAGAATATATATATATATACATATATATATATATATAAATATGTGTGTGTATATGTATATATATATATCAAAAACAAGTACGTTACTATAGCGTTAACCCAAACCCCGATCTTATTTTTTAATTCATTGGATTATGTTTTGAAAATTCTTTTAGGTTTAAATTTCTTTTAAGTTTCATAAACCTATACTTTGATACCAACTTGTAACATCCCCCACTTGGAGGGCCAAATCTAACGGCTACAGATGCTACATTCATCCATAGTTATTAATCCTTGGTGACCAAATACGGTAATATTGGATACATTGATATGACAGAAACACAAGAATATGGAAAAAACATCAAACAAGTTCCACATTCCATTCCAAAACATTTCAAATTCATTACATAATCCCAATACGAGAACTACGTTCAAATAAATTATATTTATTACAACGTACGCCAAGAGCGACATATGAAGATGCCCCTTAGGATGATCAGAGTACATATAGGCAATTAAACAACTTTTCCTTTACAACAACAACACAGAAGAATCAAAATAAAAGAGACCTCTAGATGGCTATCATGCCTCCTATAAATCTTCGGAAGCTTATTCATCTAAAGAGGTACCTGAAAACCTCAACTCTCAAACTGCTCAAAATCAATTGAGTATCTGAGAGTTTAAGGGGAAAACATAAACTTTGAGTCAGACATAAAGCCTGGTATGAATAATAATCTACCATCTCAAACCACTTAGATATCTAGTGAGCCACGCCGCTTAGCGGAATGGTTTTTCCCCTCACTGGTACCTAAAACTTTATAAAACCATATATTATACTCCTGCATCCACAATGGTTAAAACATCTCAAAATAATATGATGATGTGCAAACAAGTAAATCATTCTGGATTTCCCATCTCCATTTAGTCTGATTAACTGTCTCATTTATAGTTTATAGGGTCACTATTAACCTATTATTTTTTATGGGCTTACTAATAACCTGTTAATATTTATGGACTCCCTGTCCAGTTTCATAGTTTTCATGGGATTACTAAGAACCTATTGCTCCTACCAATAACATTATTGTTTCATGGATTCTCCCTGAACCTATTGGCAACTCCAACAACTTCCCTCTTATCTTAATTTTTCATGGGTTGATTAGGAACCTATTGGCTTCTGTTAATATCTAAATCCAGATATAGTTTTCATGGATTCACTATAAACATATTGGCCCCTGCCAATGACTCTTTCTAACCATAGTTTTCATGGGTTAATTATGAACCTATTGGCCTCTGCCAATAACTTTTCATAAACATAGTGGGTTTACTATGAACCTGTCTCCCTGACAACTTCTTTAATCAATATTTTAGCATCATATATCCTGGTCTTCCTGACAATCTATATGCAACTCATTCAAGAGTTAACTTAATTTATATTCACTATTAGGTCAACCTAACCGATTATTCTGCCCTTCCCTAAATACAATTATAAGTCCATTATATTGTGAATATATACATATATGAAGAAGCAAATATAATAACTTGGTTATCCCATTAACCTATTAATCAAGGAGAACTTCTTCAAAAACTTCATACTTAAAATCATTTTAAAACTCTTTATTTATGCCATGGTTTTCCTTTAAAAAATGATTGGGTTGTTTTTTTTGAAAAACTAAGGCTTTCAAAACCATAAAACATTATTTTCGAAACCCCTAAATAACCTCCTTCGAAAGCATTGAAGACTTCTTTTCAAAACACTAAGTATATACCTTTCGAAGCTCTTTAGTTATCTCTTTCGAAATCAAAATATACCTTTCAAAGGTATTAAAACATTACTTATTAATCCTTAGAAACATATTTTTGAAACCAATGAAAGTACCCCTTTTGAAACCATTGATTTTACTCAAAAACATCTTTTGTGTCAAAATGAATATATACAAAAGTATCTCTTTTGAAACCTTTAATAAAATTGTTTGGGGAAAATTTGATGGCGTCGCAATCATCCATTCGAAAGCTCAAAATCTTTGAGAAAAACTTTGAAGGATAGCATCGAAACCCCCTTTCGAGGCTATTGCCTTTGAAACCCTTGACCCCTTTCAAAATCATTTTTAGGGAGTCACTTAGTATATGTTTAAAAAAAAGACTACCCTTCGAAAGCATTGATGACTTCAATACACTCGAAAAAGTAAAAGAGCGGCAACGAGTTTCAGCTAGGTCGGAAACACCATTTTCGAAAGCATTCTTTTATAAATAAAGGGTCTCATTCGAAAGCTTATACTTAAAAATGGAAGTGGCAACCTTCTTCGAAAGCTATTTAGAAAAACCCCTTTCAATAACATATGTTTCAACTCCTTTGAAAGCTTTAATAAAACAAAGGCAGACGTTAATCATGAAAGGAGGGTGCGGATCGTGCTATATGTAATTATACTATACTAGTGCGGAAATAAACTAAAATACTATAACAATGTAAATAATAAAAAATAAAACAAGCACACCAGAAATTTTTATACTGGTTCGAACTTTCCGTTCTACGTCCAGTCCTAGACTCCTTCTGAAATTTCAACTATCACAACAACCCTCACTTAACCCGGAGGAACATGTCTATACAACCCTTGAACAGCCAACAAGGGACCTGAGCAGCAGAACATGATTTCGCCTCAACAGCCGAAGAGGACTTCACACGCCTGAGCAGCAGAACATGACTTATACAAAATAAAGTTTTCTATACACTATATGTTCTTTAATAACACAAAATTTTCAACTACAGTACACTCTTCCTATAATCTTCTCCTTGATGATATATATATATATATAAGAATATACGAAGAACAAGGAAGCAATAGAATGAAATTGAATGCACAAGAGTATTAGAATCAAGAATATGAGAATAGAGTAAGAATAGATTGAAATTCGTTGATAAAAGAATGATTCTATTGTGTTTATATAGATTATAAATAGGTGCATTTTAGTGAAGAGTTATCATGAAGAGATATGGTCATATCTATTGAAATGAAGGACACATCTCTTCACGAATGGAAGTGCCTATTTGAAAATATAGCCGTTGTAGATATTCAGACTTCTGAATTGAATAATTCATACTTCTGAAATTGCACTAAACAATATTCAGACTTCTGAATTGAATAATTCAGACTTCTGAATTTGCACTAAACAATATTCAGACTTCTGAAATTGCACGAGCTCAAACCAGAAAGGAAACAGGCTATTTTTGGCCTTATTCAGACGTCTGCATATTTTCATTCAGACGTCTGAATATTATGGAATCACAATTTTGTTTCAGCATTCAGACGTTTGAATGAAGTATTTTAGACGTTTGAATTTAGCTTATAACAAAAAATTACCATAGCTCAAATGGTTAGAGCACTTGCCTTCTGAACTAGTGACCCGGGTTTGAGTCCCGCTCCATGTAATTTTTGAAGACTTGATTTTTCATCTAAAATATGAATGTATATGTGTGTATACCATTTGGAGAAGATTTTAACATTTGTAAACTCTAGACACGATACTATATGACTAATAATACTTTATTTGTCATCTTCGTCTTGTCTCTATAGTGTATATCTCTTCTTGTATCTTCATATATATACTTTCATCCTTTTTTGTATTGTGTGTCTTCATTTTGAATGTATTTGATTATCTCTTTGATGCTCATGTACCTGCAAATTAGCTTAGAGATTCTTTGGCATAATTGTGTAGTTGTTGTCATTAAAATCCAATAATTAAGGTTCTAACATTCTCCTCTTTTTTGATGATGACAACTATACAATTTAAAAAATATTCATTCTATATAAAAAATAATAAACATACGTTTAAAGCTCCTCCTAAGTATAACATCTCCCTTTATGTATAATATCTCCCTCAATTAATATGCAAATGAATATCTCCCCCTTTGTCATTATAAAAAAGAATGAAGGAAGATAATTAATTATATAAAATATCTTGTAAATAATAAGATAAACTCATTATTGATTATGAAGGAAAAATAAAATAGATTTTACCATATTTGCTGAAGTCCATATTTCATTGTAAGCACGTAATTCTATTAAACGTATGGAACATTCTTTAAAATACCAAAATCTATCCTTTTCCTTTTGTTTCTCCGAGTGCCTGCAATAAATAATTATTATTTTTGGTACCCACTTACTATGTTAGGGTCCGAAGGGGTTAGGTCTTAGGAAACCATACCCATTCGGGTATGGTTGAACATTTATAAATAAAATTTTCATCGGTAACTACCATATCAAAATAATCATTAATGTATTTTTCTCTATTTTTCCAATTAACAGGAACCCTATACTTAGATAATTTTTATTCATATTTCCATTCAATGATTTTGTACTTCTAGAGAAATTTTAAGCATTATTGGTCATACAGTATTTGAATTTCTATAAAAATTGGATTTAGACTTTACTCGAAATTTAGCATTATCATTTTTACTATACATGAAAGCATATCAAGTGCTATTTCTACGATCAGTTTTATTATATCCTAGACCACTTTTATCTTTGTGAGATTTTGAATTCTTAACATAACCTAATCCCTTCTTGTTTGAAGTGAATTGAGAATTTTCAATAATCCTGAATAAATTTTCTCTCCCTTTATTAAAATTGGAAACATTTATAGTAATGCCATCAAGCTTAGTTTTGAGACTAGTGTTATCTAACTCAACAATTTTAATTTTTTTAACTCATGATTCTCAGAAGCTAGTGCATTATTCTTTTCTTTTTGAGCTTCTATTTCTTGACTTAACAGAGCGAGTTGAGAATTGTCTGAATCTTGAATTTTCTCAAGTTCTTCTTCTAATATTCTCTTCTCGTCTTTAAGCATATCTCTTTCGAATTCTGCTTTCTTTTGATTTTCCAAAGCTTCCTTATATTTTCTTTTGAGACTTTTTAAAGTGTCTAGAAGTTCTGAATTTATTTCTATCATATCATCAAAAGTTAGATCGCTAACCTCATTATCTTTTGCCATGAAGCATTTGTTTGTTTTCTCCTTTGATTCTTCTTTATTGCTTTTCCTCTTCTTATTGCCTTGACTACATCTCTTTATAGCCATTTATTCTAGGATGTTGTCACGATCTCTAGAATACCAAGCTCTGATACCAATTGAAAGGAGGGTGCGGATCGTGCTATATGGAATTATACTATACTAGTGCGGAAATAAACTAAAATACTATAGCAATGTAAATAAGTAAAAATAAAACAAGCACACCAGGAATTTTTATACTGGTTCGAACTTCCCGTTCTACGTCCAGTCCCAGACTCATCCTGGAATTTCAACTATCACAACAACCCCCACTTAACCCAGAGGAACAGGTCTATACAACCCTTGAACAGCCGAACAAGGGACCTGAGCAGCAGAACATGATTTCGCCTCAACAGCCGAAGATGACTTCACATGCCTGAGCAGCATAACATGACTTATACAAAATAAAGTTTTCTTGACACTATATGTTCTTTAATAACACGAATTTGTCAATTACAGTACACTCTTCCTATAATCTTCTCCTTTATGATATATATATATATATATATATATATATATATATGAATATGCGAAGAACAAGGAGGCAATAGAATGAAATTGAATGCACAAGAGTATTAGAATCAAGAATATGAGAATAGAGTAAGAATAGATTGAAATTCGTTGATAAAAGAATGATTCTATTGTGTTTATATAGATTATAAATAGGTGCATTCGTTAGTGAAGAGTTATCATGAAGAGATATGGTCATATCTATTGAAATGAAGGAGCATCTCTTCACGAATGGAAGTGCCTATTTGAAAATATAGCCGTTGTAGATATTCAGACTTCTGAATTGAATAATTCAGATTTCTGAAATTGCACTAAACAATATTCAGACTTCTGAATTGAATAATTCAGACTTCTGAAATTGCACTAAACAATATTCAGACTTCTGAATTTGCACTAAACAATATTCAGACTTCTGAATTGAATAATTCAGACTTATGAAATTGCACGAGCTCAAACTAGAAAGGAAATAGGCTATTTTTGGCCTTATTCAGATGTCTGAATATTTTCATTCAAACGTCTGAATATTATGGAATCACAATTTTGTTTCAGCATTCAGACGTTTGAATGAAGTATTTCAGACGTCTGAATTTAGCTTATAACAAAAAATTACCATAGCTCAAATGGTTAGAGCACTTGCCTTCTGAACTAGTGACCCAGGTTTGAGTCCCGCTCCATGTAATTTTTGAAGACTTAATTTTTCATCTAAAATATGAATGTATATGTGTGTATACCATTTGGAGAAGATTTTAACATTTGTAAACTCTAGACACGACACTATATGACTAATAATACTTTATTTGTCATCTTCGTCTTGTCTCTATAGTGTATATCTCTTCTTGTATCTTCATATATACACTTTCATCCTTTTTTGTATTGTGTATCTTCATTTTGAATGTATTTGATTATCTCTTTTTGATGCTCATGTACCTGCAAATTAGCCTAGAGATTCTTCGGCATAATTGTATAGTTGTTGTCATTAAAATCCAATAATTAAGGTTCTAACAAATCATTCGAAAGCAAAGCATAGGTTTTGTTCCCAACGAAAGCTATGTTTTGACACTATGCCTTCCGCCTTCCTCCAATCTACTACGTACCCATGTTGATACCTTGTGTATTGGTTTCGGTTTTGTGGGGTTTCGACTTGTGAAGGCGGAAGCTATGAGTCGAAAGGTGCTTCTAATATGGGCGGAACCCACTTTTCCGGATAAATCTGATTTAATGCCAATTAACGCAAACACTTTCTAACTAACCTGCCTACTTATAAGCATATGATTGGTTGCCTCAATTTTTCAAATCCTTTACACAAAATAACTACTGCATAATTTCAGATCTAAACCAAGGTTAATTCAAGAAATAAACCCTTCCATTAAGCAAAACGATTAAATCATTTAGGTCCTCCTTTCAAAATAATCTGATTCTCATAATAAATCACTTAGGAAAAATCCCCAAAAATAGCCAAAATTCACTTTTAATACGTTATCTAACATATCTAAATTTCAGACCGAATTCTCAGTATAATTTCTGAAATAAATTTATAAACCCAATTAATCATATTTTCCTTTGAAAATTCATTATAATCTTTCCATGGCTTGGAAAATTATCAAAATTAAAAGCCAACTCCAAAATAGTGTTTTACATAACATATAAATTCCTCATAACATTCGAAATCAATTATAATCGGTTTTAGCCTTAAAACCGTATAAAATCATATTTAAATAATCTTGTTTAAATGTAACATGTCATGGTCTTAAGCATATCATCATTCAAATCATCATAAAAATGGATTTAGTCTTAAGTATGAAAAAAAATGATTATATAACAAAATAGATATGACTGAGATTATTATTCACCTTGATTAAGATAAGGAGATTGGATTGAGATTAAGATTTATTCTCCTTGCATTAATCCTTAGCTGGATTTGAATTTCTTTTCTTTTTCTTCCTTAAAAATGGCCGGCGCCTCTTTCATTTATGTTTTTATTTTGTTTTTGAAAAATTACATGAATGGGAAATGAAATTGAATGGTATAAGAAACGAGAATATATATAAAGGCAAGGGGTATGTGCGGTTATTTCCAAATATACCCTTATGTAAATTAATTAACTTAAAAAACATTCTTTAGCCTATTTAATTTGTTAAGCATAGCCTTCTTATCATTTATTCAAATCTCAATCATCTTGTCATTCTAATTATTACATTTTTCTATTTAATTTATCTAATTAAATCTCCTGAATAATGTTATCAAAAATTAGGGGTGTTACAGAACCCCATCATACTTTAAAACATACAAATCTTAACTGAAACCATATACTAAAGATCGGAGTAGATAGGTTAAGTATTACCCATGTAGATCTTTAAGATGTCTAGCTTTAGTCTTCTACATCCCTTTTAGCTTGCGTATCTTCCCTCTATTTTCCATCTTTAACCCACCACCGTTAAAGTTTCTCTCTAACTTCTATTTTATTTTATGTAGGATGAAATGAATGAATAGAAAAAAGTAATGTTTATTGTCCCATGATAATTTAGGCTTGGGCCCTCATACCACCTTTTTGTTAATTAATTTAATTAACTAATTTAAATTTAGGGTTATTACATTTATCCCTTAGGGGATTAGGATTTCAACCTAGGTTTCTCTATATGGTTTGGAGTCTATCCAAAAGGGCTCTAAACTACTTTTCCTAAGACTTTTCTATTTGGTTGGGAATCTACCTATTAGGGCTTGGAACTACTTTGCCCAGTGCTACTCTATTCGATTGGGAATCTATCCATAAGGGCTTAGAATATTTTCCCAAGGCTTTTCTATTTTAGTGGGAATCCATCCCTAGGGGCTCAGAACTACTTTACCCAAGGATTTTCTTAGTGCTTGATACTACTTGCCCAAGGCTCACTCTTGCATGAATTGTTTATCCACCATAAAACGTAGGTGATATGACTTTCCCTTATGGGCATTGGTAAGAGTTTTTCTTAGAGCACATCAATGTGGGGGTACATGTGCGATGGATCCCTCTAGAAGACAGACCTCTCTATGCTGAGGCCAACCAATAGAATTATTACAAATAAAAAGAGTTGGGGCCATGGAAATACTTATAAATATTATTATTAGAGAAACTCATCCTCTTATGAAGGGAATTAACCTTTGAAATAATTTGTATGTACTATGTAGTAGATTGAGTAACATTCTTTTTGCCACCATACCGCATCGAAACAAGAATTTTTTTGTCTTTGAAGAAATATTCCTTTGGTGGAGAAATCAAGTTTTTGTTTTACCATTTCTTTTGAAAAGATCTAAAAGATAGTACTCCCAATGGTACTTATAAAATATTTTTCTTTACTGAATTTTTTTGGGTTTGGCCGTTTGATATAAGACTTATAATTAAGAACAAAGCTGTTATGTTATAAGAAGTTTTGTAAAATATTTACATGGAATAAAGCTCGTGACTAACCTTAAAAAGAAAAGAATGGAGGATGAGATGAGCATAGCTTGTTTTAATTTTTAAATATGAACTTCAAGAAATCCGAAGGTTCAATGAAGAAAATCCAATAAGTGCTCCTTAGGCACAAACTCGTAGAAGTAGCAATAGTGATAGAGGCGCACAAAATCTATACTCAACCAAACCCAACCTACTAACCAAATGCAACCTACATAAAGCGGACACAATCTAACCTAGTTCAAATCGAATATGGGCTACAATTTATGAATCCATGTTATATACGAGTCGATGTGATATTTTATTCAACCCCACTATTTTAACCCAATTCAACCCTACATAAAAACTCATTCAGCATCAGCCCATGATACTAGAAGAATTAAAATCTAGAGTAAAGTGTATGTATTCCAGAGTAAACATACTAAAAAAAATCATAATCGATGTCAGTCCAAATAAAATTAGAGCGATCAAAACACATTGGATTGACTAAGGCAATTTGAAGAGTTTTTTAGGAGCATTTTGATGTACTTTGAAATAAAACATCTACTCTAATATATAGTGAATCAATTCTATATGATGTCTTTCATAATGAAATTCTAGTAAAATATGCGTTGCAATGAATTAGTTATATTTTGTGTGGAAGTTCCATTGCCTGACCATTTGTTGGAAATCCAATCATCCAATACGCGCCTTTTACTATTGCAGTTGTATTACCTGCCACCTCAGGTGGTAGCTATAGTAGGTATAGCATAATGGTACCTATGCTGGCTAAGATTAATATTATACTTTCGAAATGTTTTCCACTATGCACTAGTAATAATATCAAAAGGGTTTTCGCGTATCAAGCATTTTTTTACTGTCATAAGGAGAAATCTTCTCCAAGTATGCACTTGCATTGTGTGTGTGTGGCGGGAGGCCTTTTGGCAGTTTCATTTTTCAAAAAGCATTGCGAATTTCTTTAAAATATTTTGTTGTTTGTTTTAAAGAAAAACTGTTTTTGTTTGCTCACACCAGTCCCATGACTGATCCGGAGTTTATTGTTCATTTCCTAAACTCTAGGTGCCCACAATTTTCCACACGGATAGTCTAGAGTTGGGTTTTTTCAGATAGTCGAATAGTAGGAGTAGATTCGATGGCCTTCGAAGTCTTTGGTTTGGTGGCTTTCAGTCTTTGGGAATCTTCTTCAGTCTTTGGATGACTGACCTTGCTTAAGTCATCGATGATGGTGGTTCGAGCTTATTGGATTGGAGATCTTTGGAGTTTGGCATTGAAGACATTATCTTTTCGCTGCAGTTGCCTAGTTTGCTTTATCTTCTGCTGTTGTTTCTTTCCGCTGCTATTTCTTGTATCTCCGATGTATATTGATATTCAGTTGTATCTGATATTGTATCAAATGTTGTATATCAATGATATTGTTCATTTTCTTCCGCTATGTTGTTACAGTTAATGTGTTATAAGCTCAGGCGAACCAGATTCGGCGTTTGAATCTGCGACATTTTAATACGGGTGAAGTATTCGGTGTCGATTTTCGAAGGTCGAGTCAGGGTCGTCATATATATCACATAAAAGTGTACATCAAAGTAGTGGTCAAACAAGATCCACTACATCACAAAAGAATACGTATACATTAAGGAGTCTCTACCTCGAATGTATAATAACAAAAACTACTAAACTGGAGTAGTTAGCCAAAAAGTCGAAAGCCAGTCTCAGCTATGGAGTCAAGCAGAAACACCTGTAACATCTCGGTCTGACCCGAGTATTATTTAATAAGAAAATAATAAACGGATCAGTCTAACTATAAATATCATATAAAATGAGATAGGATAAGAGATATGACTAAAACGTATTGTAACAAAAATGCCATACTGTGACAAGTACACATTTAACAACAACAAAAATCATAAAATATCTCAAAAATCTCAAACACCAAAAAGAATGTCATATTCTTTAAATTATTCGCCAAAACATAAATATTGATAAAGATTATTAATATAAACCTCAAAAATTAGCGAAACACAAATTCTAGAAATCATCAATTAAAAATCCCGAAAACACAAATGAGCCGAAGCTCCTCCAAACGAGCCGAAGCTCCTCCAAACAGGGTATAGTCCCCCATTGCGGACTATGAGCCAAAGCTCCTCCAAACGAGTCGAAGCTCCTCCAAACAAGTCGAAGCTCCTCCAAACAAGCTGAAGCTCCTCCAAACAAGCTGAAGCTCCTCCAAATAGGGTATAGTCCCCCATAGCGAACTATGAGCCGAAGCTCCTCCAAATGAGCCGAGGCTCCTCCAAACGAGTCAAAGCTCATCCAAACAGGATATAGTCCCCCATTGCAGACTATGAGCCGAAGCTCCTCCAAATGAGCCGAAGCTCCTCCAAATGAGCCGAAGCTCCATAAAATCAAGGTATAATCCCCCACGTGGACGAAGAGAGACAAAGCTCAACATAACAGGGTATTGTCCCCCACGTGGACAAAGAGAGACATCGCACATCGCTAGTCTAAATCACAAAATGATCATCATCAATCAACAAGAAGTGTCAATTACACCAAGCTAGTAAATAAATGAGTTTAGCTTCATGTCCCATAACCACTGGCTTAACTTAAATATTTACAAACAAAGTGTAGATTTCCACTCAAAGATTGTCACAAGAGTTTCAATCGAACGACTCTAAGAATTAACCAACAAAGTAAACGCAAGTGTTTCATAACACTTGTTTTGCAAAGTCGTTTAATTGGATTTCTCGAACAAATGAGGAAAAGGTTTGTATACACTAATAGATTGGAAAACAGTTTTGTATACGAGCTTTGTATCAAAATAGAGTTGAAATCATCTTTGTAAAAGAGTTTGAATATTTACTACTAGTATAGAAACCTTTATATTTCAAAGTGATAAGTCACAGAAATAGTTGTAGAAACAATCAATCACCAAAAATTCACATATGAAGATGTGAACCAATTCCATAAAAATTGATACCAATCCATCAAAATGGATATTCGCAAAAATCCCGAAAAAGAAATTATCAAAGTCAACAAAAGTGATAACACTAATCGGAGAAACGAGAATCGATTAAAAATTGGAAATCTAAGCAAAATAGGCCAATTGGGCTGAGGCAAGCAATTCAGTCGACTGAACTAGGAGGTCGGTCGACTGACACAGGGACATGAATTTTCTGTCCCCAGGTTCAGTCGACTGACCTGCTGGTCCATTCGACTGAACCTGCTTCTAAGCATTTTTTATCTTCTGGTTCAGTCGACTGAACCTTCTTCTGAAGCACGTTCAGCCTAGTCCCCAAGTGGGGGCAAAAATCCTACAAATCGCGATCGGACGAGCAATGGGCACTAAGGGTTTATGCCAATCGGCAACCCAGCCATATAAGCTCTTCGATACACCACCAAAATCTTGTTCAAGCATCAAAACTAGGATTTTTAAAGATTTGACCTCAAAACACAAAAAATTGGAATATTC
The DNA here is from genome assembly GCA_030765085.1 of Allium cepa. Lineage (NCBI taxonomy): Eukaryota > Viridiplantae > Streptophyta > Magnoliopsida > Asparagales > Amaryllidaceae > Allium > Allium cepa. Next base: position 116,860,833 of record CM060931.1, read on the forward strand.
ATAAAATCAATTCAGTCCAAAGCAAATGAACAGGGAATAGGTGTTAGGAATTCATACCTAACCACCAAGAAAATTATAGGCATAGATGTGAGTTCAAAAACTCACTTTTTTCTCAAAAACAATGAAGGAGAAGCTTGAAAACAAAAGACAGATCAACTACACTTCAATTTCAACTCTAAAAGCTTCAATCTAAGATCATAAGCAAATATACCCTACGTTAGGTTATAAGAAATTTCTGAAATTGGAGAGAGATTGAGATGGAGAAGAAGAAGATGATGCTTACCTAAGCTTCTCTTTGATTTTGGAGCTAGAACTTGAATTTGCAAAAGAAACTAGGGTTTAGGATTTTGAATTTCAAATCTTTTCCCCCATTTTTGCTAAAGGTTGAAGTGTTAGAAAAATAATTGAATGAATGAAGAGGAGAGGGGGTGGAGTTAAGATATACGATGAGTTGGGTTAGTGGGCTGAAACCCTAACCCAAACCCAAACCCAAAGCCCTAAGTGAAAACATCAAAATTCTATTCAACTCCAAACATATCAATGTTTATACTCAAAAAGGTCACAAACACCATTTTGAACTCAATTGGAAGTGGTCTCGAGTCGTAATTCTGCTATTTGCAAAAAGTAGCATTTCGGACTTAAATCCGACTAACGATGATATATTTAAATATACAATCGTAAAATATGCGGGTTGTTACATTTCTTGTCACACTTGAAGCAAACTAAATCAGCATTTGCCTTCTTAGCACCATCTCCCTTCTGGGCTCCCTTCTTTTTAAAGAACTTCATCTTCTTTCCCTGAGAACCTTGGGTTTCAACTGGCTTCTCTCTAGCACAAACAGCAAGCATCTCCTCATGGCGAACTGTCATCTCCCCAACTAATTTACTAGGATCACGGAGATGTGGCAGGGTCGCCCTAGCAATCTCGGGCCTCAGTTCCCTAATGAGCCTCTCATTCCTCCTGATGACGTTATCTATAGTATTATATCCATAACGCAATAACTCATCAAACTTAGTGGCATACTCAACAACTGGCATCTCTCCCTGCTCTAGATCCAAAAACTTCCTCAGCAGCGCTGATTTAGCAACCTCAGACATAAAACCCTTTTCAAATCTCCTTCGAAAATGAGCCAAGTCAATTCCTCCTTCGAAACTTCGACAGTAACACTGTTCCACCAATGAAGTGCTGACCCTTGCAACTGCCTAGAGGCCAACCTTCTCTTCTGCTCATCATCTAAACCTAAATCAGTAAAATTGCTCATAATGCAACAACTAATTCTCTAACACTATGGCATTCTTCATCCCTATAAATGGCTTCCCACCAAGATTGGCATAATTTGTACTCAGCTTAGCATAATTATTCCTAATTGGAGCTACAGAATTAGCTCCTCCAACAGTTCCAACAACACTAATAGCAACTTCTGCTTGCATCATATTGACGAAGAACTGATATATCGCCCTAAAAGTGACTACTGTGTGGCTAGTTATCACTTAGGATCATGAAATATGGAATGTATTATAATCTAAATGCGAAAACAGATAATAATAGTAAAGTAAATAAGAATAAGCACACCAGGAGTTTTTATACTGGTTCAAACTTCCCGTTCTACGTCCAGTCCCAGACAATTTCACTCAATAGCCACCCACGTAATCCGGAGAAATAGGTAAACAACACCTGAACAGCTGAACATGATTTTTTCGCCTCAGCAGCCGAAGAGAACTTTTTCTCCTGATACAAACTAATATGACTTCTACGATTTTGATAAAGTTGTTTGACATTTTGTGTTCTCAATAATACTGATTTGTCTTTTATAATACACCCTTCCTATAATCTTTTCATCAAGTATATATTGTGTGCGTGAAGATTAAAAAGGAAGATATTGCTTAGAATTTAAGAATATGTTGATTAATTCAAAGATTCAAGCAATATATAGATTATGATTGCTTGTAGAATGCGGAGATATATAGATAGAGAATATAGCAAGAAATCAAAATAAAAATTGGTGATTTGAGAAGTGAATATAACATGCTTATATAGTGAACAAATAGTTTCAACTATTCACGAAGAGTTTCAATCAAAAGATGTAGCCATATCTCTTCAATTTGAATCGAAACTCTTCGCAAATAGAAGTATCTCTTTAGAAAAAAATGATTGTTAGAGTCGGTCAGTTGATTGGGTAAAAACGATCAGTCGACTGAAAATTCAAAGATAGTAAAAAAAACAGTGCATATCTGTATACTGACCATGGTCAGTCGACTGACTATTTCTGGTCAGTCGACTGACCTGGTTGTCAGTGTACAATTTGCTTATTTTCTTAAAAATTTGAATTTTAAAACCACTTTGATTTTGTGCAAACTACTTGAGGATAGATTTTAACAATTTCAAACTATATCTACGACTTAAAACTTCAATAAATAAACATACTATACTCAGGTATGAAGTCTTGTCTCTTTTGTAGTTTAATAGCATATCTCATTCTCTTTTTGTCGCTTCATCATATAGTCTCATCACCGATTGTTTAAGCTTTTTGTCATGAATTAAAACTCATGATTCAACATTCTCCCCCTTTTTGATTGATGATAATTTGTTTTATATGATACTATATTTTAAGAGTTAAGAGTTATATAACGAAAGTCATATATATCTCCCCCTGAATTTTTGGCGACATATCTAACCCTTTGCCGATGATATAACCTTTTGAATTATCTCCAAAAGTGACCGATCCTCCCTTTGAGTAGACAATGTTAGTTAACATGTCCTTATTACCAGTCATGTTTTCGAGCAACCACCGTCTAAAATCCATTTTCCTCTCTTTTTAAGTGGTACCTGCAAAAAATAAATATTAAGTTGGTACCCACTTTTCTTTTTAGGGTCCTAAGAGTTAGATCTTAGGAAACCAAATCCAAGAAGGTTCAGAATTCCCTTCATAAATATAATTTTTATTTTTATGAATAGTTTCCATAAATGTTTTGATATGTTTATTCCTAATTAAATTATTATTTGTTTTAGGAATCCATACTTTAATAGTTTTAAGATCTTGGAAACTGTTTTCTTAATATCTTTCGTAGTTTTATTTTTAGACTTATTTTTAAACTTTCCAAATTTCTTTGGATTTTTAGTTTTCTTATATCCTAATCTCATTTTATTTGAAGTAGACTGAGAACTTTCTATTATTGTAGAAAGATTTTCTCGTCCTTTATCGAAGTTAGAAATATTTTTATTATTATCTTCTAACTTAGTTTTGAGACTAGATTTTTCTAACTCTAATACTTTAGTGTTAGATTTTAAATCATTAATTTCTACTGATAAATCATCATTTTTATTCTTGTGAATTTATAATTCCTGAGTTATCATAGAAAGTTGAGATGTTAAATTAGAATTAGATTCTTGAGTTATTTCAAGTTCTTCTTCCAGAATTTTCTTTTCATCTCTTTGCATGCTAATTTCTAATTCAAATCTATGTAGTTTTCCTTGTAACTCTTTATTTTTCTTTTTAGTTTGTTTTACAAAGTCCACTAGTTCTGAATTAATTTCAACCAAATCTTCAAAACTTAGTTCACTTACATCATCACTTGTATCCATGAAGCATACATTTGCTTGTTCTATGTGACTATCACTGTCACTCTCTGATGATGAAGATGAATATGATTCATCCCATGTTACTGAAAATGCTCTCTTCTTGAATTTGTCCTTCTTGAATTTATTTTGTTGTTTTTCTACACAATCTTTCTACATATGACCCTTTATATGACATTCGCAACATTCCATGACAGAGGATAATGGTTTATTACTATTATTGTTGTTGTTAGAGTTATTTTTGTAACTCATGAACTTGTTATTCTTTTTGAATTTCAAAAACTTTTTGAAATTTTTAGCAATAAGTGCCATATTCTCTTCATCTAAGTCAGAATCATCTTTTTCTACTTTAAATGCTAGATTCTTCCTATCCTGTGCTTGAACTTTCTTTGCATGCAAATTTACTTTATATGACATTAAATTTCCTATTAACTCTTCTGGTTTCATAGTGGAAAGATCATTTGCTTCTTCAATAGCTAAGACCTTTCTTTCCCATTCATCCGTTAAAGAGTTTAGGATTTTTGATACTATATCAAAGTCAAGAAAAAATTCTCTCCTAGTGCCAATACTGAGTGATATATATCTTGAAATCCAGAGTACATGTCATTTATAGTTTCGTTTGGTTTCATTTTGAAATTTTGGAACTGATTTTTCACCATAGAGATTTTGCTTTGTTTGACTTTTTTAGTTCCTTTATGAGTTATTTTTAGAGTTCTCCATATCTCATAAGCATACTGACCATATTAAACTCATTTTTATCTAATGCACAAAATAACATGTTCATAGCTTTAGCATTTGAAGTAGCAACAGTTTTTTGTGCAGTAGTCCAAGTTGAAAAATCTTCTGTTGGTACGGTATATTCCTTTTGGGTAATATTCTAGGTTTCAAAACCATTAGTTTGCATATGTATTCTCATTCTAGTTGACCAGTAATGATAGTTAAGACCATTATATAGTGGTGGTCAAGCAGTTAACTGACCTTCAGTAAAACTATAGTTAATGTTAATGCTAGAATTGGTGTTACTATCCATATTACAAAAAATATATCAAATAACTGTGTTACGGTTATAGGATGTCCTTGCTCTGATACCAATGAAATTGACTACTATGTGGCTAGTTATCACTTAGGATCGTGTAATTTGGAATGTATTATAATCTAAATGTGAAAATAGATAACAATAGTAGAGTAAATAAGAATAAGCACATCAGGAATTTTTATACTGGTTTGAACTTCTCGTTCTACGTCCAGTCCCAGACTTCCCTCTGGAATTTAACTCAATAACCCCTCACTTTATCCGGAGGAATAGGTAAATAACACCTGAACAGCCGAACAAGATTTTACTGCCTTAATAGCCGAAGAGGACTTTTCCGTCTGATACAAACTAACAGGCCTTCTACAATTTCGATAAAGTTGTTTGACACTTTGTGTTCTCGATAATACTGATTTGTCTTTTATAGTACACCCTTCCTATAATCTTTTCCTCAAGTATATATTGTGTGTGTGAAGATTAAAAAGGAAGATATTGCTTAGAATTGAAGAATATGTTAATTAATTCAGAGATTCAAGCAATATATAGAATGTGATTGCTTGTAGAATGTAGACATATATAGATAGAGAATATAACAAGAAATCAAAATAAAAATCGATGATTTGAAAAGTGATTCTAACGTGTTTATATAGTGAACAAATAGTTACAACTATTCACAAAGAGTTTCAATTAAAAGATGTAGCCATATCTCTTTAATTTGAATCGTAACTCTTTGAAGATAGAAGTGTCTCTTCAGAAAAAATGACTATTAGAGTCGGTCGGTCGACTGGGTAAAACAACCAGTCGACTGAAAATTTAAAGATAGTAAAAAAAAACAATGCATATCTGTATACTGACCATGGTCAGTTGACTGGTTGTTTCCGGTCAGTCGACTGACCTGGTTGTCGGTGCACGGTTTGCTTATTTTCTTAAAAATTTGCAAATTTAAAACCACTTTGATTTTGTCACTTGAATTTTAAAACCACTTTGATTTTGTGTAAACTACTTGAGGATAGATTTTAACAATTTCAAACTATATCTAAGACTTAAAACTTCAATAAATAAACATATTATACTTGGATATGAAGTTTTGTCTCCTTTGTAGTTTAATAGCATATCTCATTCTCTTTTTGTCACCTGATCATATAGTCTCATCACTGATTGTTTAAGCTTTTTGTGATGAATCATAACTCATGATTCAACACCACCCTATATCCACTAGTGGATTTCCAGCACCCATATTGGCATCTGCATTTTGGTTAGCATTAGCCTGTCGACCCAGGTCCCTTCTGGTGGGTCGAGCATTTTCATTGGTTGTGGTGCTTCCTCCACCGAGATTTCCTCTTCTGTTTCCTGCTTCCATATCTTCTTTCTCGTAAATCTATATACGAGCCTTAGTAAGATACATAAGAACTGTCTAAGAGAGAGAGGAGAATATATATATATATATATATATAAATATGTGTGTATATGTATATATATATCAAAAACAAGTACGTTACTATAAAGTTAACCCAAACCCCGATCTTATTTTTTAATTCATTGGATTATGTTTTGAAAATTCTTTTAGGTTTAAATTTCTTTTAAGTTTCATAAACCTATACTTTGATACCAACTTGTAACATCCCCCACTTGGAGGGCCAAATCTAACGGCTACAGATGCTACATTCATCCATAGTTATTAATCCTTGGTGACCAAATACGGTAATATTGGATACATTGATATGACAGAAACACAAGAATATGGAAAAAAAAAACATCAAACAAGTTCCACATTCCATTCCAAAACATTTCAAATTCATTACATAATCCCAATACGAGAACTACGTTCAAATAAATTATATTTATTACAACGTATGCCAAGAGCGACATATGAAGATGCCCCTTAGGATGATCAGAGTACATATAGGCAATTAAACAACTTTTCCTTTACAACAACAACACAGAAGAATCAAAATAAAAGAGACCTCTAGATAGCTATCATGCCTCCTATAAATCTTCGGAAGCTTATTCATCTAAAGAGGTACCTGAAAACCTCAACTCTCAAACTGCTCAAAATCAATTGAGTATCTGAGAGTTTAAGGGGAAAACATAAACTTCGAGTCAGACATAAAGCCTAGTATGAATAATAATCTACCATCTCAAACCACTTAGATATCTAGTGAGCCACGCCGCTTAGCGGAATGGTTTTTCCCCTCACTGGTACCTAAAACTTTATAAAACCATATATTATACTCCTGCATCCACAATGGTTAAAACATCTCAAAGTAATATGATGATGTGCAAACAAGTAATTCATTCTGGATTTCCCATCTCCGTTTAGTCTGATTAACTGTCTCATTTATAGTTTATAGGGTCACTATTAACCTATTATTTTTTTATGGGATTACTAATAACCTGTTAATATTTATGGACTCCCTGTCCAGTTTCATAGTTTTCATAGGATCACTAAGAACCTATTGCTCCTACCAATAACATTATTGTTTCATGGATTCTCCCTGAACCTATTGGCAACTCCAACAACTTCCCTCTTATCCTAATTTTTCATGGGTTGATTAGGAACCTATTGGCTTCTGTTAATATCTAAATCCAGATATAGTTTTCATGGATTCACTATAAACATATTGGCCCCTGCCAATGACTCTTTCTAACCATAGTTTTCATGGGTTAATTATGAATCTATTGGCCTCTGCCAATAACTTTTCATAAACATAGTGGGTTTACTATGAACCTGTCTCCCTGACAACTTCTTTAATCAATATTTTAGCATCATATATCCTGGTCTTCCTGACAATCTATATGCAACTCATTCAAGAGTTAACTTAATTTATATTCACTATTAGGTCAACCTAACCGATTATTCTGCCCTTCCCTAAATACAATTATAAGTCTATTATATTATGAATATATACATATATGAAGAAGCAAATATAATAACTTGGTTATCCCATTAACCTATTAATCAAGGAGAACTTCTTCAAAAACTTCATACTTAAAATCATTTTAAAACTCTTTATTTATGCCATGGTTTTCCTTTAAAAAATGATTGGGTTGTTTTTTTTGAAAAACTAAGGCTTTCAAAACCATAAAACATTATTTTCGAAACCCCTAAATAACCTCCTTCGAAAGCATTGAAGACTTCTTTTCAAAACACTAAGTATATACCTTTCGAAGCTCTTTAATTATCTCTTTCGAAATCAAAATATACCTTTCAAAGGTATTAAAACATTACTTATTAATCCTTAGAAACATATTTTTGAAACCAATGAAAGTACCCCTTTTGAAACCATTGATTTTACTCAAAAACATCTTTTGTGTCAAAATGAATATATACAAAAGTATCTCTTTTGAAACCTTTAATAAAATTGTTTGGGGAAAATTTGATGGCGTCGCAATCATCCATTTGAAAGCTCAAAATCTTTGAGAAAAACTTTGAAGGATAGCATCGAAACCCCCTTTCGAGGCTATTGCCTTTGAAACCCTTGACCCCTTTCGAAATCATTTTTAGGGAGTCACTTAGTATATGTTTTAAAAAAAAGACTACCCTTCGAAAGCATTGATGAATTCAATACACTCGAAAAAGTAAAAGAGCGGCAACGAGTTTCAGCTAGGTCGGAAACACCATTTTCGAAAGCATTCTTTTATAAATAAAGGGTCTCATTCGAAAGCTTATACTTAAAAATGGAAGTGGCAACCTTCTTCGAAAGCTATTTAGAAAAACCCCTTTCAATAACATATGTTTCAACTCCTTTGAAAGCTTTAATAAAACAAAGGCAGACGTTAATCATGAAAGGAGGGTGCGGATCGTGCTATATGTAATTATACTATACTAGTGCGGAAATAAACTAAAATACTATAACAATGTAAATAATAAAAAATAAAACAAGCACACCAGAAATTTTTATACTGGTTCGAACTTTCCGTTCTACGTCCAGTCCTAGACTCCTTCTGAAATTTCAACTATCACAACAACCCTCACTTAACCCGGAGGAACATGTCTATACAACCCTTGAACAGCCAACAAGGGACCTGAGCAGCAAAACATGATTTCGCCTCAACAGCCGAAGAGGACTTCACACGCCTGAGCAGTAGAACAGGACTTATACAAAATAGAGTTTTCTCGACACTATATGTTCTTTAATAACACAAAATTTTCAACTACAGTACACTATTCCTATAATCTTCTCCATTATGATATATATATATATATATAAGAATATGCGAAGAACAAGGAAGCAATAGAATGAAATTGAATGCACAAGAGTATTAGAATCAAGAATATGAGAATAGAGTAAGAATAGATTGAAATTCGTTGATAAAAGAATGATTCTATTGTGTTTATATAGATTATAAATAGGTGCATTTTAGTGAAGAGTTATCATGAAGAGATATGGTCATATCTATTGAAATGAAGGACACATCTCTTCACGAATGGAAGTGCCTATTTGAAAATATAGCGGTTGTAGATATTCAGACTTCTGAATTGAATAATTCAGACTTCTGAAATTGCACTAAACAATATTCAGACTTCTGAATTGAATAATTCAGACTTCTGAATTTGCATTAAACAATATTCAGACTTCTGAAATTGCACGAGCTCAAACCAGAAAGGAAATAGGCTATTTTTGGCCTTATTCAGACGTCTGAATATTTTCATTCAGACGTCTGAATATTATGGAATCACAATTTTGTTTCAGCATTCAGACGTTTGAATGAAGTATTTTAGACGTTTGAATTTAGCTTATAACAAAAAATTACCATAGCTCAAATGGTTAGAGCACTTGCCTTCTGAACTAGTGACCCGGGTTTGAGTCCCGCTCCATGTAATTTTTGAAGACTTGATTTTTCATCTAAAATATGAATGTATATGTGTGTATACCATTTGGAGAAGATTTTAACATTTGTAAACTCTAGACACGATACTATATGACTAATAATACTTTATTTGTCATCTTCGTCTTGTCTCTATAGTGTATATCTCTTCTTGTATCTTCATATATATACTTTCATTCTTTTTTGTATTGTGTGTCTTCATTTTGAATGTATTTGATTATCTCTTTGATGCTCATGTACCTGCAAATTAGCTTAGAGATTCTTTGGCATAATTGTGTAGTTGTTGTCATTAAAATCCAATATTTAAGGTTCTAACATTCTCCTCTTTTTTGATGATGACAACTATACAATTTAAAAAATATTCATTCTATATAAAAAATAATATACATATGTTTAAAGCTCCTCCTAAGTATAACATCTCCCTTTACGTATAATATCTCCCTCAATTAATATGCAAATGAATATCTCCTCCTTTGTCATTATAAAAAAGAATGAAGGAAGATAATTAATTATATAAAATATCTTGTAAATAATAAGATAAACTCATTATTGATTATGAAGGAAAAATAAAATAGATTTTACCATATTTGCTGAAGTCCATATTTCATTGTAAGCACGTAATTCTATTAAACGTATGGAACATTCTTTAAAATACCAAAATCTATCCTTTTCCTTTTGTTTCTCCGAGTGCCTGCAATAAATAATTATTATTTTTGGTACCCACTTACTATGTTAGGGTCTGAAGGGGTTAGGTCTTAGGAAACCATACCCATTCGGGTATGGTTGAACATTTATAAATAAAATTTTCATCAGTAACTACCATATCAAAATAATCATTAATGTATTTTTCTCTATTTTTCCAATTAACAGGAACCCTATACTTAGATAATTTTTATTCATATTTCCATTCAATGATTTTGTACTTCTAGAGAAATTTTAAGCATTATTGGTCATACAGTATTTGAATTTCTATAAAAATTGGATTTAGACTTTACTCGAAATTTAGCATTATCATTTTTACTATACATGAAAGCATATCAAGTGCTATTTCTACGATCAGTTTTATTATATCCTAGACCACTTTTATCTTTGTGAGATTTTGAATTCTTAACATAACCTAATCCCTTCTTGTTTGAAGTGAATTGAGAATTTTCAATAATCCTGAATAAATTTTCTCTCCCTTTATTAAAATTGGAAACATTTATAGTAATGCCATCAAGCTTAGTTTTGAGACTAGTGTTATCTAACTCAACAATTTTAATTTTTTTAACTCATGATTCTCAGAAGCTAGTGCATTATTCTTTTCTTTTTGAGCTTCTATTTCTTGACTTAACAGAGCGAATTGAGAATTGTCTAAATCTTGAATTTTCTCAGGTTCTTCTTCTAATATTCTCTTCTCGTCTTTAAGCATATCTCTTTCGAATTCTGCTTTCTTTTGATTTTCCAAAGCTTCCTTATATTTTCTTTTGAGACTTTTTAAAGTGTCTAGAAGTTCTGAATTTATTTCTATCATATCATCAAAAGTTAGATCGCTAACCTCATTATCTTTTGCCATGAAGCATTTGTTTGTTTTCTCCTTTGATTCTTCTTTATTGCTTTTCCTCTTCTTATTGCCTTGACTACATCTCTTTATAGCCATTTATTCTAGGATGTTGTTACGATCTCTAGAATACCAAGCTCTGATACCAATTGAAAGGAGGGTGCGGATCGTGCTATATGGAATTATACTATACTAGTGCGGAAATAGACTAAAATACTATAGCAATGTAAATAAGTAAAAATAAAACAAGCACACCAGGAATTTTTATACTGGTTCGAACTTCCCGTTCTACGTCCAGTCCCAGACTCATCCTGGAATTTCAACTATCACAACAACCCCCACTTAACCCAGAGGAACAGGTCTATACAACCCTTGAACAGCCGAACAAGGGACCTGAGCAGCAGAACATGATTTCGCCTCAACAGCCGAAGATGACTTCACATGCCTGAGCAGCATAACATGACTTATACAAAATAAAGTTTTCTTGACACTATATGTTCTTTAATAACACGAATTTGTCAATTACAGTACACTCTTCCTATAATCTTCTCCTTTATGATATATATATATATATATGAATATGCGAAGAACAAGGAAGCAATAGAATGAAATTGAATGCACAAGAGTATTAGAATCAAGAATATGAGAATAGAGTAAGAATAGATTGAAATTCGTTGATAAAAGAATGATTCTATTGTGTTTATATAGATTATAAATAGGTGCATTCGTTAGTGAAGAGTTATCATGAAGAGATATGGTCATATCTATTGAAATGAAGGAGCATCTCTTCACGAATGGAAGTGCCTATTTGAAAATATAGCCGTTGTAGATATTCAGACTTCTGAATTGAATAATTCAGATTTCTGAAATTGCACTAAACAATATTCAGACTTCTGAATTAAATAATTCAGACTTCTGAAATTGCACTAAACAATATTCAGACTTCTGAATTTGCACTAAACAATATTCAGACTTCTGAATTGAATAATTCAGACTTATGAAATTGCACGAGCTCAAACTAGAAAGGAAATAGGCTATTTTTGACCTTATTCAGATGTCCGAATATTTTCATTCAAACGTCTGAATATTATGGAATCACAATTTTGTTTCAGCATTCAGACGTTTGAATGAAGTATTTCAGACGTCTGAATTTAGCTTATAACAAAAAATTACCATAGCTCAAATGGTTAGAGCACTTGCCTTCTGAACTAGTGACCCAGGTTTGAGTCTCGCTCCATGTAATTTTTGAAGACTTAATTTTTCATCTAAAATATGAATGTATATGTGTATATACCATTTGGAGAAGATTTTAACATTTGTAAACTCTAGACACGACACTATATGACTAATAATACTTTATTTGTCATCTTCGTCTTGTCTCTATAGTGTATATCTCTTCTTGTATCTTCATATATACACTTTCATCCTTTTTTGTATCGTGTATCTTCATTTTGAATGTATTTGATTATCTCTTTTTGATGCTCATGTACCTGCAAATTAGCTTAGAGATTCTTCGGCATAATTGTATAGTTGTTGTCATTAAAATCCAATAATTAAGGTTCTAACAAATCATTCGAAAGCAAAGCATAGGTTTTGTTCCCAACGAAAGCTATGTTTTGACACTATGCCTTCCGCCTTCCTCCAATCTACTACGTACCCATGTTGATACCTTGTGTATTGGTTTCGGTTTTGTGGGGTTTCGACTTGTGAAGGCGGAAGCTATGAATCGAAAGGTGCTTCTAATATGGGCGGAACCCACTTTTCCGGATAAATCTGATTTAATGCCAATTAACGCAAACACTTTCTAACTAACCTGCCAACTTATAAGCATATGATTGGTTGCCTCAATTTTTCAAATCCTTTACACAAAATAACTACTGCATAATTTCAGATCTAAACCAAGGTTAATTCAAGAAATAAACCCTTCCATTAAGCAAAACGATTAAATCATTTAGGTCCTCCTTTCAAAATAATCTGATTCTCATAATAAATCACTTAGGAAAAATCCCCAAAAATAGCCAAAATTCACTTTTAATATGTTATCTAACATATCTAAATTTCAGACCGAATTCTCAGTATAATTTCTGAAATAAATTTATAAACCCAATTAATCAATTTTCCTTTGAAAATTCATTATAATCTTTCCATGGCTTGGAAAATTATCAAAATTAAAAGCCAACTCCAAAATCGTGTTTTACATAACATATAAATTCCTCATAACATTCGAAATCAATTATAATCGGTTTTAGCTTTAAAACCGTATAAAATCATATTTAAAAAATCTTGTTTAAATGTAACATGTCATGGTCTTAAGCGTATCATCATTCAAATCATCATAAAAATGGATTTAGTCTTAAGTATGAAAAAAATGATTATATAACAAAATAGATATGACTGAGATTATTATTCACCTTGATTAAGATAAGGAGATTGGATTGAGATTAAGATTTATTCTCCTTGCATTAATCCTTAGCTGGATTTGAATTTCTTTTCTTTTTCTTCCTTAAAAATGGCCGGCGCCTCTTTCATTTATGTTTTTATTTTGTTTTTGAAAAATTACATGAATAGGAAATGAAATTGAATGGTATAAGAAACGAGAATATATATAAAGGCAAGGGGTATGTGCGGTTATTTCCCAATATACCCTTATGTAAATTAATTAACTTAAAAAACATTCTTTAGCCTATTTAATTTGTTAAGCATAGCCTTCTTATCATTTATTCAAATCTCAATCATCTTGTCATTCTAATTATTACATTTTTCTATTTAATTTATCTAATTAAATCTCCTGAATAATGTTATCAAAAATTAGGGGTGTTACAGAACCCCATCATACTTTAAAACATACAAATCTTAACTGAAACCATATACTAAAGATCGGAGTAGATAGGTTAAGTATTACTCATGTAGATCTTTAAGATGTCTAGCTTTAGTCTTCTACATCCCTTTTAGCTTGCGTATCTTCCCTCTATTTTCCATCTTTAACCCACCACCGTTAAAGTTTCTCTCTAACTTCTATTTTATTTTATGTAGGATGAAATGAATGAATAGAAAAAAGTAATGTTTATTGTCCCATGATAATTTAGGCTTGGGCCCTCATACCACCTTTTTGTTAATTAATTTAATTAACTAATTTAAATTTAGGGTTATTACATTTATCCCTTAGGGGCTTAGGATTTCAACCTAGGTTTCTCTATATGGTTTGGAGTCTATCCAAAAGGGCTCTAAACTACTTTTCCTAAGACTTTTCTATTTGGTTGGGAATCTACCTATTAGGGCTTGGAACTACTTTGCCCAGTGCTACTCTATTCGATTGGGAATCTACCCATAAGGGCTTAGAATATTTTCCCAAGGCTTTTCTATTTTAGTGGGAATCCATCCCTAGGGGCTCAGAACTACTTTACCCAAGGATTTTCTTAGTGCTTGATACTACTTGCCCAAGGCTCACTCTTGCATGAATTGTTTATCCACCATAAAACGTAGGTGATATGACTTTCCCTTATGGGCATTGGTAAGAGTTTTTCTTAGAGCACATCAATGTGGGGGTACATGTGCGATGGATCCCTCTAGAAGACGGACCTCTCTATGCTGAGGCCAACCAATAGAATTATTACAAATAAAAAGAGTTGGGGCCATGGAAATACTTATAAATATTATTATTAGAGAAACTCATCCTCTTATGAAGGGAATTAACCTTTGAAATAATTTGTATGTACTATGTAGTAGATTGAGTAACATTCTTTTTGCCACCATACCGCATCGAAACAAGAATTTTTTTGTTTTTGAAGAAATATTCCTTTGGTGGAGAAATCAAGTTTTGGTTTTACCATTTCTTTTGAAAAGATCTAAAAGATAGTACTCCCAATGGTACTTATAAAATATTTTTCTTTACTGAATTTTTTTGGGTTTGGCCGTTTGATATAAGACTTATAATTAAGAACAAAGCTGTTATGTTACAAGAATTTTTGTAAAATATTTACATGGAATAAAGCTCGTGACTAACCTTAAAAAGAAAAGAATGGAGGATGAGATGAGCATAGCTTGTTTTAATTTTTAAATATGAACTTCAAGAAACCCGAAGGTTCAATGAAGAAAATCCAATACGTGCTCCTTAGGCACAAACTCGTAGAAGTAGCAATAGTGATAGAGGCGCACAAAATCTATACTCAACCAGACCCAACCTACTAACCAAATGCAACCTACATAAAGCGGACACAATCTAACCTAATTCATATCGAATATGGGCTACAATTTATGAATCCATGTTATATACGAGTCGATGTGATATTTTATTCAACCCCACTATTTTAACCCAATTCAACCCTACATAAAAACTCATTCAGCATCAGCCCATGATACTAGAAGAATTAAAATCTAGAGTAAAGTGTATGTATTCTAGAGTAAACATACTAAAAAAAAATCATAATCGATGTCAGTCCAAATAAAATTAGAGCGATCAAAACACATTGGATTGACAAAGGCAATTTGAAGAGTTTTTTAGGAGCATTTTGATGTACTTTGAAATAAAACATCTACTCTAATATATAGTGAATCAATTCTATATGATGTCTTTCATAATGAAATTCTAGTAAAATATGCGTTGCAATGAATTAGTTATATTTTTTAAACATGTTTCGTTAATGTCAAGAACTATCGACCTCGAAGATCGAACTCATGACTTTTAATCTTATAGTCTAAATTACCAACCAACTGAGCGAAACATATTAACTAGTTATATTTAATGAACGCTAACTTAATTTTTCTATTTTGAGTTGAATATTTATTTTTCATTTTTTCCTTCAAAATCTCATTTTCATATTAGTTTTATGCAACCCGACCCTACTAAACCTGACCAAACCCATATCTAACCTCATATGAGGTCTGAACGGGTTGAACTATCTTCAACCCATAATTATATAGGTTGGGTAAAGTATTTGGTCCAACCCAACGCGACCCATAGTTTATGCTGCCTAATTGCTAATGACAATATATAAAAGAAGTCCAACTAATGATCCTTAATTATAAACTTAGTAGAAAGAGTAACAACCGAGGGGCATATAGAGAAATCCAAAATAAAAATGGCCGAATAAGAAACCCAATAAGTGCTCCTCAATTATAAACATCGTTGAAAGAGCAATAGCTGAAGGGAATATAAGGAAATCTAAGAAACCTAAAGCCTCATAGTGACACAAAGTCCAAAGAGGATTGAGAATGCTGAAACCGAGTAATCATCGTCCAAAAATACATGCCTTTCTAAGGAATCTTAATACTTTGTCTTTTCTTGTGCTTATATTTCCAACAATATGTCTCATATTTGCCAAAATATAGGAATACCTATCGTATTTATTTTCTGAAAGAGCTGGATATAACATAAGATTTTTCCTGAAAAATGAAAAACAAGACAAAGTTAAGCTTCATACAAAATTAAAATAAAAATATTTCTTAATAAATTTAAAAAGTTCCCCTTTTATATTATTTTATTGATGGTATGAGATAGCTTCCAACATTCATCAGTTTTATATCCATTTGCAAGATGGTAGATGCAGTAATTCTGTCTCTTTGGACTTTCTCTTTCTAATAGAGGGTATTTTGAGTAGGAGATTTTTTTTTGGTGAGTTTTCCAAAGGATTTGGGGTAAGGCGCCATTTAATGAAGAATCCCATCCTTTTTCAATTTCTTTCAGGGCTCGTTGGTTGGATTACAAGAAGAGGTGATCTCTTAGTATGTTGGGTTAGGTCTTTATATGTTATCAGCTTAACACTTGGATCGCTTATCTCTTCATTTATGGATTTGAATTTTTTTCTAAGTTGAAGTAGTTCATGAAGATATCCCAAAAGTTAGCTAATTTGGAGAGCTTAAAGTTCATAGTCAGGGTCATATTCTCCTCATTTGTCTTTTAATTAGAGCAACGAGACGTTCATTTTTATCATCTTTAACAAGATGAATCAGAAGCTATATAGGCAATTCTGAGTTGAATTCTAAAGTGTAATTTTCATTGATAAAGTTAGACATAACTTGTTGATGATGATTACTGATTTATGAGAGAAGGAAAGAAACGAAGGCTCGAGTCTTCCTTCCAGTGCCGAAAATGTTGATGGGATTTTTCATCACACACCAACAACCTAAAACCGAATGACTATTTTTAATTTGATGTTTATAGAGGCTTTGGTAGGCTAGTTCCAAAGGGATTTAAGGGAATGCTGGAAATTAAGCAGAAGGTCTATGGTTGATACTAAAAGGAATAAACATTAAAGTAAGCCTGTATCAAGTGCAGAAGGTAAATCTGAATCTAAAAGTATTGAAAGTAAAGACACCAAGAGTTATAAGGTACGGGTTAAAATCCCTACGTCGCTATCCTTTCCTTCTTTGGAGTTCTATACTTAAACCGAGAGCCTGTTACAATACTAGAATAATCAAGTCCACCGTTAACGAGTTTTTACAAAAAGCTTTAATATAGAAAGCACCATTTATTTAGTATCTAAATTATGCAGGTGCTAAAAAGATCCTTAATTCATTGGAATCAACACCTATTCATAGCCATCTTATCATGTTATGATTAGTGGAGGCTTTTCCTTTTCGATCGTTGATATGGCTCATTTGTAGGGTGTGAATTAAATACGTGTCATCATCTGGCTACTTGCAAATTGACATGGATTGATGATGTGGACTTCCATTTATAGCTTTATGCATGTGGGGTACGTATGCTTTGTATAAGCTTTAGAGTATCTGAACCATTGATGTAAGCCAAGACTATCTTAGCCATTGGTTTCGGTTGTCTTCTGAAATGCTTTTGACTTTCGATAGGAAGTTAGCTTTTATGGCTTGTGCTTTCAAAAGGCATTGTATTGTTTTTATACTTTGGTTGATGCTTATTTTATAGACTTCATCCTTTGGTTTTAGGTCGGTTGGATGGCCATAGCTTTTGTACACTGTTTATATTTTGGCTTACGGGCTTACCTCTCATATTGATGTACTGATTGATGTTTAATGCTCATGGAGAATTCGATACAGGGTAGAATGTATGTGGTTTTAGGGATAAAATATATTTTAGTAAAAATTATGGTATAACACTATCGAAATTACAAACTTTGCTTGGTAACAAAGACATGTATTCCCATACAATCGAGAACACGCTAACATAAACTTTAACTCTGGAGATAATTGAAATAAACATTCCTACCATCGAAAACGCTCATTCTTAGCTAACAAAAACATGCATGGAAAAACCATTATTAAATTGAAGATCATTTTCTTTCTTAACAAAGACATTCTTTTTGACTGGTTTGTCCACCTGTCTAATTTACATTTGCTCAATTATTGCTTATACTGATTTCCCTTATTTCAGAGAATTATTTTATATTTTACTTACGTAACTACGTATTAACTTACTTGTGTGATTTTACTCGTTTTCTCTTCATTTTAAAAATTATTATTAATTCAGAAATGCATAGAAAAAATAAAAAATAACAAAGGTCAAATTCTACATCACTTATCGCATACCAATACTGCAAAGCAAATAATTAATTTTAATATTTTTAATTAAATAAAAATCAGAAATTAACCATTTTCCCTTTTGAAAATTCATAGAAACTCATAATAAAATAGGAAAATTCCCACATTTGAAACTGTCACCAAAATCACATCTGATTTCAAGAGGTTATGTATTGATATTTATTAGATAGCTATGGAATGACTCACTCGATAGTTTGTAATGGTTTGAGCTCATATATCCAATTTATGATCAAAATAGTTTATTAACTTTCATGTATAACATACATGTTCATTCACAACATACAAATAACCATGTGCATCCATTTAAAACGATTAAGAACATGATACGAATGCAAAACTAAGCTTACATAGGGTGATCCTAAAATTTAAGGTTAATATTACTCACCAAAATTTTGAAAATATGTTTTACTATTCTTCTCCCATTGAAACTGAGCGCTTTTGTTTTGGAAGAGTTGGTTCTCTTTATCTTCTCTTAATTTTCCACCATGAAAGAGTTTTTCCTAATGTTTTTGCAAATATGAGCATGAATGAAAGGATTGGAGGGTTAGGCTCCTATATGGACTTAGGCCATTGCATACCCTATGTGATCCAAATGTTTTAATTCTTTCTTTATCATTTATTATGTTATAAATTGTTAAAAAAAACTTTTTTTAAAAAACAATTGTTAAAACTTTATCTTAATTACTCAATTGTCACATTTAACCAACTTTCTAAATGTTAGTCAGACCGGCCGTTTGGGAGATTTATCTATTGTAGGCTTGCAAAACCAAACTGTGTGAAGATAGACAAAAATATACGCGTCTTTAATATGTCTCCTTAAATTTCTCCAAATTACCGACCGTTAGGGACGTTTGTTTACTGTAGGCTTGCTAAATTAAAATGCATGGAGCCAAAACAACAAGAAACATGTCCATAACATGTCTCCTTAAATCTATTCAATGTTATTAACGTTATTCTCCACACCAACAATGTTGTTAGCGTTTCTCTCCACCAACGTCTCCTTAAATCTCTCTATTTTTAAATTTTTTAAAGCATATTATCATTTGATGTTTAACAAAAATTATTGAAGAATTAGATTTGTTTTTTAAATTATGTAATCTAATCGTTGGTTCCCACCGTTATGCGGCTGTACTAGTATATGTCTACCGTAGTCTTGCAAAATCAAATTGTTTAAAGCCAAATGAAAAGCATACATGTCTTCTTAAATCTCTATAGTATTATTTAATTTGTTCTTTCCGTAAATATCTCCTTAAATCTCTTTGATTAAATCTATTCAGTGCTATTTGATTTGTTCTCTCCACAAAGGTCTCTTTAAACCTCTTCAATCTTAAATTTTCTCCAATATATTTTCATTTGATGTTTAGCTAAAATTAATAAAAAACTACACCAAATATTTTTTCCTTGAAATTATGTGATTGATTGATCGGTTCCAACGGTTGCACTAGTATACACCATGTTAATCAAACCCTTTTTTAAACAATCTTATCAATCCAACTCATTGTTTATTTCAGTTATTATTTGTCTGTCTCGTATCACGTACTCCAAAATATTTGTTGTTGTACCGAGAGTGCATAATTATGAAAATTGTTGTAATTGGGCAAATATTTGTTTAGATTCACTGTAACAATTTTAGAAGTTTATACGATATTCTGCACACTTTTCAAATGTTATTTTGCCTTGTCACATTTACCGTTTGATGGATGATTTCTAAAGTGATCCGTAGTAGAAAAACATTCCTTTGAGATGAAAAGCTAGGCTCAAAGCATGAACAAATGTAAAACTTGCTTAAAAAGCATGTTTGTCAACTTATAAGTGCTCGATACCTGGAAATAGCTCATCTAAACTCTAGTGCTTGACAACTTCTTACAAGTAGAAACATGAAAACAAATTTGTCGTTTATCGCTTGTAAAATTTTGCAAGTAGTTTTGATCAATTATTCGGTTTATTTTAACTTAAAAGCATAATCCAATCCAAATGTTTTTACTTAAAATTATTATTTACCAACTTAAACAAATACTATTTAATTTTTTTTGAAAAGAGTTTCAAAATAAGTTGTATTGAAGTGTACTTTAATTCTCTTTTGTGAGAGGAAATCAAAGGAGGTGCTGCGAAAGTAAAGTTTGTTAACTGTTGTTCTTGTACACTAAGATATTTCAGCATAAAGTGGATTCATCTATGTATAATTCTTCCGGGGACTAAAGATAACTTTTCATAAAATATGTTTACTCCGCACCATCTTCTTCCTGTCAGTTTCAGATTTTTAGTCTACGCCAGTCTCTCCGCCGGCAAAATTAGCCTAAACTCCCTCAAATGTGAAATCGCATTTCAAACAACCCCATTCTCAGGATCTTAATATTCCAAACCCGAGCCACAAAAACATGAAGAAATCGAGAAGCGTAGAAACCATAATCTTCCCTTCAAGAAGAAGATTCAAGCTCTACCATTTTCTCATCCTCATCGCATTCCTATACCTTCTCTTCATTTTCATCAAATTCCCCGAATTCCTCGATTTGAAACCCGATGATGACGTCATCTTCGGCAGCTTCAAGGACCCATCAAACCCTACCGTCCCCAAAACCCCCATTCCAATCAAACCCTTCAAATACAGTTTCGAGAAGTTGAAAAACTCTAGAAAAGAACCCAACTCAAATCTGACCGAGTTAGAAAAAATGGCAGACGAGGCATGGGAGCTGGGAACCACTGCCTGGGCTGAAGTGGAAGCAGATGCCGTACTCGAACCCTTCTTCAGTAAAGCTCCAAATTTCACTGCATTGGAGTCAAAGGTCGAATCTTGCCCTACTTCTTTGTCTAAAAAAGACGAAAACTTTAACATGATGTACTTGCCTTGTGGACTTTCTGTGGGTTCTGCTATCACGGTGATAGGAAAGCCGAAAGAGGCGCATGAGGAGTATGTAAATAGTGTGAATAGCAACAATGTGGTGCTTGTTAGTCAGTTTTCAATTGAGTTGCAAGGATTGAAGGCTGTAGATGGAGAAGAACCACCTAAAATACTGCATCTGAATCCGAGGTTGAGAGGAGATTGGAGTAAGATGAGCGTGATTGAGCATAACACGTGCTATAGGATGCAGTGGGGAAAGGCAATGAGGTGTGATGGTTTGGCTTCTAAAGATGATGAGGATACAGGTACTGATATGATATGATACGTTTGTGCATTTTTTATATTCAACCATGTATGTGTATGTGTTATGATTGGCATGCAGTTGACACTAATTTGATTGAAACATACTTAAGATAGCATCCTTGTGCACTTTTTTATTAATTTTTTATCGGGCAACAAACCATGTTTAGATAAGTATACATACATGAATACTGACACACACAGACACAGACACAGTACTTTGACATTATTCTAGGTATGCCTATACCTAAATTATTATCAGGCTTGATTGTAATTCCACAATATCTACAAGCAAATTAATATAGAAAAACACTAGTTGGCAATAGGTATTGTGCAGATCAACAGATTTTTTTAGTTGGTTATTGCCTTTTTCAGTTACATATTTGTAGGTTAACAGTGACATAAACGACTCTGATTCTGTATTTTGTATTTTAATGATCTATGTCTTAAAATCCAAACAGCGATACAAATGATGTAGAGGTAAGTATTAACATATTATAACCATTACTGTAGATCTCAATCAGTATAATCAGTATACAAACTGTGGATGACATTTTAACATGACTATGTTTGTCTCCTAAAATGATAATGACACAGGTATTGATATGATATGTTGTGGATGTGTGTCTTAAGAGATTGAACCAGTACTTAAATCACGGAATTTCAGTGTACCAATAAACATATGCTGGATAAGTTTAAATAAAAGAATGGGTACATTATGCTATATAATACATCAAATGCAACTTGATGTAAGAAAATGCAAGTTATCAATAGGTATCGTGCACAGCTACAATAATGTTTATGTCCATTGATATTTGACAGTGGCATAAACTACTTTTACACTGTATTTTGAATTTTATTAGTCAATCTCTGGAATTTGTGTTGTGGGAAGCCATACACCAGGGATATAAATGAGAACACATGTTCTAAGTATTAAGGCATATCTCAGCCATTATAATCATTGTGCAAACTATGGAGTGCATGTGAACAATCTGGACCCAACCCTAAATTCAGATGTAGAACTTTGTTGTTTACTCAACCTTTGTAATTTTGAATCACTTCTAATAAACATTTTTATGTGATACTCGGGATCTTTTTTTCCTGATTGCCAACGCTAAAAGAAAAGGTAAATTCACCTTTACATGAGATGAGTTAAGCTGATTTAATAAAAATTAGTTCCTACTGACCTATCTAGCTGAAAATGATGAGAAAATTATGCATGGGTGTGAATTGATAGTGCAATTTAACTTCCTGTTAATAGTTGAGATAATATCTTATTTATTGCTAGACTATCATATTTGACGTGTGATATTTGAGCCCTTTCATTTGTACAGTTGATGGATTCAGAAAATGTGAAAAATGGGTAAGGAGTGATATAGTTGACTCCAAAGAATCAAAAACAACTTCATGGCTAAAGAGATTCATAGGGCGAGCAAAGAAGCCAGCAATGACATGGCCTTTCCCATTTGCAGAAGATAGGCTATTTATCTTAACACTTCGAGCTGGTGTAGAAGGATATCATGTAACTATGGGTGGTCGACACATTACTTCGTTTCCATATAGACCGGTATATTAGCTATTGAAAATACATTTTGTTCCCATATTTCATTATTTTTCTAGTTTTCCTTCCAAAAGTATCTGCTGACATTTATTCTAAGATAAATCTACTTTAAATGAGCATTGCTACATTCACCATATTTTTTACTTACTATTATTCATGCTCACTATTATCCATTTTAGTCCGGATGAATTTTGTTGAGTGAATTTTTTTTGTCAGTGATGTATTACTGATGGAAATGTGAATGATTTACTCGGCCGTGTATTGCCAAGTGAAAAATGGTTAGGTAAACTTGAGAACTGGGTATCAATGAGTAAAACATTGGGTGTATATAGCAATGCTCTTTTAAACGATGTCCCGAATTTCAAAGAAAGTAAACTGCGAATAGAATTGTATCTTAAGTTAATATAGGAATAAAACATGTCAGTAAGTGGATTGTATTCCTTAATTTCCAAAGTCGGACCTACGCTTAATCAATCAAGGGTTTTACTTCTGTTTCAATTTTTTGAACTAGAGCATCTCCAACAGTTTATAAATTATAGACTACGATTACGTGACATCGACTATGAGTGTTTCCTCCAACGGAGAGAATGGGTCGGGTGCCTGTTAAACATGCGCTTAGAAGTATAACTTGGAAGTCAGGCGCCTGTTTAACAGACGCACAGGCGCATGACCTAGGCGTCTGTTAAACAGACACTAAGGCAGGTGTCTGTTAAACATGTGTCTGCTTTGGTTACAAATTTGTAACCAAACTGGCCCCGATTACGTAATATTATGGATTGTAATTGACTATTGGAAGTTGATTTGAGATTTGGATTATGTAATCGTAATCTCCAGACTCACTATTGGAGATGCTCACAATTGGATAACCAATGAAGAATTCTGACTACTAGTCTAAATATCCTTGAGATATTTACAATTTTAGGCTCCATCCCCATGCCGCATTAAATGTTTAATGTTTAATGCTACTATAAAGATAAATGCAGTAATCTGTACTTGGGATTATTCTGGAAGATATTACTCTCCCTATAGCTGAGCATGTCAGAGTTAGAAAAAGTGGTAAGAAATTTCCGCTGTCTATTAATGATTTATGTATTAGTTCATAAATATGCTATGTGGTGCCATGTTAAATATCCCAAAATATATGTGTCAGGTGCTAGAGGGTAGGTAGATAAACTTAAATGCTTGATGCTACTAAAATCGATATAAAGATATTACTCCTAAATATCTACTTATACTTAAAATATACTAATCGGGTTTTGGGATTAATCTGGAAGACATACTCTTTTTGTATATTTGAGATATGAAAGAAACAGAAAGAGAGTGGTAAGGAATTACCACTCTCTATTCATGGAATTACCACTCTCTATTCATGGTGTGTATGCTATGCGTGCTACGTTAAATATTGATCTTACAGAGTAGGCAAATGCCTTTATCAGGGATTTACACTTGAAGATGCAACTGGTTTGGCAATTAAGGGAGATGTGAAGATACATTCAGTATACGCCACTTCTCTTCCACAATCCCATCCTAGTTTTTCACTTCAGAGAGTACTGGAGATGTCAGAAAAGTGGAAGTCTCCTCCACTTCCAACTGAACCAGTCAAACTTTTCATTGGCATACTTTCTGCAACCAATCATTTTGCTGAGAGAATGGCCGCTAGAAAGACGTGGATGCAATCTTCTGAAATCAGATCCTCAAACGTGGTTGCACGTTTCTTTGTTGCATTGGTGAGTTTTGAATACGATGTTACTTCTGTAATTATTACACCACAACACGTGGTTGTTATTTATGCATAATAATTATCAATTCAACGAACTTACATCCCATGT
This sequence comes from Allium cepa, assembly GCA_030765085.1. Classification (NCBI taxonomy): domain Eukaryota; kingdom Viridiplantae; phylum Streptophyta; class Magnoliopsida; order Asparagales; family Amaryllidaceae; genus Allium; species Allium cepa. Next base: position 116,885,851 of record CM060931.1, read on the forward strand.
GTGGTTGGAAAACCCAAGAGTGCTTTGGCTCAGAGCATCGGCGCATTATTAGCAAATTTGATGATTTTATTTACACACACACACGAGCGCTACGGCATGATGGTATGTGCTTCGTGCATGATGATGGTTTTCCTACAGGTTATAGATAGTCAACACATTGAAAAAAATGATTTGCACAAATATTTAGCCATGTTTTTACATTGAAATAATGTGTAGTTAATTTAAATTTTTATTTCTAAGTTGTAACATCTAAATTTTGATAGGGTTTGAATTTTATTATATTATTAACAAATAACGAATTTGCAAATTATGTTTATTTGTTGGATCCTATTTTTAAGTACAGATGGACATTTTGAATTTGTAAAGGAGTTTACCTATTAGATCCTATTTTTAAGAGATTTTAAAATTTGTTAATATTTGCATAGGGGCATTTTTGGTAGTTTGCACTGATATCAAAAAAGTGTGACACCAAATGTATTACAACTATTAATAAATATATGTGTGCACGCGCGCTTTTTTGGGGGGGGGGGTTACATACTTACATGCGTATACACACAAACAAATATGGAGTAGGATATATGTGTGTGTGTGTGTGTGTGTGTGTGTATTTATGCTATGAAGGTCTACACAAGTTTTTTGACCCTTGTGAAACATCTAATTCAGTCAAAATTATATTTCCAATCAACGGTTTATGTGTCTGTCTATATATACATGTACATGCATATGTATATGTATATGCTCACACACATACACACACATAAACATACATATTTGATGGTTTACATTGAATTGCGATTCAAATCAAGTTAAAAGTTTTGAATGATCCAAATTTTTGTGTAGTGGAGCTTGATAGCCAGTAGATTATACCTGTGAAGTTTCGGTTCGTTTTGATATTCTTTAGCATAAAAAGACAAAAGGAGGCTAGAAAAGGATATTGATCCTACCCTTTTATACATTAAAGATTGCCACATTTTGTCACCTAACAACTAAGACAAGTATTTTGACACATGCTACCAGGGTAGCAGAGTTATGGAGTAAAAAAAACATACATTACCAAGTATATCAACATAAAAGGAAATATCAATGCAGGAGGAGTTTTTTTTTTCCTCTCTCGCTATATTAGCCTGGGTCGAGTCATCTAGGTAACTGGCATTTCCTTGTGATAAATATTTCAAGAAGCACCGCTAAGACTTGTATCCACAACCGGTGAAAACACATTGGGTTGTCTTTGACAAGATGGCAAACCCGTTACTTAGCACATCATATATATATATATATATATATATATATATATATATATATATCAATGGTAGATGTATTTTATATCTTTAATTTTAATTCCCACCGATGAGATGGGTTTTGAGAAACAAGGTTAAGGCGTGTGCCTTTTTTTGTATCATTTATATTTCATAGTTATTGCATCTGTTCACATAATAATATACCCATATGGATCAACGTGTTTTCTTGCTTAGTAAGAACATTTTTTCTGCAGAATCAAAGAAAGGAGGTAAATGCAATGCTGAAGAAGGAAGCAGAATTTTTTGGTGATTTAATAATTTTGCCATTCATGGATCGGTACGAGCTAGTGGTTCTAAAAACTATTGCCATTTGTGAATATGGGGTATGTTTGATTAGATTCTTCTGCTGAAAAAAATCGAGTTACCCGTTTAGTGTCAATGAAATTTATGTAATTAAAAATTTACAGGTTCAGAATGTGTCCAGTCCATACATAATGAAAGGTGATGACGACACATTTATTAGAGTGGATGCTGTATTGCGTGAAATTAGAAGCATTGTTAAGAAGAGATCTCTCTACTTGGGCAACCTCAACCTATTGCATCGTCCACTGAGAAATGGAAAATGGGCTGTAACATATGAGGTAATTTTCTTGCATTGGTCTATATTTTATATTGTATATTTTTCTTTAACCAATCGTAATATGTAGTAGTTTATAGTTGTTTCGTTAAAGCTATCAATTAAAGGGGGGTTTTTGATTCTCCAATATGAACATTAACGTACATTTTGGTTCAATCATGCCTTGGTCAATATTCCCATTACTCGTGTGCGCACAGCTCTATTTTTTACTATTATGTTAAACTATATGTGATACATGAGTTTCTTTTAATAAAAGACTTCATTTATTAACAAGCATTGTGTTATCCGGTATTTGACCGACGCAACATTTCAATGGAATTGGACAATGAAACGATGAAGGAATGTATATTAGATTTGAAGATTATCAAATATGAAGAGTTTGAGAAGAAAGATATTTTTTTTGGCCGACGTCATGGATGTATTAGTACCGATCCATCAAAAATAAAAATACTATGGTTCGACTTGTACCATGGTTCTACATGTTGCTTTGAAGAAAATGACAAGTTTTAAAGATGGGGCCATGGATCGGTACCGTTCCATCGAAAATTCAATTTTGCGTATGAAGACCAAAAGCTTGAAGACTTAAGCAATTTTGGAGGAAGTATGAAGTTTTGGGCCATCCCGATCCATGAATGAATCGTTACCGATCCATCAAAATTTCAAATATTGGTTGGTTTGACATGTTCGTCCTCCTAGCATCTTAGATCTGACTGTTCGACGAATTCAAGACGATTTTGACGTACAGATTCAGCTATAAATGACAATCTCCATCATTTGAAAAAGGACCTTTGGCAAATTTATAGGACTTTTGACAAATCTACTCGACTTTTGATCATTTTGCTAAGAAAATTTCACCAAATTCGAAATCAATCGATTGTAATCTCGGAATTGTATTGTAATTTGGCTGTGACAGCGGCAAGTAATCAATGGAAAACTATGAAGTGGATGTAGGCTATAAAGTAGATGTATGCCAGAGATTAGCTAAACCACTATATAAACTTTGCATGTTTTCTGTCTTTTTTGTTCAATTTCTTTCATTTTAACTTTATTTTGATCATTTGGAGGTTAGATCAATTTTTTTGCAATATTTTTTGGTGCTTCTACTGAGAACGAAGATTCTGTGATTGCTACTAAAATTTGAATAAAATCTTCAACCAGGTCTAAAAGAAACGGTTCTAAAAAAACCTATTAGTAGACATGTGATAAAAGAAAGTACGGTGCCGATGTGCATCATGAAGGAACTTCGGCTCAATCGAAAGTTGCGACGAGAATAGGATAATGACTGATATGGATAAGAAGATGCAATTATTTCAACAAGCCATCATGGAGGAAATTAAGAAGCGGTTTGCTTCTATGCAGCAATCCCGTTAAGGAGAAGGATCCCATTCGAAATATCACGACGATAGAGGGGATTCATTATCTGAATCGAGCGGGAAAAGTTCAATGGATCGACACAGAGCCAGGAAGGAAAAAAACTCGATAGGAGAATGCAAGAGGATCTAGGAAGCAGAAGATTGTTGGAGCCGAAGCCCCAACTCAATGATGGGTCGGTACTGACCAATCAAAGGGGTCGCCATCACGACGACTTCGGACATGAAGATACCGACGATGGTCAAGTTGTAGTTCCTTAGGATAGAAATACTGGAAGAAATACAAACGTGAATGCTCAAGAGGACGCAGTTTGATTAGACATCACAGGAGATCCGAACGAATGGACTCCCCAGAGTTTTAAAGGCCTTGGCATTGTCGTGATTGTTTGCGGAGTCAAATACGTGATAATGCATAGATGGCCATTCAGGGCGGGAAGGAAACAGTGAGTTAATTACTGAAACAATCTGGAGATTGCTTCAGCAAAATCAACAGTCGGATGATAGCTGGAAGATTGCTGCTAGTAGGAATTCTTTCACCGAGGAGATTAGTGTGGTTCAATACCCTATGAAGTTCGTCATGCGACAATGCCTAGTTACAATGAGACGACGCGGCATGAAGCCAGAGCGATCCACTGCCTTGAAAGATGAAGTGGGAAAACTGTCGACAAACGACTTCATCCGCGATGCGATTACCTAAAATGGTAGCAAATCCCATGATGGTTAAGAAGACAAACGGAAAATGATGGACATGCAATGACCATTCTGACTTGAGTAAAGCATGCCTGAAGGACTACTTTCTACTTCCACGGATCGACCAACTCGTGAATGGAACTGCTGGACTCGAACTATAATCGTTCATGAATGCTTACTTCGGCTATAATCAAATTCTGATGCATGTCCATGATCAAGAATTGACACTGTATTGCTACAACGTCATGCCATTTGATTTGAAGAACAATGGAACTACTTACTAGCGTTTAACAAGAAGTTTGTGGAGCAAATCTAACGGACTATGGAAGTCTATGTGAATGATATGTTGGTAAAGTCGCGAAAACCGACGGACCACATAGACGACCTCTCGGAAATGTTTGGTGTGCTTTATAAGTTTAGAATGAACCTGAATCCACTGAAGTGTTCTTTCGAAGTTGCATTAGACAAGTTTTCGAGATTCATCGTGAGCTCGAGAGACATTTAAGCTAATTTGGAGCATATTGAAGTCTGAAAGAAGGTTACAGCTCCGTGGACAAGAAGGGAAATGCAGAGCTTTACTGGTAAAATTGTTGCTTTGAATATGTTCATCGTAAAGACAATCGATAAATGCATATCATTCTTTGATGTTCTAAAGAAGGAAAGGGGAAATTTCGATAGATGGACGAATGTGAAGCTGCTTTCTATTGGAACATATTCGAAAACCACTGATCCCTTCAAAACTTTTTAAAGGAGAAGACGTGTACGTCTACTTAGTAGTGTTGACTCATGTATTGAGCACGACATTGGTGCATGAGGAATGTAATATCCAAATGTCAGTATATTATATATGAGCAAGAGTTTCATTGGAGCAAAAAAAATAACATTCGAAGTTGGAGAAGTCGACATATTGCTTGTTGATAGCGTTGAAAAGCTGAGACTATATTTTCAGGCTCATTGTATAAGAGTATTGACGGAGCAACCTCTTAAGCAAGTATTGCATCGTCCTATGATTTCGGGACGATTATTGAAATAGAACATCGAGATGGTCGGTACTCAGTATGAAATCATTTATCATCTTAGGACGGAAGAGGAATTGGTCAAACTTTCTCAATGGAAACTATATGTTGAAGGAGCGTCCAACGACCACGATTTCAGAGCATAGGTAGTTCTAATCACTTCGAAGGGTCGAAGCATCTATTATGCGTTGAAGTTTGAGTTTCGCGCTATGAACAATGAAGTGGAGTATGAGACGTTGATAGCATGACTCAAAATAGCGAAGTTAGGAGTACGGACACTACACATATATCAAAGGTGATTTCCAGTTGATAGCGTGACTCCCAACTGGTGGTTTGCTAGGCTAAGGGTGGCTTTTCCCTTACCTATCAAAGGTGCTAGAACTATGATGATATCAAGCACTACATAATAGCGCATCTATCCAGAGAGAAGAGTATGAATGCAGACTCATTAGCCAAATTGGTAATATCTAGTGATGCGCAGCTGTTAGTGATCGTTCGAGATACTGAAATCTCCGAGCATAGATGAAATGAACATTGATTACATCCTAGAGCTTGAGGAGAAGTCATCGATGACCTCGTTAAAAGATTATTTGCTAAAAGGAACTCTTTTGAAAAATAAGAACGAAAAAACGAAAAACGTAAGATACTTCACTACATTATGCAAGATGAAGTGTTGTATAAGAGAGGATTCTCTATCCCGACAGGGATGAAGCTAAGAAGATCCCAACGGATGTTCATGAAGGAAGATGTGGCGACTGCATCAATGATAATATTTAGCGAGAAAGGTTTTTCGTTACGGATATTTTTAGTCGTCTGTCAACAAGATGTAGTGGAATACTCAAAAAAATGCTACAAGTGCCAGAGGTTTGCGAAGATATCTAGAGCCTCCTTCAACAAGCTTACGCAGATGGTTGGTCCATGCCCGTTTGACCTTTGTTCTTCCTTCTGGCATCTCAGATCTGATTGTTTGACGGATCCAAGGTTTTTTGAATCTCCTTCATCTCATTCGAGATAGAAATCCTAAATAACAGATTAGTTGGTTATAAGAGTAAATCTTCTTCATTTCAGCCAAGATATCAGCCCGAAATTTTCTTCAAAATCCAAGATTTGAAACCTTGGACGGATCCAAATTAGATCTTATGATTTTGATGTACGAATTCAACTATAAATAACAATCTTCATCACTTGGAACGAACCTTTAGCATATTTATATGATTTTCGGCAAATTTACTCGACTTTTGATCTTTTTGCTAAGGAAACTCTACCAAATTTAAATCAATCCGTTGTAATCTCCGAATTTCATTGTAATTTGGTTGTAACAACGAAAACTAATCAATAGAAAACTATAAAATGGAATTAGTGCCATAGATTTGCCAAACCACTATAAAAACTTTGCTTATTTGCTCGCTTTTCTGTTCTAATTTTTCCATTTTTACTTTATGTCGATTATTTGGGCATGTTAGACCAATTTTTGGCTAACACATATAATGTCTTTTACAAAAGAAAAACAATAACAAAAACTCAAAAGCTTCAAATGATTCCATAATTATAGCGATGTAAAAAATGTCACCGTTTTTAGTGCATTTATTGTATGGTTGAAAAAGATTATAAACTCTGTGAGCTGTAAGTTTTGCTATTTCAACAGCTGTTGATTTTGCTGCTATATTATTATTTTCTGAAGGGATCGCACTTAATTATTGTTTTCCCTTGTTCTTGATTTATGGTTATAGGAATGGCCAGAAGCAGTGTATCCGCCATATGCTAATGGACCTGGCTACATAATCTCAACTGATATTGCACGATTCATAGTATCCGAACATGCCAATCAAAGTTTAAGGGTGAGTTCTACCTCCACCTATTATCCTAGTAATAATAAACTGCTTCATTTCATATTAATAACACAACACCCAAATTCATGAAAAATGCAGATATTCAAAATGGAGGATGTAAGCATGGGCATGTGGGTCGAACAGTACAACACGACAAAACCGGTTCAGTATTCTCATAGCTGGAAATTTTGCCAGTTTGGATGCACTGAAAACTACTACACTGCTCATTATCAGTCGCCAAGACAAATGATTTGCCTATGGGATAAGTTAGCTAAAGGCCATGCTCATTGTTGCAATTTCAGATGACAATAGCGTAAAGATTCTTTTTGGAGTACCATTAAAATTCTTTTTTGCTTCCACTTTCAAATTATACTGGGATAGTATCAAGTTCACAAGAATGCATAAGAAGAAAGCATTTGCTTATGATTCGAGAGATGCTGATGAAGGCGCGATGCATTGATATGAATTGTACATGCTTGAGCTTGGTTTGAAATTGGTTGTATTCATATTGGTCATGGTTATTCGAATGCCTTGAAAAAGATGAAGCTGAGGAACATTTACTGATTTAGGAAACAAGAAGATTTCATACTTCTTAATTTACTTTTTTAGTTGTATGAAAGACTATGAAATTTGTTTGGTTGTTTATATTATTATTCTGCTGTATATTTTTATTTTCTAAGTAGTTGTAACTTTGTTAGTTGTTTTGATTTAAAATAATAAAGCAACAACACAAGGTTGCATCTTTGATGAAAAACACTGGAATGTGCAGATGAAAGATTCTGGGTGATAACTTAATTTAATGCCACTGGACGGTCTGTCTTGTGTGTTTGGTTATGAATCACATGGGACATGGCGTTTATTATTCAGAAGTTAAGATTTAGTTGTTAAAGAGCAAGTACATGCTGTATGTTTTGCAATAAAGGTAAAATGAAAGAAGAATATAAATATATTTGTGTTTTAGTCAAAAAATTGGTCAAACTTCTTAGATAGATTCTTCCACACTTCACTGAGAATGGTGACATAGGGAAGGATTTGATGGATTGATACCGATCTATAAACATAGCCAAATTCTTCTTTTTTTTATTGTTGTTTTTCGTATTGGGTCGTCTTTGAGTCTAACATTCGTTTTATCATTTTGAAATCCAATGTCATCGATAGTCGTTTGTAAAAATCATGGATAACATTTGTTCCATTTCAAAGTACACTTTTTCGAATACAAAATGTGCTGTGATTGAAGACAACCGACCAGATTTCAATATGAATAGACGCTTTCGTTATTTAATCTATTTCCATGGAATGTCATGTTTTAAAAACATTTTGTTTCCACACAGTCATTAAGTCACATTTTTTCGATATACATACAATTCTTGGAGTCTGCATCCTAAAATCCCATTCATTCCATTTGTCATCGAGAATCATTCTAGTAGAAGGTAAGGTAGACATTTTTCCCTATTTAAACATTTTTTTCCCAAATTTATGGATTAGTATCGATCCATCAATAGATGTGTACTTGTCGATCCCTATATAAAATTCCCAACGATTAGAAATCCTTTTCTATCTTGTTTTCAACTCTTGCCATCGTTCCCTATTCCAGTTTTGCGACTTAGGCTTTTAGATCTTCTAAGCTTCAGCTCTCTTCATCGTCGATCTCCATCCAACAATCAATTCAAGGTACGCCGTTCCTTCTTCTCTTCCATGCATGACTCGACTTGGCACCACCCTTACCGTCGTTGATTCCTCATCCAGTCGAACCCCATCTTCATCAATTTTATAAGCATTGATTGGATTTGAGTTGGGAATGGAAGGATCTTAGTGTGCTCGTTGTTGAAATGCATAAACACGGCGAATGTTCAATTGCTCTATTAATTGCAAACTAAATTTTGTCTTGGAGCCATTTCATAAACCCTACATCAATCATTACCAATCGATGTAGGTAAACAACCATGAATTTGAAAATTTTGTCAGGTTGCGTCATTAAAACTTTTGGGAATACACATTCCATATACAATCACTATTACACCATAACTTCCACAAATTATAAATTATGAACATTCGAGAAAAGATTTCCTTGGCTTGTAGTTTCCGGATCCATTGTTTAGTTTCATCGAGAGCTTAGGCATCGGCCTCAGTATCCGAGAGCATGTATGCCGAGAACATTAGTTAAGGCAACAACAAAGACCGAGGTTATTGTCCAAATAGAGCAAGAAGTTTAACCAAGAGCAGCAATTATCGGAGGCAGCAAAATTCCAACAAATCTCTGCAATCAATGGCTCACATAGACCAAATCGAGATCAACGATCAAGATAGACGAAATGAATCAAAGAAGCTATATATAAATGTGCCACGTCAGTTATCCGTGTCAAAATACTTTCAAGCAAATGATGGAAAGTGTTTGAATCAGAGCCGTCTATAGCAAGCCAGGTCATCAATCTGACTTAAAGCCCCTATACCAATGGAAAAATCTTAAATCTGCTATAAATAAAGGGCCACGTATTACTAAAAAGAGGCCGGCGAACGAATTTCTGACATTTCTATAATCATTCAGTATTCTTTACTCCTTTTAGAAAAGCTTCAATTAAAAGATCATTATTGGCGGACTTAGTATCAAATGTATTTGTACACCAAGTTGAGGAATAAAAGTTCACGGTAGAATCTTTAAAGAGGACGTAGGGAGCAAGGTCCTGAACCACTATAAATCTCGTGTCTCCTTTACCTTTTGGCACGTATTTTCTGTTTTAATTTTGATATTTGCTTAATCTTTCTTCGTTCTCTAGGACCTAGCTTTCGAGGACTCTAGGGTGTTGGTTAGATGAAAAATCTATCTAACATTTTTGGCACCAGAAGGAGGGCACGAACCTCCATCCTTCTCTAATCTAGCAAATTCCAACCTTTCAACCATACATGAAGTCAAAGCTTTCCTCTCAGAAAACTCCTCATTCCCCTACCTAGGATGAGAAAGTTGAAGAATTGCTTGTGAACGAGGGGAATCAGTCAAACCAGGAGAATCAAACTGTCACTGAAGAAACCAATGCCCAAGTTCTTTCCGAAATTGAGTTTCGCCAGATGATGCTAAAGTTTGTTTCTGATATTTCCCAATAACTGAATGACTACCAAATAGAGGTAAAGAAAACTTTTTTTGAATTAGAAAAGAAAGTGTCAGCAATACTTGAGGAGGATGAGAATCCTCTCATTAACGAATGGAATCTAAAAAAACTGCCAATAACTAATGACGACTTGGAAGTTGAGCCCATGATGGCTAAGGAAGCAACAAAGAAAGCCGAGACCACAAAGGTATCTAGTGCGGGACCTTCTGAGAAGTACTTAACTTTAAGCCCTGAAAGGATAAACTCGGGGGATGACAGCCATGCAGGCCAAAAACAAGGTATTGAAGCCGAGACTCTAAAGCTTAGTGGGGACCAAAGGATGGAAACCTTATTAATGAAGTTATCAGAACAAGTACAAAATCTATAAGAAGACCCAACCTTACTTCAGAGGTGAAGCTTCGAAAGGTTTAAACTTTCTCCAAAAAAATTATAAGAGCCCCTATGCCTTCGGGATTCAGGATCCCAAAGCTTTCTTACGATGAATCATCTGACCCTAAGATCACCCCGCCCTATATGAAATACAGATGCAAGCTATTCAAGCTTCACATGAAATAAAATGCAGGTTTCTGCCCGCAACCTTCAGTGGGCCTGCTTTGAAATGGTTCTAGAGTTACAGACCAAATTATGTTAGTTCTTTGGAGCAGTTGACCATAGAATTCTTAACATAATTCTTCGGTTCAAAGGACACCAACATGTAAGGGTGTTAATCAGTCGGATCGGACTAGACGGAGGTGTGTTCAGTTTCTGTCCTAAATAAAATCAGACCGAACTCGGACTAGACGAGATTTATATTCGTTTAATTTTTTATTGTCCTAGCTCGTGTCCTAAATGAAATCGGACGGATACGTACATATTTTTTCGAACATAGACTCGAACGGACATTGACGGACATTGCAATTTACTTCAAACTTTATGTTGTTTAATAGAATTTCCATCAGCTATATTATTTTTATCAATGTGTATTGAAGTATAAGCATTTTATGAATCCTTACTGAATTAACCGACTAAATAGTTGTCATATATGTTTTGATAAATATAGAGGATATACTGAATTATAAGGAATTCAGACGAATTCGAATGAACATAGACCAGATGATATTTTTGCTCGTACATTTTTTTTTTGTCTTAGCTCGTGTCCTAATTGAAAATCGAACGAAGTCGAACAGATGTATTTCGGCTACGGACACAAATGGACATCAGAAACTCATACAAAATTAATAGTGCTACCAAAACGTGACAACGTTTGCTCGCTGACTTCAGGCAAGGGCGAGGAGAATCCTTAAATGATTATTGCAAGAGATTTAATGGTGTTGCTGCCCGATGCTAGAGGATGACTGATGACACCAAGTTAGTAGTTATCACTTCGAGGTTATGGAGGAATACCCCATTCTGGGATGATTTTATGAGGCAAGAGTGTAAGTCCTTGAATGAGTTCTTCTATCGAGCTTGAGGAGAAATTCAGATTGAGGAATCCAAAAGGGTTGTTCGAATGAAGCAGGAAGTGATAATAAGAAATTCATTCATGCTAAGAAATTCAAGAAGGAGCATCAGGTCTCGAAGGTCTATCCTTTAACTCACTTTTATGCATAGGTGTATGGTATGACTCAGGACTGGATCCCTTAGCCACCTAGAAGGAGAGAGCCTAAAGTGAACTGAGGTGGAAAATACCGCAGTTACGATTGACAAAATGGCCACAATACTAAAGAATGTAGACTTTTGAAGACCTTCATCAACAAGTTGGTCAACGAAGGAAGTTGGATGAATACTTGAAGGATGACAATGCTCAAGGAGTCGTTACCCCAATAGGAAATGAAAACACAAAACCTCGAGCACTGGCACCGAGATCTCTACGAGCCCCTAGGAATTTTGTAGGCATTATTCTAGGAGGACCTCATATTGCTGTGGCAAGCAATGGTAGTTGGAAGAGGTATATCAATGAAGCCAAAGCAGGAGACGTCTAATTATACGAGACAAAAATATTGGAGAAAAACATAGAAGGTGGGTCCAGCAATCACATTTGATGATTCTAATAAGCGAAATGCCTACCACCCCCATAATGACCCACTTATGATTACGGTCCAGAATGGGCTTTCAGAAATGGCAAAGATAACAGTGGACACTAGAGCTGCTGTCAACATAATCGTCAAGCATGCATTCAACAAGATGAAATTACCCGAGAGCATACTCAAGCCTAGTCGAACCCCCATATATAGATTCAATGACGAAGGAACAGTGCCTCTCGAAGAGTGTAAACTAATGGTCAAAATTGAAAATAATCCTCACCGTAGAATTTTCAAGACCACCTTTGTCATCATGGACATTCCGTCAGCATAAAATGCTTTGTTTGGAAGACCGGCTCTTGAGGCTATGGATAGGTACATTTCTACCAAGCATTTACTTTTGAGATTTCCCACAGAAATAGGAGAAGGGCTTGTAAGAGGAGATCAGTGGATCTCCAGGCAATTATATTATGCAAGCTTTAACACAACCAATAAAGGAAAGACTTCATCTTATGAGAACGATGTCAAAGTTAACCAAGCTACACCTCTTGAAGCTAAGGAGACGACTAATACCATGAGTTCTAAATCCAAGGAAAGCAGAAGAAAACCATTAAGAATTTTCCTAAGACAAGAACGTCTTATGATTGGAGAATTAATCTATGTATTGAGCTATCATGGAATATTTAAAAAAATTGTACGTGGGTAGAATAGTAAACCTCCCGAAAGAAAGAGAAAGGTTATCTACACTATACAGGAAACTCTGAATGAAGAAGAATTTGAGCTTGATCTCGACCCGAGATAAGGGACAGAGACAGTTTCAGCAGCCGATACTCTAGAAGAAATATGCCTTGATGAAAATGACAAATCTAAGGCAGTCAAGTTAAGGGCTTATTTACACCCGTCCATTCGAGAAGAGCCGATTTCCTTTCTCACCCATAATCAAGAAGTGTTCGCGTGCGCTCATGATGATATGGTGGGAATCAATCCCACGGTCATTTGCCATTTCTAAAATATAGATTCAAAATTTGCTCCTGTAAGGCAGAAAAGGAGACCCTTGGACAGGAACTAATATATGGCTTTACGAGAGGAGGTTGAAAGGTTATGTAACACCCTATTGATAACATTATTTAAGAGATTTAGTTAGATAAACTAAATAAAATAACGTGTTGATTAGGAGATTGAGATTTGATTTAATTAAGGTAGCCATGTCTTTCAAACTAATAATTTAAATGAATGGTTTAAAAATGAATTAGAGGAGGGGTATTATGGGAAAGAGGCCATTCCTATATCATCTTCCTTAGGCCATGTATTTCAAAACACGTTCATTCTCACTTTCAAAAATTAAAAGCTTGGCTGGCCACTATTAACAAAGGAATAAGAAGAGGAAACAAAAGAAAAGCTTAAGGAAAGAAAATTCAAATCAAACTCATTCAAATCTCAAGCTCCTTAATCATTAAATCGAAAAGTGAATAATGTTTACATCTCAAAATATTTTTGATTTCAGTTTTAAGGTTAATTCCGAATGATTTTGCAAATGTTTGTCGTATTTTTGAATGATAAAAGATTATATATACATGTTGATGGTTTATGTATGTTCATATTGATTTTATGACATGTTTTAAGAGGAAAACCCTATTAAATGACATCCGTTAGCCTTGTGAATTTTTATGATGATCTAAAAAGTTATTTTAGAGATGAGTTTCGATGTTCAGAATGTTTTGAATTTTTGTGGAATTGTTATGAATTTTCTAAGAAAGAAAATATTTAATTGGATTATAAATTATTTATGAGAAAGATAATTATAGTTTGGATTATAAAATTTTATTTGTTAAAGAGAACATATGAATTTACTTTCTAGAATTTTTGAAGGTGTATTAATAGTTATATAAAATTATTTAAGGTATGAGACTTAAATTTTTTATTTACTTATAAAGGAGAAAAAGGGCTTTTTTCAAAATTATTCAAATTTCCAAATAAGGAAAGTCGGCAGCATTTTTTAATATAAAATTTCGGCAACCAATCAAATTTAGACAAACAAGGAAGGTGGGATACAAAAGAACTGTTTTAAATTACAAATAAATAGTTTTTCTTATATTTTCAACTCTTCGATAGAGCTTCCGCCTTCATTCTGGACCTTCCAACAAGGTCGAAAGGTTTCAAACCTTTCGGCTAGGTCAAATACTAATGCACAAGGTATCAGGCAACTGGTATGTAGTAGATTAGATGGAGTTGAAAGGTTTAGGGACGAAAGGTTAGAGCTTTCAAAGGAGATGAAACCTTGTTTTGGTTTTAAAGAAAATACACCCGCTAGCTTTCGACAAAGATCTTTCAAAATTGTCAAAAAGGTTTAAAGAAAAGGGTTTAGCTGGTTTGCTTTCTTGTTTTTAATGAAACCTTCCAACAAGGTCGAAAGGTATAACTTTCGACAAGGCCGAAAGCATATTTTCCGCTTCCTATCCTTTCGACACAGATGGAGTCAAAGGTTATCTTTTGTTTTCTAAAACTTGCCTCTCTCTCCATTGATTTCAAAGGGTTGGTTCCAACACCAACACTTCATTGTTTTTGAATGTTTTTGAAAGGTTTTATGAAGGTTTCAAAGCAATTGCTTTTGACTCCAATGTTTTCCGATCCTTTTTCATAATCCAAATGTTTGAGTCAAAACATTTTAAAGGTTTCAAAGTAATTAACTTCGATTGGTTTTGAAAGGTTTTCCACCTATTTTAAATTGAACCCAATGTCTTCGAAAGGTTTTGATTTCGAAAGGCTAAGGTTTAAAAGATTTAAAGGCGAGTGTCATATGTTTTAAAGCTTATGAAAAGAAGGCTTTTAAAAGGTTTAGAAGAAGTCACTTTTAATGATTTCGAAAGGTTTATTAAAGGATATGAAGGAGTTACCTTCAATACTTTCAAAGGGTTTTATGAATGATTTTGAAGGAGTTACCTTCTATGTTTTTGAAATGTTTTTTAAGGGGTTTTAAACAAAGGTTTCGAATAGAAGAATTAGGCAGATAGCCTAAGTGCTTTAAGTTATAAAGGACCTTAACTTATTTTAGAGGATAGACAATCCTTATTGAACATCATCAACATTATTTTGAGAAAATATATATAACATGAAAAAAATATCTTAGAGTAAAAGCTAAAGATATATTTTCCTTGTATATATATGATTTGACGGATTAAATCATTTTGAAAAGGTTTCAGGGAAAATTTAAAGAGCAGTTAGTTCTGATATTGTATAGAAGTTAGCTCAGATATTTTGAAGGGTAGTTAGCCTAAAAGAAAATTTGGGCAGTCGGCTCATTGTAAATTCGAACAATCAGGCCATTTTGAGGGCAGTCGGCCCAAAGGATGGTTAATCCAGGATAGTTAGTCCAGAAAGAGCAGTCAGCTCTGATATGAATAGATAATTCATTTATTGGCATAATGGATCTTGCTAAATTTTTAAGGACAGTTAGTCCACCCCTTTTTACTTGTTTTGGGCAGATAGCCCATTATCTAGCATAAAAGATACTACTATTTTGGTATAACCAGTTTAGGATAGATACCAGAAAAGAGCAGATGGCTCAGAATTTAGGACATATAGTCCTGTAAAGAACAGATAGTTCAAATTTAGACAAATAGTCTATTTTATTTCTTGTTTTAGCATAATGGATATTGCTATATTATTATTATAATCAGTTGATTAAGCAGTTTGGTTGCAAAATATATGTTTTGGAAAGAGATATTAGTGAAAGGAAACCCGTTTCGCTAAGCGGCGTGGTCTCACTAGTTATCGGTAAATTGAGATGTAACAGATATTATTCTTACCAAGCTTTAAGTCTGACCCAAAGTTTTTGTTTTCCCTTAAACTCTCGAGTGCTTAAAATTTGATTTGAGTAGGCTGAGGGTTTATGTTTTCAGGTTTTAGCAGATTTTGGCAAATAAAGCATCCGAAGACGAGCAAGTGGCTGACGGGTAGCTAATTTAGGGATTCTGTTTTAAAATTGTTTCCGCTATGTATTAAGACAACTATGTCTATATTTCTTTGATCATCCAATGGGGTATCTTCATATGTCGCTTTTGGTGTATTGTTGTAAATTATGTTTAATCAATGCCTGGGAATACGTTTGGTATTTCTGTAACTTGGATATGATTTGTTGACATGTAATCACTGAAAATTTTTGTTTTTGAAAATCTGTGATTTTTCTCATATTCAAGCGCTTCTGATATTATGTGTACCATTAACATTACCTTATTTCGTCACCATAAGTTAATATTGTGGATAACTGCAGCATCCATAGTACTTAGCTTTTGGCCTCAAGATACGGGATGTTACCGCTATGGTATCAGAGCATAGGTTTATGAAAAATTTAACTAAAAATTGGTTTTGAAAAAAAATCTAAGGAAATTGGAGTAATATTTGGGGTTGGGTTAACGCTATAGTAACGCACTTGTATTTGCTATATATAAGTATGCACTTTATCTCCATTCATCTATCTTTGATTAGGTTATCTTTCTGTATCTCATGAGGTTTGAATACAGATATGGATGGTAGAAGGAGCAGAGTTAACCAAGTAGGGGAAGCACCGAAAGGAGCACCGGACCTAATGCAGGGAGAGGCCAAGGTCAGGAAGAGAATGTTGGTAATGAAGTCCCGTAGGTCGGAATGAAAGCCATGTATCAGTTTTTTAGGAATATGATGCAGCTAAGAGTTGCAGCCGAAGTGGTAGCGTGAAATGCTGCAGGAGCAGGGGTTCAAGGAGTTCCGATAGTTAATCATTTCGATAAGATGAGCGGTGATTATGTGAAGCTAGGAGGGAAACCGTTTATGGGAACGAAGGATGCCATTGAAATGGAGAATTGGTTGTTGCACTGCGAAAGGATTTTTGCATATTTAGAGCTCAATAACGAGCAGAAGAGGAGGTTAGCGTCTAGGCAGCTTTTGTAACGACCCGTAAAATTCGATGATTAAAATGAGTTAATTTAATAAGATTTTTAATTAAATTTAGGAAGAAATAAAAATCTTACAATTTATATTGAGCGAATGTAGAAATTAGATGTAGCATTTGTACTTAAAATTTACCATTTAAAAATTTATATTGCAATTAATTAAAATAATGTAAATTGTCATACTTGGTTTTAAGTTTAATATACGAAACACATATGGATGTTGAATTTGTGAATTTTTAATAAAAATATTAAATAGAATGGAATTCAAATTAATATAACAATAGAAATGTGAAAATTGGGGAATAGATTCAAAGTTATAAATAAATTTGTTGAAAGAATACGTAATAAGTGCATTTTGAATGAATCATTGTTAGTATAGATTGAAGTAATAATTGGGAATCATATCTATGAAATAATAACAAGAATGCAAGGTAATAATGCTAATTAAGGTTATAATTAATAAACTTGAATGAAGTTCCAATTTTATGTAAAATAATTTAAATGTCATGTTTGGCTATAATTTGAACATAAGTGTATGAAATTAGTAGTATGAAAATAAATGCCAAAATTGATTTTAAGTAATAAAAGCTTATTTATGTGACAGAAAGGTAACGGTAATGTTTATGGTAGGTTGCCTATTTATTTATTTAGATTGTTAGTTGAAATTGGAAATAAGTTTGTAATAAATGTAAATAAATGTTACATTTATGTGAAATGTAACCAATGTTAATTTTATTTATAATATGATGACAAGTGGTGGATTTAAGGAGTGAATTTGTAAATTTGAAGTTTAGTAATAATGGACATAGTAAAGATGGCAATCAAATCAAATATTTGGGAATCAATTTTTATTTAATTTTGAAGGTAATCAATAATTAATGAATTAAATGGTAAGTAATTAGGATTAAATTCTATATTAATTGAAACTGAATGTAGATTTTATGTAATAACGTTAAGGCTAACTAAATTAGCATTATAGATGGAATTATAGTCTGGATTGATAGGTAACGAACTTATAAATGCAATTAGGAGCTAATAGGTCGCAAATTAATATAGGTTGTTTATTTAATGTGTAAATAAACTTTGGTAAATAAATTTCTATAAATCCAAATTCAATGTTTTGTTAATATAAATTAAAGTATAGAAAGCGATATTTATTAATTTAATTGAAGTATAAAATTCAATAATTGAAGTTATTGAAAAAATAAATGAAATTAAACGTTTAAATATTACGTTATTAAAATTTAGATAAAATTTGAGGATAATATGAATTGGTTGATTTTTAAAAATTGGAAACCAAGATTTTATTTATCTAATTGAAATGTAAAGTTCAATAATTGAATTAATTGCAAGTAAATGAATTGGATATAGTTAAATAATACGTTATTTGAAATAAAGATAAAATGAGAAATTTTTGTAATAGTTTGAATCCAATATTTAATCCATCTATTTGACAGGAATGGATGGAATACTAATTAATTTATTTAACTAAATGGAATTTTGAGGATTTTATTTATAATTAGTGAATTTAATGAAATTAAGGATTTATATTGAAACGTATAAATTAACCTTCTCTAAATTGACATTTAAATTTGTTCAAATCGTTGTAAATGATTATGAAGTTAAAAATGTTGAAATTTGTCAATCATCGAGATAAAATTTAAAATCTGATTTAATTAATTAATTATTAATTTGTTTAATTAATGGAAAAATAGCCATTTTGGCCACTGACTCGGATTTCGTAGAAACCAGTTTCATCGGATCCATAACGGTGAATTATTGTAGGGTTTCAAGTTTTGGAGTGATCGGACTTGTCGTTTGATCGTACGGACTCGAAACGCCTAGAAGCAATGAAATTGAAATCAATTTGAAATCGATTTGAAAATATTGTTTTTAGCATAACTTCTTCATACGATGCAATTTGAACCTGAATCTTTTCCATTGCGTTTAGAATATTTTAAAACACCTATTTTTATATATGGGTTTACCCAATTTCGTTCCGGAGTCAGAATGGGCTTTTTGGGCCACTTTGTCGTTAGCGCGTACATCTATCTTATCCTGTCCATTCTATTTTAGATTTGTCTATAAATATGTCGTTGTAAACCCTAGCCTCCCTACTTCTCGTTTGTTTGTACGTATATCTTCTCCTCAACTCCTCCTTTCCAATGGCAGACAAACCCTAATTACAAATTGCAATCCCAAAATCAAATCCAAAGCATAAATTTCAAAGTCCACAGAAAAATTTGAAAAAAATATATGTTGAAGCTCTCGACTAGCGTAATTCACTGGTGGTGTTCGTTTTTCGATTCGAGTTGCCGTGTGTCCAGAATTTAATGATTAACCGCCGGCCGTTCGTTGTGGCAAAATCAAGTTCATCTGATCGTGGAATCAAGGTTACTATTGGGTAGAGGGGAACAAGTGGAGGCCATGGGTGTAATTGATTCGTCGTTTCAACGGTTGGATTGCGTCGATAATTTAATTAAAGTTAGCATTGGTAGTGGCGGCCAATGGTTCTACTCGTCGTTCGAACGTGGGGAGAGTCTCGAGGTCGTGGAGCCGAGCCTGGACGGTGTCGGCATGGGCTGGGTGGCGGTGATCGATGCTGAAATGGCCGATAGCGTGATGTCATGGTTTTGCAGAGGCGATGCGACGTTTAGGGGCGGCTTCGTTTCTGTACGAGAGGATTTAGGTTTACTTGATGATGACGTGGCTTATTTTGGAAAAGGTGAGTGCTTTTCCTTTATTTTTTTATTTCAATTGCAAATCGTTAAATGATGATAACTCTTACATACGAACTCCGTTTTACACATGATTTTTTTTGTTAGGATCGTAATAAAATTCCGGACATTTTGACGCTGGTTTGGATGGATTTTGAGACTGTCAAATTTTTGGGTTTAAACTGAATTTAAATTCAAAAAGGTGAGTGTTTTAACCCACTCACAACTTCTTAAATTTCTTATGTTTTTTAAATTGATATATGATGTAATTTAAAATTTATTTATGGTTGTTTGGCATGTTTTAATCATCATTGCGGTTAATTTCATTTATTTATATTAAATTGCTATTTAATTTATTCATTGCATTTAAACTGTCAGTTAAATTTGTTAATTAATTATTCATTGCATATAAACTGCCAGTTAACAGTTATTTAATTTATTATTGAATTAAACTGCTATTTAATACCGGTTGTTATTTTCCGTTCTATGTTGATGCTATTGTTGAATTTGATGATGATTGCGATAAATGGTTGATGGTTGATATTGGATGAATGGATGCTGTAATTATATTGTTATAAACTGCAAGTTATTATGCATTTTCATTTCATTCAGGATTTGCGGTTTGAAATGATATATAACCGTAATTTTTATTTTAAATTACGGATTGAAATGATAAATATCCGTATCACTTGACCATAGGATAGAAAATTTTATACAGGCACCGGGATATATATATATATATAAAATTATTTTTGAAATGATTTTTCTATGGTTTTGGGAAGAATATGGTTTAATGAGTATTGATTTTGATATTTTAAATATTATTTTTATATATAGTTAAACACTTGAATTTAAGCTATGTATAAAATTGTTTAATAGAAATGAGTTTAAAAATGGAGTTTGATGGTTTATATTATATGGGTAAGTACCTATTTAAGATATTATATATATATAGGGTTTTAAATGACTTAAATGAAATTTAAGTTGGAAAATAAATATGTAATTTGTTTTAAATTGAATTTTTAAAGAATTGTACTTGGATAAATTTTGGGTTGAAAATTTAATAAAAATGGAGATTTTAAAAGGGTATGATTCTTATAACTTGATTTGGTTTAAAGTGATTTAAATGGATATAAAAGTGGAGATAAATGAATATATCAAGTTAAATATATTGAAAGTATATCCAGTTGTTTGAAGTTAAAGGTTTTACTTAAATGATATTGGATTTATTAAGTAAACATTTCAAATCTAAATAATAGCAATTAAATTTGATATATATGGGAGTATCAAAGAATTAGTTTTGAAATGGTGAGATATATAAAGCTTTGAAATATATAGAATTAAATGGTTATTTGGGGGTTCGAATCTAAATTTGGAATTTGATTTGTGAAGGTGAAGCTATTTTATTATATAAAGTAATTTAATATTTAAACATTTAAGTATTAGAAGTATGTTTCAAAGCTATGGGTATCAAGTTTATAGATTTGAAAGGACTATGATTTTGGAAAAGAATATATTTTGAAATAAAAATGATATCATATTGATTTGGGTTTTAAAATAGAAATGATATCGTATTTATAGTTTTTGAAATGGATATTATATTCTGGTTTTAAAATATAAACTATTTTGAAAAGACCGCGGTGTTATAATAACGTTTGGTTGTTGAAGAGACCGGGATCGGAAGTTGTCATACTCTCTGCCAACTCCGAAAACCATTTAAACAACCGTGTACGCGGTGGAGATTCCAGAATGAAGTAGGATGGTGATCCTTTGAGGTAAATACGTGGACCCAACTCCCGTGAGTTGGCATAAGGTGGCTAAAACAGGAGCGATTGACTGGTTAATTGAGGTAGCACCTTTGATCGAACACATCCCTTCGATATTATACTTTGACTTTTGGATTGATTCGATGGCCACTTTTGATTTTTTTATTTGGGGGTGTGGCTCGAGGTGGGCAGTAGCTACGGCTACGCGTTACCACCGACCCGGAAGCGTAATTGGTATAACTACCCTGGCATTGCCTAGTTGTGCCGTGTTACCTACCCTATCGCGCCTTGTACGCGTTTGGTCTTCTCCCGTAGCCCGTGTGGTATCCTCTGGTGGCTTTCCGATCAGGAGGGACTATGATTTTGAATGGACTACAAGGACTATTACGTGTTAAGGTGGAAAATGTAAAGCCTTAATGCTATTTAAAAGTAAGTTTATTTTACAATTAGACACTATTATAATAGCGAAATATACTACATACTAAATAGTTTAACGAATCCTTGAGAGATGTAAATCCCGAACATCTCTTGAGTTACCGCACTCATATTTATTTCTGTTGATTTAACTTACATAAGATCTTTTAGTTCCGACTCGAGTGTTTTGTCTTTTCAATTTGCTCGGGTCAGTTCGAGCTTTTCAGGATTTGAAGATTTTATTCTGGAGGACAAAGACGAAGATTTGTAATACTATTATCTTCTATATTATTCCACTACACCATTTAATTCCGCTGCATTAATTATTTATATTCTATGGTATGTGAACTCTGATATTTATTGTATAAAGAAAAATCAAATGTTTATTAAAACAGTTTTATGAACTGTATATTGATTATTATATTTTATCGTTCCGCTGCAAGATTCTGATTTGTTTTTTTTCTTTCTGTGCTTTTCTCATTTACCCTATAACAATCTGTCCTTTCGTATGGTTTGAATTGACATGTGTGTCTGCCATTGCATTTGGAGGGTGCAGCATGATAGGGGGTTCTCGCTTCCTGGTTTGGTAGCGAATGGTTGACTCTTACTCCTACATGTCCCCGCGGGGGTTGGTGGTGCAGTCGAGAGGCTGGCCGTAAAGGCAGAACACATGTACCGATGTATGCTACGGTGGGCGTTATCCCACTGGCACAGCCCGTTACATCTGGTATCAGAGCTTTGGTTTAGCGATAAACCTTAGCTTTGTGGGGTCTGACTCTTTATTAATAGGGTAGTAATACCCTATGATGAGTCACTGAGTGTATATATGAGAGAGCGTACTTATTAGTGTTATAAAAAGGGTTTAATATTGTGTTAATCTATTTCGTTTTGTATTTATAAATTCTAGTTGGTGCACGGGACGCTATGACATCTATAGAGATTTCTAAACACTTAATAGGACAGACCGACATAATATTTTTTAATATAGGTGAATGAAATAGTTTTGCCTACTATATTTTCTATATATATAATAAATTTTTAAAGGATATATATATATATATATATATATATATATATATATTTGGTTGCAATATATTGGTTGTTAGGTAATGAAATTTATAAATAATATTCGAAATAAGATTGAAAATAAGACAGATGAAATTGGAAACTTAACGCTTTAGTTCCGGGATTTTTGAAAATTTCTTTCGAATAATTTTGGAATATAATAGTATTGTTTATAAGTATTTTCTGATATAAATATTTCAATAGAATTTGAAAGAAATATTTTAAAAGAAATTTTGGAAAGAAATAAGTTTTGTACTCCCCTCTCTGTCGCTGGGAAATAAATTTCGGTGATGAGTGCACACATCATCGACATTCATTTTCGAGTTTCGAAGTGGGAATGCCACTGTAGTGTTTTACTGCAGAGTTGTTTTGATAAACAAATATAAATTTTAAATTGTTTTAAATATAATTTGATATATAAATTTGTAAGTGTATATTTATCTGTTATTTTAAAATGATTTTGAATAAAGACCCGGTATTTAATTCCTAAGTTTCCATTAATTAATAGTTTCAATTACTGTAGTGAATTGGAACGTAGGTAATTAGTAAATTGAAACCTCTAAAGGAAATAAGAGATTTAATGCTAGGTTATAAATGGTATTAAATGAAATTTGAAATTGTAACCTATGAAATAAAGGGTATAATTATTGAACGTTAAATTAATTAAAAGAAATGAGAAACTTGTATAACTTTCAATTTCATTCTTTAGAAGCATATATATAACTTACCAAATATTAAATGTTGAAATGGTTAATAAGAAATGTAATAGAAATTGTACAAGTAAAAGTATGAAATGAAAGTGTTTAGTCAATTGCTTTTATTTATAAGAATTGATGTTATAAAGTATAAACTTAAGTTATAATGGAATTCTTACTATAAAAAGAATTTGGAGTTAGAGTCGTTATGAACTTAAGTATAATTGAAAGGCTATTAATTAAAATAGAAAGGTAAGCATTATAAATGAAATTTAGAATAAATGAAAGTAAATAAATGAAATTAAGTAGTATAAATGAAAGAAAATGATTGAAGCTATTTATTAATAAAATAAGCAGAAAGATGAATACTGTAAATAAATGATGAAAAAAAGAGGATAAACCATTATATGTATAAAAAGGAAGTCAAACAACAATAGTATGAAATGAAATTAATAAGAATGAAATGGAAATTTTGTTTAAATGGTTGTTTGTTTTGGTTTATGATTGGTTTGGGTAAAGATACTTTAAAATTGTTGGATGAATGAATAATCTATTTAGTTTCACCTAAGACTGTTGAGTGAAGGGTACACTTAGTAGTTTATTTTTCATTCCGTACGATTTCAAGTTTTGAACCCGAACAACTATTTGTTTTGTTTGATATGAATGAATGATTGATGTGGGTTGATTTTTATATGATAGTTGTATGCTTTGTTGCTAGTGATTGTTGGATTTGTTTGTTATTGATTGAAACAACGCTAAATATTACATTTTATATAATTATTAACTCTTTTGGATTATATAAACGAGATACAGGTTATAGAAGCAATTGCTACTGCTTTTGGTTTCATAATTAAGCGTTAATTGCCCGACAAATAGGTACATTCTCGGATTTCGGTTTTATAGCGCTATTTTATATATTTTCCCATGTTGGGATATAATATTTGATATTATATGTGATATATTGTTATATGGGATATAATATTTTGGATATTATATGTGATATATTGTTATATTTGATATTATATTATCTAAATTTATTAATTTTGTAAATTTAATTGTTTATAAAGTTAATGTTTTGAATAAGATATATTGATTTCTAAATTCTTCTTTTTTCTTCTTTTTCTTTTCGGGGACGAAAAGTTTTGAGTGGGGGAGAGTGTAACAACCCGTAAAATTCGATGATTAAAATGAGTTAATTTAATAAGATTTTTAATTAAATTTAGGAAGAAATAAAAATCTTATAATTTATATTGGAGCGAATGTAGAAATTAGATGTAGCATTTATACTTAAAATTTACCATTTAAAAATTTATATTGCAACTAATTAAAATAATATAAATTATCATACTTGGTTTTAAGTTTAATATAAGAAATACATATGGATGTTGAATTTGTGAATTTTCAACAAAAATATTAAATAGAATGGAATTCAAATTAATATAACAATAGAAATGTGAAAATTGGGGAATAGATTCAAAGTTATAAATAAATTTGTTGAAAGAATACGTAATAAGTGCATTTTGAATGAATCATTGTTAGTATAGATTGAAGTAATAATTGGGAATCATATCTATGAAATAATAACGAGAATGCAAGGTAATAAATTCTAATTAAGGTTATAATTAATAAACTTGAACGAAATTCCAATTTTATATAAAATAATTTAAATGTCATGTTTGGCTATAATTTGAACATAAGTGTATGAAATTAGTAGTATGAAAATAAATGCCAAAATTGATTTTAAGTAATAAAAGCTTATTTATGTGACAGAATGGTAACGGTAATGTTTATGGTAGGTTGCCTATTTATTTATTTAGATTGTTAGTTAAAATTGGAAATAAGTTTGTAATAAATGTAAATAAATGTTACATTTATGTGAAATGTAACCAATGTTAATTTTAGTTATAATATGATGACAAGTGGTGGATTTAAGGAGTGAATTTGTAAATTTGAAGTTAAGTAATAATGGACTTAGTAAAGATGGCAATCAAATCAAATATTTGGGAATCAAATTTTATTTAATTTTGAAGGTAATCAATAATTAATGAATTAAATGGTAAGTAATTAGGATTAAATTCTATATTAATTGAAACTGAATGTAGAATTAATGTAATAACGTTAAGGCTAACTAAATTAGCATTATAGATGGAATTATAGTCTGGATTGATAGGTAATGAACTTATAAATGCAATTAGGAGCTAATAGGTGGCAAATTAATATAGGTTGTTTATTTATTTAATGTGTAAATAAACTTTGGTAAATAAATTTCTATAAATCCAAATTTAATGTTTTGTTAATATAAATTAAAGTATAGAAAGCGATATTTATTAATTTAATTGAAGTATAAAATTCAATAATTGAAGTTATTGCAAAAATAAATGAAATTAAACATTTAAATATTACGTTATTAAAATTTAGATAAAATTTGAGGATAATATGAATTGGTTGATTTTTAAAAATTGGAAACCAAGATTTTATTTATCTAATTGAAATGTAAAGTTCAATAATTGAATTAATTGCAAGTAAATGAATTGGATATAGTTAAATAATACGTTATTTGAAATAAAGATAAAATGAGAAATTTTTGTAATAGTTTGAATCCAATATTTAATCCATCTATTTGATAGGAATGGATGGAATACTAATTAATCTATTTAACTAAATGGAATTTTGGGGATTTTATTTATAATTAGTGAATTTAATGAAATTAAGGATTTATATTGAAACGTATAAATTAACCTTCTCTAAATTGACATTTAAATTTGTTCAAATCGTTGTAAATGATTATGAAGTTAAAAATGTAGAAATTTGTCAATTATCGACATAAAATTTAAAATCTGATTTAATTAATTAATTATTAATTTATTTAATTAATGGAAAAATAGCCATTTTGGCCACTGGCTCGGATTTCGATGAAACCAGTTTCATTGGATCCGTAACGGTGAATTATTATAGGGTTTCAACTTTTGGAGCGATCGGACTTGTCGTTTGATCGTATGGACTCGGAACGCCTAAAAGTCAATGAAATTGAAATCAATTTGAAATCGATTTGAAAATATTGTTTTTAGCATAACTTCTTCATACGATGCAATTTGAACCTGAAACCTTTTCCATTGTGTTTAGAATATTTTAAAACACCTATTTTGGTATATGGGTTTATCCAATTTCGTTCCGGAATCAGAACGGGCTTTTTGGGCCACTTTGTCGTTAGCACGCACATCTATCTTATCCGGTCCATTCTATTTCAGATTTGTCTATAAATATGTCGTTATAAACCCTAGCCTCCCTACTTCTCATTTGTCTGTACGTATATCTACTTCTCAACTCCTCCTTTCCAATGGCAGACAAAGCCTAATTACAAATTGCAATCCCAAAATCAAATCCAAAGCATAAATTTCAAAGTCCTCAAAAAAATTTGAAAAAAATAATGTTGAAGCTCTCGACTAGCGTAATTCACTGGTGGTGTTCGTTTTTCGATTCGAGTTGCCGTGTGTCCAGAATTTAATGATTAACTTCCGGCCGTTCATTGTGGCAAAATCAGGTTCATCTGATCGTGGATCAAGGTTACTATTGGGTAGAGAGGAACGAGTGGAGGCCATCGGTGTAATTGATTCGTTGTTTCAACGGTTGGATTTGCGTTGATAATTCAATTAGGGTTAGCATTGGTAGTGGCGGACGATGGTTTTACTCGTCGTTCGAACGTGGGGAGAGTCTCGAGGTCGTGGAGCCGAGCCTGGTCGGCGTCGACATGGGCGGGGTGGCGGTGATCAATGCCGAAGTGGCCGATAGCGTGATGTCGTGGTTTTGCAGAGGTGATGCTACGTTTATGGGCGGATTTGTTTCTGTATGAGAGGATTTAGGTTTACCTGATGATGACGTGGCTTACTTTGGAAAAGGTGAGTGTTTTTCATTTTTTTTTATTTCAATTGCAAATCGTTAAACGATGATAACTCTTACATACGAACTCTGTTTTACACACGGTTTATTTTGTTAGGATCGTAATAAAATTTTGGACACTTTGACACTGGTTTGGATGGATTCTGAGACCGTCAAATTTTTGGGTTTAAATTGAATTTAAATTCAATTTAAATTCAAAAAGGTGAGTGTTTAAACCCACTCACAACTTCTAAAATTTCTTATGTTTGTTAAATTGATATATGATGTGATTTAAAATTTATTTATGGTTGTTTGGCATATTTTAATCATCATCGCAGTTAATTTCATTTATTTAAATTAAATTGCTATTTAATTTATTCATTTCATTTAAACTGCCAGTTAAATTTGTTAATTAATTATTCATTGCATATAAACTGCCAGTTAACAGTTATTTAATTTATTATTAAATTAAACTGCTATTTAATACCTATTGTTATTTTTCGTTCTATACTGATGCTATTGTTGAATTTGATGATGATTGCGGTAAATGGTTGATGGTTGATATTGGATGAATGGATGATGTACTTATATTGTTATAAACTGCAAGTTATTATGCATTTTCATTTCATTTGGGATTTGCGGTTTGAAATGATATATAACCGTAATTTTTATTTTAAATTACGGATTGAAATGATAAATATCCGTATCACTTGACCATAGGATAGAAATTTTTATACAGGCACCGCGATATATATATATATATAATTATTTTTGAAATGATTTTTCTATGGTTTTGGGAAGAATATGGTTTATTGAGTATTGATTTTGATATTTTAAATATTATTTTTATATAGAGTTAAACGCTTGAATTTAAGCTATGTATAAAATTGTTTAATAGAAATGAGTTTAAAAATGGAGTTTGATGGTTTGTATTATATAGGTAAGTACCTATTTAAGATATTATATATATATATATATATATAGAGTTTTAAATGACTTAAATGAAATTTAAGTTGGAAAATAAATATGTAATTCGTTTTAAATTGAATTTTTAAAGAATTGTACTTGGATAAATTTTGGGTTGAAAATTTAATAAAAATGGAGATTTTAAAAGGGTATGATTCTTATAACTTGATTTGGTTTAAAGTGATTTAAATGAATATAAAAGTGGAGATAAATGACTATATCAAGTTAAATATATTGAATGTATATCCAGTTGTTTGTAGTTAAAGGTTTTACTTAAATGATATTGGATTTATTAAGTAAACATTTCAAATCTAAATAATAGCAATTAAATTTGATATATATGGGAGTATCAAAGAATTAGTTTTGAAATGGTGAGATATATAAAGCTTTGAAATATATAGAATTAAATGGTTATTTGGGGGTTCGAATCTAAATTTGGAATTTGATTTGTGAAGGTGAAGAAGCTATTTTATTATATAAAGTAATTTAATATTTAAACATTTAAGTATTAGAAGTATGTTTCAAATCTATGGGTATCAAGTTATATAGATTTGAATGGACTATGATTTTGGAAAAGAATATATTTTGAAATAAAAATGATATCATATTGATTTGGGTTTTAAAATAGAAATGATATCGTATTTATAGTTTTTGAAATGGATATTATATTCCGGTTTTAAAATATAAACTATTTTGAAAAGACCGCGGTGTTATAATAACGTTTGGTTGTTGAAGAGACCGGAATCGGAAGTTGTCATACTCTCTGCCAACTCCGAAAACCACTTAAACAACCGTGTATGCGTAGGAGATTCCAGAATGAAGTAGGTTGGTGGTGGCGCTTCCTTTGAGGTAAATACGTGGACCCAACTCCCGTGAGTTGACATAAGGTGGCTAAAACAGGAGCGATTGACGGGTTAATTGAGGTAGCACCTTTGATCGGACACATCCCTTCGATATTATACTTTGACTTTTGGATTGATTCGGTGGCCACTTTTGATTTTTTTATTTGGTGGTGTGGCTCGAGGTGGGTGGTAGCTGCGGCTACGCGTTACCACCGACCCGGAAGCGTAATTGGTATATCTACCCTGGCATTGCCTAGTTGTGCCGTGTCACCTACCCTATCGCGCCTTGTACGAGTTTGGTTTTCTCCCGTACCCCGTGTGGTATCCTCTGGTGGCTTCCCGATCAGGAGGGACTATGATATTGGATGGACTACTGGGACTATTACGTGTTAAGGTGGAAACTGTAAAGCCTTAATGCTATTTAAAAGTAAGTTTATTTTACAATTAGACACAATTATAATAACGAAATATACTACATAGTAAATAGTTTAACGGATCCTTGAGAGATGTAAATCCCGAACATCTCTTAAGTTACCGCACTCATATTTATTTCTGTTGATTTAACTTACATAAGATCTTTTAGTTCTGACTCGAGTGTTTTGTCTTTTCAATTCGCTCGGGTCAGTCCGGGCATTTCAGTATTTGAAGATTTTATTCTGGAGGACGAAGACGAAGATTTGTAATACTATTATCTTCTATATTATTCCACCACACCATTTAATTCCGCTGCATTAATTATTTATATTCTATGGTATGTGAACTCTGATATTTATTGTATAAAGAAAAATCAAATGTTTTGTAAAACAGTTTTATGAACTGTATATTGATTATTATATTTTATCGTTCCGCTGCAAGATTCTGATTTGTTTTTTTCTTTCCGTGCTTTTCTTATTTACCCCATAACAATCCGTCCTTCCGTATGGTTTGAATTGGCATGTGTGTCGATTTAAAGCGTGCGAAAAGGTGGGTCGTTACAGCTTTAGGGGATCACATTGTTCTGGTGGAACAATGTAACAACAATAGTTGATAAGGAGATAGTAACCTAGGAGGATTTCAAGAGGAGATTTCAGGAGAGGTTTATGTCAGTAATGGCATAGTCAGCTTTGATTAGGCTATTTGCTGAGCTGGTGCAGGGAGAGATGTCTGTTGCTGAGTATGACAGGAAGTTCGAAGAGTTGGCCTAGTATGAGTATGCTTCTCTAGATACCGTGTCAAAACGGAATGAGAAGTTTATCAGAGGATTTTAACCAGAATTGGCTAGTGCTACTTTGTCTCATCTTAGAGATCATTCTGATATTGTTATAGAGATTGGCTTTGAGGCAGGAAGAAGTCCTTGAGTCTCTGAAGAAGAGCAAGGAAAAAGTAGTCCAGGTTGGACAGGGCTAGATGTAACATCCTGCCTTTTCGCACACTTTAAACCGACACACGTGCCATTTCAAACCATACGGAAGGGCGGATTGTTATGGGGTAAATAAGAAAAAACAGAGAAGAAATAGAAACAAAACAGAATCTCACAGCGGAAGGATAAAATATAATAATAAATATACAGTTCAAAACAGTTTACAAATACTTGATTTGCTTTATACAATAAATATCAGAGTTCCACATACCAATACAATCAATGCAGCGGAACAGTATGAGTGTGGTGCAATACTATAGATAATAATAATACGACTCCTTCGTCTTCGTCCTTCAAAGCTAAAGTCTTCTATCCTGAAACACTCGGACTGACCCGAGCGAATTTGAAAAGACAAAAACACTCGAGTCAGACTAAAAGATCTTATGTGAGTTAAATTAACAGAAATAAATATGAGTACAGTAACTCAAGAGATGTTCGGGATTTACATCTCCTAAGGATCCATTAAACTATTTACTATGTAGTATATTGCACTATTATAATAGTGTCTATTTATAAAGTAAACTTACTTTTTAATAGCGTTAACGGGTTACCCATATAGCCCTTAACACAAATAATGCCAATAGTCTATACAGTACCGTAATACCTCCTGATCGGGAAGCTACCAGAGGATACTCCATAGGTACGACACAAATAGAAACTCGTAGTAAAGGCTCGGTATGGTAGGTGACACGGCACAACTAGGCAATGCCAGGGTAGATATACCAATTGCTATCCAGGCTGGTGGAAACGCGTAGCCGCAGTTACCGCCCACCTCGGACTAACTCCCCAAATTCAAAATATAGAAGTGGCCACTGAATCAATCCAAAATCAAAGTATAATATCGAAGAGGAGGGTCCGATCAGAGGAATGACCTCATTGGCCTGAGAATCGCTCCTGTTTTAGCCACCTTACGCCAACTCACGGGAGTCGGGTCCACGTATTTACCTTACAGGAAACGTCGCCACCACCTACTTCATTCTGAATCTTCACCGCGTACACGGTTAGTCAAAGTGGTTTTCGGTATCGACAGAGAGTATGTCCATATCCGATCCCGGTCTCTTTGCCAACCCATCGTTATTATAACACCGCGGTCATTTAAAAATAGGTTATACTTTAAAAATCAGAATAAACATTCCATTTCATAACCATGAATACGATATCATTTCAAAACCCAAAACCATATTTTATCACTTATCCCAAATATAATTCTTTTCCAAAATCATAATGCTTTAACTTCATAACGTCTGAAAATCAAATATTTTCAAAGCATAATATTTTGAAAATCATAATTTAACCATAACTTCTAAAAACTTGAATAGTTTGGACATTCAACGGTGTATGAATTAAATGGTTTAACTTAAATGTTACTTTGTAAAGAAAATAGTTCTCATGGCTTTACAAATACATTTCTTTATTAAAGTCTAAACCAAAATTTATATTATCTCTCTCAAGTTCCAAAACCACTTCAATTTATTTATATATACGTATATCCATTTTGAGTATCAATATTTCAAACTAAAGTCGGATTTTATGCTTTCAACAAATCAATTGTTCTATTAATTAGTCTTGAATATTCATATAAAATCCATAAATAATAAGACTTCAATTTCTAGCAATAATATATATATATTTTTCCCAATTCAAATTATACTAGAATATTCATTTCAATTTATTTTGGGAAAAATCCAATTATAAATATCATATCTTAAAATTTCCAAACTTAACATTTAAACATATGATATAAATTATTAAACTCCATTTTCTTAATTTTTCTTCCATTTTTAATAAAGATTTTTATACACCTTTTAATTTCAAAATTTTCAACTTCATATGTATATATATATGGAAGAAAAATATTAATACAATATAAAATTTAAGATTATTATAAACCGTATTCCATCCAAACCATAGAAATCACATAAAAATAGTTATATATAGACCGCGGTGCCTGTATATAATTTTCTATCCTATGGTCAAGTGATACGGATATTTATCATTTCAATCCGCAATTTAAAAGATATAAAATTTTGCGGTTGTATATCATTTCAAACCACAATCCCGAATGAAATGAAATATGCATGATAATTTGCAATTTAATGATATACAATAAACATCCATTCATCAACATCATCCATCATCCAAATCGCAATCATCAATCAATATCAATCAATAACAATATTATTTTTGATACTACATAACAGGTAATACTGGCAATTTTATTCAAATTAAATTTAACAGCTATTAATCTACAGTCTATATTCAGTAATAAATTATATAACTGTTAACTAACGGTTCATATACAAACAAATAAATTTTAACTGTAAATTTATACGCAATAAATTAATTAAATTAGCAGTTAAATTAAATAAATGCAATTCAACAGATATGAATAAAATAAACATGCCAAATACTCATAAATAAATTTTTATTTATTTCTAAAATTAATTTAACAAACATAAAAGCTTCTAGTAGTTGTGAGTGGGTTAAAACACTCACCTTTTGAATTTAAATCGAATTTAAATTCGATTTAAACCCAAAAATTCGCCCGTCTCGGAATTCGTCCAAACCAGCGTCATCAGATCCGGAATTAAATTACGATCCTAACAAAAGAAATTTCGTGTGAATCCGACTACGTATGAGAAAGTTATGGCAAAAAATGGTGATTGAATTCAAAAATTAGAAATAAACAAATGACACACATTTATAAACTTGCCACGTCACCTTCATCCTTGCACTGTTCTCACGCGAATAGCCCGCGTCTTCAAACCTAAACCCATGCGCCTGAACGAACCCTAACCTCGGCCGCTGCCCACGTTCGTCACCCATCTTCCCAACCGAGGTCGCGCCCATGCCAAAAGAAGCTCCCCTTTGCCTCGCGACGAGCATCATCGCTCGAACTCGCGTTAATAGCACAGCCGCCGCCACTTGAGGCAAACCCTAATCGAATTATCAACGATGATCTGACCGTCGAATCACCAGATAAACTGCATAGATGCATTCCCCTCGGTCCCCTCTACAATACCCAGAAATCGTTTGACGATCTGACAAAGTTTGTTACGGCGCTGATGAATGGCCACGAACTGTTTGAATTTATTCTGGGTGAATGATAACTCCAATTGAAAAATGAATTTCACCATGAGATTACGTGCATCGAGAACTATGATATATATTTTTGTGGAATTTTTCTGGAGATTTTGAATTTTCATTTTGTTTTTGAACTGACTGGATCTAGGGTTAGCCCCCATTGAAGAAGAAGAGAAGCTTGAAGAAATACGCGCAGATAAATGAAATTAGGCGGAGGCTAGGGCTGAATAGCTGGGTTTATATAGAGGGTTAGAGGTAGCGTAGATAGACCGTAGAATGAACGTGCGGAACAAACTAGGCCCAAAAAGCCCGCTATGTCTCCGAAACGAAAGTTCGTAAATCTATATATCCAAATAGGTAATTTAAAATATTCTGAACGCGATGGAAAAAGTTTCACGTCCAAATTTGATCGTATGAAGAAGTTATGCTGAAAACAAAATTTCCAAATTGATTTCAAATTGATTTTATTAAAATTGATTTCAAGGCGTTTCACGCCCGTACGATCAAACGACAAGTCCGATCGATACGAAACTTGAAACCCTATAATAATTCATCGATACGGATCCGATGAAACTGGTTTCGTCGAAATCCGAGTCCGTGACAAAAATGGCTATTTTTATATTCATTAATTAAATTAAAATAAATTACAAATAATCCAAATTTTATATTATATTCTAAAATTGTCCAAATTTTATTACTTATATAATTTAATCAATTTCAAATGATTTAACAAGCTTGGATGTGAATTAAAATTATAAGTATATCAATTTGCAGTGTTAATTTCTGCACTTTCCTATACTTAAGAATTATAAAATTAAATGCTCAAAACCCCGTATATTAGATTTTAACTTTTATATACTCATTCTTTATCCAAATAGGGATGCCACATACTTTGGTTCATGATTCACAATATTATTCTTAAAGTCCATTTTAAATTTCAGTAACGTAATATTTAACGTTAAATTCCCTTTATTTATGCAATAAGCGCAATTATTGAATTTGATACTCAAATTAATTTATAGATTCTGCTTTCTAAAAATCTATATCAACAATTTGGTCTAATTATAAATAGAATAAGTATTAACCTCATCTTATAGAATTAATTATTGCAATAAATCCAATTTACCATATCTTAAATCCAAATTAATAGATAAAGCTTGATTCCTTTATTAACTCCTTTGGTTTTCAATTAACCTTTTATGGTGAATATAAATTCCAATGTATAATTGAAACCTTATTTCCATTTGATTTCACTATTTCATTAAAAATCCTCATATTCCAGCTAAATTTCAACTAACGTATAAATTAGCTATTTCAATTTCATTTAATTGCGATAAATTTATCTATTAAAGGTTGCACTTAACCCAAATACATAAAACTTGCCCAATTTCTCCTTAAATCAAAAACCTTCATATACAGATATGTTTATCATAAATTTTATCTACTCTTCCTTTTTAGGTAATGTCCTATATATTAGATTTCCATGTAATTTGCAATAAATCATACTCGTAGTTATATCACATTAAATGAATAAATAAGTGTTGACTCTATTCTTTTGATTCAACATTGGTTTACGTTATATTTCATTAATATTTCTACATACATCAGAATTTTTAAAAATGGTTGTAACGTGAAATCTCGTCTACTTCCCATTTTATATTTAAGGCTTCTAAAACCGATTCATATCATTTCTCTAGTCCAAATTTTATTAATATAACCTTAAATTTAATTTATTCCTATCGACGAAATGGTTAAACCCAAATTTCACTTATTTGCAATAAATCCACAAATTGGATTTCAAATTTTCAAATAAATAAATAAATTTTAGTTTATCACTTCTTAAATACCCAAACGTCAATGCCTTAATTTAAACTGCATTTATTACATTTTATAAAAATCCTCCATCTTAAGTGACAAATCAAAACTACCCTAACTACACAATTTATGGTAATTAATTCCAATTGCTTTTCCATTAAACTACATAAATTGTCCAATTGCAACCTACGTAGAATGTTTATTTATTTACAATCCTACTGTTTAAATGAATTGATCCTTTACGGTATAATTCACATTTGACTTGATTTCTCATTTATTTTGCAAAACAGTAAATTTCAATTGCTACCAACATTATATTTAATATTAGATTTCCAATTAATTTTATTGGAATCAATATATCTTTATATATATATACTTTACGTATAAATATCTAAATTACCAAATCAAGTACATTTATTAGAGACAACATTCAATAAAATTACTTATCACACTTATTGCATTGATTTATTCCAACGGACACTTTTATTTAGTCACTAGTTATTATTACAACCAAATGTACAATCTCCACTATTTATTTTATATTAAATGAATTCCATTCTAGTAAATATTTTTATTAATATTCACCGATTCACATTTATATTGGTTTCTTATATTTAACTTATAACAAGGTGTGCAAATTTACATAGTTCAAATCTATTTCCATGTAACTATTAAATTGTTACATTAAATTCCAATTACTATAACAAATTACTACATTTTCTCAAATAAAATCTTAAGACCTTTATTTTATTCTAAATTAGATTAGAAACATATTAATTTAATTCATTTAACATTATCAAATTCAACGGGTCGTTACAATCTCCCCCACTCAAAACTTTTCGTCCCCGAAAAGGAAAAAGAAGGGAGAAGGAAGAATAAAACAGTACATCTTATTTCAAATATTATTTATAAACAATAATTTACTAAATTTATTTTCTTAAATAAAATATACCTGTTTATAATCCTTATATTCTTTTATACTTAGATTATTAAAGCCGGAAAACATTTTCACAAAATTCTAAGTCCAAAATTTACGGAAAATTTTGGCAGAGTCTCCTCTGTACGGTGAGGCTCGGAAGAAAATATAATATCAAAATATACAAATATATTACATATATTATCAAAATATTATATCCCAACACGGGAAAAATTATATAAAATAGCGCTAAACGTAATCCGGAAACGTACCTATTTGTCGGGCAATACACGCTTATTATTTTGGAACCAAAAGCAGTAGCAGTTGCTTCCATCACCTGTATTCACTTATATAATCTAAAAGGTTAAATATTTATATGAAAGTGAAATGTTTAGGTGGTTTCGACCATTAATCAACCAATCAAATGCAACAACCATAGATTTTTAACAAACAGCACACACCACAAACAAGCAACCATTAATCCATCAACCAATTTGTTGTTTGGGTTCAAACTTGAAATTTGTATGAAATGAAATTAACTATTAAGTGCATCCTTTACTCAACAGTCTTAGATGGAACAAGGATAGATTATTTATTCATCCAACAACTTCAAATTCCTTACCCAACAAACATAAATCAACAATAACAATTCAAACCAACAACCAAATTAACTTATTATACATTTATTTCATGCTTCAGTGGGTTGATTTTCTTTCTTTCATTCATGGAGGGATTTCTTTGCTTCTTACAATTTTATTTTCCATTTATTACAAAATTCATTATATTTGTATTCCAATTTATTGACTAAAGTATATATCATCTATTTATACTACTTACCTTTACTTATATAGTAAAATTTCCAATTTATCTTAAGTTTATACAATTAATTCTCATTAACAATAGCAAATTAATAGAATACCTTTATTACCTCAAGCTTCACTTGTAAGATTTCTCCTTTCATTTTCTTAATAACATTGCAACTTTTATTATATGGTAAGTTATGTATGTTTTAAGAATGTAAGTGAAAACTTACAAGTTTCTTCTCAATTCCATTTTATTAATATTAAACTAGTAGCTTTCATACCGTACTGAAGTTTATAACCTTCCACATCAATCTTTATTTATTAAAGAATTTCATTTAATTTACTTGAGTTTATATCACCTATTAAT
The DNA here is from genome assembly GCA_030765085.1 of Allium cepa. Taxonomy (NCBI): domain Eukaryota; kingdom Viridiplantae; phylum Streptophyta; class Magnoliopsida; order Asparagales; family Amaryllidaceae; genus Allium; species Allium cepa. The sequence continues at coordinate 116,923,388 of CM060931.1, forward strand.
AATATTTACCTCTAATTATAGTAAGATTTTAATTTATAACTTAAGTTTATAACATTTAATTCTTATTTAATACAGTAGCAATTCATAGAATAATCCAAAATTTCAAACATTTCAACTTGCATAATATTCTATTCAAATCTCTTAATTAACATTTCAACCTTTCATATTTGGTAAGTTATATATGTTTAAAGAGAAATGCAATTGAACTTATACTAGTTTAATCTCAATTCTTTTAATTCATTGATTTTCCAATAATCTTTACCATTATTTATAATTTAAATTTTTAACTTCCTTTATACTTAGCATTAATTCTCTTACTTATTAGAGGTTTTCAATCCATTTATTACTTACTTTTTTTTTATTCCACTAAAATTTAACAATTAATTAATGGAAAATTTTAGAATTAAATTCCGGGTCAAATTTCAATTTTTTTTTTTGAAATAATAGATAATTAGTTTCCTACAACTTTATATCTCAATTATATTTAAAACAAACAAATTCAGATATTTCCAACATAAATCTGCAGTAGAATTTACTACAGTGGCTTTTCCCCTTCGAAACTCGAAAATAGAAGTCGATGATGCGGCCGCCATCACCGAAATTATTTTCTAGCGACAGAGAGGAAAGTACAAAATTTATATTCTCCAAAATCTTCTTTAAAATTAATTTTTCCGAATTATACTAAATATTTATATAAGAAAATACTTATAAACCAAATCATTATATTTCATAAATCCTTTGAAAGCAGATTTCAAAATCCCGGACTTAAGTTCTAAAATCTCCAATTTGATTTATTATAATTTCAACTTAGCTTCAATTGTTATAAATATTTTTATTTCCTAACACCCAATCTATAGCAACCAAATATATATATATCTTTATAAAAATATTTTTTTATATATAGAAAATATAATAGGCAAAATTATTTCATTCACCTATATTAAAAACAAATATTATGTCGGTCTGTCCTATTAAGTGTTTAGAAATCCCTATTGATGGCAAAGCGTCCCATGCATCAACCAAAATTTATAAATACAAAACGGAACAGATTAACACAATATCAAAATCTTTATTAACACTAACAAATACACTCTCTCATATATATACACTCAGCGACTCCTATAGGGTATTACTACCCTATTAATAAAGAGTCAAACCCCACAAAGCCAAGGTTTATCGCTAAACCAAAGCTTTGATACCAACTGTAACATCCTGCCTTTTCGCACACTTTAAACCGACACACGTGCCATTTCAAACCATACGGAAGGGCGGATTGTTATGGGGTAAATAAGAAAAAACAGAGAAGAAATAGAAACAAAACAGAATCTCACAGTGGAAGGATAAAATATAATAATAAATATACAGTTCAAAACAGTTTACAAATACTTGATTTGCTTTATACAATAAATATCAGAGTTCCACATACCAATACAATCAATGCAGCGGAACAGTATGAGTGTGGTGCAATACTATAGATAATAATAATACGACTCCTTCGTTTTCGTCCTTCAAAGCTAAAGTCTTCTATCCTGAAACACTCGGACTGACCCGAGCGAATTTGAAAAGACAAAAACACTCGAGTCAGACTAAAAGATCTTATGTGAGTTAAATTAACAGAAATGAATATGAGTACAGTAACTCAAGAGATGTTCGGGATTTACATCTCCTAAGGATCCGTTAAACTATTTACTATGTAGTATATTGCGCTATTATAATAGTGTCTATTTATAAAGTAAACTTACTTTTTAATAGCGTTAAGGGGTTACCCATATAGCCCTTAACACAAATAATGCCAATAGTCTATACAGTACCGTAATACCTCCTGATCGGGAAGCTACCAGAGGATACTCCATAGGTACGACACAAATAGAAACTCGTAGTAAAGGCTCGGTATGGTAGGTGACACGGCACAACTAGGCAATGCCAGGGTAGATATACCAATTGCTATCCAGGCTGGTGGAAACGCGTAGCCGCAGTTACCGCCCACCTCGGACTAACTCCCCAAATTCAAAATATAGAAGTGGCCACTGAATCAATCCAAAATCAAAGTATAATATCGAAGAGGAGGGTCCGATCAGAGGAATGACCTCATTGGCCTGAGAATCGCTCCTGTTTTAGCCACCTTACGCCAACTCACGGGAGTCGGGTCCACGTATTTACCTTACAGGAAACGTCGCCACCACCTACTTCATTCTGGAATCTTCACCGCGTACACGGTTAGTCAAAGTGGTTTTCGGTATCGACAGAGAGTATGTCCATATCCGATCCCGGTCTCTTTGCCAACCCATCGTTATTATAACACCGCGGTCATTTAAAAATAGGTTATACTTTAAAAATCAGAATAAACATTCCATTTCATAACCATGAATACGATATCATTTCAAAACCCAAAACCATATTTTATCACTTATCCCAAATATAATTCTTTTCCAAAATCATAATGCTTTAACTTCATAACGTCTGAAAATCAAATATTTTCAAAGCATAATATTTTGAAAATCATAATTTAACCATAACTTCTAAAAACTTGAATAGTTTGGACATTCAACGGTGTATGAATTAAATGGTTTAACTTAAATGTTACTTTGTAAAGAAAATAGTTCTCATGGCTTTACAAATACATTTCTTTATTAAAGTCTAAACCAAAATTTATATTATCTCTCTCAAGTTCCAAAACCACTTCAATTTATTTATATATACGTATATCCATTTTGAGTATCAATATTTCAAACTAAAGTCGGATTTTATGCTTTCAACAAATCAATTGTTCTATTAATTAGTCTTGAATATTCATATAAAATCCATAAATAATAAGACTTCAATTTCTAGCAATAATATATATATATTTTTCCCAATTCAAATTATACTAGAATATTCATTTCAATTTATTTTGGGAAAAATCCAATTATAAATATCATATCTTAAAATTTCCAAACTTAACATTTAAACATATGATATAAATTATTAAACTCCATTTTCTTAATTTTTCTTCCATTTTTAATAAAGATTTTTATACACCTTTTAATTTCAAAATTTTCAACTTCATATGTATATATATATGGAAGAAAAATATTAATACAATATAAAATTTAAGATTATTATAAACCGTATTCCATCCAAACCATAGAAATCACATAAAAATAGTTATATATAGACCGCGGTGCCTGTATATAATTTTCTATCCTATGGTCAAGTGATACGGATATTTATCATTTCAATCCGCAATTTAAAAGATATAAAATTTTGCGGTTGTATATCATTTCAAACCACAATCCCGAATGAAATGAAATATGCATGATAATTTGCAATTTAATGATATACAATAAACATCCATTCATCAACATCATCCATCATCCAAATCGCAATCATCAATCAATATCAATCAATAACAATATTATTTTTGATACTACATAACAGGTAATACTGGCAATTTTATTCAAATTAAATTTAACAGCTATTAATCTACAGTCTATATTCAGTAATAAATTATATAACTGTTAACTAGCGGTTCATATACAAACAAATAAATTTTAACTGTAAATTTATACGCAATAAATTAATTAAATTAGCAGTTAAATTAAATAAATGCAATTCAACAGATATGAATAAAATAAACATGCCAAATACTCATAAATAAATTTTTATTTATTTCTAAAATTAATTTAACAAACATAAAAGCTTCTAGTAGTTGTGAGTGGGTTAAAACACTCACCTTTTGAATTTAAATCGAATTTAAATTCGATTTAAACCCAAAAATTCGCCCGTCTCGGAATTCGTCCAAACCAGCGTCATCAGATCCGGAATTAAATTACGATCCTAACAAAAGAAATTTCGTGTGAATCCGACTACGTATGAGAAAGTTATGGCAAAAAATGGTGATTGAATTCAAAAATTAGAAATAAACAAATGACACACATTTATAAACTTGCCACGTCACCTTCATCCTTGCACTGTTCTCACGCGAATAGCCCGCGTCTTCAAACCTAAACCCATGCGCCTGAACGAACCCTAACCTCGGCCGTTGCCCACGTTCGTCACCCATCTTCCCAACCGAGGTCGCGCCCATGCCAAAAGAAGCTCCCCTTTGCCTCGCGACGAGCATCATCGCTCGAACTCGCGTTAATAGCACAGCCGCCGCCACTTGAGGCAAACCCTAATCGAATTATCAACGATGATCTGACCGTCGAATCACCAGATAAACTGCATAGATGCATTCCCCTCGGTCCCCTCTACAATACCCAGAAATCGTTTGACGATCTGACAAAGTTTGTTACGGCGCTGATGAATGGCCACGAACTGTTTGAATTTATTCTGGGTGAACGATAACTCCAATTGAAAAACGAATTTCACCATGAGATTACGTGCATCGAGAACTATGATATATATTTTTGTGGAATTTTTCTGGAGATTTTGAATTTTCATTTTGTTTTTGAACTGACTGGATCTAGGGTTAGCCCCCATTGAAGAAGAAGAGAAGCTTGAAGAAATACGCGCAGATAAATGAAATTAGGCGGAGGCTAGGGCTGAATAGCTGGGTTTATATAGAGGGCTAGAGGTAGCGTAGATAGACCGTAGAATGAACGTGCGGAACAAACTAGGCCCAAAAAGCCCGCTATGTCTCCGAAACGAAAGTTCGTAAATCTATATATCCAAATAGGTAATTTAAAATATTCTGAACGCGATGGAAAAAGTTTCACGTCCAAATTTGATCGTATGAAGAAGTTATGCTGAAAACAAAATTTCCAAATTGATTTCAAATTGATTTTATTAAAATTGATTTCAAGGCGTTTCACGCCCGTACGATCAAACGACAAGTCCGATCGATACGAAACTTGAAACCCTATAATAATTCATCGATACGGATCCGATGAAACTGGTTTCGTCGAAATCCGAGTCCGTGACAAAAATGGCTATTTTTATATTCATTAATTAAATTAAAATAAATTACAAATAATCCAAATTTTATATTATATTCTAAAATTGTCCAAATTTTATTACTTATATAATTTAATCAATTTCAAATGATTTAACAAGCTTGGATGTGAATTAAAATTATAAGTATATCAATTTGCAGTGTTAATTTCTGCACTTTCCTATACTTAAGAATTATAAAATTAAATGCTCAAAACCCCGTATATTAGATTTTAACTTTTATATACTCATTCTTTATCCAAATAGGGATGCCACATACTTTGGTTCATGATTCACAATATTATTCTTAAAGTCCATTTTAAATTTCAGTAACGTAATATTTAACGTTAAATTCCCTTTATTTATGCAATAAGCGCAATTATTGAATTTGATACTCAAATTAATTTATAGATTCTGCTTTCTAAAAATCTATATCAACAATTTGGTCTAATTATAAATAGAATAAGTATTAACCTCATCTTATAGAATTAATTATTGCAATAAATCCAATTTACCATATCTTAAATCCAAATTAATAGATAAAGCTTGATTCCTTTATTAACTCCTTTGGTTTTCAATTAACCTTTTATGGTGAATATAAATTCCAATGTATAATTGAAACCTTATTTCCATTTGATTTCACTATTTCATTAAAAATCCTCATATTCCAGCTAAATTTCAACTAACGTATAAATTAGCTATTTCAATTTCATTTAATTGCGATAAATTTATCTATTAAAGGTTGCACTTAACCCAAATACATAAAACTTGCCCAATTTCTCCTTAAATCAAAAACCTTCATATACAGATATGTTTATCATAAATTTTATCTACTCTTCCTTTTTAGGTAATGTCCTATATATTAGATTTCCATGTAATTTGCAATAAATCATACTCGTAGTTATATCACATTAAATGAATAAATAAGTGTTGACTCTATTCTTTTGATTCAACATTGGTTTACGTTATATTTCATTAATATTTCTACATACATCAGAATTTTTAAAAATGGTTGTAACGTGAAATCTCGTCTACTTCCCATTTTATATTTAAGGCTTCTAAAACCGATTCATATCATTTCTCTAGTCCAAATTTTATTAATATAACCTTAAATTTAATTTATTCCTATCGACGAAATGGTTAAACCCAAATTTCACTTATTTGCAATAAATCCACAAATTGGATTTCAAATTTTCAAATAAATAAATAAATTTTAGTTTATCACTTCTTAAATACCCAAACGTCAATGCCTTAATTTAAACTGCATTTATTACATTTTATAAAAATCCTCCATCTTAAGTGACAAATCAAAACTACCCTAACTACACAATTTATGGTAATTAATTCCAATTGCTTTTCCATTAAACTACATAAATTGTCCAATTGCAACCTACGTAGAATGTTTATTTATTTACAATCCTACTGTTTAAATGAATTGATCCTTTACGGTATAATTCACATTTGACTTGATTTCTCATTTATTTTGCAAAACAGTAAATTTCAATTGCTACCAACATTATATTTAATATTAGATTTCCAATTAATTTTATTGGAATCAATATATCTTTATATATATATACTTTACGTATAAATATCTAAATTACCAAATCAAGTACATTTATTAGAGACAACATTCAATAAAATTACTTATCACACTTATTGCATTGATTTATTCCAACGGACACTTTTATTTAGTCACTAGTTATTATTACAACCAAATGTACAATCTCCACTATTTATTTTATATTAAATGAATTCCATTCTAGTAAATATTTTTATTAATATTCACCGATTCACATTTATATTGGTTTCTTATATTTAACTTATAACAAGGTGTGCAAATTTACATAGTTCAAATCTATTTCCATGTAACTATTAAATTGTTACATTAAATTCCAATTACTATAACAAATTACTACATTTTCTCAAATAAAATCTTAAGACCTTTATTTTATTCTAAATTAGATTAGAAACATATTAATTTAATTCATTTAACATTATCAAATTCAACGGGTCGTTACAATCTCCCCCACTCAAAACTTTTCGTCCCCGAAAAGGAAAAAGAAGGGAGAAGGAAGAATAAAACAGTACATCTTATTTCAAATATTATTTATAAACAATAATTTACTAAATTTATTTTCTTAAATAAAATATACCTGTTTATAATCCTTATATTCTTTTATACTTAGATTATTAAAGCCGGAAAACATTTTCACAAAATTCTAAGTCCAAAATTTACGGAAAATTTTGGCAGAGTCTCCTCTGTACGGTGAGGCTCGGAAGAAAATATAATATCAAAATATACAAATATATTACATATATTATCAAAATATTATATCCCAACACGGGAAAAATTATATAAAATAGCGCTAAACGTAATCCGGAAACGTACCTATTTGTCGGGCAATACACGCTTATTATTTTGGAACCAAAAGCAGTAGCAGTTGCTTCCATCACCTGTATTCACTTATATAATCTAAAAGGTTAAATATTTATATGAAAGTGAAATGTTTAGGTGGTTTCGACCATTAATCAACCAATCAAATGCAACAACCATAGATTTTTAACAAACAGCACACACCACAAACAAGCAACCATTAATCCATCAACCAATTTGTTGTTTGGGTTCAAACTTGAAATTTGTATGAAATGAAATTAACTATTAAGTGCATCCTTTACTCAACAGTCTTAGATGGAACAAGGATAGATTATTTATTCATCCAACAACTTCAAATTCCTTACCCAACAAACATAAATCAACAATAACAATTCAAACCAACAACCAAATTAACTTATTATACATTTATTTCATGCTTCAGTGGGTTGATTTTCTTTCTTTCATTCATGGAGGGATTTCTTTGCTTCTTACAATTTTATTTTCCATTTATTACAAAATTCATTATATTTGTATTCCAATTTATTGACTAAAGTATATATCATCTATTTATACTACTTACCTTTACTTATATAGTAAAATTTCCAATTTATCTTAAGTTTATACAATTAATTCTCATTAACAATAGCAAATTAATAGAATACCTTTATTACCTCAAGCTTCACTTGTAATATTTCTCCTTTCATTTTCTTAATAACATTGCAACTTTTATTATATGGTAAGTTATGTATGTTTTAAGAATGTAAGTGAAAACTTACAAGTTTCTTCTCAATTCCATTTTATTAATATTAAACTAGTAGCTTTCATACCGTACTGAAGTTTATAACCCTCCACATCAATCTTTATTTATTAAAATATTTCATTTAATTTACTTGAGTTTATATCACCTATTAATAATATTTACCTCTAATTATAGTAAGATTTTAATTTATAACTTAAGTTTATAACATTTAATTCTTATTTAATACAGTAGCAATTCATAGAATAATCCAAAATTTCAAACATTTCAACTTGCATAATATTCTATTCAAATCTCTTAATTAACATTTCAACCTTTCATATTTGGTAAGTTATATATGTTTAAAGAGAAATGCAATTGAACTTATACTAGTTTAATCTCAATTCTTTTAATTCATTGATTTTCCAATAATCTTTACCATTATTTATAATTTAAATTTTTAACTTCCTTTATACTTAGCATTAATTCTCTTACTTATTAGAGGTTTTCAATCCATTTATTACTTACTTTTTTTTTATTCCACTAAAATTTAACAATTAATTAATGGAAAATTTTAGAATTAAATTCCGGGTCAAATTTCAATTTTTTTTTTTTTGAAATAATAGATAATTAGTTTCCTACAACTTTATATCTCAATTATATTTAAAACAAACAAATTCAGATATTTCCAACATAAATCTGCAGTAGAATTTACTACAGTGGCTTTTCCCCTTCGAAACTCGAAAATAGAAGTCGATGATGCGGCCGCCATCACCGAAATTATTTTCTAGCGACAGAGAGGAAAGTACAAAATTTATATTCTCCAAAATCTTCTTTAAAATTAATTTTTCCGAATTATACTAAATATTTATATAAGAAAATACTTATAAACCAAATCATTATATTTCATAAATCCTTTGAAAGCAGATTTCAAAATCCCGGACTTAAGTTCTAAAATCTCCAATTTGATTTATTATAATTTCAACTTAGCTTCAATTGTTATAAATATTTTTATTTCCTAACACCCAATCTATAGCAACCAAATATATATATATATATCTTTATAAAAATATTTTTTTATATATAGAAAATATAATAGGCAAAATTATTTCATTCACCTATATTAAAAACAAATATTATGTCGGTCTGTCCTATTAAGTGTTTAGAAATCCCTATTGATGGCATAGCGTCCCATGCATCAACCAAAATTTATAAATACAAAACGGAACAGATTAACACAATATCAAAATCTTTATTAACACTAACAAATACACTCTCTCATATATATACACTCAGCGACTCCCATAGGGTATTACTACCCTATTAATAAAGAGTCAAACCCCACAAAGCCAAGGTTTATCGCTAAACCAAAGCTTTGATACCAACTGTAACATCCCGCCTTTTCGCACACTTTAAACCGACACACGTGCCATTTCAAACCATACGGAAGGGCGGATTGTTATGGGGTAAATAAGAAAAAACAGAGAAGAAATAGAAACAAAACAGAATCTCACAGCGGAAGGATAAAATATAATAATAAATATACAGTTCAAAACAGTTTACAAATACTTGATTTGCTTTATACAATAAATATCAGAGTTACACATACCAATACAATCAATGCAGCGGAACAGTATGAGTGTGGTGCAATACTATAGATAATAATAATACGACTCCTTCGTCTTCGTCCTTCAAAGCTAAAGTCTTCTATCCTGAAACACTCGGACTGACCCGAGCGAATTTGAAAAGACAAAAACACTCGAGTCAGACTAAAAGATCTTATGTGAGTTAAATTAACAGAAATGAATATGAGTACAGTAACTCAAGAGATGTTCGGGATTTACATCTCCTAAGGATCCGTTAAACTATTTACTATGTAGTATATTGCGCTATTATAATAGTGTCTATTTATAAAGTAAACTTACTTTTTAATAGCGTTAAGGGGTTACCCATATAGCCCTTAACACAAATAATGCCAATAGTCTATACAGTACCGTAATACCTCCTGATCGGGAAGCTACCAGAGGATACTCCATAGGTACGACACAAATAGAAACTCGTAGTAAAGGCTCGGTATGGTAGGTGACACGGCACAACTAGGCAATGCCAGGGTAGATATACCAATTGCTATCCAGGCTGGTGGAAACGCGTAGCCGCAGTTACCGCCCACCTCGGACTAACTCCCCAAATTCAAAATATAGAAGTGGCCACTGAATCAATCCAAAATCAAAGTATAATATCGAAGAGGAGGGTCCGATCAGAGGAATGACCTCATTGGCCTGAGAATCGCTCCTATTTTAGCCACCTTATGCCAACTCACGGGAGTCGGGTCCACGTATTTACCTTACAGGAAACGTCGCCACCACCTACTTCATTCTGGAATCTTCACCGCGTACACGGTTAGTCAAAGTGGTTTTCGGTATCGACAGAGAGTATGTCCATATCCGATCCCGGTCTCTTTGCCAACCCATCGTTATTATAACACCGCGGTCATTTAAAAATAGGTTATACTTTAAAAATCAGAATAAACATTCCATTTCATAACCATGAATACGATATCATTTCAAAACCCAAAACCATATTTTATCACTTATCCCAAATATAATTCTTTTCCAAAATCATAATGCTTTAACTTCATAACGTCTGAAAATCAAATATTTTCAAAGCATAATATTTTGAAAATCATAATTTAACCATAACTTCTAAAAACTTGAATAGTTTGGACATTCAACGGTGTATGAATTAAATGGTTTAACTTAAATGTTACTTTGTAAAGAAAATAGTTCTCATGGCTTTACAAATACATTTCTTTATTAAAGTCTAAACCAAAATTTATATTATCTCTCTCAAGTTCCAAAACCACTTCAATTTATTTATATATATACGTATATCCATTTTGAGTATCAATATTTCAAACTAAAGTCGGATTTTATGCTTTCAACAAATCAATTGTTCTATTAATTAGTCTTGAATATTCATATAAAATCCATAAATAATAAGACTTCAATTTCTAGCAATAATATATATATTTTTCCCAATTCAAATTATACTAGAATATTCATTTCAATTTATTTTGGGAAAAATCCAATTATAAATATCATATCTTAAAATTTCCAAACTTAACATTTAAACATATGATATAAATTATTAACTCCATTTTCTTAATTTTTCTTCCATTTTTAATAAAGATTTTTATACACCTTTTAATTTCAAAATTTTCAACTTCATATGTATATATATATGGAAGAAAAATATTAATACAATATAAAATTTAAGATTATTATAAACCGTATTCCATCCAAACCATAGAAATCACATAAAAATAGTTATATATAGACCGCGGTGCCTGTATATAATTTTCTATCCTATGGTCAAGCGATACGGATATTTATCATTTCAATCCGCAATTTAAAAGATATAAAATTTTGCGGTTGTATATCATTTCAAACCACAATCCCGAATGAAATGAAATATGCATGATAATTTGCAATTTAATGATATACAATAAACATCCATTCATCAACATCATCCATCATCCAAATCGCAATCATCAATCAATATCAATCAATAACAATATTATTTTTGATACTACATAACAGGTAATACTGGCAATTTTATTCAAATTAAATTTAACAGCTATTAATCTATAGTCTATATTCAGTAATAAATTATATAACTGTTAACTAGCGGTTCATATACAAACAAATAAATTTTAACTGTAAATTTATACGCAATAAATTAATTAAATTAGCAGTTAAATTAAATAAATGCAATTCAACAGATATGAATAAAATAAACATGCCAAATACTCATAAATAAATTTTTATTTATTTCTAAAATTAATTTAACAAACATAAAAGCTTCTAGTAGTTGTGAGTGGGTTAAAACACTCACCTTTTGAATTTAAATCGAATTTAAATTCGATTTAAACCCAAAAATTCGCTCGTCTCGGAATTCGTCCAAACCAGCGTCATCAGATCCGGAATCAAATTACGATCCTAACAAAAGAAATTTCGTGTGAATCCGACTACGTATGAGAAAGTTATGGCAAAAAATGGTGATTGAATTCAAAAATTAGAAATAAACAAATGACACACATTTATAAACTTGCCACGTCACCTTCATCCTTGCACTGTTCTCACGCGAATAGCCCGCGTCTTCAAACCTAAACCCATGCGCCTGAACGAACCCTAACCTCGGCCGCTGCCCACGTTCGTCACCCATCTTCCCAACCGAGGTCGCGCCCATGCCAAAAGAAGCTCCCCTTTGCCTCGCGACGAGCATCATCGCTCGAACTCGCGTTAATAGCATAGCCGCCGCCACTTGAGGCAAACCCTAATCGAATTATCAACGATGATCTGACCGTCGAATCACCAGATAAACTGCATAGATGCATTCCCCTCGGTCCCCTCTACAATACCCAGAAATCGTTTGACGATCTGACAAAGTTTGTTACGGCGCTGATGAATGGCCACGAACTGTTTGAATTTATTCTGGGTGAACGATAACTCCAATTGAAAAACGAATTTCACCATGAGATTACGTGCATCGAGAACTATGATATATATTTTTGTGGAATTTTTCTGGAGATTTTGAATTTTCATTTTGTTTTTGAACTGACTGGATCTAGGGTTAGCCCCCATTGAAGAAGAAGAGAAGCTTGAAGAAATACGCGCAGATAAATGAAATTAGGCGGAGGCTAGGGCTGAATAGCTGGGTTTATATAGAGGGTTAGAGGTAGCGTAGATAGACCGTAGAATGAACGTGCGGAACAAACTAGGCCCAAAAAGCCCGCTATGTCTCCGAAACGAAAGTTCGTAAATCTATATATCCAAATAGGTAATTTAAAATATTCTGAACGCGATGGAAAAAGTTTCACGTCCAAATTTGATCGTATGAAGAAGTTATGCTGAAAACAAAATTTCCAAATTGATTTCAAATTGATTTTATTAAAATTGATTTCAAGGCGTTTCACGCCCGTACGATCAAACGACAAGTCCGATCGATACGAAACTTGAAACCCTATAATAATTCATCGATACGGATCCGATGAAACTGGTTTCGTCGAAATCCGAGTCCGTGACAAAAATGGCTATTTTTATATTCATTAATTAAATTAAAATAAATTACAAATAATCCAAATTTTATATTATATTCTAAAATTGTTCAAATTTTATTACTTATATAATTTAATCAATTTCAAATGATTTAACAAGCTTGGATGTGAATTAAAATTATAAGTATATCAATTTGCAGTGTTAATTTCTGCACTTTCCTATACTTAAGAATTATAAAATTAAATGCTCAAAACCCCGTATATTAGATTTTAACTTTTATATACTCATTCTTTATCCAAATAGGGATGCCACATACTTTGGTTCATGATTCACAATATTATTCTTAAAGTCCATTTTAAATTTCAGTAACGTAATATTTAACGTTAAATTCCCTTTATTTATGCAATAAGCGCAATTATTGAATTTGATACTCAAATTAATTTATAGATTCTGCTTTCTAAAAATCTATATCAACAATTTGGTCTAATTATAAATAGAATAAGTATTAACCTCATCTTATAGAATTAATTATTGCAATAAATCCAATTTACCATATCTTAAATCCAAATTAATAGATAAAGCTTGATTCCTTTATTAACTCCTTTGGTTTTCAATTAACCTTTTATGGTGAATATAAATTCCAATGTATAATTGAAACCTTATTTCCATTTGATTTCACTATTTCATTAAAAATCCTCATATTCCAGCTAAATTTCAACTAACGTATAAATTAGCTATTTCAATTTCATTTAATTGCGATAAATTTATCTATTAAAGGTTGCACTTAACCCAAATACATAAAACTTGCCCAATTTCTCCTTAAATCAAAAACCTTCATATACAGATATGTTTATCATAAATTTTATCTACTCTTCCTTTTTAGGTAATGTCCTATATATTAGATTTCCATGTAATTTGCAATAAATCATACTCGTAGTTATATCACATTAAATGAATAAATAAGTGTTGACTCTATTCTTTTGATTCAACATTGGTTTACGTTATATTTCATTAATATTTCTACATACATCAGGATTTTTAAAAATGGTTGTAACGTGAAATCTCGTCTACTTCCCATTTTATATTTAAGGCTTCTAAAATCGATTCATATCATTTCTCTAGTCCAAATTTTATTAATATAACCTTAAATTTAATTTATTCCTATCGACGAAATGGTTAAACCCAAATTTCACTTATTTGCAATAAATCCACAAATTGGATTTCAAATTTTCAAATAAATAAATAAATTTTAGTTTATCACTTCTTAAATACCCAAACGTCAATGCCTTAATTTAAACTGCATTTATTACATTTTATAAAAATCCTCCATCTTAAGTGACAAATCAAAACTACCCTAACTACACAATTTATGGTAATTAATTCCAATTGCTTTTCCATTAAACTACATAAATTGTCCAATTGCAACCTACGTAGAATGTTTATTTATTTACAATCCTACTGTTTAAATGAATTGATCCTTTGCGGTATAATTCACATTTGACTTGATTTCTCATTTATTTTGCAAAACAGTAAATTTCAATTGCTACCAACATTATATTTAATATTAGATTTCCAATTAATTTTATTGGAATCAATATATCTTTATATATATATATACTTTACGTATAAATATCTAAATTACCAAATCAAGTACATTTATTAGAGACAACATTCAATAAAATTACTTATCACACTTATTGCATTGATTTATTCCAACGGACACTTTTATTTAGTCACTATTTATTATTACAACCAAATGTACAATCTCCACTATTTATTTTATATTAAATGAATTCCATTCTAGTAAATATTTTTATTAATATTCACTGATTCACATTTATATTGGGTTCTTATATTTAACTTATAACAAGGTGTGCAAATTTACATAGTTCAAATCTATTTCCATGTAACTATTAAACTGTTACATTAAATTCCAATTACTATAACAAATTACTACATTTTCTCAAATAAAATCTTAAGACCTTTATTTTATTCTAAATTAGATTAGAAGCATATTAATTTAATTCATTTAACATTATCAAATTCAACGGGTCGTTACACTAGAAGAGGAAGTTCTTTCCCAAGAAAGGTTCTTAGAAGGGTGGAGTAGCTAAGAAAGCGAAGTCTGAAGTTGTCTGCTATAAATGCAGTAAGAAAGGGCAATTTGCTAATGAGTGTCGTCAGGGAAAGCGAAGGATGTGGCTAAGGGGAAAATGTCAGTTGTTTTAACTATGACCCGATAGGCCTTTATAAGAACCAATGCAAGGAGCCTGCCACTTCCAAGCCAACAGCGCAAGAGAAGGGAAAGTTGGTTCTTGGGGGAACGCTTTAGATTCATAGTTTGTCTGGTAACGTTTTATTTGATACCAGTGCATCACATTCTTTTATGTCAAGATGTTGGATAAATAAGCTTCACCTTAAACCTACATATTTAGTTACTTCCTTACGGGTTGGGAATCCAATAGGAGGGTATGAAACCCTAGAGTTAAAGTGTGACCAGTTCGAGTTTGACCTATTAGGTCATACTTTTGAGTGCAGTTTGCATGTGTTTGATTTTGTGGGGTTTGGGATCATCCTACGTATTGATTGGTTAAGTGAGTACGATGCTAAGATATTTTTCCAGGGTAGGAAAATATCCCTTAGTCACTTAGATTGTAGTGATCGGATTGTTTTCACCGTAAGAGGTTCTAGCATTGCATTGTTTGCTTTGTTGGGTGCATTGGATTCAGATGATGAGTTGAATCGAGTTTTCATGGTTAGAGAATTCACAGATGTGTTTGAGCCTATAGTTGGATTTCCTTCGAAACGAGCCATTGAGTTTCAGATAGATTTGGTTCCAGAAGCAGAACCAGTGAGTAGAGCGCCAAGCAGGATAACCCCTTTAGAGACGAGGGAGTTGAAGGTGCAGTTTGTGGACTTGGTTGGCAAGAGTTTTGTCAGGCCAAGCAGTTCACCGTAGGCTGCAGCTACAGTGTTTGCTAAGAAGCCGGACGGATCGTTAAGGCTATGTATAGATTATCGTAAGTTGAATGAGAGGACGAGAAATAATCAATATCCATTGTCCAGGATTGATGATTTGTTCATCCAGCTAAGTGGAGCAAAGGTATTTTCTCAGTTGGATTTGGCAACGGGCCATCAGCTCAGGGTAGCAAGGGATATTATACCTTTGACAGTATTCCGAACCAGATATGGATCGTACGAATATTTAGTTATGCCATTCGGACTAACGAATCTCCAGCTTTCTTTGTGGATTCGATGAACCGAATTTTCCGAGAGCACTTAGATAGGTTCATGCTGGTTTTCATAGATGATATATTGATTTACTCTAAGAATGAAAGAGAGTATGAATTTCATCTTAAAGTAGTGGTTGAGACGCTGAGGCCATCAGCTGAAAGCAAAGTTTTCAAACTGTCACTTCTGGAAGAAGGAGGTGAACTTTCTTAATCATGTCGTCTCATAGGAAGGGTTATCAGTACATCCAACTAAGATCTAGGTAGTGAATAGTTGGAAGAGACATGAGATAGTAACCGAGATTAAGAGTTTTCTTTGGTTGGCTGGTTATTATCAGAGATTCATTAAGGATTTCTCGCGGATAGAAGCACCAATGACCAGGCTGACGAGGAAGGATGTGAAGTTCGTGTAGATCGATAAGTGTGAAGAAGCATTCCAGAGTTTGAAACACTTATTGACTCATGCACCAGTGTTGATAGTTCCAAAGGGGAATCATGACTTGGTAGTTTATACTGATGCATGTGGAACTGGATTAGGAACTCTGTTGATGCAGAGAGGTAAAGTGATTGCATATGCTTTTAGACAGCATAGAACGCATGAGGTTAGATTTGTAATGCATGATTTAGAGTTAGCTGCTGTGATTTTTTCTTTGAAGGTGTGGAGACATTACCTTTTAGGAGAAATGTTTGAGCTATTTATAGATCATAAGTCATTGAAGTATTTGTTCTCTCGAAAGAAGCTGAAAATGAGACCGTAGAGATGGTTAGAGTTTATAGGCGCTTATGATTTTGGGATTGAGTACACACCAGGGAAAGGCAACCACGTTGCGGATGCACTTAGCAGAAAGCATCAGAATACAGTGTTAGCAATGATGGCTGAGTGGAAAGATTTAGAAGCATTAGCAGTTGTAGAGTGCAATGGAGATCCGAGACAAGGTCTAGTGGTGATACAGTTGTATTGTCTTGTTTGAAAGTTCGACCGGTTATGATCGAACAAATTGCTTCTAAGTAGATAGAGTATCCTGTTTTAGCTGAACGGATCAGTAAGCTAAAGGAAGGAACCAAGGGCGATGACTTGAAAGATTTCAGTCTTGACCAGAATGGGTGGTTGAGAAAGAAAAGAAGACTATGTGTTGCGAGTGTAGAAAACATAAGAAAGGAAGTCTTAGATGAATGTCATCGTTCAAGGTTCACTATACATCCCCAAGGTAACAAGATGTATTAGAATATGAAGAGAAGCTTCTTCTAGAAAGAAATGAAGCAGGATATTGGTTTGTGTGTAAGGCAGTGCTTGAATTGCCAGCAGGCAACCGAACACCAAATACCGAGTGGTTTGCTTCAGCAGTTAGACATTCTAATGTTGAAGTGGGATTCTATTTCTATGGACTTCATAGATGTAACAATCCAATATTTTTTTTGAAATTAATTTTATTTGAATTTATTTCACTTTGAAAATGTTTTAGAAGTCATTTTACTTAAAATTTTGTTTTAAAATATTTTTAAAAGTGAAGTAGGAATTTTTCTAGAGTCAATGGTAATTTATTTGGAATTTTCATGTCCTGTCTGCTATTTTTAAACAATTTCTTCAATTCTTTTGCTATTTTCTCCATATTTAATTATTTATTTCACTTTTAAATGTTTTAAAAAAATCATTTTATTTCAAATTTTGTTTTATAATATTTTTAAAATGAAGTAAACAACTTTCCAAAGTCAATGGTGATTTATTTGTAATTTCTGGACACTATTTTGGATTTTTATGCAATTTCTTTTATTCTTTTTATATTTTCTTTAAAATTAATTATTTATTTTCATAAATTTTTACCTGGTTTCGGTTTATAAAAGTAATTTTCTGATTTTAATTTGGTTTTTTTTTGAATTAGAGAAATGAAATATGAAAGGTTTTTAAAAGCTTTGAAACTTAAGCCTTTTTAATTTCCAAACTCTTCATTTTCTTTAACTCCTCATTTATTTTCTTTAGCCATGTAATATTCTTTGGAAAAGCCATGTATTCCATTTACTTTTCACGAGAAAAACATTCTCATCTCATTTCATTCACGGCCTGAGAGAATTTGGTAATGGCTTCACTTCCTTTTTCTACTTTTTTCCCTTACTTTTCTATGAATTTTGCCTTGTTTTCTCATGCTATTTGATAGGCCTCTCCTCCATAGCCACGGATACCACCTCCTACACTTCTTCCCTGCCATCACCACTGCCTGTATTCCAGGCCATGACCATAGCCGAGCCCTCCATGGTGACCAAACCCCTCAAAAATGCAACCAAAGGCCAAAAAACATGTTATTTGACCACTACTTGCTCATCCACTTCAACCACCACCCTAACCACCACCATAGGCCGCCACCATTCCTATGAACTGACCACCACACACCCATTTCCGCCACTGACCAGTCATGGTGCACCCAGGCGGAGCCATAACCCCAAGGTCAATCCTTTGTTTTGACAAAAAGTTACACTATTTGCCTTTAAACTCTTCACCTTCATGCTTTATAACCTCCACTACATTTTGACCTTAGGCCGTGCATTCCTAGGCTTGTACCCAAGCCAAAAATTGTTCAAACTAGAGCCAAACACATCCCTAGGCCGTGCCAAATAGTAGAGAAGGCAAGGTAAAAGACTGTGTATTCATATCTCCTTTTATGTCAAAGTTGTTTAAATTGAATGTTGTATTTAATTTTAAATTTATTTGGTTTTGTTTTTGGTTGTAACACAAGATCTATAGTTTGGATTTCACTCTCCACTCAAGTCCGTAGTCTTGTCAGTTTGATTTTGATTCCATGTGTTATTGGTTTTGCAATCTCCAGCATTTAGACGTGAGTAAAGCTCACACGACATTTATACTTATGCAGTTGTGAAACAACAACAATTGAATGTGTAGAAAAATATATGATGCTATAACTGCCTGTGAATATTTATATATATGTTATTAAACCTGTTAAATTACATATGATCTCACCTATTACATGTCATATCACCTGTTACTGTTGTATATTGTAAACTGTTCATTTATATCTGTTTATCACACTGCAAGTTCCCTGTAGATTAGGTTCACTATGGGTTGAAATGATACATACCCGAACGGACTTTAGAATAAGGAAAAATCGTTATGGGCTGAAACGATAGGCCTGAACGGTTTTTAATTATTTATTTTTGACTTGGGACTGCGGGTTTGAAATGATAGAGCATGGATTTTTTTATTTGTAAACTGCGGATTGAAATGATATATATCCGTATCACTTGACCTAGGTTAGAAAACTATATACAGGCCCATGGTTATTTTTATAAATTTTCTGGAATTTTTAAATAATTTTAAAAGCGTATATATATGAAAATTTGATTTAAATTGGATTTTCTTAATATTAAATATAGAAATTTGGAATTTTCTATAAGTTAAAATGTTGGAAAAATGAATAGTTACATTGAATTTTGAAATATAACTTAAGTGGAAAAATTTGGAATTTTAGTTAAATAAATTAAGTTACATAAATGAAAATGGAAAATTTATTTTATTTGAAAATGGGAAACATTTAAATGTTAAGTTGTTTATTTAAAAATGTGAAGAATTGGAAATTTTACACTTGAATTTATTAAAGGAATTTGTTGAAATTTGATTTAATTATAAGGAATTTATTTTGATAAAACAATATATTTAATGATATGTTAATGAACATTTTTAATGTTAAATTATGATTTTTAAAATGTTTAAAATGAAATTTATTATTTGCTGGAAATACACTAAAATCTGAAAATCACTTTTAATAGCATTCAGAAATGCTATGGTTTCTGAATTGAACAAAAATTGAGTAAAAGGAGCTATTACAGCATTTCTGAAATACTGTAGTTGATGTAATTAAACTTATAAGCTAAAATTGAACTCAGGTCTATTATAGCATTTCTGTAAAATACTGTAGTGGTCTGCAGTCTTTGTTGAAAATCAAATAAAACCTTTGATTTAAAATCTGAGCTGCCGCACCATTTCTGAAAATGCCGTCTTTGCTGTTTTAAACTAAAATTTAACTAAAACTGAGTTTTAACAACAGTTTTTAAGTGCCGTCTTTGCTGAAACAAAATGTTTTCAAGTATAACTTATAACAGTTTTTTCTAAATGCTGTGAAAGGCTGAAATTTTAATAATTATGGGTTTTGACTTAGTAAACGAACTCCGAATGACTTGAAACTTTGAATATTGAATACTTGACTTGAAAGAATAATAACTTCACTTTTAAATGATTAAATAAATGAAATAAATTGGAAAATGAATCATTTTAAAGGATGATTTGAATTGAAATAAATGAATGTTATCTTTGAACTTTAAAAAGGGTATTAAGTTTGATATTTGAATTTGAACTTAAATAATGATTTAAAAGAGAAGTTCAGAAAGGATATGATATTTTGAAATATCGAAATGATTTGGAAATGATTTAAACTTTATTTGATAAAGAATTGGGTTTGGAAATGATATTTTATTTTGAAGTATAAAGTATTTTTTTTTTAAAAGTTATAACTACGGGTTATAATAACGATTGGTTGGCAAAGAGACCGGGATCGGATATGGACATACTCGATACTGAAAACCACTTTGACAATTGTATACGCGGTGGAGATTCCAGAATGAAGTAGGATGGAGGCAACGTTCTTGTGGTATGTTACGTGGACCCATCTCCCGTGAATTGGCATAAGGTGGCTAAAACAGGAGCGGTCTCGGGCAAGTTGAGGTCGCATCTTGTAGCGGACGCATTTCTTCGATACCATTCTATTACTTGTGATTGTTTGGTGGCCACCCTCCGATTTTGGGAATGTGTTCCGCGGTTGGCGTATGTGGCTGCTGCATTACCACCAGCCCGAGTGTCGTAATTGGTATATCTACCCTGGCATTGCCTTGTATGCCGTGTCACCTACCATATCGAGTCTTTACTACGAGTTTCTATTTGTGTCGTACCCATGTAGTATCTTCTCGTAGTCTCCCGATCAGGAGATATGCAGGTACTGTATAGACTACTGGCATTATTTGTGTTAAGGTGAAAAATGTAAAGCCTTAACACTATTTAAAAGTATGTTCATTTTACTGTTAGACATTATTATAATAGCGCAATAAACTATATAGTAAATAGTTTAACAGATACTTAGAGGATGTGCGGTACCAAGCATCTTCTAAGTTGTTTGTACCTTTACTACAGTTCACTTGAGTTGGTTTACGTTGGATAAGTATATATGTCATGACTCGAGTGTTTGTGTTTTATTTATGCTCGGGTCAGCCTGAGTTTATTCACAGATTTTGATTTCCACTCTCTGGAGGTCTGGAATCGCTGGAGATTTATCAGCCTATCTAGTTATCTATATTTCAGTTCAGTTGTTCTGTTGTCAGCTTTGTATTAGTCGACTTCTTTGTATTTGGGATTTGATGTCGTATTTACTTTCAGACAGATATTATGTATTTGGTTTTGAGACTTTGTGATAGTAGCTTCATGAACTACTATGGTATTTAATTTCCGCTGCGAGATATTCTGATGTTTTGTGTCTGTGATTCTGTCATTTGATTTTCATTTGCTCCGAATTTTTATTACAATCTGTTATTTTGTACTATCAAGTCCTACATGTGTGGATTATTGTCGATTTGAATAGTAGAAAATTACGTGTCGTTACAGTTGGTATCAGAGCTTTGGTTTTTAGGCAAACCTTAGCCTACGGAGCAAAAAAAACTCATTAGAGATAGGGTAAAAATATCCTAGAATGAGTAAAATCGACTTCAGAATCATTTCTTTGTGGGAGAACGTATTTTCAAAGTATAAAATGATTTTAAAATGATTTTCAAAAGATTATTTTGACATAAAATTTTTCTTTTTTTAAAAGCCATTTTTCTAAACTCCTTTCCTTTCGTATCTACCTTGTTAGAAATTTCTGTAATTAGGATGTTCATCCAAGTGAATTTATCTTGTCTTGTCTTGTCTTATCTTTATCTTACCTCTACCTTTGTCCTAATGTTCATTCTTGAATTTTCAGGATGAATCGTAGAAATGCTAGAGGTCTGGGTCGTGGTGCTGCCCCAGTTCCAGCCCCAGCTCCTGTTTGTTTCACCGTTCTTTGCAAAGAATTTACTCAGCTTGGAGGAACCAAGTTCACTGGTTCTGAGTCTATCATTGAGGCCCAGCTATAGCTGAGGAGTTTCGAGAGGATATTTACCAGTCTTGAGATTACTGATGCCCAGAAGCGTCAGTTAGTCGCATGGCAGTTGCAGGAGGCTGCCCAAGATTGGTGGGAGTCGGTTACGGCTAACACCATTGAGGCTGATCTTACTTAGGAACAATTCAGGTATCTTCTTGTGTTTCTTTGGATTCTGTTTTCTATTTTTTCGTACCTTGTCTAAGCTTATCTATCATTCTTCTCAGAGAGGCTTTCATTGCTAAGTGGATGCCCGAAGCCGGGAAATCCCAGCTTTATAGGGAGTTCATGGATCTCAAGCAGAGAAGCATTTCTTTTTCAGAGTACGAGAGGAAGTTTAACGAACTTTCTAAGTTTGGACATGGTCTGATAGACACTCCTCTGAAGAAGAACGAGAAGTTTATTGCTGGTCCTCGTCCCGAGTAGCATAGTCGTCTCATTTCTCATGTTCAGGGCACTTTTACCCAGCTTATTGATATAGCTCTTCGTTATGAGAACCCTACTTCTAAGGGTCCTGCTTCAGTTGGTGCTCCTTCATCTCAGACTTCTTCTGCAAATTCTAAGAAGAGAAGGCTTAGTTTCCAGCAGCAGAAGAAGAATTGGCTCAAGAATCCGGGTTTGGGATCTTCATCATCTGCTCCATCTCTGAGGCAGCCAGTTGACCTTTCTTCCATCACCTGCTTCAAATGTGATCAGAGGGGACACTATGCGAACAATTGTCCTACTAGTGTTGGTGCTACCATTCCTCCACCTGCTCAGTCAGCTAGGCGTGATCTTTGTCACATCTATCTACAGCCTGGCCATTTTAGGAAGGATTGCCCTACCCAGCAGAAGGGTAAGCCTTCTGGTATATTTGCTGTCACCTCTGCCTCTTCCCCGGCACCTAATCCTCCATCTCCTAGTGATGACCAAGGTACTCTCCAAGGTTCTTTTTCTTTATTTTAGCATCCTCTTCATGTTCTATTTGATACTAGTGCATCCCACAGTTTTACATCTGTTGATTTGTGTGATAAGTTTGAGCATCTACTTTCTCCTAAGTATGTTTCTGAATCCTTATCTGTTTCAAAACCAATTGGGGGTCCTACAAACCTTAATAGGATTTGTAAACAAGTGAAGCTTCTTTATTCTGATCATTTCTTTAGTGGCGAATTTTATGTTTTGGGCTTCGATGCTTTTGATTTGTTGCTTGGTGGTGATTGGCTTAGTAGGCATGATGCTCATATCTCTTGTAAAGCCCGGTCTGTTTATCTTGAGGATGATCTAGGTAATTCTTTTGTTATTCAGTGTCGCATGCCTCAGGATTTTGCAGGCAGTTTTATTTATTCTCTGGATTCTTCTTCTAGTGATCTTCATTCGACCCTTGTGGTCAAACTCTTTCCAGATGTTTTTGGTGAAGTCAATGCTTTTCCTTCTAAGCGGGAGATAGATTTCCATATTGATCTTATTCCTGGAGCTCGACCTGTTGTTCTTCCTCCTAGATGAATGGCACCTCGCGAGAAGGTTGAGTTAGCAAAGCAAATTGAGGACTTGTTCTCCAAAGGTCTGATCAGACCTAGCTATTCAGAATGGGGAGCAGCAGTGGTTTTCGTCACCAAGTCGGATTGTTCTTTGAGGATGTGTGTTGACTATAGGGAGCTGAACAAGCTCACTATGAAAAACAGATATCCAATGCCTCGCATCAATGATATGTATGACCAACTTTGTGGTGCTACTTGTTTCTCGCAGCTTGATCTTGCCATAGGTTTTCACCAGCTCAGAGTTGCTGAGGAAAGCATTCCCAAGACCGCTTTCCGGACTGAGAATAGGTTCTTTGAATGGTTAGTCATGCCTTTTGGTTTGACTAATGCTCATGCTTTCTTTGTGGATCTTATGAATCGTGTTTTTCGTGCCGTGCTTAATAAATTTGTTTTAGTCTTTGTTGATGATATTTTGGTCTTCTCTAAATCCGAGAAAGAGCATGAGTCACATTTGAAGTATGTTATAGAGACTCTCAGAAATCATCAGTTGAAGGCTAAATTTTCTAAATGCCATTTCTAGAAGGATAAAGTCTGATTCCTTAGGCACATTGTTTCTAGTAATGGAGTCTCTGTTGATCCAGTCAAGATCGCTGCGATCAATGTAAGTCTTTCCTTCTTTCTCTTTTCCTTTATCATTTAATTATTCTATCCCTTCTGTGGTTTTTATTTTCCCTATTTCTGTTACAGGATTGGGAAACTCCTTCTGAGATTCGTAGTTTTTTAGGCCTTGCCGGTTACTTTTGGAGATTAATTAAGAATTTTGCTCGGATTGCTGCACCTCTCACCGCTTTGACTCGTAAGAATGCAAAGTTTATCTGGGATAAGAAGTGTGAAGCTGCATTCGCTGAGTTAAAGAGCAAGCTAACTTCCGCACCAGTTCTTACCATTTCGAACGGAAATGAGGGATTGACGGTATATACTGATGCTTGTCGTGAGGGACTGGGTGATGTTCTCATGCAGGATGGTAAGGTCATAGCCTATGCCAGCCGTCATTTGAAAATCCATGAAGCTAATTATGCTGCCCATGATTTAGAGTTGCTTGCTGTTGTCTTTGCTTTGAAGCTTTGGAGGCATCATCTGCTTGGAACCAAGTTTGAGCTTTTCATCGATCATCAGTCTCTGAGATATATCTTCACCCAGAAGGATTTGAATTAGTGGCAAGTTCGTTGGCTTGAGTTTTTGGCTTCTTACGACTCGATATTATCTATATTCCCGGTAAAGCTAATGTTGTGGCCGATGCTCTGAGTCGAAAGAAGGCTTTGTTGTGTCAGCTTGTTATTTCTTCTCCTCTTTTGGATCATATCAAGGCTAGGCAAGATGAGGATAGGATGCTTAGGCTTATTAAGGAGAGTGTTCGGAGAAGGGTTGGTGGTAGTAGTGGTAGTAGTGGAGCTCAGATTGATGATAGTGGTATTTTGAGGATTAATGGCAGGATTTGTGTCCGGATGTAGATGGGTTGAGGCAGGAGTTTCTTTGGAAGAATCATCGATCTAGACTTTCTATTCATCCTGGTTTATCGAAGATGTATCAGGATATGAAGAGGCTTTATTGGTGGAGAGGGATGAAGCGGGATGTCTCTATCTTTGTTAGTCGGTGTGTGACTGGTCAGCAAGTCAAGGTTGATCATCAGAAGACCCCTGGTTTGTTGTAGCCCCTAGATATTCCCAACTGGAAGTGGGAACAGGTTTCCATGGATTTCATTGATGGATTGCCGAGGTCTAGGAAAGGCAATGGGAGTATCTGGGTTATTGTGGATAGGCTGACCAAATCTGCTCATTTTATTCCTGTCAAGTCTACCCGTTCTGCTTCTAGCTTGTCTGAGATCTACATGAGGGAGATTGTTCGTCTCCATGGTGTTCCTCTTAGTATTGTTTGTGATCGTGATCCTATCTTTACCAGCCATTTCTGGAAAGCTTTTCAGGAATCTTTGGGCACCCATCTAAATCTGAGCACTGCTTACCATTCACAGACCGACGGTCAAAAGGAAAGAGTGAATCAGATACTCGAATATCTTCTTCGTGCTTGTGTGCTTGATTATGGTGGATCTTGGGAAGACCATTTGCAACTTGTCGAGTTCACCTACAATTATAGTTATCAGGTATAATCTTATCTTCTGTTTTAAGCTTATCTTAATCTTTTATCTATCACTTTCTATCTTTGAATTCAGGCCAGTATCAAGACGTCTCCATTTTCTCTTTGTATGGACGACCTTGTCGATCCCCATCTTGCTGGATTGAGTCCGGTAATCGTCCGGTTCTTGGTCCTGATATGATTTTGGAAGATTCTGAGAGAGTTGAGGAGATTAAGAGAAGGCTGAGGGTTGCTCAGGATAGGCAGAAGAAGTATGCTGATAGGCGTAGGCGGAAGCTTGAGTTTGCCGTTGGTGATCTGGTTTTCCTTAGGGCCTCTCCGTTAAGGAATGTTCTTCGCTTTGGTCGTAGAGGGAAGCTTTCTCCTAGGTTCATTGGTCCTTTCCGTATTGTGGATAGAGTTGGTTCCTTGGCTTATTGTTTGGAGTTACCTGAGAAGCTTTCTGGAGTGCATGATGTATTCCACGTCTCACATCTTCGCCGTTATCTCCATGACCCATCTTTGTTTGTTCAACCGTCTGCTCTTGACAGCTTGGATATTGAGCCTAATCTAACTGTCGAGAGGAAGACGCTTTGTATTGTCGACAGAGGAATGAAGCAACTAAGAAGGAAATCTGTTAGTCTGGTCAAAGTACAGTGGAGTACTGATGATAGTGATTATACTTAGGAGATGGAGGAGAGCACTTGTGCTTCGAATCTGGAATTGTTTATTCCAGATACTATTTTGTTTTTCTAACTTGTTTTTCTTATTTCCTTGTTTATGTTCTTTTCGAGGACGAAAAGGTTTGAGTGGGGGAGAGTGTAACAACCCAATATTTTTTTGACATTAATTTTATTTGAATTTATTTCACTTTGAAAATGCTTTAGAAGTCATTTTACTTAAAATTTTGTTTTAAAATATTTTTAAAAGTGAAGTAGGAATTTTTCTAGAGTCAATGGTAATTTATTTGGAATTTTCATGTCATGTCTGTTATTTTTAAACAATTTCTTCAATTCTTTTGCTATTTTCTCTGAATTTAATTATTTATTTCACTTTTAAATGTTTAAAAAAAATCATTTTATTTCAAATTTTGTTTTAGAATATTTTTAAAATGAAGTAAACAACTTTCCAAAGTCAATGGTGATTTATTTGTAATTTCTGGACACTGTTTTGGATTTTTAAGCAATTTCTTTTATTCTTTTTATATTTTCTTTAAAATTAATTATTTATTTTCATAAATTTTTACTTGGTTTCGGTTCATAAAAGTAAATTTTTGATTTTAATTTGTTTTTTTTTTGAATTAGAGAAATGAAATATGAAAGGTTTTTAAAAGCTTTGAAACTTAAGCCTTTTTAATTTCCGAACTCTTCATTTTCTTTAGCCATGTAATATTCTTTGGTAAAGCCGTGTATTCCATTTACTTTTCACGAGAAAAACATTCTCATCTCATTTCATTCACGGCCTGAGAGAATTTGGTAATGGCTTCACTTCCTTTTTCTACCTTTTTCCTTACTTTTCTATGAATTTTGCCTTGTTTTCTCATGCTATTTGCTAGGCCTCTACTCAATAGCCACGGCCACCACCTCCTACACTTCTTCCCCGCCATCACCACCACCCGTACTCCAGGCCATGACCATAGCCGATCCCTCCATGGTGACCAAACCACTCAAAAATACAACCAAAGGCCTAAAAACATGTTATTTGACCACTACTTGCTCATCCACTTCAACCACCACCCTAACCACCACCATAGGCCGCCAGCACTCCTCTGACCTGACCACCACACGCCCATTTCCGCCACTGACCAGTCATGGTGCACCCAGGCCGAGCCATAACCCTAAGGTCGAGCCTTTGTTTTGACAAAAAAATACACTATTTGCCTTTAAACTCTTCACCTTCATGCTTTGTAACCTCCACTACATTTTGACCTTAGGCCGTGCATTCTGTGATATCCCGGAAATTTAGGCAATACTTATTTAATAATTTCATTAATAATTATTTTAAAATGTGAAATATTGATTTAATAATCTAATTCAAACAAAAATTATCCTTTGAAAACTAATAATTATTTAGTTTGAAAAATGTTATTCTTTTCAAAATTTATAATAATGATAATAATTTAATTTGGGAATTTTATTCTTTTCAAAAGTTAAAAATATATAAATGAAAAAATTTCCTTTCTATGCTAATTTAAAGGATATTTTATTTACAATGTATATATGTGTATATATTGTAAATAGGGAATTTGATTTAAATTTAAATTTAAATTTAGTAAGAATATTTTCAAATTTATAATATATATATGTGTGTGTATAACTTGTGAATTGGAAAATTTGATTAAAATTAGTATAGAAATTTTTTAAAAGTTTGTTTAAAAATCTATCTTATATCTTCAAAGTAATTAAAGTAAAATATTTATCTTGTTTAAAAATATAATAGTTTAAATTGTATTTTTATAATAAAAATTTGTTTTGTTTTCTTTTTAAAAATTGTTTTCTTTTGAAATAGACTTAGTTTATTTACATTAGAGTATAATATTTTAGTTTGAAATTTTGAAATAAGATTTAATTCAATATTCTTTTCTTTTTAAAATTTTCTCTCTTGAAAATTTAGCTTTTAAAATATTATTTTAAAAATATTCAAATAAACATTAAGAGATGTGTAATTTTATAAAGGAAATTTATATGTAAACATTTAAAGGCTAAATGGAAATAAAACATTTAAAAACATGTTAAATTAAATAAGAAATTGTTTTAAAAGAATTTTTAAACATTCATAAATTAAGAAATTTATTTTTATATTAAAATGAACATGTGTTAGACATTTAACTCATAAGAAGACATTTGTAATTACTCTACCTCATAATGTAACAAGTGGCAATGGTTTTATTTATTTTTAAAAAAACATTTTATTCAAAATATATTAAGTAGAAACTTAGCAATTCACTTTAGAATCAAACATTATCTTCAAATGAGAAACTGGAATCAAATTTTAGAAGAAAAAATTCAAAACCAAATACAATATAAAATCTACAAACAAATTCAATTTGCAAATCTGAAATCTATATGAAGATCAACTCTAAGCAAAAGAAGAATTGGAGTCATCTGCATGCATTTAAGGCTAGGATCATCTTCATCAAAATGCAGTTTTTTAAAATCAACTTCAAACAGCAAGTAATTAGTAATCAAAATTGAAAGTAAACCCCAGATTCAACTACCAATCAACAGTTCAGCAGGAAATTCAAATTAGTTCAAGGAAAATGAATTTGCATCACAGTTTGTCCTCTACTTCTTCAATAAATTGGTGAGTAAACTTCTATTTTTAAAGACAGTTCTTTCTTTTTTAAAATCAATGCTAAAGCAAGTACTAGAACTCAAGTTCAAATGCAAACTGTTTTTTTTTAAAATCAAATAGCTACGAATAAAACTGCTCTGCCTTCATTTTTTTTAAAGTGAATTACTTCACAATTTAAAAGGAGCTTAATCTATCTGTTGCATGTGGATTGATAGAATTGAGCATGTTTGTATGACTGTATTGTGATGATATTCTGTGTGTATATATACAAATACACATATGTGTGTTGCCAGGTATCAGTATACCTATTCTGTTTTTTTTAAAAGAAGGATTTTTAATAGAAATCCATTTCCACTTGGTTTGATCTCTGTTAGAAATTGATATGTAAACAAAAAGTGTTTGTTTAGTATGGATTTAGGTTTATAAATTATAATTAAGTTAAATCAAAAATCTGTTGTCTCTGTAAACAGTAAGATCAGTTATTGTTTCAAATAAGAAAAACTTCCTAAATTATTAAAACAGGTTTATAACTTGAATGCATGTATGAAATCATGATTTTTAAAACAAAAATCACATTTTTGGTGTTAACTATTGTGTGAGCATTACTGGGTTGAACATAATAGGAGTTTTGGGGTTTATCTGATCATCTAGTGGTTTCGGAATGGTGTAGTTCTTCCTGGAGGTGGAGAAATGATTGGTGAGTGGGGGAAAATTGTCAGGTGGATGGTCAGAGGTTGGTGGCGACGGTGGTTGTTCATCTCAGTTTCTAAACCTAGTTTTTGGGTGGTCGAAGTTTCGTTGCTTCACGTGTTCTCTGGTGCACCGAGTGTTGCAAGGCTTTGGGGATTGGAAGAAGTGATGTAGATGAAGGGATTGCCAGAGTCGCAGTGATTCAGATGGTCGGAAATGGGTTGTAGCGGTGTTGAGAGGTTTGGGATTTTGATGCAGTGATGTTCTAGGTTGCATTGGATTACTCGTTTTTAATTTCGAGCTGCTATGGGGATTTCTGGTGGTCGTGATCATGTTTGGGGATGGTCGGCGGTGTGGTGAAGGGGGTTATGGTGGCTGGAGGTTGCCAGAGCGCCGGTGCATATGCATCATGCATATTTTAAGTTCTGATGAACTTTGGGTTGGTGCAGGAGGGTAGAACTCGAGTTTTACTCCGGTAATTCGAGAATCTGTCTCGAAGTAGTTAGGGTATTAACTCGAAGTAATTGTGAGAGTTCTCGGGTATTGTTTGGTTCCAGGTTGTTAAACCTGACAGAATTCTGTTTTTTAAAGCAGGATTTAAACAGAGTTTTTAAATGCAAAGTTTAAATTTGAATTCAAAGGAACTTTTGAATCCTAAGTTTTTAAAATGAGAATTTTTAAATTGAAATCAAGTTTTAAATCAAGTCTAAAATATGGTTTCAAGTTTACTATGAATCCAAATTTGAATTTAAAATAGTTTTGTAAATTTTAAATGTTGAACATGTTTAAATGTTTTAAAGTAGATTTTAAAAATGAATTTGTTTTCAAATAAAAGTTTAAACTTGATAAAATTCTGTATAAAGGTTTTCTTTAAATATTTGAATAAAAATTATGAAGTGTTTAACTTAAATTTGAAAAGTTAAATAATCAATTTATTTTAAGCTTGATTTCTTTAATAAAATTAAGTAATTTAGTTTTAAACTTTTCTTATATAAATAACTTATATAAGTAATGATTGTTCTTTTACTTTAAGGTTTATAAATTTATTTAAATTTGGATAAATGCTTAAATGGTTAAACATTTTGAATCTTAATTCAAAATGGAATTTGAATTTAAATTGAGAAGTGTGATATTTTAAATACACTTGAATGTTAATGAAGTCATTAATAAAGTAAATGAATTATTTTAGAAATAATTAAGATAATAAAAAGAATTTAATTTATAAGAGAATTAAGGAATAATTTATTTGATTTATGATTTAGACTAATTTATAATTAGGGATGATTAATAATGATTAATCTAAGATAAATTTATTAAGAAAGTAATTAAAGAAAATGTTGTTAATTAATAAAAATAATTATCTTAGGATTATTAAGTAATTAATTAATGTGATTAATTTTGATAATTAATTAGATTAATTAATTGAAGATAATCAATTGTAATTGGTTACGCATAATTACTTGATAAAAGTAATTAAGGGATTAATTACTTATTGTAATTAATTATGATAATGTGATTAGTTTAAGTTAATTAATTTAGTTTAATTAATTTAAGATAATCATTTGATGATTTAATAAGAGTAATTACGTAATGTAATTAATGGAGCATGATTACTTAGGGAAGTAATAAATGATAATTACTGGAATGTAATTAGTGAAAGATGATTTATAATGAAGTAATTTGGGTAATTACTTTTGTAATTAATCAAGGAATTAATTAATGAAGATGATTAATTATGGGATAATTAATTTGTTATGAGTAATTAAGGGTAGTTAATTACTGGACTGATATTAATCAAGGGTGATTAATAATTGTATTTTAAATTTTAGATTAATTACTAAATGTAATTAATTTTAAATAAAATAATTAATTTAAATATAAAGTAGAGATCATTAGTTAATATAACCAACGATGTAATTAAGAATTGTTTAATTAAGGAATAATTAATAATTAAGTGATTAATTAATATAATTAATTAGGGATAAATGTAATTAATTATAGTTAATTAATGAATGAAGTAATTAAATGTTAATTACTAATGATTAAGGTTAATTAATTTGTGAAATTAATTAAAGACTAATTACTTATTGTAATTAGAATGATTAATCAAAGGTGTTTAATCAAGATGAATATATAGAGAAGGATTAATTAACTAGATTAATTAATGGATATATAAGCAGGATTTATAGATGTGGTAATTAATTTATTTTATTTTAAATTAATTAGAGATAGAAGTAATTAATTTAATTCATTTTAAATTAATTATAGATGAGGGTTAATTAATCATTGCTTATGGATGATATTGATTTTTCATTGGATGGTTGTGATCTCAGAAATGAGATGACTAATATCTTTATGATATAGATGCTTAGTTAAAGTATGATAATATGGATTTTCTGTTTGTGATGATTATCTGTTTGTGATGGTAATACGGATTATCTGTTTATGCTGAAATGTGGTTATCTATTATGATATGTGAATTATCTATCTGTGTGTATATAGATAATGATGAATTGAATTAATTGTTCAAATTAAAATCACTTGGACATTAAGATGGCGTTTGGATTTCGATGAGACCGGGATCGGGTTTCCAAATTTGGAATTCCGAAAACCACATCGATCCAAATTAAACGTTAGGTCGTGTCAAATGAAGAGTGAAGACTCGAGGTGTAAGGACTATTCGTGTTAATACTCTGAGGGTGATTCCAATACGAGTTTAACGGGGGTAGTACTTTCAGGTTCGAGATGAAGATGAAGAGTGCAAGGGCTATTGTCGTTGACTTTGAGGGTGATTCCAAAACGAGTGTAGCGAGATAGTGCCTTTGGTTTCGTTCGAACCCGGAACGAACTTGTATGGATTGAATGCTTTCAGAACATTGTTAGGTGGACGATGAGCATTCTAAGATTGATGTGTCCTATAAAGGTAATCGTAGCCTCAAGCCTCTTCAACCGAGAATGGCTAAAACAGGGGAGGTGCAGCAAGGCTAAGTGGGTCATGCCCAAGTAGGACAAGATTTACCCTTGTGTAGGGGTCCCTTTTTATTTCGGCCGTGTGGGCAGTTGGCGACGACCATCTACGGGGTTGTCTTGTTTGAGACTGTCCAGTAAGGGATGGTTCCAGCTTTATGTTGTAGGGGATTGGGAGTGATCCTCGGTACGGTGATCTAGGCCACGTACTATGACGGACGGTACCCCGGTAGCCCTGCCATTGATGGAATCCAAAATCCAATAAGTGCCTACACGGTTTTGATTCCGCCCAACTACGTTGGAACGTGAGATGTAAGCATTCCAGCTATTTCTGTATTTTATTTTGAAAACCTTAGACACTATTATAACATCATTGGATTTCCTATCAAATGTTTTGGTTAGCGTAAGGTAAAAACTTTTCCATGTTTATGTGTGGGAAGTCTTACGTGATGCCTTTTATTTTCAAAGGATTTTCTAAAGTTTAGCAATTTTAAACCCATGTACTCGCATCAGACCCATGTCTGACCCGAGTGTTTATTTTCTATTTTATTAAACTCTTGGGTACTCATATTATGTGTGAGTAGTCAAGTGATTCAGGATTGCTTTGACGAATTCTGGAGGAGAAATGGAGCATGAGGCTTCAGCGTGTAGATATATATCGTGGTTCCGCTGTGTTTGAGTTGTATCGGTTTTCTATGATGTACTTGAATTGTAATAACTAGACAGGTGTTTATAACTGTCTAGTTTGTGTTATATTAGCTGTATAACTCTGATGTATATGATACTATGTAATGTTTTGTGTGATATAATATAATTTATTCTTTCCGCTGTGAGTTTCTGATGTTGTTTGTTTGTTTCTTTCCTATCTTTTCTCTTTCTATTTCTTTCTTTCTTCTTAATGATGCGTCTTTCTATGGAATGAAAGGCGGGTCGTTACATTGTGGTATTATAGCGCTAGGTTGAGCGAATACCTAGGCTCTGGAGTGGTGTCTATCTTGAGAGAGCGTATTTGTAATTTTGAATATATATATATATATGTATATATTTATTTATTTCTACCTATTAGATTGGGTTACCTGTTCGGGTTTTCCAATATAAGTTCTAGAGGTAGATAGGGTAGTGGTGTGTGTAACACAACTATCAATGGTTGGAGTCAGAGTGTTTGAGGCTGGAAGTGAATCTGCTAGGGCAGTATTGGGCATCTTGAGTAGTTTTGCAGTTTGGTGTGAAGGATTTCACCGATCTTTGAAGGAAATCTTTTCAAGGTTCGGAGTTTATCTTTGGAATGTAAGCTTGTTTGCACTCGTGCAAATGGATTTTCTTGGGTTTGGATCATTCGAAAGTGTTGAAGCTCTGATGGTATCTTGGCAACTTTAGGAAGGAGTTCTGTCTATATTTGACTTTGAGACTCAGTTTGGCAGAGTGTTTTTGCTTGGTTTAAGATCGAGTTTCCTGAGAGATATCTGTCTATTTTGAAGACTCTATTGTGGAAGTGGCTGGTGTAGCTTTGTGATTCGATGAGCTTTTGGATAAGAAAGTCTTTGGCAGCAGTATTAGCTTAGAGGTGTTGTGTGAGCTATCAGGATAGTATCTTGGCTTAGCTGTATCTTAGAGGTGGAGTCCGGAAGCAGTAGAGTGGCATGTTTCTTCGTTGGTTCAGGAGTCTTTGTGATTCTTTTGTCAGTAGGTCGGGCAGATGGTGAAGTTTGTCCATTTCTTCTGGAAGCTCAGCTGGGTGTGATGTTTGTGGTTGAAGGTGGACCACTAGTTTCTTCTTTTGGTTAGAAGGCTTAAGCTGTTCTGATTGGTGAAGAGAGAACGGTTTCTAGGAATCTGAACTGAGTAGAATCGCAAAAGTGACTTGCGATGGTTCGGAAGTTCATTGAGTAATCTTTGTTTGGATTGAAGCATCTCTAGAGGATGTTAGAATTATCGAGTTGGTTTGGTATTTTCCGGATATCTTTGAAGGAATTAAGGTTTGCATCCGCATCGAGAGATTGAGTTCTGTATCGACTTGGTTCTTGAAGCTTTACCTGTGGTTCAACCTAGTAGGAGGGCTCTTTGAGAGAGAGGTCTGTTTAAGCTGGCAGGATTGATCGGATCAAGTTTTCTGATAGAATTTTTGCTGTGGTGTTGTGACCGAATCAGATAGGTCACTGAGATTTTATGGAATTTGATGAACAATATTTCCGAAAATGGGTTGATCAAGTCTATACTTTTGTTTTATCAACCGCATTCTCAAATCAGAGTTGTGCAGCGGAAGCATAGTGGCAGCTATTCCAGAATAGAAGCAACACCCGATTCATTGGGAATTTGAGTTTTGTCTTGGATCAGAGGATTTCTACAAGAAATTCATTTTGGATCTGGAGGCTTGATTGTCTTATGCATCTGTTCTGTTTTTCGAATAAGAGTAGTATGTTGGAAGTCTTCTGATATTTGTGTAGTGGAGTTTGTGTGGTGGTTTTTGATGGATATTGGAAGAACCATTTTGTTGAGTAGGATCTGGAGATCGTTTATTCTTTGTCCAGATTTGTTTCGTGAAGCATCTGCGAAGATTTGATTGATCTAGAAGGTTGAAGGCAACCCAGGATCGATATGACAGATTTGTGGATAAGAGTATTGGATCCATCTGTTTTCTCTTAAGGGTTAAGTGTTTGGTCTACAGAATTGAATTTCCAGTTCGTTCGGATGTTTGGAATTCGTTATGTTTTTCATGTATCTCTGAGGGAGTACGTGTATGGTCTATCACTAGTTTTAGAACCAGCAGTTCTGGGAGATTTGGAAGTTGATCAGGACTTGTCTGTGGTCCAGTATCCTGTTTAGATTTGTAGATCTAGATACATATGAGCTCTAGATCTGAGTGGTGTGGCCAGTTTAGATTCTGTAGAGCGAGTATTCCGGTGTTTGTACCTGGGAAACTCTAGGAGGTTCTGTCCTGAATTTTGTCTGGATAATTAGAATTGTTTGTTTGAATTGGTTGCTATGGTTGCTAGTATTTGGTTGATAGCATATGCTTGCTATTTTAAAAATTAAAATCTGTATGAGATTATTAAATTATCTTTGCTTTTAAATCTCGGGGACGAAATTCTTTTAAGGGGGGAGGAATGTGATGTCCCGGAAATTTGGGCAATACTTATTTAATAATTTCATTCATAATTATTGTAAAATGTGAAATATTGATTTAATAATCTAATTAAAACAGAAATTATCTTTTGAAAACTAATAATTATTTAGTTTGAC
Organism: Allium cepa; assembly: GCA_030765085.1. Classification (NCBI taxonomy): domain Eukaryota; kingdom Viridiplantae; phylum Streptophyta; class Magnoliopsida; order Asparagales; family Amaryllidaceae; genus Allium; species Allium cepa. The sequence continues at coordinate 116,959,650 of CM060931.1, forward strand.
AAATGTTATTCTTTTCAAAATTTATAATAATGATAGTAATTTAATTTGGGAATTTTATTCTTTTCAAAAGTTAAAAATATTTAAATGATAAAATTTCATTTCTAAGCTAATTTAAAGGATACTTTATTTACAATGTATATATATGTATACATTGTAAATAGGGAATTCGATTTTAATTTAAATTTAATAAGAATATTTTCAAATTTATAATATATATATATATATATATATATATATATATATATATGTGTGTGTGTATAACTTGTGAATTGGAAAATTTGATTAAAATTAGTATAGAAACTTTTTAAAAGTTTGTTTAAAAATCTATCTTATATCTTCAAAGTAGTTAAAGTAAAATATTTATTTTGTTTAAAAATATAATAGTTTAAATTGTATTTTTATAATAAAAATTTATTTTTTTTTCTTTTTAAAATTTGTTTTCTTTTGAAATAGACTTAGTTTATTTACATTAGAGTATAATATTTTAGTTTGAAATTTTGAAATAATATTTAATTCAATATTCTTTTCTTTTTAAAATTTTCTCTCTTGAAAATTTAGCTTTAAAAATATTATTTTAAAAATATTCAAATAAGCATTAAGAGACGTGTAATTTTATAAAGGAAATTTATATGTAAACATTTAAAGGCTAAATGGAAATAAAACATTTAAAAACATGTTAAATTAAATAAGAAATTGTTTTAGAAGAATTTTTAAACATTCATAAATTAAGAAATTTATTTTTATATTAAAATGAACATGTGTTAGACATTTAACTCATAAGTAGACACTTGTAATTACTCTACCTCATAATGTAACAAGTGGCGATGGTTTTGTTATTTTGTAAAAAAACATTTTATTGAAAATATATTAAGTAGAAATTTAGCAATTCACTTTAGAATCAAACATTATCTTCAAATGAGAAACTGAAATCAGATTTTAGAAAAAAAAATCAAAACCAAATACAATATAAAATATGCAAACAAATTCAATTTGCAAATCTGAAATCTATATGAGGATCAACTCTAAGCAAAAGAAGAATTGGAGTCAGCTGCATGCATTTAAGGCTAGGATCGTCTTCATCAAAATGCAGTTTTAAAATCAACTTCAAACAGCAAGTAATTCAGTAATCAAAATTGGAAGTAAACCCTAGATTCAACTAGCAATCAATAGTTCAACAGGAAATTCAAATCAGTTCCAAGAAAATGAATTTGCATCACAGTTTGTCCTCTGCTTCTTCAATAAATTGGTGAGTAAACTTCTATTTTTAAAGACAGTTCTTTCTTTTTTAAAATCAATGCTAAAGCAAGTACTAGAACTCAAGTTCAAATGCAAACTGTTTTTTTTTAAATTAAACAGCTATGAATAAAACTGCTCTGCCTTCATTTTTTTTAAAGTGAATTACTTCACAATTTAAAAGGAGCTTAATCTATCTGTTGCATGTGGATTGATAGAATTGAGCATGTTTGTATGACTGTATTGTGATGATATTCTGTGTGTATATATATAAATACACATATGTGTGTTGCCAGGTATCAGTATACCTATTCTGTTTTTTTTAAAAGAAGGATTTTTAATAGAAATCCATTTCCACTTGGTTTGATCTCTGTTAGAAATTGATATGTAAACAAAAAGTGTTTGTTTAGTATGGATTTAGGTTTATAAATTATAATTAAGTTAAATCAAAAATCTGTTGTCTCTGTAAACAATAAGATCAGTTATTGTTTCAAATAAGAAAAACTTCCTAAATTATTAAAACAGGTTTATAACTTGAATGCATGTATGAAATCATGATTTTTAAAACAAAAATCACATTTTTTGTGTTAACTATTGTGTGAGCATTACTGGGTTGAACATAATAGGAGTTTTGGGGTTTATCTGATTATCTAGTGGTTTTGGAATGGTGTAGTTCTTCCTGGAGGTGGAGAAATGATTGGTGAGTGGGGGAAAATTGTCAGGTGGATGGTCAGAGGTTGGTGGCGACGGTGGTTGTTCATCTCAGTTTCTAAACCTAGTTTTTGGGTGGTCGAAGTTTTGTTGCTTCACGTGTTCTCTGGTGCACCGAGTGTTGCAAGGCTTTGGGGATTGGAAGAAGGGATGTAGCTGAAGGGATTGTAGGAGTCGCGGTGATTCAGATGGTCGGAAATGGGTTGTCGCGGTGTTGAGAGGTTTGGGATTTTGATGCAGTGATGTTCTAGGTTGCATTGGATTACTCGATTTTAATTTCGAGCTGCTGTGGGGATTTCTGGTGGTCGTGATCATGTTTGGGGATGGTCGACGACGTGGTGAAGGGGGTTATGGTGGCTGGAGGTTGCCAGAGAGCCGGTGCATATGCATCGTGCATATTTTAAGTTCTGATGAACTTTGGGTTTGTGCAGGAGGGTAGAACTCGAGTTTTACTCGGGTAATTCGAGAATCTGTCTCGAAGTAGTTAGGGTATTAACTCGAAGTAATTGTGAAAGGTCTCGGGTATTGTTTGGTTCCAGGTTGTTAAACCTGACAACATTCTGTTTTTAAAAATTTGAATGGAATTCAAATTTTAAAGCAGGATTTATACAGAGTTTTTAAATGCAAAGTTTAAATTTGAATTCAAAGGAACTTTTGAATCCTAAGTTTTTAAAATGAGAATTTTTAAATTTAAATCAAGTCTAAAATATGGTTTCAAATTTACTATGAATCCAGATTTGAATTTAAAACAGTTTTGTAAATTTTAAATGTTGAACAAGTTTAAATGTTTTAAAGTAGATTTTAAAAATGAGTTTGTTTTCAAATAAAAGTTTAAACTTGATAAAATTATGTATAAAGGTTTTCTTTAAATATTTGAATAAAAAGTATGAAGTGTTTAACTTAAATTTGAAAAGTTAAATAATCAATTTATTTTTAAGCTTGATTTCTTTAATAAAATTAAGTAATTTAATTTTAAACTTTTCTTATATAAATATCTTATATATGTAATGATTGTTCTTTTATTTTAAGGTTTATAAATTTATTTAAATTTGGATAAATGTTTAAATGGTTAAACATTTTAAATCTTAATTCAAAATGGAATTTGAATTTAAATTGAGAAGTGTAATATTTTAAATACACTTGAATGTTAATGAAGTCATTAATAAAGTAAATGAATTATTTAAAAATAATTAAGATAATAAGAAGAATTTAATTTATAAGAGAATTAAGGAATAATTTATTTGATTTATGATTTAGACTAATTTATAATTAGGGATGATTAATAATGATTAATCTAAGATAAATTTATTAAGAAAGTAATTAAAGAAAATGTTGTTAATTAATAAAAATAATTATCTAAGGATTATTAAGTAATTAATTAATGTGATTATTTTGATAATTAATTAGATTAATTAATTGAAGATAATCAATTGTAATTGGCTAAGCATAATTACTTGATAAAAGTAATTAAGGGATTAATTACTTATTGTAATTGATTATGATAATGTGATTAGTTTGAGTTAATTAATTTAGTTTAATTAATTTAAGATAATCATTTGATGATTTAATAAGAGTAATTACGTAATGTAATTAATGGAGCATGATTACTTAGGGAAGTTATAAATGATAATTACTGGAATGTAATTAGTGAAAGATGATTTATAATTAAGTAATTTGGGTAATTACTTTTGTAATTAATCAAGGGATTAATTAATGAAGATGATTAATTATGGGATAATTAATTTTTTATGAGTAATTAAGGGTAGTTAATTACTGGATTGATATTAATCAAGGGTGATTAATAATTGTATTTTAAATTTTAGATTAATTACTAAATGTAATTAACTTTAAATAAAATAATTAATTTAAATACAAAGTAGAGATCATTAATTAATATAACTAACGATGTAATTAAGAATTGTTTAATTAAGGAATAATTAATAATTAAGTGATTAATTAATATAATTAATTAGGGATAAATGTAATTAATTATAGTTAATTAATAAATGAAGTAATCAAATGTTAATTACTAATGATTAAGGTTAATTAATTTGTGAAATTAATTAAAGACTAATTACTTATTGTAATTAGAATGATTAATCAAAGGTGTTTAATCAAGATGAATATTTAGAGAAGGATTAATTAACTAGATTAATTAATGGATATATAAGCAGGATTTATAGATGTGGTAATAATTTAATTTATTTTAAATTAATTAGAGATAGAAGTAATTAATTTAATTCATTTTAAATTAATTATAGATGAGGGTTAATAAATCATTGCTTCTGGATGATATTGATTTTTCATTGGATGGTTGTGATCTCAGAAATGAGACGAGTAATATCATTATGATATGGATGCTTAGTTAAAGTACGATAATATGGATTATCTGTTTGTGATGGTAATACGGATTATCTGTTTATGGTGAAATGTGGTTGTCTATTGTGATATGTGAATTATCTATCTGTGTGTATATAGATAATGATGAATTGAATTAATTGTTCAAATTAAAATCACTTGGACATTAAGATGGCGTTTGGATTTCGATGTGACCGGGATCGGGTTTCCAAATTTGGAATTCCGAAAACCACATCGATCCAAATTAAACGTTAGGTCGTGAATATTAAGTGAAGAGTGAAGACTCGAGGTGTAAGGACTATTCGTGTTAATACTCTGAGGGTGATTCCAATACGAGTTTAACGGGGGTAGTACTTTCAGGTTCGAGATGAAGATTCAGAGTGCAAGGGCTATTGTCGTTAACTCTGAGGGTGATTCCAAAACGAGTGTAGCGAGATAGTGCTTTCGGTTTCGTTCAAACCCGAAATGAACTTGTATGGATTGAATGCTTTAAGAACATCGTCAGGTGGACGATGAGCATTCTAAGATTGATGTGTCCTATAAAGGTAATCGTAGCCTCGAGCCTCATCAACCAGGAATGGCTAAAACAGGGGAGGTGCAGCAAGGCTAAGTGGGTCATGCCCAAGTAGGACGATATTTACCCCTGTTTAGAGGTCCCTTTTTATTTCGGCTGTGTGGGCAGTTGGTGACGGCCATCTGCGGGGTTGTCTTGTTCGGGATTGTCCAGTAAGGGATGGTTCCGGCTTTGTGTTGCAGGGGATTGGGAGTGATCCCCGGTACGGTGATCTAGGCCACGTACTGTGACGGGCGGTACCCCGATAGACCTGCCATTGATGGAATCCAAAATTCAATAAGTGGCTGTACGGTTTTGATTGTGCCCAACTATGCTGGAACGTGAGATGTAAGCATTCCAGCTATTTCTGTATTTTATTTTGAAAACCCTAGACACTATTATAATATCACTGGATTTCCTATCAAATGTTTTAGTTAGCGTAAGGTAAAAACTTTTCCATGTTTATGCGTGGGAAGTCTTACGTGATACCTTTTCTTTTCAATGGATTTTCTAAAGTTTAGCAATTTTAAACCCGTTTACTCACACCAGACCCATGTCTGACCCGAGTGTTTATTTTCTGTTTTATTAAACTCTTGGGTACTCATATTATGTATGAGTAGTCGAGTGATTCAGGATTGCTTTGACGAATTCTGGAGGAGAAATGGAGTAGGAGGCTTCAGCGTGTAGATATATATCATGGTTCCGCAGTGTTTGAGTTGTATCTGTTTTCTCTGATGTACTTGAATTGTAATAACTAGACAGGTGTTTATAACTGTCTAGTTTGTGTTATATTAGCTGTATAACGCTGATGTATATGATACTATGTAATGTTTTATGTGATAAAATATAATTTATTCGTTCCGCTGTGAGTTTCTGATGTTGTTTGTTTCTTTCTTTCCTATCTTTTCTCCTTTTTATCCCTTTCTTTCTTCTTAATGATCCGTCTTTCTATGGAATGAAAGGCGGGTCGTTACACATTCCTAGGCTTGTACCCGAGCCAAAACTTGTTCAAACCAGAGCCAAACACATCCCTAGGCCGTGCCAAATAGTAGAGAAGGCAAGGCAAAAGACTGTGTATTCATATCTCCTTTTATTTCAAAGTTGTTTAAATTGAATGTTGTATTGAATTTTAAATTTATTTGGTTTTGTTTTGGGTTGTAACACAAGATCTATAGCTTGGATTTCGCTCTCCACTAAGTCCGTAGTCTTGTCAGTTTGCTTTTGATTCCATGTGTTATTGGTTTTGCAATCTCCAGCATTTAGAGGTGAGTAAAGCTCACACGACATTTATACTTATATAGTTGTGAAACAACAACTAAATGTGTAGAAAAATATATGATGCTATAACTGCCTGTGAATATTTATATATATGTTGTTAAACCTGTTAAATTACATATCATCTCACCTGTTACATGTCATATCACCTGTTACCGTTGTATATTGTAAACTGTTCATTTATATCTGTTTATCACACTGCAAGTTCCATGTAGATTAGGTTCACTATAGGTTGAAATGATACATATATGGGCTGAAATGATAGGCCTGAAGGTTTTTAATTATTTATTTTTGACTTGGGACCGCGGGTTTGAAATGATAGAACCCGGATTTTTTATTTGTAGACTGCGGATTGAAATGATATATCCGTATCACTTGACCTAGGTTAGAAAACTATATACAGGCCCGTGGTTATTTTTATAAATTTTCTAGAATTTTTAAGTAATTTTAAAAGCGTATATATATGAAAATTTGATTTAAATTGGATTTCTTAATATTAAATGTAGAAATTTTGAATTTTCTATAAGTTAAAATGTTGGAAAAATGAATAGTTACATTGAATTTTGAAATATAACTTAAGTGGAAAAATTTGGAATTTTAGTTAAATAAATTAAGTTATATAAATGAAAATGGAAATTTAATTGTATTTGAAAATGGAAAAAATTTAAGTGTTAAGTTGTTTATTTAAAAATGTGAAGAATTGAAAATTTTACATTTGAATTTACTAAAGGAATTTGTTGAAATTTGATTTAATTATAAGGAATTATTTTGATAAAACAATATGTTTAATGATATGTTAATGAACATTTTTAATGTTAAATTATGATTTTTAAAATGTTTAAAAAGTTTAAAATGAAGTTTATTATTTGCTGGAAATGCACTAAAATCTGAAAATCATTTTTAATAGCATTCAGAAATGCTATGGTTTCTGAATTGAACAAAAATTGAGTAACAAGAGCTATTATAGTATTTCTGAAATGCTGTAGTTATTGTAGTTGAACTTATAAGCTAAAATTGAACTCAGGTCTATTATAGCATTTCTGTAAAATGTTGTAGTGGTCTGCAGTCTTTGCTGAAAATCAAATAAAACCTTTGATTTGAAATCTGAGCTGCCGCAGCATTTCTGGAAATGCTGTCTTTGCTGTTTTAAACTAAAATTTAACTAAAACTGAGTTTTAACAGCGGTTTTTAAGTGCTGTCTTTGCTGAATCAAAATGTTTTCAAGTATAACTTATAACAGTTTTTTTTCTAAATGCCGTGAAAGGCTGAAGTTTTAATAATTATGGGTTTTGACTTAGTAAACGAACTCCGAATGACTTGAAACTTTGAAATTTGAATACTTGACTTGAAAGAATAATAACTTCACTTTTAAATGATTTGAATGAATGAAATAAATTGGAAAATGAATCATTTTAAAGAATGATTTGAATTGAAATAAATGAATGTTATCTTTGAAATTTAAAAAGGGTATTAAGTTTGATATTTGAATTTGAACTTAAATAATGATTTAAAAGAGAAGTTCTGAAAGGATATGATATTTTGAAATATCGAAATGATTTGGAAATGATTTAATCTTTATTTGATAAAGAATTGGGTTTGGAAATGATATTTTATTTTGAAGTATAAAGTTTTTTTTTTAAAAGTTATAACTACGGGTTATAAGAACGATTGGTTGGCAAAGAGACCGGGATCAGATGTGGACATACTCTCTGTCGATACCGAAAACCACTTTGACAACTGTAGTGGAGATTCTAGAATCAAGTAGGATGGAGGCGACGTTCTTGTGGTATGTTACGTGGACCCAACTCCCGTGAGTTCGCATAAGGTGGCTAAAACAGGAGCGGTCTCGGGCCAGTTGAGGTCGCACCTCGTAGCGGACGTATTTCTTCGATACCATTCTATTACTTGTGATTGTTTGGTGGCCACCCTCCGATCTTGGGAATGTGTTCCACGGTGAGCGTATGTGGCTGCTGCGTTACCACCTGCACGAGTGTCGTAATTGGTATATCTACCTTGGCATTGTCTTGTGTGTCGTGTCATCTACCATATCGAGCCTTTACTACGAGTTTCTATTTGTGTCGTACCTATGCAGTATCTTCTCGTAGTCTCCCGATCAGGAGGTATGCAGGTATTGTATAGACTACTGGCATTATTTTTGTTAAGGTGGAAAATGTAAAGCCTTAACGCTATTTAAAAGTATGTTTATTTTACTGTTAGACATTATTATAATAGCGCAATATACTATATAGTAAATAGTTTAACAGATCCTTAGAGGATGGGCGGTCCCAAGCATCTTCTAAGTTATTTGTACCTTTACTACAGTTCACGTGAGTTGGTTTACATTGGATAAGTATATATGTCCTGACTCGAGTGTTTGTGTTTTATTTACGCTCGGGTCAACCTGAGTTTATTTACAGATTTGGATTTCCACTCTTTGGAGGTCTGGAATCGCTGGAGATTTATCAGCCTATCTAGTTTCTATATTTCAGTTCTGTTGTTCTGTTGTCAGCTTTGTATTAGTGGACTTCTTTGTATTTGGGATTTGATGTCGTATTTACTTTCAGACAGATATTATGTATTTGGTTTTGAGACTTTGTGATAGTAGCTTCATGAACTACTATGGTATTTAATTTCCACTGCGAGATATTCTGATGTTCTGTGTCTGTGATTCTGTGATTTGATTTTCATTTGCTCTGAATTTTTATTACAATCTGTTATTTTGTACTATTCAAGTCCGACATGTGTGGATTATTATCGATTTGTATTGTGGAAAATAATGGGTCGTTATAATAGACGGGTTACCAAGGTCGAACATGGGAAATGAAAGTATATGGGTTATAGTGGATATGATGACCAAGAGTGCCCATTTCATTCTAGTTAAGCCAACCAGGCGACACCTGTTTTAGCAAGGTCGTTCATGAATAGTGGGATTAGAGTGCATGGAGTTCCTAGCAGCATAGTTAATGATAGATTCCTTATTCACTATCAAGCTTTGGAAGAGTCTACAGGAAGTTTTGAAAACCAAGCTTATGATGAGTACCGCTTACCATCCGGAGACAAATGGGAAAACAGAAAGAGATAACAAGATTTTGGAAGATCTTTTGAGAGCTTGTGTTTTGGACTTTGGGTGATCATGGGAGGACCATCTACATCTAGTCGAGTTTTCGTATAACAACAATTATCAAACTAGTAGTGGGAAGAAACCATTTGAAGCTTTTTATGGAAGGCCATGCAAATCTCCTGTTTGTTGGTTGGAAACCGGAGATAGGTTGATTCTTGGTCCAAATTTGGTTAGAAAAGCTGCAGATAAGATTGAGGTCATTCGAGATAGGATGAAGAAGGCTCGGTCTAGGCAGAAAAAATTTGGTAGATAAGAGATGGATGTTGAATATGCTAGTATATGATTTTTGTTTGATGATAATAAACACACACACACACACACACACACACACATATATATATATATATATATTCATTTAAATGTATTTGTTAATGCACTATTTTATTTTTCACATAAATAAATAATTATTTGCTGAATAAAATAAATAACACATAATTTAAATTCAAATGGATATTTTATTCAAACAAATATTTTATTACAATTTTGAATAGTATAAATTTGAGTTCTCACTATATATATCTACAATCTTTGATTACATCAAAAATTTTACAATACAATTTCGATTACATCATAATTTTTACTTTACATTGTCCGCCTCACTACGTATCACCCATTCACTCGTATTTTATCTTCGACTCTGCTCCAGCCTGAATCTAGCATTTGAGTTATCTGAAAATTAAACACTGACACGGTAAAATTGAGAATGAAATATCTTTGTGGTGTAAAAAATAAATATGTTTTTGAAAATATTATTTGCCTCAGTTATTTAGGTTGTTCGTCATCATTTAGTTTTGAATTCATCAAACACGAACAACCTGTGACATGCACAGTGTACCACTGTACATGCCACAAGGCCGTGCACACCGATATACGATTGACAAAACAGCAGGGATGGGTGAGCATAAGGTCAAACCCAACCAAAAGCCAGGTTCAAATCAAGTGCAATACAAATAAATAAAGTCACGACACGAGCACATGGTCAAACCTGAGGCAAAGCTAGGCTCAACTTAGGAGAAACACCAAAACATAACCGACTTATCAAGTACCAGTTCTCATGAAACAATGAATCAAATTGCACATCTACAAATCTTTAGAATGCATGAACTAGACCAAAATGCACATGACTTCAAGAAACACAAAAACAGAGGCGTGGATACAAAATGAGACCAGACTCCACAAACACACACATATATACGTATATAAATGTATGTATGCAATTGGAGATGACATAACAACTAAAATCAAGTGCACATATAAAGCGGTGCACCAAACAGTTCGACTGCTCAGGCTAATGGCATGGTACAAAGGCCAGAAAATCAAATTGTACAACCCAGACTGGTCAGAGAAACCGTAATGCAACTCATCACAAATATGCAAAGCACCAATGGAGCAAGTCATATACAACTAGACTCCATAAACACAACCATACAATGCACCAGACCAAACTAATGATCAACACATGTACACATGATTCAAGCATGCAAATACAAGGCAGCTTTTCAAATCAATAATCATAAGAGCAAAGAATGGACGAAACTACAACAAGCTTGAACAGTTAATGTATACACATGTGGTCAGAGAACACAACATATTTAACAAGTGCAAGTATAAAATGTACAAAATTAGTGCAGTAAAAACCAGATCGAAAGAAAACAATGAATACACCAAATGCAACTGTAACAACCTGCATATTTAATGATTATATATTTAAGTGTTTTATTTAAATATAGCGTCGTTAGTCGGATTTAGGTCCGAAATGTTACTTTTTGCAAACGACCGAATTGGGACTCGAAACTACTTCCATCGAGTTCAAAATGGCGTTTGCGATCTTTTTGAGTATAAGCTTTGATATGTTTGGAGTAAGTAGGATTTTGCTACTTTTTCTATTTGGGTTTTGGGTTTGGGTTCAGCCCATTAGCTTAACTTAATACCCTAACTCTGCCCCTCTCTTCTCCATTCACTCATTTTCATTTCTTAAACTCTAGCTCAACTGAAAATGGGGGAAAGGAAGAAGAATTAGAAACTCTAAGCCCTAATTTCCTCTTGCAAACTCAAATTCTTGCTCAATAATCCAAGAGAAGCTATTGGTAAGCCTCCTCTTCATCTTCTCCAACTCTTTCTTCCTTCAATTTCAGATAGTTTTCTAAACCTAACTTAGGAAATACTTGTTTTGGTCTTAGATTGAAGCTTGTAGAGTTGAAGTGGAGAGTGGTTGGTCTTTTCTTTGCATTTGAGCTTCCCATCTTTGTTTTGAGTTAAAAAATGTGAGTTTTTGGGACTCACATCTAAGCTATTGCTTTTGATGTGGTTGGGTATGGATTCCTAACCTCTATTCATGTTCATTGCTTTTGATTTGGATTGACTTGTTCCGATATGTTTTGGCCACTTTGGCCTAGGCAAATTGTTGCCCAGACCAGGTGACCAGACGTCTGGTAGCCAAGCTCAGACGTCTGGTTTAGAACTGTAGCGAAAAATAAGCATACGGCAGAAAGATGGAAAAGTCAGAAACCAATCCCAGACGTCTGATTTTTAAGTTTAGACGTCTGAATGGTTTCAGATGTCTGGTTTGCCGAACCAGACGTCCGGTTGGTTTTTCTGGATTCCAGAGGCCAAAACTAGACATCTGAATTGACCCCTCAAACGTCTGGAATCACCCTATTTTGCCTATTTTTGGTTGAATTTCCATTGTTTATCGACTTTAGTCGATCCAACTTGTTGTTATCATTTATTGTTGACTTTGATGAGTTCTTTTTTTTAGATTTTATACACGGGTTTTGTAAGTGAGTTTTGAAATGTCTTTCAAGTAAATAGGTTTGGAATATTAATATATATATTATTTCAAGTATGAAATTATAAAAGCGATATATAAAGTGATTTCAAATTGTATTGAAACTTGTTTCTCCAATTTATAATTTCTATTTAAAACACACACAATCTCGCACTTCGAGCGAAGTGGAAAGGAGATTAAATGGTTAGGTAAAACACGGACCATGAATCTGCGCATTTAACTTTCCGATTAATTCCCGACCTATTCGATTGATCGTTTTGACCTTTGGGTCTGGTTTACCGATGAGATGAGGTAAACTTTGTACTGCTTTGAGTGTGAAATTGACTAACAGATAGTAAATCGTTTAGCGCAAACGGGTGGTTATGGGACTCACGTTAACGCTTTTCGGGTTCCTTTTCGAGAGTTGTGACACATTCTGCCAGTTAGTGGTGTCCAGTACTGGGACTCCGGACCTTCACCACTATGGTTTGTTGCCTTTGGGATAGTGTCTTCGGACTGTCTCCTTCAGGTTTGTTGCCTTTGGGTATGTTGCCTTCGGGTTTGTACCTTTGGGTTTGTGCCTTCGGGTTTGTTGCCCTATAGTATCGCTTTTGGAGTGGGTCATACGTCACCGCTCGAGTGCTATTGGGTTTGGAGCCTTCGGGCTCATGGATCCTTATTTATACAGTACTGAGCACATGAAATTTTCTGTTGCTTCATTGATATGTATATTCCTTAGGTATTGCCCTTCGATGTTGGTCTTTTTGAGCCACACGTTGTATAGCGGTTACCTTGTGGAACTTGTGTTACCTTCATTGGTATTTGTTATTTGCCTTTTTGGCTTGTTTTTGGATATTCATATCCTTTGTTTATTTGAGTTGCCGATGATATGAGGCTTGTCTTGCTATGATTCATCTTTTTTTAGATGATTGTGTTATCTCTTTTAGAGATATTTTTCATACTTTATGACCTTGCAGGTTTATTGTTGTTCAGTTTATCTAACTGATTTGTTTAGCTAGACTGACCCGTGTATTCTATACTCGGGTCAGACCGAGATGTTTCAGGTTAGGTACTTTTGGACTTAGCCTCTTTTGCTTCCGCATGGACTATTCAGCTAGCCCCTTTTTGTTATAGCTTTTGTGCAGTCCTTTTTGTTGTAACTCTGATATATGTATTCTTTTGGATTCGCCTGTATATTGTGGTTTGCTATACCACTTGACATGTATCATTTCATATACTCTGTTATGTATCTATATATGTGCATGTGATGATCTACTGTTCTGTGATGTATATTACATTTGAGTTGTTATATTCTGTTCTGATAGATTCTCCAGCCACCTATGGTTTTGTATTAAGTATTTATTGGATATGTCGATCCGCTTGATATGGCAATTGTCGATGTATTCAATAGATAGTTAAAGCAAGGCTATAGATGGTCGCTCCTAACCAGCTCTATTCTCTGCATTAGCAGATGGTATTACCCAGTAATACTCTTTGTTAATGTGGGTCTCGGAGTGGGGCATCACAACAACATGCTCCAGACGTCAACTTCAATTTTTACAAGTTGATATGCAAACAGCAACTCAAATGTATCAGACATGACTCAAGTGCAATCAGACTCAATGAAACAAAGGTGCAACACTGCATACATATATCTATACTATGCACATGAATCAAATGCACAAATCCAGACCAGACTAGAAGATGACGAGAACAGAATGCAATATCAAAGTGCAAATGGAATACAAAGCTACACTAATACCAAAGACTACAAGCACACAAAACTTCACAACATCTATGCAATAGTGCAGACAATCAGAGTAGTTCAAAATGCAAGCTAACATACACATATTTACATACATGTATGTATGTATACACATGATGCAATGCAACATCTGGTAGTAGTTTTGAACCAAGGTAGCAGAACAAAAATCATGTAGCAGTTTCAAATCAGGGTAGTGATTTTTCAAACTAAGTCAGATTTCAAATAACAAAGCCAAAGCCATGGTGACCAAGGTAATTGCAAGTGCAATGAAAAAGTCATAGCAGTAAAGACCGAAGCAAATTCAAATATATCAAGCAACACGTATGAAATGAATGAGTCAAGATTGATCACAAGCATTGACTCAAAATCATATGACCAAGCAAGAATTAAGAAGAATTCAAATCAAAATAAATACAAACGAAATGTGATATCCTGGAATTTCAATAAATTTAAAATGTGATAATCTCTTAATTTATTATTTAAAATTGGTAAAATTTGTTAATTTCAAACAAGAATAAATATAATGTGATGTTTTTAAATATAGAGATAAATAGATTTTTAAATGGAATAATAATTTACAAATTTAGTTTGTGTTATTTTATAAATTTGATTTTGAATAGACTTATTATTTTCAAATTTAGTAAGCGTGTTTATATATATATATGTCTCTGTGTGTGTGTGTGTGTGTGTGTGTGTGTGTGTTTTTAAGTTATTTTTTAATAAAATAATAATTTAAAAATTTAATAATGTGTTTGTTTAAAATTGATATTTATTTGAATTGATTTTAAATTGGATTTTAAATTGAATTTGAATTTAAATTTGGATTTAAATTTTGAATTTAAAAGATATATATCTTAAAAATATTTTGACATAAAATATGGATAAGGTTTTTATTTAAAAATAAGATTGTTCTATATTATTTTCTTTAAAGGAAATTTATTTATGTAAATTTAGAAAATATTTATTTAAGAATAAATAAATACAAAAGGTTTATATTAACATTTAAATATGGATTAAAAATATTATATATGATTTTATTGGTTTTTATTTTATTTTATTTTTAAAAGTTTTTTCATTTAAAATTAGAAAAACATTTATTAATTTAGAAATGTATTAATTAATTAGGAAATCCATCATAAAAGCTTTTAAAATCATTTTTAAATAACAAGAAAATGAATAAATACAAGTGTCACACATTTTATTTATATTTTCTTTAATTTTAAATAAACCATAAATTAGTTTATATAATCATTCATCTTCCCTTCCTTTTCTTTTTTAATCTCATTTCGAAAATCTGAAACTTTCTCAAACAAGAAAACAATGGCCAGACTTACAATCACTTCCTCAAATCATAACCTGAAAACATTTTCAAGTTTAAACCCTGTAATTCATTCCTCAAAAACAATTCAAACCCTAGAATTATTTTCTCAAGCCTGAACACATCTCCTCTAAAACAAAATCCACAAGATCAAATACCCTGTAATCATTTTTCTCGAAAGCCTGTAATTTTCAAACATGTCAAGCAATTTTTTTTCAAATTAGAGAAAACCAGAAACTCAAGCCTGTAACATCTTTATATGTAACCTGGAATCAGAGTTTTGATCATTCCTTTCTCAAGCTAAAACATCTCTGTCTTAAAGTATTCCAGTTTCAAAGTACTCTCTTCAGCAAATTCAGTTTTCAAAGATCAAAGCTTTTCAAGTTTCAAGTTTTCAGTTTCAAAGCTTCCCCGTTCTTTTAAGCTCTCTGCATTTTGTTTTAAAGGTGAGTAAACATCAACTTAAAAATCTTAAGTAATAACTAATCTGTTGCTTGTTAGATTTCTGAAATGATTAATGCTTGCATGTGTATATATATATATGTATTATCCGTGTATATGAATGTGTTGCATGTGTATATGTATCTGATTTAAAGTATGCATGACTATTGTTTTTGAATACCTTTGTTCTTAGTTCAGGCTTAAATTTTTGATCTAAATTCAAAATCTTCTCCTCTGATCTCTGTTAGGCCGTAGTATTCAAACAAATTTAGTTTGTTTAAACTTGAACTTGGATCTAAAAATAGTTTAAACATGTTTATATATATAGTATCTGGAAATCAAGATTTATAGTAAAAATATATAAGCATATTAAAATAAATTATTACAATTCTCTGATTCAAATATATAACTTGAATCGGCCTGGGTAGATATGATTTTTAAGATGAAAATTATGATTTTTAGATTAGAATTGAATGTGAATTTTGGGGATATCTGAAATTGGGTTTTTGAGCAAATTCTAATAGCCGCACGGTTTAGGGGGATCGGGATCTTGGGTGGAGGAAGAGGAAGGATCTGGTGGTACGACAAAAATGGATGGGTGTTGTTTGATGGTCGTGGCGACGGCGGCTGGTGGATTTGGGTTTTAAACCTAATTTGGTCGGCCTGGGAAAATGGAATCACTGCTACTTATCTGGTGCATCGAGTTCGATGGGACCGAGTGTAATGGCTTCATGGACGAACGGAGATGGAGTGGCCGAGGTTGCACGTCGTCTGATGGTCGGAGGCGTGAGTTCGAGGTGATTTTGACCATGCTGTTTGGTTCTAGTTTTCAATTGGACTATTCGTTTTCGGTCGATGAATTGTGTGAGTGTTTTGTGGGTTGGAATTGGTTGCTGCGGTAATGAGTGACGTGTTGGAGGGTTCGTCAGAAGTCGGAGATGATTCTCGCAGTGGTGCATGTATGCGGCGATGATTTCTTGTGTTAGGGAGATGGGTTCGTGGGCGACTCGAAGCATATCTCGGGTTTTTGAAATGAAGACTCGAGGATGGAATAGAGTATGTTTTGAGTGGACGTGAGTGTATTAGTTCTAGTTTTTTATTTAAACTGAAAACTAAAACTAAAATTTTGAAATTGGAAAAGAAGGAAAGAAACTCGGGTTAGACCCGAAGCAAAAGGATTTAGTAGTTTTAAAAAGATTTATAAACAAGGTTTTTTAAATTTAAAGATGAAATTGGTTTAAAACTTTCTTATATAAATTACTTTATATATAATAAATGTTTTCATTAACATTTTGTTAAGAAGTATTGAAATTTGTTAAATGTAAATTTTGTTGAGTAAAGGTTAAAGTTATATTTAAAATTTAAGCTTGAATTGAAATTTAAAAGGTTTTCATAAAGATAAGTTTTTGAATTTAAATTGAAATAGTTTTAAAACTATTACTTGTTAATGTTTAAAGCATTTAAAAGATGTTATGCTTCGTTAACCTTAATTTACCAAGTTAAACGAGTATTTTAAAAACTTAATTAATGATTTAATTAAGTAAGGTTAATTATTAAGATAAATGTTTTAATGATAATTAAGTCATTAGTACCATAATGTTTTATCTTAAAGATAATTAAAGTTTTAATGTCTTGAAATTAATTAAGTTAACGAAGGGAAATTAAGTATAAGTAATTAATTTAATTAATAATGATTAAGAACTAACTAAGGAATTAATTAAGGGTAATTAATCGATTTGATTTATTTAATTAATAATTAAGGGTTACAAGTTAATTAATTAGAGGTTAATTAATTTACAATTAAG
Organism: Allium cepa; assembly: GCA_030765085.1. Classification (NCBI taxonomy): domain Eukaryota; kingdom Viridiplantae; phylum Streptophyta; class Magnoliopsida; order Asparagales; family Amaryllidaceae; genus Allium; species Allium cepa. Next base: position 116,976,997 of record CM060931.1, read on the forward strand.
TATAATTAATTAGATAATTAGAGATTATTAATTAATGATCAAAAATTAATTAATTAAGTAACCATGGTTAATTAATTGGTAATTAAAAAAGGTTCTTAATTTGTAATTAAGTTTTATTAATTAATAATTAGGCTTTATTAATTAATAATTAAGAAACTATTAATCTATAATTAAAGTTAATTAAGGATTAATTAATATTTAGGGTTAATTAATTGTTATTAAGGATTAATTAATTTGTTATTAAGTTTTATTAATTGATAATTAAGGTTTATTAATTAATAATTATGGATTGATTAATCTGTAATTAAAGATTAATTTATTTATTTAAAGGGGTAATTAAGGGATGAATTACCCAATTGTAATTAATCAAATGAATATGATTAATTAATTGGTTGATTAATTATGGATAATCTTGATGATTGATTAAGTATGAATACTCAATGAGATTAAATAGTGTAATTACTTAGTGAAGTAATTAATGTATAATTACTGGAATGTAATTAATTAAAGGGCAACTATTTAATGGGAAGTAATTAAAGGATAATTACTTAGTAGATGTAATTAAGGGTTAATTACTTGGTGTAATTAATCAAAGGATTAATATAATTAATTAAGGAGTTAATTAATTAAGGTAAGTAATTAAAGGATGGTAATTACCGTTTACGATTAATTAAAGTTGATTAATGGAAGTAATTAATTAAGGATCATTAATTAATGTAATTAATGAGAGTAATTAAGGATTGATTAATTAAGATTAATTAATCAATAATAAGTGATTATAAGCTAATTTATTAATTGTAATTAATTAAGGATTAATGTAATTAATTATAGTTAATGAAGTAATTAAGGTTATTACTTAATGGTTTGTAGATAATTAATTTGTGTAATTAATTAAGGGTTAATGACTTAATGTAATTAAAGGTAATTAATCAAAGGTGATTAATTAAAATGATGATTAATTAATTGGTTTGTAATTAATTAATGGTTAAGTAAGCAAGATTTTAGTGATGGAAGTAATTAATTTAATTTATTTTAAATTAATTAGAGCTGAAGTAATTAATTTAATCCATTTTAAATTAATTATAGATGGGTGATTAATAAATCATTGCTTATGGATGGCTGATTGATATTGAATGCCTTGATTGTTGATATCTCTAAAGAGATATGTGTGATATGTGATATGAGATGATTTGGTTGAATGGTGATGATTTGAATTATCTATCTGTGTATATGTGAATTATCTATTTGTGTGAATATAGATAATGATTTGAATTGAATTGTTTTAACTTTGAAACAACTTGGACCTAAAAGATGGCGTTTTGGATTTCGATGTGACTGGGATCGGGTTTCTAGATTTGGATATCCGAAAACCACATCGATCCAAATTAACGATAGGTCGTGAATCTCAAGTGAAGATGAAGATTCAGAGTGCAAGGGTTATTGTAGTTAACTCTGAGGGTGATTCCAAAATGAGTGTAACGAGATAATGCCTTCGGTTTTGTTTGAACCCGAAACGAACTTGTATGGATTGAATGCTTTCAGAACATCGTCAGAAGGACGATGAGCATTCAAAGATAGATGTGTTCTATAAAGGTAATCGCAGCCTCAAGCCTCATCAACCAGGAATGGCTAGAACAGGGGAGGTGCAGCAAAGCTAAGTGGGTCATGCCCAAGTAGGACGAGATTTACCCCTGTCTAGATGTCCTTTTTTATTTCGGCTGTGTGGGCGGTTGCTAGCTACAACCGCGGGGTTGTCTTGTCCGGAACTGTTCCATAAGGAATAGTTCAGGCTTTGTGTTACAGGGGATTGGGAGTAATCCTTGATACGGTGATCTAGGCCCCGTACTGTGACCGGTGGTACCGCAGTATCCCTGCCATTGTATGGAATCCAATCTCCAATAAGTGCCGTACGTATTGATTGTGCCCAACTATGTTGGAACGTGAGATGTAAGCATTCCAGCTATTTTTGTATTTTACCTGAAAACCCTAGACCCTATTATGGTATCACTGGATTTTCTATCAAACGTTTTGGTTAGCGTAAGCTAAAAACTTACCCATGTTTATGTGTAGGGAGTCTTATGTGATACCTTTGTTTTCAAAGGTTTTTAAAGTTAAGCAACTTTAACCGTTTACTCACACCAGACCCATGTCTGACCCGAAGTTTATTCTTCTTTTCTTAAACTCTTGGGTACTCTAATTTTTACGAGTAGCCAAGGGATTCGAGTTAGCTTTGACAATTTCTGGAGGAGCAATGGAGAAGGAGGCTTCAGCGTTGTAGATATATAAAGTGGTTCCGCTGTGTCGATCTCTGTGTTGATATCTGTATTGTATATTGAGTCGTATAACTATACACGTGTTTATAACTGTCTAGTATGTGTTGTATACGCTGTGTAACTCTGATGTATATGATACTATGTAATATTTATGCGATTAATATAATTTATTCGTTCCGCTGTTGAGATTCTGATGTTGTTTCTTCCTTTCTTCTGTATCTTTCTCTTTTCTATCCCATTCTTTCTTAATAATGATGCGTATTTCTGTGGAGAGAAAGGTGGGTCGTCTCATTTGGTGTCATAGCATAAGTTGAGTCAATACCTAGGCTCTGGAGTGGTGTCTTTCTTGAGAGAGCGTACTTGTAATTTTTATATATAACTATATATATCTATTCTAACTATTTGTTGGATTACCTATTACGGTTTTCCAATGTGAGTTCTAAAGGTAGATGAGGTAGTGGTGTGTGTAACACGACTATCAATGGAAGAAGCCCGAGTGTTGAGGTTGAAACTGTAGACCCAACACCGTCTCGAGTAAGCTTTGTAGTATGGTGTAAGGATTTCACCAATCTCTGAAGGAAAGCTGTTAAGGTTCGGAGTCCATCATTGAAGTGTAAGTTAATCGTGCTCGTGTGAGCGGATTTCTAGAGTTTGGATCTGTCGGTTGAGCAGAAGCGAGCAATGGTATCTTGGCAACTTCAGGATGGAGTAGCTGCGTGGTAAGACGCAGTGACTATGGATGTTCCCAAAGATGTTTCTTTGGAGAAAGATTAAGGAAGTGTGACTGCATCAGTGCTGAGGCTGGGTTCTGTAGGGTGTTTGTGTTTGGGTTGAAGCCCGAGTCTCTTGAGGAGATGTCTGCCTATCTCAAGGTTCTATGTGGGATTGGTTGATCTGATTTTAAGGATCAAGGAGCTTTGGATAGAAGTCTTTTGGCATCTATGGCAGTGGTGCAGCTCGGAAGTGTTTTGTGTGCCAGCAGGAAGATCTTTTGGCTTTGAAGTCTCCTAGAGGTGGAGATCAGAAGCTGCAGAGTGGACCCGTTTCTTCAATGGATTGGTCGAGGATAAGCTGTTCTGATTTGTAAAGAGAGAACACTATCTGTAGATATTGGATTGGATAAGATCGCAAAAGTGACTTGCGATAGTTTGGTTGCTCTCTTGAGTTATAGAAGTTGTCAGAGATTTGTCTGCATTAGAGATTGAGTTCCATATCGACTTGGTTCAGCTGGGTAGAAGGATGTCTCCTAGAGAAAGGATTTGGTGAAGCAGCTCTGTATTTCTTGGAACTTCTCAGTTTTCTCTTTATGAATCTGTTGAACCATATTTCTGGGATGTGTTGTCTAATCTATGCTCATGTTCATCGAACGGCATTCTCATCTGTTCTGGATCAGAGTTGTGCAGCGAAAGCAAGGTGGTAACTATTCTAGAATGGAAGCAACTGAAAGTTGCAGTGCTTGGATTAGAGAGATTCTATAGGATTGTGAGTGCTCCTATTTTATCTTTTCCGGATAAGAGAAGTAAGTTTGAAGTCTTCTGATGATTATGGAATAGAGTTTGTGCTCTTGATTTCGGTAGATCTTGAGAGGATCTTTTTGTTGGATTGTTTTTGGTCCAGTTTGTTTCTAAAGGCATCAACGAAAGTTGAGTTAATCAGAAAGGATGTAGGCAACCCAGGATCATCAGAAGAGTTTTGTGGTTAAAAAATGGAGGAATATAGAATTCGATGTTGGAGACTTCGTTGTTATTTCTCCATTAAAAAGGGAATAAATAAGATTGGGTAAGACTGGTAAGTTAGCTCCGAATTATATTGGATTCTTCTGAGTTTTTGTAAGGACAAGTGTTTGGCTTATAAGGGTTGAATTGCCAGTTTGGAAGATTGGGATTCAATATATTTCACGTATCTCCGAGGGAGTACGTGTATGATCCATCTCTGGTTGTGGAACCAACAGTTCATGAGGATTTGGTTGTTGAGTCGGTCTTGTCTGTGGTCTGATATCTTGTGCAGATTGTAGTTCTAGATAAGTAGGATCTCAGTAGCTTAGTAGTGTAGCTAGTTTGGATTCAGTGGAGCGAGTATCCCTGTGTCTGTACCTGAGAAACTCGGAATAATTTTAAGAAGCTTATTCGGATCTGTGTCCCGATAGCTAGAGTTGTTTGATAGAATAAATTGTTTGTTTGGATGAAATTGTTTGTTCGGTTGATATGTATGCTTGAATTGTTTAAAATTAAATAAATCTGGATTATCTTTTGTTTTAAATTTTGAGGACGAAATTCTTTTAAGGGGGAAGGAATGTGATATACAGGAATTTCAAGGAATTTAAAATGCGATAATCTCTTAATTTATTATTTAAAATTGGTAAAATTTTTTAATTTCAAACAATAATAAAAATAATGTGATGTTTTTAAATATAGAGATAAATAGATTTTTAAATGGAATAATAATTTACAAATTTAATTTGTGTTATTTTATAAATTTGATTTTAAATAGACTTATTATTTTCAAATTTAATAAGCGTGTTTAAATATATATATATATATATATATATGTATGTATGTATGTATGTATGTATTTAAGTTATTTTTAAATATAATAATTATTTACAAATTTAATAATGTGTTTGTTTAAAATTGATATTTATTTGAATTGATTTTAAATTGAATTTGGATTTAAATTTTGGATTTAAAAGATATATATCTTAAAAATATTTTGGATATAAAATATGAATAAGGTTTTTATTTAAAAATAAGATTGTTCTATATTATTTTCTTTAAAGGAAATTTATTTATATAAATTTAGAAAATATTTATTTAAGAGTAAATAAATACAAAAGGTTTATATTAACATTTAAATATGGATTAAAAATATTATATATGATTTTATTGGTTTTTATTTTATTTTCTTTTAAAAGTTTTATTTATTTAAAATTAGAAAAACATTTATTAATTTAGAAATGTATTAACTAATTAGGAAATCTATTATAAAAGCTTTTAAAATCATTTTTAAACTAGTGCGTGGCCCGTGCTACGCACACGGGTAGTTTTCCGACTCATTATTATGAACATTATTTCATGCAATGTTAAATATTTTTCTCTATTTTTCCTCTTGTGCCTAAAATATAATTGTATTTTATTACATTGTTATATTACAGACAAATTTAATAGGTAGACTTTATCTGTTTTATAGTTATTTTCGAATAAAGAATGTATAAGTTTAGATTGTTTGTTCATATAAAACAAAAGGTTAAAAGTTATGACTGTGATTTTGTTTCTCATGATTTGTGCAATATACATTAGGAATTTAAAAACACTGTACTTTGGAGTAGATGGAGATGTTAGAATTGAAATTAAGTAGATCCATAAAGCATATACGACAAAAATTTTGAAAGTATATTATACGACACAATGTTAAAGTTGATATTTAAGGTTGAATAATTGTTAGTTTGAAATGAATTTTCTAACTTAGTTGAAATGGCGGCGAGCATGTTGCTTCTGTGAATATAACTGCATTAGCGTTTGCATTGCCAGACTGAATGTTAGTACCAAACTCAGTAGATGTAATATTTAATATCAATGCGAGTGAAAGGTGCATGCATGTGATGCGGGTAAACGATCCAATAAGGACACAATCAACGTTATTTTCATTGATTGAAGCTAAGACGAATCTTTTATTTCCATGTGGTATCATCTTGCATTTTAGTTTTATATCTTTACCCAAAGCTGCATCTACCACAGTAGCTTAAGGAAACTGGAGGACACAAATCACATAAAAACAACTGTCAATGCAATTAATTTCAGTACAGTAGTCCCTATTAAGTGTACTTGCACTAAAGCAAAACAACGTAAATAGTATAATCAAACATTCAAACCTAAACCAGTAAAGAAATAAATTGATTTCAGAACATGCAAAAGAATTATTTTGTGTTATCATGCCTCTATCGATAGGATATCCATGGAAAGCATAACCGCCGCATGCATGGCCACCCATTGGAACTAAGTTTGCCTTCCATTTAGCACATTTTCCAACTAAGGATCTCTCATTATTTCACACACTCAGCTTCTGTAACAACATTTACATAGTCTTTTTAGCAATTGATGGTTTTCCTACAAAATCTGCAACTTAATTAATGAGTAACTCAACAGTGATATTTACACAACAGTATACAGTTTGACCAGTTGTACACTTCTGCTTGAGATCAGTAAAAAAAGATGGATTAATACCAATACAGTCACAAAAGCTGTTGAATGCAACGACAGTAGAAAATGAATTCATAAACACCTATGATGTTCTTCTATTCGATAACAAAACAGCAGAGCAAACCATTCTAGAATAGCAGTTTGGTATCAACATCGACCTATTTTTTCCAGGATACGATGTAAAATTAACAGCTTCCGTGCTAATCACAGCTGCGTAGTTGTTAGGATTCGCCTGCAAGATAAATATAGTTTCATTTTGGTTATTTACAATCAGAATTTCATATATTTGAAATGTTCTTACAATAAACATTAAGAAGAATCAACCTGAAGGATATCAATAGCCAAATCAAGAGAAATGATCCAAGCACTGAACCCCATGCCGCCAAGATTATAACTCAAAATATCTCCTCTCATTTTGTAATGGTTCACAATCATAGCGGAGAGTGAAGGAGTCAGGTTAAACAAACTACAGTTCACTGCCAATATGCCTACGCCTTTAGAGCGAATACGGCATTTCTCGAAAAGCTCATCTAGTGCTGCAAACATGACAGTAGAAGCTTCTGCTATGCCTTCATTCATAGTGGCAGAAGGACCAGGGGCAAAGATTGATCTCGGTAGATAAGTTTCAACTTCGAGTCCAGATGAAGACAGTATACGTTGGTGAAATGAGAGACTGTCTTCGTCGAGCATGCCTGGTTGGCGTGCAAGTTCAATCAATTCTGATCTTGTTACATGTAAAAGTAGCAAGATCTTTATTCTCTGCCTTGGCGCAAAAATGAGTGCAAAATTTGTATAAACGGTGCTCTTTGCACATAATAAACTTTGCTAAAATACAATAGTGTTCTGAACCATAGATGTTTCATTCAATGTTCCAGAACGATGAGTGAATCCTACTTTAGTATTGCATCAGAATCTTTGTCCCAATAAACCACACTTGTAAAAGTAGCATAATCTTAGTATCACTGTAAGAAAATGTAAACCTAGTGAATTGAATTATTATCTCATAAAGATTACCTTAACTGTCTAAGAAACCAAATACAAAATATGAAACGACTATCAAAAAAGTTTTATTTTAAAAATACTTATGTACTTTATTATTCGATAAAGAATGTAAGGTACAAAAGCTAGTAGAGTAATTAACTTCCATGGGTAATAAACTTAAAGATAATGGATAGTTTGATTGAACAATACACAACCAACACATAAAGAGTATTGTTGTGCACAAATGTATCAACAATATACGAATCATCAAAACTTTCTGGATCATCGTTAGCTGCGTTATCCCAATTTATAAATAATTGATGTCCAAATTTGGACAACCACAAAAGTAGTATATTCTATTCTATATTTCGTAGTTATATTAAAAAATGCATATGTGATTTACTGTACCGATCAAGATCCTACTTTCCAAATTTTAAATTAATCAAATCTCCAGCTTAATATTCTATTCAAAAGTTTGGATTTTATTATTTATCTAGATATGAACTTCTAACTTAACAAACCAATAAATAAATATCTTTTATTGTATTATCATACACATAATTTAAATTTAAAAAAAACACAGCAAATAATTTTCGAATGCGGATGTCTTTATATCTGCATCCCCATCCGTTTTTTTGGATATCGAATATTTATCCATTATTCGGATACGGATGCGAACAGATTTCGGATTTTTTTTGGTATCCATTGACAGCCCTATGTGTGCTTGTTCTATGGTTGACCAATCGCTTGAAAGGAGTTTTACAAAGCATGCTGAAATATATCCTTACTTTAAAAATTCAGTCATTTCAATTAGAGTCTGATTAGTCCAGCTATATACGATTTAGGTCTTTGATAATATATAAAATTTCCATATGACTTTAAAGGGCATAAAATATATACTTATCAAGCTAATTTTCTGTTACTTCAGTTAGAATTTTATAGTTCCAACTACATACAATTCATGTTTTTGATAATATGTCAAATGTTCAATTAATCTAAAAATTAAAATCAAATCAATAATAATAAATGTCCATGTTAGAGTGGAACACAAACAATATGGGTATGTAATTTGTTCTGAAAAAATACCATGCAATACAAATGTAAGGTGAGTAATTCAATAGTTGTAGAAAAATTAACAACATATTGCTTGCGTGCTCTTATGCTTTCTCGAACTTTCATAGCGCCTTACTTTATATCTGAGTCTAGACCAATTATCTTTCTTCCTTGCCTAACACAATATTGCAATTCAATTGGGCACAAACAAATTTCTTAAACTCTATCTACAATGCAACATAATTGTAATAATAAAAATGATATTAAAATATGCAATACAAAGTTTAGAAAATGTGACCTGATATTAGTTTCATTTTGAAATTCCATTATGTATTGACATGTGATTTTCACTACCTTCAGCTTGTGCAATTTTAGAATGACCACTTGCACCAAGTATATGATCTGCTATGTCCTAAGATGGAGTAAATGAGATTAAAATATAATAACATAAAACTAAGAAAGGCTGCTAAAAATTTATCCATAAAAACCTTGACTTACTCCTAGAAAGATATCTACTTATATATTATGTGACGACTATTGAAACTCGATCCATCTTCTCTATAATTTGAGGGAAAAAAATCATGCAGTAGACCTAATTTTCATTGGTAAGGGTGAAAATATCATATATTTCATGTGTTCAAATTTAACACATTAATATGCAGTGATGCGTCGTAGAGTAAAATTTAGCCAACCTGTTCAAAAACAGTAGAAAAATTGAGATATTTATATATAGTTATATAGTAGTTCAGCCAAATCAACATTATACTCAAAACAAAATCATGTGCAGTATAAGTTATTCCAACATTTCACAAACTATAGTTTCACTTCATGGTAAAGATTGAATGATGTAAATTTATGGATTTTCAAGGAACAATATGGTTTTGGAGAGAGAAACCTAACTTTGAGTCACTTTCCTAAAACTTTGCACCGATAAATGAGTTGATTTATGGATTCAACCAATGAAACTAAGATTCGTTAGTGTAAATGTGTGGAGACGATTTTGGAATCAATCATAACTTTACAAACATACAAAGGAAAGTATCAACACTAATGATATTTTTAAGTGTTGTCACATGGTACATTATATAGAATTTATACCTTCATTTCAACTTAATGTATGCTCAAATGCATCTTAGCTGAGGATTCTTATAATACCTCTGTAAATGATCATTTTGAAGATGGCTTAATGGATAAATATGAACTAAAATAACATAAATATTAATCAAATAGTTTACTTACATTAACATAAGTAATTATTAATTAAGTAGTATAATGCTGGTGGGAAAGTAAGGCAAACATCACTGTATTGGGTACAAATTAGTATGGGTATGTATTGCAAAATATAAATAAATTAGTAACATACAATATTAAAGTAACCACCAAGTCATGGCATATGAATATTTGAATTATCAAGGTCTAGTGTACCTTTATATACATCAACAAACAATCATTAATTGAGCCACAGATAATAAACATACTTAACGTCAACGGAGAATAAATTAGAATTTTATATTATAAGTTGGTTTCTTAATTTAAAAAAGACACGATATTAGCAACATGTAATAAATTGAGTATTATATACATAATATTGAACTTAGTTACATTAAATCCAAATTCATAGTCCCAAAACTTTAATTCAAACATACACTGGGTAACCTTGTTCTATGAAACCTAATAATCACAAATTCCATTTTTTTTTTGATTAGTTCCTAAAATAATTGCACACTTCAATGCTTGAATAACCAAAAAATAAAGGACCAGGGCTGAAATTGTAAGTCAAAGAAAAAAAACATGAAAGCCAATCCAGAGGCAAAAACATGGCCATAGAATAACCTGCCAACAACATATATTTTGAGTAAATAGGAATAATACTAACCGCCCACAAAAAAGAGTATTTGGACGTATTAGTAACATACAATATTAAAGTAACCACCAAGTCATGACATATGAATATTTGAATTATCAAGGTCTAGTGTACCTTTATATACATCAACAAAAAATCATTAATTGAGCCACAGATAATAAACATACTCAACATCAACGGAGAATAAATCGGAGTTTTATATTATAAGTAGGTTTCTGAATTTAAAAGAGACGGATATTAGCAACATGTAATAAAATTGAATAGTATATACATAACATTGAACTTAGTTAGATTAAATCTAAATTCATAGTCCCAAAACTTTAATACAAACATACATTGGGTAACCTTGTCCTATGAAACCTAATAATCACAAATTCCATTTTTTGTTGATTAGTTCCTAAAATAATTACACACTTGAATACTTGAATAACAAAAAAAATGAAAGACCAGGGCTGAAATTGTAAGTCAAAGAAAAAAAACATAAAAAGCCAATCCAGAGGCAAAAACATGGCCATAGAACAACCTACCTACCACATATATTTTGAGTAAATCGGAATAATACTAACTGCCCACAGAAAAAGAGTATTTGGATGTAATTGAGATAACATATGCATAAATTTAAAATAAGTTAGAGGCTATGTGAAGATGATAATAGCAGCTGGGCAAAAAATGTATGGGTAAACGTATAGTTTGAGATGGTGTAGATTTGGTTGTTGGAGAGAGAAGGAATACGCTAAATTATCGGACTGATTAAGTCATAAAGCATTGCATGTCTGTAAATATTTTTCTTTGATGTATAATGCAGAATGCCAAGTACGTTGGACATTCAAGCTTGGGGAAATATTTCTTCTACAGTAATAGCATAAATGATTCAAATAAATTTTCAAAATAACTTTTTTAAAAATGAATCATTTTGAATGAACAGAAATGTTAGTGCATAATCTGGTTATAGGTGAACATAGTGTTAACTTTAACAAAAGCAAAATTTGAGTGGGATGCATAGTGTTATTAAACCTTGATGAAAAAACATATGGTTGTAAAAGAATATACATGTCTGTAATTTTCGACTGGTAACGAACCTTCTAAATAATCGTAAAGTAATAGTTGCAAACAAAATCCAAATTATGAAGAGGAAAAGCATGGACAGTCTATAATCGGATTTGGGAAAAAAATAGATAGGCTGAGGTTATGGTCTGATTATCTGCATAAAATTTCAACCTTTACAGATTGAGTAATATGGACATTATCCATATAGTTTAAAATTAGAAAAAAAATCGAATTGCATGTTACTTGTAAAAAATTAAATCGTGAAAATAACAATAATTAAACTTCCCATGTTTTTTTTGCAGTCCATGTATCCACTGCTTGCATTTGCTATTTGCGTGAAAAACCCTCTATTTTGCAGTGCGTTCCTACAATTCGAGAATATGTAATCAACACCCAAATGTCAAAATCAGTTATTTTTTGCATAAAAGATAGAGTAAAAACAGAAGTTTTCTACTAAATATTAGAGATATCTTCAAATAAAAGAAAGGACATCAAATTCATACATCAATTCAGCGAATGAACCAAACCGAAGATCCATCTTGAAATCCGTAGATCTGATGACTATTTGAAGAAAATTGTGGCTCTATAGAAGGGATCCGAAGAATGACGATGGATGAATTGCTGCTTGCGTGAAAACCCCTCTATTTTGGAGTGGGTTCTTATAGTTCGAGAATCTGTAATGAACAAACAAATGTCAAAATCAATTTTTCTTCTTCATAAAAGACAGAATAAAAACAGAAGTTTAGAAAGGACGTCAAATTCATACATCAAGTCGTCCGATGAACCAAAGCGAAGATCCACCTTCTAATCCGTAGATCTACTGGCTATTTGATGAAAGTTGAGGCTGTTTGGTAGGGATTCGAAGAATGACGATGGATGAAGAGGGAAATTAAAAGACTGAGAGGGACAAAAATGAATGTAGGGAAGAGTAAAGGCGCAGGGTGAAGAGAATGAAGCAGCGGTTGGAGTAACGGACGAAAGAAAAGAGAGGGGTGAAACTATCCAGGAAATGAAACTGTTACGATGCAAAATGTCGTAGATGGGACACGTGTCGTGATGATAATTGTTTGGTTTCTATTTTCCTATTTAAGTAATAGATAATAAGAAAATGAATAAATACAAGTATTAAGTTGTAAACCACTTAAAGTAACATGTGTTAAGTAATTAAGTATGGTAGAGATAAGTGTCACACCTTTTATTTATAGTTTCTTTAATTTTAAATAAACCATAAATTAGTTTATATAATCATTCATCTTCCCTTCCTATTTCTTTTCTAATCTCATTTCAAAAATCTGAAGCTTTCTCAAACAAGAAAAACAATGGCCAGATTTACAATCACTTCCTCAAATCATAACCTAAAAACATTTTCAAGTTTAAACCCTGTAATTCATTCCTAAAAAACAATTCAAACCCTATAACTATTTTCTCAAGCCTAAGCACATCTCCTCTAAAACAAAGTCCACAAGATCAAATACCCTGCAATCATTTTTATCAAAAGCCTGTAATTTTCAAACCTGTCAAGCAATTATTTTTCAAATCAGAAAAAACTAGAAACTCAAGCCTATATGCAGCCTGGAATCAGATATTTGATCATTCCCTTCTCAAGCTAAAACATCTCTGTCTTAAAGCATTCCAGTTTCATAGTACTCTCTTCAGCCAATTCAGTTTTCAAAGATCAAAGCTTTTCAAATTTCAAGTTTTCAGTTTCAAAGCTTCCCAGTTCTTTTAAGCTCTCTGCATTTTGTTTTAAAGGTGAGTAAACATAAACTTAAAAATCTTAAGTAATAACTGATCTGTTGCTTGTTAGATTTCTGAAATGATTAATGCTTAGATGTGTGTGTGTATATATATATATATGTATTATCCGTGTATATGAATGTGTTGCATGTGTATATGTATCTTATTTAAAGTATGCATGACTGTTGTTTTTGAATACCTCTGTTCTTAGTTCAGGCTTAAATTTTTGATCTAAATTCAAAATCTTCTCCTCTGATCTCTGTTAGGTCGTAGTTTTCAAACAAGTTTAGTTTGTTTAAACCTGAACTTGGATCTAAAAATAGTTTAAGCATATATATATAGTACTTGGAAATCAAAATTTATAGTAAAAATATATAAACATGTTAAAATCAATTATTACAATTCTCTGATTCAAATATATAACTTGAATCGGCCTGGGTAGATATGATTTTTAAGATGAAAATTATGATTTTTAGATTAGAATTGAATGTGAATTTTGGGGATATTTGAAATTGGGTTTCTAAGCAAATTCTAATAGCCACACGGTTTAGGGGGATCAGGATCTTGGGTGGAGGTAGAGGAAGGATCTGGTGGTACGACAAAAATGGATGGGGGTTGTCTGATGTTCGTGGCGACAGCGGCAGGTGGATTTGGGTTTTAAACCTAATTTGGTCGGCCATGGAAAATGGAATTACTGCTACTTATCTGGTGCATCGAGTTCGATGGGACCGAGTGTAATGGCTTCGTGGATGAACAAAGATGGAGTGGCCGGGGTTGCATGTCGTCTGATGGTCGGAGGCGCGAGTTCGAGGTGATTTTGACCATGGTGTTTGGTTCCATTTTTCAACTGGACTGTTCGTTTTCGATCGATGAATTGTGCGAGTGTTTTGAGGGTTGGAATTGGTTGCTGCGGTGACGAGTGACGTGCTGGAGGGTTCGTTAGAGGTCGGAGATGATTCTGGCAGTGGTATACGTGCATAGCGATGATTTCTTGTATCAGGGAGATGGGTTCGTGGGCGACTCGAAGGATATCTCGGGATTTTGTAATGAAGACTCGAGGATGGACTAGAGTATGTTTCGAGTGGACGTGAGTGTATTGGTTCCATTTTTTATTTAAACTGAAAACTAAAACTAAAATTTTAAAATGGGAAAAGAAGGAAAGAAACTCGGGTTAGACCCGAGTGGTCTTCGGGTTTGACCCAAAGGAAAAAGATTTAGTAGTTTTAAAAAGATTTTTAAACAAGGTTTTTAAAATTTAAAGATGAAATTGGTTTAAAAATTTCTTATATAAATTACTTTATATATAATAAATGTTTTCATTAACATTTTGTTAAGAAGTATTGAAATTTGTTAAATGTAAATTTTGTTGAGTAAAGGTTAAAGTTATATTTAAAACTTAAGCTTGAATTGAAATTCAAAAAGTTTTTATAAAGACAAGTTTTTGAATTTAAATTGAAATAGTTTTAAAACTATACTTGTTAATGTTTAAAGCATTTAAAAGATGTTATGTTTTGTTAACCTTAATTTACCAAGTTAAATGAGTATTTTAAAAACTTAATTAATGATTTAATTAAGTAAGGTTAATTATTAAGATAAATGTTTTAATGATAACTAAGTCGTTAGTAAGATAATGTTTTATCTTAAAGACAATTAAAATTTTAATGTCTTGAAATTAATTAAGTTAATTAAAGGAAATAAAGTATAAGTAATAATTTAATTAATAATTATTAAGAACTAATTAAGGGTAATTAATTGATTTGATTTATTTAATTAATAATTAAGGGTTATAAGTTAATTAATTAGAGGTTAATTAATTTACAATTAAGTATAATTAATTAGATAATTAGAGATTATTAATTAATGATTAAAAATTAATGAATTAAGTAATTAAGGTTAATTAATTGGTAATTAAAAAAGGTACTTAATTTGTAATTAAGTTTTGTTAATTAATAATGGGCTTTATTAATTAATAATTAAGAAATTATTAATCTATAATTAAAGTTAATTAAGGATTAATTAATTAATATTTAGGGTTAATTAATTGTTATTAAGGATTAATTAATTTGTTATTAAGTTTTATTAATTGATAATTAAGGTTTATTAATTAATAATTATGGATTGATTAATCTGTAATTAAAGATTAATTAATTTATTTAAAGGGGGTAATTAAGGGATGAATTACCCAATTGTAATTAATCAAATGAATATGATTAATTAATTGGTTGATTAATTATGGATAATCTTGATGATTGATTAAGTATGAATACTTAATGAGATTAAATAGTGTAATTACTTAGTGAAGTAATTAATATATAATTACTGGGATGTGATTAATTAAAGTGGAATTACTTAATAGGAAGTAATTAAAGGATAATTACTTAGTAGAAGTAATTAAGGGTTAATTACTTGGTGTACTTAATCAAAGGATTAATATAATTAATTAAGGAGTTAATTAATTAAGGTAAGTAATTAAAAGATGGTAATTACTGTTTATGATTAGTTAAAGTTGATTAACGGAAGTAATTAATTAAGGATCATTAATTAATGTAATTAATAAGAGTAATTAAGGATTGATTAATTAAGATTAATTAATCTATAATAAGTGATTGTAAGGTAATTAATTAATTGTAATTAATTAAGGATTAATGTAATTAATTATAGTTAATGAAGTAATTAAGGTTAATTACTTAATGGTTTGTAGATAATTAATTTGTGTAATTAATTAAGGGTTAATTACCTAATGTAATTAAGAGGTAATTAATCAAGGGTGATTAATTAAAATGATGATTAATAAATTGGTTTGTAATTAATTAATGGTTAAGTAAGCAAGATTTTAGTTATGGAAGTTATTAATTTAATTTATTTTAAATTAATTAGAGATGAAGTAATTAATTTAATTCTTTTTAAATTAATTATATATGTGTGATTAATAAATCATTGCTTATGGATGGATGATTGATATTGAATGCCTTGATTGTTGATATCTTTGATGAGATATGTGTGATATGTGATATGAGATGATTTGGTTGAATGGTGATAATATGAACTATCTATCTGTGTATATGTGAATTATCTATCTGTGTGAATATAGTTAATGATTTGAATTGAATTGTTTTAACTTTAAAACAACTTGGACCTAAAAGATGGTGTTTTGGATTTCGATGAGACCGAGATCGGGTTTCTAGATTTGGATATCCGAAAACCACATCGATCCAAATTAACGATAGGTCATGAATCTCAAGTGAAGATGAAGATTCGGAGTGCAAGGGTTATTGTCGTTAACTCTGAGGGTGATTCCAAAATGAGTGTAACGAGATAATGCCTTCGATTTCATTCGAACTCGGAACAAACTTGTATGGATTGAATGCTTTCAGAACATCGTTAGGTGGACGATGAGCATTCTAAGATAGATGTGATCTATAAAGGTAATTGCATCCTCAAGCCTCATCAACCAGGAATGGCTAAAATAGGGGAGGTGCAGCAAGGCTAAGTGGGTCATGCCTAAGTAGGACGAGATTTACCCCTGTCTAGATGTCCCTTTTTATTTTGGCTGTATGGGCGGTTGCTAGCTACAGCCGCGGGGTTGTCTTGTTCGAAACTGTTCAGTAAGGAATGGTTCCGGCTTTGTGTTGCAGGGGATTGAGAGTAATCCTCGGTACGGCGATCTAGGCCCTGTACTGTGACGGGCGGTACCCAAGTAGCCCTGCCATTGTATGGAATCCAATCTCCAATAAGTGCCGTATGTATTGATTGTGCCCAGCTATGTTGGAACGTAAGATGTAAGCATTCCAACTATTTATGTATTTTACTTGAAAACCCTAGACCCCATTATAATATCACTGGATTTCCTATCAAATGCTTCGGTTAGCGTAAGGTAAAAACTTAAACATGTTTATGTGTGGGGAGTCTTACGTGATACCTTTATTTTCAAAGGTTTTTAAAGTGAAGAAACTTTAACCGTTTACTCACACCAGACCCATGTCTGACCCGGAGTTTATTCTGTTTTTCTTAAACTCTTGGGTACTCAAATTTTTACGAGTAACCAAGGAATTTAGGTTAGCTTTGACAATTTCTGGAGGAGGAGTGGAACATGAGGCTTCAGCGTTGTAGATATATATAGTGGTTCCGCCGTGTTGATCTCTGTGTTGATATCTGTATTGTATATTGAGTTGTATAACAAGATAGGTGTTTATAACTGTTTAGTATGTGTTGTATAAGCTGTGTAACTCTGATGTATATGATACTATGTAATATTTATGTGATTATTATAATTTATTCGTTCCACTGTTGATATTCTGATGTTGTTTCTTCCTTTCTTCTCTATCTTTCTCTTTTCTATCCCTTTCTTTCTTAATAATGATGCGTCTTTCTTTGGAGAGAAAGGCGGGTCGTCTCACTAAATTATAGGAATTTGAATCCTATTTAACCCTTATCATCATTGGCATGGTAAATGCATTCGATTTCAAGAAAGAACACAGAAGAATAAATCAATAACTCAAATCAATTGAGTTCAAAGCATATCAACGAGAATATCAAAGGAAATTACATACCGGTTTCTTAAAATCATCCTCGATGAATTGAAGCTGCCTAGTGTAGTAAACAGCAAAACGATCAATTAACAAAGCAACGCAAGAACATCAATCGATCAACCATCAATCAGTAGTTACAACTTCCAAACCCTAATTTCTCAAAAAGGAACGAAGAGAAGCAAAGAAAGCAAAACGGAATCGGCTACAATTTTTTACTCAGAGAAAAAGAAAAGGGGGAAATGTTTTTTAGTGGGTCGACATTTTTATGTGATAATTTTATTTTGGGCCGGCTTATAATCTTCTTTGGGCTTTAGTTTATAAATTAGGATTTTGTGTTTTTTAAGTTGCTTTTTAATTTGTAATTTACTTTTAAACATTTGTAAATTCTAGTCGTGTGATTAGGGGACGAAATGTAGTGGTGTAGTTCGAGAATTCGCAACTCGGTGGCTTAGTTGTGGCAGAGTTTTGAGCGTAGAGTTAGGTTAGTCAATAGCGGGTGTCGCAAATTTACGTGTGTAAAAATCTGACTACTTAACTTCTAGTAGAAATCTTGGGGCAGCACGTAGGCAGGGTTTCGCCGAAGCTGGGTAAATCTATGTTGTTCTATTTCTGCTTTTTTTATTCTGCTATTATCTGTGTTGCTATTATTCTGCTATTATCAACGCTGCGATTATTTTATATACTTCCGCATTAAATTTTTATAATTAACAGTATCACCCTATTCACCCCCCTCTAGGGTGAAATTGATCCTACAAGTGGTATCAGAGCTAGGAACAAAAGCTAATTTTTGTTTCAAAAATTCGATTTTTCAAAAACTAATTTTTGTTTTAAAAAATTTGTATTTTTAGTGGCTTCTTCTAATAATGCTTTTGCTGAGGGTCAGTCCATAGTTAGACCACCAATGTTCAATGGTGAATACGCTTACTGGGAAAATAGAGTGAAATTTTTTCTGAAAACCATTAATGCTTGGAATTTGAGATAGGATATAGCACACCAACTATGGTGATAAATAATTAAGAAATTGAAAAACCGATGGATCAATGGACAGATCTAGAAAATAAATTATGCTAATGCTAAAGCTATGAATTCTATTATTTGTTCATTAGATCAAATTGAGTTTAATCGTGTCTCACATTATTTAAACTGCGTAGGAAATTTGGCACACACTTGAAGTGACTCATGAAGGAACGTCTCAAGTCAAGGAATCTCGCCTTACCATGCTGAGTAGCGAATATGAGAACTTCACAATGACCAAGGATGAAAATGTCAAAGAGATGTATGGACGACTTTCCAATCTCGTATAAAAATAAAAAACTCTCGGAAAATCATACACAGAGTTGGAAATAGTCCGAAAATTCCTCAAAGTCCTTCCACGAAATTTTAAAGCCAAAGTCACTGCTATCCAAGGATCAAAGGATTTGAAATAAATCAAAGTTGAAGAACTCGTCGGAAATCTCACTACTTATGTGCTAGAAATGAAATACAAGGAAGAACGCAAAGGAGGTGATACGCGAAAGAAATCAATAGCTCTCAAAGGAACAATAGAAAGTGATGATGATGAAGCAGCTAAACTGGCACTGTTAATGAAGAAATTCAAAAAGTGGAATCACATATACGAAAATCCAGCTCTAAATCAAAAATTGAAAAGTAGAATTGTCAGAGCACTTGACAACTCAGACAAGCAAGAGATCATATGTCACCAGTGCAATAAACCCGGTCATATCAAAACCAATTGTCCTCAGACTCGATTCAGCCAGGGAAAGAAACCGAAAAGGAGAAGTTTTGCGGTCACTTGGGATGAAACTGTTAAAGATGATAAAAGCATTGGCAGTGAGAGTGAAAAAGCAGATTTGTGTCTTCAAGGTGATATAACTAACAGTGATAATGACGAGAAAAGCGAGGTATCAAAACTTACTCACTCAGAATTGCTTATATATTTTCATGAAGTAAATGACTGTTTTGAACGAATTCGAGAGAAATACACCAAAATTGAATCACAAAGAGATACTTTGATAGAATTAAATAAATAACTTGACCAATTGGTTAAAAACTATCAACGCAAGAGCCCTAAGTGTGATAAGTGTCCATCACTTAGAGAAGAAATTAAAAAATCAAAAATTAAAATAAAATCACTTGAAAATGAAATTCTGATTTTAAAAGAAAGTAAATTAGAAGAGAAAATTCTATTAAAAAGTGCACAGAGTTATTAAATGAAAATGAATCTCTCAAAACACAAGTCCAACAACTGTCTACGACTTTAGGAAAATTTTCAAAAAGTAAAAAATCATTAAATATGCTACTAAGGAAACAAACTGTTAGTACCATTAGACAAAGACTTGGGTATAATCAATCAGAACATGATAGAAATGAAATTAAACAAGTTAATTCAAAGTGCATGATATGTGGAAAAACTGGGCACAATCAGAATATTTGCTGGTATAGACCCAAACACGTGAAAACTTCCAATTTGTGTTCCCAAAGGCATAAATATAAAATACCTCAAAGTCAAGCAAATCTGGGTGCCTAAAGGAACATATATAAATAGTTTTTGGTCTACACAAACATATTTTTCAAAATCAGTTTCCCCTATCAACCGTGGACCTATAAAACAAACAGGGCACAAAAATTTTCTCTCGTGTATGTGTGATGGCAGGCTAAGGAACAACAATAGTGTTATCTGGATTTTGCCTATCCCAGGCACACAACGGGCGACAAATCAAAGTTCCTAAGCCTAGTATTAAGGTGGTAGAATCACAATGGGCAATAACGAAAAATTATCATAAAGGTAAAATAGGTAACGGTATATTTATCTTGAACAATTTATTAAATGTGATAATTTGCACCATAATCTGATTTAATTCAGCGAGTTATGTGATAATGAATGTTGATTACGATTCTAACTTATGAAAATTATTGGCCAGTTATCTTTTTATGCCGAGAACACTACATATACCTCTAAAGTCTTTAAACCACTTCATATAGATTTGTTTGGACTAATAACGGTGTTTTATCAATTGATGATTACTTAAGATATTCGTGGATATACTTGGTTACTTTACTACTGACACCATGTTCACTATTTGCACGACTTCGATTCAATTTCATTTAAAAGTTGTTAAAATTGATTTTAAGATATTTTGTTGCACACTTCACGGTCTGGTCTATAATATCCAACAAATGATAATCTTGAGTCAAAAGAAAATTTGGATGCAGATTACACTGGTAATCTAGTTGATAGAAAAAGGACTAGTGGAATGTGATTTATGTTGAGGCAGTCATTAGCCGCATCACATTTTCAAAGAAAATACCTGCACATTTTCATATCAAATGATTTTAAATTAGCATAAAATTTTCTTTTATGAAACCCCTTTCAGAAAGTAGTTTTTGTTAACCTTGTTTCAGATTAGTTATGTTAGAAAATTTGATTTTATAATTATTTTTGGATTTGATCTTAAATGAATATATTATCTAAACTGACTCCCTACTGGTTATCGAAAAGACAAACAGTGATTGAGAAAGTGATGAGTGTTGATATTAATCATATTTATAACTTGAGATAGTATATTTAGTAAATTTCTTTAGAAATTTAAACAATATTTATAATAACTTTTGATGGGTAAAAATTCCATGTCCGTCTCTATTTCTATCATATTTCTAATGACCATCACTCATCATAATCTAATATAGTATGTCAATATTTGTATTTTAAACGGGAAATTATTCATTTTTCGTTTTACTATATTTTTAGCGATAAAAACATCCAAAGTATTCGCTTTCATTTAAAAGTCCTCACGGTTATGCATGGGTGAATCACTTGGAATTTTCGATTATGTGCTTTCATGCTCATTTAAAAGTCCTCACATTTATGCATGTATGGAGCACATACGAAAATTGATTTTTTAAACAGACAAGTTGATTCTAATCCCATTTAAAAGTCCTCACGGTTATGTGTGGTTAGAAGATACTTGAATTCATTTTTATAAATTTGGAATACTACTAATCTCGTTTAAAAGTCCTAATGGTTATGTATGGTTAGTAGATATTCAAATTCTCGCTAAAAATATACCACAAATAGACACAACTATATGTTTTTTCATAATCCCTATCATTCTAAAGTGGAATATGCGCCTAAAAGAGTATTGTTGACTTTGTTTGATTTTTTATTAAAATTTAATATTTATACTTGATTGGGTAATAATATTGTATTAATGTCTATCACTTTTATCTAACACTATTACTCTTTTGCTGATAACAAAAGAGGGAGAGAAAAGCTAAGATTTTGATAAACAAAGGTTAAATATTTTATTTTTATTTTCTACTTGCATCCAGGTTCATTTGCACATTTTTATTTATTTTCATGCATATATGAAGGGGGAGTTTTGTTGTAGAGAGGAAACATTCAAATAGAGGGAGCAATTGAATGACCAAATACATTTAATAAATTCAAAATCTTAAATATATGTTTGCTATCATCAAAGGGGGAGATTGTTGAATATGCTAGTATATAATTTTTGTTTGATGATAATAAACATATATATATATATATATTCATTTAAATGTATTTGTTAATGGACTATTTTATTTTTCACATAAATAAATAAACAAACAAATATATATATACAATCTTTGATTACATCACAATTTTTACAATACAATTTCAATTACATCATAATTTTTACTTTACATTGTTTGCCTCACTACGCATCACTCATTCACTCATATTTAATTTTTGACTCTGCTCCAGCCTGAGCCCAGCATCTGAGTTATCTAAAAAGTAAACACTGACGCAGTAAAATTGAAAATGAAATATTTTTGCAGTGTAAAAAAATGTGTTTTTGAAAATATTATTTTCCATAGTTATTTGGGTGGTTCGTCATTATTTAGTTTTGAATTCATCAAACATGAACAACCTGTGACATGCACAATGTATCACTGTACATGCCACAAGGCCGTGCACACCGATATACCCTTGACAAAGCTGCAGGGACAGGTGAGCATAAGGTCAAACCCAACCAAAAGCCAGGTTCAACTCAAGTGCAATACGAATAAATAAAGTCACGACATGAGCACAAGGTCAAACCCGAGGCAAAGCTAGGCTCAATTGAGGTGCAACACAAAAACATCACAAACTTATCGAGTACCAATTCGCATGCAACAATGAATTAAATTGCGCATCAACAAAGCTTCAGAATGCATGAACTAGACCAAAATGCACATGACTTCAAGAACAACAAAAACAGAGGTGTGGATACAAAATGAGACCAGACTCCACAAAACACACACATATATAAATACGTAAATGTATGTATAAAAGTGGAGATGACGCATCAACTAAAATCAAGTGCATATATGAAGTGGTACACCAAACAATTGGACTGCTCAGGCTAGTGGCATGGTATAAAGGCCAGAAAATCAAAATGTAAAACCGAGACTAGTCAGAGAAACCATAATGCAACTCATCACAAATATGGAAAGCACCAATGGAGCAAGTCATATACAACCAGACTCCATAAATACAACCATACAATGCACCAGACCAAACTAATGATCAACACATGTACACATGATTCAAGCATGCAAATACAAGGTAGCTTTCAAATCAATAAACACAAGAATAAAGATTGGAAGAAACTGCAACAAGCCTCAACATTTAATGTGTACACATATGGTCAGAGAACACAACATCTTTAACAAATGCTCTGGTACAAAACGTACAAAATCGTGCAGTTAAAACCAGATCAAAACAAAACAATAAAGATGCCAAATTCAACAATCTCCAGACCTCAACTTCAATATTTACAAGTTGATATGCAGACAGCAACTCAAATGTATCAGACATGACTCAAGTGCAATCAGACTCAATGAAACAAAGGAGCCACACTGCATACATATATCTATACTATGCATATGAATCAAATTCACAAATCCAGACCAGACTACAAGATGACCAGAATAGAATGCAATATCAAAGTGCAAATGGCATACAAAGCAACACTGATACCAAAGACTACAAGCACCCAAAACTTCACAACATCTATGCAATAGTGCAGACAAGTAGAGTAGTTCAAAATGCAAGCTAACATACACATATATACATACATATATGCACGTATACACATGATGCAATGCAACATCCGATAATAGTTTCAAATCAAGGTAGCAGAACAAAAATCATGTAGCAGTTTCAAATCAGGGTAGCGATTTTTCAAACTAAGTCAGATTTCAAATAACAAAGCCAAAGTCATGATGACCAATGTAATTGCAAGTACAATGAAAAAGTCATAGCAGTGAAGACCGAAGCCAATTCAAATATATCACGCAACACGTACGAAATGAACGAGTCAAGATTGATCACAAGCATTGAATCAAAATCATATGGCCAAGCAAGAATTAAGAAGAATTCAAATCAAAATAAATATGAACGAAATTGTAGGAATTCGAATCCTATATAACCTATATCATCATCGGCATGGTAAATGCATTCGAGTTCAAGCAAGAACAGAGAAGAATAAATCAATAACTTGAATCAATCGAGTTCGAAGCATATCAACGAGAATATCAAAGGAAACTACATACCAGTTTCTTAAAATCGAACTCGACGAATTGAAGCTACCGAGTGTAGTAAACAGAAAAACGATCGATCAATAAAGAAACGCGAGAATATCAATCGATCAACCATCAATCGACAGTTACAATTTCCATTGCTTTAATTTCTCAAAAAGGAACGAAGAGAAGCAACGAAAGAAAATAGGAATCAGCCATAAATTTTTACTCAGAGAAAAAGAAAACGGGGAAATGTTTTTTAGTGGGATGGCATTTTTTTTGTGATAATTTTATTTTGAGATGGCTTATAATCTTCTTTGGGCTTTAGTTTATAAATTAGGGTTGTGTTTTTTAAGTTTCTTTTTATTTTGTAGTTAATTTCTAAACATTTGTAAATTCTAGTCATGTGACTAGGGAACAAACTGCGATGGTGTAGTTTGAGAATTCACAACACACTGGGTGAGTTGTGGCAGGGTTTTGAGCGTAGAGTTACGTTAGTCGATAGCGGGTGTCACGAGTTTACATGTGTAAGCGTCTGACTACTTAATTACTAGTAGAAACCTTGGGGGCAGCACGTTGGCAGGGTTTTGCCAAAACTGGGTAAATATGTGTTGTTCTGTTTCTGCTTTTTATATTCTGCTATTATCTATGTTGCTATTATTCTGCTATTATCAGTGCTACGATTATTTTATATACTTTCGCATTAAATTTTTATAATTAATAGTATCATCCTATTCACCCCCCCTCCAGCGTTAAATCGATCCTACAACAGAAAGATTTGGAGTTCTCAGTTGAGGACCAGGTTTTCGTTAAAGTATCATTGATGATGGGTATGCTTAGATTTGGGAAGTCAAGGAAGTTATCTCCTAGGTTCATTGGACCTTTTCCTTTTCTTGAGAGGATCGAGAAGCCCGTGTATAGAATGTAGTTACCGAGCAGTTTGGCAGGTGTCCATGATGTTTTTCATATTTCTTGAGACGACCTGACTTTTTCTCCACAGAAAGTCGTATCATCTTTAAGAAAGAAAGGGATAGAAAAGAGAAAAGAAAGAAGAGAACGAAGAAACAACACTAGAATCTCAACAGCGGAACGAATAAGTTATATTAATAACATAAGTATTACATAATATACAACAATTATCAGAGTTACACAGACAATACAACACATACTAGACAGTTATAAACACCTGTCTAGTTATTACAACTCATTACAATACAAAGAAAACACTCAAAGATACCTACACAACGGAAAACTATATATCTATACGTAGAAGCTTCCTGCTCCATTGCTCCTCCATAATTCGTCAAAGCTAACCTGAATCCCTTGGCTACTCGTAAAAATTTGAGTACCCAAGAGTTTAAGAAAAACAGAAATAAACTCCGGGTCAGACATGGGTCTAGTGTGAGTAACAGGTTAAAGTTGCTTAACTTTTGAAAAACCTTTGAAAGAAAAGGTATCATGTAAGACTTCCCACACATAAACATGGAAAAGTTTTTACCTTACGCTAACCAAAACATTTGATAGGAAACCCAGTGATATTATAATAGTGTCTAGGGTTTTCAAGTAAAATACAGAAATAGCTGGAATGCTTACATCTCACATTACAACATAGTTGGGCAAAACTAATACGTACGACACTTATTGGATTTTGGATTCCATACAATGGCAGGGCTACTGGGGTACCGCCCATCACAGTAAGTGGCCTAGATCACCGTACCGAGGAGTACGCCCGCTCCCCTGCAACACAAAGCCGGAACCATTCCTTACTGAACAGTTCCGAACAAGACCACCCCGCAGTTGTGATCAGCAACCGCACCACTAAGCCGAAATAAAGGGACATCTAGACATGGGTAAATCTCGTCCTACTTGGGCATGACCCACTTAGCCTTGCTGCACCTCTCCTGTTTTAGCCATTCCCGGTTGATGAGGCTTGAGGCTACAATTACCTTTATAGGACAAATCACTTGGAATGCTCATCGTCCACCTGACGATGTTCTGAAAGCATTCAATCCATACAATTTCGTTCCGGGTTCGAACGAAACTGAAGGCATTATCTCGTTACACTCATTTTGGAATCTCCCTTAGAGTTAACGACAATAACCCTTGCACTCTGAACCTTCATCTTCACTTCAGATTCACGACCTAATGTTAATTTGGATCGATGTGGTTTTCGAATATCCAAATAGGAAACCCGATCCCGGTCTCATCGAAATTCAAAACGTGTCTTTTAGGTCCAAGTTGTTTTAAAGTTTAAAACAATTCAATTCATTATCTATATACACACAGACAGATAATTCACATCACAATAGACGATCAACATTATCACCATCAACAGATAATCCATATCAGCATTATAAACAGATAATCTATATTATCATCCCAATGCAACCAATACATCCACATCACATACATTTTCATCTCATAGCTGAGATTACAAACTATACATGGCAACCAATATTAATCATTCATACATAAGCAATGATCTAATGATCAATCCATTTATAATTAATTTAAAATGAATTAAATTAATTACATCATCTTTAATTAATTTAAAATAAAATAAATTAAATACTTCACCATTATGATCCTGCTTAACTTAACCATTAATTGATTTCAAATCAATTAAATAATCATCATCTCATTATTCAATTCAATTAATCTTTCCTGATTAACCATGTCTAATTACAAT
The DNA here is from genome assembly GCA_030765085.1 of Allium cepa. Taxonomy (NCBI): domain Eukaryota; kingdom Viridiplantae; phylum Streptophyta; class Magnoliopsida; order Asparagales; family Amaryllidaceae; genus Allium; species Allium cepa. The sequence goes on from CM060931.1 coordinate 117,003,909, forward strand.
AAGTAATTAGCCTTTAAATTAATTACATAAGTTAATTATACTTAACACTTACAATAATTAACTTTTAATAACTTAATCAATTAATTAACTAAAGTTAATTACATTAATCATTTATTAATTAATTACTTCATTTATTAATTATTCCTTAATTAATCAATTCTAAATTTCACCATTAATTTTATTAATTAATGATTGCTAATTACATTTAATCAATCTCTTTATTTAAAATTAATTACATTAAGTAATTAATCTGCAATTAAACCACATATATTAATCACCCTTGATTAATAACAATCCAGTAATTAACTTCCCTTAATTACTTCATTAATAAATTACTCCTTAATTTATTATCTCAATTAATCCCTTGATTAATTTCAAAGTAATTTAATCTAAATTACTTCCATAAATAAACATCTTCAATTACATCCAGTAATTATCAATAAATTACTTCCTTAAGTAATTACAATCCATTAATTACATAAAGTAATTATTCAAATCATCAAATGTTTAAATTAATTAAACTTAATTAATTAACCTAAACAAATCACATTAACCCAATTAATTACATCAAGTAATTAATTCCTTAATTACTTTTATTAACTAATTAAACATAACAAATGATTATTATTAATTAATTAATCTAATTAATTATTAAAAATTAATCACATTAATTAACTGTTAAATAATCTTAAGTTAATGAACTTTATTAACAAATCTTTAATTACATTAATAAGAAATTAATTCAGATTAACCATCATTAATTATAAATTAATTATTATTTAATTACCAATTAATTAATTACTAATTATTAAATTAATTAAGTATTAACTGCAACTTAATTAATCCTTAATCACTTGATTAATTAATCTTAATCATTAATTAAAATTTAATTAACAATCCTTAATTATAGATTAATTAACCTTAATTAATTAATCTCAAATCTTAACTAATCAATTTAAAAATTCTTAATTATTTAATTAATCATCCATATTATTAATTAATTAAATAATTAATTATTCATTTTAAATTGACTTAATAACTTAAATGAATCCAATTTCTTAAGTTCTAACTTAATTTAAGAAACATTTTTTACTTATATAAAGTATTTAAAAATACTTTGTTTCAAAATTTACTTTAAATTCTACTTTAAATTTCATTTTAAAATTTTAAGATTTTAAAATGAATACAATTTTATTTAAACAAGGTTTAAAATAATTTAAAATCTTTTTATCTCACATGTTCAAGAAACATCCATTTATAAAATAAAAGTTTAAAAGGATATAAACAAATTCGTTTTAAACATTCCAAGTATTTTTTTTAAAAACATATTCAATTTAAAAATGTACTTTTAATTTCAAATTTGAAATACAACTTGAATCCTTTATCCCAGATTTAAACTTAAAACTTTAAAACTTTATTTACATTTTACATCTTCCTTTTAAAAATTCAAATCATTTAACCTTTTCAATGTAATTAAACAATTTAAATTTAAACTTATTTGATTTTAAAAACTGAAGTTTAAATTTAATTCTAGATTAAAAAACCCAGATCTAAATTCATTTTAAATTCCTAATTTAAAATTTTAAACTTCCAATTCAAATTCAAAACACACATATGCTTTTCACTTAAAAGTTTTAAAATCAAATTTAAATTTAAAAACATAAATTATTTCAAATCTCAGATAATCTAATTTGAACTCATATTCAATTCCATATTTTCAAAATTCAGTTTAAATTCCAATTTGCATTTTAAACTTTCATTTAATTTTAAAAAACAGAAAACAGGTTTCTGTTTTTATCTAAAACCAAAACTTAAATTTTTCTGAATTCAAATTATTTCAAAAACATGATTTAAACTATTTGAATTCATATTTAAATTCAGGTTTTTATCTTAGTTCAAATTTTAGTTTACACTTTAAAACTTACTTCAAATTTTCAAAATCTGTAACAGGTTTCTGTTATCACTTGTAAAACCTGAAACAATTCAAATGCTCGAGCAACCCCTACAAATACTTCGAGTAGAATCATACCCTACTTTGAGCTAAATCTTGATTCACTCGTGATAAACACGAGGCCACAAAAAAACTGGAACACCACAACACCATCATGTCCACCAATTTCACTGTGCACCTGTACATCGCCTCCGGCCATCGCTGGCCAACCACACGACCACACCTCAGTCATCATCCAACTCCACAGTCCATCCATACAGCCATTACATCAATTAATACGCGAAATCATGATCGAGTCCAGAATTTCCCAAACCTGGAAACAACAGGCAGAACCTCATACCAAACCTGTCAACGACCCCATCACGCGCCACTGGCCACCGGAAAGACAGCAACTCCGGACATGTATTTGCCAAATCCCATACTATCATCCTCCAAAAATTCATTGAACTCGATCAATGATAGATGCCGAAAAGATCACTTCTTCAATCCACAGTAAAACTAGGGTTTAAATTTTTAAATCCCAAATCTCAACATCAAAAACAATTTGCAACTCAATCCAATATCTGTGATAGCTTCACCTTCTCCAGGAACAAATCCAACTCAATCGAACACATAAACTAACAGTGCTAACCCAAAATGTAGATTACAGTGAAGATAGAACTGCTCTTAGGATATGGTATTAAAAATTGTAATTCTTCTTTTAAAAATCATAATTTTGGATGAAGTTTTGATTCATAATCCTGAAACATAAATTCATAAAGATTGAATTTTCACTTATACTTATTCTACTTTGTTATTCAAAGTTTCCAGTGAGCTTCAGAATTTATTTTCACTTAAAACAAATTTTAAAATTTACCTTATGATGAAACAACAAATTTTGGTTTAGAACTTAAACCCTAGCAAAGCCTAGATTAAAATTAAATCAATTTTGTTTAGATATCTAGTTTTGAAAATATATAAACAGTCCATTTACAGGTTGTACTATCAGACACATATTCATGCAATCACATATATATATAGAAATGCACTTAAACATTTCACATAACCATACAGACTTACAAATGTGAACATGCAACAAGATTGTTATGCTTAAGCTTTTAAATTAAAAGTTACTCACCTTTTTAAACAATGCAGACAGAGCACAGACTTTTTTAAGCATGCAGAACATCCTTTGCAACTTGCTTGAATGCTTTAAACTTGCTTTAAAACTGGATTTGTTTGCCTTAAATCTTGATTGTTGCTGATGACTTAATTTGCGTTAATTCCAGGTTTTGAAGAAATGTAGGTATCTTAACTTCAGATTGAACAAAATGCAGATTTTCTTGCTTGCTTAATTTCCAGATATTAGAAAAATTGAATGCATGCTTTAATTGTTGCATGCAGGTTTGCAGATTAAAGAATGCAGGTCTTTGAAATGAAATTCATGGTTTTTGAATATGGATCAGGGATTGAAGAATGCAAATTGGTTTACAACATTTGATTTTCAGATTGGATATGATTTTAGAATTGTTTAAAAGTGGAATGGTTTTGAAGAATATTTAGAGAGAAAAGGGTTTCAGCTGAAAACATTGTCTTAGTTTAGGAATTGAAAATGAAGAAAGAAAAAAAATGGAAAGATTGCAAGAATTTATATAACTATATTTATGATAATTTGCAATTAAAGAGAAATAAAAATGCAAATTTGACACTTGTCTTGTATTTTAACACTTGTCATTTTAAAATGATCATCAGATTACACTTGTTATATTAAAACCTAAGATGTTTACACATGTATCTTTTAATTAATTAATATTGTTAATAAGTGTTAATGAAAGTTTTAAACTTATTTAGTTAGTTTTTAAATACTTAGTTATATGTATAGTTATGTTTTTGAAGAAATAAACCATTATATTTACAAATAAAAACAATATATATAACAACCAATTGAAAATAATATTTTTAATCATTTAAAATAAATTTTAAATCATTTGTTATTTAATAAATTAATGTTTCATATTTTAGTTGTAATTTAAACTCTCATATTTAAATTTTACAAATCATAATTATTAATCACTATTTTAAAAAGAATGAAACAAACATTTTTACAACTTTATTTTAATATTCAAACTTAAGTCAAAATGTATTTTAAATAAATAAAACATTTATCTCATATATTTAAAAATCATATTGTTATTTTATTAAATAGTTTTGAAAAGCTTAATTCAAAAATAAATCAAAATTTCCCGATTTCAAAATATTAGAAAATATGCTATACTAATTAAATTTAAAACCAAACTTATCTATTTAATATATATATAAATATATATAAATATAATAAATAGAAAACAATTTATTAACTTATTAAAAGATAATTTCATAAATTAATTATTTATTAAAGTAAAATTATTAAATCAATTCAAATTTATTAACAAAAATTATCAATTCAATTTATATTTTAAACACAGATTATTAAATTTATATTGTCCAAAATTCCGAGATATTACAATCCTCCCCCCTTAAAAGAATTTCGTCCCCGAAATTTAAAACAAAGGTAATTTGATAATCTTATTAAAGATTTTATTTTAAAACACAGCATATGTTAATCATATGCCAATAACCATAGCAATCAATTGACATAATAAAAACAAATCTATCTATCCATAAAAATTCTGAATAGAACTTCCACGAGTTTCCCCGGTATAAATATCGGGATACTCGCTCTATAGAATCCAAACAATCAATACTACTAAGCTATAGAGCTCCTATTCATCTATATCTACAACTCTAAACAAGATATCAGACTACAGACCAGCCTGACTCATCAACGAAATCTCCAGAACTGCTGGTTCCAAAACCGGAGATATATCATACACGTACTCCCTCAGAGATACATGAAACATATCGAATCCCAGTTATCCAAACTGGCAATTCAACTCTTGAAAACCCAACACTTATCTTACCAAAACACAGAAGAAACTCAAAACACCTCTGAGCTAGCTTCCCAGACATACCAAAACTTATAGCTCCTAGGATCAGAGAAAACTTATCCAAAACCAAATCTCAGACTCCAGAATCCAAATTCCTCCGTTTCTTATCCATAAAATCTCTTCGGATGATCCTGGGCTACCAACATCCATCCTGATCAGCACAAATCTAGCTGATGCCTCTAGAAATAAACTGGATCAAAACAATCCAATGATCTCCTTAAGATCAATTCAAAACCAAGAATACAACTCTACTCCTTAAACAAAAGAAGACAGAATAAACTTCTCCTTATCCAGAAAAGACAAAACAGATACACCCCCAAACTGCTTCCGCTGCACAACTCTGATCCGAAGTAGAAGAAAATGCAGATGAAGAACACAAGCACAGACTAGACAACCCAGCACAGAAATATGGTTTAACAGATCCATAAAGAAAACTCAGAAATTCCTTCGAAACTTGATTTGCTTCACCAACTTCTATCTCAAAGAACTATCCTTCAACTAACTGAACCACCGGTAGCACTTCTGGAATACTAGCTGATAAGAAAACTCGATCTCCAGATGCAGACAAACTCTGACTTCCTAGAAGACATCCGGACAATCTCCAACAATCCAAGAGAATACTCAACTATCGCAAGTCACTTTTGCGATCAACTCAGCCTAAATCCAAAGAAAACTGCTCTCTCTACCAATCAGAACAGCTGATGCTGGCCTAGCCATCACCGAAGAAAAGAATCCATACTGCTGCTTCTGAACTCCACTTTAGAAAAACTACTCAGCCAGAAGACTCTTGGCAACACAGAACACTTCAAGCTGCACCGCTAACACCAATGCCAAAGAATTCCCAATCCAAAGCTCTTCGAGAAACTCGGACCTCAAAGCAAACAGAAACACCCAGCTGGACTCAGCCACAACACCGAATCAGACATACTTCTTAAACTTGTTCCAAAGAAACATCTTCGGAAACATCCATAGTCACTGCTTCTCATCACGCAGCTATTACTTCCTGAGGTATCAAGATACCATCACTCACTTGCTTCTGCCCAACCGATAGATCCAAACTCAACTCATCCAACTCTGCACTTCAAATATGAACTCCGAACCTTTAGAAGGTTTCCTTCAGAGATCGATGAAATCCTTCATCACTGCAGAACTTACTCGAGATGGTATTCGGTCTACAGTCTCGACAAATACACTTCCAACCTCAACCACTCAAACTCCAACCGATGGTAGTTGTGTTACACACACCACTACCTTATCTACCTTTATAACTTATATTGGAAAACCTAAACAGGTATCCCAATCAGATAGGTAGAAATATATATATATATATTTTTAATATATATATATATATATATATTAAAAATACAAATACGCTCTCTCAAGATTGATTCCACTCCAGAGACTGGGTATTCGCTCAACCTAGCGCTCTGATACCAAATGAGACGACTCGACTTTTTTTCCACAGAAAGTCGTATCATCTTTAAGAAAGAAAGGGATAGAAAAGAGAAAAGAAAGAAGAGAAAGAAGAAACAACACTAGAATCTCAACAGCGGAACGAATAAATTATATTAATAACATAAGTATTACATAATATACAACAATTATCAGAGTTACACAGACAATACAACACATACTAGACAGTTATAAACACCTGTCTAGTTATTACAACTCATTACAATACAAAGAAAACACTCAGAGATACCAACACAGCGGAAAACTATATATATCTATACGCAGAAGCCTCCTGCTCCATTGCTCCTCCATAATTCGTCAAAGCTAACCTGAATCCCTTGGCTACTCGTAAAAATTTGTGTACCCAAGAGTTTAAGAAAAAAAGAAATAAACTCCGGGTCAGATATGGGTCTGGTGTGAGTAACATGTTAAAGTTGCTTAACTTTTGAAAAACCTTTGAAAGAAAAGGTATCACGTAAGACTTTCCACACATAAACATGGAAATTTTTTTACCTTACGCTAACCAAAACATTTGATAGGAAATCCAGTGATATTATAATAGTGTCTAGGGTTTTCAAGTAAAATACAAAAATAGCTGGAATGCTTACATCTCACGTTCCAACATAGTTGGGCACAACTAATACGTACGACACTTATTGGATTTTGAATTCCATACAATGGCAGGGCTACTGGGGTACCGCCCGTCACAGTACATGGCCTAGATCACCATACCGAGGAGTATGCTCGCTCCCCTGCAACACAAAGCCGGAACCATTCCTTACTGAACAGTTCCGAACAAGACCACCCCGCAGTTGTGATCAGCAACCGCACCACTAAGCCGAAATAAAGGGACATCTAGACATGGGTAAATCTCGTCCTACTTGGGCATGACCCACTTAGCCTTGCTGCACCTCCCATGATTTAGCCATTCCCGGTTGATGAGGCTTGAGGCTATGATTACCTTTATGGGACAAATCACTTAGAATGCTCATCGTCCACCCGACGATGTTCTGAAAGCATTCAATCCATACAAGTTCGTTCCGGGTTCGAACGAAACCGAAGGCATTATCTCGTTACACTCATTTTGGAATCACCCTCAGAGTTAACGACAATAACCCTTGCACTCTGAATCTTCATCTTCACTTCAGATTCATGACCTATCGTTAATTTGGATCGATGTGGTTTTCGAATATCCAAATATGGAAACCCGATCCCGGTCTCATCGAAATTCAAAACGTGTCTTTTAGGTCCAAGTTGTTTTAGAGTTTAAAACAATTCAATTCATTATCTATATACACACAAATAGATAATTCACATCACAATAGATAATCAACATTATCACCATCAACAGATAATCCATATCAGCATTATAAACAGATAATCTATATTATCATCCCAATGCATCCACATCACATACATTTTCATCTCATAGCTGAGATTACAAACCATACATGGCAACCAATATCAATCATTCATACATAAGCAATGATCTAATGATCAATCCATTTATAATTAATTTAAAATGAATTAAATTAATTACATCATCTTTAATTAATTTAAAATAAAATAAATTAAATACTTCATCATTATGATCCTGCTTAACTTAACCATTAATTGATTTCAAATCAATTAAATAATCATCATCTCATTATTCAATTCAATTAATCTTTCCTGATTAACCATCTCTGATTACAATAAGTAATTAGCCTTTAAATTAATTACACAAGTTAATTATACTTAACACTTACAATAATTAACTTTTAATTACTTAATCAATTAATTAACTAAAGTTAATTACATTAATCATTTATTAATTAATTACTTCATTTATTAATTATTCCTTAATTAATCAATTCTAAATTTCACCATTAATTTTATTAATTAATGATTGCTAATTACATTTAATCAATCTCTTTATTTAAAATTAATTACATTAGATAATTAATCTGCAATTAAACCACATATATTAATCACCGTTGATTAATAACAATCCAGTAATTAACTTCCCTTAATTACTTCATTAATAAATTACTCCTTAATTTATTATCTCAATTAATCCCTTGATTAATTTCAAAGCAATTTAATCTAAATTACTTCCATAAATAAACATCTTCAATTACATCCAGTAATTATCAATAAATTACTTCCTTAAATAATTACAATCCATTAATTACATAAAGTAATTATTCAAATCATCAAATGTTTAAATTAATTAAACTTAATTAATTAACCTAAACAAATCACATTAACCCAATTAATTACATCAAGTAATTAATTCCTTAATTACTTTTATTAAGTAATTAAACATAACAAATGATTATTATTAATTAATTAATCTAATTAATTATTAAAAATTAATCACATTAATTAACTGTTAAATAATCTTAAGTTAATGACCTTTATTAACAAATCTTTAATTACAATAATAAGAAATTAATTCGATTAACCATCATTAATTACAAATTAATTAATATTTAATGACCAATTAATTAATTACTAATTATTAAATTAATTAAGTATTAACTGCAACTTAATTAATCCTTAATCACTTGATTAATTAATCTTAATCATTAATTAAAATTTAATTAACAATCCTTAATTATAGATTAATTAACCTTAATTAATTAATCTCAAATCTTAACTAATCAATTTAAAAATTCTTAATTATTTAATTAATCATCCATATTGTTAATTAATTAAATAATTAATTATTCATTTTAAATTGAACTAATAACTTAAATGAATCCAATTTCTTAAGTTCTAACTTAATTTAAGAAACATTTTTTACTTATATAAAGTATTTAAAAATACTTTGTTTCAAAATTTACTTTAAATTTCATTTTAAAATTTTAAGATTTTAAAATGAGTACAATTTTATTTAAACAAGGTTTAAAATAATTTAAAATCTTTTTATCTCACGTGTTCAAGAAACATCCATTTATAAAATAAAAGTTTAAAAGGATATAAACAAATTCATTTTAAACATTCCAAGTATTTTTTTAAAAACATATTCAATTTAAAAATGTACTTTTAATTTCAAATTTGAAATACAACTTGAATCCTTTATCCCAGATTTAAACTTAAAACTTTAAAATTTTATTTACATTTTACATCTTCCTTTTAAAAATTCAAATCATTTAACCTTTTCAATGTAATTAAACAATTTAAATTTAAACTTATTTGATTTAAAAACTGAAGTTTAAATTTAATTCTAGATTTAAAAACCCAGATCTAAATTCATTTTAAATTCCTAATTTAAAATTTTAAACTTCCAATTCAAATTCAAAACACACATACGCTTTTCACTTAAAAGTTTTAAAATCAAATTTAAATTTATAAACATAAATTATTTCAAATCTCAGATAATCTAATTTGAACTCATATTCAATTCTAGATTTTCAAAATTCAGTTTAAATTCCAGTTTGCATTTTAAACTTTCTTTTAATTTTAAAAAATAGAAAACAGGTTTCTATTTTTATCTAAAACCAAAACTTAAATTTTTCTGAATTCAAATTATTTCAAAAACATGATTTAAACTATTTGAATTCATATTTAAATTCAGGTTTTTATCTTAGTTCAAATTTTAGTTTACACTTTAAAACTTACTTCAAATTTTCAAAATCTGTAACAGGTTTCTGTTATCACTTGTAAAACCTGAAACAATTCAAATGCTCGAGCAACCCCTAAAAATACTTCGAGTAGAATCATACCCTACTTTGAGCTAAATCTTGATTCACTCGTGATAAACACGAGGCCACAAAAAAAACTGCAACACCACAACACCATCATGTCCACCAATTTCACTGTGCACCTGTACATCGCCTCCGGCCATCGCTGGCCAACCACACGACCACCCCTCAGTCATCATCCAACTCCACAGTCCATCCATACAGCCATTACATCAATTAATATGCGATTTCATGATCGAGTCCAGAATTTCCCAAACCTGGAAACAACAGGCAGAACCTCATACCAAACCTGTCAACGGCCCCATCACGCGCCACTGGCCACCGGAAAGACAGAAACTCCGGACATGTATTTGCCAACTCCCATACTATCATCCTCTAAAAATTCATTGAACTCGATCAATGATAGATGCCGAAAAGATCACTTCTTCAAACCATAGTAAAAATAGGGTTTAAATTTTTAAATCCCAATCTCAACATCAAAAACAATTTGCAACTCAATCCAATATCTCTGATAGCTCCACCTTCTCCAGGAACAAATCCAACTCAATCGAACACATAAACTAACAATGCTAACCCAAAATGTAGATTACAGTGAAGATAGAACTGCTCTTAGGATATGGTATTAAAAATTGTAATTCTTCTTTTAAAAATCATAATTTTGGATGAAGTTTTGATTCATAATCCTGAAACATAAATTCATAAAGATTGAATTTTCACTTATACTTATTCTACTCTGTTATTCAAAGTTTCCAGTGAGCTTCAGAATTTATTTTCACTTAAAACAAAATTTAAAATTTACCTTATGACGAAACAACAAATTTTGGTTTAGAACTTAAACCCTAGCAAAGCCTATATCAAAATGAAATCAATTTTGTTTAGATATCTAGTTTTGAAAATATAAACAGTCCATTTACAGGTTGTACTATCATACACATATTCATGCAATCACACACACACACACACACACACACACACACACACAGATATATATATATAGAAATGCACTTAAACATTTCACATAACCATACAGACTTACAGATGTGAACATGCAACAAGATTGTTATGCTTAAGCTTTTAAATTAAAAGTTACTCACCTTTTTAGACAATGCAGACAGAGCACAGATTTTTTTAAGCATGCAGAACATCCTTTGCAACTTGCTTGAATGCTTTAAACTTGCTTTAAAACTGGATTTGTTTGCCTTAATTCTTGATTGTTGCTGATGACTTAATTTGCTTTAATTCCAGGTTTTGAAGAAATGCAGGTATCTTAACTTCAGATTGAACAAAATGCAGATTTTCTTGCTTTCTTAATTTCCAGATATTAGAAAAATTGAATGCATGCTTTAATTGTTGCATGCAGGTTTGCAGATTAAAGAATGCAGGTCTTTGAAATGAAATTCAGGGTTTTTGAATATGGATCAGGGATTGAAGAATGCAAATTGGTTTACAACATTTGATTTTCAGATTGGATATGATTTTAGAATTGTTTAAAAGTGGAATGGTTTTGAAGAATATTTAGAGAGAAAAGGGTTTCAGCTGAAAACATTGTCTTAGTTTAGGAATTGAAAATGAAGAAAGAAAAATAAATGAAAGATTGCAAGAATTTATATAACTATATTTATGATAATTTAAAATTAAAGAGAAATAAAAATGCAAATTTGACACTTGTCTTGTATTTTAACACTTGTCATTTTAAAATGATCATTAGATTACACTTGTTATATTAAAACCTAAGATGTTTACACATGTATCCTTTAATTAATTAATATTGTTAATAAGTGTTAATGAAAATTTTAAACTTAATTATTTAGTTTTTAAATACTTAGTTATATGTATAGCTATGTTTTTAAATAAATAAACCATTATATTTAGAAATAAAAACAATATATATAACAATCATTTGAAAATAATATTTTTAATCATTTAAAATAAATTTATAAAAGAGGTTGTAAATTATTTGTTATTTAATAAATTAATGTTTCATATTTTAGTTGTATTTTAAACTCTCATATTTAAATTTTACAAATCATAATTATTAATTACTATTTTAAAAAGAATAAAACAAACATTTTTATAACTTTATTTTAATATTCAAACTTACGTCAAAATGTATTTTTAAAAAATAAAATATTTATCTCATATATTTAAAAATCATATGGTTATTTTATTAAATAGTTTTGAAAAGCTTAATTCAAAAATAAATCAAAATTTCCCAATTTCAAAATATTAGAAAATATGCTATACTAATTAAATTTAAAACCAAATTTATCTATTTAAAATATATATATATATATATACATATAATAAATAGAAAACAATTTATTAACTTATTAAAAGACAATTTCACAAATTAATTATTTATTAAAGTAAAATTATTAAATCAATTCAAATTTATTAACAAAAATTATCAATTCAATTTAAATTTTAAACACAGATTATTAAATTTATATTGTCCAAAATTCCGGGATATTACATTTCTCATCTCAGAAAGTATGTTAGAGACCCAGAGGCTGCTATTGCACCGACAGTGCAAGATTATTTAGTTGTAGAACTGGACTTGACCATAGTGAGGAAGCCAGTTCACATTGTTGAGAGAGATGAGAAAAGGCTTAGAACCAAGACGGTCAGATTAGTCAAAGTCCAGTGGAGTGATGATGACAGAGATTGTAATTGGGAGGATGAGATCAGGATTAGAGGTACTTATCTTGACTTGTTTTGATAGTATGTTTTATCTTCTTGTTATCTTGAGCCATATTGTAACTTCGAGGACGAATTTTTTTAAGAAGGGGAGTCTGTAACACCCCATATTTTTTATAACATTATTTAGGAGACTTAATTAGATAAACGAAACAAAATACTGTGTTGATTAGGAGATTGAGATTTGATTTAATTAAGGTAGCCGTGCCTTTTTAACTAATAAATTAAATAAAGGGTTTAAAAGTGAATTAGAGGAGGGGTGTTATGGGAATGTGGCCATTCGTATATCATCTTCCTTAGGCCGTGTATTTCAAAACACGTTCATTCTCACTTTAAAAAATTAAAAGCTTGGTCGGCCACTATTAACGAAGGAAGAAGAAGAGGAAATAAAATAAAAGCTTAAAGAAAGCAAATTCAAATCAAAATCATTTAAATCTCAAACTCCTTAATCATTAAAGCAAAATGTGAATAACGTTTACATCTCAAAATATTTTTAGTTTCGGTTTTAAGGTTAATTCCAAATGATTTTGCAAATGTTTGCCATGTTTTTGAATGACAAAAGATTATATATACATGTTGATGATTTATGTATGTTCATATAGATTTTATGACATGTTTTGAGAGGAAAACCCTATTAAATGACATCCGTTAGACTTGCGAATTTTTGTGATGATCTAAAAAGTTATTTTGGAGATGGGTTTCGATTTTCAGAATTTCTTGAATTTTTGTGGAATTGTTATGAATTTTAAGGAAGAGAAGGTTTAATTGGATTTCAAAATTATTTACGGGAAAAATAATTATAGTTTGGATTCAAAAAATTTATATGTTGAAAAGAACATATTAATTTACTTTCTGGAATTTTTCTTGAATTTTTGAAGGTTTTTTAATAGTTATATAAAATTATTTAAGGCATGTCACTTAAATGTTTTGTATAATTATAAAGGAGTAAAAGGGCATTTTCAAAATTATTCAAATTTCCAAATAAGGAAAGTCAGCAGCATTTTTGAATATAAAATTCTGGCAACTAATTAAATTTAGACAAACAAGGCAGGTGGGGTACAAAAGAACTGTTTGAAAGTACAAATAAATATTTTTTCTCCTATTTTCAACTCTTCGGCAGAGCTTCCACCTTCATTCTAGACCTTCTGACAAGGTTGAAAGGTTTCAAACCTTTCGGCTCGGTCAAATACCAATGCATAAGGTATCAGGCAACTAGTAAGTAGTGGATTGGATGGAGTCGAAAGGTTTAGGGACGAAAGGTTAGAGCATTCGAAGGAGATGAAACCTTGTTTTGGTTTTAAAGAAAATACACCTGCTAGCTTTCGACAAAGAGCTTTCGAAATTGTCAAAAAAGTTTAAAATAAAAAGGTTTCTTTTGGTTTGCTTTCTTGTTTTAAATGAAACCTTCTGATAAGGTCAAAAGGTATAGCTTTTGACAAGGCCGAAAGCATATTTGCCGCTTCCGAGTCTTTCGACACAAATGGAGTCAAAGGTTATCTTTTGTTTTCTAAAACTTGCCCCCTCTCTTCATTGATTGCGAAGGGTTGGTTCCAACACCAACACTTTGTTGTTTTCAAATGTTTTTGAAAGGTTTTATGAAGGTTTCAAAGTAATTGCTTTTGACTCCAATGTTATTCTGATCCTTTTGCATAATCCAAATGTTTCAAAGTAGTTAACTTCGATTGGTTTCAAAAGGTTTTCCACCTATTTTAAATAAAACCTAATGTCTTCGAAAGGTTTTGATTTCAAAAGGTTTTGATTTCAAAAGGCTAAGGCTTAAAGGATTTAAAGGCAGGTGTCATATGTTTTAAAACTTATGAAAAGAAGGCCTTTAAAAGGTTAGGAAGGAGTTATAACATCCCGCCTTTTTGTACACTTTAAATCGACGACAAGCCACACCCGTCAGATTCAAACCATACAAAGGAGCATACTGTTATTGGGGTGAATAAGGAAAGAAAAGAAAGAAATAAAACAAAACAGAATTTTATAGCGGAACGACAAAATATAATAATCAAATAACTGTTCATGAAGCTGTTTTACAAAACATTTGATTATACTTATACAACACAAGTCAGAGTTGCACATGCCAGAGAATAGTAAATAACAATGCAGCGGAATAATACGATGCAGGGGAACAATATAGTATATAATAATAATACAACCTTCGTCTTCTCCCTCCAGAAATAAAGTCTTCAAATCCTGAAATGCTCAGATTGACCCGAGCGAATTGAAAAGACAAAACACTCGAGTCAGAACTAAAAGCTCTTGTGTAAGTTAAATTAACGGTAAATAAATATGAGTGTAAACGGCGTCGGAGAAGTTTACGGGATTTGACATCTCATATCTAGTGTCTAATGCGAGTGCAGTAACGTAAGAGATGTTTGGGATTTACATCTCCTAAGGATCCGTTAAACTATTTACTATATAGTAATATTTCGCTATTATAATAATGTCTATAGTAAAATAAACTTACTTTAAAATAGCTTTAAGGAGTGAACCAATATTCCCCTTAACACGTAATAGCCCAGTAGTCCATCCAGTATCATGGTTCTTCCTGATCGGAAAGCCACCAGAGGATACTCCACGGGCTACGGGAGAAAACCAAACTCGTATCTATGGGAGAAAACCAAACTCGTACAAGGCGCGATAGGGTAGGTGACACGGCACAACGAGGCAATGCCAGGGTAGATATACCAATTGCGCATCCGGGCTGGTGGTGACGCATAGCGCGCAGCTACCGCCCACCTCGAGCCACACCCCCAAAAATCAAAAATCAAAAGTGGCCACCAAATCAATCTCAAAATCAGAATATAATATCGAAGGAGTGTGTCCGATAAGAGGGGCTACCTCACTGGCCCGTAAGCACTCATGTTTTAGCCACCTTATGCCAACTCACGGGAGTCGGGTCCATGTATATACCTCACTAGAACATCGCCATCATCCTACTTCATTCTGAAATCTCCATCGCGTACACGATTGTTAAAGTGGTTTTCGGAGTTAGCAGAGAGTATGACAACTTTCGATCCTGGTCTCTTTAAAAAACAAACGTTATTATAACACCACGGTCATTTCAAAATAGTTTATACTTCAAAACCAAAATATCATTTCCATTTCACACATATATATATATTCACTTTCAAAATCATAGTACCTTCAAAGTTATACACTTCGAAACCCAACATTTGAAATTATAAAAATTTCAAATCATAGTACTTTGAAACTTGTAACTTTGAAACATAACTTCCACCACTTAAATGATTTTAAATAATAAAATATTTTATATAATAAATGGCTTCTTCAATTTCATAACCCAATTCCAAAACAACTCGAATTTCAAAATTTTAGATTTAACCAAATCTCAAATCATAAATTCCAATTCAATTCAGTTTTCAAATAAACCATTCCAAATTATATTGATTTCAAGACAGATTTGGTCCACAAATAAACCATTCAAATTCAGTATATTTAAAACATTAAGTATTCAACAATTTCAAAACTAAGTTTGATAATTTCATATATATCAAATTCAATTTTCTATTATTTAGTTTCGAAACATTTACTTAATAAATCCATTATCATTTAAATAAATCCCAAATTACAAATAATTAGATATTTCCTTCAATTTATTTATACTTGAAATATTCATTTAATTTCACCCTAGACCAAAATCAAGTTATAAAATCATACCTTTTAAAATTTTGGAATTTAATAAATTTCACATCAAACTTATTTGAGTTTAATTCTTAAATAAATTCAATTTCAAATAAATTTTCAATTTATCTTCCAACCTTAATTTATTAAAGTCATCATAAACTCTATATTAAAATAGAATTTAAATACTTAACCATATTATCTTCAAAAAAAATCAAACTTATTATTAAGCTTATTCTATATTAAAACAAATTATACATAGCTAAAAATTAAGGATAAAGTAACATTTATATAATATCTCAAATCAATCTTTATCTAAAACCATATATTTCTTTATAAAACCATAGAAATCATTTCAAAATATTTTTATATATAGACCACGGTCTGTATAAAATTTTCTATCCTATGGCGAACTGATACGGATATTTATCATTTCAATCCATAATTTAAAATATAAATACGGTTGTATATCATTTCAAACCGCAACCCCGAAAAATAAAAATCCATAACAACTCGCAGTTTATAACAATATGAAATACAACATCCATTCATCTAATATCAATCATCAAACATTTATCACAATCATCATCCAATTCAATCAATAACATCAATATAGAATAGATAATAAATAACAGGTATTTACTGGCAGTTTATATTCAATAATAAATTAAATACTATTTTATCCAAATAAATTCAAATAAACCGAGATGATGATTCAAAATATGCCAAACAGTCATAAATAAATTTCTAATCACATCATAGATCAATTTAACAAACATCAGAAATTTTAGAAGTTGTGAGTGGGTTAAAACACTCATCTTTCAAATTTAAATTGAATTTAAATCCAATTTAAACCCAAAATTCAAACAGTCTCAGAATCCGTCCAAACTAGCGCTAAAATGTCCAGAATTTCGATACAATCCTAATGCAAGAATCCGTATGTGAAAATGACCTCGTACTTAAAAGTTATTAGCGTCAGAACGATTTAAAATTTAAAATTGAAAAAAATAAAATAATAAAATAGAAAAAACACCAACCAATCAGAAGCCTCCATGCAACCCGCATCCCTCTCTCTTCTAGAAGTTCGACCCAAACCTGCAAATGAATCGCATGGGAAAACCAGGGACAGAGCCGCCACTTGCGGCCGCCGTTGACCAACTGACCACCACCGAACCATCGCCACGAGCCACGCCCACCAGGCCGACCCCACCCCACGAGGCGCGAACGCCCCAACCACCGACCACTACCATGATATAAACCTAATCAAATTAATTTGACCGATCCAACCACTGATATGAAGAACGAGCCATGTCGATGGACAGCGCGCGACCCTCTCCACACGATGGTATCATCAATTTGACGATCCATCGACGCTGATCGCCGCGCGATGAACGGACAAGAAGAAACCATCGATTTCTGAACAAACGATGATTCAAATTGGAAAAAAAATTATGGATCTAAGATGCGCTCGTCAAAGGCTTCAGATTGATATATAATTTGATAGGTATTGAGGAATTCGAATTTTTGAGTTGAATTTTGAATTGAAATAGGGTTGTGAAATTCAAGGTTTGTTACGTACTTAAATGAGAAATAGAAAGGCTGCTAGGGTTTATAACCAAATATTATATATAGGCAAAGCTGAAAATAGAATAGATGGACAAGATTGATTTACACGTTGAACGATAAATGGCCCAAAAAGTCCGTTTCGACTCCGGAACAAAAATGGGTCAACCCATATATCAAAATATATGTTTTTGAATATTTTAAACTCGATGAAACAGGTTTCAAGTCCTAATTTCATCGTATGAAGAAGTTATGCTAAAATTAAGTTATTTCAAATTGATTTCAATTTAATTGATTTCTGGGCGTTTCAGGTCCGTACGATCAAACGACAAGTCCGATCGTTACGAAACTTGAAATCCTACAATAATTCACCGCTACGGATCCGATGAAACTGGTTTTGTTAAAATCTAAGTCAGTGGCCAAAATGGCTATTTTCCTATTAATTAAATAAATTAATAATTAATTGATTAAAGCACTTTTCAATTCAAATCTTATATATTTCAATTTCAATTAATCATATATTATCTCATTAATTGATTCAACATTCACACTTGTTTTCTTATATTCAAATTTATAACTAATTATAATAATTTGCATTACTTCATTATTGGAGTTTCATTTCTTTTGTTAATAATTAGTTTTAATTACCATTGGTACCTTTCATTTTTAACATTCACTTCATTATAAACTATAAAGTTTTTATTTCTTTCTAAATTTAATTACAAAAATCTTATTAAATTAACCCATTTAATTATCGAAATGTACGGATCGTTACACTCTCCCTCATTCAAAACTTTTCGTCCCCAAAAAGGAAAAAGGAGGGAAAAGAAAGAATTGAGTAAATAATATACTTTATTCAAAAATATTAACTTTGTAAACAAATAAATTTACAAAATCAATTAATTTAAATAAAATATGCCAATTTATAACCATTAAACCTTTTTATACTCAAATTAATAAAGTTTGGAAAATATTTTTCAAAATTTTTTTAGGTCCAAAATTTTCGAAAAATTTCGGGAGGGTCTCCTTTGTACAGGGAGGCTCGGGAGAAAATATAATATCAAATATAACAATATATATCTCAATATCTCAAAATAATATCTCCCAACAACGCGAAAATAATATAATAATGCTATAAAACTGTAATCTGAGAACATACCTATTTGTCGGGCAATTAATGCTTAATTATGAAACCAAAAGCAGTAGCAATTGCTTCCATAACCGCACTTATATAATCCAAAAAGGTTAAAAATTATATAAAATGAAATATTTAAAGTTGTTTCAACCACTACAAACAAATCAATAATAATCACTTGCAATCACAACATACAACCATCATATGAAGTCAATAAAATCAACCATCCATATATCCATAGCAAATAAAACAAATAGTTGTTTGGGTTTAAAACTTTAAATTGTACAGAATGGAAAATAAACTACTAAGTGCACCGTTTACTCAACAGTCTTAGATGAAACTAAATAGACCATTCATACATCATTTTTTTAAAGTATCCTTGCCCAAACAACCATAAACCAAACAAACATCAATTTTAAACAATAGATCAAGTTCATTCTTATTAATTTCATTTCATACATTTGTTGTCTGATTTCCTTTTCATTCATATAATAATTTATCTTTTTAATTAACATTTATTTCTTGCAAATTTTCATTTTCATCCATTGATTCGGTGTTTACTTCACTTATTTGCACTTATACTTACATAAATTCATTTTTATTTATTCATATCTTGTAAATTTTCTTTAAATTGCATTACATTCATTCATTTCTCAATTTCATTTATTTTCATTCATTTATCAATAATATTCATGTTCAATTCAATTACTTAGCGTTTCAATTCATTAGCTTAAGTTTATAGTCATCTACTTGCAATATTTACTTTCTATCACATCTTATTGTAGTAGTATTTCAATTATAACTTAAGCTTATAACCACTATAACATCAAATTCTTATTTATAAAAGTAATTTATTGAACCTTTCTATTACATAAGTTTTACTTGTAAATTTTTCCATTACATTTTCTTATCAGACATTTCAACTTTTAAATCTTTTGGTAAGTTATATATATGCTTTTTAAGAATGTAATTGAAAATTATACAAGTTCATCTTATTTCTTTTAATAAATTAAACGTTCGATAATCATATCTTTTGTTTTTTTTATAGGTTACAAATTTCAACTTTCTTGAAATTTCATTTATAACCTAGCATTTAATCTCTTATTTTAATTAGAGGTTCCAACTATTAATTAGTTACAACCCACTTTACTATAATAATTGAAACTATTAATTAACAGAACTTAAGAACTAAATACCGGGTTTAATTTCAAATCATTTTAAAATAATAGAAAAATATATATATACATACAACTTATATCCAATTATATTTAAAACAATTTAAAATTTATATTTGTTTATCAAAATAAATCTGCAGTAAAACTACTGCAGTGGCCTTCCCACTTAGAAACTTGAAAATGAATGTCGATGATGCGTGCACTCATCACCGAAATTATTTTTCAGCGACAGAGAGGGGAGTATAGAACTTATTTCATTCCAGAATTTCTTTAAACATTTTTTTCTTCACATTATATTAAAATATTTATATCAGAAAATACTTCTAAATAATATTATTATTATATTCCAAAATCATTCAAAAGAATTTTTCAAAAACCCCGGGACTTAGATTCTAAATTTTCAATTTTCATTTATTTTATTTTAAATCTTATTTCCAACCAATATTTATAAATTTCACTACCTAACAACCATATATTATAACCAAATATATCCTTTATAAAATATATTATTTTATACATAAAATATACAATAGGCAAAATTATTTCATTTACCTATATTTCAAAACAAATATTGTGTCGGTCTGTCCTATTAAGTGTTTAGATATCCCAATTGATGTCATAGTGTCCTATGCACCAACCAGAATTTATAAATACCAAGAGGAATAAATTAACACAATATCTAAACCTTTTATAACACTAACAAATAGCTCTTATATATATATAGACACACACATATACGCTCAACGACTCATCATAGGGTATTACTACCCTATTAATAAAGAGTCAGACCCCACAAAGCTAAGGTTTTTCGCTAAACCAAAGCTCTGATACCAAATGTAACATCCTGCCTTTTTGTACACTTTAAATCGATGATAAACCACCCTTGTCAGACTCAAACCATACAAAAGAGCGGATTGTTATTGCGGTGAATAAGGAAAGCAGAGAAAGAAATAAAATAAAACAGAATCTCACAACGGAATGACAAAATATAATAATCAAATAACAGTTCATGAAGCTGTTTTACAAAACATTTGATTATACTTATACAACACAGATGAGAGTTACACATGCCAGAGAATAATAAATAACAATGCAGCGGAACAATGCGATGCAGGGGAACAATATAGTATATAATAATAATGCAACCTTCATCTTTGTCCTCCAGAAATAAAGTCTTCAAACCCTGAAATGCTCAGACTGACCCGAGCGAATTGAAAAGATAAAACACTCGAGTCAGAACTAAAAAATCTTATGTAAGTTAAATCAACGGTAAATAAATATGAGTGTAAACGGCATCGGAGATGTTCACGGGATTTGACATCTCCTATCCAGTGTCTAACGTGAGTGCAGTAACTTAAGAGATGTTCGAGATCTACATCTTCTAAAGATCCGTTAAACTATTTACGATGTAGTAATATTTTGCTATTATAATAATGTCTATAGTAAAATAAAATTACTTTAAAATAGTGTTAAGGAGTGACCCAATATTCCCTTAACACGTAATAGTCCCAGTAGTCCATCCAGTATCATGGTTCCTCCTGATCGGGAAGCCACCAGAGGATACTCCACGGGTTACGGGAGAAAACCAAACTCATATGAGGCGCAATAGGGTAGGCGACATGGCACAACGAGGGAATGCCAGGGTAGATGTACCAATTACGCAACCAGGCTGGTGGTGACACATAGCGCGCAGCTACCGCCCACCTTGAGCCACATCCCCAAAAATCACAAATCAAAAGTGGCCACCAAATCATTCTCAAAGTCAGAATATAATATCGAAGGAGTGTGTCCGATAAGAGGGGCTACCTCACTGGCCCGTAAGTGCTCTAGTTTTAGCCACCTTATGCTAACTCACGGGAGTCGGGTCCACGTATATACCTCACTAAAACGTCTCCATCATCCTACTTCATTCTGGAATCTCCACCGCGTACACGGTTGTTAAAATGGTTTTCGGAGTTGGCAGAGAGTTTGACAACTTCCAATCCCGGTCTCTTTAACAACCAAATGTTATTCTAACACCGCGGTCATTTCAAAATAGTTCATACTTCAAAACCAAAATATCATTTCCATTTCACATATATATATTCACTTTCAAAATCATAGTACCTTCAAAGTTATACATTTCGAAACCCAACATGTGAAATTATAACACTTTCAAACCATAGTACTTTGAAACTCGTAACTTTGAAACAAAACTTCCACCACTTAAATGGTTTTAAATAATAAAATATTTTATATGATAAATTGCTTCTTCAATTTGACAACTCAATTCTAAAACAACTCGAATTCCAAAATTTTAGATTTAACCAAATCTCAAATCATAAATTCCAATTCAATTCAGTTTTCAAATAAACCATTCCAAATTATATTGATTTCAAGACAGATTTGGTCCACAAATAAACCATTCAAATTCAGTATATTTAAAACTTTAAGTATTCAACAATTTCAAAACTAAGTTTGATAATTTTATATATATCAAATTCAATTTTCTATTATTTAGTTTCGAAACATTTACTTAATAAATCCATTATCGTTTAAATAAATCCCAAATCACAAATAACTAGATATTTCCTTCAATTTATTTATACTTGAAATATTCATTTAATTCACTCTAGACCAAAATCAAGTTATAAAATCATACCTTTTAAAATTTCAAAATTTAATAAATTTCATATCAAACTTATTTGAGTTTAATTCTTAAATAAATTCAATTTCAAATAAATTTTCAATTTGTCTTCCAACCTTAGTTTATTTAAGTCATCATAAACTCTATGTTGAAATAGAATTTAAATACTTAACCATATTATCTTCAAAAAAAATCAAACTTATTATTAAGCTTATTCTATATTAAAACAAATTATACATGGCTAAAAATCAAGGATAAAGTAACATTTATATAATATCTAAAATCAATCTTTATCTAAAACCATATATTTCTTTACAAAACCATAGAAATCATTTCAAAATATTTTTATATATAGACCACGGTCTGTATAAAAATTTCTATCCTATTGTCAAGCAATACGAATATTTATTATTTCAATCTGTAATTTAAAATATAAATACGGTTATATATCATTTCAAACCGCAATCCTGAATGAAATAAAAATCCATAACAACTTGCAGTTTATAACAATATAAAATACACCGTCCATTCATCTAATATCAACCATCAAACATTTATCATAATCATCATCCAATTCAATCAATAACATCAATATAGAATAGATAATAAATAACAGGTATTTACTGGCAGTTTATATTCAATAATAAATCAAATACTATTTTATCCAAATAAATTCAAATAAATCGAGATGATGATTCAAAATATGCCAAACAGTCATAAATAAATTTCTAATCACATCATAGATCAATTTAACAAACATAAGAAATTTTAGAAGTTGTGAGTGGGTTAAAACGCTGACCTTTCGAATTTAAATCCAATTTAACCCAAAATACAAATCGTCTCAGAATCCGTCCAAACTAGCGCCAAAATATCCAAAATTTCGATACGATCCTAATGCAAGAAACCGCGCGCGAAAAAGACCTCGTGCGTAAAAGTTATTAGCGTTAGAACGATTTAAAATTTCAAATTGAAAAAAAAATGAAATAATAAAACAGAAAAAACACCAACCTATCAGAAGCCTCCACGCAACCTGCATCCCTCTCTCTTCCAGAAGTTCGACCCAAACCTGCAAATGAATCGCACGCGAAAACCTGGGACAGAGCCGCCACTTCCGGCCGCCGTTGACCAACTGACCACCTGGCGCGAAGCCCCAAACGCCACCGGCCGCCACCATGATCTAAACCCTAATCGAATTAATTCGACTGATCCAACTACTGAAATGAAGAACGAGCCATGCTGATGGACAACGCGCAACCCTCTCCACACGATGGTGTCATCAAGTTGACGATCCATCTCCGTTGATCGCCGCGCGATGAAAGGACGAGAAGAAACCATCAATTTCTAAACAAACGATGATTTGAATTGGAAACCGAATAATGGATCTGAGATGCACTCGTCGAGGGCTTCAGATTGATATATAATTTGATGGGTATGGAGGAGTTCGAATTTTTGTGTTGAATTTTGAATTGAAATAGGGTTGTGAAATTCAAGGTTTGTCTGCCATTGAGAAAGAGGAGCAACTGAAGTTTCTATATGTACATAAATGAGAAATAGAAAGGATGCTAGGGTTTATAACCAGATATATATAGGCAAAGCTGAAAATAGAATATATGGACAAGATTGATTTACACGTTGAACGATAAATGGCCCAAAATCCCATTTCGACTCCGGAACGAAAATGGGTCAACCCATATATCAAAATATATGTTTTTAAATATTTTAAACTCGATGGAACAGGTTTCAAGTCCTAATTCCTTCGTAAGAAAAGGTTATGCCAAAATCAAGTTATTTCAAATTGATTTCAATTTACTTGATTTCTGGGCATTTCGGGTCCGTACGAGCAAACGACAAGTCTGATCGTT
Source organism: Allium cepa (assembly GCA_030765085.1). Classification (NCBI taxonomy): domain Eukaryota; kingdom Viridiplantae; phylum Streptophyta; class Magnoliopsida; order Asparagales; family Amaryllidaceae; genus Allium; species Allium cepa. Next base: position 117,028,676 of record CM060931.1, read on the forward strand.
ACGAAACTTGAAATCCTACAATAATTCACTGTTACGGATCAATGAAACTGATTTTGTCGAAATCCGAGTCAGTGGCTAAAATGTCTATTTTCCTATTAAATAAATAAATAAATAAATAATTGATTAAATCACTTTTCAATTCAAATCTTATATATTTCAATTTCTACTAATCATATATTATCTCATTAAATGATTCAACACTCACACTTGTTTTCATACATTCAAATTTATAACTAAGTATAACAATTTGCATTAGTTCATTATTGGAGTTTCATTTCAGTTGTTAATAATTAGTTCTAATTACCATTGCTACCTTTCATTTTTAACATTCACTTCATTATAAACTATAATTTTTTTATTTCTTTCTAAATTTAATTACAAAAATCTTATTAAATTAACCAATTTAATTATCGAAATTTATGGGTCATTACATACCTTCAATAATTTCGAAAGGTTTACTAAAGGATATGAAGGAAGGATATGAATGAGTTACCTTCAATACTTTCAAAGGGTTTTATGAATGATTTTGAAGGGGTCACCTTCTATGTTTTCGAAAGATTGTTTAGGGGTTTTAAACAAAGGTTTTGAATATAAGAATTAGGAAGATAGACTAAGTGCTTTAAGTTATAAAGGACCTTAACTTACTTTACAGGATAAACAATCCTTATTGAACATCGTCAACATTATTTTGAGTAAAGTATATATAACATGGCAAAAATAGCTTAGAGTAAAAGTTAAAGATATATTTTCCTTGTATATATATATATGATTTGATGGATTAAATCATTTATGAAAAGATTTCAAGGAAAATTTAAAGAGTAGTTAGCCCTGATATTATAGAGCAGTTAGCTCAGATATTTTGAAGGTTAGTTACCGAAAAGAAAATTCGGGCAGTCAGCTCATTTTAAATTCGGACAGTTAGTTCATTTTGAGGGCAGTCAGCCCAGAGGACAGTTAGTCCAGAAAGAGCAGACAGCTCTGATATGAACAGATAGTTCATTTTTTAGCACAACGGATCTTGCTAAGATTTTAAGGACAGTTAGTCGACCCTTTTTTTTATACCTATTTTGGGCAGATAGCCCATTATCTAGCATAAAAGAAACTGCTATTTTGGTATAACCAGTTTTAGGACAGATAGTCCTGAAAAGAGCAGATAGCTCCAAATTTAGGACAGATAGTCCAGTAAAGAACATATAGTTCAGATTTAGACAAATAGTCTATTTTTTCTCCTATTTTAGCATAATGGATATTGTTATATTATTATTATAATCAGTTGATTAAGCAGTTTAGTTGCAGGAAAGGATTTACAAAATATATGTTTTGAAAAAAATATTAGTGAGAGGAAACCCGTTCTGTTAAGCGACGTGGTCTCACTAGTTATTAGTAAACTGAGATGTAATAGATATTATTTATACCAGGCTTTAGAACTGACTCAAAGTTTTTGTTTCCCCTTAAACTCTCGAGTGCTCAAAATTTGATTTGAGTAGACTGAGGTTTAGGTTTCCAAGTTTTAGTATATTTTGGCGAATAAAGCATCCGAAGACGAGCAGGTGGCTGATGGATAGCTAATTTTAGGATTCTGCTTTAAAATTGTTTCCGCTGTGTATTAAGACAACTATGTCTATATTGCTTTGATCATCCAAGGGGGCATATTCATATGTCGCTCTTGGCATATTATTGTTCGTTATATTTGATCAGTGCTTGGGAATACGTTTGGGATTTTTTGTAACTTGGATATGATTTGTTGAAATGTAACCACTGAAAATTGTTGTTTTTGAAAATCTGTGATTTTGCTCATATTAAAGTGCATCTAATATTATGGATACCATTAACATTGCCGTATTTCATCACCAATAGTTAATACCATGGATGACTGCAGCATCCATAACGCTTAGATTTTGGCCTCCCAATACATGATGTTATAGGTTACTGAAGAACAATTTCATTCAAAACATATATTATCCAAAGTGGATTGCCAGTCCAATACTAGTTAAGCAACCAAATGGGAAGTGGAGGACTTGCATGACTTCACCGATTTAAATAATGCTCGCTCGAAGGATTGCTTCCCTCTTCCAAGAATTGACCAATTAGTTGACGCACCCAGTGGGCACTAGTTGCTCTCGTTTATGGATACTTATTCTGAATATAATCAAATTACAATGTTTAAACTTGATGAAGAACACATAGTTTCATCACTAACATGGGCCTGTTCTTCTACAATGTGATGCCCTTCGGTCTTAAGAATGTAGGGGCAACATATCAAAGGTTAGTCAACCAAATATTCACCAAAATAGATAGGTCGAGACCTGGAAGTATATGTTGATGATATGTTAGTCAAATCTAAGCAATCAAAAAGTCATGTTTGGGATCTGGGCGAGATCTCTGAAGTCCTTCAAAAATATCAAATGAAGCTAAACCCTCAAAAATGTACCCTCGGAATACAATCTGAAAAATTCCTAGGACTCATAGTAAGTGTTAGGGGAATAGAAATAAATCCAGATCGGATAAAAACCATAACGGACATGAAGGCTCCGACTAATGGGAAAGAATTACTGAGCTTAAATCGAAAGGTTGCTGCTCTAAACAGGTTCATATGTCGATCAACTGACAAATGTGTTCCTTTCTTCAACCTCTTAAAGAAACTTGTTACCTTCGAATGGACAGGAAAATGCCGAAAAGCCTTCAAAGACCTACAAAAGCATTTAAGCTCTCCTCCAATATTGTCTAAACCAATAGATGGAGAAACCTTATTCCTCTACTTGGCCGCCTCGGAGCAGGCCATAAGTTTTGCTTTAGTAAGAAATGATGATGGGACCTAGAGACTGGTATATTATGTAAGAAAAAGGTTAGATCCAGCCGAGAAGCACTACCTAATGATTGAGAAATTTGCTTACAGCTTAGCGTTCACATATAGGAAGCTCCGGCCGTATTTCCAAGCCCATCCTATTAAGGTCCTTATCGATCAACCGATTTGACAAGTTTTTAAGGAACCGAAGACCACAAGAAGGTTAATTAAATGGAAAATAGAACTCGGCCAATATGAGATATCTTATGAACCTAGAATAATAATCGAAGGTCAAGAGCCAGTTGACTTCATTACCAATTATAGATGAAATACTCTATAGAAAGGGATTCTCAACCCTATACTCTTGATGTATGATAGCCTTAGAAGGGTGTCAATTATTAAAAGAAGCTCACTATGGAATTTGTGGGGACCATTACGGTGCGCAAAAGTTAGCAAAGAAAATACTTAGACAAGGCTTCTATTGGCCAATATTAAATCAAGATGCCTTAGACTATGTAAAAACATGTGACAAATGCCCATTTTATGCAAAGGTGCTGAGAATTCCCCCTAGTGTACTCACCCAAATGATGAGTCCTTGGCCATTTGATATCTAAGGCGCTGATCTTATTGGGCCCCTTCCTACTGTAAAAGGAGAGGCGAAATATGCCATAGTGGCAATTGACTACTTTACAAAGTGGGTTGAAGCCGAACCGTTGGCTACCATAACCTCCCATTAGGTAATTAAGTTTATGATAAAGAACATCATATCCAGATTCACTCTCCCATATAAGATTATTATGGATAATGGCACTCAATTCCAAAGCCAAGAATTTGTAAAATATTACCGAGATCATGGTATCATCAAGAGTTTTTCCTCGATGACACACCTACAAGCTAATAGGGCCGTAGAAGCAGCCAACAAGACCATTAAAGCTTATTTGAAGAAAAGATTAAACAAAGAAAAGGACAATTGGGTAGATGAATTACCTTTCATTCTATGGGCTTATAGGTTGAGCTCCAAAACTTCAACGAGACATACACCTTTCTTCTTAGTTTACGGATTCGAAGCCATGCTTTTAATTGAATTAGAGACTGCCTCCCACTAAAGGAATTATTATAATACACAGCAGAATGTGGAGCTCCGAGAGGAGTCATTGGATCTATTAACTGAGATTCGAGACCAAGCCGCTTTAAGAACAGTGAAATACATTCGTAAGATGACCTGATATTACAACCAAAGGGTTCGAACTAGGAAGTTTGAGAAGGGAGACCTCGTCCTTCGAAAGATAATACCCAATATAAAGGATACGACAGATGGACCTCTTGGTCCAAATTGGAAAGGACCCTTAATAATTCACGACATCATCCCTCTTTGAACATATAGGTTAAAAAGGCAAGATGGTAGCATAATACCTCGGACTTGGAATGCCGAGCATCTGAGACATTACCATAATACGAAGCTATTACATAATAAAAGTTTTTTCACAAGTTTGAGATAATAACCAATATCTTAGCTAGGCCTCAGGTATGTCACACAAGACTCCAATTCTCTTATGTCTTAAGCATTTCTAATATTGTATCAAAATATTTTAGTCACTATTACTTCCATGATCAAGCGATATCATGCAACTTTCTAACATTTCATCAAAAAAATTTAGTGATGATTACTATCATCATCAAGTGATATAAAGTAATTTTCAAACACCGCATTACAACATTTTAGTCGTGATTATAGCCATGACCAATTGATATCACGCAACGTCAAACATTGCATCATAACATTTAATCGTCATTATTGTCATGACTAAGTAATATCATGCAATTTTCAAATATTGCACCAAATATTTAATCCATGATACTACCTTGATCTATTAGCGTCATACGAATTTCAAAACCATGCTTTCAACTCTAGATGGGTAAATGATTTCTCTACTTGACGTTTATTTAGTTTTGCTTCTTGGTCATAAAGAAGTTTCATCCATAGATCAATTATAGAAAGAAAGAGTCCACCTTGCAATTTAGATTAACCTTTGCCTCACCAAAATGATTTCGCTTACCGCTTAGCCTAGATGGCTTCAAGTGACAAACATAGTTTTCAAAAGTATTGACCTCATGGTCACGAATTAAGTTTCAACTTTCGACACTCAAATGATTTTGCTTACCACTTAGTCTAGATGGCTTCAAGTGACAAGCACAGTTTTCAGAATTTTTAACCTCACAGTCACCACTTAAGTTTCGCCTTTCGACACTCAAATGATTTCAAGTACCACTCAGCCTAGATGGCTTCAAGTGACAAGCATAGTTTTTAAAGGTTTTGACCTCACGGTCTCAAAGTAGATTTTACCTCGGCACTGAAATACAATGCATCGATTTGGTTCCCAAGAGGAGTAGAAAATTTTGGTAGATTCCCAATATAGTAAGCTATGCATGCATCAGATAGATTCTCAAGAATGTTAGAAAGATGGTAGGTCCAAAAGATTAGAAAAGTGGGTAGATTCCCAAAAAAGTTAGAATAGTGGGTAGATTCTCAATAATAAAAATCATGGTTAAGCAGAACCATGTGTTGGGTAGATTCCCAATGATAGTGAGCGACGACCAATAGTTTCGTGTAAAGAGTGAGCCACGGCCAACAAGTTTGTGCAACTAGTGACCCACAGTGGATAGTGTAGTGTCAAGAGTAAATCACAGGATATCGACCGCGCCAACACATCAAGTGAGTCATAACCATGGCATTATGCAAAGAGTGAGACATGGCCAATTCGTGTCATGCAAAGAGCGAGGCATAGTCAAAAGTACCATACATGGTGCTATATAGTGAGTCACGTTAGCCACATGCAAAATATAAGCATTATACCGCCACTAGTAGATTTCTAAAACCAAATACTTATACGAGACCAAGTCTATATAACTGGAGCATGGTACCGAACAATTTTTCCCTAGGCACTCATTTTCAATTATTTTCAAAACCCTCTAGACGAGGTTGGGTTACAAATTATTCCAAATTCCATTAGATGAGGTTAGACTGTAAATTGTTTCCATATCGAGGTTAGATCTTGATAAGTCTTCTCGGTAAAGCAAAACTTCAAAGATTTCTCAAAATGCTACCCCACCCGAAAGTTCATGATCAACTTTATAATGGAAAAGGAACAAATGAGCCAAGTACTAAACGTGACATAACTCTATTCTTTCCAAAGTTCAACTCATATCGACCATATCAGGTGAATTTTGGGGGCATGTGTTACACCATAACTTCCACAAAGTACAAATGATGAACATTCGAGAAGAGAATCCCTTGGCTTGTAGTTTCGAGACCCATTATTTAGTTTCCATCGAGTGCTTAGGCACTGAACTCAGTATCCAAGAGCATGTAGGTCGAGAACATGAGTTAAGGCAAGAGCAAAGACCGAGATTATTTTCCAAATAAAGCAAGAAGTTTAACCAAGAGTAGCAACTGCCGGAAGCAGCAAAATTGCAACAAATATCAGCAATCAACCGCTCAGATAGCCCAAATAGTAATCAACAACCAAGATAGACGAAAGGAATCAAAGTAGCTATATATATATATAAACTATCACATTAGTTACCCGTGTCAAAATATTTTCAAGCAAACGATGACAAGTGTTTGAATCAGAGCCGCCTATAGCAAGCCAGGTCGTCAATATGACTTAATGCCCCTGCACCAATGGAATAACCTTAAACCTGCTATAAATAAAGGGCTGCGTACTACTAAAAAGGGACGAAAAATGAATTTCTAACATTCAACAATCATTCAGTATTCTTTACTCCTTTTAGTAAAGCTTCAATTAAAAGATTATTAATGGTGGACTTAGTATCAAATATATTTGTACACCTAGTTGAGGAATAAAAGCTCATGGCAGAATCTTCAAAGTGGATGTAGGGATCAAGGTCCCGAACCACTATAAGTCTCATGTCTCCTATATCTTTCGGCACTTGTCTTCTATTTAAGTTTCGAAATTTGCTTAATCTTCCTTCATCCTCTCGGAACCAGCTTTCAAGGACTCTGGGGTGTTAGTTAGATGAAAAATCTATCAAAAATCACCTTAAGCATTTTTGGATCTTCAAATTCTAGAAAACTTCACTACTAGTTCGGGGAAAGAGCTATTGAGAACCAGAGTTCCTATCCACATTAGATTAATCTAAGATTAATTATGTAGTAACCATGTTAATAATTTCCATCCGATACACAGTTCCATTCGCATGTTAGGACTACTTTGCAAGCACAAGCAAGCAATCACTTTAATCGTGCATTTCTACATACTGTTCACAAGACACAACATACACACACATATAGGATATTAACTGTCCTAATCGATATACAAAGTCCAATGGGTTAAGATAGTTCAACATACATTAGGCATTGTACATTGATCATGCCATGACAATGTACACTAACTACACATATATAGAAAATTTATAAATAATAGCACGTACCTTATAAAATGCGTCACCCGAGTCTTATTTTCAATATCTATACGGCTTGTTGATGCTCTTATAGGCTTTTCTTCATCATAGTCACTTCTACTGCTACCTCTCTGGTTGTAGCTGCAAATTCTCCAGCCGTAGCTTCAAGCTCCATGGTAGCTTCATTCTCAATGGAAGCCATTGTATCATATCCATAGAGAGCTTGTTGTAGTCCTGCTTTATGTGGATTCATTGTACTTGATAACCTATCAAACTCTCCCCATCTCCACCGCATATGTGATGGACATGGGATCTCGGTAGATGAATTTAGGCTTCTGCAACCATTCGAATGGGTTTACAATCCACTTGTCGGATACATTACCTATTATAGATTCATGTGTCTATCTGTATGGTTCTTCCATTCACTCGTTCTTATGCCATGTCCTCCAATCTCTTCATATTGTTCCATCTCAATTGCATTCGAGTGATTATGTTGTACTACTCAGTATATCTCGGGCAAGAACCAGGATTGGCAAAATTTTATTATTTGTATAACTTAATGATTTGTATAACTTAATGCTTCGATCCTTCGACATCTTATACACCTTTTTTTATACACACTACTCTTATCGCACAATTTTCAACTTTCATAATAAGCAGAGTGAATTCAAAAACAGATACTTTTTATGGTTTATACTATAGGATTTTCTTAGAGATGGATCTTTAGATTTAAGTCCTACATCTTGAATTCCAAATTTCATATCACTTACCTCTGCTTCACTTGAGTTTCTTACCTATCTTCATCCTTTTACAAATATACCAAAAATAGTTACAAATAACGCTCTCCGACGCATGGTCATTGACTTGAAAGCTATTCCTAAGCCTAAGCATCGTACTTCCTTCCTTCTCACTAATATAAGGCTTCATCAATTTCATTTTCTCTAAATTGATATTAAACCTTACATGAAATTTTAGCACCCAAGACAAAGAGGTGGGGCTCAACTTCCAAGGCAAATATGGGTTGTTGCTAACTAGCCCAGGCAAGCCTAAATGTAAAGGAAAGTCATCGATGAAGACGAGGAAGAAATAAGGAGTGAAGAGGAAGATGAAAGTGAAGAGGAAAAATATATAGAGGATGAGGAATAAGAAAAGGGAGAAAAAGAAGGCTTCAAAAAGGACCGACTAGGGAGAATGCTAACGTTTGAGAAACTACACTCCCAAATCCTTGATTCAAATGTCTAAGGAAAGATGCTCCTGAAGTTACCCTTGGTCCAACATCAAGTAGGACTGAATGACAACTCCTATACCTCATAGAAATGAAGTTTTTGGACTTCGAGCAAACCCATCACTTGATAATGTAACCAAATTAAATCTAAACTTCATCGATACGATGTCACATGATGATCTTTTAGCGAAAATAGGTCCAGTCGAGCTCACTCCCAATGGGGGTAAGCCCACTTTGTTAACTCAACCCGACACCCTTGGTTTATAAATTAGATAGGATAATAATACACACATGTCACCTATGAATGCATACTCTTGTATTCACTCATCATGTACTTTATTACATATTCTGGAATCCACAATAACTTTTCCTTTCTATTTTCATCTATAGGAAAGATGAGTCATCGTAGGTTCGCCAACGCCCTATACAAAAAAACTTGGACCAACATTATTCTATCTGTCCATCTCGGGCCCCTCTTGCTACCGCAATGAAGGTTTCATAAGAGACGACTAAGGCAACTACCATAGGGAGGATCGGGAGGAGAGATGCAACTAAGGTTCTCTCGACGCCCTTACTCTCCCTATGGTCCAAGCTCTTCTATCCCGATGTTTACCTTTACCAGTTCGCCTGTATAATTCCCCTCTCCAAGTGGGTCAATCACCCTCTTGGCTCTCTCCGCCACATTCTAAATAATCCACCCACAATCATTCAGTCATTTATACACTTTCACCATCTTCTTCTCTTGTGCCAAGTGATAAGGGGAGGAAGCCATCGAGTCATATCGTTCCTTGACCTATCATTTCAATTTTCATAGCCCCCTCAACCTTCCTATTTTTGAACGCCCAAGGCATCATAACAAGAGGCGATTAGTGCTACTTTGGTCTGATCTGCTAGTACTTCTGCTGCGTCTTCTAGATTGTTCCAGTATCATGAGTTGGACCTCACCGACCTAAATTAATTTTTGCAATCTAAATTGGTTACTGCAGACATGGTTAAGAATGCTCATAAAGATTTTAATTTTCTTAAGGACCGCTATGAGTCGTACAAGAAGTTGGTAAAGAAACCGAGCTACATCAAATACAGTTAACAGGATCCTACTTAAAGGAAAAGGAAGGTCGGCTCAAAGAGAATGAAAATCGATAGATACCCTGGATGCGAAAATAGTAGAACTAAAAAAGAAGAATGAAGAAAATGAAAAGATTTAAGCCAAGAAGAAGGAAATTATGCGGACAAATGTTCTAGAGCACAAAATTAGAATTGAAATGATGGAAAACCCTCGAGGTTGCACATGTTCAAATGGCTATCTAATCAAAGAAATATACAACTTAAAGCTGATGTCGCTAAGTCTGACATCGATCTCGCTAAACTAGAGAAAGAATTAATCAATTAAAGTAGAGTTTGAGTTTTCGAAAGTGGATGCCAATAAAGTATATGGGTATTGGATATCAGAAAGCTAAAATCTACTCTCATTGACACACAAATCGAGCTAGCCAAAGCCCATATAGAGAAAGAAGCCATCGCCAAACAATTTGATTCTATGGTATTTGGCTACAGTGAAATGACTTATGCGCCAAGAATCTCCAGTGGTCAGGAAAAGACTACCCTTAGATTCTTGTCTGAATTCACGATAAGAATATAAAGGATAAGTAGGGTAAACTAAAGGAAAGAGCTACCTTTTCGTTGAGTTGTATGTTAGCGTTGAGTTTTTTGACTCCAAAGACTTTAAAACCTAAAAGGAAGGTTGATGAAGAGGCAAGGCTTAAGTTTGAGGGAACCCCTATTGACCTCCGATCCAAGAAGTCGGTAGAAGCTTTGATCGTAGAAATCCATGTTGATTTTACTCCGTTGATTCCACAGCTTTAATGACAATTTCTGTTATCATCAATGTTCCTTTGCTAGCACCTCAATCATTTGAGGCTTCTTCCTAAGTTATAGTTGAACCATACATACATGCACCTCTATATACTCCTCATCTTGGAATTTAGTTGTCTCCTTTTATTGAGGAGAGGCAGACAATCGAAACTAAAGTTCTAGCCCCAGAACATGCTCCTCTTGTTAATGTCGACCTGCCTTCAGTAGAAGGTATCCCAACACATTCTCCTCTGCTTCAAAAACTCCAATTATCTCCATTCGGTGCCTTCAACTTATACAAGTATGTGTTTCATGTCCAATTAAAGCTCCTCTCGTTGTCCATTTTCCTAATACCTCAACTATTGATGCTACTATGGCTTTTAGTCCAAAGCCTTATGTCGAGAGGATTAGATCTTTGTTTGAGAGGGATGATTCTAATGTTGACTTAGAGAAAGAAGGAGAGGTTGCTTTTACTCACATCTATGGAGAAGTGCTTGCCACTTACGAGACCCTTGTCGCCTAGAGGGTCAAATTGATTGATGTAAAGAAAGAAAAGTTGGACAAAGTCCTTTTGATATCGATCACTTATTAACTTACTTCCAAAGACCCAATGCCTCCTCTAGCATTTAAAGATCCATCAGCCTCTAGAAAGAGAGATAAGAGGAATAGAAAGAAATAGATCATACCTATCGATGAACCTTCCCGAAGAAGAGAATCATCCAAAGGATGTAGGCACCCTTGGAAATGTCTAAAGATGCTTATGGTGAAGCACAAGCCAAAGAAATAATGTGCTCAAAATCTTAATTTTTTTATCGTTTTGTACTCTATCCACTATTTGTGTACGAGCATAGCTTCTGAATTGTAAATAAAAAATAAAGTAAATAATAAAAATATATTTTTTCAATTGTATCCTTTACTTTACAGTATTTATTTACTATTCCTGCAAATATACTTATATATGCTAATAATAATTTACCTTTATGCATTACCCATATATATGTGTGAAACTGTGTATTGCATTTATTTATTATAATTTTGTATACATAAATAAACTTTTGCTATTACATATTGTCATTTTATACTTAGTTTTATTTTATTGCCCGTTGAGCTTATCCTTTCCAACCACAAATTACATGATGATGCCTTGTTAATTTATGTATAGCTTTCCATTTGTATTTGTCTGAGCACCATAGTAATTTCTGTGTATACGCTTTTAGTTTTGTTTATACATTAATACTTTTCTTCGAGTACTAGTGTCCATGTTTAATACCTTCGTTATTAATTTTGAAGGTAACTACCATAATAAACAACAATATACATTCAGATAAAATATGAAAACTAATGTTTCGCCAAGTTATATAGTATATAGTGCAGGATATTATATAGATATTAAATTGAAGACTACATAGTACAAAGACTCAAGGAATGGACTTAAAGACTCATGAGTATAAAGACCAAGATATGAAGATCTTAAGACTATAGTATAGTGTATAGAGTCATAGAATATTGTTAAAGTCCCTGGTAGCAATCTTTGATCTATAAAGTATAGTGTACTTGAGGCCATCCACATCAAGTGGGTGTACCCTGAGCTCAAAAAATCAGGAGGGTGTGTCTCGTAGCCTCAGAATCAAGATTGTAATTCGGGTTGCCTTCTGCCTGTTTAAAGATTGCTAATTGAAAAGAAATATGTACAAGCAATTGTACGGGACTGGATAGAGAAATCCAAACTAGTATAAAATCCTTGGTGTCATCTCTGTTACTCACTACTTTACTTTATTGATTTTATTTTATCTATGATTGCATCTGTGATTGATTGTTGATACAATTCCGTGTTGAAAACCTATGATTTAATATTAAAATTGGAATAAATTTAAAATGATTTACTAAAGTTAGAAAACACTATGCACCCCTCCTTTTTTGTTTAATTAGACTTAAGATCCATAATTCCGCAGCCCACACTTAGTATCAGAGCACTAGGTTTTCAAAAACTCGCTATTTGATTTTTGAAAATTTTAATGGCTAGCAACACTGTTGGTACATTTGTCAACACTTTGGTCGAACGACAATCTATTACTAGACCCCTACATTTTAATGGCAGTAACTACACTTATTGGTCATGTAGAATAAAAATTTACTTACAGTTTAATGGATTTGATATTTGGACTGTTACATAAAATAAGTACATTAAACATGAGACTAATTTTGCACAATGGATTGCAGATCAAAAGACATTTTCATGGAATAATTGTAAAGCCATGAATATTTTGTTTTGTTCACTAGATAAAAATGAATTCAATAGAGTCTCTATTTGTAACTCTGCATATGAAATTCAAAGAACACTGCAAGTTACACATGAAGGCACTAGTAAAGTTAAATAGACTAAAATTTCCATGTTAACTAATCAATTTCAATTGTTTAAATGAATCCAAACAAATCTATTTATGATATGTACTACAGATTTCAAGATATAGTGCATTCATTAGTTACATTAGGTATTTGAAGCGGATCAAGTTAGAAAAATCCTCAATTCACTCACTTTATAGCGGGATCAAAAGATACTAAGAATAAAAGAGGTTATGATATTAGTACTTTGAAAATTGAAGAGTTAATATGCAATTTAATGTCCTATGAAGCACAATTGCAAGGCAGAAAAGAAAGCAAGGCAACGAAAAAGAAATCCATTGCCTCCAATGCAATAAATGACAATTAAAATTCTGACGATAATGATGACGATGACAATGATGAAGAAATTGCCTTCGTGACCATAAATTTCAGAAAATTCCTAAAATATTGGAAATGAATAATTTTCAAAAATCTAAAAACAAGGCTCATGGAGCTGTAACTGGATGTTTCATTTGTGATGAACCCGATCATTTCCAGTGAGATTGCCGACAGCCGAATAAATCAAAGTTCTCACCAGTAAATGATTTATCCAAAGAAGAAAAAAAAGCTTATATAGCAATTCTAGATAATTCAGATGCTTCCTCTAATGGCAATGAACTTAGTACTGAAAATGCGAATATATGTTTCACAGCAATAATAGACTAGTCAGAACTGAGCAACAAAAGTGGTATAAAGGTGTCTTTTATTTAATAATTTTTATTTCATCTTTTGCTTGATTATGGTTTTTAGGAATGACATATAAATTAATAATAATATTGGATGAATATAAGTCTATAAGTATATATATAGGAACATATTAGCATAGTTTTTTTCTTGAAAATTTTGGGCTATATGTCGACATACCCACATGTCATATGTCAAAATACATGCCAGAAAACTAAAAGTTGAAATTTCAATACCAATTTCAAACTTCAAATTTCCCTCTCTTTTTCACTTACTCCCATGTCTTAAAAAAGCCCCTTTTTTGATTAGAGAACACAATTCTTCACTCTGTATTAGTTATATATATATATACATATACATATATATATATATATATATATATATATATATATATATATCCATTCATTCACTCACTTTATTTCAAAATTTAAATACCTCTTCATTATCATATCTCCTCAATAACTCAAAAGTGGTTTCCTCTAGTCAAAATCCTAAGACCATAAGGGTCTCTAAAAAAACTAAAAGATTTATCTTTAACAAGAAAGATGCCATTGAAGCCTATATAAAGTATACTACTTCCAGAAAAGTTTGTCTAGGAAGATTTTCTAAATTCGAAGGTTTTTCCTCTTATGGTTTACAAGATCTTTATTTTTAAAATGAATTTTTTTGGTTTAATTGTAGCTTCTCGAAATGATTTTGTTTGTTATCTGGATTTGGTCAAAATGTTTTATGAAAATTTAAATGAAATTATTTTTTTAAAGGACAAGAGGGACAAATTTGGAGTTGTATTAATAGTACTCAAATTATTTTAAATTATGAACTTTTAGGCAATATTCTTGGTTGTAAATCTAGCGAAATTGACCTCTCCACTTTTCAAACGATGAACAAAATCATGAGATTTTCACGATATTTTTGAAAGCGATGAAGAATTTGAATTTAAACACAAGAATCTTCGACCAAAATCGAGACTTATGAGTCTCATTTTACAATAACTCTACTCAAAAAGTTTTTAAAGCTCTCTTTGCTATTTATTTTCATTACAACATCAATTGGGCACAGGTCATACTTTATTCAAAAGAACATTTCTAGACATGAGAACACACTCTTTCATGGTGTGCATCGTACTAAAATTTTCATATATTTTGTGTTGATTTAAGAGAAGAAAAATATATTCCTTGAAAAATTTCTGACAAGACCAACATCTCTCTTATGCATGTTCCACCATTTTTTGAACCATATAAGACACTTCCTAAAAAAAAAATAAAGGTTGTCATATGAAGAAGAACAAGAGAGCCATAAAGAAGAAGAATGATCGAATAATCTTTTTACTAGAAATAAGCTAGATATCATAAGATAATAACTAGATAGGTTTAGAAAGATGTAGCCGACGATGATGAAGAGCCGCCAAGATTGCGAATGATCTTTCCAAAGTATTTGTCCACTTTTTTGGAAAGAGAGGTGAACTTTTTACTAAATGATTGCTTAAGCTTCTTTTGGTTTTCAAGAAGCTTTTCTTAGCTCCTTAAGTTCTTTTTATGAAAGGGGTGGAATGGTTTGTTAAAAATTTCTAAGGACATGCCTGCTTCTTCCTACTACTCCTCCTCCTCCTCCTCTTCTTCTTCATAAGATTTGGTTTGTATATTTTAATTAAATTTAATTGGTTTGGATTGTTTGGATATATTTGTTTCGAATGATCATACTATTGAATAATGTAAGATTGATTTTGAAGTCATATTACCTTATATAATCATCATATATATCATGCTTACTTTACATCAGTGCATTGTTTCAAAGTATATCATAAATATATCATCATCATAATCATATATATCATTTTCAACTTAGTTGTTGATTTTGAATCAATAATTATAAATATTCAAGGGGAGTTTTTACCTTTTCACCCATTTTTTTGATGACAAAGGGGGAGAAATATATATATATATATATATATATATATATATATATGTATGTATGTATGTATGTATGTATGTGTGTGTGTGTATATCGGAAGGAGTTAGCTAACTTAGAGGAGTTATATCATATTCTATATATATAGAATATTAATGGTTGTCATCACCAAGAAGGGGGAGATTGTTAATACCTCAGATATTGATTTTGATGATAACAACCTTTATAAACAATAATATATATTCATATAAAATATGGATACTAATTTTGCCAAGTTATATAGTATATAGTGCAAGATATTATATAGATATTGAATCGAAGACTATACGTACAAAGGCTCAAGGAATGGACATGAAGATTCATGAGTATAAAGACCAAGATACAAAGATATCAAGACTTATAGTATAGTGTTTAGAGTCATAAAATATCCTTGAAGTCCTTGGTAGCAACCTTTGATCTCTTTCGCTTATTTTTCTATCTTTTATATTTTTACAATAAAATACATTTCCAAAGTATATTTAAAAATATTTCATAATTTTTTTTAAAGTTCAAAATGTTTATAAACTATGTTTAAATGTTTTATAAAGTATCAAACTATTTCACAATGTATAGAGTTTTCAAAACTAGTTTTAAAAAATTTCGTGTATGTGTCGACAAACATGTTGTAGATATGTCGATATAAACGTTGCAATTTGGTTTTTCAAATTTTGAATTGAAGTGTGTATTCATCACAACTCTTCACTAATGAACATGTCTATATATACACTATATATAGGGTTTCAAATTAATTTTTTGAGTGGCTATTATCTTGTTCTCTTCTCTCTTCTTACTCTCTCAGAATCTCCATAGAATATATACAAAATTCTCTTCAAAATCAGATAAAATCAATTCATACCTTTGTGTATTAATTCAATATTTCTTTCTTATGTTTTGAAATTATCTCTCTCTCAAATCAAAAATCAAAGTGCAGTCCACGAGGCTATAAGATCCGCTGTATCCAAAGTTCAAGAAATTGTCTTTGGAAAAACTATTAAACTATATTTCGCATTTGTTTGGGTGTGATTGTAGCCAGTTCAAATCAATTAGATGTGCTTGGTAGCCCTAAAATCCGAGTGGATGTGCTTGTAGCCAGTTTAAATCAAGTGGGTGTACCTTGAGCCTGGAAAATCAAAAGGGTGTATCTCATAGCTTCGGAATCGAGTTTGTAATTGGGTTTGTCTTCTACTGATTTGAAGATTAGCATTTGAAAATAAATTTGTACAAGAAATTGTACGGGACTAGATGTAGAAGAAATCTGAACTAGTATAAAATCTCTGGTGTCATCTCTATAATTCTCTACTTTACTTTTTTCTTTTATTTTATCTATGAGTGAATCTGTGATTGATTGTTGATACAATACTATGTTGAAAATATATGATTTAATATTACACTTGAAAGAAATTTAAAAAGATTTCAAAAGTAGAAAATACTATTCACCCTCCCTCTAGTGTTTAATTAGCCTTAAGATCTATTATTCTGCAACCCAAAATCCATCAATGCCTATCTCTAGGCATCTTTCTTTGACATCACCTATCTCTTAGCGTAGTCAAGGAATTAATGTACAAGGGAGAATTGTCTGATCTTCCCCCAATTAGATTATACTCCAAGGAACTGATCGTGATTTCGAGAATTTCATTGCTACCTATCTCTAACTACCATTAGTCATCTGGTTATCAAGGCATGCAATGTTTGTACTACTGATCCCATAACATAGTTAAAATTAATGAAAATGATAGCATTGATTCAAAAATCAAACTTTATTTATATCTCTATAATGAATTTCGCCTTATTATTTAGAAGCAATCCAATGAAAATCCAAATGAAAATGCCAAAGAAAATAAATTAAGTGAAATACCAGTGTAAATGCTCACTATTCCATGCTTATGGAATTGGGTCCCCATCTACAGTCGATAGCTTAAATGCGCAATGTCCAAGCTGATGCCTTAGCTAGTAGGGTCCTTTCCTATTCGGATCAAGTGCCTCCATGTTTGGAAAGATTCTTTCTAAAACAAGGTCACCAATCTTGATCATATAGTTTTGAACCTTAGCATTGAAGTGTCGTATAACATTTTATTGGCAAGTAGCTACACTAAATTCGCGTTTACTCGCTTTTCCTCCACCAAGTCGAAGGATGCCAACAATATCTGCTTGTTAATCTTGGGGTTATAGTGCATGCGCCAATGAGAAGGGACTTCTATTTCAATTGGAATCATTGCTTGAGTTTCATACGCCAATAGTGTATATCTTGTTGCTTATTTCTTTGTCATTCAATGAGCCCATAATGTTAATGCTGACTCATCAATCAATTTCCTTTTGCTCATTTAAACCACTTTGTAAAATTGAATCTGATGATATTGTTCATCACCTTTACCCAACCGTTCATCGATAGATGAGATTCCCGAGAAACTCTATTAGATTTGATACCTATAGAATTTGTAGAATTATGCACTTTCAAATTGAGTTCTATTGTCATTAATGATTTTATAAGGTCTCCTAAGCTACACAAAATATTTATAACTATAAAGTTAATCACTTTTGCCGAAGTGATTGTGGTGAGTGGATCTGCCTTAACCCATTTTGTCAAATAGTTCACCACAATAGTTGCATACTTTGCTCTTCCTAATGCCATCAGAAGCACTACAATAATGTCAATTCCCCTTATTGCAAACGACCATGGGCTAACCATCTGTGTAAGTTTGTTTGATGGGGATCTCGGTATTTCCATAAATCTCTAGCATATATCGCATTTCTTAGAAAATTCCATCATATATTGATTGATCATTGGTCAAAAATATCCATACTGAAGTACCTACTTTGCTAGATTTTTCCCGTAGTATGATTTCCACAACTTCCTTAATGAACATCCACAACTTCCTTGATGAACATCCTCAAGGATTTTCTTCGGTTTACCCATATTAACACATATTAATAAGGGGGTTGAAAACCCCCTTTGAAATAATACTCTGTCATGCATAATGTAACGCAACTCCTTGCGTAAGAGCTTTTACATTTCATTTCTACCCTTCAAAAGAGTTCCCTTTAAGAGCTAGGGGTATGCCCTATGAGAGTTTTATAATTAATTGTAAATTATTTACTCTATAATAAAATCTCGTTCGAAATAAATGTGTTTTTATTTCTATTATATTCTTATTATAATGTGTTGCAATTAATTAATTAATCGGTATATTTAACAAAAAATCTATAAATGATGTGTTTTGTGACAATAATTACAATTGTTGTAATCATGAGTGTTTTATCACAATATATAAAATAAAAACATTATTTCAAATATTCCCAGTCAAGATCAGGGGTGTAAATCAGGCGGACCAGATCAGATTAAGGGGTTTCATGTTCTATCCAATAAGTGTTTCGGACGAACACAAACCGGATGAGGCGTTGGCTCAAACACTCTTCGTACCAGCCGGACAATCGACAGACGATGCATGGACAATAGAAAATTCATTGGACAATTCATATGGATGAACTATCGTACAAAAATTTTGTTCTAATTTGTGTCCTAAATGAAAAAGGGACAAACATAGATGGACAAATTTTGACTTTGAATCGAACTAGACAACGGACACTCGTACAAAATTAACACCTATAGTCAAGATGTACCGGGATTGGAAATCAAAGTATCTATTGAGACTAGCGTACATAACGCTCTCTAAAGTTAGGAAAATATATTACTCATTACTACTGGAGGCACCAAGGGGTTATGTACTGACAGATATTGGATGACTATAGAATGACCCACTCGATAGTTTTCTATCGGTTAATATAATTATGGTTGGACATACAATATCAATGTGACAAATTTACACTATTCTTTTGACTTGGGAAGATTCTTGCTTCAATATGGAAAATCCAATTTGATTATTGTTAAGTTGTGACACAACGACCATTGAACAACTATTGTTGGGTCTAGTGGAAGCATTGGAAGTAAAATACTATTCAATATACGATCCGTCTCCTCAGTTATATGAGGTTAGTATCACGGTCAACTGAAGTCAACTCAAAGTCAAAATCTCTGGTCAAAAGAGTTCGGTTGATAATAAGTTTTATTATTGAAATAAGGACTTTGTGTTTGGACACTAAAATTGAATATGAATGATATTGGAATTTTGACCATCGCCTAATTCCATAAGTCCTAATATGATATAGCTTTGACGAAGAGAATTGGTGTAAATAATTATCATATTGGGTAACACTTAAATAAGTAAAATTAAATTTTATTGAAGCTATATAAGCGAAAAATTTGGTCATAATGTCACACCACTAGCTAAGGTGATGCGTGAACATTAATACTCGAATTGTTTGATATTAATTGTTGGCCAAATTTACATCTAAGAATCACACAACCGAAACGTTGAATACTCCTACTACTACTTGATTTCATTATTTATAGTTATTATAAATTAATTACATTAATTATATTTATGATATATTTATTATAAAATTTTATTTAATTTGTGTTGACCAATATTAAATAGGGTGTATATACTAGTTAGAGACACATTATCGATTACGATATCGTTGTGTATTTGAATTGAATTTAACTGCATATTTATTTGATCAAACTTGTAGAAGTTAGGTGGTCAAAATATGAACATATTGGTCGGCCACTAAGGGGTTGAAGTGGTTTGAATACTGATTCAAATTTGGTGACATAATAAGAAGAAAAGGAAGATCAAGATCCCTGTTTTGCTCCTTGGTATCTAAGCTATTTACACACCTCAAAATCCCACTTTAGATCTCTTAATTTTGGCTCCGTCTTGTCCAACCAAGGTCGGCCATACCTCTGCCCTCCTTAGAATTTTAAGCAATCAAAACACAATTTAAATGCAAATAGTAGATTCGTGGTTGTTGCTCTCAAATTGGTAGCACTTTCTGGATTATGGATACTGATTCAATGAGTTTCGATTCGTCGTTTCAACGTGTCACAACTAGACTTTAGTTGAGGTAAATATTTTCTTACAATTACATATGATTATATATTGCTCATTATGTCATTTATGTGCTATAGTTAATATATGAACTATCACGAATCTATATACATTTGTGTTGTCTTCGTTAGATGAAAATGTTTATATGTATATATTAAAAATAGAGGAATTTCACCATAAGGGCCTATTACCATCAACTATTTTCTAGGACACGTGTTCAAAAAAATTAGTTTCCAGGACACGGATCGAAAATAAGACCACTACTTCTCGCTAATCCATATCTGCCGCCAAACCCCCGAATGAAATACAAACTAGGGCTTAGAAACAAAATCGCCTCAGTTGGATTGTCGATTGGCTGAAGAAATCGTACCACCTAACTTTTCTCAGCTAAACAAGTAAGTAATTGATTATTTCTGTTGTTTTCTATGTATAGATTGATTCAATTTTCTTCAGCTGAACAAGCAAATTGTTAATCACCTCACCTTTCTTCAGCTGAAGAAACTAAGACGCGATGTCTATTTAGTAGTTGCTGAACAAATAAATACTTGTTTATCTTTGCTTTTTGTTGTTCATCGATTGTTTTTTTGCTATATATCGATTGTTTTTGTTTGCTGAAGTAGTCATTCACTGGTTGATTTTATTTGCTATTTATGGGTTGTTTTTGCTTGTGTTTAAACAACTAAGAAATAAGTTCTATTGATTGTGTTTATACATAACAGTTTTTGTAATGGATGTAAGGTGTTTATTGTTTTTGTAATGATTTAACATGATCTAAAACTGTTCATATTCAACAGCTTAAAAGATAAATCTGTTTATCTTTTAATCTAAATGATTTAATACAAGAATGTAATGGATTTAACATGTTTGTTTATCTTTGAGTTGCTTTTACGTAATTTCAACTTCAGTACTTTAAAAATCGTATGTATTGTGTAAATACAGTTATGTTGTAATGTTGCTATGTTCAACACCTACGAAAGATAAACATATTTATCTTTTACTATAATTAGTTCAAATCAACTTAAGCCTTAGTTATTTTGGGTAAATGTTTTAGTTAGATGATAAATCGTAGTTAAATATTCATTCTTACTGATGCTGATAATAGTTTTTATAATGGATTTAAGGTATTTTAGTTCTTGTTATAATTTAACATAATGGACATTTGTTTAATTAAGCATACCTAAATATTCAATGGCAGATGATACTAAACCCTTGGTGTTAAACTGAACAAATTATTGTTTAGTTGTTAAAAAAGATAAACGTATCTATCTATTACTGCAAAACATTTAGACTGCATGCCGAACCCTAGGTGTGTTTCACAATTACTATTACTTATTAGATATAAATTTCTTTATCATGATTTAAACTAATTAGAAAAAATATACAACTAATTTAAACCCTAGTTCAAAAAGATAAAAGCATTTATGTTTTTATCTAAAACATTAAAATACATAATAAATCCTAGATAATTTTTTATATCAGTACTACATATATAACATAAAAAATACTGAATTTAAGTCTGTTGCAATTTCCCTGAAGGATTTATGTAAAATAAACATATTTAATAAACTATTAACTACAAAAATATTATTCTTCACTGTTGCTAACAATTTATTATATATCACAATTTTTATGCAGCGTAAGAATGCACACAAGGTCTTCTAAATCAAAGCTATTCATTCGAAATGCTACTTGCATTTTCATAAATGAAGGAGGTACTTAGTGCATAAACATAAGATCAATATCTAGTCCTTTCTGCAGTGAACATAGCCAAGGACCATCACTTTCTTTAACTCCATTGGTAACTATTTTACTACTATTGTTTCCTATAATATTTAGTTGTACTCTTCAATTTTTTATATACATATTAAATTGGATAGCTAGATTACATATTTTAAATAAAAAAATAGTTAAATTTCAAAAAAAGTTATGAAAACTAAAAAAGATAAATCAAATTATCTTTTTATATAAATTCTTGTACATATATTTTCGCATTTTTTATAATCTAGTTTGCAATTTCCATTCACCACTTTTATTTACTATTTCTTGTTATTATTAAGTTGCATCTTCTATTTTAAGAGGTAATAATAATAAAAAGTACAAAATTTCAATATTCATTTACTGTTTACACATTAGTAGCATAATATTCATTTACTATTTCTTTACTGTTTACATATTAGACTCTTTATTCATTCTCTTTGTACTATTTATAAAGTAGCATAATTGCAAAAAACTTGAATCAACTAAAAAAGACAAAACATATAATCTTTTCGTAAAACATATATTCATTCAGTATTTTCCATAACATGATGTGTTATTATCATCATTTTGCAATTTTCATTATTCATTTACTGTTTTCATTGATATCTGCACATTAATATCTTTATTCACTCACTATACAATGTTCATCAGCTGATACATTGATCGTTTTTGTGTTTTTACTATTGCTATTGTATTTTCAACTTAGTATTTTACATTCATCATTGCTATTTCTATTTCTGTCTCCTATTTCCAATATCCATACAACCTTTTATCTTTGTCACCCATTTCTCCTTACTTATCACCATCTATTTCTTCTCTACCTTCTACAACCACAACTTCACCATAATTCAATTTCCTCACAAAGTACAATCTATTACTACTCAAACAACTTTTGTACCAATCACCATCCAATACATTTAAACTCAAACTTCTACCTGAAATATGACATTCTCATACCCCATCTAAACTACAACCTAAAATAAAGACAACAACTCCTCAACAATACACCTCAACTACTTCAATAATGTTCGATACCATGTTCAATACCACTTCCATCCCTTACCATCAATCACATCTTAGCAGAACGGATTAAGTTGGTTTACTACACCAAAACTTCAACTATCTAAAACCATACATTACAACTACCCACTAAAACCACAACCGAAATTGCTTCTCCCTAAAAATGTTTTTGATTATGAATGATAATTGTTCTAAACTATGAATATTAACAAACATATGTAGTTATTTAAAAACATGTTATTAATTGTGAATACTTGCTATATTGTTTTTTGTTCTCTTTAAATTTTCATATTTCTAATTGACCATTACTTAGACAACTAAAAAAGATAAAGCATATTATCTTTCTATACTTTGAAACTTTCTTCACTTGCTTCTAATTGTAAATTTTCATTTCATCAAATAATGATTGTTGATTTTCATATGTAAATATTCACTTTTATATTTTATTAATTTTCACCTATAGTCTTATTTAGTTTAACTTTCTAACTAACTTAGCATAACCATTATTATAAAAAGCTTTCTCAATAATATACACTGTAATATTTAGTTAAGATGTTTGATATTTACCTTATGAAAGAAAAATTCTTTATTGATAAACTACTTAAGATACTTTAATATCTTCATGTCATCTACAATAAGAAAAATTTAAATTGTGCATATTGAAATTGGTGCAAAAGAAAAATTTCAAACGCTTGTTTTTTACAAAAAATCCTGTTGGATTTAATTTGTATTTTTTTTTTGAAAAAAGAGTTACTTTATATACTAAAAGTGCTTTATCTTTTTTTTTGAAAAAAGGGACTTTATATTCTAAAAAATATATTAATCCCAAAAAGTATAAAATAATTAAAAAGATAAATCATATTATCTTTTTATTTAAATTTTTTTCAGTATGATATTTTTTGACCAACTTGTTATTTTTACCTACCAATTGATTTTATGATTTTCATAAATGTAGATCAAAGTGGACCAACTCAAGAATTATCTGATGTTGATGAAAAAGAAGAGTTCATAGATAAGGACCAATTAAAAACCTCGGATGAAGAAAAAACAATTCAAAACAACTGGCTAAAGAAACTACTGATTCAGATGATGTTGATCAGTATGAAATTAAATTTTTTTTACCCAAGAAGCAGAAAAGGCAACACTGCACTGATACATAAAGATGTAATTTGGATGCAATTTATAAAGTGATGTCAATTATAAAGGAGAAAAACATTCTTTCACCTGAAGCAAAAGCTTTTATAGAAAAAAACACCATTCAAAAACTTCTTCAATGTTTTTCTTAAAGATTCAATAGCACGACAAGATTTAAGGAAAAGTGCTTCGAGTTTAGATGACATCATTACTTCTTTTGATGCAAAAGAAAATGCTTTCAGAATTGGAAACAAATTTCTGAAAATAAGTCCCGAAGAAGTCAGTTTCATATTTGGAATGTCATTAGCTGGAGAAGACTTATTTCCTATACCAGCTTCTAATAAAGCGTCAGCCATGGAAAGTTTTTCTAATTTTTTAAGTGCCAATTTTAAATAAGAAGACATAATTAGCCAAAAAAACAGTAACAAAAAGATTGAATAAACTGTTAGAAGAGGAAAAAGGAAATAAAGATTTAGTGAAATTGTTATTATTATAGGTAGTTATAACTTTCCTTTTTCCAAACAATCAAAGCTATATGCAATGGGGTTTCTTGCCGAAGCTGCTAAATTTAAAAAAATTAAATTCAATCTCTTGGCCACGGGCAATATGTGAAAATGTTTTGAAAAATGTTAAAAAGTATCACGCTGACCCTAGAAGTACACCAGGCTGTACTATGGCCTTACTGGTATGCTTTCATAAATATAAATATATTCAAATTTATATTTATTAAAAAAATATAAATGTATTTATCTCTTTTTTTTGCACTACTGGTTTTGTGAACGAACGCAAATAATTGATCAGAAGGAAAATCTGTAAACCAAAATCCCAAGAATGAGAAAATGGGATTTATCAAAACTGAAAGATCTGGACCTCACTGAAGTTGACAATGACAAAGTATGCTAGTTATTTAATAGGGATAGTTTTCTAAATTTATGTAGTTTGTAGCTTAGTTAATTACATTTCTATATTTATATGTAACGATTATTGTGTGTGTATTAAAGATTTCCTGGTCTTCTCTCCTTCCCATATGAATGTGCTTACATGTTGTATCCATTTATCAAGTGTCTGAAATTTCTTACCTCTATATTTTTAGCAATTTCTGATTTCTAACTTCATAGTAATTCAATGATATTACATGTCCAAATTTAATTTCAAATACCTTCCATGCAGATTTTAAAGAAATTTTCAAATGTAACTAAAGGGGAAAAAGACTTTCTTTCAAAAAAAATATACTGGGCTGAAGATGACAAATATGCTACGGACTCCTCTAGTAGCATAATAAAGTTAGAGACGAAAGTGAACTTTTTATCTGCTGAGATGAAAAGTATGGAAAAACAACTGAATAATGAACAATACTTAAGACAACTGGCTGAACAAAGACTCCACAATATTGAAATGAAACTTCAAAAGCTGGAAAATTTTGAAGAGCATAATGTAGAGAAAAAACGATTTCAAAGAAAAAGGTGAAGCTGGAAAAGGTACAGAAAAAAGGAAGATAGTTGGTATGATGCATATAAATAGCTCTGCTAACTTTCCATGTTTTGATTTGATGCAAACTCAAGATTTCATTCTAGAAATCAAAGACGGTTTAAAATCTGAAAATATCAAACAAGATAGTGAAGACATTGCTGCAGAAAAACCAATTGTTGTTGAAGATGTCAGTCCTGAAGAACAAAAAAAGAAGAAGAAGCAAAAGAATGTTGAAAAGTGTCCACTCATGAAGCATCTTACTGAAGAACATCAACAAAATGTAAAACTTTTTTCCAAAGTTTTGGGAGAAAACAAATAAGTAATTAAACTATTTTTGACTCATGCAAACTATATATCAACTATCTGTTAAATTAAGTACTAGTTCTGTTTTGGTTCTGTTTTAGTTTGGTCAACTATCAGTATATCTGTCAACTACTATACACTCACACACTTACTCAAAAATAAACAAAAACTAAACAAAACTAATAAAGATAAATTAATTTATCTTTAACTTTTCATACATACTTCCATAAAGGCTTTTATTTTGTTTTTACTACCAAATGCAAACAACACAGTACGTACTAAACTTACTTTCTTTTATTAACAACCTTCCAAGTATTCAGCGATGAAGCATTTAGTTGTGATGATGATAACTTCATCACCATAACAAAATTCATGATAGAAGTCCTCCTCTATCAACAAAGTATTTGTGGTCAAGTAAGTACAACAAACTAAACTTTCCTTCATTATAAATTGTATACTTTATCCATATTATTTTTCAAATGTAGACCATTGATTGGTTTTGGTTCCAAAAAACAAAGCAACTAGAAGAAAGCAAAAGCATTATCTATATTAACACAACTATGACAGTAAGTGAACTATATTCTCAAAGTAACATTTTTTTATACAACACAAATTTTCTAAAACAATTTTTTTACAGAAAAGCGCGACGGATGGAAGCTTGGAAAATATCAAGAAACAAATGTTCAATCCTTTTGTGAAAAGAACACTTTTAGATCCATTATGTTGCAACATATTATTCCCAATACATGGCAATGAACATTGGAGCTTGCTTGAACTAGTTATTGGAGAATGCACTTGGAACCACTACGACTCTCTACACTTGACCACGAGATCAAATTCTTGCAAAAGTGGACATACAAAATTTGCCATTAATGTGGTAAGTAAAAATATACAAAAAGTAAAAATAATAAATGTGTTTATATTTATTCGAATTTTCTTTCACTGTTTGCAGAAATCAGTAGTAAACAACCTAAACAGAGAGCTACAAGAAGAAGGGCACAAAACAATTCTCAGCAAAAATTCAGTGCTTAAAAATGTTGACTGTGCTCAACAAAGCAATAGGTAATTTTGAAGATAGTTCAGAATTTTATACAAAAATTCACGATACATAATAACTACCTACACACATTTTACTAATTAGATAATATTATTTACTCACATACAATTACTTAGATAAACATAATACTAATTACAATTCATTATCAAAATAAAGAAAAGATAATCTGTTTATCATTATATTCAAAGTACTAAACTTCAGCAATACAGGTACGACTGCGGAATTTTTGTGATGATGTTCATGCAAAAAATAGCACAAGGAATGCAGACTACATCAAAAATTAGTCTTGAACAAGTTAATGCATTCAGAGCACAGATTGCTGCATAAATACTCTCTGACGAACCATACTGCTGGCTTGACAAGTTTTGCAGCTCTTCTTCAGCCCATAAAAATGTAGTGGCTGATGAATGGGATGATGAATTTGTAACGGCTGATGTTAAAAATTAGATAATGAATTTGTAATGGCTGATACTAAATTGATCATAGATTTAAGGGAGTTTATTTGAATTTACTGATGAATTACATGATGAATTTGCAGTAACTGATATTGAAAATTTGATGATGAATTTGATAATGAATTTCTAATCGCTTTGTTGATTTGATGATGTTATTCAGATAAATATGGATCATGAATTTGTAATCCAAAATATGATTCTACTGCTCTTTTAAGGAAGATAAATCCTTTTATCTTTTATTGCTAATTTATAGTTTTATATTTATTATTATGTTTTCTAATTCCGTTGTTCTACACAGCAAAAGGATGCAGTATGGGCTACTTTTCCTAAACAAGAAGAAGCTTTAAGATTTGTCCAAACACATGCAAACACTTATGTTTTTTGCTACCAATATCATTTGACTGCACAAAGAAGGTTCCTTGTTTCTACATATGATGAGTTCTGGAGAAGGTACAAAACCATGAATCCTAAGTTACGCCACCATTACAAGGTTATTCAAGTCGAACTACCTTGCCATTTATATTATGATCCGGAGTTCAACAAAAAGATTAACAGTGGAAAAAATGCCGATGAAATGATAGATATTCTGATATCTATCACCTTCAAAGCGCTAAATGACAAACACGAAATCCAGTGAAATCAAGATTGGATTATAGAGCTTGATTCATCTACTGAAGAAAAGTTCTCTTGACATGTGATCATTCGTATCCCAAATATCGCCTTCAAAGACAACACATATGTTGGAGCATTCATATCTGAGGTATGCTCATGTATAATAAATTTAAGAATAAATGATCAATAGTTTGAAAAAATGTACATCAAGAAAGATTCAAGCTCATCAGACAATACAGAGCGTCTTTTCATTGATACTAGAGTTTATACCCGTAATCGTTGTTTTCATCTTCCTTTCTCATCAAAAGCAGGGAAGAATGCTTTGCTCCTGCCAAGCGGACGTTTTGCATGTAAGAATCTGAATGAGGAACAAGTATTTATTAAATCACTTATTTGCAGAATAAATGCTGATTTTGATAAGCTATTAGAGTGCAAAATGGATCTGGACTGTTGCAAAATTCTTCATTTTGAATCTGAGATCAATGATAATAACACCTACACCGAGGGAGATAAGTCATTACATGTTTATGGTAGAAATATACATAAGTCATATTGTTCAGAAAAATCTCCCTTTCCAGCTTTGGATGATAAAATTTCATCTTTTGCCTCTCATGGAAATGTTTGGGGTAAAATCAGAAGGTGGTACTGGTTTTCTGCACATGGCTACATAATTAATAGCATGTCCAGAAGTCACTATTGTGAACGAATTGGAAGAGAACATAAAAGTAATCATGTTATGTACATTATTGATTTCCAAAGGGGTGGCTACTATCAGAAATGCTACGACCCCGATTGTAGAGGCTATCGATCTCCAGTGCGCCCAATACCATGGGATGCATTATCAAACTGTTATGATATTGTGAACCAAGAAGGCATGACTGTCTAGAACCAATGCATCTGTCAAATGAAATATTAACTACATAATCACTTCAGTCTACGTTGCTTTTGTGTATTGTTAACTAGCAAGTGCTTACACAATTGATTTTAAATTTGATAATGAAATTCTGGTAATTGATAATGAATTTGTAATGGCTAATGTTTCTAATGCTCTGTTAAAAAGATAAAAGCATTTATGTTTTATTGACAGTGTGTTGTATCACTTTTATTGACAATTCCGCGCATGCTCTGTTAAAAAGGCTATACATACAAACATCTCTTTTATTGATAGTATGTTTCGGGTAGCAATAAGCCAGTCATACTTATCTCCAGTTGTTCTGTTTGATTTGTATTCCTAGTGCTATGCGTGAAACCCGTGAATTAACAAATGATTTGGTTCGAATATCCATTGGCATTGAGGATATAGAAGATCTCATTGCAGATTTGGATTATGCTATTAAAATTGGTCCTATTTGATACCATTTTGATTTTGTTGTAGTGACCAGCGTCAGGGCTGGAGTGGATAAATAAAAAAGACTATATCTTAAGAATAGACATAATAACTACAGTAACATATAATAACCAAAAAAGACTATACATAAGAATTAAAAAGATATATCAATTTATCCTTTTTAACAGAACTAACAACATTGTATTCCAAATAACAGTTAAACAGAAACAATTGCATACAACCAAAAGTAATCAAAATCAGATCATAACCAATTCAACATATGTAATTATCCATATATTCAACTCAAAGTATTCATAGAACAACCAATCAAATACATTGGACTAAAACAATCAACTCAATTATTCAACTCAAAGTATTCATAGAACAACCAATCAAATACATTGGACTAAAACAATCAACTCAATTATTCAAAGAACACCCGTTTCTATTATGTCCTAGTTTTTTACACTTTCCATATCTGTTTTGCTTAGTATGAAAATCAACCCCTTCAATCCTATTCATCCTAGGCCTAACATCTCCACGAACAGGCTTAGGAGGAAGAATAATAGATGATTCTTCAGCATCAATTGCTTCCATATCAAAAGTTGGAATATGATTGATCAAATGTGAATATAAAGCTCGATAACACTCAATAGTAAAGTAATTCTCAATATATTCATAAACAGAATTTCTGGTTAAAGAAATACACTTCAAAGCATGTGCATAAGGAAAACCTGTCACTTTCCATTGATTGCAACTGCAAATGCAATTTTTAAGATCAACCTTTTGAGATGTTGGAGAATGAACTTCAAAAATATACCTACAAAATTTAAAATTAAAAACAGTTAAAATATATAAGCAGATTGCATTTCCAAAAAAGGATTATTAGCACTATATATATTCTCTCTAAACTATCTAATAAATAAGACCCAATTAATGTGCATTGAACTAATAGTGAAAAATAAGACTCATAAACCAAAACAATTAACAACGGTCATACTGTTCATATTCTTAAAGATCACAGAATCTATGCTATAAGGGAAGAAAAAAAAAGATAATGTATGTTTGCTCATGAATTCTACATGTGAGCATTGCTTAATATTTCCATTATATATTTACTGTTAATCTTTAAATTTACAAACTTGAAAATATCTTGTCACAGCTTTCAACTAGACCAAAAACAATAAATATGTCAAAGATAAAACATTCATGCATGTGAATAAACCCTAAGCAGATAGACTAATTCATCATACTCCTATGTACAACATTAGTTTTTGCCATAACAAAATACAAAAATAAAACACTGCAATGATACTTGCTTTATATTACTTGGTCCTTACGTTATTCATATTATCATAATCCTTAATGTAGACAAAGAGAAAATATGTAGCAAGCGACACCAACAAAATGAAATCATAACACATGCTACATAGCAAGTTGAAAAAAGATAAATGCATTTATCATTTTTCAGGGACTGTGAAAATCATGTAAAAAATAGAAATACATACCTAGATGATTTAGAAACACTCCACCTAAATCCATCTTCCTTCAATTTCAACAAACGAGCTTCCATTTTTGGACATAGCACACTAGTCCACTTTGATGCCTTTTCTCTACAATTAGACATTTGCATCATAAGTTTTACCCTAATTCCATCAAGACAAGCAGTAAATGGAAAACTTCTTTCATCCAAAATCCAGGAATTAAAACTCTTAGCTACATTGGACATGGCTTTTTCAAACTCATGATGATTAGAAGCCATAGCACATTGCTCAAGTAAATGAGCTACCCAAACACCCCTTCCACTTTTCACAATGCTAGCAATATTATTTTGCATATGATGCAAACAATAAGAATGATGACTATTTGGAAATTTTTTTGGAATACTTAACAATAAACCCCAGTGTCTATCACTTAAAAAAGTTAATGTTCTATCACAACTAAGAGCATTCTTTAGGTGTTTTAAAAACCAACTCCAACACTCTTCATTTTCTTTGGGAACAAGAGCCATTGCTAATTGGAAAAATCTAGAAAAAAAAACAAAAATAATAATTCACTGTTTATGTATTACATTTGAAACAACAAAATGCACTATATTTGAAACAGTATTATCTAATAGTGGACAATCACGTGAACACTATGCCCTCGGCCCAAATAAAAAAGGAAAAATAAATTTCCTAGAGGCAATTCATCCTTTTTTTTCTTTTTCTTTTAATTTGGTACTTGAATGTGTAGTCTACGCAGAAAGGGTAGAAATTGCAAAGATATGATACATAATTCATGCACGCAATACAAAGACTTATATTCGAACTTCTAAAACATATATGCTTTTATCTTTTTTATATGCTGTTTAAATCATTTGTCTACCTTATGTAAGAACTTCAAATAAAGAGAAAAATGATAAATATGTTTAACATGTAGTAGTATCTATGATATATAAGTACGGCTTAATATGTTATTTAATTCTTTATCTTAAAAGATCAATGCATTTATCTTTTTTAAGTCCTGTATAAAGTAACATTTTGTACATAAAATTAAAGAACATTAAATCTTTTACAGTGTTTGTTTTGGATCAAATTTACAATAAGAAGGAGCATGTCTGTACATTGAACAATTGTACCTACTTTGTAACTAGTGCAACTAGATTGAAGATGTTAGAGATAAAAACATATATGCATTTATCGTTTGAAATATAACAAATTATGGTGAATCCAGTATAAGCAGTAGGTATCATGACATTTGGTGGCTAAACTGAAAAAATAAAACATATAAATTATGTATCTATCAAGAGAAAAAACAACCAACATTAATCATCGTTAATTTTTAGTACAACTAAATTGTGAGTCTGAATTCATTTCTGCAATAATTTCACAAGCTAATCCCTAACGTAGAAGAAACTATAATGAATTGAACTGGATATTACTACATTTGAAACAACCAAATGCACTATATTTGAAACAGTACTATATAACAGCAGACTAATCACTTGAACAAAATGCAGTATGTACACAACAAAATTAACTAGAACAATCACGTAAAGAAATAGTACTATGTAACATAAATTTATAACAAGGAACTAATGCAAACAGTACAAAGTAAATACAACAGCAAAAAAAAAAGATCATAATTAGTACCTTGATTCCCATTTTTTACAGTGGCAGCCATCAAAATACCACTTCGCCCTTTCATAAAGGTAGCATCTAAAAACACCATAGGACGACAATAGCTGAATCCAAATATACATGCCTCATAACATACAAAAACTCTCTCAAATTGATTAATGTCAGAATCCACATCCATACTTGATAACTATTCGGGTTATTTCTTTCTAATGCCTTCAAATACCAAACTAATTCATTGTAAGATTTCTTTTCATCGCTGTAAATATGATTCATAGCCAATTTCTTGCCCTTATAAGCAAAGTAATAGCTCAGCTCCACATCATAATCTCTTCTAAAACTTTTAATGATATCCTTGGTTTTTCTTTTTGGCTCATCACGAATTTGATTGAAGATTAAACTTTTCACAAGATTACTATTAATAGTTGGACTACCAAGCGAACGAAATCCACCACCACAAGTATGAATCAACCGAATGTTTTTAACAAACAGTTGGTCCAATTGCTTCAGTTTGCAAGAAGCATAAATCCTAAAAGGACAACTAGCTATAGCACATCGAACTATCAATCGTTTTTTACAATTCTTAATATATTGTACTTTAAACCCATTCTACAAACAATAAGCACTAAGCGTTCTACGAAATCCAATAGCAGAATCAAACTGTTAACCAACCCCAGTAAAAAATTCCATATTTGAATTCTTCTTCAACAACTCATGTAAATCCTTTTGTTGAGTAAAACCAGAATCTAAATCATCATCATAACCTACCATATTATTACTTGACTCTCCTCCAACTACTGAACCAGACATGCTACTTTCACCAAAAAAATTATCCATCGAATCATTCTTCAACAGTAGAAAAAATACCAAAAAATCTTCCTTTTTAAACCAAGACAAACACAATACAGCTTGAAGATCACTATCCATTTCAACAACCGTAGTCTTTGATTCTCAAATATAAAAAATATCAAAGCATAATGGACTAAAATTATTCCACTCCTCCCAAATCCTATTCCTAATAGAAGAAATAGAAGCATCCAATCCAAAATGAGCACTAAAACAATTGTTATTGGAATCAAACAAAACTATAACAGATCAATCACACCTGCAAAAAAATGTAAAAAAAATAACTATGTGAAACTGTTCTTAATTAGAAACTAATAGCATAAAATACTACATAACAAATCATTTTCTATCACACTTTTCGAAAAAAGATAAAACAATTTATCTTTTACAGATCACGAATCACCAAGAACTAAAGAACAAACAACGTCAACTAATATTATTTCAGATCCAATTTCATTCCCAAATTTAGTACAAAACAAATTGATTGACAAAAATAACTGCTTTGATTGCTCAAACCAAATCTGAAGTGATAGTGTAAATACTAAAATCATAATCTAAAGTGAATGATGCAATCAGGCTAAATACACAGTGCTTGTGTTATCAGAATAAAAGAATATCATTCAGAGGCCATTATTCAAACCACGTTAAACAAAACCTTCCTCCAATAGATCAAAACCGCCTCCCCTGATAAGAAAAATACAATAACATCATGAACATCATAAAACATCGAATTGACAATGAAAAACACCAAATAAAATCGAGACTCACCAAAGAACAAGCAATCCAATAGAGAAAATCGATTAGTCTATCCAAATGAAGAAAACCGCCTCACGATTTCCCACAATTAAAGTCGAATTTGATTTCAGAAGAAACTAATGCCTAATTTTTTTCCAAAAAAATCAACGAGCGCTTTGATTGCAAAAGAAACGACGGCCTAATTTTGCCTAATTTCCACGAGCACTAGATTTCAGAAGATACGAACGTCGTTTGAGAAGATGAAGACACACGCCGCCTAGATATTTGTCCTGGAAAATAATAATTTCAAACCCGTGTCCTAGAAAAAGATTGGGCCGAATAATTAGGCCCTTCACACCAATTTCCACTTAAAAAAATTGTAAATATATATCTGTATACATATAGCTCACGATTGTAAGTTAAAAGAAAATTCGAATATAATAATATTTAAAATGATTTTTTTGGATAAAATCGATTTTAAAATTCAAATGTTATATTTTATTAATTTATATATAGTAGTTTTCAAAAGAAAAAATTCGTATGTATATATATTAATTCGAATACTATATATATATTGTATCTAATTATATATGATATATACATATACACAAATGTCATAAACTAGATGTTAGTGAATATTTAGTATAGTATATGTATGTTTAAATTTTGAATTTGAAATTACTAGATATTTATTATGCAGATCCGGATTTTAAATTTACAATTTGAATTTGAATTCTTAGTTATTTATATTAAATTTCATAATTACTTTATATTACAATCTTAATTATATATATATGTATAGTCACATAAACATTTACATTTTACAAATAGTATTCTATAATATATAAAACTATGTATGTGTATATATATATATATGTGTGTGTGTGTGTGTGTGTGTGTGTGTTAGCCAGCACATATGTATATAGAGAGGCTAACATGTCCGTTGCGGTGTAAATCCCAAAACTAATACACTGAAATTTTAAGCCATGTTTACTATTTATGTTGCATGTGCACGTACGCACACATGCGTATGTGATACACATGTTATATCATACTATATAAACATAACAATAAATAAACCTTATTTATAACTTATTTTATTTAAAATTAATTCAGATAAGATCTAAATATATTTAGACTTCATAGGTCCAATAGGATCCAAAATAGAATAGCTTTTTTGAAAATTACATATTTTCCCCACTACGTGTTGGCGCATATCCAACAATAATATCATAGCCCAGTAGTCTTTGCGATCTAAATAAGTCATGTTACGGCTAACTAATTAAGCATACCCTTTTACTGGCATGTCCAGAAAAGTAATGTGTAGGCTAGATTTGGGTAATCAAGTACCCTTCCTACCTGGCTGCCAGCCTAGCCCGAAAGGTGAAGTGAGCCAAAAGATTGTCTTTAATAGAAAATGCCCAATTTAAATTGGGCCTTGGAAAAATTTCAAAATTGTTTCGAAACTAAAATAAATTTAAAAGTTAAATTTAAAATAAGAAACATAATATAAGTTTTATAATATAATTTTTAAAAGTGTTTCGAAAAATATAATAAATAATATAGATTTCAAAAATCTAAAATATTAATAAGGTAGAAAAAATAAAATAATCAATTACATAGTGTCAGCACCAAAATTGGTCACTAACAGTCAAGAAAAGATCTGTGTAGAGAGATGAATGAAGATAATAAATTAAAACTGAGGGATGTATGCAAAACCAGCTGCAAAAACAAGAACACTGGAATTATAGTGGTTCGGCAAAACTGCCTACGTCCACTATAAATATAATCTTTATTGCTTTACTCTAAGACTTGAATACAAATACAATCCGTAAGAAAATAGCTCGAATACAAATTTTAATTGAAAGAAATCTAGTATCAAAAATGGCAGAGTGTCCTTGGAGTTCCCGAAAAAAGGTTCCCCTTTACTGCTCCCCTGCTACTCTATTTATAGACGAAGATAAGCTGGACTCCCTGCACAGGTCCAAGACCAAAGTAGTTTGTTCCATAGTTGTAAGTCAATTCGGCCAAACAAGTCATGTCAGACCGCCTCCACCGAACCACCATGCTGACCTATAGGTTGCTTCGTTGTTGATCGAAGTGAACTCTCAAGGAACTCGGAGCAAGTAGTATTATGACTCGAAGCAAAGAAATGTCATCCGCGTCACTCTGTTGCAGGTTGAAGAGTTAACAAACCACTACACAATTCACTGAACCAAGGCCTGCCAAACCATGCATACTAAAACACAACTGACTGTACGGTCTTGGCAATGCTCATTTGACCAAGCGGCTTGTGACTTAGTTCTTCTGTGGCCGATCCACGACCAGCCGAACCATCAAGATTAACCTCACCCATACCAAGCGATTGTGGTCGAACCCTTCTTGGCCGAACCCTTCTTGGATGAGCCACCTTGTCTTACCTATCTTGGCTGAGCGATGACCTCCTCTTCAAGACCGAGTGATGATCTTCTCTTCAAGGCCGAGCGGTGAATGGCCGAATCACCTTGACCGGACTACCCTAACCGAGCCAATCTTGACCGGCCTGCCACATTCACATTCCAATGCCGATCCAACTTGCATGCTTATGCCTTATAACCACGCCGACTAACATCAAACATAGCGAACCAACTTGTATAGTCCAAACCAAACTCAAATCACGCTAGTCTCTTATACTTCCAACCCGTCCTTGGTTTAAGTCCCATCCAGGTTCAACCATAGGCTCTGGGACTGTCGCCCTATAGCTGGGCCATACTATCGGATAACATTTGCCCCCCCAAAGCGCGTCCTGTGAGTCAACACGACATGCTTTGAACTAACAACTAGTACTATTAAATTCTGTTTTAACTTTCCAAAATCTTTATGTATATAAACTTTCGAAGACTGAATCCCACTGGGTTTCTCAAAACTATGCTTCTCCGTTTACCTAGTGAAATTCAACTTCTTTTTGTACCATCATCTTAACATCATTTCCATCTACTCATTATCTTACTTATTACTATTATACTTTCTATTATATTCTATTTTACCACGGTTCGGTCAACATACGAGTGCCAAACCATTCAATCATTTTACTTTCTACCACTTGACATGCTTACTCACCAAACTACTGAGGCACTTTGACCGACTCCACCGATTAAGGCCCGTTCGCCTCCTTCTCCCCATATATAAAGCCCATATTCTAGTTCTTTCTACTCACTTCCATTTTCTTTTATTACAAGTCCCCTGACCTGTTCTTCTTCTGATCCACACACCATCATTCATCCTTTCTTCCTTTCAGAGCCAGGAAATCTATTTTGAAACTCCATTCGCAAACGAACCTAACCACACCTCACCTCAAACCCAACATCTTACATAGGCCTTAGTTATTCGCATATAGGTATGAGCTTTTCACTCGATTTATTTACCTAAATGTAGAGTCTCGCGGGTTCCTAAGTAGTAGTTAGGCTAAGAATTTGGTTCGATCTTGGTGGAGTTAGGGTAAGTTACCAGGAGGAACGGCTATAGCTTTGACTTCGAAGTCGGCGACATGGAAGAGAAGAAGGTTTGGTGATTCGTGGGGGATGGTGTATAATTCGTGGAACTCTGGTCATCATTCGGTTGAGGGAGGACGATTGGCAGCCCACCATAGCGATGTTGAATCATCGAGAACTTAGTAATAAAGTAGGTTGAAACTTTGCCAATGAGTGACTCGGACTATGGTAGACTGGGGCCGTTCATTGACTTCAATGTGAGTGAATCGGTAAAGGCGAATAGCAGCCGTTCGGCAAAGGAAGTAACAACTCTGGGTCAGTATTTTGTGTCGAATTCTGTTGGTTGATAAATCTCTTATGGGAGTACTATTAATGAGAGAGTGTCATTCGGTCTAGAATGAGAGAGTGGTTCGATACCTACCCAGAAAGGTGAAAGAGAGAAGTATGTAACGAGTTTCGGTATAGGTCCAAGGGAGGTCGCTCGATAAGTAGGGATAGAGGCTCGGTATTGCTTGAGGAAGTTGGTTCAGTAGCTAGAAAGAGAGGGAAAAGATGGGATGGTTCGGTCATCCCATAGTGTAGTGGTGGGTTGGCATTAATAACCGAAACTATTCCAATTTAATCATAACATTCATTTGTATAATTCACCTTCACAACTAAGCACTGAATAACAGACAATGACCAGTAACAAAGCATATTAACTTAGGGAGTTACTTCAAACTATCTACCCCATAACTCGAATATTATTCAATGCTAACTCAACTGACCAAATGCTGATAGATAGTCTCCACACTCTATGTGGCCAATGTTTGACTTCCTAACCATTGCTGTCAGTCATATAATAGACTGTAGGAGATGATTAGCGATAATAATCTCCGAGGACAATAACTTAAAGCTCTATCTTACCACATTTGTGTTTAAAACTTTAATATTTTTGGAACTCACGTTTTGTTCGTAGCACTAGTTCACATACAACATGGGGGGAGAGGGGGGAGGGGTGTTACCATATTATATATGATATCAATTGTCTTTTAAGTATAGTTAAAACAGGAATATACCTATTTTCTATTTGTCGAAGATGTCCAAAAGATCGAGCTCTGTTACAGTTTTCGACAAGCCTGAGCCAAGTTCTAAGCAAGAAGCTGTAGGAACTTCAAATCCATTGACAACTCATACACAGGGTATCCTAAATCCATCATCTGCAGTTATTGGTCTGACTCCTGATGCCATAGACGGAGCAACCATCCTTGATGATCATACTGATTCACAAGTTTCAAGGACAGGCGAAGCCGGTCTTCGTCGATTGTGTTCAATTCGTGGAATCCCTTTCAATGACGTATTAGTTCCATCGGGGCAAGATCGGCTTCATCTGCCTCCGTCTGGATATACATCTTGTAACAAATTCATGTGTTGGGTCGGGAATGTACCACCGTTCAATTTGTTTCTCCGCGAGGTGGTACGGTACATCGGGATTGCTCCGGCTCAGCTCACCCCAATAGTCGTGCATTCATCCATGGCACTTGTATTCTTTTCATGAGCATTATATTCAGGCTCCCTACTCTTGAGGATATTCTCTACATCTATCGCTTCAAGAGTCGGTCTGACAGCCCTTCTTTCATATTCCTCGAGCCACACTCTAAGTGTCAGATCCTAACGGGGGCATGGAGTAAATTCTCCCAATATAAGCAAGAATGGTTTTATGTGTGCTGCCCCCTGGCTTTGCGAGAAGATGGATGGCAGGAAGCAAGTTTCATTTTCGGACTCATTATTTGCCTAAGGCATGAAGTGCATTGTTTCTCAACTTTCTTCGGTCTTTTCATAGGAATCGGCCCATGTCCCGAAGGTACTGGGTATTCTGAGGCCGTCGAGGCCATTCATGCTACTCCCGCAGAAGACTAGGAGATCAAATATGTTATTTCCGTTGAGTCGCTCCTAAAGTTTTGGATGTTGGCGGAAGGTCGTCGAACTAGTCTTCTCTCCGCCGCCACTATAACTGGATCCACGCCAAAGAAGGGTAAAGAATAGGCCAGGCCTTCGGTTCCCTCTATAGGTGAGGCCTCTGACATACCCGAGGAAGGTGAAATTAGAAAGGCCTGGGTACTGGAAGCGTCCGATGAGCGTATAAGTTCTCCCTCAGAACCGATGACCGACGCACCCAGCATCAATGAACCGCCTCCTCCTTTAAAGGGAAAAAAATAAATTAGCTTACAAACTAAGAAAGAAAACAGTGGGCGGAACCTCGAAGGTCACAATTACTCCGATGGAGAAAGTGCTATCTCTACAGCACTTAGAGGGGTCATTGAAAGGCTTATCAGATCTTACTTTTCCCGATGACTTGCTCAATTACGGCTTCGACGATCCAGAAGCCCTAAAACATCATTCGCCCGCGAAAGGTGAAGAAGGCGTTCAATTCCATCACCAAGGAGAGAAAATTCCAATAAGTAAAGCTAAAGAAACTGGTATATCGGGGGGAAACGCTAGGAAACACACTAACACTCACACTTCACCCCACACTTAAGTTTTCACCATCATGCGATTTCTCACTAACTCTTCTTTGCTTGAATTTTATGCAAGTGATCTGGGATGCACACACGGCTTCGATCGTCTTCGTGGGTCTTCTATCTTCGATCCTTCGAGCCGAGACTTGGGGTCTGGTAGATGCTGAGATAGAGACAATAGCAGTGATAGAGACTATCATCCCCGTGATTCGTCGTCGTCTCGAAGGAAAACTTAAAACCACTCTTCATACCCCGACGACCCTCCTCCTCCTCAATCAGAGCAAAGCAGGGAGAAATCTACTCAAAGGGGGTCTCCATTTGAGGCTCACTGCGACCAGCACTCTGGTTCATCAAGTACTAGGCAACCTCGCAAGCCCCACAAGAAGTCTGTGGCTTCGGCTAGACAAACTTCCTCGGCCCCTACACATGATCCATTGATAGCAGAAAGCTAGCTGAGCTTAAAGCCATATTTCCAAAAATATGATTTGACGGATTAAAGTTTCTTCCTGCGATCCATCCTATCCCAGGGCATGTTAAACAAAGTGCCATTGCTTGCAATTATGATGTCTACGTCCAACACGATGCATTCGTTCACTTGGCAGAAAAAGTTTCTGAAGTTTCTATGGAACGCCAGCATGAAATTGATCACCTAAAGCTTGAAGCCGTCCATGATAAAGATATTATCAAAGCCCAGGATGAAGAGCTTTCCTTATATAAATCTCAACTTGAGGCCGCCCAGAAGGACTCTAAAGATACTACTGAGGTAGTCAATCGCCTGGAGGCCACACACAGAAAAGAATTTGATGAAGTGTTTCAACGCTTTGACGCCTTAGCCTTTGAAAAGGACGCCGTCCAAAAAGAAAGAGAGGTCCTCACTCAGGAAGTTAAAGAATTGGAGGAGCTATTGCTTAAAGAAAAAGAAGAAAAAACTGCCGCCCAAGAGGAGTCGCAACGATACTGTGACGAGATTGTCGCTACACGACTTCTGAAAACAAAGCTTGGTGAGGAGGTCTCCAAAGCCGAAGAGCTGAAGGACGCAGCCCGTGAGGAGGGAAAAAGAATGATGCTCTCAAAAATTGATTCTTGCCTCGAGGCAGCTGTTGAGGCTGGAAGGGAGAAAATTAAGTGCATGTTTGATCCACTCATAGCCGTGTACAATGCTCATATTCTCTGCATTGCAACCTAACATTTCTTGGTGTGGGTTACCTCGAATCATTGGCTGAAGCATGGGACACTTCAATAAAAATTAAAAAGGTTGAGTTGGGAAATGAAGAGGTCGATGAGGATTCTCTTGTGAAGGAAATGCTTCGCGAGAATGAGCGCACTGGCCTATCTGCGACAAAGGCCATTTACGGAAGAGACTCCACCTCATCAAAAGGAAAGAATTACACTGGCATATTGTTGGTCCATCTGTAAATGGGTCTCAAGTTCCTCCTCCTATTCAGCCGACTGGTCGCTCATCACTTGATCCTTTCGAGCAACATACTGGCTATGACCCAGAGAAGCCTGGACTTGATATTCACGCTC
Source organism: Allium cepa (assembly GCA_030765085.1). Classification (NCBI taxonomy): domain Eukaryota; kingdom Viridiplantae; phylum Streptophyta; class Magnoliopsida; order Asparagales; family Amaryllidaceae; genus Allium; species Allium cepa. The sequence continues at coordinate 117,070,249 of CM060931.1, forward strand.
TATCTCCTATTCCAGAGGGCAAAACTCCTAAAACAGTTGAGAGCTAACTGGAAATCGGTACATAGTTTTTCTACCTAGAGTCCAAAAGATAATCACTTCTGGCATGTAATAGACGCATTCTAACATATCCTTTTTATGACTTCATATAGGCCATTTCGATCATGAACCTACTCCAAGGAGCGATGTCGCCACGGAGAGGGAGGAGAAAGTGGGGGAGGCAATTCAAACGGGAGAGACTCCTGGACCTGATGCTCAAGTATCGAGTCGCTTGATGAAGACAAATCTGAAAATCCATTGCCTGTAGAAGAAAATGATGAAGTTGAAATTACGGGCTCCTTCGAACACACTTCAAAACTGAGTATGGAGAAGCAAATCATGAAAGAGGGGAAGAAGAAGGCTAATATTAAGGTTGAGCCTCAGGTGGTGGAACTTGACGATCCACTGAACAAGCCCCTGAAGGTTATTCTCCTTGGTGGGACCTTACCGTTGGAAGTTCTTCTCCCTTCCTCGGGCACCGCTTCCCTAGCAAGCAAGGCGTCCAAGAGAAAATGCCTGGGGGAGGAGTCTTCAGAGAAACCGAGGAAGGAGAAAAAGTCGAAAAAGTAGCTATCATGCCTTGTTCAACGCGAATAAGCCTGGATCATGTAATTATTTCTATTTATTTTCATAGTCGTTATAAATAGACTTTTTTCTCCGAGTCTAGGAGAAGTTGTAATGGAACCAAATCTTCGATTAATAATTCCGATGATCTTCACTGCTTAGTCTACCACCCATCTTGTACCAGAAATCCAAAGTAATGTGGGTCACGTAAGCACTTGTTCATTTCCACATGACTCAAAGATTTTTTAATTGCTTCAATTTTGGTCCACGCTCCGGGGAGTTAAAGATTTTTGAGTTGTTTATACTCTAGTCCACACTCTGGGGACTCAGAGTACTCTATTTCGTACTTCGAGGACTTAGAGTTTTTTAAGTCGTTTATCTTCTAGTCCACACTCTGGAGACTCAGAGTACTCTAGTCCATACTCCGAGGACTTGGAGATTTTTGAGTCATTTATACTGTAGTCCACACTCCGAGGACTCAGAGTACTCTAGTCCGCACTCCTGGGACTTAGATATTTTTGAGTCGTTTATACTCAGTCCGCACTCTAGGGACTCAGATTACTCTAGTCCGCACTTTGGGGACTTAGAGTTTTTTAAGTCGTTTATACTCTAGTCCGCACTTTGGGGACTTAGAGTACTCTAGTCCGCACTCTAAGGACTTAGAGATTTTTGAATCGTTTATACTCTAGTCTGCTCTCTGGGTACTCAGAGTACTCTAGTACACACTCCGGGGACTTAGTGATTTTTGAGTCGTTTATACTCTAGTTCGCACTCTGGGGACTCAGAGTACTCTAGTCCGCACTACGGGGACTTAGATTTTTTTTAAATCGTTTATTCTCTAGTTCGCACTCTGGGGACTCAGAGTACTCTAGCCTGCACTTTGGGGACTTATATATTTTTGAGTCGTTTATACTCTAGTCCGCACTTTGGGGACTCAGAGTACTCTAGTCCGCACTATGGGAACTTAGAGATTTTTAAGTCGTTTATACTCTAGTCCACGCTATGGGGACTTAGAGATTTTTAAATCGTTTATCGATTGATTTTTAATTTTGTGTGTACGTTCGTACGCCGGACAGAATAATGCAATTTAATTTTAAGCATGGAATTACAACACATGGAACATTGATAGTTCATAGAAAAGCGGCTTCAAGCCTTTATTATCAATAATCAAATAGGAACAACTGAATTGTCTTATTACATGCCGAATACAAAAGAAAAAAAATACTGGAAACAATTGCTAATAAAACGCGATGGAAACAACTAAGTGTAATAATGACGTAGATGCTCGCTATTCCATGCGCAGGGGAGTGTCACGCCATCGACGATCGCTAGCTTGAAAGTTCCCTCTCCATCCTTCCGTTCAATGACATATGGACCTTCCCATATGGGATTCATATGCGATAGGATCGGAAAAAATCGCTTCAAAAAGAGATCTTCCACATCAAAGATTCTCGGTCGGATTTTTTCATTATAATATCAAGCGACTCGGTGCCTATATGCAGCCGCCCTTACATCATCTTCTTCACGTTTTTCATCAAAAAAGTCCAGCGATTCCAGTAAGAGATCCTGATTCGTCTTAGGATCATAATGAATTACCCGATGTGAAGGAACTTAAAGTTCCATAGTTCTGTGCCATATGCCAATGTGAACGGAGTGTGGCCAGTCGCGGACTTGTGGGTGGTTCTGTTAGCCTAAAATGCTTCCGGAAGCTCATCCACCCACTTGCCTCTAGCCTTCTCCAAACGTTTTTTCAATATGGATTTGATTATTTTGTTTACGGCTTCTACTTGTCCATTGTCTTTTGGATGAGCAACTGCTGCAAACCTTTTCTCAATGCCATACTTTTCACAAAATTCTTTGAACTCCTTACTTTCAAACTGGGTTCCATTGTCTGTAATGATAGTTTGCGAGAGGCCAAAATGGCATATGATGTTTCGCACAATGAAATTAATGACCTTTTTGGTGGTGATTGTAGCTAAGGGCTCTACTTCCGCCCACTTAGTAAAGTAATCGACTGCAATATTGCGTGATTGGCACCACCTTTGGAGATTGGCAAGGAGCCGATTATATCAATTTTCCATATTGCAAACAGCCAAGGACTAACCATTTGTGTGAGCTCTCGGGATTTTCATATATTTTTGACATTTATCGCATCTTCGCACATAGTCCACGGCGTCCCGTTTCACGGTTGGCAAATAGTATCTATAACGGAGGATCTTTTTCGCTAATGTCTGCCCCCCAGTATGGTCGCTACATTCTCCTTCATGAACTTCTTTTAAGACCCGTTTTATCTCATCGTGGGCAATGCACCGAAGTAAGGGGATCGAGAATCCCTTCCGATGCATTATTCTGTCCTGCATTGCATATCACGAAGCTTTGCGAACGACTTGTCATCTTTCGTTCTTTCTTTTGGGCAAAACCTCGTGTAGCAGGTATTACTTGAGTGGGGTTATCCATGACTCCTCGATTTCTGTTTCTAATAAAAAATCTACCTCCATCTCATTTATATTCCGAGCATGTAAGATTTCAACGGGAACCAATCCCATCAGCAGCGCATCACCAGTACTTGTGAATTTTGTTAATGAATCAGCTTACATATCTTGTTCACGTGGGATGTACAAAATATCGTAATATTCGAGGTCTGTCAATAGCTCTTGAACCCGAGCAAGGTATGGGGAAATTCTCTGCCCCTTTGCTTGATAGTCTCCCCACACCTGTTACACCACCAGTTGTGAGTCACAAAAGATTTCAACCGATTTTACTCCAAGTTCCCTGATAAGTTTCAAGCCAGCAATCAATGCGACGTACTCGACTTCGTTATTTGTAGCCGGGAAACCGAGCTTCAAAGCATAACAAATTGATCAGTTTTTAGGAGTTACAAGAATTACATCAGCCCCAGAATAACGGTCGTTGGATGCCCCATCGGTGTATAGTTTCCATCGAATGGGGGCAAATAACATCCTCACTGCTTGGCTCTTCTGATATGACGAATTTTGCAATGATGTCCGCTAGTGCCTGGCCTTGGATAGCCCTCCATGGTAGGTAGGTGATATCGAATTGACTCAATTCAACGTTCCACTTCAACAAACTTCCAGAGGTTTTGGGTCGTTGGAGCACCTATCATAGAGGTTGATCGGTATAAACACTGATCGGATGTGCTTGATAATACGGACGAAGCTTGCGTGATGCAATCACCAAGCAATAGGCTAGCTTCTTAATAATAGAAAATTTCTCTCCACCCCATTGGACATTTACTAACATAATACACTGGCTTTTGAATTCGGTCCTCCTCGCAAACTAAGGCCGTACTGATGACATGTTGAGATACGACCAAGTATACATACAACACTTCATGGAATATAGGCTTTGACATCACTGAGGGACTTTCCAAATGTCTTACCAAAAGCTCGGAATGCAACCTCGTAGTCGGGCTCATTCGAAATTTATCTTCCCTTTCTTTATCACATCGAAGAAAGGAATACACTTGTCTATCGCTCTGGATATGAATCGACTCAACGCGACCAATTTTCCGTTCAGGCTTTGTACTTGCTTTATAGTTCTGGGCACTTGTATGTCTCGAATAGCCTGAATCTTTTTTGGGTTAGCATCAATTCCCAGTGCATTAACAATAAAACTCAAACACTTTCCTGATGCAACGCCAAAGGAACACTTCAGTGGATTGATTTTCATTCCATAGTACCTGAGTATATCAAACATTTCCGTCAAGTCTCAAATGTGGTTGTTTGACTGCCGTGACTTCACGAGCATGTCATCCACATAGACTTCCATTGTTCTACCAATTTGGTTTTCAAACATTCGATTCACTAGACGTTGATAAGCTACTCCTGCATTTTCAATCCAAAATGCATCACTGCATAACAATACAGTCCAATGTCCGTGACAAAACTAGCGTGTTCCTGACCTGGAATGTGCATCGGGATTTTATTATATCCCAAATACGCATCCATAAATGACAATAACTCGTGTCCTGCAGTTGGGTCGACCGGATGATCAATTTTGGGTAAAGGGAAACTATCCTTAGGACATGCTTTGTTCAGATCTGAGTAATCTACACAGGTCCTCCGTTTTCCATTCGCTTTTCTTACTAGTACGGGGTTAAAGACCCATTTTGATAGAGGATGTCACGGACAAACCTATTGGCTTTGAGTTTGTCCACCTCCTCTCTGAGAGCCGCAGACCTCTCCGGGGCCATGCCTCTCCTTTTTTGCTTCACCGGTGCGTATTTTGGGCTATGTTCAAAATATGACTTGCAATGGCGAGAGAAATCCCGCACATAACGGAATGTGTCCAAGAGAAAATATCTAGATTTGCTCGGAGGAAATCAGTAAGATCCTCGATCATCGAGGGGTTGAGTTGTGATCCAATCTTAAGTACCCTTGAAGGGTCATCATAGCTGACTAGAATGTCAATTGTCAGTTCAGCCGGTGTTACTTTTGCCTCATTGGGTTCCTCATCATCATCCTTCGGATATATTTCTCTATAGATCTGATCATGTTGCCCGAGCCAAGGCTTGGGCATTACTTGTCAATTTTCGACGAGTCAGATGCGGACGGAGTTGTCCGCAATCTTTCCCTTCTCTCTTCGCTGGGCCTCTCTCAGCTCAGCCACATAACATGCACGACCAATCGCCTGATCACCATGCACTACACCAACTTCTTTATCTGTCAGAAATTTCAAGGTTAAACACCATGGGGCCAAAACTGCCGTAAACTCTGCCAGGGCCGGTCGACCTAGAAACACATTATACGGGGAAGCGACGTCCAAAACTATGAACGGTAGGATCTGCACCCTCCAACGTTCACCTTCTCCAAGTTCAACCGGCAACTCAATAAAACCCACTGCATCTGTAGCCGCACCATTAAAGCCATGAATATGGGCTTTAGACGGTTTTAGATCCTTTGTCTCCATCTTCATCTAGTTATATTGCCTTTTTGAAGACGATGTTAATAAAAATACTGCAGTTAACTAGTATTCTTCTCACAAACGTTGGCCCAATAGTGGCCTAGATGACCATCGGGTCAATGGTAGGTGTCTCCACTTGATCGGCATCTTTGCTCCTAAATAATATATCGTCCGTCATCATTCGTTGCTGTTTAGCTGGGGTCCCATCTTTCGTGTTTGAACAACATTCAAAATCTGCATGCTTTAGGGAACTAGCATAACGCTCCATTTCTTGCCAATTCTTGTCTGTCGGGTGAGGTCCACCTACTATTATGTTTATGACTAATCTACCTCCAGTCCGAACGGGTTCCTAAGGTCGACGTAGAGCCTGCTCGCGACTGGGGTAGGATTCTTAACAAACTCCTGTAACTTTTGTCGAATCAGCTTTTCTATAGGGTCATGGAGGTGCCCACAATCCTCGGTATTGTGCCCGTAAGTCTCATGGAAGCGGCAATACTTTCCAGTCCGCTTTTGTTCCTCGGTGGACTCTTTTGGGTGTGGCTTTCGATATTGGAAAGTATTACAAGTCGATAGGTAAATATTTTCCAGAGATGCGTTCAGAGGAGTGTATTTATTGTAAGTTGGGATCCTTGGTTTCCACTTTTTGGCTTCCCTTTTCTTTTTGGGATTTCCTCCTCCGGATCCTTTAGACTGCTTAGGCTTGCTTTGGACATTGACCTGGACTTTTCCAAAGTTGTCACCAGATTGTTTTACAGCAATGTTGCTTTGCACCATCTCCTCACCAGGCCTTAACACATTTTCTCGCCTCATCCACCTGGCTTCCTCACTCCTTATAAATTGATGCACCTTTGAATAAAAATGTTCCAGTGTAGCCGGAGGTTTTCTTGCTAGCCAATCTCCGAACTTTGAATCCGGATCTACTCCTCGTATCACGGCCATTAGAATAGCATGGTCATTTGGGTTGCTAACTTCAATAGCAGCAACGTGAAATCTTTGTAAGTACTCCTTTAACGACTCCCTCGAAGCCTGAATCACACTGGACAAGGACATCACGTCCTTGGAACGAGTGGCATGAATCCTAAATTGCCCCACAAATTTCGTCGCTAGCTCATTGAAGTTGGAGACAGATTGCGAAGGAATTCGAGTGAACTACATGCTAGCTATTCCAGATAAAGTTATTGGGAAGCATCTACATTTAGTTGCATCGTTTGCTCTAGCTGAATCCACCATCTAATCATATCTCATTACATGGTGTCAGGGATCAGTTTTCCCAACGTAGGCCGGAATAGTTGGCATATTAAACTTTCTGGGGTACTCAGCCTGTAGGATAACATCTTTGAATGGAGTGTGGCTCCTAGATATGCCTCAATCATTATTAGATAAGCCTTGATTTTCCCTCATCAACTGTCTGACCAAAGCTGATAGGTCTGCGGTTCGTATGGAAGGTGGCAAGTTGGAATCCATCCCGCGGGATCATTCCGGTTGGTGCCTCTTCGGTTGGCGATCTACCAAATGTGTGTACTAGGGACCTGCTTCATTACGACCATGTTGAGCCGGTCGTCCAGCTTCCACTCGTGCTCCAAATCCTAAGTTTCCTGTTCCAACTTGAGTACGATTACCCTGGTGTAAGTGAGGGGCCATGGCTCCTGGTAAGGAACTTGGACCATCCCTGGTGAATCGTTCAGCTGCACCTGTTTGTGTTGTTTCAATTCTACGACATCTACGCCTAGGAGGTTCATCAGACGAAGCGAAGATGTCGGACAAGGAGTAGGAAGCGCGACTTCCTCCAGCATTCTGATGTTGTTGTTAAGTAAGCTGAGTCATGAGGTTAGCATTAGCTTGAATTTACTCATTGAGTTGTCTCCTGCTTTCCATAAGTCCTCTCATCATCTCATTGAACTCTGTTCTGGTGACAACTTCTGCTTGGTTTAGAATGGCGGCGGTCCCTACGTCTGGATTAACATGTTGATTGTTGGGTCCTACTGGTTGGACGCTAGCGGTCTCGTTGACATCCGCATTATGGGAGGATGATCTAGCACACAATCTTCCCATTGTAGAGTTATTGGTAGGAGCTTTGAATATAACCTATGAACTTCTTATGAATGAACTTGGATCTTCTTTGGGGTATTGCTCAATCCAATAGCGGAAAAGTAGATCCTAACAGCCTGAGAATACAGTTCTCAGTGAAAGCACCAAAATGTCAGCACCAAAATTGGTCACTAACACTCAAGAAAAGATTTGTGTAGAGAGGTTAATGAAGATAATAAATTAAAACTGAGGGATGTTTGCAAAATTAACTGTGAAAACAAGAACATCGGAATTATAGTGGTTCGACATAACTGCCTACGTCCACTGTTAATATAATCTTTATTGCTTTTCTCTAAGACTTGAATACAGATACAATCCGTAAGAAAATAGCTCGAATACAGGTTTTAACTGAAAGAAAGCTAGTATCAAAAATGGCAGAGTGTCCTCGGAGTTCTCAAAAAAAGGTCCCCATTCACTGGTCCCCTGCCGCTCTATTTATAGACGAAGATAGCTGGACTCCCTGCACAGGTCCAAGACCAAAGTAGTTCGGCCCATAGTTGTAAGTCAATTCGGCCGAACAAGTCATGCCGAACCACCTCTACCGAACCACTTATGTTGACCCATAGGTTGCCTCATTGTTGACTTGAAGTTATCTCTCAAGGAATTCGGAGCAAGTGGTATTATGACTCAAAGCAAAGAAATGTCAGCCGCCTCACTCTGTTGCAGGTTGAAGAGTTAACTAACCACTACACAATTCGTCGAACCAAGGTCTTTCGAACCATGCATACTGAAACACAACTGACTGTACGGTCTTGGGTATGCTCCTTTGACCGAGCGACATGTGACAGTTCTTCTGAGGTCGGTCCACGACCAGCCGAATCATCAAGATTAACCTCACCCATACCGAGTGATTGAGGCCGAAACCTTCTTGGCCGAGCCACCTTGTCTTTCCTATCTTGGTCGAGCGATGACCTCCTCTTCAAGACCGAGCGATGATCTTCTCTTCAAGGCCGAGCGATGAGTGGCCGAACGACCTTGACCGGACTACCCTAGCCGAGCCACTCTAGACCGGCCCGCCACATTCACAGTCCAATGCCGATCCAACTTGCATGCTTGTGCCTCATAACCATGCCGACTAACATCAATCATAGCGAACCAACTTGTATAGTCCGAACCAAAGTCAAATCACACTAGCCTCTTATACTTCCAACCCATCCTTAGTTTAAGACCCATCCAGGTTTAACCATAGGCTCGGCGACTGTCTCCCTGTAGTCAGGCTACAGTACCGGGTAACATTTACCCCCTAAAGCATGTCGTGTGAATTAACACGACGTGCTTTGAACTAACAACCGGTACTGTTAAATTCTGTTTTAACATTCCAAAAGCTGTTTGTATATATCCTTTCGAAGGCTGAATCACGCTGGGTTTCTCAAAAATATGCTTCTCCGTTTAGCTGGTGAAATTCAACTTCTCGTTGCACCATCATCTTAACATTATTTCCATCTACCCATTATCTTACTTATTAATATTATACTTTCTATTATATTCTATTTTACCACGGTTCGGTCGACATACAAGTGCTGAACCACTCAATCATTCTACTCACTACCGCTCGGCACGCTAACTCACTAAACCGCCGAGGCACTTTGACTGACTCCACTGGTTAAGGCCTGTTTGCCTCCCTCTCCCCATATATAATGCCCATATTCTAGTTCTTTCTACTCACTTTCGTTTTCTTTTATTACAAGTCCCCTGACCTGCTCTTCTTCCGAGCCACACCTATCATTCGTCCTCTCTTACTCCCAAAGCCAGGAAATCTATTTTGACACTTCATTTGCAAACGAACCTAACCACGCCTCACCTCAAACCCAACAGCTTTCATAGGCCTTAATTATTCACATATAGGTATGAGCTTTTCACTCGATTTATTTCCCTAAATATAGAGTCTTGCGGGTTCCCACATAGTTGTTAGACTAGGAATTTGGTTCGATCAAGGTGGAGTTAGGGCAAGTTACCAAGAGGAACGACTATAACCTTGACTTCGAAGTAGAGGACATGGGAGAGAAGAAGGTCTGGTTATTCGGGGTTGGTGTATAATTCGTGGAACTCTGGTCATTATTCGGTCGAGGGAGGACGATTGACAGCCCACCGTAGTGATGTTGAATCGTCAAGAACTTGGTAATAGAGTAGGTTGAAACTCTAAGAATGAGCAGCTCGCCTATGCTAGGTTGAGGCCGTTCATTGACTTTAATGTGAGCGAACCGGTATAGGCGAATAGCGACCGTTCGACAAAGGAAGTAACAACTCCGTGTCGGTATTTTGTGTGGGATTCTGTTGGTTGATAAATCTCTTGTGCGAGTAGTGCTAATGAGAGAGTGTCGTTTGTTCTGGAATGAGAGAGTAGTTCGATACCTACCGAGAAAGGTGAAAGAGAGAAGTACTGTAACGTTGTTCGGTATAGGTCCAAGGGAGATCGTTCGGTAAGTACGGATAGAGGCTCGGTATTGCTTGAAGAAGCTGGTTCGGTAGGTAGAAAGAGAGGGAAAAGATGGGACGGTTCGGCTATCCCATAGTGTAGTGGTTTGGCATTGATAACCGAAACTATTCCAATTCAATCATAACATTCATTTGTATAATTCACCTTCACAATTAAGCACTGAATAATATACAATGACCTGTAACGAAGAATATTAACTCAGGGACTTAATTCAAACTACCTACCCCACAACTTGAATATTATTCAATGCTAACTCAACTTACCAAATGCAGATTGATAGTCTCCACACTCTATGTGGCCAATGTTCAACTCCCAAACCATTACTGTTAGTCATATAAAGACTGTAGGAGACGGTTAGCGATGACAGTCTCCGAGGACAATAACTTAAAGCTCTATCATAACACACTTGTGTTTAAAACTTTAATTTTTTTGGCACTCACGTTTAGGTCATAGCACTAGTTCACACACAACATGGGGGGATGTATTACCATATTATATCTGATATCAATTTCTTTTAAGTATAGTTCAAACAGGCATCTACCTATTTTCTACGTTTGTCAAAGATTTCCAAAAGATCGAGCTCTGCTATAGTTTTCGACAAGCCTGAGCCAAGTTCTCCGCAAGATGCAGTAGGAACTTCGAATCCATTGACAACTCATACACAGGGTATCCTAAATCCATCAGTTGCAGTTATTGGTCCGGCTCCTGATGCCATAGACGGAGCAACCATTCTGGATGATCCTACTGATTCGTAAGCCTCAAGGATAGGCGAAGCCAGTTTTCGCCGATTATGTACAATTTATGGAATCCCTTTCAACGACGTATTAGTTCCATCGAGGGAAGATCAGCCTCACCTGCCCCCAGCTGGACATACAGCTTGCAACAAATTCATGTGCTGGGTCGGGAGTGTACCACCGTTCAATTCATTTCTCCATGAGGTGCTACGGTACATAGGGATCGCTCCAGCTCAGCTTCACCCCAACAGTCGTGCATTCATCCATGGCAGTTGTATTCTTTTCATGCGCATCTTATTCTGGCTCCCTACTCTTGAGGATATTCGCTCCATCTATCACTTCAAGAGACGGTCTGACAGCCCTTCTTTCATATTCATCGATGCCACACTCTAAGTGTCAGATCCTAACAGTGGCATGGAGTAAATTCTCCCAATATAGGCAAGAATGGTTTATATGCACTGCCCCCGGCTTTGCGAGAAGATGGTTGGAAGGAACTAAGTTTCATTTTCGAAATTGTTATTTGCCTAAGGCATGAAATGCATTCTTTCTAAATTTCCTTCGGTCTTTTCGCTGGCATCAGCCCACGTCCCGAAGGTGCTGGGTATTCTGAGGCCGTCGAGGCCATTCGTGCTACTCCTGTAGAAGACCTGGAGATCAAATCTGTTATTTCCAATGAGTCGCTCCTAAAGTTTGGGAAGTTGGCGGAGGGTAGTCGAACTAGTCTCCTCTCCGACGCCACTATAACCGGATCCGCGGTGGAGAAGTGTGAAGAGTAGGTCGGGCCTTCGGTGCTCCCTATAGGCGGGGCCTCCGACATACCCGAGGAAGGTGAAATTAGAGAGGGCGGGGTACCGAGAGCGTCCGACGAGCATATAAGTCCTCTCTCAGAACCGGTGATCGACGCACCCGGCATCGATAAACCACTTCCTCCTTCAGAGGGAAGAAAGAAATTAGCCTACAAACTAAGAATGAAAACAGTAGGCGAAACCTCGAAGGCCATAATTACTCCGATGGAGAAAGAGCCATCTCCACAACACTTAGAGGGTTCATTGAAAGGCTTATTAGATCTTGCTATTCTTGATGACTTGCTCAAGTACGGCTTCAACGATCTAAAAGCCCTAAAACTTCATGCGCCCATGAAAGGCGACGAAGGCGTTCAAGCCCATCACCAAGGAGAGAAAACTCCGATAAGTAAAGCTAAAGAAACTAGTCTATCAGGGGGAAACACTAGGACATACACTAACACTAACACTTCACCCTACACTTAAGTTTTAACCATCATGCGATTTCTATCTAACTCTTCTTCGCTTGAATTATGTGCCGACGATATGTTTATAAATTGCTTGCCTACTCCTTAGCTGTTGATATTCCTCAAGCTAAGGATGTTATGTGTAGTACTATTGATATGTTAAATAGAATAGGTAAGGTATATATATATGTGTATTTGTTGATATTCCTAAAGGTACGTATATTATACTTAGGCCGTCATAAAATAGTAGACACGAGTGTATAGTCTCCTTTGTTTTTTGATATTCCTTAAGGTCTAAATGAGATTAGGATAAGGAACCAATGGGTTGAGAGTTGTATATGATACAACCGATTACGAGTTCCATGTTAGCGGGAATATGATTTATTAATATTCCTCAAAATCAGAATCCTAAGGCAAATGAGTCCTCATACCCACTAGTGAAGTCGAACGACTTATGTTTCATCTTAGGGTTTAAGGAAATGTAAAGACCAATGGAAGCTTATTAGTAAAATGAAACATAAAGTTTACCTTTACTAATATTATAAGAACATCTACTATGAAATTGTCCTAATTTATAGGTTAAAACTTGTAGAAAAATGTCTACACCCAAGCTATTTTCTGAAAATAACAAACTCACTAGGCCTAACTACATTGATTGGTTAAGAGCGATAAAGATAACATCAAATTATGAACGTCTTTGGTTGCCAATAATTGCATCTCCAGAAGAATAACCCGTTGATTATGCAGACCCCGAACTAAGACTTGCCTATAATAAATGGGTTTCAGAACTAAAGATCGTTCAGATTTTTGTGTTGTCTATATTAAACAAGCTGTTACAGAGGCACCATGAAAACATGTTTGTCCATGAGATTTTTTTATAGTCTCAAAGCTCTTTTTGGTTAACAATCCTGTTCCATGGGGTATGAACTAACGAAGAAACTGTTCAATACAAAAATGATCAAGGGACAGAAGTGGATGATTATGTTCCAAAAATGAAAGTTTATATTAATAGACTTGCACAGTTAGACATAACAATAAGCAACAAGATGCACATAGACTTGATCCTTGGGTCTCCTACTCCCCGGTATGAGCCATTCATATTAAACTATAATATGAACCTTATTGAATGTAAGCCTCGAGACGCTCCTCAATATATCGAGGTCGGTCGAGACTTCATCCAAGGGTCAAGGGGCTATACTTGCTGTTAAGGAGAATGCGTCATCTTCAAAAAGTTCGAATGTTATCCTATAATATATATATATATATATATATATATATATATATATTAGACAATAAATATGTATATAGAGGGACTAATATGTCTGTTGCGATGTAAATCCTAGCACTTAACACAGGCATATTAAACCATGTACACTACTTATGTTGCATGTGCACGTATATATGGTACGCATGCTATATCATACTATACAAACATAACAATAAATAAAACCTTATTTATAACTTAAATAAATATTGATTTTATTAAAAATAAATTTAAATAAGATCTAAATTTATTTAGACTTTCTAAGCACAATAAGATACAAAATGGAATATTTTTTTGAAATTTACTCACTTACACCACTGCTGGCCCAGATCCAACACCCTTTAGGTAAATACTTCTTGAATGGAGTCATTGAACAATTCCGGTAACAACCGTTATTTTTAATGCTTAGTAATTATGATAGTTGAACCATATATTTGAGACCCAAAAATGAACATCGATAATGCTGTAGTCATCATCATAATTATTTTCAACCAAAAAAATGAGATTAATTTTTTTCAAAAATACTAAGTAAATTGAGAAACCATTAAGGATCTCTAGCTCACATGGTTAGAGATATGATGCTTTAGAAAAAGGCTCTAGAGGCCATGAGTTTGAGCAATTAAGACATCATAAATGAGTGCTCTACTTGAATAAAGTATCACTCCTATTGTCAAACAAAATAAATAGTATAGCTAAATAGTTTTCATCATGCAAACGTCTTTACATTTTCCATTTTCCATTTCCCAAATCGTGCATATGTAGGTGTAAATTTAATAAGAACATAGAAAATAGTATCATGTTCGACATATAAAGTTGCCAACACTAACACTTACCAGTTACATACTTTGGTTTACAAAATCGAAATACAAAATAAACTTTATAATCTACTAAGCCTCATGTTTTGTCTCTAGAGCATTTATTAGCCTTCAAATACTACTAATCCCATAAAGTCAGCCTACTAGAATGAGTGCCCTCAAGTTTATGGGAATAATTAAAAAAAACACAAGTAAGACATAAGGTCCGGTATAAGTAATACATTTCTCTAAACATAATACATAATAAGACTACGTTGCCTGGCAGACAGGTTTTCCCCTCACTAAAACAACAACATTTACATCATATCATGCAATAAATTGTAAATTATCATATCATGAACATCATTTCAGATATAAGTATGCTATATATGTAACATACGGTTATGAACCATGTCATACATTTATCCATCTCAACATAAGTATACCCTATACTTATCATAATTTTATAAATCATGTCATATAATTCTCAATCACATTCACATGCATCACCTAGACTCTTATTTATGTATCAATATCAAATATATCCTTAACTTTATTTAGTGATTACCTCTCTACTCTATCTATCACTAATTCATATTTTTAGTCGAACAACGTCACCAATGACACTCATTCCACATTGGAAGCCTTCCTGACTCTTATAGGAGGTTGAACGTAACCATCATGAATAAATTCTAGCAAGCATCCTTACTAAGTGTTAATAGTCCCTCCTAGGCCTAAAAATATATTGGTTTCACATTGTCGATTAATTCATTAATACATCCATTTTGATATTATTACTTACACTAGAGTTGAAAATTTGAATTGAAACCAATAGACTTCCTAAGTCTTGGAAACCTATCATATGCCATTGAATTTTAGACTTTACTAAGCCTTGGCTTCCTGCTATTCAATAACTACATGAGTTGGTATATTTTAAGATCTTTGGTTCAATCCATTTCTTTCATTCATTAGTTATGTACCCTACACATTCCATAAATCTTCTTATTTATATCAAAATCTTTCAAATCTTTTGGATAAAACATTTCTATCTTTCTTTTTAAATGATACAACTTACCATTTTCTTGGCCACTCTGTTACGATCCGCTATTTCAAACCATTCAAATCGACAATCATCCACACATGTCAGACTTGAATTGCTTAAAACAACAGATTGTTAATTTATATTTTGGAAAAAATTAACATATATAGTAAATAAATCAATCATAGAATCATAGACACACAGTAACATAACAATAAGCAACAGAAATAGATAAACAGTAGTTCATGAAGCTACCGCAGGACATCAGAGTTTAAAACAAAATATAACAGAAATCCTGAATACATAGAAGTCTCAAATAAAAATGCAAATGACAAATCTGAACATAGATAGCTAGGAATAACTGGAATAACTTCAAAGCTGAATGGATAGAGATGTATCTCCAAGCAAAGCTCCAAGCTCCAAATGTGAGTCTCAAATGCTATGACACTAAGTCTGACCCAAGCATAAAGCAAAACACAAAACACTAGAGTCAGGATTAACATTCTTATACTAGTAAATCAACTCAAGCGAAATGTCAAGTGAAATACAAAATATCTTAAAGTATGTTTAGGATTCCCATCCTTCAAGGATTCGTTAAACTATCTACATACATAGTACAATACGCTACATAAATAATGCCTAAAGTAAAGTAAACTATTAAAATAGCGTTAAGGCGTTACTCATATCCCCTTCACACTTTTTTATATTTTTCCGTAGACTATGCAGTACCATAATTCTTTCGTAAACTGGAGGGCTATCAAAGGGCACTCCATAGGCATCGTACAAACCAAACTCATAGAAGGCGCGACAAGGCATTAGACAAGGCACGCGAGGTAATGCCTAAGGTAGGATTTTACCATTTTGCAGAACCGGGCTGATGGTAGCACATAGCAGCCACTACCATTCACCTCGAGACACACTTCCAAAATCAAAGGTACGCACCAATTAAATCATAGAGTAATAGAATGCTTTCGAAGAAGCATGTTCAATCAGAGGTGCGACCTCACTTGGCCCAGGTATAACTCCTGTTTTAGTCACATTAAGCTACTCGAGGGAGTTAGGGCTATGTCCATACCTTATAAGACGTCCACCTAACCATTCTACTTCATTCTAGAATCTCCACCACATGCACAGTTGTTAAAGTGGTTTTCGGTATTTGTAGCTAGTATGACAATATCCAATCCCTATCTCTTCAACAACCAAACGCTTATTTCACATCGTGGTCATTTTATAATATCAGTTTCATACTTTATATCAAAATATCATATTCATTTCAAAATCATATCACTTTCGAAATCATATATTTTCGAAATCATATTCACTTTAAACAACAATAGTTCCAAACTTAAACGGTTTAAATATTGAAAACAGTTTATATATTGAAATAGTTATAAATTCAAAATAGTTTAAAACAGTTATATATTAAAAATAGTTTTATATCTAAAAATAGTTATATATTAGAATAGTACATATATATATATATATATGTATTAAAATAGTTTATGTATAAAAAATAGTTCATAATTAAAATTGTTTCTTCCAATTTCACAAATCAATTCAAATTCTCATTAAACCATTTTAATTCATATCGATTTCAAATCCAGGTTTGAACTTCAAATTTAAACCACTTCAAATTCAATAGGTTTTAAAGTTTAAATATTCAAACAATTCATAATAACTCAATATGATAAAGTTTATTTATATTTAAAATTTAACTTTAATTTTATTTAAATTTGAAAATATTCATTTTATTATTTTCATATGAATTTAAATAAAATCCTAGATTACAAATTTAAATCAAAATTAAATATTAAGTATCTAACTTTAATTTATTTAATTCTGAAATACTCACTTAAACGCCTTTTATGATCATTTAAATAAAATCTCAAACTCAAACTTAAATCAAACTTAAATATTCAATTTCAATTTTTATTTAAATTTGAATATATTCATTTAATCACCTTAGTCAAAATAAAGTTATAAAATCATATTCTTAAAATCTCAAAATAAATAAATTCCAATCAATTCTTATTTATATTCAATTCTTAAACAAATAATATTTCAAATAAATTTCAATTTATCTTTCCAACCATACTTTATTAAATTTATTATAAAATCTATTTTTAAAATATTACTATAATTTTATATGAATACTTAAACATATTATATATATATGCTAATTAAATTAAATTTTGTTAAATTAAATCTTATTATTAAATTTTATTTTATATTAAATTTTATTTTATATATTTAAAAATAATAAAATTATAAGTAAAATCTTAAAATTTATATTTTTAAAACTAACTTATAAATTTAAAATTTTCAAATATATACAATTTTAAAAATCTAAATTTTACACACATATAAAAATAAAATTTATATATTATATTTTAAAATCAATATTTATTAAAATCCATATATTTCCTTTCAAAACCATGGAAATCATTTTCAAATAGACCAACTGTGTCCGTATTTAGTTTTCTATCCTATGGTCAAGTGATACAGATATTTATCATTTCAATGCATAATTATTTTAAATTTACGGGCTTATATCATTTCAACTAGCAATCCCAAAATTTCAAAATCAATTAAAATCGCTTGGGTTTATCATTTCAACCCATAACGATTTTTCCTAATCCATAAGATCGTTTAGGTATGTATCATTTCAACCCATAGGGAATTTCTAAACTAACAGTGAATTTGCAGTGTGAGAACAAATAAAACAATAATATAAAATGACATATAGATCAATACCAGGCATATATCATCACTGACAATTTAAATACAATACGTACAATAGGTTATGGTGTAATAAGTCAGTTAATATAGATAAACAATTTCAAATAATAACATATCATATCTAACAATTAAATAACTAACAATTCAAATTTAACATCCTATTTCAATCGTTACTTCAGTGAAATCAATTTACTAAACATAAGAATGTTAATCGTGAGTGGTTACTCACCTTTCGAGGCAAGAGAAATTAGACAACACGACAAGCTATGAATTTTGAATCATGAAGTCTACAACAAATCCAAAATAAAGCGAAGCGAAGCTGGCACGATCTTGAACACGAAGGATCCGACGAAACAAATATATATAGCTATGCATTTTAAAAATCTATAACAACTCACGTGTTTAAAATAAAATCTTTGTAATATATATAAAACTGGTTTCTAATAAAATGTCTATAACTTGATATATACACGAAGCTTCGAATAAATACGTAACTTGATATTTAGGCTGAGTTGAGGCAAATATGTACGTTAAAAATATATGAAAAATATGGACTTTATAAACAAGCATGATATTCTAAAAAAATAAATATAGAATGGTAATAGAATGGTAATGCAAATGAATGCAAACTAGTAAAAATTTGGACTTCAAAATATACAAACTTTAAAAATATAAGAACATTAATATATATATATATATATATATATATATAAATAGGGGAAGAGAGGAAAGCTACTGCACACAGTCAAAGAGGAGCGGAAATATGGTTGAGCCGAGTATTGCAGCACGTGGCAAGCTGAAGGGTAGATAGAGTGTGGATCCAAGGGAGAATGTGGTGGTTGTGTGGCTATCACAGAGCCGAGGTGCTGCTATGGAGAAGCGGAGGTGGAAAATTGAAGGGCTTTGTGCGGTGGTAAGATCGGCTTCTCGAGCAGAAGAAGAAATAGGTTCAGGAATATAAGAAGTTATGGGCTGCTGGGGTTTGAGTAGGCCAAAGCAATAGGGCGGAGGTAGGTGATGGCTACACAAAAATGATGGAGAGGGGATGTGAGGCCATGGGAAATGAGATGGAGAGGGTAATGTGATGTTGGTTGCGGAGGAGGGGATGGGTGGTTCCTGTGGTGGGGAGAATGAAGAGGCTAAGGCATGGAGATATGGGTGTGAGGGCAATGTGCTGGTGTGGGCATGTTATGGTAGAGGGAAATGACGAGGAGGGGTGGCAGATGGAAGTGGGCGCGGTTGAGCTGCCGAAGAGAGAGAGAGTGCCAGAGGTAATGGAACAAGGTTGGAAAAAAAATATGTAGATCTCAATATTTATAAGCTTATGTTTTATTATTTTATTAGACATAGCAAAGAATATATATTCGATTATATATATATATATATATATATATATATATATATATATAAATTTCTTCTCTCAAGCATGAGTCAAAACAGTAAGAAGAAGGGAAAAAGACAGTGAGGAAGAAAATGAACAAACCAAGAAAATATGAAGATGGACCAGCAAATAATTGAATGCAGTGAGAATATCAAAAAGCAGGTACGTTGCAGAAAATAATAATAGCTGATGGCTAATGGTATCAACTTGGACAGTGAAAGAACACAGAACCCAAAAGGTCCAAAATGGGTACTGATACTGTCAACCGTTTTACAGATTTAGCCGTCCATCTGATGTCGAAACACAAAAATGAATATGCTGCGGAGATCAACACGATGAAATGAACAAAATGGTACACAAATATCAGTGATATGACTAAATATCAGAAGTCGATATTTCGTTGCCAAATTGCTACTAATTCGTCGAAAATAAGATAAACGGGGCTAGAGAATTCCAAATTTGACGAAACAAAATATGGCGTCTCACTTAGAAAACGATTTATATTTATATTATATAAAAATATTCAGGTTTCAAAAATATTTTATTTCCATCAAATTAACTGATTTTAAAATTGAAATTGAAAATTACACAACAGAATTAACTTTCATATTTTCTGATGAAAATCTGACATTTGCTATGTTTAAATAGATGTATACCAAATATCAAATTTTTATTGCTAAATTTTAATTATATATTTTCAAGAAAAATTTAGTTAATTGCGTTATTTAAAATTGTTAAAATTTCTGGGTCGTTACACTCTCCCCCACTCAAAACTTTTCATCCCCGGAAAGGAGAAAAGGAACGAGATAGGAGAATAGAAACAACATAAAGGAAAGATAGATTCAAAATGCATAGTACTAGATACAACAATTAACTTAAAACCATATAAATTTCATTTTAGACATCTTTTTTACTTACATTTTATATTGTATATTATTCAATTACATATTCAATTACATTCAAACTTTTCAAGGTAAGTTTTATTAATGTAATCGAGTGTAATTGAGCACTATATAAATTTACCTTATATTTACAACATTTATATTACTTAAGTTTTCTCTTGTATAACCTTCAATTACATATTCACATTAATATTTTAACTTTTTGAATAATTCAGGTAAGTTATATATGTTAAAAATGCAATTGAGTATTTTACAAATAGATTTTATCCTAGTTCAACTATTTCAAGTTGTTTCAATTTCATTTCTCACTTTAGACAATTCAATTATTCAAAAAAATTGCTTCGTTTCAATATTTGAAAACCATCACTTAATATAGAATTTAAGAGTTAGATTTCTAGTTTCACTTCAAACCATTTTGAAATAAACATATGCATATATATTTTTTGTACATCAAATCATACTCAAGAAATTCAAATCAAACCCATTTTCCAAAAAAAAGTGTAGCAAAGCTACTAAGGGGTCTCCCTGCTTCGAGACTCGAAAATAAATGTCGATGATGCTACAGTCATCACCGAAATTATTTTCCAGCGACAAAAGAGGAGAGTACCGACTTACTTCTTTCAAAAATTCTTTAGAAAACAATTTCAATTCGAAAATACTTTCAAATAATATATATAATTTTCAAAATTTTGAAAAATCAAATTTTGAAAAGCACCGGTAATTTAAACCCTCAAATTCTTAATTTAAATTCATTTCATTTGCAAATCAGATTTATAAACCATGCTTTTAAAAATTTCAACTCCTTAACATACAACAATAGCTAATAGTTTAGAAATGTTGTCAAAATAATAAATGATAATCTAGTATTGTTATTTCTAACAACCAATTCATTTAACTATCTAATTTCAGAAAATTATACTTATATATATATAAATATAATCATACATAAATTTATTTCATTTACCAATTTCGAAAACAATATTGTGTCAGTTTGCTCTGTTCAAGTGTTTTGGAATTCTAATCGATAGCGTTGGCCAAATGAATCAATCGAAACCCAAAATTCAAACTTAACAACTCAAACAACACAATATAAAACATTTTTATATTAATTACAAATACACTCCCGCACAGGATGATTCAAGAATGGATTTTTAGTACAAGGATGGAGATTCAAATTTAGAGAGGCCATAATCAAATGAATTTGAACCACGAAGATAGGCTTGAAAGGAAGATAAGTTAATCAAATCACAAAAGAGGAAAGATGGATAACTTATATTAACCGCGATGACCTTAACCGGGTGAACCAAGACTAAGAGTTGGAGAACATGGCTCAAATGAGGCTCATGCTTCTTCTTTGACTTAGAAAGGACGAGAATATCATCTATGAAGATGGGGACAACTTTGTTGAGATCATCGTAGAAAATGTGGTTCATGTGATCAATGAAGAAGGTAGGAACATTGGTTAATCCACAGGCATGACTAACCATTAATTGAAAATGTTCATATAGGAGAAAGGACAACAGGTCGAGCTCCAGGAATAAGATCGATGCGAAATTCAATTTCCCGCTTGGGAGGGAGAGAAATGATTTCGTCGAAGACATCAGGATAATCCTTGACTATTAATGTGGAGTCGAGATCACTAGGCTGAGCATTAAATGAAAGATAAAACTGCCTGTAGAATCCTGAGGCATGACAGTCGATCACAAGAGAATTGCCCTGGTCGTCTACTAGGCAAACGGTTCGGGATTTGCAAGAAATAACAGCATCAAAACCGAGGATATAGAAATCCAATGAATCGATGCTTGTTGTAAAGGAGTTTCACCCCTCTACAAATCACACCAAGGTTAGTGGGATCGCCGATGGGATTAGTCACACAAAAGAATGAAGTTGCCAATTGAGGTTGTAAGATGTGCTCAAATTTATTACAGAGATCAACAAAATTGAAGCTATGGGATGCCCCAATATCAAACGAACACGAACGTGAGAAGAAAAGAATGGATTTTCAAAACGAAGGAAATGTTCCAAAATTCAAAAGTAATCCTAATCGAGGAGGATCCTAAGGAAGAATTTCTAGCTTGTACGGATATGATTCTATAATTGATTATACTCATTCTAAGGTATCACTACTCTATCTCTAATGAGTTTTTACTCTATGTGCTAAGTTTTGCCTAAACCAGAGCTCTGATACCACATGTAACGACCTGCTATTTCGAACCATACAAATCAACAATCATCCACATATGTCAGACTTGAACTGCTCAAAACAACAGATTGTTAATTTATATTTTAGCAAAACTTAACATATACAGTAAATAAATCATTCACAGAATCACAAACATAGAGTAATATAACAATAAGCAGCAGAAATAGATAAACAATAGTTCATGAAGCTACTACAGGACATCAGAGTTTAAAACAAAATACAACAAAAATCTAGAATACATAGAAGTCTCAAATACAAATGCAAATGAAAAATCTGAATATAGACAGCTGGGAATAACTGGAATAACTACAAAGATGAATAGATAGAGATGGTTCTCCAAGCAAAGCTCTAAAGGTGAGTCTCAAATGTTGTGACACTCAGTCTGACCTGAGCATAAGGCAAAGCACAAAACACTCGAGTCGGGATTAACATTCTTATAGCAGTAAATCAACTCAAGTGCAATGTCAAGCGAAATACTAAATAACTTAAAGGATGTTTGGGATTCCCATCCTTTAAGGATCTGTTAAACTAATTACATACATAGTACAATACGCTAAATAGATAATGTCTAAAGTAAAGTACACTATTAAAATAGCGTTAAGGCATTACCCATATTCCCCTTATCACATTTTTATATATTTCTGTATTCTACATAGTGCCGTAATTCCTCCATAAACTGGAGGGCTGTCAGAGAGCACTCCATTGGTACGGTACAAACCAAACTCGTAGAAGGCATGATAAGGCATGTGACAAGGCATGCAAGGAAATGCTTAGGGTGGGATTCTACCATTTTGTAGTATCGGGTTAGTGGTAACGCATAACAGCGACTACCGCCTACCTCGAGACACTCTCCCAAAGTCAAAGGTGCACACCAATCGAATCACAAAGTAATAGAATGGTTTCGAAGTAGCAGTCTCGATCGAAGGTGCGACCTCATTTGGCCCAGGTATAGCTCCTGTTTTAATCACATCAAGCTGACTCGAAGGAGTCAGAGCTGCATTAATACCTCATAAGACGTCCGCCAAACCATCATACTTTGTTTTGGAATCTGATCCCGGGATCTTTAATAACCAAACGCTTATTTCACACCGTGGTCATTTTATAAAATCAATTTCATACTTCATATCAAAATATCATATTCATTCCAAAATCATATCACTTTAGAAATCATATCACTTTTGAAATCATATCATTTCCAAAATCATATTCACTTTAAATCATAATAGTTCCAACTTAAATAGTTTAAATATTGAAAATAGTTTATATAATAAAATAGTTATAAATTAAAAATAGTTATATCTTAAAAATATTTTTATATTTAAAAATAGTTATATATTAAAACATACACACATACAGATATATATATATATATATATATATCTATGTTAAAAAAGTTTATATATCAAAAATAGTTTATAATTAGAATTTTTTCTTCCGATTTCATAAATCAATTCAAACTCTCATTAAAACATTTTAATTTTTATCTATTTCAAATCCATGTTTGAACTTCAAATTTAAACCACTTCCAATTGAATAGGTTTTAAAGTTTAAATATTCAAATGATTCACAATAACTCAGTATGATAAATTTCATTTATGTTTCAAAATTCAACTTTAATTTTATTTAAATTTGAAAATATTCATTTTATCAATTTCATATGCATTTGAATAAAATCCTAGATTGCAAATTTAAACAAAAATTAAATATTAAGTATCTACTTTAATTTATTTAATTCTGAAATATTCATTTAATCACCTCTTATGAATATTTATATAAAATCCCAAATTCAAACTTAAACCAAACTCAAATATTCAATTTCAATTTTTATTTAAATTTGAATATATTCAATTAATCACCTTGATCAAAATAAAGTTATAAAGTTATAAAATCATATTCTTAAAATCTCAAAATCAATAAGTTCCAATCAATTTTTATTTATATCCAATTCTTAAACAAATAGTATTTCAAATCAATTTCAGTTTATCTTTCCAACTATACTTTATTAAATTTATTACCAAATCTATTTTTACAATATTAATATAATTTTATATAAATACTTAAATATATTATATATATAATAATTAAATTAAATTTTATTGAATTAAATATTATTATTAAAATTTATTTTATATTAAATCTTATTTTATATATTTAAAAATAATAAAATTAGAAGTAAAATCTTAAAATTTGTATTTTTAAAAATAAATTATGAATTTAAAATTTTCTAATATATATAACTTTAAAAATCTAAATTTTACTTATATATAAAAATAAAATTTATATAATATATTTCAAAATCAATATTTATTAAAATCCATATATTTCCTTTCAAAACCATGGAAATCATTTCCAAACTAGACCAACAATGTCTGTATATAGTTTTCTATCATATGGTCAAGTGATATAGATATTTATCATTTCAATCCGTTGAGTTTTTATCATATCAACCCGCAATCCTAAAATTTCATAATCAATGAGATCGCTTGGGTTTATCATTTCAACCCATAACGATTTTCCCCTTATCTATAAGATTGTTTAGGTATGTATCATTTCAACCCATAGGGAATTTCTAAACTAACAGGGAAATTGCAGTGTGAGAACAAATAAAACAATAATATAAAATGACATATAGATTAATAGTAGGCATATATCATCATTAACAATTTAAATATAATATATACAGCAGGTTATGGTGTCATATGTCAGTTAATATAGGTAAACAATTTCAAACAATAACATATCATATTTAACAATTAAATAACTAACAATTCAAATTTAACAGTCTATTTCAATCGTCACTTCATGTGAAATCAATTTACTAAACATAAGAATGTTAATCGTGAATGATTGCTCACCTTTCGAGGCTAGAGAAATTAGACAACACAACAAGCTACGAATTTTGAATCATGAACTCTACAACAAATCCAAAGCAAAGCAAAGTGAAGGCACGATCTTGAACTTAATGGATCTGATGAAACAAATATATATAGTTAAAAATCTATAATAAAATATGTATTTCAAAATAAAATCTTTATAATATATATAACTGGAATTATAAAATAGGTTTCTAACAAATCGTATATAATTTGATATATATAGGAAGCTTCAAAAAAATATAGAATGGTATATAATGGCAATAGAATGGTAATGCAAATGAATGCAAACTTGTAAAAGTATGGACTTCAAAATATACAAATTTAAAAATATAACAACTATAATTTTTTTTATATCAATAGAGGAGGATAGGCAAACTGTTGCTCACGGTCAGAGGGGAGGGGAAAGATGGTTGAGTTGAGTGTCGTAGAACGTGACAAGCTAATGGGTAGCTGGAGTGCGGATCTAGGGAAGCATGTGGCGGTTGCGTGGCTATCACAGGGCGGAGGAGCAGAGGTGGAAAAATGAATGGCTTTAAGCGGTGTTGTGGTCAGCTTCTTGAGCAAAAGAAGAAATAGGTTCAAGAATATAAGAAGTTGTGGGCTGCTGTGGTTTGAGTAGGTCGGAGCAATGGGGCGAAGTAGGTTATGACTACATGGAGATGAAGGAGAGGGGATGTGAGGCCATAGGAAATGAGATGGTGTGGGTGATGTGTTTTTAGTTGAGGAGGAGGGGATGGGATGGTTCTTGTGGTAGGGAGAATGAAGAGGTAGAGGCGTGGAGATATGGGTGTGAAGGTGGTGTGCTGGTGTGGGCACGTTCTGGTGGAGGGAAATGACGGGTGGCGGATGGAAGTAGGCGCGGTGAGCTGCCGAAGATAGAGAGGGAGAGAGTGCCGGAGGTAATAGAACGAGGTTGGAAAAAAATATGCAGATCTCAATATATATAAGCTTATATTTTATTACTTTATAAGACAGGGCAAAAAATATATATTCGAATTTATATATATAAAAAAATTTCTTCTCTTAAGCTGAGATGGAATAGTAAGAAAAAGGGAAAAAGAGAGTAAGGAAGAAAATGAACGAACCAAGAAAATATGAAGATGAACCAACAAATAATTGAATATAGTGAGAATATCAAAAGGCGGGTACGTTGAATTCAGAAAACAATAATAGCTAATGGCTAATGGTTTCAACTGGGATAATTAAATGACACATAACCCAAAAGGTCCAGAATGAGTACCGATACTCTCAATTATTTTACAGATTTCTCCATCCTTCGGATGCAAAAACGTACAAATAATATACTGTGGAGATCGGCACGACTAGATGAATAGATTAGTAGATAGATATCGGCGATACGACCAAACTATCAAAAGTCGATATTTCGCCGCCAAACTGCTGCTAATACGCCGAAAATAAGATAAACAGAGTTAGAGAAGTCCAAATTTGATGAAACAAAATATAACTTCTTAATCAGAAAATGATTTACATTTTATTATATAAAAATATTCAAGTTTCAAAAATATTTTATTTCCATCAAATTAATTGATTTTAAATTGAAATTGAAAATTACACAACAGAGCTAACTTTCATATTTTCTGATGAAAATCTGACATTTGCTATGTTAAATAGACGTATACCAAATATCAAATTTTCATTGCTAAATTTTAGTTATATATTTCCAAGAAAAATTTAGTCAATTACATTGTTTAAAATCATTAAAATTTCCGAGTCGTTACACTCTCTAAGCTTTGCTCTTATTCTCATTTTCATATAAGTTATTACATTTTAACTTATCATTTCTCTTTTTAATTTCAAACCTATGAAATTTGAATTAAACATCTTGGAATTATTCTTCAAAAACGCTTCCCAAAATTCAGATATATTTAAATAATAAATTTATTACCATTTACTATCACATCTCTAGGCTATCACGTCTCCAAAATTGTTATAGCACATCTAACTCATCGCATATCATGCTATCGCATATCAAGCTATTGCGTGCTAAACAATCAAAGATCTAGTGCTATTGCACATTTTAACGCTATTAAAAGTCTAACTTCAAAGCTATTGCATGTTTAACTTTAGGTCTATTGTATGTCTTGGTAGAGATAATGTATGCCTTAGGGTCAATTTAGTAAGTTATTGTAAATTATTAACTCTGTAATAAAATCTTGTTCGAAATAAAAATGTTTTTATTTCTATTATATACTTGTCATAATGTATTTTAATTAATTATTTAATTTAAGTATATTTGACATAAAATCCGTAAATGGTGTGTTTGGTGATACTAATTATAAAGATATTATAATCATGAACAATTTATCATAATATAATAAGCATATCATTTTAAATATTCCTAGTCAAGATGTATCGAGACTAGATATCGATATATCCATTGAGATGGGAGTACATAACGCTCTCTAAAGATTAGGTAGTGTATTACTCATGACCGTTGGGAGCGCCAAGGGATTACATACTGATAGTTATTGGATAACTATGAAATGACTCATTTGACGGTTTTCTTTTAGCTAATATAACTAAGGTCAAACAGAAAATATTGATGTGATAATATCATACAATCGAATTGAGAATAACGTAGAACTTTAATGTAGAAACTCCTCTTCGATTATAGTTATTACATGGCATCCATCAGATGACTATAGTTTGGTCGAGTGGAAGCATCGAAAGTGAAACATTACTCAATAGAGAATTTATCTCCATAGTGATATGAAGATTTCATAGTCAACTAAAGTTAACTCAAAGTCAAAGTCTCTAGCCAGAGCAGTTCGGTTAATATTAACTATTATTATTAAACAAAGGACTTTGTGTTTGGACTATAAAGTTGAATGTAAACAATATTAGAATTTTGACCACTATTAAATTCCATAAGTCCTAACGTGATATAGTTTTTACGAAGATAATTGGTGTAAATAATTGTCACTACTAGGTAATGCCTAAAATAAGTAACATTGGATTTTACCAATGCTATGTAAGCAATAAATTTGATCATAATGTCATACCGTTAGCTAAGGTGATATGTGAAAGTAAATATTTGAATTGTTCGATATTAATCGCTGATAGAATTTGCACCTAAGAGTCACACAATCATACTGTTAAATACTCTGACTAATACCTGATTTAATTAATTATAATTGTTATAAATTAATTAAACTAACTAATATTTCTGAAATGTTAATTATAAATTTTTATTTGATTTGTGTTAATTAGTATTACAAACAATGCATATGTAAAAGTTGCATGCACACGTATCGATGTATGATATCGATGTGCATTTAAATTAAATTTAAACGCGTATTTGATCTTGAAGTATTTTGGAGGCCTAAACATGGGAAAGCTTGGCCAGCCATAGGAGGTAGGAATTGAGGCTGAATTAGATTCAATTTTTTTTGAATTAGCAAGAGGAAATAGTGGACCCGAATCCACTTTGAGCTCCTCTATCTCTCCACTAGACAAAGATGTTTAACCCCACATTTGCAACTCTTGATTTTGCCTCCTCCTTTCCAATTTCTTGCTAGCCCTATTCCCCCTCTTATCCATTGTTTCAAACAACACAAGAATTAGTAGAAACAAAACATCTGTGCTTGATGCTTTCAATCTTGTAGCTTTCGTTGAAAGTTTTGGATGTAGATTCAAGGAGTCAAATGGTTCAACGTTTTAACATGTGTCGTCTAAGCCATATCGAGGTAATAGTTTTATTTACATCCATATATATGTTTATTATGTCATTATAGTGCTTTAAGTTGTATATATATTATCACGGATCCATATATGTCTATGATGTCAACATTAGTTGAAAATATGTATATATATATGTATAAGTATTTGTGTGTTTATGCATATATCATTCGGCCAGAAATAAAAAAAATATTTTTTAATTTCTAAATTAATCACCGTTATAATTGATTTTAATACAAATTTATTAATATAAGTATGATATATATATATATATATCAATTAACATACTTATAAGATTTTTGAAAATAAAATTATATATATATATATATATATATATATTTGATGTAAGAGTGATCCTCTAATGAGGAGTGCACCCATTATATATATATATATATATATAAATCTGTATTTATTTATATATAATTTATTTTTAAATATAATTCATAACCATTATTTAAAGTGTTGTATAATATAAAATATACATATATATTTAATAAAATTATGTATGTGTTTTGAAATTGTTTTTGATAAAAATAAAATAAATTATTCTTATAAAGATTTACATACTAGAATATTCAAATAAAAAACAAAATTATTTAAACTGTAAGGTTTTAATAAAAAAATAATTTTGTTAAATATTATTTTAGCCGAATGTGTGTGTATGTATATATTTACATTTAAAACACACACGCATATATATTTGTTTTATATATAATCCTAAATTTTAATTTAATAAACATAATATAATATATATATACAGATAAAAAATATTTTCATAATATATACATATACATATATATATATGGAGAAAAATAATTTATTGATTCGAATTTGAAATCAGTAGGTATTTTGTTATGTAGATGTAACGACTCAAAATTTCACTACTTTCATTTACGAATATTTATTTAATTTTAAATATTCGAATAATAGGTTTTATAATGAAAATAAAAATCTTTTAAATAATAATTAATGATGGTGAAATCATTTTCAAAGTTTGTTTACAAAAATATTTAGTTCGATGAAAAACAGGAAATGTGACCGGAAACTGTTTTCTAAATTTTCGACGTTTCATTGTATAAAAGTTGTTTGATATGTTGTGAGCCTTATTCATGTTTGAAACTACATTTAATTGGTTAATAATGTAATTTTTTTGTATATATTGGTAGGTATATATACTTAAGTATATACATGTATATACTAAAAGATGCCTTAAGGGTCATGATTTTGAAAGTGCGGTGTGTATACAATTATATGTGCTAATATAGTATACACGGATCGTATAATATGGATTACAATACAAATTCGAAAATAGATGATAATAGCATAGTAAATAAAAAAATAGAAAAATCACACCAGAGATTTTTATACTGGTTCGGAGCACCGTCCTACGTCCAGTCCCAGACTTCTTTCTGGATTTTCACTATTAACTTCCTCGCTTCACCCGGAGGAACAGGTTTACAACACCCGAACAACCGAACGGGATTTCACGCCTCTAATACACTGAGGACTTCAACACTTGCCTCTTACAACACAGAGGACTTCAACAAAAGAACAAATACAATTGTTTTTGACAACTTGTGTTCTTGAAAACACGGATTTGTCACTAACAGTACACCTTTCCTATAATCTTATCCTCAAAGTATGCGAATGATGTTTTGAAAAGATTAAGGAAAGTATATTACTTATTGAATCAAAAGATATGAAATAGTTTCAATGATTCAATAAATAATCGAGAGCTTTTTAGAATACAGGAGTATATAAAGTAAGATCAGAGATTAGATTAAAAAGAATATGTGAAATTAATTGTTTTTTAATCAACGAATTGGATGAGTTTATATAGATAAGAATGGTTGTAACTCTTTGCCATTAAGAGATATGATCTTTGGTGAAAGGTAAGAGATGCAACCTTTGGAGAAGAGAAGTGTCTTTTGGAAAAATTGTTTTCTGTTTAAAAACGGTCGACAGGTTAAAAAGTGACCAGTAGACAGGAATTTAAAATATATATACGTTATGTGTATGTGTGCACGTTCAGTGTGCACATTATGCAGGAACGGTCGACCGCCTATATTGTGACCGGTCGACCGGTCCCTGTAAAGTTGCACACTGAATGTGCAACTATATTCCAATTGTATATATATTAATTTTCTTGAAAATGCATGATTATTTGAGGATAGATTTTAACAAGTTTATCACTAATATATCTATAGTAAATATCAGATAATCAATCTACAATCTACAGTAACATATGTAGCTCTAATGACCTTATTTTGTCGATCGCCTTATTTGTCAGAAATCAAAACTTTCATAAAACTTGTGACTCAACATTCTCCCCCTTTTTGATTGATGACAATATATCTGCAAATCTGAATCTCCCCCTGAGTATGTGATCTCTCCCTCATTGAATCCTTATATGTATGTTCCTGCAAGCAATTGTTATCCCTTTCTCCCCCTTTGTCATCGACAAAAAGGAGTAACAGATACGCAATTGCTCACATCGCCTTTGCCGATGATATAGCCTTTTGAATTGTCTCCAAAAGTGACGGAGCCACCATCTGAATATGTAATATTTGTTAATAAACTCTTGTCTCCCGTCATGTGCTTTGAGCAACCACTGTCCAATATCCACTTTCCTCTTTTCTTAAGTGGAACCTGCAAAAAATAGAATTAAGTCCATGGTACCCACTTTTTATAGGGTCCTAAGAGTTAGGTCTTAGGAGTCCAAACCCATTTGGGTCCGGTATCCCCTTTATATATATAATTATTATTAAAATGCACAGTATTCAAGAATTGCTGAATGTATTTGTTCCTAATCAAATTATTATTTGTTTTAGGAACCCATATTTTGATAGTCTTGACATTTTTCTTTTGAAATTTCACAACTGGTTTTGGTTTGGAATATAATAGACTAAGATTTTTCTTAGCTTCAGTTTTTTGTACTTTCTTTTTCCTTTTATTTCCAAGATGTTTCTTGGTTTCTTGTTTGTTAAATCCCAATCCTTGTTTGTCTGAAATAGATTGTGAACTTTCAATGATTTTTGTCAAATTTTCTCGACCTTTGTTAAAATTAGAAACATTTTGAGTAATGTCATCAAACTTTGTTTGTAAGCTAGCTTTTTCTAGGTCTAGAATTTTGACTTTTGCTTTAAGCTCATGATTTTCAGTAGTGAGAGCATTATTTTTCTCTTTTTGAGTTTCTATTTCTTGACTCAAAAGAGATATTTGAGAGTCAACATTAGATGATGATTCTTGAATATTTTCAAGTTCCTCTTCTAATATTTTCTTCTCATCTTTTAACATATCTCGTTCAAACTCTGCTCTACTTAAATCTGCTTTGACTACTTTTAATTGACGTTTTATGTCTTTATATTTGACTATTAATTCAGCATTAATATCAAGTAATTCATCAAATGTAGGAATTTGTACCTCATCTTCTGTTGCCATAAAACAAACATTAGCTTGTTCATTCTCTGAATCACTTTCACTTTCTGATGAAGATGACTCTGAATCATCCCATGTTACTGAGAAAGCTCGTTTCTTAGATTTGTCCTTCTTATATTTGAATTTGTCATTTTCTGACTTCTTCTTTTGTTCTGGACAATCTTTCTGCATGTGTCCCTTTTTGTGACAGTTGAAACATTCTATAGCAGATGAAGATGGTTTATTTGATCCAGGTTTCCTTTTATTGTAACGACTGGCTTTTCGATATTTTAAGAATTTTTTGAATCCTTTCGCAATGAATGCCAAATCTTCGTCTTCAGAATCTGATTCATTTTCATCTTTCTCAACATGAAATGCTACATTTTTCTTTTCTTTTCTAGCCTGCAGATTTGCTTCATAGGACATTAAATTTCCTATCAATTCATCTGGCTTCATGACGGAAAGGTCATTAGCTTCTTCAATTGCTAATACTTTTCCTTCCCATTCACTAGTCAGAGAGTGTAGGACTGTTGAAACAACATCGAAATCAGAATACTTTTATCCTAAGTCAATAAGTGCATGGTGAATAGTTTGAAACCGTGAATACATGTCATTGATTGTCTCGTTTGGTTTCATTTTGAAATTTTGAAATTGACTTTTCAGCATGGCTATTTTGGCTTGTTTAACCTTGTTAGTACCTTCATGAGTGATTTTTAGTGTTTGCCAAATTTGATATGCAGTAGTGCAGATACTAACACGATTATATTCATTTTGGTTTAATGCACAGAACAACATATTTATTGCTCTAGCATTTACGGCTGTTGCCGTTTTCTCAGCTACAGTCCATTCTGAATAATCAGTTGTTGGATTCACTATTTCTCTTTGAGCGGCATTCCAAGCATCATAGCTATTTGATTGCATAAAGAATGACATACGTGTTGCCCAATAACTATAGTTAAGACCATTGAAAAATGGAGGTCTTTGTGTCGATTGACCCTCCGTGTAAGTAGTGTTTTGAGTGCTAGTACTTACGTTATTTGCCATATTACTATAATATATCAAATAACTGTGTTACGGTTATATGATGACCGTGCTCTGATACCAAATGAAAGTGCGGTGTGTATACAATTATATGTGCTAATATAGTATACACGGATCGTATAATATGGATTACAATACAAATTCGGAAATAGATGATAATAACATAGTAAATAAAAAAATAGAAAAATCACACCAGAGATTTTTATACTGGTTCGGAGCACTGCCCTATGTCCAGTCCCAGAGTTCTTTCTGGATTTTCACTATTAACTTCTCGCTTCACCCGGAGGAACAGGTTTACAACACCCGAACAACCGAACGGGATTTCACGCCTCTAATACACTGAGGATTTCAACACTTGCCTCTTACAACACAGAGGACTTCAACGAAAGAACAAATACAATTGTTTTTGACAACTTGTGTTCTTGAAAACACGGATTTGTCACTAACAGTACACCCTTCTATAATCTTATCCTCAAAGTATGCGAATGATGTTTTGAAAAGATTAAGGAAAGTATATTACTTATTGAATCAAAAGATATGAAATAGTTTCAATGATTCAATAAATAATCGAGAGCTTTTTAGAATACAGGAGTATATAAAGTAAGATCAGAGATTAGATTAAAAAGAATATGTGAAATTAATTGTTTTTTAATCAACGAATTGGATGAGTTTATATAGATAAGAATGGTTGTAACTCTTTGCCATTAAGAGATATGATCTTTGGTGAAAGGTAAGAGATGCAACCTTTGGAGAAGAGAAGTGTCTTTTGGAAAAATTGTTTTCTGTTTAAAAACGGTCGACAGGTTAAAAAGTGACCAGTAGACAGGTATTTAAAATATATATACGTTATGTGTATGTGTGCATGTTCAGTGTGCACATTATGCAGGAACGGTCGACCGCCTATATTGTGACCGGTCGACCGGTCCCTGTAAAGTTGCACACTGAATGTGCAACTATATTCCAATTGTATATATATTAATTTTCTTGAAAATGCATGATTATTTGAGGATAGATTTTAACAAGTTTATCACTAATATATCTATAGTAAATATCAAATAATCAATCTACAATCTACAGTAACATATGTAGCTCTAATGACCTTGTTTTGTCGATCGCCTTATTTGTCAGAAATCAAAACTTTCGTAAAACATGTGACTCAACAGATTTGACACTTTGGCGACTCGAGTACAAACATGTTTAAGGATGTTTTCTTTAACATGATGAGGGAGGGACAAGGTGGAGGCTGAAATGGCATGTGTAGTGGAGGGTGTTGAGGTGGAAAAACAATGTGGAGGGTAGAATTACAAGGGTAGTTTTTTTTTACCTTTTCAATTGCTTATGAATAGCCTTCCACTTCTTCATATTTTCTTCCCTTCATCTTGTCATATTTTCCTCGTCTTCGAACCAAACGAAGATTTTTATTTTCTTAAATTGTGTAAAATTCCAATGTCTATAACTTTTACTTGTATGACTTCTTCAAATTTTGATCTTAGCTATATCCAAATATCATTTCTTTCAGACCCATTTTCGGACCCATATTTCCAAGTCCGAAAATACCTCTTCTTTTGTTGGCCATATCTCCCTAAAAAAATTCAAACTGAGTAATTCTCTTTTTGAAACTATAGAGAAAAGAATTTCCAACAACTTTTCGTTTGACCACTTTCCAAAATTACGAGAGGAACTTGGCAAATAGTCGATGGGAAAATGACCCTTTTTCGAGTTGCTTTTTGTGGCTTTCCATGCTTTGCAAGTTCAAAGTATTTCAAGTTTCAAAAGAGTTTTGTAAAATTTTGTTGAGTAGACTTCTAACTTTTTTAGAAAGATTCAACCTTTATTATGTTGCATATTTGGTTGTAGAATATATAGTTTGGATGGTTGAATTATCATACGATTCGAATGTATATATGTTGCTAGTTTATGGTTTAGCTTAGATTTATGAATCGAATGTTAAAGTAATGTTTTAGGTAATAAAGTTGTGATCTTTGTCTTGTGATTGGAAGTGATATGGAAAGTTAGCAAGTAAGGTTAGTAAATGGAAAAGTTAATGAGCAAGGTTAGCACTTGAAAGGCGTTTATGTTCGACATTACGATCCTTTGAGTTTTTAAATTTGATTACTTACTTTGCTTTAAACAAAAAGTTTTCAAAAGTTTTAACTTTTATGTTTTTCTTTCAAAACTTTATATTCAGTTCGTATAGTAAGTTACGTTAAAGTCAAGTTTAGAAGTTATGGTATCCCTAGCGATAGTCGCTATAGATGCCGTTCGAATAAAAAAAAATCCAATTTTTGAAAAGTTAATGTTTATATTTTTAAGTGTTTTGAAATGTTTTAAAAACTTAATGATAATGATAAGGAAAGTTAATTAAGAATTTAATAATTAAATAGTTTTGATAATTAATAATCAACTAAGTACTAAACAAGGTTTATTTACTTTAATTAATTAAAGATTAGTACTAATTAATTATCTTTTAAAAGTAGGATTAATTTTTATTTAACTATGAGTTAAGTACATGATTTATTTTTAATTAATTATTAACTAAATATAAGGTCAATTATTTATTTCATCAATTGTTAATTATTTTTAATGATAAATTAATTAAGGTTTAATTTTAAAATAGTAATCTATTAAAGGTTTAATTTATTATTTAAGTTTTAATTAAAATATTAATTAATTAATTAAGATTAATTAATATATAATTATTAATAAGGGTTTTTAATTGTTATTTAATAATTAATAAAGGATAATTATGGGTTTGATTTATAAATAAATTAGTTATTAAAGGTTTAATTATTTATTAATTTATAATTAAATTAAGTTCAAATTTAATATAGATTAATTATGATTAAATAAAGATTATACCTTGTAATCAATCGTTTTAAAAGGGAGTTTAAGTTTTAAATCCTTTGTTTCGAGAACCAAATTATTTTAAAGGTACTTCTTTTTTAAAGATGGTTTTGAACACAAGAGATTCAAATATCAATACCATTAAGCAGACAAACAATTGTAAATGGGTTATGTAAATGGTTTGATTGTGTGGATATGTGTAGCAAAATAACCCCGTTTTGTTATAGATTGATTATTTGATTGTATGGACAAATGTATTAGCAGAATAAATCCTTGTTGTGCTATAAGTTAATTATATGATTGTTGGACACTTATTTGGCAGGTCAGATCACCATCCTGCTATAATGTTATTTATACATGTATACACTAATTGTGTTGTATTGGCTTGTTATTCCTTGATTTGGATATGAATTTTATTTACATATATGTTGACATATGTATATAAATGGTTAAGTGACATGGAAGTGAAATTGATGTTAAATGTTGACTTAAATTACTACAGTTACGATTGCTAAGCTCTTTTTGAAATTATAAAATATGGTTTTGAATTGACTTTAATTAATGCCAAGGTGCAAGAATTTAAACATCCAACGGTAGAAATAGGCGAGTCCGGTTCCGGAATCTCACAAGCCTTTAGAATTCACATAATATATTCATCATAGTAGATGACATTCATTCGACTGTTGTTGAAGCTTAAGAATTCTTAATCAATTTTGGTCTTTAAGGATTATAAATGACTCTTCAAGTTATATTATTATTTTATAAAGGTATCTATAAATAATAAATTGTTTACAAAAATGGGTTTTACTAAATGCAAAGGTTTATTTAAATTGATTTAAAAGGATGATTGCAAAGGATATTCTGCAAAGGATATTTCTTAAAGAAGATCTATCAAAGGAGTTTTAAATAAAAAATGTTTTACAAATGATTTAGAGGTTTGTAAAGAGGTTTTGTAAATTGACTTGCAGACTTATAAAAGTGTTTTATAAATTAATTTTGGAAATTTATAAAGGTATTTAATGTGAAGTGAGCTTTTAAAATAGAAATTTTTATAAAGGATAAGTGGATCCGTTTGTAGTAAGTAATGTTTTCAAAAAGGAATTTAAAGGGAGGAATTTTTCAACTGTTTTGATAATATACTTATATGCCTAGGATAAGTATAAATGTTTTCTAACTATAAAAGAAGTGTAAGGGGTTTGGGAATAGTGTTTTGAAAAGATCTTTTGATCAAATGTTTATAAAGTGATTTTAATTAATTAAAGATTAATTAATAAAGGCTTAGTGGATCCATATGGAATCAAATCAATATTGAATGATTGTTTATTTGATAGTTCAATAACCGAATATCAAATCTAGACCTAAATGTAACTTTGAAAATATCTAGGAGAAACATGTGAGTTTTATGGCACCGTCGTCCCCAATGATGTTGTGCTATGTTTATAAATCTCATTTCGTTCTTCTAGGATAAATGATTAGAAAATCCATCCATAAATGGTTAGGAGGCGAACTCCGCTCTTATCTTTGTTTGTTTATTTTCTAAAGAATAGGGGTTAAGTTTACCGAGAACCATCAAAAGTTATTTCGAAGAGATCTAGATCAGATATGTTATCCTAAAACCACTTTGATCAAAAAAGTGTTTCGAACTGAAGACATCTTGAAAAATATGGAATTGAAGACGGAGCATTGAAGTGCAAGGGCTACTTGCTACTAGTCCCGACGGTGATTCCAAAATGGATGTAGTAAAAGTAGTGCCTTCGGTTTGTTCTTATCTTGGATAGCTTGTATGGATGAATGCTGGCATTGCATTACTGCTTGAAAAGCAGTGTCAACATTTCAAATGGGATTGCTATTCAAACTAAGCATAGCCTCAAGCCTCATCAACCGAGAATGATTAAAATCAGGGGAGATGTAGCAATGCCAAGTGGCTCCCATCAGGGTGTGTCATCACCATTCTAGGTACATCTACATATTTATGGATTGGTTGTGCATGAGATCTTAATAAAAAAAGGTTGCAAAGCAACCGAGGTGATGAAATATTCGGTACTATCTAGTAAGGGATAAGCTGGTCTTGTGTTGGCAAGGGATCCTGGCAAGGTCCTCGGTACATTTTCTAGGCGTGTACCATGATATGTGGTACCTCGGTGCCTTGTCATAGTATGAAATCCCATCTCCAATAAGTGTCTTTATGGTTTTGAATGTAGAGCCTAGTATGCTGGAATGTATAATGGTAAAAATTTCGGCTATTTTCATATATTTATTTTGAACGCTTAGACATTATTAGTATTACTGGATTTTCTATAAAAGTGTTTTGGTTATCGTAAGGTAAATACCCGTCCGTGTTTATGTGTGGTGTGGTCTTATGAGATACCTTTGATTTTAAAATGGTTTTAAACATAATAATTTAGTTATTTGAGTTTATTCATACCAAACCCATTTTTGAGCTAAAGTTTTATTTTCTTTTCCTAAAACTCTTGAGTGCACAAATTTTTTATGGGCTACCAAGTAGTTCAGGTTTTCCCATGGATGCATTTTGAAGGAGCTTGGAGCAGGAGGCTTCATCGATAAATGGTTATTATCTTATTTCCGCCGTATTATATGTATCTTGTATCAGTTAGGTAGGGACAGGCTGTTATAACCGTCCTAAGGTAGAATTTGTATTAGTATGACTCTGATGTATCATTTTCGAAATGATTTTGTACAGTATTATGTTGATTAATATATGTTATTCCATTGTGCTGTGACATTCTGTAACTGTTAATTTTCTTCTATCTCTTATCTCCTTTCCTTCCCCTAACAAGCTGTCTTTCTGGCACTTAGTTGTTCGACATGTGAATGCCATGGATGTATTATTGTAGACTTTTGGGGTTTGAAAAGATGGGCCATTACAGTAGATCTAGATTTGAAATTTAAAACTGAATTTAAGTTCAAAATTATTTTTATTAATATTTGTAAATATTTCTTTTATAATGTCGAATATATATACATGTCTATGTAATTATATTTTATATCATATTAAAATTCTATGTGTGTATGGAGGGGCTAACATGCCTATTATGATGTAAATTCTAACAATTAAACTAGGCATGTTAAACCACATTCATTGTATATGCTGCACGTGCATGCACATACACATGTGTATATGATATGCATGTTATATTATACAATATAATTATAAAACTAAAATAAAAATTTATTTACAAATAAAGTAAAATGTTGATTTTATTTAAAAATAATTTAGATTCCATAGACCCAATAAGATCTGTATGGAATAATTTTTTTAAAATTTACCCATTTAGCTTGCTGCAATGTGGCCTAGATCCATCGTACGGGAGTATGATTTGGTGAGCTTTCCTCAAGGTTAGAATCCCAATGCGTTCGAGCCATAACACCATTAGTGAAGTCTTAAGTCTTTTATGTTTCATTGTTATGGTTTTGAGAAACATAAAATATTAGTGGGAGCTTATTATTAAAATGAAATATAATGTATAACCCTACTAATATTCTAAGAACATCTTTTATGACAATGTTCTAATCTACTAAGTTAAAATTAGTTGAAAAATGTCTACACCTAAGTTGTTTTCAGAAAATGACAAGCTCATCGGACCTAACTACGCTGACTAGATAAGAGCGATAAAGATAATATTAATTAATGATTGTCTCAGACCTAGAAATTATTAAATTTTTCGTGCTATCTATGTTAGATGTTGTAGAGGCTGCATGAAAACATGTCTGTCCATGAAATTTTTGATAGTCTCAAAGCACTATTTGGTGAACAATCCAGTTCTGCAAGATCTGAACTCACAAAGAAACTATTCAATACCAAAATGACCAAAGGACAGCAAGTGGATGATTACATATGAATGATGAAATGCTATATTGATAGACTTCCACTGTTTGATGGAACGATAAGCAACGAAGTGCAAGTAGACCTTATCCTTGGGTCTTTTACTCCCAGCTATAAGCCATTCATATTAAATTATAGTACGGATCATTTGAATGTAAGCCTAGTGGAGCTCCTTAATATGTTGAGAGCAGCCGAGTCTTCGTCTAAGAATAAAGTGGGTGTATTTGCTATTAAAGGGAACGCGTCATATTCGAAAGGTTCGAAGAAGCGAAAAAAGGTCAATAAGAAGAACAAGAAAAACTACTACGACTTACAAGGGTGAATGTCATAACTGTCATAAGAAGGATCACTAGAAACGAAACTATCCAAAGTACATAAAGGTTGTCAGAGAGAAGAAACAGAATAGTTCAGCTACTCTTATAGGCATATTTAAAATTCAAAATTGTTATGCAATCAATAAATTATCTTGAGTTTTAAATACTGGATTTGGAGCTCACATCTATAATTAGTTATTGAGGCTTAGGAACCATCATCATGTGGCAAAGGGAGAGACGAGGAATCAAGTTACTGATGGATCTTTGGTAGATGCAACGACCATTGGAAATCTTCATTTAAATTTTGCATAGTGAATTTTTTTGATGTTAAGTAATTTTATTATGTAAATGACTTTATTTATGGAATTATTTTTGTATCTTGATTATCTGAGACTGGTTATATTTTTCACCATGATAATAATGTTATGAACATGTTTTAGATGGTAATAAAGTCTATAATGGTATTTTGGATAATGAAATTTGTGTGATCAATACAAATTTTTTCTGTGCTATGAGTAATTCTTCAAATGAAAATATAAATAAAAATTATTTTTGGCATTATTGGTTAGGTTATATAAGTGAGAAACGACTACAAAAATTGAAAACTGAAGGTTTGCTACCATTACTTGATTCTGAATTATTTGATATTTTTGAGTTTTGTCTTAAAGGTAAGATGGCCAATCACCCCTTTAGTGGGAGAATGAAAGAGTTAAGGAACTCTAAGGTCTCGTACATAGTGATGAAAGTGACCCGATCCCTGTAATTACTAAAGATAACTACTCATATTTTGTAACCTTTACTGATGATTTCTCAAGGCTTGGATATGTGTATTTTATGAGGAACAAATCTGATATCTATGAGAAATTTATTGAATATAAGAATGAGGCTGAAAATTAGATAGACCGAAAGATAAATTACTTCGATCTGATCGAGGTGATGAGTACATTGGATAAGAACTCCAATAGTACTTAAAAGACAATGAGATTATCTCTCAGATTACTCTACCATATACTTTTTAACACAACGGTTTTTAGAGTCACGGAATAGAACCTTATTAGATATAATTCATTCCATGATGAGTAAGGCTAAGTTACCTCTGTCCTCTTGAGGATATGCACTAGAAATCATAGTGCATATGTTGAATTTGTTACCCACTAAGTGTGTGCCCAAGACGCCCTACAAGATGTGGCATGGAAGAAAGCCTACCTCAATTATTTGAAAGTGTGGGGTTGTCCAGCTTACGTTAGAAGTGTCGGTCCTAATAACTTAAGGCGAGATCAGCTTTGTGTAAGTTTACAGGATATCCTAAAAATTGTAAGGAATATAGTTTCTACAATATAGAGGAACAAAAGGTTGTTATTTCCACATATGTTATCTTTCTAAAAAAGGAATTTCTGTTAAATGAAATTAATAGAGAAGTTGTAGACTTGGATAAGATCCAAGAAACTAACATGGAGGTTAAACCAGTGGGAGAACCAAGTTCACTAGTATTTGAGAACATGTGACCTATTAGAAGGTCTAGTAGAGAAACTCCCACATCAGAGAGATACTATAGTTTCCTCATGGATAGCGATAAGGACGACTGTGTTTTAGATGATAACACTCCTCTATCATTCCAAGAAGCACTACAGAGTAAAGACTCTGCAATTTGGCATAGAGCAATGAAATCCGAGATGAATTCCATGTATGAAAACAAATTGTGGACTTTGTCTGACATATCCGGAGGGATAAAACCTATTAGCTGCAAATGGATTTTCATGTAAAAGCTAAAGTAGATGTGCAAGTAGAGACTTATAAGGCTTGGCTAGTTGCGAAAGGATTTTGTCAAATTCAAGGTGTTGAATATGACGAGACTTTTTTGCCCATAGCGATGCTTAAGTCCATTCAGTTAGTGCTAGCCATTTCTGCTTTCCATGACTATGAAATATGGCAAATGGGTGTAAAGATAACTTTCTAAATGGTGATTTAGAAGAGACCATATATACGTCTAGCCCGATGGTTTTGAGGTCAGTGGAAGTGAGTGAAAGGCTTGTAAGTTGTTAAGGCCCATTTTTGGACTTAAACAAGCTTCAAGGAGTTAGAATAATTGTTTTGAAAAAGTAATCAAGTAGTTTGGTTTTTATTAGAACATGGAGCTATTGTGCATATATCGAAAGGAATAGGGAAATGCTATCATATTTTTGGTCCTATATGTTAATGATATTCTGTTGATTGGCAACGACTTTTGTTATTTCAGTTAGTGAAAGATTGACATTCCAAGAACTTCTCTTTGAAGGATTTGTCATAAGATGCCTATATACTGGGTCTAAAAATCTATGGAGATAGATCTAATAGGTTGTTGGGATTGTCCCAATATGCATACATAGATACCATAATGAAAAGATTCAACATAGAGAATTCCAGGTGTGGAAATATTCTAATGCAATCTAGAATTTTCCTTTCTAAGTAGGATGCTCCTCAAATTAATGAGGAGAAAGAGCATATGAAGAGGATACAATATGCTTCGATAATCGGTTCCTTAATGTACACTACACTATGTACTATACCATATGTGGTATATGCATTAGGACACTTAAATTGGTACTAGTCTAATTCTAGAGGAAAGCATTAGACGGATGTAAAATACATACTAAAGTATTTAAGAAATATTAGGGACTTATTCCTGATATATTAGAACGAAGACCTCCTTATGAAGAACTACACCGACTCTATCACTCAGAGTGATATCGACGAAAGTAAGCTAGTGTTGGATTACATC
Source organism: Allium cepa (assembly GCA_030765085.1). NCBI lineage: Eukaryota > Viridiplantae > Streptophyta > Magnoliopsida > Asparagales > Amaryllidaceae > Allium > Allium cepa. The sequence goes on from CM060931.1 coordinate 117,113,395, forward strand.
TTTACTATTAATGGTGTCACTATTAGTTGGAAAATTTCCAAATAGGAAACGATTGTTGCTTTCACGATAGAGGCCGAGTACATCACCTTCAATGAAGCAGCTAAAGAAGCAATCTGTATGCATGATTTTTTAAGTGAGCTAGGAGTGATTCTCGACACGGAAAATCCAATAGCATTGTTTTATAACAACAATGCGGTGATGCAAATCGCAAAAGCGCCTAGAGCACATAAAAAATCACAATATATTCTTCGAAAGTATCACCTAATTACAAAATTCATTGAGAAGAAAGAGGTCGTGATACAAAGGGTAAACACCAAAGGACAATATAGCAGATCCTTTCACAATGGGACTAACTCGATTGATTCTCGTCAAGCCGATCAAAAGGATGGGATTCAGATTTCATAATTCACCCTAAATGCATGAGGGAGATTGATAGAGTTAGGGTTGTTACCCAAGGGCAATTAAGTAATTTATTTTAAATTATTAACTCTATAATAAAATATCATTCGAAATAAAAGGTATTTTCTTTCTATTTTATATTGTCATAATGTGTTGCAATTACTTATGTAATTGAAGTATATTTAATAGCAAATACATACATGGTGTGTTTTGTGATAACAATTACAAAGATGTTGTAATCATGAACAATTTATCATAATATAATAAACACATAGTTTTAAAATATTCCTAATCAAGATGTAACAAGAATAGATATCAACATATCTTTTGAGACTAAAGTACGTAATGCTCTCCAAAGGTTGGGCAGTGTATTACTCATGGTTGTTGTGTGTACCAAGGGTTGACGCACTAATGGTTATTGGATAACCACGGAATGACTCACTTGATAGTTTTTATTGGTACATATAACTAAGGTGAAATAAAAAATATCTATGTGACAATACTACAAAATTCTTTTGACTTGAGAATGTTGTCGAGCTTTAATTTGAACACTTCTCTTTGATTATAGTCAAATCATGACATGACATCCATCAAACGACTGTAGTTAGGTCAAGTGGAAGCGTTGGAAGTGAAACAATATTTAATAAAAAATTCATCCCCTCGGTTATATAAGGTTAGTATCATGTTCAACCGAAGTTAACTAAAATTCAAAGTATCTGGTCAGAGCAGTTCGATCAATAATAACTGTTATTATTGAACCAAGGACTTTGTGTTTGGACTATAAAGTTAAATGTAGATGATATTGGAATTTTGACCATTACCATATTCCATGAGTCCTAATATAATATAGTTTTTAGGAAGAGAATTAGTGTAAATAATTGTCACTATCGGGTAATGCTTGTAATAAGCAAAATTGGATTTTACCAAAGCTACATAAGAGATAAATTTGGCCATAATATCACACCACTAGCAAGGATGATGTGTGAACATTAATATTCAAATCATTCAATTAAACATATTAAACATCATGAATCTTTAATATAAAGTTGTCTTCTACCATTTATATGTTAATAAATTACTTGGATACTCTTTAGTTGTAAAACAAACTAGATCTAGAGACATTATGTGTAGTATCATTAACATATTAAATAGATGTGGTAAAATAATTATATGTATTTTTTGAGAAAACTCACGGCACATATACTATACTTAGACCATCGAAAAATGGAGGTACAATTGAATAATCTCTTTTGATTCATTGAGCAAGCTCAAGGTTGAAATGAGATTAGGATAAGAAACCACAAGTTAGGAGTTGTAAATGATACAACCGATATGAAGTTATCCATCATTTGTGGGGCTGACTTGTTGAGCAAACTCAAGATCAAAATTCCAAGGAAATGAGTCCTAACACGCACCAATGAAGTCAAAAAACTTCTATTTTGTCTTAGGGTTTGGAGAAACATAAAAGACTAGTGGTAAAATGAATTGTAATGTTTTACATTACTAATATTTTAAGAACATCTACTATGAAAATGTCTTAATCTACTAAGCTAAAGTTTACAGAAAAATATCTACACCCAAGATATTTCTAAAAACTTCAAACTCACCGGACCTAACTATGTGGACTAGTTAAGAACGATAAAGATAGCTATAAGTTATGAACGTCTTTGATCGTCGATAACTGAACCTCCTGAAGTTATACCCGCTGATGATGCAAATCCCGAACTATGATTATCCTATAGCAAATGGGTCTTTAGACCTTGAAATCATGAAAGCTTCCGTACTGTCTGCGTTAGATGTTGTAGAGGCAGCATGAAAACATGCATGTCCATGAAATTTTCGATAGCCTCAAGGCTCTATTAGTGAACAGTCTTATTTTGCAAGGTCAGAACTTATGAAGAAGCCATTCAATATGAAATGATAATATGATAGAACGTGGATGATTATGTTCTGATGCTGAAAGGCTATATTGATAGACATTCTCAATTAGATGTAACGATAGGCAATGAGTTGCAAGTAGATTTGATTCTTAGGTCTCTTATTCCCCAGTATCATTCATTCATATTAAATTATAATATGAACTATTGAACGCAATTATCATGCAGATCCACAATACATTAAGGTCGGCTGAGTCTTTGTCCAAGGATCAAGGAGCTGTACTTGCTATTAAGGGGAACGCATTATCTGCACAAGGTACAAAGAAGAAAAATAGGGTTAATAAGAAGAATAAGAAGACTACTTCAACCAACAAGGTTGAATGTTATCACTACCATAAGAAGGGTCACTGGAAACAGAACTACCCTGAGTAATTAAACATTGTCTAAGAGAAGAAATAGAATAGTTATGCTACTCTTACTGGTATATTTACGATTCAATTTTTTTTGGAACCAATAAATTATCCTAGGTTTTAGATACCCGATCTAGAACTTACATCTATGATTCGTTATAGAGGAATAGGAACACATGTCATGTGGCAATGGGAGAGATGATGCTTCAAGTTACCGATGGATCTCTATAGATGAAATGACAGTTGGAGATTTTCATTTAGGTTTTCCAGATGGATTAGTTTTGAAATTAAAAATGGCTATTATATAAAAGACTTGTCTATAGGACTATCTCTATGTCTAGACTGGTTATATTTTTCACTATTGTAATAATCTTATGAATATTATGTTAGATGGTAATAAAGTCTGTAATGGTATTTTAGATGATGGCATTATGCGATTAATACTAGTTATGTTTTTGATGCGAATAATTATTGGAATGATGATATAAATAAAATTTTCTTTGGCACTGTAGACTAGCTTAGAAAAGTGAGAAATAACTACACAAATTGAAAACCAATGGTTTTCTTCCATCTTTTGATTCTAAATCATTTGATATGCGTGAGTCGTGTCTCAAAGGTAAAATGACCAAGCACCCCTTTAATTGGAGCAATAAAAGAGTTAATGAAATTTTAAGTCTCATATATAGTGATGTATGTGGTCCGATGCCTACAGTCACTAAAGATATTTTTTCTTATTTTGTAACCTTTATGGATGATTTCTTAAGATTAGGATATGTGTATTTTATGAGGAGAAAGTTCGATGTCTATGAGAAATTTATTGAATATAAAAATGGGGTAGAAAATCAGACGGACTGAAAGATTAAAATACTTCGATCAGATCAAGAAGGTGAGTATGTTGAATAAGAACTCCAACAGTACTTAAAAGATAATGATTTTATCTCTTAGGTTGCTCCACCTTATACTCTGCAAGATAATGGTTTTGGAGAAAAGGAACCGAACACTATTAATTATGGTTCATTCCATGATGAGTAAGGCTGAGTTGTCTTTGACCTATTAGGGAAATGCGCTAGAAACAAGAACACATATGTTGAATATTATGTCCACTAAATCTCTGCCTAAAACACCATATGAGATTTGGTTTAGGAAGGAATTGCAACTTAAGTATTTGAAGGTGTGAAGTTGTCCATCCTACATTAAGAATGTTGGTCCAAATAAAGTCGAGGCAATATCAGCCTGGTGTAACTTTGTAGAATATCTAAAAACACGATGGTATACATTTTCTACAATACCGAGGAACGAATGGTCATTATTTCTCAGCATGCAAATTTTTTAGAAAATGAATTTATATCAATGGAACTTAACAGCAAGGTTATAGACTTGGATGAGATCCAAGCAATTAATACTTTGGCCGAAATAGTGGGAGAAACAAATTTGCCCGTATACAAAACATGCAACATAGTAGAAGGTCTAGTAAGGAATCTCATGCACCAAAGAGATAGTATGGTTTTCTCATCGATGGTGAGGAGGAGGACTGTCTTAGATGACGACACTCATCTATTATTCCAATAAGCACCGTAGAATAAAAACTTTGCACTTTGGCTTGGAAAATAAAATCTAAAATGGATGTCATGTACGAAAACAAAGTGCGGACTTTGTCTGACTTACTTGAAGGAATAAAACCCATTGGATGCAAATGGATTTCTAAGAAAAGCTAAATGCATATAGATAAGTGGGGCTTATAAGGCAAGGTCAATTGCGAAATGATTTTGTCAAATTTGAGGTATGATTACGACAGAATGATTTCTTCCATAGCAATGCTTAAGTCTATTCGGATGATGCTAGCCGTTGCATTCTTCGATTATGAAATATGGAAAATAGGCATAAGGAAGACATTTCTAAATGGTGATTAGAAGAGACTATTTATATGTCGTAACCCGATGAATTTAAGGTCAGTGAGAGTAAAGGCAAGGCTTATAAGTTGTTAAAGTCCATTTATGGACTTAAACAAACTTCAAAGAGTTAGAATAAGTATTTTGATAAAGCGATAAAATGGTTTGGTTTTTATTAAAACATAAAGGAAGCCTATGTATACCGAAAGGAATAGGGAAATGCCATCGTATTATTAGTGTTATACATTGATGATCTTTTTGGCAATGATGTTTTGTTATAACAATCATTGAAATCTTGGTTTAGTAAGAACTTATCTGTAAAGGATTTGGAAGAAGCAGCTTTTATAGGCATAAAGGTTTTTATAGATATGTCTAAGAGGCTGTTGAGATTGTCCCAATCCCATACATAGATACCATGCTGAAAAGGTTCAGTATAGAGAATTCCAAGCTTGAAAATATTCCAACCCAATCTAGAATTGTCCTTTCTAAGAAGGATGCTCCTTAGATTGACGAGGAAAAAGATCATATAAAGAGGATATGTATACTTTGACACTTAGTTCCATAATGTATATTTTGTACTTGACCTAATATGGCATACATATTAGGATGTGTAAGTGATGCCAGTTTAATCGTGGAGAAAACATAGGATAGTTGTAAAGTATATACTAAAGTATTTAAGAAATACAAGGGATTTATTTCTGACATATGGGAATGAAGACCTTCTTATGAAGGGGTATACCGAATCTTGCTTCTAGAGTGATATCAACGATAGTAATTCAATGTTAGATAACGTCTTTACCATTAATGCGGGGTTGCTAGTTGGAATTGTTCGAAATAGGAAATAGTTGTTGATTTCATAATAGATGCTTAGTACATCACCCTTAAAAATGCAGCTAAAGAAATGATCTAGATGCGTAAGTTTTTAAGTGAGTGAGAAGTGATTTCCAACATAGAGAATTAGTGACATTGTTTTGTGAAAACAACATGGCAGTGCAGATTAGAAAGGATCCTAGAGCATACAAGAAATCATGATATATTATTCGAAAGTTTCACCTAATTAGAGAATTCGATGAGAAGAAAGAGGTGATGATACAAAGGTTAGATATCATGAACAACTTAGCATACCTATTCACAAAAGGACTAGCTCAGTCCGTTTTTGTCATGCTATTCGAATGGAGGAGATTGAGATTCCATAATTGGCCCCTAGTGTAGGTGGGAGATTGATAGAGTTAGGGGTATGCCTTAGGTTCTGTAATTTATTGTAAATTATTAACTCTGTAATAAAATCTCGTTCAGAATAAAGGTGTTTTTCTTTCTATTATATACTTGTTATAATGTGTTATTTATTTATTTAGTTTAAGTATATTTAACAAAAAAATCCATAAATGGTATGTTTTGTGATAGTATTTACAAAGGGCTGTGATCATGTGCAATTTATCATAATATAATAAACACGTCATTTTAAATATTCTCAGTCAAGATATATTGAGATTGGATATCGATACATCCATTGAGACCATAATACTAAAAGCTTTTTAATGATTGGGTAGTATATTGTTCATGGCTTCTAGGGACACTAAAAAGGTTATATACTAATAGTTATTGGATTAACATGTAATGACACATTCGATAGTTTTCAGTTGGTTAATGAAACTAACATCAAACAAAAATATGCATATGATAATATTACAAAATTCTCTCAACTTAACTTTGAGCTTTAATATGGAAACTCCGCTTTGATCATTGCTAAATTATGACATGATGTCCATTGAACGACTATAGTTGGGTCAAGTGGAAGCATTGGAAGTGAAACTATTCAATAGAGAATTCATCTCCTCAGTTATATGAGGTTGGTATCACGATCAACTGAATGCAACTCAAAGTCAAAGTCTCTACCCAGAGTAGTTCTGTTAATGATAATGTTATTACTGAATCAAGAGCTTTGCGTTTAGACTATAAAGTTAAATGTAGACATTATTGGAATTTTGACCATCACCAAATTCCATAAGTCCTAAAGTGATATAGTTTTGACGAAGAGAATTGGTATAAATAATTATCGCTACTGGGTAACACTTAAAATAAGTAAAACTAGATTTTACTGAAGCTATTTAAGTGATAAATTTGGCCATGTCATAATACTAGCTAAGGTGACATGTGAACTTTAGTATTTGAATTGTTTGATATTAATCGCTAACCAAATTTACACCTAAGAGTCACACAATCGAAATGTTGAGTGCTCTAACTATCACCTCATTAAATTAATTAATATTTATGAAATATTATTTACAAAATTTTATTTGATTTGTGTTGATCGGTATTAAAAATAGTGCGTGTATAAAAAAATTATACACACGTATTGATATACAATATCGATGCGTTTAAATAGATTTACGCGCATATTTATTTGATCAGGCTTGAAGTGGTTTAGAGGCCCAAATATGGGTAAGCATGGGTCGGCCAGAGGTGGAAGAAGTTGGGTTGAATTGGATTTAAAAAGTTTTGAAATAACAAGAGGAAATAATGGATCTGGATCCTCTTTTCGCTCCCCTAACCCTCCACTATTAGTCGGTCTTTAACCCCACTTTTGCAACACTTGATTTTGCCTTCTCCTATCCCATTTCTGCTGGCCCTACTCTCCCCTCATCTCTATTATTTCAAACAATTGAGACACAATATTAAATAGAAACATGACATTAGTGGTTAGTGCTTTCAGTCTGGTAGCACTCTTTGGAAGTTTTGAATACAGATTCAAGGAGTCAACTGATTCAACGTTTCAACATGTTACATCTAGGCCATAGCAAGGTAATTGTTTTTTTACATCCACACACACACACACACACATTTATCATGTTGCTTTAAGTTGTATGTATGTTATTGCGAATCCACATATGATGACAACGTTGGATGAATATATACAAATATGTAATAATTTTTTCTAATATATAAGTTTGCATATACAATTCACTCAAAGATTAAAAAAATCATTTTTTATTTCATAATTAATTAATGACCTAAAAGATTTTAAAATAATTTTTTTAAAATATACATATAAGTATTATATATATATATATATATATAATTATTTGGTAATTTACATACATATTAGACTTTCAAAAATAATATATAATTTATTTTAAAATATAATTCACAGCCTTTATATAAAGTATGTATATTATAAAATATACCTTTATATATAATAAAATTATGTATATGTTATGAGATTGTTTATCATAAAAAAAATATTAAATTTTATAAATATTTCCGTGTAGAAATCTTTAAATAAAAAATTATTTTAAAAATTTCTAGATTTTTATTAAAAAATTATTTTTTTTAAATATTATTTTGGCTGAGTGTGAATATATATATTTATTTATTTACATTTAAAATGCATATATTGTTGTTTTATATTGAACTACTATGTCAGTGAAGGTCTTTGGCTTCACCACATTCAACTAGATCGTGAAGTAATTTAATTGTCAATTGCTTCCATAAGTTAGAACCTGCAGACTTAAGCAATGTTAAGTCCACCTTTTAGAAGTGGCTATATCGTCAGATGCTCATATAGCCATGTAGTCACACTTCAACCGTATGTTGAAATGTCAAAATGATTTTATCAATTAAAAGGCAATCCAAAATCAAATAGTAAAATAGTAAAATTAAAGGACACAAATTTTTTTACATGGTTTAGATCATTGTTAATCATATGTCCATGAGATATTCCATTAATTCTTTGCGGTTTTGGTATGAATGATTACAATGGCCTTGCAGGCATACACTGTCTTAATTTTTTGGAAGGAGAAGGTTGAAAAAAAAGAACGGAGAAAAAATCCTTCTCCTCTAACTTTCCTTTTATAGTATATAAAGTGTATTGTTGTTTGCTACAATCGACTTTAGTATATTCCTTTGACCTCCATCATCGGATTTTGCCACCGCGAACTTATCCATGATGCATGTTAGTTGTACCTAGATTGATGATGAGTTTTTGGTGGGAAATCATGATACTGGCAGGATCTTGGAAATTTGAAGCGAGATTTTCGAAAAATTGGGCGGGAAGCTCGAGCCTACATGGGTCCGTCTCCTCTCTCTTAGAATGGCAAATGTCTTAAGAGGAATGGTAGGGAACCGCCCTGAAGTTTCGCGGTATTGTTGAGAAAGATGCAGTGATGAATGTTGTTTGGTGCTCAAGCCGTAATGCCCTGCTAATACCTTTGCTTTTGTTAACAATATAATTGTCAACATCCAAGGTGCATTGGATTGAAAGTGAATCAAGTGGAATATCCCTTTCAAAGGAATGCAAAAGGGGATTGAAATGTCAGAATTGTGATCCAATATTGCAGTCCTATTTTTCCATCCCTTTCAAAGGGATCAAAATGAAGTCAAGAACTGACTATAAATGGACCCTTTTGAAAGTGTTGACGCTACTGTCATTGGGTGGACCCCCTCGAAAGCAAGGATATGTTACAAAGTATTCAAACACCTTCCGAAGAACTCCTCCTAAAGGGTTTGATACAATGGCTACAAAGAGATTACCTTCGAAGGTCCAGTTCCCTTCGAAAGGATTCGGAACCAAATTTTTATTCATTAAAATAAAAGTGAATTTAATATGCCATATAGCCTTATTTTGGATAGATAACATAGTCCAATGGACTTGATAATATTAAAGTATCATCACCACTTTATTTTAGTGCCACATAGGCTTTAGATGTGATGGTAATATGCTTTACAATCGCGATATCCAAATGAATTCTATAGCATAGCATATGCCAATAAAGGGTTAAGAAGATAAGTGTGTATCATGTGCAATTGGTCATTAGACTAACTAATGGCCAAATGATCATTCTCATATTCGAAATCAATATCAGATTCATGCATCCACTCATTTGTCCTCTATTTGATTTAGGGTTACAAGAATTTTATTTGGTAAAGAAATGTGGAAAAAAAATCAGTCCCGAACTTGGATCCTTAGGGTCGTACTTATAGATGTAGGTTGGACCTTTCCGTGTCTATCTTTTCGAAACTATCAAAGGTCTCTTTTCCAACCTTTCACACCCATCCTTTTGTCTACGTCCTTCCGTTTTCATGGTCTTGAAGTTGTAGGTAGGTATTTGGGTCTTTTGTTATGCTTGGATTTTCCCTTTCGTCTTTATCAAAAGCATGCTAATAATGGATATTGTTCTGATACTCATCAATACTACTTTCAAGTACTTCTCTAGCTTTTCGACACCATAAAAAGATACGCTTCTTTTGGTAGTGAATGAACCAAGGTACCTCATTGTGCTGTTTGAGTTCTGACCACTTTGAAACCTTTGAAGCCTCTTCATTATTTTTAAGATCTGGTGCTAACATGATAGGTAGCTACCTGAATGAGTAAAGAAGGGAATTTGGATGGTTTTGAAAGGATTCAATGGTGGCGGGAGGACCATCGCGAAAGGTTACTTGTAATGGAGGAGGCTTCTTGGTGGACAGATGATGGTTGCAGAAGGTGGCTTTCGAAAGTAATCCCCTTTATTAATGATGAAGCTTATCTTCTGATGCTAGTAGAAGCAATATTAATCACATGTGTTACCTCCCTAATACTTGAAGGATTCAACCGATTTGAAAGTCTAGTCTTTGCAAAATCATGCTTTCGAAGGGTTGTTTTGGTAGAATTTTCTCCCGCGGAAGGTAGATGTCGGTGGAACCAATCGTTTCGATGGGTCTGATAAATGTGCAGAAGCTTGTTATTTGATACCTTTGAAAGGCATGTTTAACACATACAAAACCCATTTATGCATGCAAAACCAACTATTTCGAAAGGATTAACTAAAGCGGAAGAATAGCCTTATCACCTATCGACTCCTTCGGAAGCCCATACTCCATTTAACACTTGCAGAAGCAATTGATGCTTGCGGCACCAAGTCAACCTCTTCGGAAGCTACTTCAGCGCCTTCGAAACCCGTACTTTTGTACCATGGCGGAACCCCTCTTTTCAATTCTCATGAAGCTCTTACAATGCTTTCATAGGCCCTCTTTCATACCTTCGTTCATGAGTGAGCTTTATGGTTAACATTTTGCCCCCCCTCCCGTATTAAAGAAGCTTTTGTTCTTTAGCACAAAAATCCAATAATTCTCTTTTTTGAATTATTTCGTCCTCAATGGTCCTCTTTATCAATCTTATTTTCCTATAAAGTACTAGTAGACAACATTTCTTATCATTAATTCAAAGTTTATGTAAGAATATGTTCATTAGTTTGTTCAAAATATTATTGGAGGTGCTATTAGAATTTCTAATAATAGAATTCCAAAATTCTAAATCTGGAAACAACGGAAATTGATAGATCATCATTTGGAGATAATAAGTGATGAGAAATCCATAGTTGGAAATGTTGAAGATCGGAAATTCTTGTCCGACAATTATAGAATTCACAATATTCTACTTTGGTAATAATGAGAGAACACCAAAAATCTAACTCTGGTTATATTAATAGAAAACCAGAAATCTAATTATGGAATTAATAATAGAGAACCAAAGACCTAAATCTGGCATTAACAATAGAAGTTTAGAAATATTCTTCCGGAAATAATAATAGAAGTCTAGAAGCCATCTTCTGGTAATAATTGATAGAAGATCAAGAACAATTGTCTGGTAATAATAAAAGTCCAGGAATCATCATTTGAAAATAAGTCATGAAGGATCGAGAATCCTTATTGAGAATTAATAATAGGAGTCTAGAAACTCTTATCTGTAAATAATAATGATAGAAGATCCGTAGTCCAGATTTGGGTAATAATTTGATAATTGAAATCCAAAAGTTAATTGTTGAAGACTTGAGACCCAGATTCAGGTATCAAGAGAGATCCAAAAATTATTACTTGGAAATTAGTAGAAGACCAGAAGTCAAAAATAGAAGACTTGAATTCACTCATTAATACTGGTTAAGGCTTCATGGCGTATTGAGTTCACTTTTATTTCAATGTATATGCGTTGGGTTCCAAATCCTTTCGAAGGGAACTGGACCTTCGAAGGGATTCTCTTTGTAGCCATTGAATCAAATCCTTCAGGAGGACTTCTTTAAAAGGTGTCCTTCAAATCCTTCAGGAGCGCAATATCCTTCAGGAGCGCAATATCGGATCACGATTCTGACAATTCAAGCCCTTTATGAAGTCCTTCAAAAGGGATCTTCCTCTTGATTCACTTTCAATCCAATGCACCTTGGATGTTGACAATTATATTGTTAACAGCTGCACTTAATTAACTTAGTAAGGAGTCGGGTTGGAATACCTGTGGGTTGACTTGATACATGCTTGGAACATGTTTAATGCTATTGGTGATTAGAATTGCCCTATATGTAAGCGTACTTTGATTGCTAATTAGAGAGAGAACTTCATGCTTGTCGTTTACCTGTGAGGTTAGGGCTGCGTTGAAGCATATTTTGAGTGGCCCTGTATACAACCCCTTTGGAGTGCTTTTGGCTTTGCATGGCATTGTATAGGTTTCACTCGGTATGTGCTAGAGCAGACCTGTTCCTGAAGGTATTGACAAAGTGCGAGTTTTAGAGATCTAATTACCTTAGTACATTTGGCATTGCTTTCTATGCATCTATATACTCTGTTTCATTGCAGTTACTATCCTTTGATTAAGTCAATTTCCCTTTCGCTCTGTCCCACTTTCCTTTATTGCGTTTCATGGTAAGAATGGGTGTAACACTTGCCTCCCGAGTCTGCAACGACCATAGGTCGGGGTAGACTTATTTCCTTAAACACCCGGTTCGTATGCCTAATCGGTTCAGTCTAATCTGTCTTTTCGGCATTAGCAATAAGTCTTTTTAACTACACTTGCATTTAATGCTCCAACATGCATGTTAATCTCTTATCGGACCATCTTTAATTAGCTGTTTAATCTGGCTTTTTGTTTTTTATGCCGATTTTCATGAATCTTTATATTCATTAATCCTGCAACAAATCCACATTGCACAAAACACTTGGATTGTTTCAATCATGTGGCCATTATTTAAACTAAGGTACATATCTTTCCTCTTCATCTTCCCTAAATTTATTTTACTCTTTTTGCTCCAAAAGATTTGTTATCAAGTTAATTTCCAAATTTAGGGGTAGTTTAGTAGACTAAAAATAGGAAAAGTCATTTCGATTCTTGGTCTTTCTTTAAAGTAACTTTTAAGATTTTAACATGACTTCTTCTTCATTTTCTTTTATGCTTCCTCATTCTAAAATGACAATCTAGGAGATGTTATTGGGATTCCTAAACAATTTGGGTTTCATGGCTATGTCGCTAAGGGTTTTGGAATCCCATGAATGCATCAATACTCTACCAGAAGGGTACATAGCCATTACTCTGAACATCTTTAGTGTGGTTTGTTTCTTCCTACGCATTCGACTATCCATCTATGGCTTGTGACCCTTGATGTTGCTCTAGTTCAACTTTCCCCACATTCTTATACCCTTACTTTGGCTACTTTTGTCCTTTATGTTGAAAACGGCATCAATCTTTTCGGAGAGGAACACCGATTTCTTTTCGAGGTCAGAAGAGGTCTAGGAAAGGGAAATGAGGGTTTCTTTTATATTCAAGCTAGGGAATCGTTTTTTACGCATGTCCCAAGTAGAATTGAAAATGGGCTGAATTCTACTTCTTCATTTCAAATTTTTACAAATTTCCTTCTTTTTCCATCATTATTCGATCTATACCATCTCTTTAGAGGAGGATGAGCGATTGTATGAATCTCATAGACCGTAGGTTTTGAGATTGCAAGCAAAGGTCTGAAAGATAAAGGAGTTTTTTATTAAGTCAAAGTTGAAGGATTGTGGTTTATTACATCCTAGTTATATACTTTCCCATAACATACTCAAGCCCATTCCTTCCCCAACTGGATCTAGAGTTGTAACACCCCACATTTTTAGACAATTAAATAATCAAATAACGATAAATAGTGAAAATAAACGTTTTTAAAATTATCATAATATGGCCTCGAAACTTATACCATTGTGTACGTGGCGATTTTCCAATCAATTTTCATATATAACTTGTCAAAATCCGAGTAAATACGAAGAAGTTACGAGAAGAACAAAAAATCAGAAAAACGAAAAAAAAAGACCGTATGGGTCGACCTATAGGTCGACCCACAAAACACAAGGGTTAACCTAAGGTCGAAACCCAAAGAACATAGGTCAACCCGCGTTTTGCTCTAGACGTAAAATCGTCCAGGAACGTACCGAAGTTTATAATTTGATTTTTTCGAGCGATCTGAAGCGTTGTTTTCTGGATCCAAAAATCCACAGCGATCCTGTGACATAGTTGCACCGGATTCAATCCAAAAATCCAACGGTCTGAGATCTCCAAACACCACTATAAATAGGACCCAAGGCCTAGCTATTTTCTCACAATCAGATTTTCTCCCAATTGGGTTCATTGCCTGAGGCTAAACCCTAAATAGAAGTATCTCTAGGGAGAACATATTTTTTAAAATATTAGATGCCTTAGAAGGGGATCTAGGAAGACCATGGAGTAAAGCTAAGGATGACAGATGCGTGGATTTAAATTATATCTCTTTTATGTTTATAATATATAATATTGTTAGATTCCCGTTAAATATTTAGTTCGGTATTTACTTCAGTAATTAGTTCTACTAATTAGTTACATTGGAACTATAAATTTTATAAGAGAAGTTACTTATATTTAAATGTTATTTATCTCGAAAAAGAAAGGATCAAGTTAAATATAAGTAATATTAGGCTTAAAAGTTGTAAAGAAAGGCATAAGCCAAAAGTGATAAATTTACATAAATTATGTTAAAACGGGAGAAATGAAATAAAAAAAGAGAAAAATCTAGTAACTTGATTTGGAAGTTAGTGATAGATTAGTTGGTTGGTTTAGAAAAGGGAATACATTTCCATAGTTTAATATTGTAAGAATAAAATAAACGTAATAGCAAGAATAAAAGCAAGAAAAATGTAATTAGTGCAAAGTATAGACATCACTGTATTTTGCATTACCCAATAATTAAAGAAATAATAAAAGAAATATTTTACAGTTACGAGTTATTGTTTATAGCATTATTTAGTATTAAAATATGAAAATGGGTTTTTAGCGTTGTTTTTGTAACTAACCAAATAGAATAGAACTACTTCCCAAAATAAAAGAGAATCACGCGAAGCGTTAAAGAAATTAAAGAAGAAGAAATTGTGAGTAGATCTGCAGTCATTGTGCAGATGGTAGAGTAAAAAGTAAAGCAGCTATTATGATAAGTAACTTATGACAGTTGGATGTAGTCCCAAATTAAGACTGTTATATAATACAAGAGAACTAAAGAAAATTTAGTATCATAATAAAAGAAGATACACTAGAATTAAAAAGAGAAGCTTGCAAATACATTTATAACATGTAGGTTATAAAAGAAAGAAAAGAATATAAAAATGACAATTGCAAGTATAATTGTAACACGTAGGTTATAATTGAAAAGAAAGAAATAGAAGAGGCTTATTTTATCAAACTTTGATCTTAGATTAAGTTAATAAGCAAAAATAATAGCAGCGGCCCATACCGGCAAAATTCCTTTTCAGGTCTAGGACTGATGGTCTCACACATTGGGGCTAGGCTGTTGAATAAGGTAAATAAGTAGCCAACAAAATAAGAAAAGTAAACTAAACGCATAATAAAAGATTAGATTTAGGGTCTAATAAAATGATAAGGTGCCTTTGGAGTAGTCCAAAGAGAATCTGGGTAAAGTGGCTAACGAAACAGTTTATCCCAGATTTTTATTACAAAAAAACACGTCCAACTTAGTTATTTTGGCTAGAAGGAAGTATGAGACTTCAACGGGACGTGAGGATACTCTAGGATTGCCCTCTGTGGTAGGCCTAACGAAGCTGCATCCCCTGAGGCAGGTTTGTAGGTGTTCCATCAAGAGAGTATGCCTTGACTGCTTTTGTATTGCAGGTCTAACGAAGCGGACCTTTGTAGGCAGTCAAAAGGTTGATGATGGAGTAGGATATTCGTATGACACCGTACTCTGGGTTGCGAGTAGGTTATAGTGGGCATGACCCAAAAGGATAGTCGCATGTGGAGATCAAGCCGTCATCAATCAGAGTGAGTTCGAGAAAGACTAGAGTTAAACCAACATGTCAATGATTCTTTCACTATCGAGACATTGGATGAGGGGCGCAACCAATTGGATGTTTAGATTGTTTGCAGTAAGGCATAACCACTTAGCTCTTGGAGTGTCTTTTGATTAGTTGAGGGGGGTTGCATGGGGTCATATGGACGATGAGAAAAGAGACAGACCAAGTAGAATATCTGCATTGTAGGCCTAACGAAGTGGACCTTTACTATGAGGTATTTATTTGAGCCCTGATATATTTGTCTTTGCCTATACGTAGGATTCCAGATACCCAACACGAGCTTCAGTGGGCTTGGATTTTAGCATTTTTGTGAAAAATCCGGACCCTCTAGAATTCGAGTTATTACGTTTGGTATCAGAGCTTAGGTTAGTAGATCCTAAGTAAATTAGGAAATATTAGTGAACGTATTTTTATTTTTGAATAAAATATAAATATATTATGTAATAAAATCCAAATAGTCCCCAATTATAGATTTTAACATATGGAAAGTTTTTAGAAGTATATTTGTGCATAGTTTGCTAGTTGGGTTTGGGGTGATCCAAGAACGTCGAGCCATATGTTATTGCCAATTTATAGTGCACAATAAGCTATGTTTTTGGAGAAGATTGGTATCCATATGTTATAGGAAGTGGGAAAGTTCTGTAGGGATAGGAGGGAGAGTATTTATATTTTGAAGAAATAAGAGATTTTAGTAAGAAAATGAGATTTCCAAGGTTTAGGAAGGATATTCCTAGGGTAGAAAGAAAAAATCCACTTTATGTCTAGCCTAGTAAAATTAAACTTTTTGAATTGAAAAGTTGAAAAATATAATTGTTAATATGTTTGAGAAAGTAAATATAGGGTTTTTGAAGAAAAAAAGTGGTATGAAATTTAAATTGGTTTTTATATAATGTAAATTTTGTTAAAAGTGAAATTATTTTTGAAGAATTATAGATCATGTATAGCTCGCTAGTTTATTTGTAGGTAAACTAAGATTTTATATATAAAAACCTAGAGTGTGTTAAGTATCGAAAACATAGGTTACAACCTTTATTGTTTTAATAGATGTTTTTGTAAAAAATAAAGGAAGCATAGACTATGACACTATTGTTATAGTAGGTGAGTCCCAAAGGAAATGTTTTTACATAGCATATGGAATTTATTAATATATTTTTTTAATTGAATCCATATACTGGTATTTTTAGATTGTAATAACGGTGTTTTACGCAACATCTGTTTTGACCCAAATAAAAATGTGTTTTGAAGATAATTTCTAAGTATAGAAATAAAGAGGTTTGTAAGTACACTTATTATTTAAATAAGCATATTGAAATGTTTTCTAGTTATGAAAATATAAAAAGAGAAGATATAAGTTAAATATTAGGAAATTAATAAATTTCATAGGAAATGTCTATTGTAAGTGAATATAGATGTACAAGGTATCGAAAACGCCATATTTTGTATAGCTATTTTGATAAAATATAAAATAAGTTCCTTGTAATTTCACATAAACATGAAATCCTCTTTCATTGGATTCATAAAAGGTTTAGAATTAATGATTTCTCATAAAAGAAAGTAGTTCCGATCATTAAGGTATAAAACCATTAGGCGTAATAAGAAGTGTAATAATTAGAGATAGTGTTAGTCAGAAGAGATATTATAGAGAGTCTTAGTAAGAAAGCTAAGCAATGGAAATTTCATATTTTTTCATTGATTATGCGCATTGGTTGCTTGCCTTTGTAGAAAGTTCCCATTTGTAGTAAGTTAGAAACTCCTCCAAGGTTAGGTAATTGTAAGAGTAGGAACGTTAAGGGATTTTTGATAAAACAATTGTTCTTATCTACTCCATTTTTTGTAAATTTAAAAATCTATGAAAAGAAGATGATTTGAAAACATGTGAGGACATTTTTGAAAGTGAAGAAAAAAAAGTGTTTTAAGGACATGCAAGACGTGTTTAAATAAAAATGGTTTGATGAAAAAGTAAATAAGTTTTGAAAGAGAAAAACTTAGTAAACAGTTAAATGTAAAAATCAAAAATAATAATATGAGAAGCTGCATAGGTCTTTAAAAGGAAAAGAGGAATAAGTTTCGAACTAGGAATTTGTAAGTTTTCCCCTCTAGGTTTGGGAAATAATTTAAATTCAAAGAGCTGTAAAGATGCAAGTCTAGAAAGATAAAATGTTAAGTAACCAAGTACCTTTGAATTTATTAGAAACTTCAAAATAACACTTTTAAAGGCAAGAATTTTGGGATTTGATGTTTCAAAATTTTAGAAACTTTAATTTTTGAAATGATAAATACCAAACCAAACTTTTAAAAATTGAGTAGATAGGAATCATTTCCTAGGTGTGATGGGAAAAGTGTAAAGCTTTGTAGGAGATAGCATTGATTACTTTTAGTAGTAGTAATAAAACTTCCCGCCAAGTGTATAGGGCATTAGTGAGAACCTAGGAATGTTGCTTCATGTGTATAGACTATAGAAGAATAGTGAAGTGATATTAGTAAGATAGTAAGACACACGTGATTAGGATAGGTAGACCTTAGTTGAGGAAAAATGAAAGGTAAAGGTAAAAAGAAAATTTCCCCAAGCTTAGTTGCCTTTTTAGATAGAGAATAGATAGATTGAAATCCTTATTTGTTGTAGTAAATGAGACTTGGTTATTCCATTTTGGGTATGGAATGGAAGAGGTGAATAGACCTTATTCATCGTGAGTAATACAACATAAGTTAGTAACGAGTAATAGACGGTAGGAGGAGCATATGAGTTACTTGGATTCCTAGGGTAGGACCTTTCAGTGTCATAGTGGATATGGTCCTAGACCTCCTAGCCCTAGACGATAGCTGTGTTTAGCTGTTTTATTTATTTATCTAGTATCCCTTTATAATAGGACTTGTTTTCACTTTTAGTTATGAGATCGTACTCCTATGTAAGCATTGTGCCTTTATTATTGCAAGTCAGTCTAGATAGTATGATGCTCTTTTTCTATGTTTTTCACAAGAAGAGAATGAAAACATAGGATGTAAGTAATAAAAGAAAAGTAAAAGCAGATAAAAGTAACTACAAGAAAAACATTAAAATCTAAAGAAAGCGACATAAATGTAAATGAAATGAGAATTGCAAAAGAAAAATACATTTTTTTCCAAAAATTAAGCTTGGAAGAAAAATTTGGAAAGGAAGTTTTTCTTATGTAAACCATGTTTGGGAAAGAAAATAAAGATTTTTATAGAATATCAGCATAAGCTCCAAGCACGGAGAAAGAGGTGAGTAAAAGTAGAATGGAGAAATGTGAGGTATTTTCGTTTTCTACCTTCTTTCTAACGTAAGAAATCGAGTTCGAAAAATTAGATTTTTTTGAAATTCGAATATTAAAAGTTGTGTGGTAGGGTTTGGATGTAAAATTCGTTAAACTACGCCCCTATTCAGTAGGAGTGTGAAAAAAAATTGGATGAAAAACGTTTTGAGTTTTCAAAAGATCACATTCATATAGAAATTGCAAGTATATTTTGAATGTGTGCATCATATTTTATAAAGGAGATTTTAAAGAAGAAAAGCATTCATATAGGAGGTACCGCTTAGAAATTCATGTATGTGCATATATTTTATGTTGGATAACACCTTGCATAAGGACACGGATGGTTGCAAAATTGGATGTACACAAAATGGATGTGATTGATGCGAGGAGTTACATAGTTTTACATTATCGAATTTCGAAGAAGAAATTTCCTAAAGGGCGGGAGAATGTAACACCCACATTTTTAGATAATTAAATAATCTAATTGTAACAGCCCGCAAATCCGTACCCCTTGAGTCAACACTATTTTACCATGATCAACTCAAGTTGTACAGAAATAAGAACCATTGGGTTAAGAAGAAGAGGTAGACGAAGAAAATAGAAAGCAACATCAGAATCTAACCATCGCAGCGGAATAAAATATAATAGATATTAAATGATCTTTACTCAAAAAAAAATGTTCATATATTACATCATCAGAGTACATCAATCACAACTCAACATCAATAGCATACAACTGGATACACAACAACTCAATACAGCAGAATATATATATACAAGTATGGGAGTACGTATCGTCATCCAGCTCGTCTCCTGAGCTCCACAACATCATATCCTGTATCGTATAATACTCGGTCTGACCCGAGCATTACAGTTAAATAATACCCGAGTCAGTCTGGAATACCAGCGTGAGAAAATCACACCCAATTGATTATTAACGTTTCAAAAATCCTTTGAAAGCAAAAGCATCTCGTAAGACCACGCCACAAATAAACATGTCGGGTTTTTACCTTACGATAGCTAAAACGCTTTTTATAGAAATCCTCTAATATTATAATAGGGTCTATATACAAATAATTATAAAATAGCCTAAATTGTTACATTATTAAATTCCAGCTACTAGCCACAGAGTGGGTAATACAAACAAAACTCGAGCAAGGTTCGTAGGGAGAATGAATCTCCAACTAATGACTAGGCACTGGGGTACCACCTGTCATAGTACGTGGCCTAGATCACAGTACTGAGGAGTAAGCCCGCTCCCCTGCAACACAAGATCGGGACTACCCCTTACTAGATAATCACGAGTGAGATCACCCCGCGGTTGGGATCAACAACCGCCCACTAAGCCGAAATAAAAAGGGACATCTAGACAGAGATGACCTCACCCTGCTTGGGTGCTACCCACCTAACCTTGCTGCATAACCCCAGATTTTCAGTCATTCCCATTTGATGAGGCTTGAGGCTAAGCGTTACCTTTTTAGAACATATCTCTTAGAATGCCCATCGTCCACCTGACGATGTTTCGCAAGCATTCATCCATACAAGTCCGTCCCGGATTCGAACGGAACCGAAGGCATTATTCCTACTACATCCATTTTGGAAATATCCTCAGGATTAGTAGCGAATATCCCTTGCACTTCACTGCTCCATCTTCAAATCCAACTCGTTTCCATGAAACGTACAAACCGGATCGAAGTGGTTTACGAGAAATAAATCTCGATCCCGGTCTCTTCGAAACGATCAACGCATTTGTCCAATATTGATAGTCGGTTATTTAACTATCAATTAATATTCACAACAACCATCAGCCAATAAATAATTTCCCAAATTATTTATTTATCCTAAAATATCTTTACAAGATATAATTTCACTTTCAAACCCTTTTGAAAACAGTTTTCAAACTATCTTCCTTTTCTCAGAATAAATTCCGAGTATTTCCGTTTCCACTGGAATCACCAAGCACAAAACTTTAGATTTTTAAAATAATTTAAAACACTTTATTGAAAAATATAGTTAACGTTTAATTTAGAAAAATTTACTTTAATACTTAATTTATAATAATACTTTAAACAAAATACGCAATCATTCTTTAAATAATTATTACGATAATAGATTAAACAAAATACTTACTTTGGAATTTACTTTTAAACATTTAAGTTAAAACTACTTCAATAATTGGCTAAAAATATATACTATATGAATATTTAAAAATAAGGTTATTTTATAAAATATAAAACGAGGTTTTCACTTTTAAAAACAACATACTAAGTTACTTTTTAAATATTTACTGCTAAAATAGGTTAAAAGAAAATACTTACTTTAGACTTTAAATATTAGAAATAATAAATTTTACAAAACTTGCTTTCTTTAAAAACAACTTTAAAACATTTAATTTATATTTAAAAATTTACTTTTAAAAAAACATGTACTTGGCTATCCAGAGAAAATTCCAACTTCAATCACTTAAATCAATTTTCCCAAATTGATTTCCAATTTATTTTATTTGAAATAAGTTTCTTTAATTACTCAGTTCATTTCAAAATTCATTAGTTATGGACTTATTATTATTGTTATTATTTTCCATTTGATCTAAAATCTTTTAACTGAAATATACCAATTTCAGATTTTTCCTAATTTCTTCTTTATTCTTCTTGAATAATTTAAATGTTAAATTTTAAATAAATGTTTTAATCATACTGAAGTTTAAAAATTTATTAATCTTCTGTTTATTCAAAATTTCCCTTCCATATACGGAATTTATTTATTCGAATTTAAAACTATTATTATTCTTATCCAATTCATTCCTAATTTATTTAAATTCTCTATAATTATTTCACTGACCAATTCTCTTCATTTTTTTTCCAAAATCCAATTCTATATATCTTGATAAATTAGTGCACCGGAACATATTCAGGTAAACCATAACATCCAATATTCTAATTGTCAATAATATTCATCATAGAATATAAAATAATCACAATAGAGGGTATTAAATAATTTAAATAAATGTCGAGGGATCCAGTTGGATCCCTCCAACCTGTTTTCCCTGCATCACAGACGTTAGCACAATACAATATTCCAATTCCAAAATATCATACTATAGCACATTAATCAATTCAACCACTCAAACAATTATTTAAATTTAATCATTTAAACTTAAGTTTAACTGAGTGAGATTAACTCACCTTTGATTTTTGTTTTGCCATCCATTTCAAACTCGCCTGGTTTTCCCCACGACTTTAGACCTTGTATAAATATTTGCAGTTTATTAACATCTGAACCACTTGAATAATCAACTACCATTCAATAAATTTAATTAACTAATTATTTTGTTAATATTCGAATAAATCGAACAAATAATTTCCATTTGCTAAATTTAACTTAATTAACAAATAAGTTTTATTTAAACTAATCGAGTAATCACTTATCATAAATAATTAACTAATACTATGGGTTTAAAATAATTTCTCTTTAACCATTTCTAAATTAATTAAACAAGTAAATTACAGAGTTATCTTCCTTTTGAAAACATATATTAATTTGTTGTTTACCTATACACATATTTTATTAAATTCTATGAAAATAAAAATTCCATTTCAGCCTATATATATATATACATACCGAAATCTGACTTTGTAACCCTTTCCTTAGCCTATATATATATAAACTTCCAATCTGTATCTGTTTATTTATTTATTTTAGCAGATATATCAAAATAGAAACAGATAGGGTTTTTATATTACACTGCTATATATATATACATATATATATTTCTGAATAACAATAATAAATTTTACTTTGCTGTATATAAAAAAAACATTCTCTGTAAATATATTTAGGCATATATAAATTTATTTCAAATCGAAAAAAAGAATTTTACCTTACTGTTCTAGATCAACACCCTGGCTACCCATCTTCCCCCCCTCCGGTACGAGCTCAAGCCCTAAATGAGACAAATCGCAACTGCGAACCCTCATCACAGTGCCCCACGCAACTCCGTCTTTTGTTGATGCTCAACACTTGATTTCCCGAGCACGCAATTACTTGCCCTAGCCAACTCCGCGACCCTCATCGCTCGAACTCGCCTCACGTTCACACTCTAAATCCATCATCAACCCTCGTAAATCGCCGCGGCCCCAAATCGCGAGTTCAACAGGAACAAGGGTTAAAGCCCAAAGGACGAAGGAAGAAGTGGTTCGATTGCTTCCCAGCTTCGAATTGGAAAGAAACGGCAAGGGGGTAAAATCTCGATTTGAAGTAAAGAAACATCGAATCGATGTTGTTGGATAAAATCTGAACGAACTCGGCCATTTTTTTTAAGAGATCGAACTGACTTTATTTCCCTCGGCCATTGTTATCTAGATTGATTTATAAAACGTAGAGTATCGGTAATGAACGAGATAAAGGAAAAGCAATGTCTGCGTGGAGGTGATTTTGCGTGTAGCAGATGAGCTGCAGTGATTACAGAGGGAACAAAAACTGCTGAAGAGAAAAGGCGTATTGGTGAAAGAAAGGCAACTGATAGAAAGAAATTTCGGCTGAGTAGATTAGGGTATATATAAATATTAAATTCAAATTTTAAATTTAAATTGTCTTGAATTCAAAGCTTAAAATTCTGACCTCCTATCGAGGCGTGCCACTAGGCATTTATAATGTTATGCACATATCCCGAGCGCAATGGAAAGGGTTTCGAGTCCAAATTCGATCGTATGGAGAAGATAGCTTTTGAACCCAGTTCTTATATTAAATTTCGATTAAATTTTCAACGCGTTTACTTATCGTACGCTCACACAACAACTCCGATCAAGATGAAATTCGAAATCTGATAATAATACAATATTGCGGATCCAATGGAACTGATTTCGTCGAATTCCGAGACTATGCCCCGGAAGGCTATTTTTAAATTCAATTTAAACGATATAAATTTCAAAACTGAACAAATCACTCTTAAATTTCAATTTTACAACTTCTATTATCCTCAGTATTATCAATATAAATTTTACAAGCCTTCAAATTATTTTTAACAGGCTTAGAATTCTAGATTCAACAATTTACCCAACTTCTAATTATTAAATTCTATTATTTAATTATCAAATAAATAGCGATATTTGTAATTCAAGTTAAAATTATTATATTGAATATTTAAAATCAATTAAATATTCCGATTTTAAATGCTCGAAAATTCCAGGTCGTCACATTCCTCCCCCCTTAAAAGAATTTCGTCCCCGAAATTACTAATTAGGAAGAATGGTCCAATACCCATTTGCACGGCTAGCTCGGTACAACTACAAAAGGCCTCTAGGGCACCCAAATCTCAAAAGAAAACAAAAAGCCAAGTGGCTCGATCAAAATCCCAATCAAATTTCACATAGAAATTTAAACACATACCTTTTTGTCGAGCAATTCAAATTTATCTTTCTGAAATCAAAATCAATTCTCTTTTCCCTTTATATTATACCTGCATATCCTGCTTAGCACTAATATCCAATCACAATATTCCCAAAACATTTTATCGACTTCCTCACAAAATACCAATATATATTCATTCTAATATTATCTTAGAATACATTTGTAATACAATTTCCAATTAAGAATTCATCATTCCCTTCTTAAGTTAGTATAAGCATTTTATATGTTTTTTATATTTATTTTCATCTTCCACTTTAGTTTACTATTCAAATTGATTCTTTCATTTCCATATGAATTCAATTTATCTTTAACTCTGAATATTTAAATTTTATTTTTCATTAATAACTAATCCATATCATTACTTTAAATTAGTTTCATTTACAAATTTATTTCAAATTCCAATTTGAAAACATTTGTCGTTAACAAAAAATTTTAAATTTTTCAGAAAAAATTCTAACTCCCAAAATTTCTGAATTTTTTGGCAGAGTCTCCTTTGTACGGAGGAGCTTTTGCAGTATGACAAAAGAAATAAATATATATACGTCGACCCACACGGTCGGAAAAACTAAAAATAGTTCATATTTCCTATTTTTATTGCGTATGCGTACCTTATTTAGCATTTTTAAGCAGGCGGCTTATAAGTTTAGCAATTAGCGCAACCCAGTCCAGCCAAACGGCTTCCAGGTACCTATACTTACTCAATTTAAATATGTAAGTGCCAAATATATGAAGTTTAACAACATTTCACTTACTTGCAATGGTTAAACACACGAATTCTAAAAGAAATTCACACCAAACATTTTCCGTAAGCAACTCATACAATTTTCATACTAATTCAACTTTTCCAATTAATTTATAACCTTTTTCATTAAATTTGAATGGTTTTCAATCCATTCGTATACAGCTTCATCAATTGGAATGATTTAAAACTCGATCGCTTACATTTAAATTTTTTTTTAAGCAAACTGAACTCATATTTAATTCAATTGCTCTCAAAATCAATTTATTGTACTCTTACAAATTCATAACATCTTAATTACTTCCATTTACATCAAATGATAATTTATTCTATGCAATTCGACGAGATCTATGTGAATAAATAAGTATTTATGGTTTATAACCAATTTAAATGGATTTTCAACTCAATTTATACTTAATTCTATTCCATTTTTAAAATTTATTCACAATTCATATATTCTCATTTTCATTGCATTTCAGATTTGAATACATTCACTTGTATTTCATTTTATTAACCAAACTAGTTTCATTCAAAACCATTAACAATTTAGGTTCATCTTCATTACCAATTAAATTTCCTTTTTATTTTAATTCATTCACAACCATTTATTTAGCTCGACACATTTCATTTCAATTTTATTCACAATCTATTCATTTGCGATTCATTTCTTATCCGCATTCATTTAAAACCATTCTATTAACTTGAAAACATTCTATTATTCATATTGTCTCCAAGTTATTTCAATTCTTTAACATTTTAAATGGTTTACAATTATTTAATTAAGAATTCCCTTCCATTTATTTATTCAATATAATTAGTTTATCCACTCAATCCATTATGAATTTTCATTTCCTTAAACATTATTTACAACCCACCAAATTTTATTTCGATCCAAATTTATTTTTACTTGATTCAAATTCAATCCAATATCATTAAACTTGGTTTTAAGTTGAATTCAATTCAACTCTCCCCCTTATATTCAGCTTAAGTCAATTTATTTTGATTTATTCAAATTTTATACTTAAGCTCATTTTCATTTCACAAATAAATATTTTTCTCTTTTATTCAACTTGATTCTATCTCAATTAAATCTCGTTTTAAATCTACAATTTCCTTTGATTAGTTATTATAAAATTTAACTTTCATACTCAACTCATTCAATTGATTACATGGCCATCTCCAATTTATTTCCACTTATTTGGATTTTATTTGCATATTCAAACCATTGCTATTTTAATCCATTTACATTTTATTCGATACACTTCAATTATTTTTAATTTGTTAACACTTCAAGTTAAAAAAATTAATTTATAACTCAAGGTCTGAATCCACTATCCATTTTCAATTTACCATCCCATTTTATTAACTCACAATTCAACTTCATACTCGATTCATCTAATTAATTACAAGGCCACTTCCAATTATATTTTCTTCATTCGTGATTCGAATCGAATTCGATTTAACTTGAGTTTTATTTCTAAACTTCATCATAATCTCATAATTCAGCTTCTATTTAACTACATTAGGTTCCCATTACATATTTCATTAACTAATTTATTAACAAATTAATTCTCCCCTATTTATAGTTCAATACTTGATTTAAAATCTCAAAATCTCTTCATTTAATTTCCTTAAGTTTGATTTATTTTATAATTCAAGTTTGGATCTTTGTTTTATTTCCAAAACATCAAACGATATTAATTTTGGGTTTTCTATTTCACTTTCAAATTTTATAAGTCACAACTTATTATTTTACACATTTCCATTCATTATAGGCTTGAATATATTCTTCCCTTTTTTTTAACTCAAGCCTATGCTTATTTATAACCCACTATATTTTATTTCCATGGATTTTAATTCTTTTATAAGTTATTTTGGTTTATTTATTTCAATCTAATTCTTATCCAATTTATTTCTTATCCAATTTATTTCTTATCCAACTTATTTTCTAGTTATCCAGGTAAGAATTTAATTCCATTCAATAATTCAATTGAATTTTTATTCCAATTCAACTTTATTTTAACTCAGATTTATTTAACTCAATTCGACTTCAACTTAATTCGAATACACTGGATATTATTGTCAGCCTATCCAATTAATTTCAATCCGGTCAAATTTTTATTTCTCATCCAAGTTAATTTCATTTTTAACTTTTCTCTTTAAATTTACATTCCAACATTCAAAGCTTATATTCCCTTCCTGATTTAAAAATCATCTCAATTTATAAGCTTACAACCTATCTCATCAGGATTTTTAAATACCCGACTTTGGTTTCAAATTATTTTGAAATCTCCAACATCTCAAATCACATTTCTCAAAAGTTAAACCAATCCTAGTTTTATTCCCAACAAATTTCCTTTGAAAGTTTCAAAACAACTAGCTTTTCTGAACAAATCAGTTTTTGGCAGCAATCCGTCACTTAGAAATTCAAAACGAATATTGATGATGCGGCCGTCATCATCAGAATTATTTCCCAATAATCCAAGTGATTTCAATGCTGTATCACTTTCAAAATCCATTCAAAACATATTTTCTTTCAGAAATACCTCCAAAACAGTAATGCTATCATTTATCTTCAAAACCCTTCGACAAACACTTCCAAAATCTTCGGGATTTTAAATTTCCAAATCCTGCTTAAATCAGATTTTAACTATAATTCATTTGTACAGCTTATGCTCATACAAATTCTTATTTGATTATATTTCAATTTATAAATTACATTTATAATTCTTATTTATAAATTACATTTTTATAATTGAATTTATCTCCTTAATCTTTGGTTATATTTACAATTTCTAGTTAAATTTTCACCTAACAATGATAATACTTTAATATTATTCTTCCTAACATCCAAGCAACCTTATATTAGCTAAAATAGATTACAAAAACTTCCTTTATATCAAAAATATATTTTGGGTAAAATTATTTTATTTACCCACATTTCAAACAATACCGTGTCAATTGTTCTATTCAAGTGTTAGAAACCCCTTCGATACAGTTGTACAGACAGTGCCGACGAAGGTTCATATGCCACTCAATAAACCAATCAACACAGTATTAAAACAATTTATATTTACTAACAAATACGCGCTCATATCTATTAATGCACTCAAACTCATTCTAGAGTACTACGGACTCTATTTAAATGAGTAATTCCCACCAGAGCCAAGGTTATCACCAACCTCGCTCTGATACCAACTGTAACAGCCCGCAAATCCGTACCCCTTGAGTCAACACTATTTTACCACAATCAACTCAAGTTGTACAGAAATACGAACCATTTGGGTTAAGAAGAAGATGTAGAAGAAGAAAATAGAAAGCAACATCATAATCTAACCATCGCAGCGGAATAAAATATAATAGATATTAAATGATCTTTACTCAAAACAAATATATCTATTCATATATTACATCATCAGAGTACATCAATCATAACTCGACATCAATAACATACAACTGGATACACAACAACTCAATATAGCAGAATATATATATGCAAGTACGAGAGTACGTATCGTCATCCAGCTCGTCTCCTGAGCTCCACAACATCATATCCTATATCCTATAATACTCGGTCTGACCCGAGCATTACAGTTAAATAATACCCGAGTCAGTCTGGAATACCAACGTGAGAAAATCACACCCAATTGATTATTAACGTTTTAAAAATCCTTTAAAAACAAAAGCATCTTGTAAGACCACGCCACAAATAAACATGTCGGGTTTTTACCTTACGATAGCTAAAACGCTTTTTATAGAAATCCTCTGATATTATAATAGGGTCTATATACAAATAATTATAAAATAGCCGAAATTGTTACATTATTAAATTCCAGCTACTAGCCACAGAGTGGGTAATACAAACAAAACTCGTGCAAGGCTCGTAGGGAGAATGAATTTCCAACTAATGACTAGGCACTGGGGTACCACCTGTCACAGTACGTGGCCTAGATCACAGTACCGAGGAGTACGTCCGCTCCCCTGCAACACAAGACCGGGACTACCCCTTACTGGATAATCCTGAGTGAGATCACCCCGCGGTTGGGATCAGCAACCGCCCACTAAGCCGAAATAAAAAGGGACATCTAGACAGAGATGACCTCACCCTGCTTGGGTACTACCCACCTAGCCTTGCTGCATAACCTCTAATTTTCAGTCATTCCCATTTGATGAGGCTTGAGGCTAAGCGTTACCTTTTTAGAACATGTCTCTTAGAATGCCCATCGTCCACCTGACGATGTTTCGCAAGCATTCATCCATACAAGTCCGACCCGGGTTCGAACGGAACCGAAGGCACTATTCCTACTACATCCATTTTGGAAATATCCTCAGGATTAGTAGCGACTAGCCCTTGCACTTCACTGCTCCATCTTCGAATCCAACTCGTTTCCACGAAACGTATAAACCAGATCGAAGTGGTTTTCGAGAAATAAATCTCGATCCCGGTCTCTTCGAAATGATCAACGCATTTGTCCAATATTGATAGTCGGTTATTTAACTATCAATTAATATTCACAACATCCATCAACCAATAAATAATTTCCCAAATTATTTATTTATCCCAAAATATCTTTACAAGATATAATTTCACTTTCAAACCCTTTTGAAAACAGTTTTCAAACTATATTCCTTTTCTCAGAATAAATTCCGAGTATTTCCGTTTCCACTGGAATCACTAAGCACAAAACTTTAGATTTTTAAAATAATTTAAAACACTTTATTGAAAAATATAGTTAACGTTTAATTTAGAAAAAATTACTTTAATACTTAATTTATAATAATACTTTAAACAAAATACACAATCATTCTTTAAATAATTATTACGATAATAGATTAAACAAAATACTTACTTTAGAATTTACTCTTAAACATTTAAGTTAAAACTACTTCAATAATTGGCTAAAAATATATACTATATGAATATTTAAAAATAAGGTTATTTTATAAAATATAAAACTAGGTTTTCACTTTTAAAAACAGCATACCAAGTTACTTTTTAAATATTTACTGCTAAAATAGGCTAAAAGAAAATACTTACTTTAGACTTTAAATATTAGAAATAATAAATTTTACAAAACTTGCTTTCTTTAAAAACAACTTTAAAATATTTAATTTATATTTAAAAATTTACTTTTAAAAAAACATGTACTTGGCTATCCAGAGAAAATTCCAACATCAATCACTTAAATCAATTTTCCCAAATTGATTTCCAATTTATTTTATTTGAAATAAGTTTCTTTAATTACTCAATTCATTTCAAAATTCATTAGTTATGGACTTATTATTATTGTTATTATTTTTCGTTTGACTTAAAATCTTTTAACTGAAATATACCAATTTCAGTTTTTTCCCAATTTCTTCTTTATTCTTGTTGAATAATTTAAATCTTAAATTTTAAATAAATGTTTTAATCATACTGAAGTTTAAAAATTCATTAATCTTCTGTTTATTCAAAATTTCCCTTCCATATACGGAATTTATTTATTCGAATTTAAAACTATTATTATTCTTATCCAATTCATTCCTAATTTATTTAAATTCTCTATAATTATTTCACTTACAAATTCCCTTCATTTTATTTCCAAAATCCAATTCTATATATCTTGATAAATTAGTGCACCGGAACATATTCAGGTAAACCATAACATCCAATATTCCAATTGTCAATAATATTCATCACAGAATATAAAATAATCACAACAGAGGGTATTAAATAATTTAAATAAATGTTGAGGGATCTAGTTGGATCCCTCCAACCTGTTTTCCCTACATCACAGACGTTAGCACAATACAATATTCCAATTCCAAAATATCATACTATAGCACATTAATCAATTCAACCACTCAAACAATTATTTAAATTTAATTATTTAAATTTAAGTTTAACTGAGTGAGATTAACTCACCTTTGATTTTTGTTTTGCCATCCATTTCAAACTCGCCTGGTTTTCCCCACGACTTTAGACCTTGTATAAATATTTGCAGTTTATTAACATTTGAACCACTTGAATAATCAACTACCATTCAATAAATTTAATTAACTAATTATTTTGTTAATATTCGAATAAATCGAACAAATAATTTCCATTTTCTAAATTGAACTTAATTAACAAATAAGTTTTATTTAAACTAATCGAATAATCACTTATCATAAATAATTAACTAATACTATGGGTTTAAAATAATTTCTCTTTAACCATTTCTAAATCAATTAAACAAGTAAATTACAGAGTTATCTTCCTTTTGAAAACATATATTTATTTGTTTTTTTACCTATAAACATATTTTATTAAATTCTAAGAAAATAAAATTTCCATTTCAGCCTATATATATATATATACACATACCGAAATCTGACTTTGAAACCCTTTCCTTAGCCTATATATATAAACTTCCAATCTGTATCTGTTTATTTATTTATTTTAGCAGATATATCAAAATAGAAACAGAGAGGGTTTTTATATTACACTGCTGTATATATATATATATATATATATTCTGAATAACAATAATAAATTTTACTTTGCTGTATATAAAAAAACATTCTCTGTAAATATATTTAGACATATATAAATTTATTTCAAATCGAAAAAAAGAATTTTACCTTACTGTTCCAAATCAACACCCTGGCTACCCATCTTCCCCCCCTCCGGTACGAGCTCAAGCCCTAAACGATACAAATCGCAACTGTGAACCCTCATCACAGTGCCCCACGCAACTCCGTCTTCTGTCGATGCTCAACACTTGATTTCCCGAGCACGCAATTACTTGCCCTAGCCAACTCGCGACCCTCATCGCTCGAACTCGCCTCGCGTTCACACTCTAAATCCATCATCAACCCTCGTAAATCCCCGCAGCCCCAAATCGCGAGTTCAACAGGAACAAGGGTTAAAGCCCAAAGGACGAAGGAAGAAGTGATTCAATTGCTTCCCAGCTTCGAATGGGAAAGAAACGGCAAGGGGGTAAAATATCGATTTGAAGTAAAGAAACATCGAATCGATGTTGTTGGATAAAATTTGAACGAACGCGGCCATTTTTTTAACAGATCGAACTAACTTTATTTCCCTCGGCCATTGTTATATAGATTGATTTATAAAACATAGAGTATCGGTAACGAACGAGATAAAGGAAAAGCAATGTCTGCGTGGAGGTGATTTTGCGTGTAGCAGATGAGCTGCAGTGATTACAGAGGGAAAAAAAACTGCTGAAGAGAAAAGGCGTGATGGTGAAAGAAAGGCAACTGATAGAAAGAAATTTCGGCTGAGTAGATTAGGGTATATATAAATATTAAATTCAAATTTTAAATTTAAATTGTCTTAAATTCAAAGCTTAAAATTCTGACCTCCTATCGAGGCGTGCCGCTAGGCGTTTATAATGCTATGCACATATCCCGAGCGCAATGGAAAAGGTTTCGAGTCCAAATTCGATCGTATGGAGAAGATAGCTTTTGAACCCAGTTCTTATATTAATTTTCGATTAAATTTTCAACGCGTTTACTTATCGTACGCTCACACAACAACTCCGATCAAGAAGAAATTCGAAATCCGATAATAATACAATATTGCGGATCCAATGGAACTGATTTCGTCGAATTCCGAGACTGTGCCCCGGAAGGCTGTTTTTAAATTCAATTTAAACGATATAAATTTCAAAACTGAACAAATCACTCCTAAATTTCAATTTTACAACTTCTATTATCCTCAGTATTATCAATATAAATTTTACAAGCCTTCAAATTATTTTTAACAGGCTTAAAATTCTAGATTCAACAATTTACCCAACTTCTGATTATTAAATTCTATTATTTAATTATCAAATAAATAACGATATTTGTAATTCAAGTTAAAATTATTATATTGAATATTTAAAATCAGTTAAATATTCCGATTTTAAATGCTCGAAAATTCTGGGTCGTCACACTAATAACGATGAATAGTGAAAATAATTTTTTTTGGTACTGTCAGAATATGGCCTCGAAACTTATACCATTGAGTTCATGGCAATTTTTGATTAATTTCCATATGTTACTTACAAAAATCCGAGTTAATACGAAGAAGTTACGAGAAGAACAAGATATCAGAAAAACTAATAGAAAAAAATAATAAGACCCTAGGGGTCGACCTATGGTCGACTTGCAAAACATAAGGGTCGCCCCCAAAGAACACAGGTCGACCCATAGGTCAACCAGCATTTTTCCCTGGATGCGAAATCGTCCAAGGTCTTGCCGAAGTTTATAATTTGTTTTTTTCGAGCAATCTGTAGCATTATTTTCTAGATCCAACGATCCACAGCTAGCCTGTGACGTGGTTGTCCACTAGATTCAATCCAAAAATCCAATGGTTAGAGATCCCAAAACACCATAATAAATAGGACCCTAAGCCTACCTATTTTCTCATAATCAAATTTTCTCTCAATTGGGTTCATTGCCTGGGCTGAACCCTAAATAGAAAATATTTCTGGGGAGAATATCTTTTTAATAAAAATATTAGACGCCTTAGAAGGGGATCCGGGAAGGCCATGAGTAAAGCTATAGATGACAGGTGAGTGGATTCAAATCATATCTCTTTATGTTTATGATATATAATATTGTTAGATTCCCGTTAAATAATTAATTCAGCATTTATTTCTGTAATTAGTTGTACTGATTAGTTATGTTGAAATTATAAATTTTATAAGAGAAATGTACTTATATTTAAATATTATTTGTCTGGAAAAAGAAAGGAATCCAGTTAAATATAAGTAATATTAGGCTTAAAAGTTGTAGAGAAAGACATAAGCCTAAAAGTGAGAAATTTACAGTAGTATGTTATAACGGGAGAAATTAAATGAAACAGAGAGAAAATCTTGTAACCTGATTTGGAAGTTAGTGATAGATTAATTGGTTAGTTTAGAAAAGGGAATACATTTCCATAGTTTAATATTGTAAGAATAAGGATAAACGTAACTACAAGAATAAAAGCAAGAAAAATGGAATTAGTGCAAAATAGAGACATTACTGTATTTTTCATTACCCAACAATTAAAGAAACAATAAAAGAAATATCTTGCAGTTACGAGTTATTGTTTATAGCATTATTTAGTATTAAAATATGGAAATGGGTTTATGGCATAGTTTTCGTAATCAACCAAATAGCATAGAACTACTTCCCGGAATAAAAGCGTTAAAGAAAGAAGAAGAAATAATAAAGTTAATTATTTGACAAGATTAGAAACAATAAAAAGGAATTGTAAGTAGATCTGCATTTATTGTGTAGATAGTAGAGTAAAAAGTAAAGCAGCTATTATGATAAGTAACTTATGACAGTGGACATAGTCCTAAGTTAAGACTGTTATATAATATAAGAGAACTAAAGAAAATTCAGTATCATAATAAAAGATGGCAGACTAGAATAGAAAAGAGACACTTGCAATTACACGTATAACATGTAGGTTATAAAAGAAAGAAAAGAATATAAAAGTGACAATTGCAAGTATAATTCTAATACATAGGTTATAATCAAAAAGAAAGAAAGAGAAGAGGCTTATTTTATCAAACTTAGATCTTGGATTAAGTTAATAAGCAAAGATAATAGCAGTGGCCCATACCGAAAGCATTCCCTTTCAGGTTTAGGACTGATGGTCTCACACGTGGGTGGGGCTGGGCATGCTGATTAGGGTAAATAAGTAGCCAATAGAATAAGAAAAGTAAACTAAACACATTAAAAGATTAGATGTAGGTCTAATAAAATGCTAAGGTGCGTTTGGAGTAGCCCAAAAAGAATCTAGATAAAGAGCCTAACAAAGCAGTTCATCGCATATTTTTAGTATAGAAAGAGCACGTCCAACTTAGTTATTTTGGGCTAGAAGGAAGTACGAGACTTCAATGAGACATGAGGATACCCTAGGATGGCCCTCTGGGGTTGGCTAATGAAGCTGCACCCCTGGAGGCAGGTCTGTAGGTGTTCCATCAAGAGAGTATGACTTGACTGCTTTTGCATTGCAGGCCTAACGAAGTGGACCTTTGTAAGCAGTCAAAAGGTTGATGGTGGAGTAGGATATTCGTATGACACCATACTTTAGGTTGCGGGTAGGTTATAGTGGGCAGGACTCAAATGGATAGTCGCATGTGGAGGTTAAGCCATTATCAATCAGAGCGAATTCGGGAAAGACCATGGAGTCCTTTTCGAGGAGGATACGAAAGGTACTACGGGTAGTACCTAGGAACGATGCGGTTTTTTGGCATATAGCTATATATATATATGTATATTAGTTATTAGGTTTTAATCTATTAGGGAGTAAATGGGTGCGATTCACGTATAGAGGCGAGATTATTATAAGTCGAGTTAACCTAATATAACAGAAAATGAAAATAAAATGGTATATATAGAATTAATCATAGAAGTGTATAAATTGTCCATTCACCAGAACTTTAGTTCTGACCCCCTCCTCATAACATCCCACGGTTAGGTTGATGGTAAAGACTTTCCAGCTTTGAGATGCTTGTTTAGAAATTGTTATTATCTTGGTGAATATTTACTTACTATCATATTTTAGTCAGTTCCGTTGTGAGATATTTATTTGAGCTCTGATATATTTGTCTTTGCCTATTTGCGGGATGCCATGATACTCAACTCTGGCTTCAGCGGGCTTGGAGTTTAGCATTTTTGTGAAAAATCCGGACCCACTGGAATTCGGATTGTTACAGGAGTATAAGTTGCTTGTGGAAGATTTTGGGAACTGTCATGCTTATGATTTTAATCTTGTTATTTCTCTTCTTGGTAGGTTCAATGGATGCTGAGGCTACTGCTGAGCTTCAAAGGGCTTTGGAAGAGAAGAAGAAGAAAACGAACCCGAAGAAATTGCATGATTGGTCTGGTGGTTTTCCCTCGGCTTCCAAGAGATTAAGTGTTTCTTCTCCAACTGATGCTCCGCCCCTTCCTGATGTGGAAGTTCTTTCCCCTCCTGTTCCTATGCCTGGTGGGTTGATTGCCTCTTCTTCCAAGAGTGATCCAGCCTTTGGTGCGAGCATATTGGTCAGATCTAAAGTTTTCATCCCTACTTTAATAGAAGTAGGGAGAATTGCTAAAGTCCCTCTCGTCCTTCTACCTTAGCCTTTTGGATGTCCCTTTCTTCTATCTTTT
Organism: Allium cepa; assembly: GCA_030765085.1. Lineage (NCBI taxonomy): Eukaryota > Viridiplantae > Streptophyta > Magnoliopsida > Asparagales > Amaryllidaceae > Allium > Allium cepa. Next base: position 117,149,620 of record CM060931.1, read on the forward strand.
CAGAATTTGAGAAACTCTAATCTTATATGAGTGATCATATTCTCTCCCTTCTCTTTTTCAAATTGTGCTAGTTTGTTGCTTTTATTGTTCACACTTCGCATTCTTGTAGTTCGCAGCCTTGGTGGTGAAGGCATGCGAATCGGGAAGTGTACAAGCCATACTTTCGAACCGTGTGGCCAAACTTGAAGCTGGCCTTGCCTCGGCTAATACTCAGGCTTCTACTAGGATCGAGGCTGAGGAGGAGGCAATAATGCTTCGAGAGAAGGTTTAGAGGGTCAAGGGGGAAGCTAAGGCTACTAAGGCTATTTGGGTTTCAAAGGAGCGTGAGCTGAGGGAGGAGGGTAAGGTACTGGTTAAGGTTGAGAAAGAGTTCGGGGTGGTGAAGGAAGAGACGACCCAATCAAAGAAGTAACTTGATAGTGTCACCTCTGATGTGGCTTATTGTTTTTATGCTTTAGCCAGGCATAATTTTACAATAGAGGTCATGCATGATTTTTTGAAGAACTAGTCCGTAGTTGTGTCAATTTTTGCGCACTGTTTGGGTAAGTGGAAGTAGGAGGAAGAGGTTGAAGAGCATAATGTTGATCCAAACTATTCTGGGCATCCTTCTGGAGAAGAAATGGTAGGAGCCGATGGAGATCAAGGGAACTTGAAATATGAAGGATAGACAAACATCTGCAAAAAAGTTTAACTCAAATCCTCTGATATACTTAGATGATTGATCCCAAACATATTTTGTATTTTGTTGTATCTAAAACTTTGAAGTTTTATTTTAGTGTTTGTAATGCGATTTTGTGTTGGCTTGTTTGCGCCAAAAATGGTCACAAACGCCCAATTGTCGATTGAAGCACCAGTTCACAATCACAGATCATAGATAACAAGTATGTATAGAATTATAAATGAAGAACACTCAGAAAGTTAAGAAAAAAGCAGTAAAGAACACAGAGTTTATAGTGGTTCTTGATCACTTTATTGATGTTTTCTTAATTTTCTAAGTGTTCTTCATTTTTAATTCTCTACATACTTGTTATCTGTGATCTGTGATTATGAACTGGTGCTTTCATCAACAATGGGTGTTTGTGACCATTTTCGGAGCAAAAATTTTGGTGCTTTCACCGAGAACTTGAACTAAGGGATTCTACAGCTTGGATCTTGGATTTGAAGACTTAAATACTTTGATCCGGTAAGCTATGATAAGGCAATCCACAAGGAGACCAAGAGCAGAAAGAAGCCAGCATGAAGGAATTCAAGTGGCTTCCTCAGGAAGAAATCAGGCTTCAGTCTTCATCACCCGGAACGAGATGAAGATGATGATAGGGGCTATGCATAAAGAGCTTCTGAAAAGACAAGAAGAGATTATGCAGAACTGTTTCAACAAGCTGGACAAACTGGAGTGCAGAATCGAGCTAACACAGCTGCAGGAGATGCTAGAGATAGGAGTCAAGAGTATGGAGTAACCAAGACCCAGAACAGAGCAGGGTCATCAGGAGCGGCCTAGAGCTAGGGGCACTCACCACGAGCGTGTTGATCCAACCTCAGGCAGGATGCCAGGTTGAGCCGTTCAGCATGGCATTAATAGAGGGATGAATGCCCATCTAGGAGGCTAGATTCCCGGATTCCCTCGTAAACTTAGGGGGTAGGTCGAAGGCAATGGACAAGGAACACTGTTTGGAAACAGCGATAGATTAGCAGAGTTGGTCAGATGAGCCATAAGAGGCGGACTAGTGAATAGAGATTTGGAAGATGTTCACAGGAGCCCCTTCGCTCCTGCTATTAGGAAGGCCAGAAATCCACCAGAATTCAAGCTACCGACATTGGAGATGTACTATGGAAGGATAGACCCTGTTGTTCATCTAACACGATACATGAGGCATATGGAGATTTGGGGGCATCGGAGGAGGTCATGGCCCGATGCTTCCCATTGTATTTGACAGACATTGTAGTGCTATGGTTCAGACAACTGGAAAGCAGCTCCATTGGAACATGGACTGATTTGATTGAGAATTTTATGTGGCAAGTCAGAATTCACATTTCGAGACCCAAGAATATGATGAGTTTGGCAACATTAAAGCAAAGAACCGAGGAATCTTTGAGGAGCTTTCTGACGCGATTCAATGCAGCGGCAGCATCGGTAGATCAACCAGATCCATCCATGGTTTTGATGGCAGCTTTATCTAGCATAGCTGATGGCACAAAATTCAAGAATTCATTGACAAGGGATCCCCCTATGGATCTAGGAGAATTTTATCATGAGGCTGAAGGATTTCTGCGATTAGAGGATGCAAATGCTGAAAGAGAGGAAGGAGAAGGAGTCGATGTTCATGCAGTCAAAGGCGGAAATCCTCCTGAAAAAGGTGCAGTAACTAATAAAGAGAAACAGAAGGCCGAGGATAATGGTGATGGAGCAACTTGACCATGAAAGAAACCAAGATTCACCTCATATACGGAGTTGAATGAGACTTTGGAGCGGATCTATCAGTATACCGGGGGCAGATTCCTTATCGAAAGCCAATAAGGAGGGATCCGACTAGCAATGAAAGAAGATCAAACAAGTTTTGCTTATTCCACGAGCTGAATGGTCATAGCACGAATGATTGCAGGCACTTAAAGGATGAGGTTGAGGGGAATATCCGGAATGGTCTTCTATCGTCGTATATGAGAAGGGGAACAACAACGGTGGAACGAAAGCGGCCACCACCAGCATCAACTGGAAACGAATCAGGATCGGGGCATCAGCTTGTCATCAATTGATTGAAATAAAAACAAATAAGTGGAAAGCTCCACAAAAATGCGATTGAGTCATTTACACAAGTACAGGACCGCGAACGATCCTTGAATATGCTCTGATACGTCTACTAATCGCATCAGTGTAGGTGTTGGCGCTTTGACGTCTTTGTGTTGCTTTTGTTTTCTATTTCTCGTGTTTGAGCTTGATTTAGTTAGACATTTTTTTGAAAGACTCATTTTGAATGTAAATTTGCTATTTGTAATTCCATAACGGCCAAGCCACTTCACATGTATGGGGTCGCGAACGGTCCTCAAGCATGCTCTGAGATGGCGATAAACCGCCATAACAAACAAGTCAAAAATTCACTCGAACGTGAAATCTGACATTAATGATACTAAGTCCCCCCGGGCATTCACAACTCGCCTCGAACGGCACCCGACCGCGAACGGTCATAATTCTCCTCAATGGCACCCGATTGCGAACGATCACAACTCGTCTCGAATGGCACCCGACCATGAACGGTCACAATTCGCCTCGAACGGCACCCGATCGCGAACGATCACAAATCACCTCGAATGGCACCCCGACCGCGAATGGTCACGATTCGCCTCGAACGGCATCCGACCTCGAACGATCACATACCACCTCAAATGACATACGATCTCGAGTGATCGTCATTCAAAGTCAGGTAAGACTATCAATCTCTTTTACGTGTCATCAACGGGATATGAACATCCAGCTTATGGCATTACAAAACACACCTTCCGACCACAAGGCATGTTTCAGGGGGCAAGTGTCATCCCACCTTTTAGCAAGGCCATGATACCAAAAGATTAACTGGAAACCAAAGACAGTTCTCCTCGATTGCTAGTTATGTATATGTCAGCTATGGATGTCAGTAAATTTTATCTAAGTCCGGATCAAGCTACAATTGACAAGACGTGACAAGAAAAGTTATGAAAACCTATGTTCCAAATTTCAAGTCAATCTGAGTCCGTATGCTCAAGATATGATCGATGCAAATTAAGGAAATCGATTGGTTCGTATCCATCCCACCGCTCTCTTCGCATCGATTCTGCTTTCACCCATCTGGCGCTGCACTTTTCGCATCCATCAAGCTTTGTTTGCTTGCATCCATCAGTTGAGCACTATTTCTATCCATCAAAGTGTGTTTCTTCGTATCCATCACATGTGTTCTGGTTCATATCCATCGTTGCTAAATTTCGTATCCACCAATAGGCAACGTTTCGTATTGATCCCCATCTTATCATGTTTTGTATCGGTTAGCCATCCCAGCTAAATTGTATCGATCACTTAGCTTATCGATATGAAGAATGCTATTGAAATAATCGACTCGAAGCGTGACGTGTGAGGCGATCGATATGAAGCGCCTTTGAATCATTAACACGAATAATGTCACACCATGGATATGAAGCAATGAATAAAAGAAGCGATACGAAGTAGGACTCGACAGAAGCGATACGAAGTAGTGTACACCAGATCGATACGAAGAGGACACGTTTAAATAGAAGAATCGGTCACTTGGCCAAAAAAGTGGCGTGATCCAGGAATTTAGCACTATGTCAACTAGCAGGCACGTGCTTGATCAACACGAAGAGAGCGATATGAAGAGTGATTGATGCGAACTAAATGACCATCGAAGAAACCAAACTTGCATCGATCATAACTCACAATCTACAAGTCCGAATGCTACGAAATTTTCACAGGAGCTTACTACAACCTAAGGAATGTTCAGGCCAAATTTGGACTCGATTAGATCAAATCTTGATCGATACAAAATTCGTTCGTATCGATCATGGATCGAGTCGAAATCACATAGAATTGATTGCGTGGGCCCACTCACATGCCAGAAGAGGTCTACCGAGATCTGAGAGAGATATTTACATCCTGCACCTTTAAATAGCAATCTAAAGCCAATAGAAAAGGGACTTTTGGATTCTTCTACGTCCAAACTTTGCCAAATTTGTCTTTGCACTTCAAGGCTACTGTTGCATTCGAAATTCATCACTGTAATCTGCAGTAATCAATTGTAATCAATAAGAAAACATCAATAAAGTGATCAACTTCAAAGTGGACGTAGGTTGTATTACCGAGCCACTATAAACTCTGTGTTCTTTACTGTTTTTCTTAATTTTCTGAGTGTTCTTCATTTTTAATTCTCTACATACTTGTTATCTGTGATCTATAATTGTGAATTGATGCTTTCATCGACAACTGGGTGTTTGTGACCATTTTTGGCGTAAACATGGCTATATTTTCCTCACGAGCAATTGTACATTTCCTATTGTTTCGTTTAGTATTGTAAAGAGAATGTGTTCACAAAATTGTTGAGAGAGACTAAGGCTAGGCAAAAAAAACACTTTAGATCGTCATGGATTGAGCACCACGGCTATGACTTGACATGAAAAAGAATTAAACAAGACTCATGCGGATCTTAAGATCAAGACTGAGGAGCTACTAGTCCAAATAGGTCAAGCAGTCCAAAAAATAAGCTTTAGTGATTTTGTGTTGCATCGATGGCGATACACGTTAGAGAGTGGTTCATTTCCATTTGATAGCCCTGATCTTGAGTGGTTTAGGCTTAAGCTTAGAAACTTGATTAACGAATAATTTTCTCATGTTTTTGTTAATTTACATTTGATTTCCAAGTATGTGATCAAGTGGGGATGATGTAATCGCTACTGGATGTTTGAATGCTGACACCCAACCTGTTATGTTTTGATTAGGTGATTAACTTTCACTTCTATAACGATTTTAGTCGATTCATTTTGGGATTTTTCAACACTAACCGCTTCTTTGTTAGGACACCTTTAAAGATGAAGTTACTCAATTCAAATACTATTTTGAGAGGCTTGAAACAAATTTTAAACTTAACCATCCAGAGCTTGCAAGTGCCAAGAGCGTGCTTGAACGTCGGTATGTCTGGAATTAGAGACTGCACGCATGTTTAGGAGAAGCTACATTAGAGCTGGAAGGGATTAAGCAGACCATAAAGGTAGGAGATGAACATTACGGAATTATTTATAGAAAAGAGATTACACAATATAAGAAACAAGTGAAGGATACATCTACTGAGATTGCCAGATTGCTTAGTAAGCAAGAGGCTGTAGGATATAAGAGGACAGTAGAGGTACCTTACTCAAATTTAGCTCTCATTCCTCCTACATCTTCTGGGATTTCTTTTCATTGCGATAACAGATGGAAAACCATTGCTAGGAGATTATTTGGTGATTTTTCCAATGAGAGTAGGAAAAAAATACTTATTTAATTGAGATTTTATATGAGATTAGGAAAAGAGCTATAGCAAAGGTATATGAGCTCGAGGAGTCATTGTAGGTTGCCCAAGATAGGATCATTTTTTTACTCATATAAGCTTGAGCAAGAGAAAATCATGAGTAAGAGAGCTGAGGTCCTATTACCGTGGTCTCGAGATGTTTTGGGCTTCTTTTATCTCACATTGGATCAAAGTTTTCTAAATGAAAAAGAGGGCTTTGAAGTGGAAGTTGATCAGGAGATGGATCCTTTGCCAAGAGCATATTATGACCCTTATTAGACATTTGTTATCAGTACGGCTCCACCTCTTCCTAACATCCCTTAGAGATCATCTGAGTATTCTATGTAAAGATTTTAGGATAAGGAAAACATTTTCTATAGTGTTTGACATGATTCAGAATTTCTAATATTTCTTCACAAAACTTATAAATTTTTAGTAGTCATATTTTGCTTATTTATTTAATTCTAACATGTGTGGATTTATTTACTTTTGCTCTGTTTGGCTTTTCTCGATTGGGGTTCAAAGGTAGCCATTCTTCAAAAAAGGTTAGATACCACTTTGCTCGGTGTAGCAGAATTAGAAGGCCTACTAAAGGATGCTAAGAGCATATATGAGGTCGTATATAAGGATGAAATCAAAAGGCTAAGGAAATGGATTGTAGAGATGGATAAGAGATGGTGCTACGCATGAGCATAAAAGAAAATTTTTCAATGACTCCAGTCTCATGCATCCTCCTCATGTCAAACATGGTTCCTTTGCCTACATCTAGGGATGACCCAGATATGGTTCTTAAATGGAAGAATGATGTGAAGACTCATTATAGGGCCAAAATCAAAGAGTTATAGGATTACTTTAAAGGAGAATTAGGGACACCAGATACTCGGGTTTCACCGTTCATATCTTCTGAGGACGAGTTTTGTGGACCCTTTTGTAGGGTTGTCGAAAAGCGAAAGGGGCGCCTCTTGGGCGAATTTGAAAGAGTAGGAAAATTGCTATGAGGTGGATAAATGCCTTAGGGAACAAAGCATATAATTAGGAGTGTGAGTCTCGGGTAGATTCCATCACAATTTCTCAAGGTTAGAGGATAAAGCATCTCATTTGGATGAGCTTTACAAAGAGAAGGTGAAACAAAAATAGCAGAAATTGACCGGCAACGTGCAATTGACGTTTTTAGATGTTTATGGCATGGACTCAATTTGTCCCTTCTGTATAATCGGGTCAACTATGAGTATAGATCCTCAGGCTATGAAAACGTTTGGGCCGATGCTAACTATGATCCTCATGTCGCATACCGCACCTCTGCTTATAGAAGGGTTTCATGTTTCCAAGCATCAGTCATGACTACCGAGTTGGAAAACTTATTTTCTACTTTTCGTTCAGTAGATGCTTCACCCCGCAACATCGCATTTCAACAGATCGTAATGGCATAGTGCGGCCTTGTCCAATTTGCTTTTTGAGTTTGTACCAGAGTCATAGCTTAATTTTTAATATGATCTAGGTTGTGAATTATGTGAGGCATGTAGAAATAGATAATGTTATTTTTGGTAGACATGTAAGATTCATAACTAAGTATTGATAACCTAGTTTTTTGATATATACCTAGCAATCTTTGAGCAGAGACTAGACTTTGATAGCTTATTTGTATGTTTCATATGTTGTGCTTTCTTGCCATGCTTAGGATAGTCTACTGGAGTAACATATGTCTCCTGGTCATGACCCGATGGGCCGCAGCCTTATTCTTACATTTTGAAGTGATCGGAGCACTGACCTAGGTGAAGCATCCTGCATCAGTCTGATTACATGCACGATATGATCTTCCTTTTCATTCGGGAGCAGAGCATCCTTTGCTGCCTTAGCCGTGGGCCGAGTGTGACATGTCCCCTACTTGGAGCGTAGTCAATTAGTCGTATGCTTGGTTATATGTTTATTATGACATGCCCCCTGTTCGGTGGGAGCGGAATGTCATTAACCATATGCTTGGTTGTATGTTTGTTATGACCTGCCCCATGTTCAAGGGTATAATGTCTTTAGTCGTATGCTCTGCTGCATTCTTCTCTAGTTTCACCATTCTTATTTCTAAGACTACCGATGTCGCTCATAGGCATAACTTCACCTCTGAACGACGACGGTAAGTTATAAAGAGAAAAGAAGATTTGATTGAGAAGTCATGTCGTGCATATACAACCCATTATTGCATGTACATGGTTTTTTTGAACTAGTTCTGCCCATCCAATATCGATATATCCAGCTTGGTATGTCAAAATAACTAACATAAGGTTTTTTATACTGGTTGATAATATTCTTACAGGATCGGGATAATTTTTCATCCTATCCAGCACATGGCTGAGAAGTCGGTCTTGCATTGATGCAAGTTCAAGTGTGTAGGTCCAGTACCACCGTTCTTGGTATGGAGTGTTGTCCTACTGATCATGCGTTAAGCTTTAATCAGCGAATATTGGCGGTAAAATATGAATGTGTATTTAACTTCCTTTCAAAGAGAAACAATGCAAAGATTTTATATTGGTTCGGGCTTTCTAGTACCCTATGACCAGTTTAGTATATTGATACATCTACAATTTTTTTAAATCGTTTTGGATGAGCTCTTTTCAATACTTTAATTTTACTTCCTTCACTAGGCTTTAAGTCCATTATGCTCCCAATCTCGGCTGATCCCGGTGGCGGGTTGATCTTTCAAATAAGCATGCATTTTGATCTCTAGTCGATGGGCACATAGCTGAATCCCTCTGTTTCCTAACAAAATACGGAGAGAGTTTTCCCTTATGGCCATAGTATGTGAGGTTCTCCCATATGTCTTCTGGCAAGGTATATGGGGATTTTGGACCGTGACCTTGGATTTTCTACCATCATCGGAGTCGCGGTCAAAACCGACAAATACCCATATGCCTTTGCTCGGAGGGTGGCCGTTGGCTGACGTTGGGGAATCGTAATCAAATGGTAATAGATCTTCAACTTGATTCCATGCATTACCAATTATTGAGTCTTTTTATCAAGTAGTTTTTGGATAGTCACGCCATCTTTGTTCTTGAGGATGCCATGATTATCTGTCTGCTGCATGAAACATGCAGCAAACAAGCCAGGGCGATAGGTCATGGGTAGTTGAAAAATAGAAAATGGAATTGGAAGCTTGCTTGAGATGAGGAAACAGGAATGGTGGGATGGAGGTTTCAAAGCCCTCCTTCTAGCATCAAAAATGTTAGTGAAGCTTTTCGGCTTCACCGCACTCAACTAGATTGTGGAGCAACTTAATTGTCAACTTCTTCCACGAGTTAGAACCAGTAGACTTAAGCTAAGTTAAGTCTAGCTTTTACAACTGGTTATATTGCTAGATGCTTATATAGCCTTGTAGTCGCACTTCAACTGTATGTTGAAATTATTTTATCAATTAAAAGGCAATCCAAAAATCAAATAGTAGAATAGTATAAGAAAAGGACATGGAGATTTTTACCTGGTTTGGGTCAATGTTAATCCTACGTCCACAAGATATTCTAATATATCTTTGTAGTTTTAGTTCAAATGATTGCAACGGCCTTGCAGGCATACAATATCTTATTTTTGTTTTCTAGAAAGACAAGAAGTTGAAAAAAAAAGATCCAAGAAAAGATCCCTCTCTTCTTCCTCTAATGTTTCCTTTTATATTATCCAAAGTGTATTGTCGTTTTCTGTAATCAACTTTAGTATTTTCCTTCAACCTCCACCTTCATGTTTTTCCACTTGTCGCTTAACCATGGCGCCTTCTTGTTATGCCTGGATTAATGATGGGTTTTTGGCGAGAAATCGTGATATTGGTGGGATCCTGGAAATTTGAAGCGAGATGTCCAAAAAGTTGGGCGGGAAGCTCGACCCTGCATGGGTCGGTCTCCTCTCTCTTAGAATGGCGAATGTCTTGAGAGTAATGGTAGAAAATTGCCCTGGAGCTTTGAGATATTTTTGAGAAAGATGTAGTGATGAATGTTGTTTGGTGCTCAAGCCGTAATGCCCTGCTGATACCTTTGCTGCTCTTGATTGACTTAGTAAGGTGTCGGGTTAGAGTGGAATAGCTTTTCCTTATCTATTCTATGGGTTGATTTGGTACATGCTTGGAATGTGTTTAAGGCTACTCATGATTGGAATTACCCTATGCATAAAGCATACTTTGATTGTTGATGAGAGAGAGAACTTCATGCTTGTCGTTTTCCTATAAGGTTGGGTCTGCGTTGAAGCATATTTCGAGTGGCCTTGTATACAGCCTCTTTCGAGTGCTTTTGGCTCTACAGGGTGCTATTTAGTTTGCCCTTGGTATGTGCTAGAGTAGACCTATTCCTATAGGTATTGACAAAGTGCAAGTTTTAGAGGTATGATTACCTTAGTACATCTAGCACTACTTTCTATGCCTCTATTTACTCTGTTTCTTTGTTGTTGAATAAAGCTATGGTGTCCTGCCTCTATTCCTTGATTTGTGCATGTTGGTCTCTTGTTACAATCCTTTGATTATAGGGCTTGGGTCGGGTGAGGTGCCATGGCTTTAAGTCGATTTCTCTTCCACTCTGTCTCACTTTCCTTTATTGCGGTTCATGGTAAAAACAAGCGTAACATCCTAAATATTAATTTAATAAATATATAAGAATATATATATATATATATATATATATATATATATTTGCGAAACTTTTATTTATTTTGGTAATTATATAAAGAGAGAAATAATATATCAATTTGAATTTGAAACTAGTAGATATTCTGTGATGCATATCTAGATTTGAAATTCAAAGTTAAATTTTAAGTTCAAAATTATTTATTAATATTTACAAATATGTTTTTTATAATGTCAAATATATGTGTGTGTGTGTGTCTATATATATATATATATATATATATATATATATATATATATATATATTAGACAACACATATGTATATGGAGGAGCTAACATGTTCATTGCAGTGTCTAACATGTTCATTGCAGTGTGAATCCCAACACTTATATACGGTATGTTAAACCATGTACACTATATATGCTGTACGTATGTGCATGCACACACACATGTGTATATGATATGCATGTTATATTATAATTATAACATTAAAATAGAACTTTATTTACAAAATAAATTTAATATTAATTTAATATAAATGAATTTTGATCAGATCTAAATAAATTAAGACTTCATAGTACTAATGGATTAATTTTTTGAAATTTACCCGTTTAACCCATTGCATGCTGGACCAAATCCAACATGTCTAACTTTAAACATATTACATGTGTAACTTTAAGGCTATCGTATTTCTAAATTAGCTATCGCATGTCTAATTTTTTTGGCTATCGCATGCCTTACTGGTTATCGCATGTTTAAAATGTAAAATATGTAATTGTGTAGAATAATGATATTTCTTTAAAATAGTAGCTACTTTTCAACCAGCTCTTTACAAATATCAGTTGCTTATTTTTTACTTTTGTATTATGTAGAAATCTGCATGCCAGTGGTGATTTTATCCTTTCAATTATGTCTTAATTAATTACTATCCTAAATATTTTACTAATTAAGGGTATTTTTGCCTTACCATTTAATTCATAATATTTAAAAAATCATGGGAAAATTCCCGAAAATCCATAGAAATTCGATAACACTTTCCTTTACCTTTAGTAATATATATAGTCAAAATATGAATTTTAATAGTCTTGAATATTAATTTCAAACAAAACCACCCCTTTTCACATAAAAAATTCATAATAAATTATTCTCCATCCAAAAATTACAAAATTTAAAACCCATATTTTTTAATATTATAAACATTATTTTAAAATTTCAAACCATTTGGAGTGGATTGACATATTTTTTACTACTAAACATATCACAACTAATGTAATTTTACACCCCAAACATATATGATTCATTTTATTATCATCAAAACATGATTATCACCATATAAAATAGCAAAACATTTTAAATCCGAATCTAAATATACTTGGAAGTGAAATACAGTACTCATCTAATTTGCAAAATTTGATACATACTCATTTTCTTCTCTTTAGAAATGAAACCTTGATCTCCTTTTAGTTTGTTTTTATCTTCTTTCTTTCTCCCTTAAGAAATGGCGGCCTAGAAGGGTTTTTTTGGTTTATTTTTATAAAGTGAAAGTAAATGAAGGGAATATCATTCTTTAAGGGTATAAGAGTTAATAATTTAGGCTTAGGCTAAAATCCCTCCTTGCCTAATCATATTGATTCATTTATAAATATAAAATCCCATTCATCGGCACTTTCTATTTTATTCTTTTAACCTTATGGCTAGAGTTCATTCTATTAATCTTTTAAGCTTCCCCCGCTTAATTCATCAAACTCCCCTCTAGTAATTTCTTTAATTAAATTCTCTTTATTATCATTTAATAAATTCCTATTATTAATTTAATCTCATATTAGGGAACTCCAAAACATGGGTGTTATGATAGAAAATCATTTTAATACAATTAGATGACTTAACGAACGAATGGATTAAAAAGCGTTTTTCTAATTAGGAATGAATTAATAGTCAATAATTATTCCATTGCATTTGTAGTATCTTTTATGTACAAAAAACATAGAAAGTTTGTCAAAATTAGATAATATGATAAAATGAGAAGAAGAAAAAAGGAAAGATAGTGGCAAAATAGTAAATAACCCAGAATTTGATCGATATAATTTTTTGAAATGAATCCTCCTTTTTCATTATTCATTGGCTTTCCTTCTTCCTAAAAGAAATCATGGATTCCCATATTTTAAATCTTAATAACTTCCACAAATCTTAGTGAAACTTTCCAAATAAAACCTCTAAGTTTAAGTTTGAAGATTCTCTACAAATCCAGCTATTCAATTTGACATGTTGGTGAATATTAGAGCTGGAATTCTAAATTCAAGAGAGCATCAAGATTGGGTTTATTTGAAGTTTGGATTTCAAAGATTATGCTAAATGAATTTTTTTTGTTCATGTTATATGATCACCATTTATGCTATGTATTAATATTAGATATTAAATACGGGGTTATGTCTTAATGATGAACTAGAATTTGGATATTAGAGATGAGAATCTCAACTTAATGAATATGTTTAAGTGTTCAGTGAATATGTATAAGTGTTTAGTCATAAAACGAATGCGTAGAAATACTAAAAAATGACACTGTTAAATATGGTATATTATTACATTGATTGATGATTCGTATGGATTAGTGTTGTCTTAGAAATGATGGAATGAGTTAAGCATTTGACAAATGACATTGTAGGATGATTGTAGAAGTTGGAAGGAAAGTCAGGCAGTCAAATTCAAACGATTGGTCGAAATGGTTCGCCGCCTCAAAGTCTTCCATCAAGCATGAAGCAATACTAATTTGGGTGTCAAATGACTGATAACAAGGGTATGAATCCGAGTAAAGGGACATTAATACGAAATTACTTGGTATCACAAAGCAAGACATCAAAGACGAGAGAAAGAAAGACAAATGAGAAAACGATGGAATGAATTTATGTAACAATCCGGTTTTAGGGGCAATTTCTAATTAATATTTAGTTAATTAAAAATGGAATATTTTTGAATTTTAAATAATAATTTGGATTTCTTTTAGAATATCAGGACTTTATTTCAAGGGAATTGGTAATGTAACTAATGGGTAGTTTGAGAATTGTGAAATAGAACAATTAGGAAATGGTTTGGTATCAAGTTTAGAATGTTAATAATAAGGATTGAATTTAAATAAATTTAAATATGGAATATAAATAAATAAATAAAGTAAGTTAAATTCTAGTATTTTTACCGTAATGAGTAAATTATTGAGCATAATGAGTATAGATTTTGTTTGGAGTTTTATTACAATTTGAATTAAAAAAAATTACATTTAAATAAAAAATGAAAAGATAGAAATATATCTATATATTTGCCTATATTTACTAAAACCCAAACCAATCATGTAACAATCCAGAATTTCAGTCATTCAAATTGGAATATTTAACTGTTTTTTAAATATTGAAAGGTTAATTTTATAAGTTAAATACCTTGAATTTCAAATATAGCGAATTATTTGACTGTTAATTTAATATTGGCGTTGTTTAAATAACTGAATCTTAAATTTTAATATGAATGCAAAAGTTGATTTAAATTCTATTTGAATAAGAAGGAAAATAGCGAACTTTTAAATTTGGATTAAAAGGCGATTTAACTAATTTTGGAAATTAGTCATTTTAATTAACATATAAAAAATAGCCTTCTGGGGCACTGTCTCATATTTCAATTAGTTCCATTAGATTTGTAATGGTGAATTATAGTATGCCACTGAATTTCGCGGCGATCGGATGTATTATTTGGTCGTGCAAGTTCGAAATACGAAGAAAATAATTAAAGGAATTTAAATTAATATAACTTAATTTGAAAAGCTTTCTTCTGCATATGATCGAATTGGTTCTCGAGACTAGCTCTTCTATGTTCGGAATAGGGGTATAACATATAGAACATCATGCATCATGCCTCGTTGAATTTGAAATTTTCTGACATGTATAGTTAGACATTTTGGAATATAAAATATATATATATATATGTATATGTATATATATAAATATACATAATTCCCTTACCCTAACCTTAGCTTTGCCATACCCCACCCATACCTTTAGCCCATACTCCATGTGCTCCAGCCATACCCCCTTTCACAATGTTTCTTTCCTTTATAATCTCAGCTGCAAATCAAAGAATAAATTTTCAATTTTTAACTAACCCAATCCTATGGCTCATATTCATCGGAGCCACTACGAGGGATTTCATGCCTCCACTCCAACTAGAGAACTGACGAGGACGACATGATGGAGGCATTGAAAGGTAGTGATGAGCTATGGGAGTTTGAGGCAGTGGCTAAGGCGGTGTTAACGCGAAAGTTTGGGAATAAAATTCTCGATGACGGACCGCCGTTTGTAGGTCGGACCTACAACAATGTTTAGAGGGGAGTTGGGGCGTGCTTCGGCAGGGAAGCGGTGGTCGTAGGCGAGGCGATGTGGCTATGATGAACTTTGAAGTCACGGTAATGTGTTTAGCTGGGAAGCGTTAAAATGAGGAAGTGGGGGAGATGGTTTAAGGTAGTAATTAAGTTATAGAAGTTATTAATTTAAATTAATTATTTAAAATGTTCACTAATCTGTATCAAACTCGTACGGGGTCCAAATTGAACTCAATGAGTCGCGTTGCGATCGTATCGACGAAGGCTACGCTATGGAATTGGATTGAACAGATCCAGAGCTAGTTGGAATTTTGGATAAAAATAGGATGTTTGTTCAATTTTAATTCAAAATGGAATGTGTTGAAAACTATTAAATTCAATGTGAATTAGTCTCACCTTTTTGGCTAAGCAGAAAATGTATATAGTCAATAAATATTATTTATTGGATCTTTGGATATTTATTTCTGATCGTTATTGATTGTTTGGATAATATAATAAATTATATTGTTGGTTTGGATATATTCTCTCATATTGGAGTGGGTGAGACCCTATTACGTTCCTATGTAAGAGCGGATGACCCTTTGTATATGAATCCTGCCTCGAAGCGGTTGATTTATATTTTTATGATTATATACTATATGTGATGTAAGGGGACAGGTTGGAGGAATCCAACAGGACTCCTCACACTGATGATTTTATTTTCATATAAATTGATATATGATATGTTGGATGCTATGATTGATGACATGAATATGATTTGTTATTCAGTGCTTAGTAGCACTGGGACTTATTTTTGGTATATTGAAATACTAAAAATAATGATTTTGATTTAAAAAGGATTTTTAAGCACTTTTGGAAGAATATATGTTTTAATAATATATTTTTTAATTTTTAAAGGAAATCTATTTGTTTTTAAAACAAATAAAAATATGATTTTTGGTATTATGAAAGTGTAGTTTTAAGAGCTATTATTAAATAGTGATTTTGAATAAGTTCATAGAAAGGATTTAAAGAAGTGATCTATTATAAATAAAGAGATAGATTTAAAATCGGGATTTATAAATGTTTAGTAAATGGATTTGAAGTTATTTGGTAAATGGATTTATAAACCGAGTTTATAAATTAAAGGAAACTATTATCGTTTAATAAATGGGAGAAATAAATCAAACGGTGGATTTTTTATAAGATGTGAAATGATATTTTAGAAATAGTTGATTTTATTTTTAGGAAATTTAAGATGAGGGTAAATTTAGGATTATTAAATGATATTTTATAAATTGGAAGAAATTTATACCTATGCGAGCAAGGTTAAAAACGGTTGAAATTATGTTTAAATGAGTTTTATAAATAAGTACGATTTATAAAGGAATAAAGGTATGAGTGGGTTCATAAATAAAGGAATTTTTATGAAAGGCGGTTTTATAAAATGGAAAGAGATTTATAAACATGGTTTATAAATATGAAAACGATTATGTTGAATTAAGTATGGAATTTTATCAAGGAAATATATTTATATTTTAAAGGCTGTTTATTAACAGTAATATTGTTTCAAAGTTGTTTATTAATATTTTAAATGTTTTAAAAGGTTAATTATTTAAAAATATTAATATGGGTTGAAATTAGTTTTAGATTATTTACAAGTAAATTTTGGAAATTTATTGTTATTATTTATAATAATATTGAAGATAAGTTATTTTTGTTTATTTAAGAATGTTTTGAAAATTATTAATAATTATTTTAAGATGTTTTAAATTTAGTATTTATTTGTTTATAATGTTATTAATATATAGTAGTGTTCAAAGAATGGATTTAATTACAATTGTTTTTATAAGATTTATAGATGGATTTTTACAAATAAAGGAGGTTTTTATAAGAGGAATCTTATAACATGTTTGGAAAATGTAACAGAAGATTGCTTAAAAAGGGTATAAACGTTTTATAAAAGTTTTATGTATTTATAAAAGAATTTTAGGAATGGGTTTATGGATTTATAAAAGGATTTTATAAACAGCTTTGTGGATGTGAAATGGAGTTACTAAATGATTTTAGAATTTAACAAAAAGGGGGAACCTTCTCGAAAATTAGTGAATGTACTTATACAATTGAAATAATTATATGGATTTTTTTTTTCAAGTATTGAGAAGTAGGGATCGTGGGTTTATATAAACCTTTGTAAAAAAAAGAATTTTTGATTCAAGTATTACAAAGTGAATATAATTAATAAAATATTTACTAATAAAAGGCTTAGTGTTGCTTGATACTTGACCATTGTTTTTTTTCTCATGGAATTAAATTTCTGATTGAATGTTTGCTATTTGATAGTTAAATAACTGATTATCGGAATTGGACCCAAAGCGTGACTTTGGGAATATCTAGGAGAAAGACGTGAGTTATATGGCATAGCCATCTCCGATAATACTGTATTATGCGTATAAATCTCGTTTCGTTCTTCTGGGACAATGATAAAAAAATCAATCCACTAATGGTCAGGAGGTGATCACTGCTCTTATTTTTGACTGTTTATTTCCAAAGAACTGGGGTTGGGTTTACCGATAATTATCGAATATTGTTTCGAAGTGACCGAGATTTGATATGTTATCCGAAAACCACTTCGATCCAACAAATGCATTTTGAAGTGAAGTGAAGACATCTTGAAGATGATGGAATTTGGAGACGGTGCTCTCAAGTGTTTTGTTTAGTCCTAGAATGAACTTGTATGGATGAATGCCGATATTGCATTGTTGCTTGGAGGGCAATGTTAGCATTCCAAGTGGTAAGTGCTATAAAAGGTAATATGCAGCCTCGAGCCTCATTAGCCGGGACATGACAAAAATCTGGCATGTAGCAGGGCCAAGTAGGTAGCTCTCATTAGGGTATAGTCATTACAAATCTTGATCAGTTACTATCTACTCTTGTATGCTTTGGGCCCAAAGTGGGGTGATCATATTTGGTATGACTAGTCAAGTCGTAGTCTAGTCCTGTGTGATAGGGGTACGAGACGTTCTTGTCAGACCCCAGTGCACTTTATCTAGAGATGCACCTTCAGAAGGTAGTTCCTTTCCTTGTCAAAGTATGGATTCCATTCTCCAATACGAGCTTTATGGACTTAGTTGTGCCCAACTATGCTGAAATGTGAGACGCAAGCATTTCAGCTATATTCATATTTTACTTTGACCCCTAGACATTATTACAATATAAATTGATTTTCTATAGAAATTTATTTGGTTATTTTTAAGTTAAAAACCCATCCGTTTTTATGTGCGGCGTGATCTTACGTGATACTTTTGATTTTCAAATGGTTTTCTATAAATTTAATATCCAGTTAGGTGTGTTCTCTTACGCTGGTTTTCCAAACTGACTTGGGTGTTATGTTAGTATAATGCTCGGGTCAGACTGAGCATTACAGATTTTCTTTGGCTTCATTGGAGCTCAAGAGACGACATGGAGATCTACAGGTCGTATTCACATCTCTATGTTGTGCTACTTTTGTTGTTGAAATCATTAGCATTTGTGAGGAAAGACTAGTATAACTGTCCAGGCTGATGATCGTTATTTGTGTTGTACTCTAACGGATGTAAATATATAATAGTTTGACTTTGTAAAGATGTTGATATTATATTATATATGTTTCCGTTGCGATTGTGAGATTCTGTATTGTTTTTTATTTCTTTTCTTTCTTCTCTACTTCTTTCCTATTTCTTTCCCATAACTATTCGTCTTTCCATTCAATTTGGGTTGGACATATGTGGTTTATTGTCAGCTTGTTGGCAGGTAGTTACAGTTGGTATTAGATCACAAGGTTAAGCGAGAACATTAGCTTTGGTGGGGTACTCATTAGTGATAGGGTTAGTAGTACCCTAGGATGAGTTTGAGTGTATATATATGAGCGCGTATTTTTCAGTGATATAAAAATGTTTTATATTATGTTAATTTATTTGTTGAGGCTTTATGAATTCTGGTCGGTACATGAGATGCCATGATATCGATAAGGGTTTCTAAACACTTAAACAAGGCAAACCGACACGGTATTGTCTTAAATGTGGGTAAATGAAACAATTTTACTAAAATTATATTCTACCGAGGAATAATTTTAAAAAAAATTATTATAGTTAAATTTGGTGTATTTAGTTATTAGTGAATGATGATATTTGGTTATTATCATTTGTTGTTCTAATAAAAGTTGTTATTATGAACTAAACTAAGATAAACATTTGCAAATAAGTTACATAAAAAAAGTGAATTTATAAATTTGATTTGTAAATGAATGTGGATTTTAGAAGATTGATTATAGTTAAAATACTCAACATGTTTGTAATAAATTTTTATAAGTATATCTAAAAACATGATTTGTAAACGGAAATGGACATAAAACAAGAAATTTTAGAATTTAAAATCACAGTGGTCTGAAAATTGTTTTTCAAAGGTTTTGGAAAAAATAATAATAGCATTATTTTGAAAATATTTTAATTAGAAATATTTTCAAAGGATTTAAAGGGAATAAAAAGCATTGAACTCACTTCAATCACTGGAAAATAATTCTAGTGATGACGGCCGCACGATCGACATTCATTTTCGAGTTTCTAAGTGATAAGTTGCCACCATTGAAGTTTTGTTTTAGATTTCAGAAGTGAAATTTGATATATAAAGGAGTTATGTATATATATGATTTCAAAATGATTTGAAAATAAACCGAGTGTTTAAAATCCTGAAATTTCTATATAAATGTTTTGAGAAACATAAGATAATAAGTTTTTGAACTTAAAATTTGGAAATAGTATAGATATGAAAATAAAATTGGAAGTGAGATATGAAATTAAAAATTTGAATTTAATAAAGTTAATAAGATTGAGTAATGAATTAAAGGAAATGGAGCTTAATTTAAAGAAAGGTTAAATGATGTTGAACTGGATTTGAAATGAATTAGTGAATTGAATATGGTTTAAAATGTTGCTTAATGGAATTAAATGTGAACTTAAGTTGTGAAGTAAAACTAAACATTAGTGTTCGTATGAAATGTTTGTAATAAACTTAAGTAATGGTTTTATGGAAATGGTCCATAAATGAATTAGTATGCAAAGAATTGTTGTTAACCTTAAATTGAATTTAAGGGGAATATAAATAAGGAAAATGAGAATAAATTGAATGATGATTGATTAAATGTGAACAAATTGGATGAAAATTAATTTGGCATGGATAAACGAGTTGAGTATGGATAAATTAGATGTAAATAAGAATGTTAATAATTGAATGAGACTCAAGTGAATGAGAATAAATGATTGCAAGTAAAAGTAATGTGAATAATTGAATTTGATTTAAATTGAATGTAAATCAATTGAATGCAAATGGATTTAATGAAAATTAATTGAATGTCAGTAAATTAAAGATGAATAAATTGGAAGCGAATAAATTGCATTTTATTATTTAAAAAGAAAGTGCATAAATTAGATGTTAACATTTTAAAATGCAAATGGACATGATGGTAAATAAAATTGGATGGATATTATTCGTTTGAATGGTTTCCTTTGTTACATTTGCTAAAAATCACATATTGTTATGATATATTCTATATTATATAGTGATATTATTTTCTATGTACATGTTCTCATTGTTTTTTGAGTGATTAGTAAGCGTGGATAGCATATACTTCGCATTTGGAGCTCGCTTTCGCGTTATATTGATTGTATATGCTTGCTAATACTAAATAAGGTACACATCTTGGATTACATACGTATTTTTATATTTATTCCTATGGGATGCCACGTCCTCGAAGATGAGATTTATATTTGTGATTATATATATGTTGTAAATTATTACGATCGAGCCGAGCAAAGGAGACACTGGAGAATTTTTCCAAAAATTTAAGGCATAAGGAATTTTTTTGAGAATTTTGGAATTTTTTTTATAACTAAAATTTGATTTTGAATTATAACTTGGAATGAATGAATGATATTTGTTTTTTGGGAAAAGTATTACTTAATAACTATGAATTAATTGGAAGACCTAGAAAAGTTTTATAAGAAGTTACAACTATTTGATTTTGAAAAGTCAAACGACTTAGAAGGATTTGGAAATCCGATTCAACTAATTGTTTTGGAAAGTTAATGGGTTTGTGGCATTTTTCTTACTTGGTAATTTTTGGGATGAAATTCTTTTAAGGGGGAAGAATGTAACGACCCAGAATTTGAGTCATTCAAATTTGGAATATTTGATTGTTTTTAAATATTGAAAAGTCAATGTATTAGTTAAATAACTTGAATTTCAAATATAGCGAATTATTTGATAATTATATTGTTAATTAAATATTGGATTGGGATTGTTTAAATAACTGAACCTTGAATTTAATATGAATGAAAATAATTTCAAAAGTTGATTTAAATTCTATTCGAATAAGAAGGAAAATACTGAACTTTTAATTTGGATTTAAAGGTGATTTAACTAATTTTGGAAATTAGTCGTTTTAATTAACATATAAAAAATATTCTTCGAGGCACTGTCATGGATTTCGACGAAACTAGTTCCATTGGATCTGTAATAGTGAATTATAGTACGCCACTGAATTTCGTGGCTATCGGATGAATCGTTTGGTCATGCGAGTTCGAAACACGTAGATATTAACTAAAGGAATTTAAATTAATATAACTCGATTTGAAAAGCTATCTTCTACATATAATCAAACCGGGTCTCGAGGCTAGCTCTATTATATTCGGAATAGGGTTACAACATACAGAACGCCAAAGCAGCATGCCTCGATTAGAGTTTAAAATTTTCGGATGTTTATAGTTGGCTATTTTCATATATAAAATATAACCTAACCATAATTTTTCCATACCCCACCCATATCTTCAGGCCATACTCCATATGATCCAGCCATACCCCGTCCACCATGTTTCTTTCCTTTATAATCTCATCTGCAAATTAGAGAATAAATTTTCAAATTTTAACTAACCTAATCCAATGGCTCATATTTATCGGATGCACTATGAGCAATTTCATACCTCGACTCCAACTAGAGAAGTGACGAGGACGACGTGATGGAGGCATTGAACAGTGGGATGGGCTACGGATGTCTGAGGCAGCGACTAAGGTGGTGTTAACGTGGAAGTTTGGGGACGAAATTCTCAACGACGGAGTGTCGATTGTGGGCCGGACCTACGACAATGTTTAGAGGGGAGTTTGGGCATGCTTCGACATGGATGCGGTGGTCGTAGATGAGGCGATGCGACTGCGGTGAACTTTGAAGTCGCAGTCGTATGTTTAGTTGAGAAGTATTAATACGAGAAAGTGGAGGAGATGGTTTAAGGTAGTAATTAAGTTTTAAAATTTATTAGTTTAAATTAATTATCAATTAATTATTTAAAATGTTCATTAATCTGTATCAAACTCGTACGAGGTCCAAGTTGAACGTGACGAGTCGCGTTATGATTGTATCGACAAAGGCTACGCTATGGAATTGGATTGAATGGATTCTGAGCTAGTTGGAATTTTGGATTAAAAATGGACGTTTGTTCAATTTTAGTTCAAAACAGAATGTTTTGAAGACTATTAAAATCAGTGTGAGTTAATCTTACCTTTTGGCTAATTAGAAAATTTATATAGTCAATAAATATTATTTTTCGGATGTTTGAATATTTATTGTTGATCGTTACTGATAGTTTGGATAATATACTAAATTATATTGTTGGTTTAGATATATTCCCGCCTATTGGAAAGGATGAGACCCTAATACGTTCCCATGTAAGAGCGAACGATCTTTTGTATACGAATCCCACCTCGAAGCGGTTGATTTATATTTTTATGATATACTATATGTGATGCAGGACGGGTTAGAGGGATCCAATAGGATTCCTCACACTGATGATTTTATTTTCATATAAATTGATAATATGATACGTTGGATGCTATAATTGATGACATGAATATGATTTTGTTTATTTAGTGCTAGCACCAGGCCTTATTTTTAGTGTTCTAAAATACTAAAAATAATGATTTGGATTTATGAAGGATTTAAAAGTATTTTTGGAAGAATATATGTTTTTAAAAAAATTAAATTTTTAAAAGGAAATTTGTTTGTTTTTAAAACAAATAAAAATATGATTTTTGGTATTATTGAAGTGTAGTTTTGAGAACTATTGTTAAATAGAGTTTTTGAATAAGTTTATGGAAAAGATTTAAAGAAGTGATATATTATAAATAAAGAGAGATTAAAAATTGAGATTTATAAATGTTTAGTAAATGGATTTGAAGTTGTTTGGTAAATGGATTTATAAACCGAGTTTATAAATTAAAGGAAACTATTATCGTTTAATAAATGGGAGAAATAAATCAAACGATGGATTTAATATAAAATGTGAAATGATATTTTAGAAATAGTCGATTCTATATTTGGGAAATTTAAGATGAGGGTAAATTTGGGATTGTTAAATGTTATTTTATAAATTGGAAGATATTTATAAAAGAAATTTATACCTATGGAAGCAAGGTTAAAAAGGGTTGAAATTATGTTTGAATGAATTTCATAAATAAACAGGATTTATAAAGGAATAAAGGTATAAATGGGTTCATAAATAAAGGAATTTTTATGAAAGAAAATTTTATAAAATGGGGAGAGATTTATAAACATGGTTTATAAATATGGAAACGATTATGTTGAATTAAGTATGGATTTTTATCGAGGAAATATATTTATATTTTAAAGGTTGTTTATTAATATTAATATTGTTTAAAAGTTTGTATAACAATATTTTAAATGTTTTAAAAGGTTAACTATTTAAAAGTATTAATATGGATTGAAACTAATTTTAGATTATTTACCAAGAAAGTTTGGAAATTTATTATTATTACTTATAATACTGTTGAAGATAAATTATTTTTGTTTATTGAAGAATGCTTTGAAAATTATTAATTATTATTTTAAGATGTTTTAAATTTAGTATTTATTTATTTATTTGTAATGTCACATTAGTATATAGTAGTATTTAAAGGTAAGCGGTTGAGATTTAATTATAATTGTTTTTCGAGATTTATAAATGGAGTTTTATAAATAGACGGATTTTTATAAGACGAATCTTATCACATGTTTGGAAAATGTAACGGAAGATTGCTTAAAAAGGGTATAAATGTTTTATAAATAGTTCAAAAATTTATAAAAGAATTTTAGGAATGTGTTTATAGATTTATAAAAGGGATTTTATAAATGGTTTTATGGATGTGAAATGGAGTTATTAAATGATTTTAGAATTTAATAAAAGGGGAACCTTCCCAAAATTGGTGAATATACTTATACCATTGAAACAAGTATATAGGTATATTTTTCAAGTATTGAGAAATAAGGGCTGTGGGTTTTTATAGACCTTTGTAAAAAAAAATGAATTTTTGATTCAAGTATGACAAAGTGAATATAATTAATAAAAGATTTATCAATAAAAGGCTTAGTGTTGCTTGGCACTTAAACAATGTTGTTTTTCCCAGTGAATTAAATTCCTGATTGAATGTTTGTTATTCGATAGTTAAATAAAGTACTATCGGAATTGGACCCAAAATGTAACATTGGGAATATCTAGGAGGAACACGTGAGTTATATGGCACATTCATCTTCGATGATACTGTACTATGTGTATAATCTCGTTCCATTCTTCTAGGACAATGATAAGGAAATTCATCCACTAACGGTTAGGAGGTGATCTCCACTCTTATCTTTGACTCCTTATTTCCTAAAGAAAGGGGTTAAGTTTATCAAAAGTTGTTCGAAGAGACCGAGATCAGATATGTTATCCAAAAACCACTTCGGCCCAACAAATGCGTTTCGAAGTGAAGATATCAATGACGGAATTTAGAGACTAAACTCTCAAGTGTTTCGTTCAGTCCCAGAACGAACTTGTATGGCTGTATGCTGATATTGCATTATTGCATGGAAGGCAGTGTTAGCATTCCAAGTGAGAAGTGCTATATAAAGGTGAAATATAGCCTCGAGCCTCATCAACCAGGACATGAAAAAAATCAGGCAAGCAACAGGAAAAAGCGGGTAACTCCCATTAGGATATGGTCATTCCAAATCATTGGTTACTATCTATTCTTGTATGCTTCGGGCCCCAAAGCGGGGTGATCATATTCGGTACTACTAGTCAAGTGGTGGACCAATCCTGTGTGGCAGGGGTACAAGATGTTCCTGTTAGACCTCGGTGCATTTTATATAGAGATGTATTTTTGGAAGGTAGTTCCTTACCTTGTCAAAGTATGGAATCCATTCTCCAATACGAGCTTTGCGGACTTAGTTATGCCCAAATATGATGAAACGTGAGATGCAAGCATTTCAGTTATATTCATATTTTACTTTAACCCATAAACATTATTATAATGTAAATGGATTTTCTATAGAAATTTATTTGGTTATTGTAAAGTAAAAACTCATCCGTGTGAACGACGTGGTCTTATGAGATACTTTTGATTTTCAAATGGTTTTCTATAACTTTAAAATCCAGTTGTGTGTGCTCTCTTATGCTGGTTTTCCAGACTAACATAGGTGTTATTTTATTATAATGGTCGAGTCAGGCTGAGCATTACAGATTTGCTTTGGATTCATTGGTGCTCAAGAAACAAGTTGGAGGTCAACAGGTCGTATTCACGTATATCTCTATGTTCTGCTGCTTTTGTTGTTGAAATCATCAACATTGGTGAGGGTAGGCTGTTATAACTGTCCAGGTTGATGATCGTTATTTGTGTTGTACTCTGATGGATGTAAGCATATAATAGTTTCTCTTTGTAAAGATGTTGATATTATATTATATATTGTTCTGCTGCGATTGTGATATTTTGTATTGTTTTTAATTTCATTTTTTTCCTCTTCTTCTCTACTTCTTTCCTCTTTCTTTCCCATAACTATTCGTCTTTCCGTTCAATTTGGGTTGGACATGTGTGGTTTATTGTCAGCTCGAATAGTATGGGTTGGTGGATCATTACAGTGTAAATCAAGCCCAACAATAATAAACCAAACTCTATAATCACTTTTAATGATTTCACTCTTTCTAGATATATCGATTTCCAAAGGATTCATTTTCGTTTATAAATACTCCTTCATTCGTTTATTTGGGGGGAAACATAGAGGATTCAAGGATTTAACCACCTCCTATAATTTTAAAAATTTGATAAAAGATCAAATAATGAATATTAATTTTTCTAACTCAAAAATATGAGTTTTAGTATCAAAATACCCTCGTTCAAGTAAGGGATAAAGATTAATTTCCATAATCTTTCTTCTTTATCCAAAAATGGACTAATCCCTTTAAAAATTAAATTCTCCCAAATTACAAAAAAATTAATGATGTCGTCTGCAGAATCACCTCCTCGAAGGGATGGAGAAATATTTTGGTGACAATATGGGGTTGTGAGATGATGGTTGAGGTTGTGGGTTCCAAACTAGGGTAAGATATTGGTGTGATTCTGATGGAGTTAGGTTGAATCAGTGATAACGTTAGATTCGTGGTTGAAAGGATCTTCATTCGTGCAAAATTGGGAGGATTTGATCACAATTAGGTTCGTATTTTTTCTATCACCTGTAGGTAAAACGCGAGGACGCATTTTGATCGATGAGCTCTGGCATGGTCGCGTTGATGTAGGCAGGTTTGGTTGAAGAAAAGAAAATCATCGGTGAAGACGAAAGGTAATTTTGTGGTTCCTAGCTACGTATCATCAAGTGGATATGCATGATAATGGAACTTTGTGCAAGTGTACATGTTAGGGAAGAATAACAATTGAGATGAAGAAGAGAAGAACAAGCGCATATCAGGCGTGTATACACACACCCCCCCTCCCCCACTAATATAAATCACATGTTGAAATAAACTTGTCTGTTTGAGTTTGGGTGCTCTGTTATTGAAAGAAATCTGTGTTGTCACAAACTTAAATTCTTCTACATTTACTAGAATGAAGTTCGGTATCCACGCTATATTTTAGTGTGTGTTTATATATTTAGTGACAAGGGATAGTGTATGTAGCATGTGTAATGTGAGTGTTGTCTATACAATGTTAGAGCGTCTGATCCTTATTGGATTAAGAATATTAAATCCACCCTTTTACATAAGTAATTTTAAAATAGTTAATTTGCAGTTTCATATGTATACTTGGTTTGAATTTGGGATAATAGAACAAAGCTAGCATAGCAAAAATGTGTGTCATCATATTAGTGTATGTTCTCATGTGCTAGTACAAGTTATGTTTGTTGATAAAGTGGATATTGTAATTGAGATATGTATAAAAAAATTAATAGTATTTAGAGGATAATAATTATGAAACAAAAGTTATAAATTTTGTTTTACAAATTACCCTTGAGTTACTAAAAGAAAGAATTGAGTTATTAATGTTAATGGTAAATCATAAATTATTAATTTATAGAAGATTGTGAAATTAACTTTATTTGAACAGATGTTATTATTTGTAAGTGATATTTAATAGATTATTAATATTACCTAATAATAGTATTCGATTATATGAATTATAAAAATAACTTTTATATGTAGTATTTAGCATTATAAACCATTCAGGGAATCTAAATTGAGTTTTCTAATGTTGTTAATTAAATATTTAATAGTCGATTAATTCCATATTATAATGAATAATTAATTTTTTTAAAATTTAAATCTTAATTTATATTAAGTTTAGATAATGGTTTAAATAATTCTAGAATATAAAATTATTATCCATTTCTTAGCATTTATTTACGTATATAAATTTCCATACTCTGAATGATTTACTATAAAACGTTGATACACACACACACAAACATATATATATATATATATATATATATATATGTATATATACACATTCATATTTGGAAAAATCTATTTTTAAATTAGTCTCTAAATTCTGATCTCTTATCTTCTTTGTATCGATTTTAATGAAGTAAGTAGTTCACCGTTGATATTGATTTATTGATAATTTTGATATGATACTATGACGACATTCTTTTGTATGTATTCATGAAATTATTATATGTGAAGTATATTGTTTACGAAGATTAATGATGTTTATATATATATATATGTGGATATTACTTTTGTATTTTATATCTTATAAGACATAAATAGAGATTTATTATATAATGCATATATGTACTTGATATGATTACTTTTATTATTGTGTTCAAGTATTTCTAATTTTCATATGATGAGAGATTTGAATAAAAGGTTTAGCGTAACCATCTGGTATAGGACTTTAAGTAACATTTTTCTTGTTATTCATTGGACTTGTCGTATATAATGTATAGTGGGGATTGAGTGTACTTTATGAGCATTGAACAATTATTTGAGTAACATGCAATGGTATAAGACACTATTATGTTATTTGTTTGATTATTGTTTGTAAGTAAATGTCACTCAAAAGAGGATTACTCATGAAAGTGATGATACTCACTATGGTTATAATATTATAGTCATGTGGTGACTTATGGGTATATCCATGTGTCGGCGTGGGATTAGAGCTCTAGTATGTTATTGTCACGTGGTTACTTATATGGAGCCATGTGTCGGCTTATGACTAAAGATGTATGTGGATATTGGATATGAGTATTACATGTCATCCACTTGTTGTCGAGCTCCCTTTATGGCTAAGGAGTGAACTAGATTGGCCAGTATCCACCCTCATGGCTTGATCAAGGGATCACGCCCCAGATCCATGACATCATTATAGGATATTTTGGATGGGCATCACGGACTTAGTAGTTGGTAGGGCAGGTGCCCTACAGCTCATTGTGTCGTATAGGCTAACAGTCTGTTATTTATAAGGGCAAAGTGGATCATGACTGGGTCTATGCATAGATGAGCCATTGGTGGACAGGGTCACGATGTCCATCAAGGTAAATGAAGACTGTAGGGATAGACGATACTCTACGGGAGATGAGTAGTCCTAGGTCCTTGTAGCATGTTGTGTGCTATCAGTCTCCCATTCTAGTTTAGGGTTGTGAGTGTATTATGATTGGTATATATTATTCACTATCTCATGAAGTTCCTATATTAGAGGTGGGATGAGTCTAAAGTGTAGTCAGTCCCCGTTATATCCATATTGTAAGATGACTTGATAGTTTGAGATAGGCTGGATTATTGATAGTGATTTGGATTGTGTTGGGTTATCTTTATGGTTTGTATATTATTGGATATTATTTGGATAATTTTATAGGCTACTCACATTATCTATTTATTTGTAATTTTATTGATATTATGTTTAAGCATTTTTGTGTTAGTTCTATTCACTAGACGATTTCATTTTATATAGTGAGGATTAATTGTATGGATGATTCACCCATTGGATTAATCTTCTTGATTTCTATTGATGAGATTCTATACGAGTGATGATATCTTTCGATATTAGTGTTGAATTGGTTTCATACGAGAATTAAGATATTTGGACGATGTAATGCAATGATGATTGCTTATGACATTATACATATTTTCTATAATTATATAAATCCTTTGACATATAGTTTAATGAAATAATTATATTAAAGGAGTTATATATTATGATTGTTGTATGTTATTTATATGACATTAACCTATGTTTATTTGACTTTGATTTGTATATTATTCATCGCACTACAGAGAGCTAACATCATTTGGGTCATGTTGTTCTATTATTGAATTCATATTATAATATGTTTATTATATATAATATATATTATCGCTATGGATATAACTCTGTGATCATTATATATTCTATATATTATGTATTGTTCTATCCTGGAGACATACATGCTTATTCATTTGAGCCATTATTGTGTACATATAGCTGGGCTATTTATTTAATGTTTATTATGTACCAGCATTAGTCCGAAGGAATATTCATGTGTGTAACCCACATAGCCTATTCTTTGTATTATCTGATAGTATTCCTCTATAATACTCTTAGATAGTATGGGTATAGAGGTGGGTTGTCATAATTTCCATCAAGAAATTTCTTCTATCAAGGTTATATCCTAGCCACAATAGGCATTTAAACGTCTAAATTTTAGAGAATTTATCTATGACATTTTAGTGTAATACGTGGGTAATTTAAATGTTCAGAATTCCTGATCAAATGTTTGGAATCAAAGTCCGATGATTGAATTTCCTATTTAGACATCTGAACCACTTACGATTTGAACCGTTGGTTTGAAATGTTGAGGTTTTGGAAGTTTGGGTTCATTACGCTGATGTGCGTGATGCTCGAATGTCCGTAGTGACTAAAAAGAACTATCAAGAGTTTGGGAATCGTATGTCAAATCTTAGAAAATGTGCAATGGGACAATATAAAGACTATGGTGATAGGTCCAGACGTGATTTGATTTTTATGGTGGTT
The DNA here is from genome assembly GCA_030765085.1 of Allium cepa. Classification (NCBI taxonomy): domain Eukaryota; kingdom Viridiplantae; phylum Streptophyta; class Magnoliopsida; order Asparagales; family Amaryllidaceae; genus Allium; species Allium cepa. Next base: position 117,179,919 of record CM060931.1, read on the forward strand.
TTATAGAGTCTTTTGGTGGCTTTAAGAGAAGACAATTAGGGTATTGTGATGTGTGATTCCGTACTACGTTGCATATGTGGATTACTCTATATGCCTTGGTTATGATTTTGGGATTTGATATCCATAGACCATTTGTAGAATGAGGAGTAGTTGTCTTGATTGCTCGTGTTAGGCGGCATTGATTCAAAGATAGGAGACATTCTATCTTGGTAACAAGGGGATAGACCTTGAGCTATGTTGTTGCAAGGGTTATTAGCCTCGGGTTACTTGTCCTATGTCCTTGTGATAAACAAACGATATCATTTAGGCACGTGTATATTGACTTGTGTTTAATGTGATTTATAGCGACGGAAGATGAAATAAAGTGTCATGGTATTATGTTATATTGATGACCATACATAACAGTTCTTGGCCTTACCGGAAGACCCGATGCCATTAGACTAGTGTGTGTGGCGGTTATGTCAAGTTTAGGTGTGATGTTGATTAGTAGTTAATATAATTATCATGTATTATGTAGAACTATAAGAGAAATGCGCTAATTTGTTGGATGCAGATGAGAAAGTTGACCGAGGTATGTTTCCTTACCTCATATTATACCCTTTTAGTAATGCATATGACATATTATCATATTGGTAATCATGTAGATTAGTGATATTTTCTTTTTACTGGACTTTATTTCTAACACTCTCCTTGTCGTTTCTTTTATTATATATTCCTTGGTTGACTTTGAGAAATGGATTATGCGAGCTGGAGAAGAGTTATAGAGCTATAGTTATTACTGCTATGATTATATATATCCAATATTTTTGTACAGACATGTTAGGCTATATTCTTTTTATACATGTTTTATATGAGATTTGATGTACTATTTGCATGATGTATTATGATCTTGAATCTTTTGTCTCTTTGAATGATATGCACTTTGTATGTACATGTTTATTCTAATATTATATTTATTCCTTCCCTTGTGAGATGATTAGAATATATTTCGATAGATATGATCTTTTTTTAATATTACCTTGCGAACCTGCAGCCAAATACTTATGGAGTCTAAGTGTATTTTAAGCATGGATTATGAGTGTAACGAATGGTAGGTTCTTAGATTTCCAAACAACTACGCACCTCAAGATCAAGCTAGTTTGTCCAGAAATATAATTTGTGTTTTCCTCTCCAGGTATATGCATAATTGTGTAATATTTGATCTCATATAGTAATTTAAATACATTCTACAAGTAAAGGGCTAGTCGTGCACCCTTAGCCTAAAATTTCCTTTTAACTTGGGAAACCACCAATTGGGAGTCACAAAATATCTGCAATGACCACACTCCCAACCCCTTTTCTATCTTGATCCCTGCGATAATGCTTCACATTCCAGTTCATTATTCATAGCACTGAACTCAATTTTTCAATGCATACATATGTGTTGCCATTGTATAGTTACCAAGACTATTCTTGCTCAAAAATCATGGTCATTGGATGCACCATCGACATATAGACCTTCTCATCTTCCATTTCATCATCTAGAATAGTGAATTCTAAACTAAATATGCCAATGTTATCCAAGAATTGCCCTCCTAGGATGATAAGTAATTACATACTAACTCATCTCAATATTCCACTTCAATAGTCATCCCAATGTCTCGGGACGATGTAAAACCTACCTAAGAGGTTGATCAGTCAATACTCTTATTGAATAAGCTTGTAAATAAGTTGTAACATCCTCGACATTATTAGTAAGAATTTGGCTAGCGTTCCTAGTTTGGATAATGCTTTTCTGCTCCTGTAAACCACTTACTGTTATAATATATCACCCTTGGATGTTTTCCTTCTTATGCACCAATGCTACACTCAGTGCATGAGTCCATACTACAAAGTAAATGTACAAATTTTCTCCTTCAAAAGGCTTCGATAATATCCGTGATTTTTGGAGATGTTCCAATAATTATTGCAATTTACTTCGCGCTCCCCCATCCTTCAAAATTCCCATTTTCCTTCTTGAGGGCATTAAAATTGGTATGCACTTGTCATATCTTTTCAGATGAACTTACTCATAGCGAGAACCTTACTATTCAAGCTCTGCATTTTTATCCTGGTCCTTAGGATTGTAACTTATTTTTATGCTTTAATCTGCTTCAAATTAGCTTTTATGCTGTTAGAGTTCACACTTCACAATGAGCCTTGGAAACTTTCCCAATGCAACTTTTAAAGAATAGTTCAGTGGATTCAGCTTCATTCCATACTTTTGAAGTACATTAGACATTTCCAATTTGTGGCCCATGTGATCTATTGATCTCCTCGATTTCACTAGCATATCATTCACATACATCTTAATTTTTGTTAGATTTGTTATGAAAACATCTTGTTGGCAAAAGGCTATTAAGTAGCTCCAGCATTTTTTAAATCAAAATACATTACCTTGTAATTATACATTCCTAGATCTGTGAACAAAATCATGTGCTCATGATCTAGAACGTGCATTGCAATTTTGTTATGGCCAGAATAAGCGTCCATAAAAGATAACATTTTGTTTTCGGACATTCCATCTAAGAGTTGGTCTATTCACATAAGGGGAAAGAAGTCCATCAAGCATGCTTTATGCACTTCTAAATAGTCAATGCATATACGCAACTTTCTGCTTGGCTTCTTAGAAATCACAGAATTTGCAACCCAATCGGGTAGAACGATTCTCGGATGAAATTTTATGCTAGCAAATTATCCATTTCTACCTTTAGCGAACCAGATCTTTCTAGTTCCATACTATGCCTTTTCTACTTCACATAATAAAATATTGAGTCGATATTAAATGAGTGGCATGCAACTTCAGCCAAAATCCTATATATCAGAATGCGTCCACATGATTACATCATGGCTCACCCCTTAAAAACTCCGTCAACTCTTTCATCCTTAAACTGAGCTAGAAATCTTGACTGCATTCACAAGATCATCTTCATCAATCTTGATTTCTTATATCAAATCCTATGGCCCTTCCTTTGCCTCATCTGGCTCCTTCTATGAACTCATAGCTTCATACTTGTTGCTATTAGACCCAAGCCGACGCTAAGGCAATACTTTCTATGCATTTTGTGATCTGATATAGAAGGCCTTCTTTGCATTTTTAACCTTCTCCCTATGTCTCGCTTAGAAATCTCTACAACATAGCATTCTCTTTTAGTATTCTAGTTTTCTTCAACCACCCGAACATTGCTATCTATGGAAAACTTCATAGTTAAGCATCATGAAGCTATGACATTTTAAAGTTATCTAAGGATATTAAGCCACATATGCATTGTATGCAGAGCATATACCACAACAAACTTCTTTATCCCTATAGCCTTACGACTTTGTCTCTTTGTTGAATAGTTAAATTGATGCAACCAATCAGAGATGTTGCCTCCCTAGTAAAACCTAGAATGCGAGAGTTACAAGGCAATGAATTCTCTCATTATCCTTATCTTATCATATGCCTTCTTGAATAAAATGTTCATCGAGCTTCCATTAACAATGAGCACTAGATATACAATAGTCGGCCCTATTTTGGTCATCATTACCATTGAATTGAACATCAGTGCCTTGATCCCATTCACATCCCTATTCCAAAATATTATATCGCTATCAATCCCGTTCATTTGCTTTATGGAAGTGTCATCTTTGATTTCATAACATGTCCCTTATTATGTCCTCATTTTACTACAAAATATAGATACTAATAGCGTCGGGTTGTCTTCGATTTTCCAATGACAAAATGAGACCGCTATTGTATTGTTAATATCAAGAGCACAAGAATGAAAAAATTCATGAAACATTTTTTCATTCATTCATTAGATGTATATTACATAATTCCATGATTACATTGTCTATAAAACATATAATAAATGCAAATATAATTCTAAGACCGACATATGATGATTATTCCCTTGCATAATCAGAATTATGGCTACTGACAGCTACAAAATCTGTTTTTATGAAAACACTAACATAAGCGGTAACATTTCATAGAATATTGATATAGTTTTCCCAGGTTCATTATAAATCTAATAGTTTTCACAGGAAAACTAAAAACTTATCGGGATGCCTCAGGCCACAGAAACAAGATAATCCATGGAATGGCTTGTAATTTGATCGCTTAGAAATATGAACATTTAAATGTTGACGAATTATATAATCCTAATACAAGTCTTTTTAAATATCACAAATAATAGAAAACATCATTTTCAAATATTTTTACATTAATAAGTAGAAAATGTATACACGATAATGTTACCAGGAATTGGTTTATCAATATATGATTTTAAGCTTGTTAGAAGTTGTCAAATTTTTTTTATGTTTTAAAATAATGTTAACATACTATTTTATCAAATACATTCCTAAAATTTATTTATAGAAAATAGTATAATTATATGGAAACTATAAATAATAGGTTAGGAAGAAACAAAAAGAAATCATAATGGTAGGTTAGTTTTGGTTCCATGTAAATGAATGTGTAGTTGGTAAAGATTGTTGCTATTGGACTAAGGGGAGGTGGATCAGGTTTAGGGAAGCCATAGGGGGTTAGAAAATTTCCAAAGTTCCCTTCATTTGATCACTTATAAATAGCCTAAGCCAAGGAGGAGAAAAACAATTACGGTTAAGTTATGTTCAGAATATTTCTCCTCTTTTTAAACCACTCTCTACCCAAATTAACCCCAACCACTTCTAAATTTCACAAAAACCCCTCATTCAACCTAAAACTAACCCATAAACAAGTAAGCATCACCCTTGTGAATTTTGTAAAAGGAGCCAAAAGTAAGGCTAGAAGAGCGAGGAAGAGATCAACTACGAAAGAGGTGATCTTTCCTTTGCCTTTGGACTCGATAGCAAGGTTTACAGGCTTAAAAGGCTTGCTTTAGAGCTAGAAAAAAGGATAAGTGAGATTCTCACCAGTTTATAGTGATAAAATCAGTTTATAGTGATAAAATATGGTTTTTATGCAAGTTAATATAGTAGTATAAACCCTAACTAATGAATGTGTTAACTTTAGACAACTTTACTTCTAAATAGTATATGAAAAATCTCCATGCTATAACTTTGATTTACCACCTTTCTAAACTTGTGTTATGGCCTATATCTTGTATTTTAATGTTACTTGGAGTTGTATACTAAATTGAAGCTAAGATTTTGAAGTTAGAAAGCGAAAGAGTCGTTATACATGAACTTTGAAATACTTGTATTTTTAATCATTTTAAAGTGATGATATATTAGTATATTTTGAGAAATTATTAAAGAGATGTATTCTTGACTAAAATAGTTTAGTTTATAAAAAATAACATGTTTGCAAAATATTTAAAAGTTATAAACAAAAACTAGAAAAATATAGAATAATATAAAGCTTACCTAAGGCCTTTTTACAGCACTTTGTAATAGCATTTTATGTATACCGTATTTAAACTCTATATAATTAATTCTAGGTACATTATCCTTGAAAGATATTTTTAGGAAATACTTATATAAAAGTATATTTTAAAAATAAATTTGAATATACAAAGCTTAAATAAAGTGTGATGACCACTTTCCAGCTTAGATACCCAAATAGACTAAAGAGGGCTCTACCATGGTATCCGACCGATGTAGAGCACGGTCAAGGGTAAAGTGAAACAATCCAAAATAAAACTCATAATGAATCTCATGATGCATAGGAAAAAAATATAATAATTAACATAGATATAAAATAGGTGAGACATCAGTATAACAAAATGAACCAAAATAGATCAAAATGCATTGGTCCATCAAAGTTATACACAACAAGGGCGAAAAAGAGTTTATGCATCGGTCCAACAAACTCTAAGTCGAAACCCATCTCTAATAAATAATTAGTACTGATAACAAATTCATAGTACTACATAATGGAATGACAATAATAACCTAAAACATAGTATATTAAAGCACTAGCCACCCGCTCATCCTCCACATTGCTTCATGCGCTACATAGACATATTATCCATAATCAACTCATTTAAGAGTACCCAAGATAATAAAAGGCAAGGCATAAAATCTTGAGACATACAATAGTCTGGTATGAGATATCTATAATCTTAAATATTATATAGATCGATACAGTAAATAGGAACAAAGGTATGGAAAATCATACCGACCGGTTCTTGCATCCAACAAGTTAGCGCATATAATGGTATATGCTAACCTATCATCTTAGAGCGTATCATACAAGATGGGATGTCCAGGTTACTAAGTTGACAATACTAACATCATGTGACATCCATAACAGAACATAACAAACACAACAACCATCAAGCAAAACTTAGTTAATTCACTAAGTGCATCAGATATATAATAACTAGTACATCCTAACATAGACTGCTCTATATCTCAGTTTCTTAGTGCCCAAATCCATGCCATTTTGAAGGCTAGGAACTTTACTTAACAATAAAAGTCCAAGGTAGCAAGATCCATAGTCAAAGATTTAGGACAACATTAAATCCAAATGGGCGTCCTCACATACCCTTGCTTCACAAGCACACTTCGAAATCTCTGAGTTACCAATGATCTTTAACCAACATTTCCATAGTAAAAAAACATCATACGTTCCACTTTTCAATGAACTTGCCCTTATGGACCATCATAACAATTCCCATCCTTGAGTAGTCAAAGTTTGGAACAAATTTGGACACTGATCCTAAGTCATTAGTCTACTTATCTTAGCTACAAAGTCATCACACTAATTCCCTAGGTTGTACCCGAAGTAGAATACCAGAAATCTCGAGTAGATCTCACTTTATCTCCTCCATTACTAGGTTGATCAATGATGGCTCTATCTCCTAAACCATGCATCTACCTTGATGGCGATTAATCATGCACAACCCCTAAGGTTTCCCCTTGAACATAACGCAAACTCGCATTGATCAGTGGTCCTCCAGTGTAGATCATTCTGTAGTTTTCATTTCCTCGAAGTAGGCGCCATGCCTCCATCGTGCAAACCCTAAAGCAAATCAAGACCACCTCCACTTTGACTCTTAAGTGCAACTTCACCCTTAACCCCCCTACGATCGGTCAGTCCTGGCTGATATCGATCAATGTCGATCGACCATACATAGCCTAACAACTAGCTAAGTTATTTTTCTAACTTCTAGCTTTGTTTCTTTGTTGCTTTATCTTATGTGCAATCTTCAAATTTGATCAATACTCCAATCTTCAACTCTAAAACTAACTCAAACAACTTTGTTCCATTGATTTGAATCTCTCATCCTTTGTGCAATCATCTTTGATGACCCATCCTATAGCCAACCCATATGTATGGGATCAAATCTCCTAGAATTATTCCAAAATCTAATTCACCTTAAGTTGGCGCTTTCAACCAAACATCCATACAAACACATACAAAGAACGCAATACATACATATATATGATCATACAATACATCCATATAAGCAAATCTAATTAAAACAACTATTTCATTCAAATCTAGTCTATTATAAAAAAAGGAGTATCCATAAGAATATGTATGCAGATCCAATTGAAATTAATTTTAAACCATTTAAATTTCGTTTATAAAATATTGGTGAGTTTAGATCTAGGAAAAAATCATGCTTTTATTATTAAAAATAGATTAAAACACAACTAAAACCATGTATCAATTACTATAGCATAGTGAGGGAATAGAATCACTAATCTAGGATGTTAGAATTAACCAAAAATAATCAAACAGAAGTGGATCTGAGTTTGGGCAATAGCTATATTTTTTCTAATGCATAAAATTTGAAATCTCCAAAGTCCCTTAGTAATCTATAAGCTAATCGTCTTTTAATTAATTGATTTATGCTAATTTAATGAAAAATAGATGGAGTTTTGGTTGATCTAGGTTCAGAGATGTTTAGAAAAGAGATAATTATGACTATTGATTGTTACGGCTGCTGCTCTTAACCTTAATCCCCAAATCATTTGCAGGCCTATAAACGGGCTTCGGTTAATCACTCACTAGTTTACATAAAAACAATTCAAACTTCAAATAACTGTATCTCCTAAACCGTAAGTCTAGATATCTATTATGACCACTCTGCGGAAAGAGAAACCATTATATCTTTCATTTAGAAGTGCTTTCAAACCCTAATTCGGCTTATATCAAAAGCTATAGGCCTTATAAATTTTCAAGTCAAAACCATCCAAATTTTTTTCTCAGGTCCAAAGATATCAATTCGCAACATTCGCTAAGGTTATATTTAATTTAGACCCAATTTGGTTAAAAAATAATACTTTTATGATCCTCCGAAATGTAAAAATGCAGGTTGTTACATTCTCTCCTTTTAGGAAGTTTTCCCAAGAAATCCCAACCAAACAAACATATGTACAATAATATAAAACCAAGCATATCTAACAATCAATCAAGTGTATCAAATATCAAACATGGACACACATAAATAAATAAAACAGGTAAACAGGCGCAAAGAACAAGTTGCAAAAAAATTAAATCTCAGGAACAACAAGTTTGCTTTTTAGTCTAAATGACACTTTTTAGTGTAAACTGAAAATGATAGTTACAACTATCATTCTGCGATTTACACTAGAAAGTGTCCTTCAGCCTAAAAACAAACTTCTTGTCCCCGAAACTAAATTTTTCTCTGACATTTTCCTTGAGCCTAAAAACCCCTAAATAAAACTTATACAAACCTCGGGATGCAAAGTACTAACCTAACAAAAAAAATAACTAAATGTGAGAGCTAATGATAAAAATGGAATCTTACCATGTAAAGAGCACTGGATAAATAGTCCTCATACTCTCCTTAGTCTCCAATGTACTATCGTCTTCGCTTTCAACCCACTAAAGTTTTACCAACTTTAGCGTCTTGCTCCTAAACTGCTTTATACTATGTTATACTATACGAACAGGTGCATAGGCCTTGACAGTTTAGGCTCAACTACAACATCATTTGGTCGATCCAGTGTAACAGTCACTCTTGATTCATGCACAAACTTCCTAAGGTGAGATACACAGAGTACATTATGCACACCAACCATCTATTGAGTTAAGTAAACTTTATAGGCTAAGTTCCCAATCCTCTTTAGTATCGGAAAAGGACAGGACCTATGAATCTCGGTGCCAACTTCCCTTTATTACAAAACCGAACTGCATTCTTCAGCAGAGAATTTTTTTGTAAAACACCACACGGCGGACAAAGAACTCCAAATATCTAGGTTTCTTATCAATATAGCTTTTCTGTCTAATTGTGTAGCTTTTATTCATTTTCGAATGGTCTCAATCTTCTTCAAAATCTCCCTAATCATATCTGACCCAAGTATCAGTTTTTCACCTGCCTCTCGCTAACATGATAGAGCATTGCATGGTCAACCATATAATGACTCAAATGGTGCCATGCCAATGCTCATTTGATAATTATTTTTGTACATGAACTCTACCAAATGCAAATGATCATCCCACGAACCTTCAATCTATAAAATGCAAGCACTTAAGAGATCCTCCAATACATGATTCACTCTCTCGGTCTAATTATCAGTTTATGGGTGATATGTTGTGCTTAAATTCATCCCCGTCCCACCGCCTCTTGTAAGTTCTTCCAAAATCCACTCGTGAATAATGGGCCTTGATCACTTATAATGCTTTTCGGCACACCACGGAATAATACAATCCATTTCGCATATAACTTAGACAACTTTGTGGCGTTCTATTGGATTTTATGGGTATGAATCGAGCAGTCTTCGTCAACCTGTCGAGTATGACCCAAATGTTATATCCTCCTCTAGTCCTTGGCAATCCATCGATAAAATCCATCAAAACCTATTTCAACTTCCACTGTGGAATCTCAAGCAGTTATCAAATCACTTGGCATCTTCTGTTCAGCCTTCACTAATTGGCAATTCATACACTTTGAAATGAATGTCCTGATGTCATTCTTTATCCTCTCCCAATAAATTGTCCATTTCATATCTCAATACATTTTATTAACTCCAATATGTATAGACAATCTCAAATGATGGCACTTTCCTAGCACCTTAACCTTAAGTCCATCAATATCGGGTACAAACAATCTGCCATCCTAGCGAAGCCAATCTTCTATGTCAAGTCTATATTTCTTCACTTCCTCGGAATCTACTCTCATCTCAATCTTAGCAACAATCTCAGCTAGTCTAGTATCACACCTTTGACTAGCATCAATGCGTTCTATCAGCGTAGGTCTAATAGTCAAGCTTTCCATCCCTTCCAGCTTTATCTTACACCTAGGTCGGAAATTGTAACCTACTTTAACTGTGTCCATTGTATGAACATAGCTCCCAAGTTAGCATGTCTCCTATTCAAAGCATCTGTGACAACATTTCCCTTACGTTACCAAGTTAATAGAAAATGTCAAAGTTGTACGAGTCTAAGAACTCTAACTATCTCTGCCAATGAAGGTTGAGATCTTTCTTCAAGGAAAGTTACTTCAATGATTGGTGGTCGGTGAATAACTAGAATTTTCCCTAATCAAATAATTCATCCAAATCTTCAATGTGAACACTAACACGGTTAACTCTAAGTCATGGGTCAGGGATTCCTATTCATGCAGTTTTAACTGTTGACCAACATAAACGACAACCTTACCTCTTTGCATTAATATTATGCCCAATCCAAAACGACAAGTATCTGTGTATACTGTCAACTTCTCATTCCCACTCATTATTATTGAATCTGGTGCACTCGTCTCCCCACTTTCAAACTCACAAATGGGTGCTCGCACCTCACGTACTAAGTATAAACCTGATTCTCCTTCATCAAGTTTATTAGTGGTGTAGCTACCTTTGAGAAGTTCTTTATGAACCATCTACAATATCATACTAATCCATGGAATCTCCCCATATGTGTAGCATCTTATATCTTCCCAACACCTCTAGCACAATCCTCAAGTATGAATTGTGTTCCCCTTGTTTCTATAAATTGAAAAGAATAAATTCAATGAATATATATACAATTTTATTTAGTTGATCTCTGAAAACATGGTTCATTAGATCAACAAAGTATGCCAGCACATTGGTTATCCAAAACGGCGTAACCAACCGCCCAAAGATTCCAAATGGCATAAAAAATGCAGCAATCGATATATTCTCCCTCGCAACTCTATGTCGATGGATCTCCATCATCAAATCCAACTAAGAAAATAACTTTGCATCCCGGAGCTGAACGAACAAGTCATCAATATGTGGGAGTGGACACTTGTTCTTCCTCGTCATCTTATTCAGCTCACGGCAATCTACAAAAAGTCTCGTAGAGTCATCCTCCTAAGTGGAAAATACTACAGGTGCTCCCGACTTAGGTGTTGTCCTATGAATGAACCATATTCTCAACACGTCATTTCCTTGTACCTTTAGTTCCTTCTTCTCTTTGGATGGCATATTCATCAACGACATAACGACTAGTCTAACATCCTTCATTAAGTCTATATGAAATTCTATCTCCTAATTTGGTGGTAATTCGATCACCTCCTCGAACATGTTCGGATACTCTCTGGCTTTATGTGATGATGACGACATGTCATGCATGATCTAGAGTGAATATTGAAAGCTAACCATCACCTTATCATCTGAAAGGCAGCCTAACTTTAATCTACGCTCACCATTTGTCCCTATCGTCACCAAAATCTCTCACAATCCACCATGAATCCATATTTCCTCAGCCAATCCATCACCAATTAACCAAAATCCACAAAATCAAGTACAAAATAATCAGAAGCAAACATGCACCTATGACTCGATAAGACTACCTCTTGACAATCCATGGATAAACTAGTCAAACCTCCTACATGATTTCACAAAATCAAATGTCTATCTACTAGGTTAGGTTTTAATCGTAGTCTATCTATCAAGTCACTAGATATAAAGGAATGTAATGTACTCTTATCAAATAGAACACGAACATGTATACTATAACAAAAAGCATACATTGAATAACAATGCCCTTCCTTTTCTCCTTCACTAAAGGAGCATTCAATGAAAGCAGAGCAACACCAAGAGCATATGCATTCACCATCTGCCTCTGCTTCACTGCTTTTGGATAATCATTATGGATATGCCCAAACTTGTTGCTATTGTAGCACTTCTTCTTATCATTCTTGCAGTTCTTGCTCATATGACCCTTCTTTCCAAAATTGCAACAAGAGGGATACTATTTATCCTTCTTTTGGCCTTCCTTGCTCTAGAACTGCTTTTTATTCTTGTTATTCCACTTCATCTTCCCCCACCATCTTGCGATTTAGAATCCTCCTTTGGAATAAAATTAACTTTTGACTTTGGGTACAAACTATCGTACCTTGAAATCTTCTCGACTACCTTCTCAAAGCACTCGTTGATATGGCCTACTGACCTTTCTCCTAGATAGTCATTTTGTAACAAACCACCCTTCGTAAGATTCAGAAGTCAACGACAAATGACAACGTCTGACTCCCTAATACCATAGAAGAGAATTTTATGGGGTAAAATAATAAAAAACTATACTAAGAAATTATGATATAGTCTCACATTAGAATGATAGCATATAATATACTGAATATACATGAACAAAATAGGATGAATAATATATAAAATACTAAACTTGCAGAAGTAACTGATAAGTAAATATCAGTACAAAAAGTTAGAATAAAATATCCGATACAACAAGTCTTATGTACAAATAACATATCTGTCATGTACTACTACAATATCAAGTATATATCTCCAAGTATCATCTTTGCCTCCAGATCTCCAGTGGCGCCACTCTGATAACGTATCCCCAAAAGCACCGGACTTCCAAATTACTCAATCGAATACCCGAGAGTTGTCATGCCATAAATAGAAAAAGACAAAACGCGGGTCAGACATAAAGCCTGGTGTTAGAGAAACTATCTCAAAATATTATAAATCAAAGTTATATACGTATATAAACTAAGGCACATACGGTCCACTCCATAAATGTGGTTAAGGGTAACCCGAACGTCACAAAACAAGTCCTATCACAAAAGTAGGGAATCATCTGCTCTTCTCCTGTAATCAACGAATCAGACCATCGGGACTAAACACCAATGATATATATATATATATATATAATATAACATCATGTAATATATACATATATGCCTATTACAAATAAAGACCAATATCATACCATCATCATCTATTTATACATATTGTCACAACTAAAAGACCAATAATATGCATGGTCATTAGTAGAAGATCAATACAAGATACGGCATAATAAGAGTGATACCATTCATCAAACATATACACTCACGGTCGAAACCAAGAGGCAGGGACTTACTATGCTCAATTGTATATGCTCATTACATGTGATCGTGTAACTAATCATTACACTGATATCATATTCGATCTTTATGATCGCACATGTATCACTATACACATTGCATCCGAATCTCGAGTTTCGCCTTGCACTTCACTTTCTCGAGTAGTCCAATGTCTTCCTAAAGTCACGCCACAGCTTCACGCAAACTCACATCTAGAACCGAGGGAGAAATCCCCATCGATTGCACACTACCTAAGATTACTGCCCAGGCCTATGCAATACTAGTGCATCGATGATATAGTCACCGGTGGATCGTTGGTCGCATGTCTTAAGCAGTAAGCCTGGGGCAAGTATAAAACACGCCATACGATCATCAGTTAGAACTATGTTCCTTCCATCGCTTCGCCCAATGAGTTGCCTAGCTCCTTTAGCCTGCTTCCACAACATCGGACCTCTACCAGAGTCCATTGGTTGATATTTTGGAAGTGGTTCTGTATGTATTTGAAAATCAATTTCGATATGGATCCCACCCTTTTTCGCATAGAGTTCTTCTAGGGTGATTCCAACGACCCAGCCTTCTCTACCATGCCGAAATGAATTCAACCAACCTTCTCAATTCACGTAATTCTCACATGTGTGTCGGTGCATCTACTTGTGCATACATATGCACACATTTATACACAAACATTTATAAACTTCACAAATCATGTTTCAAGCTTAACCAGAGTAATTGCTTGACTCGATATTCTCTCACACGGCTTAGCACACCCAATAGCCGCTATGGCTACAAGAGATTGCTTATAATGTGCTTGTATACATGTATAGATATTCCCGTAGACATATATAATCAATCACACAAATATATTTACATATTACCACAATAACAACCATTATCATCAATTTTAATTACAATATAAGAATTGTATTTGTTATTATATAACTTCAAATATACATATACGTATAGTTACCCATATACATACACGTATATTTAAATAACAATTTGATTATTTAATAATCAAATCTTGCTTTTATTTATCAAATCTTTTCTCAAAAAGTTAGATATCCTTTTCTACTGTTTTATAAATCATTTTATTATTTTATAAAATAAAAAACTAGCTTATGAATAAATTTAAGCCTTAATAATACTTACTTTCTTCATTAAAATTAAGGATTATAACTATTATAAAATGTAACAAACTATCTTTTTGATCCTCAAAATGTCAACATTAATACATCCACGGTATTCATGTGCTGAACACCCAACTGTCGAAAAGAATGATTGTTAGGGCAAATAAAAAGAAAAAGAAAAGGAAAAGGAACAAGGAAGAAAGAATACAAAATTAGAATCTCATAGTGGAATGTTAACATATAATATTAACAGGACAACACAAAGTGTCACTTTAAGATACATAGCATTTCAGAGTTACAATCCTAGGTACTATCATTATCCCTGGCAGTTATAGCAGCATGTCCTCACAATTGCTACTATATACATACTAGTAGTGCAACAGAAATAAGAATACTAAGTGCAAGCATCCAGCTCATCTCCTTGAGCTCCAAAAAATATCAATGAAAACCTGCCTTTCTCAGACTACTCGAAAGAGCATCCATGAAATTAGGGGAAAGATAAACCATAAGTCAGACATAAGTCTAGTACGAGAAACTCAAAAAATATGTAGCTAGCATATAATAGTACTTTTGAGACAGTTCGAATCACTGTAATGGTTTTCCCAACAAACCATCTAATAAGTAAATAAGGTGATATAATAGATAATGCCCAAGGTATATAATATAAATCAGAAAATGGCTTGCATCTCAACACAACAATATTAGAAGTACAAGTAAAACCGCTAAGTTACGTTCGCATATGGATTTCTATGGAGGTGCAATCAGTACATCGAGGTGGGCCCTCATGATAAAGATCAAAAAATATCTTCCGAGCATCATATATCTCTTGATAAAATATACTATAAGGTAAACACAACTAGCCCATGCCCGAACACTTAGTCGAATTTCATCAACTCTTGCTAGCAACAACTATAAGCACCTCTAGCTATAGATTTGATATACCCTTTTGGATTAGCTAAACCCCTAGCTGTGCAGCCTTCTTTGTCTTCTGTCATCATGGCAATGGAGAAGTCATGTTTAGCATCTCAACATACACCCGAACTTATCACAAATCTCTTCATGGATCCCAACAAAAGTCATTTGACGAATCTAATGCTGACCACTTCCTTTAACTTATCCTTAGGTTAGACAGTTTAACTCTATAGCACCCCACTCCATAACCGCTTCTAAAACAAATAACTCGTATATCTATTTTGATACGGCTTTCGTAAGTAGTACACTTATCCGACCTCAGAATCTTCAAAACTAAATTGGTGAATTTCTAGCTAACTCAATTCCACCTTTTTAAGAAGTAAGCAAACAATATAAAGGAGTCCTCTTAGGGGGTCTTGTATATATACGTTCTCAGAGAAAAGATGATTCGTACGAATGAGTCCTCCTCGGGGGATCTAAAACTATAATAATACATGAATCTTACATATACTTGTAAAGTTAAATTGGCCAAACTCGATAGTCGACTAATTGACTACCTAGTATAAAATAGAAACGATCGCATATAGAAACCAAGTTTTGTATACTTATTATGTTTTCGACTTTCTCAATTTATACCATTCATTAGTCAAGAGTGAAGCTGGTAGGTTAGAGCACCATTTGCTTCTAAACCATACTCGAACGTCATTCTTAACTCTCACAGATGGAATAAATCTGCTTTGTCAGCTTTTAGTGCCAAGTATAGGATTAAGTACTTCTATAAATAAGTAAGCACACAAAGCAGGATTGAGTCACACAAAGTACGATTAAGTAACTTAAGCGTCTTCTAATCCCCTTTTGATTTAGTTAATTCTTTTGTTTATTAAATCTTCTTTGTAAATACTAATGTTTGTGTGTTTAAAATACCTTTACAAAAGATATATACATGTATACTACAATTTCACAAATCATCTCTACTTTTTCACTATTCATTTCTACTCTTTTCAATACTTAGACATGTATCCGTTTTCTTATCCCAAAGGGTATAAGAATATTCATAATCTTTCGATAAGATTTCACAATGTCAAAAGTATAATTAAATGGTTTAAAAGAATAATATTAAAAACATTGTCACTGTAAATCCAAAACAATGTTATACATAACGTTATCGTTAAACCATTCTTGTTAAAGATCTAAGTATATTTATTAATAATATAATATACTTTTGATTAACTTCTCAAAACCATTTATTATAACTAAGTGTTAAAATCCAAACCACCTTTATTCTTTTATGAAATACTTAGGTATTGTTTGGTTTAAAAACGAATTTTGTATTTTTGGTTTTCAACATGTATGTCACATATGAGAAGAATGGAGGGACGATGGAGGGGATGAAAGAAAGACGAATGTGAGGACGAAGGGGATAGCGGGATAACAGATGAATGAATTGTTTCACGTGCTTGTGTTATTTCCCAAAACATGAAAAATAAAAATGAAGTTGTTTTCTATTTTGTATATTAACTTCATTTTCTAAATTAGCCCTTTTTGGCAATAAACATATGTCATGTGCATTTTTATATGGACGAAAACCCAAAACTAAAAACAACAAACCAAACATTACTTTAACTTTTCCAAACTTATATATATGCGCACACGGTCTTTAAACATACTTATAAATACATTTTAAATATCCATACAAAATATTACTTAAAATAACTAATTTAGAAATTCGACAAAACTTAATAAAAGCATGTTCTATATTTTAAAACTCTTTACTTTAAAAATTCATAAATAACTACTAAAAATATACTTAAACTTCTAATCTTTTTTCATACTCTAATCTACTAGAACTTCCCAAAAAAGATTCCACTAAGATAATAAATTTTAAACCTTTAAATCATGAAAAATTAGTTAAAATATCACGTTAAAACAAAACAATGTAACTGCCCAGAAGTGCTGCAGTAGACCAAACACAACGTTTATAATTATTGTAGAATCCTGGACAGAAAATAACAGAAAAATCATGATCTTGATGGCTAGTTTTCACCACTTATATAAATGATTTAAGATCTAATTTTTAAGTAGTCTTAGACTACTTAAAAATCATGCTAAGGATATTTTTCAAAATCATATTAAAAATTCCCGAAAATAAGGTATTTTTCAAAGTGCATTTATAACGACTAAGTCGCTTCTATCTTTTTCAACTTCGTTCAACCACTTTTATAAATTTTTAGACCTTGATATTATTATAATAATAAATATTTTTTTGATTAAAACATCAAAGAAACCACTAAGGATGTTTTCCAAAATTAATTTAGTAATCATCGAACACAAGGCGATTTCAAAGTACATTTATAGCGAACTTTTTGCTCCAAACTTTCTCAACTTTATTCATAAGTTCTACAACTTTCCAACCTTTTTTTACTGCCCCATACACAAAAATATGTGTAGATAATAACCAAAATATTTTATGGCATAATATATTAAAACATCAAAATAAGCAAGTTACAGAAAAGGGATTTAAAAGTGCGCTTATAATGACTATCGCTATACAAATACTTTCGTATTCACATCAATTCAACACACAAGATAGCCAACCATATAAACACAATGTCAAGGCCACGCCACATGTTACAAAAGGTAGCATAAGTAATGTTATACATTGTAGAGTTGTCATTTGCTTTCAAGAGCAAGAGGGTTTAAATTATAATTATAATTAGTTAAAATTTAACTTTAACTTTATATTTCAACCACAAAAACACACACACACATACTCATTCAATGGTGAGATAACTCATTTAGATCCATGTTAACGCAAGCAAAAGCCACCTAGAAGACATGAATAATTTCCTACCATCACCAAATGCCAAAAGACTTCACATTTGCCTACACGCACGAGGCAGCACCCCACCCACCTACTATTGCTTATGGCCTCCACTATGTACCTATTTTTTCCCACTTCCTTCCACTTTGACTTGCTTTTATATGTTCTTAAGATGTTCTATGAACTTGGTTAAAGTTCGAAGAGGATCAGAGTTGATTTTCTAAAAGAAAATAAAGATTGAGGAGAGAAAGAAGGTGAGAATACTTAAGCTTTTTTCACAAAACTTGAAAATAAAATTATGAAACCGAAGAGATGTGTTGTAAAGACTTTAAAAAAGGTTAAAAAAAACCCTCCCTTTCCCTCGTTTTAACCAGCCAAAGAAACCCTCCATCCTCCATGTGTTTGCTTTACACCTCATCATTTGAAAGAAAACATCTTCTCATTCCTTAGTCAATTACCAAACGACCTCTCCTCTTAAAATATCTTCCTAATATCTTCAAAAAGATTTTATTAGAAAATTATTTTTAGTTGTCAATTAATGAAATATTAGTTAATTAGACAAACACAACTAGTTCGAACTACTATAGAGGAAAAAGTTATTTATCGATAAAACGATTTTCGATCACATTATCGATATTTCTTCGAACTATTTATTTCTGCAAACATTTTTCAAAAACAAGTTTACCATTATTAGTTATTAATTAAAATAAGGTTAAAAAAGGTTATTAAATCAATTTAATCACATTAAATTCAAGATTCAAATATTTAAATAATTCAGATATTTGAATACGAAGTGCTCGAAATGTCGGGTCATTACATAAAACCTTAGAAACATTTTATAAAATAATTTCTTCTTGCTATTTTATAAAATCTCATACTTTTATAAGATATCTATTTTATATTATTTTATAAAGTCTCATTCCATTTTATGAAATATCATTTATACTATTTTATAAAATCTCCTTCTATTCCACAAAATATATCTTTATTAGCATTTTATAAAATCTCATTCTACTTTATAAAATATATCTTTGTTACTATTTTATAAAATCTCAATTTATTTTATATAATATATCTTTCACTTATAAAATTATTACTTTTCTTAAATAATATTTATAAATACCAATTAAGCTTCGTTAAGCCTCTAATCAATTTAATAATGAGTGTAAAGCTCCTAACTCACTTAATTAGCTTACTAACTTCATTTTATAAAATATTCCATTATTTTATAAAATCATTTCTTCACTTAAATAATATGTATAAATACTAATTAAGCTTCATTAGGCCTCTGATCACTTTGTTAATAAGTGTAAAGCTCCCAACTCACTTAATTATCTTACAATTTTTCTAAAATCAATTCAAATGGTTTAATTTATACTTTTTAATTAAATGTACATCATTATATTACTTAATTAATCACAAATCAAATGATAACATCACACACAAACATCCAATTAACCTCAAATCTAATTCATAACTTACTAACTTTTTCAAAATTAGTAATTAAGACCATTAATGGATAATAAGTTAACGTAATCATGATCATAACATGAATACAAGCCTAGACCGCAACATAGAATTATCTAAATCATTCCATAAAACTTCATAACCGAAAATAACAAAGTAACGAAGTATAATAAGTAAATTAAGTAGGAGAATCATCCCATTCGCCTCTTCTCCTCAAACAAAGCTCAAAATCATCAAAACCCATCCGTTTGCTCTCTTGAAATTTTGGATGAAGCTTCAAACTCTGACTCGAGCTTATTCCTTGGTGGGTTATATGAGGAATAGATGAGAGGAGTTGTAATGATTTTATCGGGATTTATAGAAATTTATTTAAGCATAATTTAGTGGATTAGGGCTTAGGAGGTTAAGTAAATATTAGAGAAGGGTTAGGAGAGGAAGAGGGAAAGTTGCGTGAAATGAAATTGAAATGAAATAATGAAGAGGGTTAGCCACTTATAGGCAAGTGATGGGATTTGGCCTAATTCATTCCTTTCTTAGGAAATCACTATTCACTCCAAAAACTTGTCGACTCCCAACAAAATCGGCTTATACACATTTTTCTCATGACGGAATTATGATCTCAACGCCGGTGCCTCGAGACGTAGTTCATTTGTCTTTGAAAAATCAAGTATAATGGGCACTCTATTAATTAATGATTATGTATTTAATTAACCAGTTAACTATTCGGTCGTTAAAATTGTAGGTTGTTACATTCTCCCCTCTTAAAAGAATTTTATCTTCGAAATTTCTATAAGCACGAGAAAATAATAGGGCTAACCAAAATTTTCAAGTTTTGACCTCAGAAAATTTTAGCAGTATTTCCCTTACATTACAAGCTTTACAGGAACCCCCCCCCCCCCTTCCAAAATTAAATTGCATCTCACATCAAGGAAATATACGATAATATATGTTATCCCTCATTTTCCATAGTACATGCCTCTTTTCAAGAAAATTTTCACCATTTAAATGCAAATCTAAACAAATAAACATTTAAATAGTTATATAACAGCTTCCCACTGCCAATTATAATATATAAAAAGGATTATGCA
The DNA here is from genome assembly GCA_030765085.1 of Allium cepa. Lineage (NCBI taxonomy): Eukaryota > Viridiplantae > Streptophyta > Magnoliopsida > Asparagales > Amaryllidaceae > Allium > Allium cepa. Next base: position 117,200,584 of record CM060931.1, read on the forward strand.
TCCATACAATATCAACACAAAGTTAAAACATGTATAATTTGAACATAGCAACTGATACCACCACAATCATACATGACTAAAAATAGGAGAGTAAACTCAAATATGTCAGTATATAAGTGTAACATTGATTTCGAGTCACATTAAAGTGTGATCGATTCGTATAATTCTCACCTCAACCCCTAAAATGCTCATGGATGATATGTGATCTATCCAAAATAGCTATTGCTATCTATGTACAAACATGTTGTAATAGGTAACTATAACTAGCATATAAGCTACCGAACACACAAAACAAGCAACAACAAGCAACAATAATCAATAAAAATCAATCAACAATCGATCAAAAAGCAACACAACTTCCACTATATTTTATTTAAACAATCCTTTTATTACAATTTCAATAGTATCCATTTACAACACAACTTCCACTATATTTTACATCTTCAAATATAACATTATTTCACTCACTCACTGGCTCGCTCGAATTTGATTTGCTATCTTCTTGCTTCTACCCGTGTCCGGTTATCTACTTTGCCTGTCAAATAATAAAGAACGTAGTAAAAAGAAAAAAGAAACAAACTGAAATTGCAAAAGTAAGAATATAATTAAATGTGATATTGCATCAGTTAATTGGGTTGTTTATTTTTATATTTTAAACTAGAACCAAACATAAATCTGCATGCGAAACATATGACATATACAGTGCATCACTGTACATGCCACAAGACCATGCATATTCACAATTTCCATTTGCACAAATTTAATCTCAGGGACAAATGCAAATGTCAAGCCTGAAGGCTCAACACAGCGCATATCAATACACGAGGTCCAATTTAGAGACAAAATAAAGCAACACAAAGAAACCACATCAATATAGAAAACATAGGTTTGGTAGGTAGATGTACTCATTTACATACACATACAGGTTAACATAGCCAGGCAGCAACACACATAAGGGTCAACTCAGAGCATCAAGGAAAACACAATGGAGCAACATGGTGCAGACATGAATGCGCGCACACAAGCTAGTGCCACAGTTCATTCAATATCAAGCCAAAGAACTACTGTATTTTCAATCTCAATTCCCATCAGAGATCTTCAACTTAAGCATATGAGGGGCAAACAAATCAGATATCACAAGTAACATGAACTCGACTACTTCCAGTACAACATAAATGCAAGTAAATAAGCGCGCACACAAAACACACAAGACATGTACAATAGCAAATAGAGGAACCAGAGGATAGTAAAATGAAGCAAGGTCAGAAATATTCCAGATTAGAAGCAAATGAAGAATTGAAAGCCGCAGGCAATAAACAAAAGTTCAACCAAATCAGTGAAAACGAACTAGTTGAAACCGAAATCATAAATTCAACCTTGGTAAAAATATAATTGAATATAAATCAAATATATTCGAATATATATCGATGACGAATTGGTCGGAAATGCTCAAAGCCGTTTAATCGAGAATTAACTATCGAAATTCAAAAACTAAAGTCAAGTTAGAATATTTTAGAACGAAAATAATGGAATAGATTCCCAAATCAATTCCTATATAAACCTAACATCATCTTCGGCATTAAGGCAAGTCAAGAACAATACAAGTGGAAAAGGGCAAAAAATCTTTCTGAATAATTATTATCATAAATAGTCGATTGGGAAAGAAACCGCAACTTTCAGTCACCGCTAATTAAAGAACGCGAGCATCAGAGAAGAAAGAGGGTGATTCGAATCAGAATTTCAAAGCGGTGGCTTTGGATTTGGAAACTTAAATTAGAACGAAGATAAAAGGGATATCGGCTTGGAAGAAAAATACAGGCTGAAGAATTACGAAAGGGGAGATCGTATTTTATTTTAGTTGGCCCATATTCTTTTACTTGCAAGCAATTTTTTTTGGGCCTGATTAGTTTAGGGTTTCACTTTTATTTGTATTTTGTTTATTAATTTTAATAAACTCTAGTTTGTAACTAGGCTCGAACTACGGAACACAGTTCGAGAATTCACAACTTGGGATTTGAGTTGTGCTAGGGTTTTGAACGTAGGGTTAGAACAATTAGGTTAGCGAGGGTCAGAAGTTTACAGGGCCTGTAAGCATCGACTATTTAATTTCTAGTAGAAACCTTAGACAGCTGTTAGCACAAAAATTGGTCACTAACACCCAAATGTAAATGAAAGCACCAACTAACAGTCACAGATAACAGATATAATGTATGTAGAGAGTAATAATATGAAGAACAGTCAAATTAAAATGAAAGCAATAAAGAACAATAGATTTTATAGTGGTTCGGCTAACTTCGGCCTACGTCCACTACAAAAGTTTCCTTTTTATTGATGTAAAAATAAGTTACAGTTACAAAATGATAGGGTAACATTAGCTTTAGAAGATAGAAAGTCAGAGAGCCAGAAGAAGAAGAAGATCCTTTTTCTGAACCCCCACACGCTGTATTTATAGGCAAATCCTGAGTTGTCGGGCTTTCTGAATAGCATAGGCCCATCAAGGCCTTCCACTGAGCCACAGACCTCTTTCATGCCGAGCCATACCGGACTAATCGCAATGCCGAGCCACCTACCTCTATAATGCCGAGCCACATCGGCCTCACCACAATGTCGAGCCACCTACCTTTATAATGCCGAGCTGTTTCATCGATGCCGAGCGAGGTAAGATGCCGAGCGGGGTACGATGTCGAGCGGGGTACGATGTCGAGCGAGGTAAGATGCCGAGCGGGGTACGATGCCGAGCAGGGTACGATGTTGAGCGGCGTCTGCCGAACCACTACCTTATGCCGAGCGACCCTAACTTCTCTACAATGTCGAGCGACCTTACTTAGGTCGAACCACCTCACCAAGGTCGAGCCGTGCCAACAATACCGAGTGACATTACCAAGGCCGACCGGCCCTTGACTTCCAGACCGAGCCATGTAACCTCTCAACTTCTCGACCAAACGACATCTCTAAGTGAACTTCATCATTTTAAACCGAATCCATCGCACTCCAGCCTCGGTAAACGAGAAGCTGACTTAGTTAAATCCGCCTGTCTACGACCTTGCCGAAAGGCATGTTAACATTTACCCCCCAAAATATGCCTTGCTATTGAAAGGTGTGTTTTGAATAGCCTCGAGTCCGATATCCAAAGTTTGTATGTCATCCACATCCGCACTTTCCGATTCATAATCCAATCCATTTTATCCAAGTACCATTACCGTATCCTTCTCTGAACCTACGACTACTCCAAGTCGATATCCGGTTCTGAATCCAGTAATCAAATCCTTAGCACAATCCATATCCATCTGAACTCGACGACCGAGTTCTAATCCAGCAATAACCAATAGCCAAACACATGACCTCACCGGGTCTAGTCTTTGAATCCGTAGACCTCGTCGGGTCGCGTTATACCGTTCCTGCCTCGGCTCTCCGGTCAAAGGCTTGTATGTTTTCCCGGCCTCGGCTCTTCGGCCAAGGGATTGTGTATTCACCGGCCTCGGTACTCCGGCCAAGGACTTTTATGTTCACCGGTCTCGGCACTCCGGCCAAGGACTTTGATATTCACCGACCTCGGCAGTCCGGCCAAGGACTTTGATATTCACCGACCTCGGCACTCCGGCAAAGGACTTTTATACTCACCGGCCTCGGCACTCCGGCCAAGGACTTTGATATTCACCGGCCTCCGCACTCCAGCCAAGGACTTTTATATTCACCGGCTTCGGCACTCCGGCCAAGGACTTTGATATTCACTGGCCTCGGTACTCCGGCCAAGGACTTTTATATTTTGTCCGAGTCCATCCATCGCTCTCCGGCGAAGGGACTCGTAACTCGCGATCATTGCCCCATCTCTCTGGTCGGGACAATAATCATAAAACCTAAACCGTTTATTATATTAATCTGAATCCAATCAGAAAAACAGAGATCCATATCAAAAATCAAACATCCAAACCAAAATGAAAAACCAAAAAACCAACCAAACCGGGAGTTCAATCCAAACTCGAAAACCATACCGAAGAAAAATAAATGTCCAAAGTACCAAAGAGGAAACCAGAATTTGCAGAAAGACAGAAAGAAAACAAAATATCATAGACCCGTGCAGTACGGTTTTTCGTCATCTCAGATCACGCCTAAGGACCGTCCTCAATCCTATACGTGTGTAAGTGACCTAGTCGTATTACTTTGGATACTATTACTTATTCAGAATCATAAAACCATTCTATTTATAACAAGCCGGCGGTGACCAGATCCAGTGCCACCATCATTCAGGGTAGGCGGTGACCGCTCCTGCTCCCTTGCCTTAGCTCGATTCCTTATGTACTGTTGCAGGTGATCATTCTTTACATGCTCCTCAATGATATCTTTCAAGTGTATGCATTCATTTGTGTTGTGCCCATCCAGCTCATGGAATAAGCAATGCTTTCCCGATGCCCGCTCGTATTCAGAAGGATCTCTCTTTGTCGGCCTTCGATAGTGGAGGCTCTCTCGAGTACCCAAGTAAATCCTTTCTAGAGTCTCGGTTAAGTCTGTGTAAGAAGAAAACTTTGACTCCCTTCGAGGACTCTTCGAAGTGCCACTATTGCCATTCTTTTTCCTTTTTCCTTTATCGTCTTTACTTGGATCCTCCCTAGGTGGACCTCCACCCCTCACTGCATGAGCTTCAACCTTTCTCCATACTCTCTCAGCCTGCGTATCCTCCTGTCTCAGGAACCTTTCCGGCTCATGGTAGAACTCTTCAAGATCCCTCGGTAGGTCCCGTTCCAATGATATCTTGAAATCTGAATTATCTGCGATTCCTGAGACTGCTGCCATCAAAACCATTGACAGATCAGGTCGATCCACTGAGGTTATCGCTGCGTTGAATCTGGTTAAGAAGTTCCTGAGCGACTCTCCCTTCTATTGCTTCATCGATGTTAGGGTCATTACGTTCTTGGGTCTGACTATATGGACCCGAAACTGTCTCATAAACCTTTCAATCAGCTCCATCCATGTGCTGATAGAACCACTCTCCAGCTGTCTGAACCACGTAGCTGCGATATCCGACAAATACAATAGGAAGCATCGAGCCACGACCTCATCCGATGCCCCCAGTACCTCCATATGTCTCATGTGTTAGTCCGTGAGATGATGGTTTTGATGACAACAACTTAGAATAGATTATAAAATATAAACACTAACAGTATAAGTTTAGATATATATGTATATGCAGGATTTAACCATGCAGGTAACAAGAATGAAGACTGTACGGTATAGAGATTCAAGATATCAAGATTGAAGACTCATGAGTATCAAGATTATCAAGAGTTCAAGAATTCAAGTAATTTATTCTTTAATTAGAAATTTTGTTAAAACTCCTAGAAAAACACTGGCATCTTAAAATCCAATTTATTCGTGGAATGGAATCCACTTCGAGCCTGTTAAAGGGATGGAACCCTAAGTAGGATGGAACCTACGAAAAACCTAGTGGAACATTGTTTTGTATCCGCTAACCTTTTACTCAAAATGATTTTTCAAAATTATATCTTGTTTTCAAAATGATTTCAAAACCTTCCTTTAAAAGGCATCAAAAACATCTATCCTGATTTCAAATACTTTTAGCCTCAAAATAATCTTTAATTTCAAAATTAAATTATCCTTGTTTCTAAATTATCTTTTAAATATAATATATTTAACTTTTAAATATTTATACTTAGATTTTAAATATAAAATTATAGTAATTTTTTTATATATTATTCTTTATAATTACTTATGTATTTAAATATAGTCAAGTATAATTATAAAGTTTAAAATAGTTTTAATATAAAATAAAAGTTATTTTCAAAGAGAATCAAAACACCAAAAATCCCCTTGGGATGTTGACATACTCATGTACCCCATGTCGACATGGTGTCAGTTGAGTTCAAAATTTAAATTTCAAAAGAAGTGTCTATTCGTCATAACTCTTCATGAATGGACATGACTGTTGTTCCTCTATAAATAGGGGTTAGTTTCAACGAATTTTAAGACAGATTTTTTCTGGTTTTTCACTCCTCTTCTTCTTCCACATTTCTATATACAAATTCTTATCATTACTCTCCGGAAATCAACATTGAATCTAACTAGATTATCTCTAGTTTGATTCTCTATCACTATCTCAACAAGATCCTCGGTGCTATTCAGAATTATAGGCTTTTTGTAATCAACTTAGCGAGAAAATGTGTGATTGTAGCCTTGAAAATCAATCAAGTATAAAAGGTGTGATTATAGCCTTGGAAATCAATTGGGAGAACTTGTTGCCCGGGAAATCAAGTATCTCTACCCAGAGGATTGTGATTCTGGAGGGTGTACCTCGTGTAGGATCGTTTTCACCCTAGAGGGGGGGGGGGTGAATAGGGTGATAGTGTAAATTATTAAAATTAATCGCGGAAGCTTATAAATTAATTTCAATTCAGATCACAGAATAGCATCACAGATATCGCAGAATATAAATAACAGAATAAAACAGAACAACACAGAATTTACCCAGCTTCGGCAAAACCCTGCCTACGTGCTGCCCCCAAGGTTTCTACTAGAAATTAGATAGTCCCTCGCTTACACACGTAAACTCGCTATACCCGCTATTGACTAATCTAACTCTACGCTCAAAACCTTGCCACAACTCAACCACCGAGTTGCGAATTCTCAAGCTACGCCATGTAGCTTGTCCCCTAGTCACACGACTAGAAATTAAAACGGTTTAAAAAAGAAAATACAAATTAAAAGAAAATTGAAATACAAAACCCTAATTAATAAAAACTAAGCCAAAATTAATAAAACAAGGCCGGCCCCTATTCACTTCTTCAACCCGTTCCTTTTTCTTTGCTTCGTTCGTTGTTTTGAGATAGCGGCGGCTTTGTCCTTCAATCCAGATTAGGGCTTCTTCCCTTTTATCTAATTTAGGGTTTTTTGGAGAAATTGATGAAGTCGACTGATTTGTTGGTTGATTGCAATCGCTGTTCCTCTGATTTGCTTCGGCAATCGACCGTATCTTCGATTTGAACACGACTTCTTATTTGATTGAGTTCGACTGCAAATTGGTATGTGATTTTTGCTTTATTGCTTTTAGTTAATATTCTTGAACTCGATTTTCGATTGCTGTGATGATTAGGGTTATATATGCGTTCGAACTCCTTTATCTTCGTTCGTATAAACTTATTTGAATTTGTCAACTGATATTGCTTTGATCGTCGATTTTCGAATGGATGTTTATAATTAATTCTGACCTGTTCATGTTACTTGAATAACACGGCTTTAAACCGTGACTTGTTCAATTTGCTTGACCAATACGCCGTTAATCTTCACTTGGTTCGATTTGCTGATTGACTAGGCTTCGGCTTGATGCTGAATAATGTTTGACTTCGACTTGGTTTTTGACTTGTTCCATCTTATCCACTGCTTGTTGAGTTTGTAGTTTGTTGTTGGTTTTGGTTTTCATTTTTGCTGTTTGCATGCTTCACTGACATCTGATTCACTTGCACCTGTACTTGGTCATAATTGATGGTTCAGTGGTGTTTTCTGAAACTTGCAATAGTCTTCATTGCAGTATTTGCCATTGTTTGATATGGTTTTGTCTCTGCCCAGTTGATGTTCTGTTCATTGCTTGTGACATCCATGTTGGTTTGGTTGTGCTGTAGTCCAGTGCCCCCATACATATTGTCACTGAGTTGGTCTATGTACATTTTCCTGAGTTTGTTTACTTTGTGGCTTTGAGCATTTTTACTTTATGTTGCAGCTGGTCTTTGCATCGCTGTGCATACTTGTATTTATGTGCCACTGTTTGATCATTGAAGTGTCTGGCCTGATGCTGCATACATGTTTGTTGCATTGACATGTTGTAGCTGGTCTTTGTATTGTGACATGTTCACTTGTGACTGTTGCTACACACTTTGTTTTTGTTTGGTCTGACCATCTGTATACATACATATGTTTATGCTCACCGTATCTTCATTCATGTTGGTTTAGTTTGTGCACTTGCTCATTTGAAGTTGTAGCATGTCACTGTGATGTTTTCATTTGCTTGAGTTTCAACTGTGCTCGACCATACTTGCCCAGTTTACACAGATGCTCCACTTGTTCATTTTGTTCAAGTGTACTTGTCTTCATTCTGACCATGTTGTCACTGAGTTACTGTCTTGTTTATATTAGACTAATCGACACTTGATTCTTGAGTTTTGGCCATTCGCACCTGTGTTGAATCCAGTTTCACAGCTCGGGTTTGACCTTGTGCTCGAGTCGTGATTTTTATGTTATCGCATGTGATTTGAACCCTGTATTTGGGTTTGACCTGTGCTCACCTGTCCCTGTAGCATTATCAAGTGTATATCGGTTTGCACGGCCTTGTGGCATATACAGTGATACACTGTGTATGTCACAAGCTGTTCGTGTATGATGAATTCAAATTTAAATGATGACGAACAACCCAAATAACTGAGGCAAATATTATTTTCAAAAATTCACGTTTTATTTTATACTGCAAAAATATTTCTTTTTCAATTTTACTACGTCAAAATTTATTTTTGCAGATTGCTCAGATGCTGGATTCTAACTGGAATAAAGTTGAAGATAAATACGAGTGTGAGTGATATGTAGCGAGGTCAACTGTAAATATGAAATTGTGTAAATATGAAATTGTGATGTATTGTAATCAAAGTTGTATATGTATAGTGAGAGCTTGAATTTGTACTATTCAAAATTGTAATAAATATTTGTTTGAATAAAATATTCGTTTGAATTCAAATTCCGTGTTATTTATTTTATTCAGCAAATATTTATTTAATCTGTGAAAAATAAAATAGTATATTATCAAATACATTTAAACGAATGTATATATGTTTATTATCATTAAACAAAAATCATATGGACGCATATTCAACAATCTCCCCCTTTTGATGATAACAAACATATATTTAAGATTTTGAATATGTTAAATGTATTTGATCATAGATATATCCTAATTGCTCCCTCTATTTAAATGCTCCCTCTCTACACAATACTCCCCCTACATATATGCATACAAATGCAAATGAGTCTAGATGCAAATGGAAAATTATTTGACCTTTGCTTGATTTATTTGACAAAATCTTAACTTTTCTCTCCCCCTTTTCTTATCAGCAAAAGAATAATAGTGTTAAAGAAAATAGAGATAAAATGATCGATATTAATCCAACATTAAAATTCAATTGAATATAAATTTTAAATTTCAATAAAAAATCAAACAAAAATCATAAATATTTTGTTAGGCGCATATTCCACTTTTAGAATGATGGAAATGATGTCATCATATAAAACCATACAATTGTGTCTATTCGTGGTAAGTTATATCATGAATTTGAATATCTACTAACCATGCATAACCGTTAGGACTTTTAAATGAGATTAGTAGTATTCCAATTTTATTTTTAAAAAAATGAATTCAAGTATCTTCTAACCACGCATAACCGTGTGGACTTTTAAATGGGATTAGAATCAACTTGTTTATTTTTTAAAAAAACTTTTGATATGCGCTCCATACATGCATAACCGCGAGGACTTTTAAATGAGCATGGAAGCACATAACAAATTCCAAGTAATTCACTCATGCATAACCGTGAGGACTTTTAAATGAGAGTGAATACTTTGGTATTTATTTATTATTATTAAATTTTTTTTTAAAAAATGTGAAAATGAAAAACGAACGATTCCTGTTTAAAGTACCACATATCGACAAACTATATAGAATTTTGATGAGTGATGGTCGTTAGAAATATGATAGATATAGAGATGGTCATGGAATTTTTGCCAACAAACATTTTATAACTCTTGTTTAAATTTCTAAAGAAATTTATTAATTATACCGTCTCGAGTCATAATATTTGATCAATATTAACACTCATCACTTTTTCAATCACTATTTTTCTTTTCGATAAACATTAGGGAGTCAGATTAGTCAAAATAGTCATTTAAAATCAAATTCAAAAATAATTATGAAATTAATTTTTCAAAATGACTAATCTGAAAATATGGTCAAAAATGATTTTCTCGAGGGGGATTTAAAAGAAAATTTTCTGCTATTTGAAAATTATTTGAAATGAAAAAATATGCAGATATTTTCTTTGAAACACGATGCAGTTACTAAATGTCTCATAATTCACGTTTCACTAGTAATTTTTCTATCAACTAGATTACCAGTGTAATCTGCATCTGAATTTCTCTTTCACTCAAAATTATCATCAATTGAACTTTATAGACCAAAACATGAAGTGTGCACCAAAAAATTTCAAACTCAATTTTAACAGCAATTTAAATGACATTCTTTTGAAGTTGAATTGAAGCCGTGTAAATAATCAGAAAAACCGTGAATATAGAGTCAGCCATATTATAACCAATTGTATTATCCAACAAAAACACTATTTTTAATCCAAAATGATATATATGAAGTAATTCAAAGAATCTAGAGATTATTATAGTGTTTTTGGCATAAGAATATACTTGGCCAACTATGTTGAATAAGTCAGAATCAGTCAACCATCATAATTACTCCAAGTTTTTCTATTTAAAAATGATTGATCAATATTCTGAAAAAGTCAGACTCAAAATCATCATCTTTTCAACATCTCAATATTGGCTGATTTTAATTCAGAATATGGTGCAGATTATCACATTTAATATATCGTTCAAATAAATATACAATTACCTGTTTTACCTTTACGATATTTTTCGTTGTTGTCCATTGTGATTCTGTCACCTTTATACTAGGCTAAGGAACTTTGCTTTGTCGTCCGTTGTGTTTCTGGAACAGCCAAAATCCAGAGAACACTATTGTTGTTCCTTAGCCTGCCACCACACCTACACGTTGAAGAATTTATGTGACCTATTTGTTTTTATAGGTCCATGGTTGTTAGTGGCAGAAAATTTTGAAATTTTTTTTTGTAAAGACCCAAAACTATTTATAATTGTTCCCTTCGGCACCCAAATTTGTTTAACTTTGAGATTTTTTATATTTGTGCCTTTTGGAACCCAAATCGGTATAGTTTTCACATGTTTGGGTCTATACCAACAATTATTGTGATTGTGTCCATATTTTTTACAAATCGTGCACATTGAATTTTCTTGATTAATCTTGTTAACAATTTTCGAACTATTATATCCAAGTCCTTGTCTAACCGTATTAACAGTTTGCTTTCCTAATAGCATACTCAATGATTTTTCACTTTTGGAAAATTTATCTAAAGTAGTAGACAATTGTTGGACTTGTGTTTTGAGAGACTCATTTTCGTTTAATAATTGTGTGCACTTTTTAATAGAATTCTCTCTTCTAGTATTTTCATTTTCTTTTAAAATCAGAATTTCATTTTCAAGCGATTTCATTTTAATTTCTGATTTTTTGATTTCTTCATCAAATGTTGGACACTTATCACACTTAGGGATCCTACTTTGATAGGTTTTAACTAATTGATCAAGTTGTTTATTACATTCTATCAAAGTATCCTTTTGAGATTCAAGTTTGGCGTATTTTTCCCTAAGTCGTTCAAAACAGCCATTCACTTCGTGGAAATAAATAAGTAATTCAGAGTGAGTAAGTTTTGATACCTCGCTTGGCTCGTCATCGTCGCTATCAGTTATATTTCCATGAAGGCACATATCTGCTTTCTCACTCTCACCGCTATCGCTTTTATTCCACATGGCTGCAAAACACCGTTTTGATTTCTTTTCAAAATCGCGTTGAAATCGGGGATAATTGGGCTTGATATTATAGGGTTTGTTGCAAATGATCCCGTGTTCTTCCGAGTTGTCCAGTGCTTTGATTATTCTGCTTTTTAATTTTTGATTTAGAGCTGGATTTTCGTATTTGCGGTTCCACCTTTTGAATTTCTTCATTATTAATGTCAGCTCGGCTGCTCCATCATCATCATCCTCATCACAACTGCTATTTACCAATCCTGTTAAGCACATTTCTTTAACTGAGTCGGTTGTGGAGGACTTCTCATTGCTGTTGACTTTTGCACCATATATCGCATCGAAAGTATTCCAGATTTCCTGTGCATTTTCATAATGAGAAATGAAATTAAAATTGTCTTGATTAATATGAGAATATAATATATGCATAGCAAGAGCATTAATCGAGATAATTTTCTTATCTGTTATGTCACACCCATTTTCAATAATATCCCAACATTTAATATTAACAGATTTTAAATAAGATTCCATTTTCAATTTCCAATTCAAAAAATCTGTTCCATCGAAAATAGAAGGAATAATATCGGAGCGACCCTCAACAGAAGTATTAATAAAAGAAGCCATTTCAAAAATTCAAAATTTTAAAACAAAAACCAATTTTTAAAACACGAATTTTTAAAACAAAAGTTGTTTTTGTAAAAAAAAAATAAAACAAAAACGGCTTTTTTTCCTAGCTCTGATACCACTTATAGGATCGATTTCACCCTAGAGGGGGGGTGAATAGGGTGATAGTGTAAATTATTAAAATTAATCGCGGAAGCTTATAAATTAATTTCAATTCAGATTACAGAATAGCAGCACAGATATCGCAGAATATAAATAACAGAATAAAACAGAACAACACAGAATTTACCCAGCTTCGGCAAAACCCTGCCTACGTGCTGCCCCCAAGGTTTCTACTAGAAATTAGATAGTCCCTCGCTTACACACGTAAACTCGCTATACCCGCTATTGACTAATCTAACTCTACGCTAAAAACCTTGCCACAACTCAACCACCGAGTTGCGAATTCTCAAGCTACGCCACGTAGCTTGTCCCCTAGTCACGCGACCAGAAATTAAAACGGTTTAAAAAAGAAAATACAAATTAAAAGAAAATTGAAATACAAAACTCTAATTAATAAAAACTAAGCCCAAATTAATAAAACAAGAACGGCCCCTATTCACTTCTTCAATCCGTTCCTTTTTCTTTGCTTCGTTCGTTGTTTTGAGATAGCGGCGGCTTTGTCCTTCAATCCAGATTAGGGCTTCTTCCCTTCTATCTAATTTAGGGTTTTTTGGAGAAATTGATGAAGTCGACTGATTTGTTGGTTGATTGCAATCGTTGTTCCTCTGATTTGCTTCGGCAATTGACCGTATCTTCGATTTGAACACGACTTCTTATTTGATTGAGTTCGACTGCAAATTGGTATTGGATTTTTGCTTTATTGCTTTTAGTTAATATTCTTGAACTCGATTTTCGATTGCCTGTGATGATTAGGGTTATATATGCGTTCGAACTCCTTTATCTTTGTTCGTATAAACTTATTTGAATTTGTCAACTGATATTGCTTTGATCGTTGATTTTCGAATGGATGTTTATGATTAATTCTAACCTGTTCATGTTACTTGAATAACACGGCTTTAAACCGTGACTTGTTCAATTTGCTTGACCAATACGCCGTTAATCTTCACTTGGTTCGATTTGCTGATTGACTAGGCTTCGGCTTGATGCTGAATAATGTTTGACTTCGACTTGGTTTTTGACTTGTTCCATCTTATCCACGGCTTCAGCTCCGATCATATTTCTGTTGATTTTCAGTTGCACTTGGTCATTTTGTATCTGCATTTGTTATTTCTGAAGCTCGAGTTGCACTTGCTCACTGCTTGATGGTCCTGTGACTCTTGCTATGCCTTTGTGCATTTTTCTATATTCAGTTGAGTTGATTGTTGCATTTGTTTACTTCTACACTTGTGTATATTTAGGCTGATCATTTGTATACATACATTCTTGTATGTATATATGTATATGGTCACTTGTTTATTGCCTTTCTGAACTGTGCACATTGTTGCATGGTTCTCTGACCTTGTTGCCTCATAAGCTTGCTCGTTCGGTCTTGTCTGATCTCTGGTTTACCATCTGCATTCACTACAGTTTCATTGTGTTAGTTTCATTGTTGCTGCTCCTTCGGTGCACTATGCTTTATGGACATGTCTTGTTGAGTTTGTAGTTTGCTGTTGGTTTTGGTTTTCATTTTTGCTTTTTTCATGCTTCATTGACATCTGATTCACTTGCACCTATACTTGGTCATAATTGATGGTTCAGTGGTGTTTTCTGAAACTTGCAATAGTCTTCATTGCAGTATTTGCCATTGTTTGATATGGTTTTGTCTCTGCCCAGTTGATGTTCTGTTCATTGCTTGTGACATCCATGTTGGTTTGGTTGTGCTGTAGTCCAGTGCCCCCATACATATTGTCACTGAGTTGGTCTATGTACATTTGCCTGAGTTTGTTTACTTGGTGGCTTTGAGCATTTTTACTTTATGTTGCAGCTGGTCTTTGCATCGCTGTGCATACTTGTATTTATGTGTCACTGTTTGATCATTGAAGTGTCTGGCCTGATGCTGCATACATGTTTGTTGCATTGACATGTTGTAGCCGGTCTTTGTATTGTGACATGTTCACTTGTGACTGTTGCTACACACTTTGTTTTTGTTTGGTCTGACCATCTGTATACATACATATGTATATGCTCACCGTATCTTCATTCATGTTGGTTTAGTTTGTGCACTTGCTCATTTGAAGTTGTAGCATGTCACTGTGATGTTTTCATTTGCTTGAGTTTCAACTGTGCTCGACCATACTTGCCCAGTTTACACAGATGCCCCACTTGTTCATTTTGTTCAAGTGCACTTGTCTTCATTCTGACCATGTTGGCACTGAGTTACTGTCTTGTTTATATTAGACTAGTCGACACTTGATTCTTGAGTTTTGGCCATTCGCACCTGTGTTGAATCCAGTTTCACAGCTCGGGTTTGACCTTGTGCTCGAGTCGTGATTTTTATTTTATCGCACGTGAGTTGAACCCTGTATTTGGGTTTGACCTGTGCTCACCTGTCCCTGTAGCATTATCAAGTGTATATCGGTGTGCACGGCCTTGTGGCATATACAGTGATACACTGTGTATGTCACAAGCTGATCGTGTATGATGAATTCAAATTTAAATGATGACGAACAACCCAAATAACCGAGGCAAATATTATTTTCAAAAATTCACGTTTTATTTTATACTGCAAAAATATTTCTTTTTCAATTTTACTGCGTCAAAATTTATTTTTGCAGATTGCTCAGATGCTGGATTCTAACTGGAATAAAGTTGAAGATAAATACGAGTGTGAGTGATATGTAGTGAGGTCAACTGTAAATATGAAATTGTGTAAATATGAAATTGTGATGTATTGTAATCAAAGTTGTATATGTATAGTGAGAGCTTGAATTTGTACTATTCAAAATTGTAATAAATATTTGTTTGAATAAAATATTCATTTGAATTCAAATTCCATGTTATTTATTTTATTCAGCAAATATTTATTTAATCTGTGAAAAATAAAATAGTATATTATCAAATACATTGAAACGAATGTATATATGTTTATTATCATCAAACAAAAATCATATAGGCGCATATTCAACACCTCGTAGCCTTGAAATCAAGGGTGTAATTGTAAAAATTGCTTTTGAAAGGAAATCCGTACTTGTGTGCGGGACTGGATTTAGGGTAACTCTGAACCAGTATAAAATCCGATGTGTTCTTTCCTTTACTACTTTTACTTTATTTCTGCATCTGTGTTTGATTCTGTGATCATATCTGTGTCTGAATATTGCATATATTTGTTCAAATTAACAAAAACTCAAAAAGATTTAATAATTCCTTAAAATACTATTCACCCCCTCTAGTGTTTATCCTAGCCTTAAGATCCGTAATCCGCATTTCTCACATTTGGTATCAGAGCAAGGTTTTCAAAATTTCATAATCTGAATTTTGAAGAATTTTAAAATGGCAATTTTTTTTTAATTTATTAATACTATTTTCATATGAATATGTCACAGAATCATCATTATATTTTTGTTTAAAACTATATTTAGTTATTTTGAAAAGTCACTTGATTTTTTAAAAAGTTTGTTGTTTTACAGGAGAAGAGTTATGTCTAATGACTGTTGGTTAAAAGATACCAGATAATCATTCATCAATCAAGAAGAACTAATGGATATATAATGGCAATCGACAATGAAATGGGTACCAGATCAACATAAAGCTTTTGATTCTTATTTACAACTTGATATGATATTGTACTTCTCTCCATCTACTTCGCAAATGTCACTGGTTTAGTGCGAATCCGTCAAGAAATGATCAAGTTATGGTCAAATGAAGTTTTAGTGAACAAAGAGAGAAAGAAAGCAAAACTATCAATGGTATTCTTCAATATTTTGTTTCCACTCCTTTTCCAGATTGTAGTCCTTGTCCCCCCGGTCGTTTTGATGGGTGGATCATCAAATTCCGATAAAAATTGAGTGATATATGATAGTTTGAAGTTGGCTATTCAAAACTGAAAAACCGTGTATGAGATTTTCTACATTACTCTTGCTGATTCGGCCTGTTGCACCACAATACTACCTAAGTTCGTCACCAAACCATTACTGGATCGTAGCCCTTGCCTTCCTCTTCGATTTGCCGCTGGTTTCATCCAATTCCATTAAGAAACGAAGGAGATATGCCTTCTAGAAGTTTGATGGTAAATAGGAAAACGGAAAGAAGAAGAAGAAAAGAAACTGAAAGTGTACGTGCAGTACTAAGGATCGTGTAATATGATATATATAAATGCGGAAACTGATAATAGCAGTAAAATAAAAATTAAAGTAAGCACACCAGGAATTTTTATACTGGTTCGAACTTCCCGTTCTACGTCCAGTCCCAGAATATCCTCTGGATTTAGACTAAACCCCTCACTTAACCCGGAGGAATAGGTATATCACACCTGAGCAGCCGAATAGGAATTTTTCCGCCTCAACAGCCGAAGAGGACTTTAATTTAATACAAATACTTTGTTGACGAGTGTGTTCTAAATAACACGGATTGTCTTTTGATAGTACAATTTCCTATAATCAAATCCTCAAGAATATGTAGTGTATGTAAAGATTTAGAAGGAAGATAATCTCGTAGAATCGAAGTATATAAATTTATTCAGAGATTCTAGAGATATTGAATGAGAATAAATGCTTTTTATTTGCAGAAATAAATAGAGAATAGATCGCAGAATTATAAACAAGAATCGGTGATTGTAGAAGTGATTTGAACATGTTTATATAGTTGTAGAGTAGTTATAATCTTTCATGAAGAGTTTCAATCAAAAGTTGTGTCTGTATCTCTTGGATTGAGAGACATTCCTTTTCATGACCAACGACAACTCTTCAGGAAAACTAGCCGTTATGTTCAGGTCGGTCGACCTAAAAAACTGGTCGGTCAGCTGAATTTTAAAAACGTATACAAAATAATGTGTATCTGTGCATTTGACACAGGGTCGGTCGACCGAGGTTTCTGGTCGGTCAGCCGACCTGTAGTCAATTGCACAGTATACACTAATTTATGTATAATCTTAATATAAATCAATTTGGGTATGTGTGTGACTACTTGAGGAATGATTTTAACAATATTCTAAGACTCAATACATTAAAATATTCATACTAATCTCTGGATTGTAGTCTTATCTCCTTTGTAGTGCATAATATATACTTATTCTCTTTTTGTCGCTTTGGTATAGTATTCTCGTTGTATGATCTCTGAAGTTTGTGTCATGAATCAAAACTCATGAATCAACATTCTCCCCCTTTTTGATTGATGACAATACTTATGTGACGAAGTAGTATATATATTCTCCCCCTGAATATATGGCGATTTTTCTGACTTTTCTGCAAGAATTTGTTAACTTTCATATATTTCTCCCCCTTTGTCATCGAAAAAAAGGAATACTTAAAAAATATGGAACATGTAACATAACATAAGAAAACATCGGCTTTTAAATAGTACATATTCAAAACAAATAGGAATATTAATGATGTTTACTTAGTACACAATATTTAAAAACAGAACACTGAAATTTTAAGATAGCAAGTTGTAGAACAACATGATCACTCCTCATTATCATCGGAATCCCAAAATTCTGGATGGATATTTTCTTCCGGAGGAGCATGTTCCTTACCACGTCTTTGAGAGGTAGAAGTGTGAGTCCCTGATGTACCGGAGCTTGTATTCTCCAAAGTGGAAAAAGAGAAGTTTGGCGCTGGCCTTTTTCCGGGAGCTACATAAGAGGCACCGGCTTCGGAAGTACATGATAAGGCATCCCATAAGTTCACGAAGAATCCCTTGATTTTCTTGAAACGACCATCAATTTTTCGTAGCCGGGCATCCAATGCTAGTTGATTTTGAGGCAAAATATCAATGGCCGCCTCTGTACTAATTCCGGGAGTTGGTCTTTGAATTGAATGTTGGCGTGTTAGACGTTCCGTAGCATGAGTTGATGGTTGAGATGTAGAGAAGCTACGGCGTAGTTGTTCTCGAGGAGTAGTACTCCATTGGTTAAATGGTATGAATCTAGGAGGTGCATCGGGCAACTTCATTAGTTTTATGGTCCTTGAATCAAAAGTACGAACTTTGGAGGTTTCGGATTCGGGAGCATGTGGGACAAAGGTATTGATCAATCTCATTATGTATTCTCCATAGTAAATATGAAGCATTTTGCCTTGATTAAATGAGAGAAACTCATCCATGAGTAATTGTGCTCAACTGACGTGTGTATTCGAACATATAGCATATAGAGCTTTAAAATTTTCAGGATATACTAAGTGGTAGGAACCGCCTCTTGGTATAATGGATTTCATCATAAAACGATGAAAAAGTCTAGCTTTAGGTCTAAGTGATGATGTTTGTCTAAAATCCGTAGCTTCATCTTCGAAAAATAAATGACTTATGTGGTCACGACTTGATAAATTACAATCTACATTGTGTAACGAGATTCCACCCGGTCTAGCACCTAAAATGTGGTTAATTCGATCTATGGAAAGGAAAATTGAGGTGCCACATACCGATGTCCAAACACAATTTTCCGTGTTTCTAGGAGGGTTAACAAGATTTAGGTTAGCAAGGAACAATTTGACCATAATGTGGTTAATCTTCAAATTATTCTTTTTATAGTCTAGAAAAGTATCGAGCCCACTTTTAATTGCGGCATTTTCAATACGGTAGGCAGCGAAATCAGAATAACTTACAAATGATTCTTCAAAGATTTTGGAATCTTGAAGTTGTATCCATCTTTGAAGTGCTACGTCATTGACAAGCCATGAGGCGATTTGAGTATCTACGAGAGTTGATGAAGATGAGCCACCGGTAGTCTTTGATTTCTTCTTTGGAGCCATTGTTTTTGAAGTTAAAATAGAAATTTGAGAAAAAATTTAATGGGGGCTAGGGCAAAAACCGAAATTGGAAAAGCAAGATTGAAGAGGTAGGTTGAGAAGGTGAATGGATGGGATACTAATATGAGGTAAAAAATAAAATTAACCAGTTGGCTACACGTTCGGTCGACCGAAAATACTGGATCGGCCGACCGACTTTGTTAACAGAGAGTTGCTGAAACTCTCGGGAAGGGTTCGGCTGACCGGTGCAGGTCCTTCGGTCGACCGACCCTATTTGAAAAAATGCGTATTTGATACTTTCGGTCGACCGACTCAGGGTCTTCGGTCGGCCGAAGCTGTTAGATATGCACATTTTTTGCTGTTTGTTATAAAAAAGATAGATTTTAAAATTTTATTATTATTTCATTATATTTATACATCTTTATTGAAAACAACAACATATATATATATATAAGTTTTAGCCAACGATTGTTAAACCATGAGTTTGGGGACGGAACATCTTCTATAGGTGACCATCTTGGAGCTATTGAAGTTTGAACAGGATTTGAAGAGGATGGGGTTCTATAAGAAGGTTTAGCAACATCATCCTTTTTTGATGAACAAACTTTCATGGCAATCTTTTCTAGAAAACTTAAACGTCTTGCCGTGACTTTTTGTTCATAGTAGAGTTCCCGTTGCATATTCATTTGCTGTTGTTGGTAGTGATGTATTTCATCAATTTTTTGTTTGGTGGATGGAGATATTACCATTGTATTCTTCCCTTTTTTCTTTTCAGGTGTATAGCCTGTATGAGATTCATCCCATGGTTTCCACCCGTGTCGGGGGTCTTTATCAGGAGAAGAGAAATCAAGGGTACGTTTAGGCATGGGAAAGGTAGGATAGGGGCCATTTTTAGGAATTTGATCGGAAACATCATCGTCTGGAGATGAGTATGATAGATGGGAGTTTTCGGAATTATAGGTGTCATTGTTTGAAGACATTTTTTAGGATTTATTTTTCTTAATATATGTTTTGAAGGATAAGCATAATGTATATATAATCATCTGTTTGCTGAAAAACAAGTGGATTGAAAACTAATTTTAAAAATAGTCATAAAAGTTTAACAACAAGTCGTTTTGTAAATGTATGATTTATATGTTTTAGAACTAAAATTAGTTATTTCTGGAAAAAAAAACAGATAAAACAAACGTTAAGGTAAACTGGAACAAGAAACATCCATAGCCCAAGTGGCTATAATATAACATTTATCAAACAAGTTAGAGATCATGAGTTCGAGTTCCGCTTTAGTTAGAAATAAAACAATTTTTATTTTTCAAATTTTTTGCATATTTTTATCTATAAATCTTTTAAATACATTATTCCTAAATCTCGTCTAAGTTTGATAAAACTATTTTCATTTAAAGGTTTAGTAAAAATGTCAGCAATTTGATTTTCAGTATTAATAAATTCTAAATTTATCAATCCTTTTTCCAAACAATCACGAAGAAAGTGATGACGAATATCAATGTGTTTTGTTCGTGAGTGATTTACCGGATTTTTAGAGAGATTTATTGCACTAGTATTATCACAATAAATTATAGATTTTTTAAGATAACAATTAAAATCTTGTAGTGTTTGTTGCATGTATACGACTTGTGCACATGCTAAAGCAGCAGATATATATTCTGCTTCACATGTTGATAAAGAAACACAGTTTTGTTTCTTACTAAACCAAGAAACTAAGGAACGTCTAATGAAATGACACGTTCCACTTGTACTTTTTCGATCCGTCCGACTTCCTCCAAAATCAGCATCGCTATATGAGACTAATTCGAAAGGACATTCTTTTAGATAGAATAGTCCGAAATCTTTGGTTTTAGTTAGATAACGAATAATACGTTTAACTGCTCGCATATGTGATTCTTTGGGATTTGCTTGAAATCGAGCACATAAACAAACACTCATCATAATATCGATTCGACTCGCCGTTAAATATAATAACGATCCAATCATACTACGATATAGTTTTTGATCAACACTTTTGCCTTCTTCGTCTCTGTCGAGATGAATCGTTGTGCTCATCGGAGTTGGTTTGGCAGAAGTGTTTTCTAGACCAAATCATTTAATTAAATTATAGCAATATTTTTCTTGATTAATAAAAATTCCATTTTCTATTTGTTTTATTTGTAAACCAAGAAAATAGTTTAACTCATCCATGTGAGACATTTCAAATTCATTTGTCATCATTTTAGAAAATTCTTGACAAATCTTTTCATTTGTAGATCCAAAAATTATATCGTCAACATATATTTGGATAATTAAGATATCATGCTTGTTTCTTTTAATAAAAAGTGTTTGATCAACCTTTCCAATTTCAAAACCAGAATTTAGTAAATAACTTTTAAGATGATCATACCAAGCACGAGGTGCTTGTTTTAAACCGTATAACGCCTTTTTGAGTTTATAGACATGCTCAGGAAATTGTTCATGTATAAATAATGGAGGTTGTTCAACATATACATTTTCTTTTATAAAACCATTTAAAAAAGCACTTTTAACATCCATTTGATAGAGTTTAAAATTATGAAAACATGCGAAAGCTAATAAGATTCGTATTGCTTCAAGTCGGGCGACTGGAGCAAACGTTTCTTCATAGTCTATTCTCTCTTCTTGATTATATCCTTGTGCAACTAATCTAGATTTATTCCTAGTTATATTTCCTAGTTCATCTGCTTTATTTTTAAAGACCCATTTAGTACCGATAACTGATTGATCACTTGGTCAAGGAACAAGTTCCCAAACTTTGTTTCGTTCAAATTGATTTAGTTCTTCTTGCATAGCAAGAATCCAATAGTCATCAGTTGAGGCTTCTTTTATATTCTTAGGTTCTATGTTAGAGAGAAAAGCTACATGACCAACTTGATTTAATTGATGTCTGGTTTTTACGTTCGTATTTACTTCTCCAATTATATTTTGCACAGGATGATGTCGTAAAATTTTAGGTGGAGATTTTATTATATTTACAGTAGTATTCTCATTTTCAGTAATATCATGATCATTATTGACAATATCTTCAGTATTACTATTTTCATTCTGAGTAGCTTCATCATCAGAATCGATAGTAATATTTGGATTTACATATTTAAAATTTTCATCAAATGAAACATGTAAACTTTCTTCAATAATTTGAGTTCTTTTATTAAAAATTCGATAAGCTTTACTTTGTTCTGAATATCCAATGAATATTCCTTCATCGGATTTTGGATCGAATTTGCCTAGTTGATCTTTAGTATTTAAAATAAAACATTTAGAGCCAAAAACTTTAAGATATGAAATATTTGGTTTTCTTCCATTTAGAAGTTCATATGGAGTATTCTTAGTTAACGGTCGAATGGAAACACGATTCAATACATAACAAGCAGTAGCTATAGCTTCTGCCCAAAAATGTTTTGATAAATTGGTTCCATTTAATAAAGTTCTTGCACATTCTTGTAATGTTCTATTTTTTCTTTCTACAATTCCATTTTGTTGTGGTGTTCTAGGAAATGAAAAATTATGGTTAATACCTTTCTTGTTACAAAATTGTTCAAAAACATCATTTTCAAATTCTCCTCCATGATCACTTCTGATATTTTTAATTTTCAAACTTTTGATATTTTGAATTCTTTTAACAAACACTTTAAAATTATAAAAAGTATCACTTTTATTTTTTAAAAAGAAAATCCAAGTGTATCTAGAAAAATCATCTACAATAACAAACACATATCTATTAGATTAATAGATTGAACTTGAGTTGGACCAAAAAGATCCATGTGTAAAAGTTCAAGTGGTTGTTCTGTAGAAATTACTTTTTTTGATTTAAAAGAAGATTTTGTTAATTTTCCTAATTTACATGCATCACAAAATATATTCATTTTGAATTTCATGTCAGGTAAACCTTTAACTAATTTATTTTTCTCTAATTTGTTGATGGTTTAAAATTGATGTGACAAAATCTTTTGTGCCAAAGACAGGAATTATTTTCCTTAGCTATTAAACAAAAATTTGAATCATTTTTAATGTTCATATTTAAAATATAAATGTTTTATCTCTTATTCCTTCAAAAATAGTGTTATGATTTTTATCGAAAATATTACATTTATTTTCTAAAAATGTTATATTAAAACCTTTATCACATAACTGACTAACTCAATAAATTATATTTTAAATTTTTGATTAATAAAACATCAGAAATGAGAGGTAAATTAGTGGTACCGTTGCTGCTGACATCGCCTTTATCGATGATATAACCTTTAGAGTTATCTCCAAAAGTGACTGATCCTCCATTTGAGTAGATAATATTTGATAACATTTCTTTGTTTCCAGTCATATGTTTTGAGCAATCGCTATCTAAAATCCATTTTCCTCTCCTTTTATGTGGTACCTGCAAATTTTTTTATAAAAAGTTGGTACCCGTTTATTTTTAGGGTCCTAAGGGTTAGATCTTAGGAAGCCAAACCCATACGGGTTCAGAATTCCCTTTATAAACATAGTTTTTGTTATTATGAACAGTTTCCATGAACATTTTGATATGTTTATTTCTTATTAAAACATTATTTGTTTTCGGAATCCATATCTTAATATTTTTAGTGTTTGACCAAACTGTTTTCTTAATATCCTTATTAATATTATTATTAATTCTACTTGTAGCAAACTTATTTTGTTTTTTAAATCCTAATCCAGATTTGTTGTTAGTGGATTGAGAATTTTCTAGTATTTTAGAAAGATTCTCTCTTCCTTTATTAAAATTGGAAATATGGTTAGAGATGTTATCAAATTTTATTTTTAGACTAGATTTTTCTAAATCTAAATCTTTAATTTTAGAATTTAAACCATTATTTTCAAAAAATAAAACATCATTTTTACTTTTCTGAATTTCTAGTTCTTCGGTTATTGAAGAAATTTGAGAAGATAAGTTAGATTTTGATTGTTGAGAAATTTCAAGTTCTTCTTCTAATATTTTCTTTTCATCTTTTAGCATATCTACTTCTAAGACTGTTCTATCTAATTTTCTTTGTAAATCTTTGTTTTTCTTTTTAAGTTGTTTTGCTAAATCTACTAATTCAGAATTAGTTTCAATTAAATCTTCAAAACTAAGATCACTTACATCGTTTGATGAAGCCACGAAGCACACATTTGCTTGTTCATTTTCATTGTTACTTTCACTTTCTGATGAAGATGATGAGTCCGTGTCATCCCAAGTGACTGAAAAAGCTCTTCGTTTGGTTTTGTCCTTCTTAAAATTGGTCTTTTTAAGTTCAGGACAATCTTTCTTCATGTGACCTTTCTTGTGACATTCATAACATTCCATTGTTGAAGATGATGGTTTGCTACTGTTGATATTGTTGTTGGAATTATTTTTGTTTCCACTGAATTTATTTCTTTTGAATTTCAGAAACTTTTTGAAATTTTTAGCAATCATTGCCATATCTTCATTCTCTGAGTCGGAATCATCTTTTTCTGCTTGAAATGCCACATTCTTCTTTTCTTGTGCTACATTTCTCTTTGCCTGTAAATTTACTTCGTAGGACATTAAATTGCCTATCAATTCTTCTGGTTTTAATGTTGACAAATCACTTTCTTCTTCAATGGCTAGGACTTTTCTTTCCCATTCGTCAGTTAAAGAATTTAAGATTTTTGTGACAACATCAAAATCAGTAAATGTTTGTTCTAATGATAGTAGAGCATGATGAATATCCTGAAATCTAGAGTACATATCATTTATAGATTCGTTTGGCCTCAATTTGAAATTTTCAAATTGATTTTTCAACATAGAAATTTTGCTTAATTTGACTTTGTTCGTTCCCCCATGTGTTATCTTAAGTGTTCTCCTTATTTCATAACTAGAAGTGCATATGCTAACTCTATTGAATTCATTTCTATCTAATGCACAAAATAAAATATTCATAGCCTTTGCATTTGATGTAGCATCTAGTTTTTGTGTGTTACTCCAAGTTGAGTATTCTCCAGCAGGAGTTATGTACTCTCTTTGTATAATATTCCAGATATCAAAACCACTAGATTGCATATAAATTCTCATTCTAGTTGACCAATAATTATAATTTAACCCAATAAAAAGTGGAGGTCGTGAAGTTGATTGACCCTCTGTGAAACTAGTATTAGTGTTAGTGCTAACATTGTTAGTTTGTGTCGTTGCCATATTACTGGAAATAAATATCAAATAACTTTGTGACGGTTATAGGAATCCTTGCTTTGATACTAAACGAAAGTGTACGTGCAGTACTAAGGATCGTGTAATATGATATATAAATGCGGAAACTGATAATAGCAGTAAAATAAAAATTAAAGTAAGCACACTAGGAATTTTATACTGGTTCGAACTTCCCGTTCTACGTCCAGTCGCAGAATATCCTCTGGATTTAGACTAAACCCCACACTTAACCCGGAGGAATAGGTATATCACACCTGAGCAGCCGAATAGGAATTTTTACGCCTCAACAGCCGAAGAGGACTTCAATTTAATACAAATACTTTGTTGACAAGTGTGTTCTAAGTAACACGGATAATCTTTTGATAGCACAATTTCCTATAATCAAATCCTCAAGAATATGTAGTGTATGTGAAGATTTAGAAGGAAGATAATCTCGTAGAATCGAAGTATATAAATTTATTCAGAGATTCTAGAGATATTGAATGAGAATAAATGCTTTTTATTTGCAGAAATAAATAGAGAATAGATTGCAGAATTATAAACAAGAATCGGTGATTGTAGAAGTGATTTGGACATGTTTATATAGTTGTAGAATAGTTATAATCTTTCATGAAGAGTTTCAATCAAAAGTTGTGTCTGTATCTCTTGGATTGAGAGACATTCCTTTTCATGATCAATGGCAACTCTTCAGGAAAACTAGCCATTATGTTCAGGTCGGTCGACCTACAAAACTGGTCGGTCAGCTGAATTTTAAAAACGTATACAAAATAATGTGTATCTGTGCATTTGACACAGGGTCGGTCGACCGAGGTCTCTGGTCGGTCAGCCGACCTGTAGTCAATTGCACAGTATACACTAATTTATGTATAATCTTAATATAAATCAATTTGGGTATGTGTGTGACTACTTGAGGAATGATTTTAACAATATTCTAAGACTCAATACATTAAAATATTCATACTAATCTCTGGATTGTAGTCTTGTCTCCTTTGTAGTGCATAATATATACTTATTCTCTTTTTGTCGCTTTGGTATAGTATTCTCGTTGTATGACCTCTGAAGTTTGTGTCATGAATCAAAACTCATGAATCAACAGAAACTTTTATGAAAAGTGGTGACTGTTGGGCCTATTTATAGTGGTTGAAGTGTCCATTCATTCAAAATTCAAAGTTTTGGCGCCCAGTTGGTCAATCTACTAAATCATCTGTATTTTTCTCATACGGTCTTCAAATTCAGCAAATGAATATACTACACTGATCAGAAAAACGAGCCCGTCGCAATGGAACAGGTATCGTCGTTAAATTCTGAAGGATATAAATGTGTGGTCGACGACAATGGAAGAACAACAAAGTTAGAAAGATGGAGTGCAAAAATTGGTAAGCTTTTCTATTATTTCATCTTTATTGTTGCTTTTAAGAATATATATTTATGCATTTAGTTAGGAATAGAAATTTATCTCTTTTATAAATTTAGATATTTAGGTCCATATATCGACACACCATAGTATAAATTTCGATATACCTGTCTAATTTTTTTTTCAAAAGGGTTTTTTATTTTAAAAAAAAAGTGTTTTCTTTCAAATAAAATCGTACCACTAATTTATTACAACTATATTAAGTAGAAAAGCATTTTAACATGAATAATGTCAAGTGTCTTTACACATGTTTTCTCATTATTTTTTATGTTAATTAAATACTATAAAAAATTGGGTAAAAAAATCAATTATTTACATTTTAATATCTAGTCGTAAAAGTAGTGCAAAATCAGTATATCTAAAATGCTGTCTTTTCTTCTGGAATGTTTCTTAAGTGCTGCAAATTCGTTTTTATAGCATCTCTGTACTTTGAAACACTGTAGTGTTTTAGAAACTTTTCACAGCATTTGGTAAATACTGCAGTTTCTATTTATAATGTTTTGAATATATTTTACTACAAAAACTTTTTACAGCATTCTGTAAATGCTGCCTTTTCTATTTAAAACTTTAAACTATGTAAAAATAATTTTTAAATTAAGTATTTTTCTCTATTCTTTTTAGAAGTTATTTTCTAACTTATATTAGAATATTTTAAAATTAATGTTTTGATATTTTTTAGTAACTGATTAAAATTTTAAAATGAAAGTGACCTTAATATAACACATGTTAATTTTAGTTTTTCGATCTTTATTATTTTATTTAATATTTCATTATGATATTATTTTTTTAAATTTAAAAGATGTTAAAACATGTTTCTAAATATTTTAATCAATAATAATTTAATATATAGGTTTTAATTAATAAGTTAAGCGTTTTATAAACATGAAAGTCTGGATTCTTAAAAAAAAACAATTAAGTTAAAAAAAATATTTTTAAAAGAATTAAGTAAGGAGGGTATTAATTTTTATAAAAACAATATTTGATCATATATAGTTTAAGTCCATATTTCTTAGCATTTGATTTTGATATTAAGTTTGATTACTACCTTTCATGAATATGTTATAGTTTTAATACTATTTATTACCTTTAAACTCTTGTCTTTACTACTTTTTCAGTCTCATTCATTAGTTTTCTTAACTTAAGTCTAGTAATTGGTGTGTATTACCCTTGTTTGGTTGAAGTGATTTGTAATAAATAGTTTGACATATGTATACATGCATATATATTCTTGTCAATTAGATATTTCTTATCACTCATGTTTATCTTATAATCTGAATATCTCTTACCATAGTATATATCATCATATCATTGTGCATCCTACTTCATATCACATTTCATTACATATTACATCATAAATTACAATGCATGAAATATCATAATCATTTGCATCACAAGTTGCACTTCATTCTGCATATCATCTCATGTTACATTGCATATATCATACATTTCATACTGCATTACAAAACTACATATTGCATACGTGTATACATAACGAGTGTATTTTGTTTAGGAGGAGTTTGTAGTATTGTCTTATAGTATAGGATTATTAGTTTTTGATTTGTTTGGTATGTTTGATTGACTTGTTTGACTTAATTGACTTGATTGACTTGTTAGACTTGATTGACTTGTTTGATTTGATTGATTTGTTCGACATGATTGGTTTTGATGTGTGTGTTGAAATATACTTATACATATTAACGTATTGAATAATTATAATATAATTATGTTAATGTCTTTCACATTCCATTTACTATACTTTGTTCTAGTATTAGTTTAAGGGGGAGTTTTATAGTTTTATGTTTTTAGGATGGTTTTTGTTGATGACAAATGGGGAGAAATATAAAATAGGATAGTTAGGCATAGATTAAGGGGGAGTTATTAGGATAGAAGTAATATTTTATAAACAAAGGTTGTCATCATCAAAAGGGGGAGATTGTTAGTCCGTGAGATGATGGTTTTGATGACAACAACCTTAGAATAGATTATAAAATATAAATACTAACAGTATAACTTTAGGTATATATGTATATGCAGGATTTAACCATGCAGGTAACAAGAATGAAGACTATACAGTATAGATATTCAAGATATCAAGATTGAAGACTCATGAGTATCAAGATTATCAATAGTTTAAGAATTTAAGAATTCAAGTTATTTATTATTTAATTAGAAATTTTGTTAAAACTCCTGGAAAAGCACTGTCATCTTAAAATTCAATTTATTCGTGGAATGGAATCCACTTCGAGCCTATTAAAGGGATGGAACCCTAAGTAGGATGGAACTTACGAAAAATCTAGTGGAACATTGTTTTGTATCCGCTAACCTTTTATTCAAAATGATTTTTCAAAATTATATCTTGTTTTCAAAATGATTTCAAAACCTTCCTTTTAAAAGCATCAAAAACATCTATCCTGATTTCAAATACTTTTAGCCTCAAAATAATCTTTAATTTCAAAATCAAATTATCCTTGTTTTTAAACTATCTTTTAAATATAATATATTTAACTTTTAAATATTTATACTTAAATTTTAAATATAAAATTATAGTAATTTTTTTTATATATTATTCTTTAAATTACTTATGTATTTAAATATAGTCAAGTATATTTATAAAGTTTAAAATAGTTTTAATATAAAATAAAGGTTATTTTCAAAGAAAATCAAAACACCAAAAAATCCCTTTGGGATGTTGACATACTCATGTACTCCACGTCGACATGGTGTCAGTTGAGCTCAAAATTTAAATTTCAAAAGAAGTGTATGTTCGTCGTAACTCTTCATGAATTGACATGACTGTTGTTCCTCTATAAATAAGGGTTAGTTTCAACGAATTTTAAGATAGTTTTTTTTTGGTTTTTCACTCCTCTTCTTCTTCCACATTTCTATATACAAATTCTTATCATTACTCTACCGAAATCAACATTGAATCAAACTAGATTATCTCTGGTTTGATTCTCTATCACTATCTCAACAAGATCCTCAATGATATTCAGAGTTATAGGCTTTTTGTAATCAACTTGGCGAGAAAAGGTGTGATTGTAGCCTTGAAAATCAATCAAGTGTAAAAGGTGTGATTGTAGCCTTGGAAATCAATTGGGTGAACTTGTTGCCCAAGAAATCAAGCATCTCTACCCAGAGGATTGTGATTCTAGAGGGTGTACCTCATAGCCTTGAAATCGAGGGTGTAATTGTAAAAATTGATTTTGAAAGGAAATCCGTACTTGTGTGCGGGACTGGATGTAGGGTAACTCCGAACTAGTATAAAATCCAGTGTGTTCTTTCCTTACTGCTTTTACTTTATTTCTGTATCTGTGTTTGATTCTGTGATCATATCTGTGTCTGGATATTGCATACATTTGTGTTCAAATTAACAAAAACTCAAAAAGATTTAATAATTCCTTAAAACACTATTCACCCCCTCTAGTGTTTATCCTAGCCATAAGATCCGTAATCTGCATTTCTCACATCATGTACCTCGTTATATGAATGGTGGGATCTGTTCTCCCATCATACATATCCAACGTTGGTAGCTTAAAGTCCGGTGGATTCCTAGCTTGCCTGATAGTAGGAGTAAAGGGACTCCTATTCACATCCTCCAAGTTTTTGTTTACCAATCCACCTCTTACAGCTCGTCTGACCATTTCCGCTAATCTGTCGTTGTCCCCAAACTGTAATCCTTGTACGTTGCCTCCGGTCGTCCCTCCGAGTTCATGAGGGAATTCTGGCACATACTCCTCATCTCGTACTCCTACACTCCTGTTGGTGTTTGGTTGCATAGCATCATCTGGTATCCCTCCATGGATTGGTCCATCATTTCCTGCTGGTATGCCCTCGAGTCTAGATCCATCTGGATTGATAGCCGTCTGCTGATTGAGGCTGTCTCCTGCTGAGCTATTCCCTCTTCTTGTTGGTTGAGTGCTTCCGATCTAGCTCCACGGATTTGAGCTCCTTCATTTCCTGCTTGTGTAAATTGTTTGAGAAGAGCCTGCATCATCTCCTCTTGTCCTTTCAACATTGCTTCCATCTCATCTATGGTGATGTAGATGGATGCTTGACGTGCTCCAGCTCCAGAGGAAGCCTCTTGACTTCCCTCTTGATTGCTCCTTTCCGTCACTTTCTTTCTTGTTGATGGCCTAGCCATTTCTTTCTAGAATCCAAGTTACTAGCTCCAAAATCCTTGAGTGCTTGCCTCTCAATGAAAGCACCAAAATGTTAGCACCAAAATTGGTCACTAACACCCAAATGTAAATGAAAGCACCAACTAACAGTCACAGATAATAGATAGAATGTATGTAGAGAGTAATAATATGAATAATAGTCAAATTAAAATGAAAGAAATAAAGAACAACAGATTTTATAGTGGTTCAGCTAACTTCTGCCTACGTCCACTCTAAAAGTTTCCTTTTTATTGATGTAAGAATCAGTTACAGTTAAAAAATGATGGGGTAACCTTAGCTTTAGAAGATAGAAAGTCAGAAAGCCAGAAGAAGAAGAAGATCCTTTTTTTGAACCCCCACTCGCTGTATTTATAGACAAATCCTAAGTTGTCGGGCTTTCTGAATGGCATAGGCCCATCAAGGCCTTCCATCGAGCCACATACCTCTTCCATGCCGAGCCAGTCCGGTCTCACCGCAATGCCGAGCCACCTACCTCTATAATGTCGAGCCACATCGGCCTCACCACAATGCCGAGCCGCCTACCTTTATAATGCCAAGCCGTTTCATCGATGCGAAGCGAGGTAAGATGCCGAGCGAGGTACGATGCCAAGCGAGGTACGATGCCAAGCGGGGTACGATGCCGAGCGAGGTATGATGCTGAGCGGCATTTGCCGAACCACTACCTTATGCCGAGCGACCCTGACTTCTCTGCAATGTCGAGCGACCTTACGTAGGTCGAACCACCTCACCAAGGTCGAGCCATGCCAACAATGCCGAGCGACATTACCAGGGCCGACCGGCCCTTGACTTTCGGACCGAGCCACGTAACCTCTCCACTTCTCGACCGAATGACATCTCCAAGTAAACTTCATCATTTTAAACCAAATCCATCGCACTCCAACCTCCGTAAACGAGAAGCTGACTTAGTTAAATCCATCTATATGTGGCCTTGCCGAAAGGCGGGTTAATAGCAGCAATAGACAGGTTTTGTTGAAGTTGAGTAAACTTATGTGTCACTTTTATTTTTGCATTCACTCTATTTTATCTGTGTTGTAATTTTTTTATTTTATGAATTTATTATGAACCATATTCACCCCTCCTCTATGGTTAATTTGTTCCTACAAGTTGTATCAGAGCAAGGTAAGTATCATATATGTTTAACCCTAGTTGCAAATCTAGCGAGAGTGTAACAACCCAAAATTTAATCCATACGAAATAATTCGTTAATTAATTAAATAATAAAATAACTTTGTGAAATTATCAGAATTAAGCCTTAGAAGTTGCACCATTTTGTCTATGGTAATTTTCTGGTCAATTTTCATATATATAACGTCAAAATTTGAGCTAATATGACTAAGTTATAAAATAAACAAAATAAGCAGAAAAGAAGATACACACACACATATTTACACACACACACACACATAGATATATATATATATATATATATATATATATATATATATATATATATATATATATAGGCAGGTCGATCGGCAGGTCGAACTGAGCATCAGGCGGTCGACTGCTCGGTCGACCCGCCTTTGCTATTTACGAATGGACATTCATTTGTTCGAACGTTCTAGAGCCTCAAACTTACGTATTTTGCATTCTTCTGACCAATCCGGTCTATCTATTTTTGCATTCGATGGCTTCTATTCGACCTATGACATGGTTGCGTCCTATTAAATCCCCAAATCCAACGGTCCAAGATCCACTTTTACCCCTATAAATAGACGTCTAGACCAAACACGTTTTCTCGTTCAAGGTTTTCTCCAATTGGATCCACCTTTCTAGGAAGGATCCTAAATGGAATAATTTTTCCAAAAGAGAAAATCGTTATAAATTAAATTATTTTACAACTCCAAGTAGATCTGGGAAGACCAAAGGAAGAGCTTAGGACCGGAGGTGAGTGATTGTAATTATTTTAAGATTTCTTTAAGTAATTTAAAATAACAAGGTTTCCAATAGTTGTAGTTTTACTACGATTTTGGAATAGCCTTTTTATCAGTTTTAGATCTATTTTTCAGTCTATTCCCTTTTGGTTGTTCTTTTTCCGTTAATTATAATTTATTACTGTTAAGCATAGCTTTTTATTTATTTATAGTATTTAAGTTCATTTACTGTTATTTATTTGTCATTTGCATTTTTTTCGACGTTTTGGACTTTACGCAAGCGTCTATTCTCTTCTTCCTCTTTTTCTTCGTATACGGATTAGAATAAATTAAACGTGAATATGGATTATATTAGTAAGAATATTGAATGAAGAAAATAAGATGTAAATTATAAAGATTGTAATAAATAATGGGATTGGACTGTAATATAAATAGAATTGGACTGAAATTATGCCTAATTATGATTAGAATGGGACTAACTGATTGGCTTAGTTATAACATAGAATTATAACTAAAAAAGAGTAAAAAATAAATGAAAGAGGCTTATTTTCACACTTAGACCTTGGATTAAATAATAAGCATGATTATAACGTAGGTTATAATAAGAAAATGAGTAGAATGAGGCTTATTTTAGGACTTGGGATAAATTAATAAGCGTAGAAAATAAAGATGATAATAAAGGATTAATTAAATAATTTATCTAAGTTAATAAACATATATGAAAGTAGAACCTGTACCATATAGCATTCCCTATTAGACAAAATGGTGTCTCACATTAGCGTGAAGAGAGATGAGGGCATCAAAGTTGAAAGTAGAACCTTTATTATATGACATCCCTATTAGACAAAACGATATCTCACATTAGCCTAAAGAGAGATGAGGGCACGCTTATGCTATGAAAGGTAGTAATTGGTCAAATAGTAGTCCAAATCATGGGAGATTTGGATAAGGGGCGCAACTAGATATTGTTTGGATGACGGGCCAGTACCAACAACATTTTCCATATAGATTCGATGGACACATGGTGATCTCACGTTAGCCTGAAGTGGGATGAGGGGCACGCTTATGTTGGAGTTTGAGGTAATAAGTAGACTCAATAGGTAGAGCAAAAGTTATTATGGGCATGGTGGAAGTTACACATGTGATTTCCATTCTGGTGCTCAATAATCGCTATGAGTTCCAAGTGCTTAGTTTGGGTGTCTTTCGTAGACACTATTGCCTTGTATATAGAGCTATATATGTCGTTCGGATCCATAGTGGGTGCTTTGTGCATCTTTCGTATATACCATTGGCTGCTGTGTAGGGAGTTATATAGCGTCTGGTCCACAGTAAGGTCTATGGAGTAGCAGGCCGATCAAAATGGTAGAATTAGGATTATATCCTAATTACAGGATTATAAATTTAGCCTAACCAAAGTGAAAATCAAGGACAAGTGCAAGCAATCTAAATTGACATATCTTATAGTTAATCATATTTATTTCTAGTTTATTTCTTTCCTATTTCCATTGTTTCCTCTTTATATACTAGAAATACTGTAGATTCTATTACTTTTACTTTGCTTAAAGACTTTAGTGATTACTATCATTCACCAGATTTTTTTTCCGATCCACTCCTATATTTTTTGCCTTTTCCCCCCATAGGAAATCAAGGGAGAGGGAAGTAGATTGCAGTTGCTTGGCGGTTTCTTGGAGGAGTACTCTATTATGTATTTCTTTTATTTCAGCTTTAGTTCTTTCTATGTACTGGCTTATTATGAGGGATATTATGTACTCTGATTTTTGAGACTATGAGTTTTTGTTTCATGAGACATATTGGATTTTTAGACATGTATGTGGTATTTGGTATTTGACTTATTTATGAAGCAATTATGAAGTTCTGTTTTAATTAAATTATTATTTTAAGTTTCCGCTATTTTTATGTATTTTTGTCTTATGAATCTTAGTCTCTTTAGCTTTAGTTAAACCTACAACACACCACACCTTTTAATGTGTCCTTTTGGATATATTAAGTGGTGTGGGGTGTTTTACTTGGTATTAGAGCATAATATTACAAGATTTCTAAAATTTTATTATTTTTCCAAATAACTTGTTTTGAAAAAAGTATTTTTTAGAAAAGAATTCTTATAAATGTGTTTAAGTATAAAATAAATTTTTATAAAAATCCTCTCATAAGTCCAGTTCTATCTTCCTTTGATTCTTACCTAAACTATCTTTTTCTTTTCGTAGAATGGCTGATGCCCTGAACCTTCCCAAGGGCATCACTATCCGAGCCTAGTTATGTAGGTACTTACAAGCCATGACTCTAGAGATGCACGGGCCTATGTCCAATCCTACACCAGCAGGTGGGAATCCCATCAACCTACCTGCCACCATCAATTTCTTTAAGCTTTGTAAAGATTTTGGACGGGAAGACTTTTTCTGGCAATGAGACTTATGTGGAGGCGAGAGCATGGCTTAGGGAAACAGAAAGGATTTTTGGTCTTTTTTGATTGGATGGTTAACAGCAAGTTCAGCTGGCTGCTTGGCAGCTGAAGGAGGAGGCATCTTATGGGGGGAGGTGATCGAGTTGGAGGGAAGGGATATTACTTGGGATGGATTCCGAGAGCGATTCGATAGGAAGTTTTAGTCTCAGGCGGAAGAGAGTGTTCAGCTGGAAAGTTTTATCAATTTGAAGCAAGAGAGTTTGTCTGTTAAGGAATACATCAATCAATTCAATGAGCTATCGCGGTTTGGTAAGGATTTGGTGAACAGGCAACATAAGAAAGCTATGAATTTTGTGAAGGGATTGAATCAACCCCTTTAGCGGTTATTGCTGACTCATGTGTCGATGGGAGCTACTTATTTGGTCGAGATGGCACTTATGTCAGATACAGTCAAGGAGGGAGAGTCTAAAGAGGAGGTTAAGTTAGAAGGTTCAAAGAAGAAGTGGTGGGAAAAGAATAAGAAGAAGAAGAAATGTGATGGTCCTCAGAAACAGATTAAAAAGGGAGTAAAGTGCCATAGCTGTGGGAATGTTGTACATATGGCCAAGGATTACAGAAAGGATAAGATGAAGGGTATGTGCTATGTTTGTGGGCAGCCTGGTTATATGAGTAGGAGTTGTCCCTAGAGAGCTGGTCAGGGAGCGAGTGCGCCAATTGCACAGATTCAGGCGTTAGACGCAGCACCTTCCTGTAGCATTCCAAAAATAGGTAGAAAAGTCACAGTTGAAGGTCGGATTTCTATATCTGAGTTTCTCATTCAGACTTTATTCGATTTTGGAGCATCACATTCTTTTATCTCTAGCTCTCTAGTAGATTGTTTGCATTTGGACATATCATTAATAGTAAACCCCATTACTGTTTCAAATCCATAGGAGGATCAACACACTTATCTTTGGTTTGTAGGGGTTTAAAAATCTTTATCCTAGGCGTAGAATTTGACTGCGACACCTATCTTTTGGGATTCTTGGGTATGAGATGATCTTAGGGATGGATTGGTTATCCACATACGGAGCTATCTTAGATTGTGGGAGGAGAGTCGTTAGACTTGAGACTTGTAGTGGTAGGATTCAAGAGGTATCTTGCGACCCGCAAGGGTCAGTCGTGTTGAGTTTTCTTTATTCCCTCGATTCATCTTCATTAGAATTGCATTCATTGCTATCATCTGAGATTTTGTAGACGTCTTTGAGAAGGTTAGGGGACTGCCCCCTAAGAGAGATTGACTTTAGAATTTATTTAACCGAGAATGCCAAGCCAGTAGCGTTACATTTGGGGGCATATGGCACCTAGGGAGGGGAAAGAATTGAGCAATCAGATCCATGAGCTTTTGGAGAAGGGATTCATAAGAAGGAGCATTTCGAAGTAGGGAGCATCAGTCGTCTTTGCCACTAAGGCGGATGGTTCTCTCCAACTTTGCGTGGACTATAGGGAATTAAATATGCTCACCAAGAAGAACCGATATCCACTCTTTAGGATTGATGATCTTTTTGACCAGTTGGTAGGTTCTTCAATTTCTCTCAGCTTGATCTAGCCACAGGATTCCATCGGCTTAGAGTCGCTGATGACATCATAGATTAGACTGCTTTTAGGATACCGGATGGATTCTTCGAGCGGTTGATTATGCCTGTTGGGCTAACCAATGCTCCAACATATTTCGTTGATTTGATGAGTCACGTCTTTATGGACGTCCTAAATAAGTTTATGGTCATATTCGTGGATGATATCTTGGTATTTTTCAAGAATATGGAGGAGCATGTTGTTCATTTGCAAGAAGTTATTCGCACACTCGTAGTCATCATTTGAGAGCTAAGTTTTTGAAGTGTCATTTTTGGAGAGAGGAAGTTCGTTTCCTGGGGCATGTAGTCTCAAAAGAAGGTTTAGTTGTTGACCCCGCCAAGTTTATTGCAGTGCAAGATTGGAAGGCCTCCAAGAATGTTACCAAGGTTAGGAGCTTCCTAGGATTGGCTGGCTACTATAGAAAGTTCATTAGAGACTTTGCCAAGATTTTGGCACCACTCACGCGCCTTTCTAAGAAGAATAAAGCTTTCATGTGGGGCGTGGATTGTGAGGATTCCTTTACAAAGCTTAAGAGAGCCTTTACTAGTGCACCAATGTTAGTTTTACCTAATGGAGCTAAGTCTTTCATTGTATACACTGATGCATGCGGAACTGGTCTAGGAGCGGTGTTGATTCAAGAAGGGAGGGTAGTGTGTTATGGTAATAAGCAGTTGAGGACACATGAGAAGAACAACTCTACCCAGATTTAGAATTGGCTTCCATAGTTTTTGCACTTAAGTCTTGGAGGCACTATTTTATTGGAGAGAAGTTTGGGCACTTTACTGACCATAAGTCTTTGAAGTACCTGTTCGCGCAGAAGGACTTGAACTTAAGGCAACAGAGGTGGATGGAGTCATTAGCCTCATATGATTTTGAGATAGCTTATACCCCTGACAAGGGTAATGTGGATGCGGATGCATTGAGTAGAAAGAAAACAACCCTTTGTCCTTCGTTCGTAGAGTGGAGGAGCTTGAAGTTTATTTCTACTTTTGATTTTAGGCCCTCTACGGACATTACTCCTGGATTGTTGGTGTAACGACCGAGAATTTTCGATCTCGAAAATTCTATATTGTTATGAAAAAGAAGAAAGAGATATAAGAAGAAGAAGATCAGAAACATCAACATCTCACATTCGCAGCAGATAAAATATAATAATAAATAATAACAGTTTACAAGAGAATTCTGTATCTGTCAAAATACATTTATAATACATCAGAGTTACACATATACACACACATTGGATATACACAATCATCATGTCACAGATATACAACAATATAATACAGCAAAAACATTCCATACGTTCTTGCCATCTAGCTCGCCTCCTGAGCTCCAGAACGTCCTTACCTGAAAATCTGTAATACTCGGTCTGACCCGAGCATTACATCAAAGTAACACCCGGGTCAGGCTGGAAACCAGCGTGAGCAAACTCATCCAACTTAGAATACAAAGCATACAACTTATATAGAACCCGGGGTAACTTGAATCAATTTACAAGTTCACAATATGTTATAGACATCACGTATTTCACACATAAGTTTTCTAAGTACCAAAGATTTAGATTTATATAGTCCAATTCCTTTAAATCACTTCATTCCATCCTATAGATTTCACCTAGAAATTTATAAAGAATTGAAGTGGTTTCGGGTATTTACTAATACCCGACTCCGGTCTCTTTGAAACTAATGTCATCTTAACTTAAATTATTCAAGTGAAATACAGTTCAACTTTAAACACAGGATGTCACAGTAATTCATCATCAATAGATAACCACACCATCACAGTTTAAATCAAACATATCAAATCACATAGCATCACGAACCACATATTAGGGATAACAATTAATCGAAGGCTTCCAATATCATTCTATTTATCCTTTAATTACATTTAAGTAATTAACCTTTAATTACTTCATTAACTAATTATTAACCATAATTTGATTAATAACATCCAGTAATTAACTACCCTTAATTAATTCATCAAATAATTTAATTACTCCTTAATTAATTATTTGTAATTAATCCCTTGATTGATTTTACAAGGTAATTTAATCCAAATTACTCCCGTTAATAAATCACCTATTCAATTAATTACATCCAGTCATTATCCATTAATTACTTTCCTAGATAATTATACTTATCAAATCATCAAGTGATTATTTTAAATTAATTAAACTGAATTAACTAACTTAAACTAATCTGATTAAACTTAATTAATTACAATGAGTAATTAATTCCTTAATTGCTTCCATTAAGTAATTACACTTAAACAATTTCATAAATGATTACCCTTAATTAATTAATCTAATTAAAAATTAATCACATTAATTAATTATTAAATAAGCCTTAAGTTAATGACCTTCATTAACTATTATCAAATCTTTAATTACTTCTCCTAAGTAATTAATATTAGATAAAACAATATTAATGACAATTTAATTAATCTTAAATAATCCATTAATTAATCCTAATTATTTAATTAATTAAGCGTAAAACTGTAACTTAATTAACCTTTAATGACTTAACTAATTATTAAATTTAAAAACTTTCCTTCATTTCAAAACTGGAATACATATTTAAATTTGAATCCAGATTAAACTTTAGATTTTAAAACTTTACTTACATTTTAAAAACTTCATTTTTAAAATTCAAACCATTTTAAACATTTTAAGGTTATTTAAACAATTTAAATTTTAAAAACCATATTTTATTTCAAAACTAGGATTCAAATTTAGAGTTGAATCCAGATCTAAAAACTTAGATTTAAGCTTTGTTTAAACCTTTACTTTACAATTTAAAATTTTCAGTTTTTAAATTCAAACCAAATTCACTTAAATACTTAAAAGTTGTTAAAACTAATTTAAATTTCAAAACTTAAATCAATTGAAAACTAGGATTTAAACTAACTTGAATTCGGATTCTAATTTAGGTTTAAAACTTAGTTTAAAACTTTTCTTTACATTTTTAAAATCATTTTTAAATTTAAAAAAAACAGAATAGGTGTCTCTTTTAAAATCCTATAACAAATCTTTACCCGAGCCAACATCAAATGACTTCGAGTCCAAACCTAAACTACTTCGAGTCAAAAACTAAATTTACTCGAGAAAACTCGAGGCTACTAAATCACACAACCCAAAACTTCACCAGAAAATATAGAGTGCACCGTGCACATGCACGGTGGCTTCTTCCAACTCCGATCATCTATGATGATCTCTACAACTTGCGGATCACTCTCGAACCTGATCCCTAACATTGAATCGCCACAACAAATCTCGAAGTCGAATTCGAGACTTCAAACAAGAACCTGGAACAACAACTGGAACCACCACCTCAACCTGAAACAGCCTCGTCAACGCATTTTCGATCATCAGAGTTGCTGAAACTCCATCCAATCCTTCGCCTACCTCCATGCTTCCATCCCCTCGAGTCTGGTTGAACTCGATCAACCAGAGAAGACGTGCTGATCCTAAATACACAACCTAGTTAAAACTAGGGTTACAGACTCAAATCAACCATGCGCTCCTCCAAAGTAATTTGATTAATCTTCCTCGCATTTTTCCTTTAATCTATGCTCACTCCTCCATCATCACTGAAGATCCCAGACCTCCAGAGCAACTAGATCACCGGAAACTCACTAAAACCCATTTCTAGTCAATATTGAATTGCCCATCCAATTCAATATTAAAAATGAAGATTTCAATGTTAAAAATCTTTGTTTGGAGAAGGAATTCAGATTGTGTATATGAATTAACAGATCATTGAATTTGATTTTTAACATATTCTTAAACCCTCTATGCTTTTTATTTCTTCCAGCTGATATTTATATTTTCTAAAAAATATTTTTAAAACTTAGTTTAATCTTAAGCAACAAACTTTGTCTAAATAACTCAGACTAAAAGAAATTTTATTGTGAAGAATTTAAATTTTTAATCTAAGTTTACCTCTCTGAAACTTAAAACAGTGAAGAATGTCATATCCAGACATTTACATAGCATATTCACATAAACCTGTTTCAGAATCATAAAACCATCATGTAATCACATCTCAAACACACATTACAAGTTTACACCAAACATATGTCACATGCATCTATCTGAAGGTGATTTATGTTTAGAGTTTTAAAAACCAGAGGCATAAACTAAGAACAGAGATGCTAAACTCAACAGAAATACACATATGCTTGCATATATACAGATATTCAATGCAACCACTAACACAGTAACCCACATGCAACAGACATTTGTTATTTAAGTTTTAAATTTAAAAGTTTACTCACCATTCTCCTTTGAGACCAGAGTACTGTTTGACTAAATATGCTGCTTTCTGATGATCCCCTATTGCTTGAGTTGTATTGTTTTGATTCTTTTGTTTGTGAGATGAAAATGATATTTATCTTGTTTTAGTTAGCTTGCTTTCGAATGAATTAA
Source organism: Allium cepa (assembly GCA_030765085.1). NCBI lineage: Eukaryota > Viridiplantae > Streptophyta > Magnoliopsida > Asparagales > Amaryllidaceae > Allium > Allium cepa. The sequence goes on from CM060931.1 coordinate 117,241,859, forward strand.
GAAAAAGAAGGCAGGAGTGGATGTATAAATATGGAAAGGGGTAGGCTGCCTTCTTCAGTAAGCTTCATTTTCATTTTTTTTAACAGAAATCTTATTTGAAATGTCGGCTTGATCTTTGTATGCTGATTTGACTTCATGTGATATGCTTTTGACTTTGATTATAAGTTTTGCAAACTTGACTAGAAATGTTGTAGGCTGGCATTTAATTACGTGTTCCCCCTTTTTGTTTACACTTATCTTTATAAGATCTTTATATTGTATATATATCCTTTTTGTATGTATAAATATATGTAAAGTTATGTATATTGTTGTTATTATATACATATATATACTTATCTTCCTAATGTTTAATATATATACACTTTTGCTTGCATTTGTCATCATATTCATAACTACATGTGTATGCTTTCATTTTATTCACATAGACACCTTTTTTTCTACTTTTATTTGCCATAGACACTTAGATACATATACATATATAATATATTTTAACCTTACCGTGTTTACTTTTTTTATTTATATAATTAGATATACATATGCTTAACATATATGCGTAGATATTTATTATTTCCTTTAAGATTTATCATATTCAAAGATTTATAATTCAATATTTATATATAAATATTTTTATTATCATACATTTACTTATTTGACTAATTAAAACTAATATTCCAATAATTTAATTCAGTTAATTACCAATTAACTACCGTTAAAAATCCGGGTCGTCACATTCCTCTCCCTTTAGAACTTTTCGTCCTCGAAAAGGAACGAAACCAGAATTATTAAAATGCTTAAAATCAGATAAATTTTCTTTGATAATTTTTAAAATACATGAAAAATCTATATAATATTACTAAAATAGTTTTTATAAAAATATTTTTATAACTCGATGTTTCGATAAGTCCATCCTTGTTCTTACAGAAATTTGGTCATATGTTGATCAGGCATAGGACTGAAAATCTATAAGTACTTGGTAAACCCGTTTTCAACACCCAGTGGAAATACTTTGGAAAATAATTTTATTGAAAATATAGAAAACATTTTTTTTTTGAAAATAGAGGAAATTTATTTGGTGATAATTCTTTGGAAATCATCACCCCCATCCATGGTCGCAGTTACATCCTGGGTTACGTTGTCATCGCAGCAAAAGTCCATGTAACTGTAGGCACTCCACGCCCCTCGATTACGCCATGGAACCCACAACAGAGCGCAGTTACATTCTAGGGTTACGTTGCCATCGCAGCAAAAGTCCATGTAAATGTAGGCATCAACGCCCTCGATTTTCGCTGTCAAAATGAAACTTCTCCACTCCTACATAGGTCGCAGTCTACCGATGAAAAATCAAACGTAGACCGTTGGCTCTCAGCGGCACACACGACTTTCGCTATGTTACCATAGGTCGCAGTCTACCAATATAAAATCAAACGTAGACCATTGGCTCTCAACGACACACACGACTTTCGCTATGGTCTACAGTAGATCGCAGTGACATCGAGTTACACTGTCGTCACAGCATAATCCAAATGCCTCCGTAGGCATCAGCACCCCTCGACTTTTGCTACACACTACTCATAATTTTCACTTCGATTTTATTCACTTTTTCACCTTTACCTTAATCCTTATTTGGATTATCACTTCAATTCTTATCTCAGTTGGGTATTTAATCAATAACAGTTTGAACTCCGACCAGTTAATATTTAGAAAATAGCTTGAAAATTTTAAAAATAGATAAGTAGTTAAAAAATAATTATTAGTTTGCAAAATAGCTGTAAAATAGTTAACTAATGGTAAAATAGTTAAATAGTTTCAGAAATTTTAGATAATTGCAAAATAGTAGTAAAATAGTAATTAATTTGTAAAATTGTTAAAAAATAGTAATTAGTTTATAAATCAGTTGAAAAATTGTTAAATAGTTCCAAAAATAATTGTAAAATAAATATAAAATAATTTGGTTTTTAAAAAAAGGTTGTATATATTGAATAGCTTGGAAAAATAAGTTTATATTTAAAATAGTCCAGAGTCAAAATTGTTCACTTTCCCATCAATTCAATTTAAATTTCCACTTCTATTTAAATTGACCCAATTCCAATTTGAATAACTTCAATTTCCATCGAAATTTATTTAATCCCAATTCAAGTTGAACCAATCTTGATTTCTTTCCCAATCCAAATCAAATTCCATTTGATTTTAAACCTGTTTAACTTTAATTATAATTTCAAATTATTCCAATCAATTTGAACTAATATCAATTGAACCCACTTCAATTTAAATCAGTTCAATTCAATCCAATTCAAATTTCAAATTTACACCATTTCGAATTATATAAATTCTAGTTAAAATTATTAAATGTTGATTTAATCCTTTAAATCAAATTAACCCTTATTTTAAACCAACAATCTAAATTTTTAAACAATTTAATTTTGAGTCCAAATTTCAAAACTCCATTTAACTTTTCTTCATAATAATAGATATATCCAATTTATTACCAATTTAAATTTTGAAATCAATTCTTAACAATTTAAATTTCCAAGTTCTCTTTGAAGACTTAAATCTTAAAATTTAAGGTGGTTCCATGTTCTTAATTTCAAATTAAAGTTTAATTTCCCTTTTATCTCAATAATGAACATATTACCACATCCATTCCTTGTTCATCCAATTCACAATTTAAAGATTATTTAGAACAATAGGATGATATCATCCAATTTATTTTAAAACGTCCACCCATTTTCAATTTCCAGATCACAAACCCATTTTGAGATCACACAAGCTCCCAATTCAAATTAACCATTCAACTTTCCAAGTTAAATTCCAATTGTATCTTGAAATTTCCAATTCAGGTTGCTTGTTATCTTATTTAACTTTCCAAGTTAAATTCAATTTACTTAACCCAGCCAACCTTACCCAATTTGAATTCCCATATCAAATTTTAAATTTCAAATTAATAATCTTATAAGTTCAAGAACTTATCACTTTAGATATCACATCTCATTTCAATTTTAAAACTCAACATTTAGAGTTTATTTCAAACCATTTTTGATATTATGTATATTCCTCATATATACATATTATTTTCTTTACACACTAAATTATCCTTAAATTTTAAACCACCTTTGGTTTTAATTCAAAACAAATTACTTTAAATTTCCAACCAACTCTTGTTTAAAATAGGACCCTTTCATTAAATAACATTATTTATTATTTCTTTATCACTTTGAAACAATTTTCAAATTCTGTACCCAGATTTAAAACTTCACAATTTAGATCACCTTCAACTCCAATTTAAATGTCATACTTACCTAAATGATTTACTTTCCTATTTCATTATTTTCTTATTCAGAAAATCCTTTTTCAACCTTAATTTTAGTTTTAATCTATTACAAACTTATTTTTATTCTATTTAAATTTGGTTGTATTTCTATTACCATTTACTTCCAATAATTTAACAACCCATTACCTTAATATTTATTAGAAAGAAATATTGCTTCATATACCAAAATATAACTTATAAAAAAATAATTTACCTTTAAAATCATTTCAAATCTTTAAATAAGAAAATAACAAGTACGCTCTCTCATATATATTACACTCAACTCATTCTAGGGTACTATTGACCCTATCCTTAATGAGTATCCCCACCAGAGCCAAGGTTCTCGCTTAACCTTTCAGCTCTGATACCAACTGTAACGATCCGGAAATTTCAATCCTGAAAATTCCAGATAGTTATGAAAAAGAAGAAAGAGATAGAAGAAGAAGAATATCAGAAACATCAACATCTCACATTCGCAGCGGATAAAATATAATAATAAATAATAACAGTTTATAAAAGAATTCTGTATCTGTCAAAATACATTTATAATACATCAGAGTTACACACATATATATACACTGGATATACACAATCATCATGTCACGGATATACAATAATATAATATAACGGAAACACTCCATACGTTCTTGCCATCCAGCTCGCCTCCTGAGCTCCAGAACGTCCTTACCTGAAAATCTGTAATACTCGGTCTGACCCGAGCATTACATCATAGTAACACCCGGCTCAGGCTGGAAATCAGCGTGAGTAAACTCATCCATCATGGAATACAAAGCATACAACTTATATAGAACCCAGCGTAACTCGAATCAATTTACAAGTTCACAATATGTTATAGACATCACTTATTTCACACATAAGTTTTCTAAGTGCCAAAGGTTTAGATTTATATAGTTCAATTCCTTTAAATCACTCCATTCCAGCCTATAGATTTCACCTAGAAATTTATAAAGAATCGAAGTGGTTTCGGGTATTTACTAATACCCGACTCTGGTCTCTTCGAAACCAATGTCATCTTAACTTAAATTATTCAAGCGCAATACAATTCAACTTTAAATACAGGAAGTCATAGTAATTCATCATCAATAGATAACCACATCATCACAGTTTAAATCAAACATATCAAATCACATAGCATCATGAACCACATATTAGGGATAACAATTAATCAAAGGCTTCCAATATCATTCTATTTATGCTTTAATTACATTTAAGTAATTAACCTTTAGTTACTTCATTAATTAATTATTAACCATAATTATTAATCACTCTTGATTAATAACATCCAGTAATTAACTACCCTTAATTACTTCATCAAATAATTTAATTACTCCTTAATTATTTATTTCTAATTAATCCCTTGATTGATTTTACAAGGTAATTTAATCCAAATTACTCCCATTAATAAATCACCTATTCAATTAATTACATCCAGTCATTATCCATTAATTACTTTCCTAAGTAATTATACTTATCAAATCATCAAGTGATTATTTTAAATTAATTAAACTGAATTAACTAATTTAAACTAATCTGATTAAACTTAATTAATTACAATGAGTAATTGATTCCTTAATTGCTTCCATTAAGTAATTACACTTAAACAATTTCATAAATGATTATCCTTAATTAACTAATTAAATTAAAAATTAATCACATTAATTAATTATTAAATAAGCCTTAAGTTAATGACCTTCATTAACTATTATCAAATCTTTAATTACTTCTCCTAAGTAATTAATATTAGATAAAACAATATTAACTACAATTTAATTAATCTTAAATAATCCATTAATTAATCCTAATTATTTAATTAATTAAGTGTAAAACTATAACTTAATTAAACTTTAATGACTTGATTAATTATTAAATTTAAAAACTTTCCTTCATTTCAAAAATGGAATACATATTTAAATTTGAATCCAGATTAAACTTTAGATTTTAAAACTTTACTTACATTTTAAAAACTTCATTTTTAAAATTCAAACCATTTAAAACATTTTAAGGTAGTTTAAACAATTTAAATTTTAAAAACTATATTTATTTCAAAACTAGGATTCAAATTTAGAGTTGAATCCAGATTTAAAAACTTAGATTTAAGCTTTGTTTAAACCTTTACTTTACAATTTAAAATTTTCGGTTTTTAAATTCAAACCAAATTCACTTAAATACTTAAAAGTTGTTAAAACCAATTTAAATTTCAAAACTTAAATCATTTCAAAAATAGGATTTAAACTAACTTGAATTCAGATTCTAATTTAGGTTTAAAACTTAGTTAAAAACTTTGCTTTACATTTTTAAAATCATTTTTAAATTTTTTAAAAAAACAGAACAGGTTTCTCTTTTAAAATCCTGTTACAAATCTTTACCCGAGCCAACATCAAATGACTTCGAGTCAAAACCTAAACTACTTCGAGTCAAAAACTAAATTTACTCGAGAAAACTCGAGGCTACTAAATCACACAACCCAAAACTTCACCAGAAAATATAAAGTGCACCGTGTACATGCACGGTGGCTTCTTCAAACTCCGATCATCTCTGATGATCTCTACAACTTGCAGATCACTCTCGAACCTGATCCCTAACATTGAATCTCCATAACAAATCTCGAAGTCGAATTCGAGACTTCAAACCAGAACCTGGAACAACAACTTGAACCACCACCTCAACCTGAAACATCCTCGTCAACGCATTTCCGACCACCAGAGTTGCTGAAACTCCATCCAAGCCTTCACCTACCTCCATGCTTCCAACCCCTCGAGTTTGGTTGAACTCGATCAACCAGAGCAGATGTGCCGATCCAAAATACACAACCTAGTTAAAACTAGGGTTACAGACTCAAATCAACCTCTTACTTCTCCAAAATGATTTGATTAATCTTCCTGGCATTTTTCCTTTAATCTATGCTCACTCCTCCATCATCACTGAAGATCCCAGACCTCCAGAGCAACTAGATCACCAGAAAAGTCACTAAAACCCATTTCTAGTCAATATTGAATTGCTCATCCAATTCAATATTATAAATCAAGATTTCGATGTTAAAAATCTTAGTTTGGAGAAGGAATTCAGATTGTATATATGAATTAACAAATCATTGAATTGGATTTTTAACACATTCTTAAACTCCTCTGTGCTTTTTATTTCTTCCAGCTGATATTTATATTTATTTTTCTAAAAAATATTTTTAAAACTTAGTTTAATATTAAGCAACAAACTTTGTCTAAATAACTCAGACTAAAAGAAATTTTATTGTAAAGAATTTAAAATTTTAATCTAAGTTTACCTCTCTGAAACTTAAAACAGAGAAGAATGTCATATCCAGACATTTACACAGCATATTCACACAAACCTGTTTCAAAATCATAAAACCATCATGCAATCACATCTCAAACACACATTACAAGTTTACACCAAACATATGTCACATGCATCTATCTGAAGGTGATTTATGTTACAGTTTTAAAAATCAGAGGCATAAACTAAGAACAGAGATGTTAAACTCAACAGAAATACACATAGGCTTGCATATATACAGATATTCAATGCAACCACTAACACAGTAACACACATGCAACAGACATTTGTTATTTAAGTTTTAAATTTAAAAGTTTACTCACCTTTCTCCTTTGAGACCAGAGTACTGTTTGACTAAATATGCTGCTTGCTGATGGTTCCCTATTGCTTGAGTTGTATTGTTTTGATTCTTTAGTTTGTGAGATGAAAATGATATTTATCTTGTTTTACTTAGCTTGCTTTCGAATGAATCAAGAAAAAGAAGACAGGAGTGGATGTATAAATAAGAAAAGGGGTAGGCTGCCTTCTTCATTAAGCTTCATTTTCATTTTTTTGAGCAGAAATCTTATTTGAAATGTCAGCTTGATCTTTGTATTATGATTTGACTTCATGTGATATGCTTTTGACTTTGATTATAAGTTTTGCAAATTTGACTAGAAATGTTGTAGGCTGGCATTTAATTATGTGTTCCCCCTTTTTGTTTATACCTATCTTTATAAGATCTTTATATTGTATATATATCCTTTTCGTATGTATAAATATATGTAAAGTTATGTATATTGTTGTTATTATATACATATATATACTTGTCTTCCTACTATTTAATATATATACACTTTTTCTTGCATTTGTCATCATATTCATAACTACATGTGTATGCTTTCATTTTATTCACATAGATACCTTTTTTTCTACTTTTATTTGCCATAGACACTTAGATACATATACATATATAATATATTTTAACCTTACCATGTTTACTTTTTTTATTTATATAATTAGATATACATATGCTTAACATATATGCGTAGATATTTATTATTTCCTTTAAGATTTATCATATTCAAAGATTTATAATTCAATATTTATATATAAATATTTTTATTATCATACATTTACTTATTTGACTAATTAAACTAATATTCCAATAATTTAATTTAGTTAATTACCAATTAACTACCGTTAAAAATTCGGGTCGTCACAGTTGGCGAAATTAGAGGTAAGGCCCACCCTTATGGATCAAATTGGCTCGAGGCATCGGGAGGAATCAAAACTCATGGACATTGTGGATAGGATTACCCGAAGTGAGGCCTCTAGGCATCTCCAACGTTATTCCATAGATAGTAGGGGGTGGCTTAGGAGAGATGGGAGGCTTTGTTCCTTACGCGCCAGTGACTTGTTGAGAGCGGTTTTGGAAGAGGCGCCCCATTTTCGTATGAATATTCATCCGGGTGGTGATAAAATGTATCGGGATATGAAGAGGAAGTTTTATTGGGGTAGCATGAAGAAGGACGTGATGGAATATGTAGCCAAGTGTCTCATATGCCAATGGGTAAAAGCAGAGCAGTAGAAGCCCAGTGGATTACTTCATCCCTTAGATGTGCCAGAGTGGAAGTGGGATAGTATTTCTATAGATTTCATTGATGGTTTACCCAGTTCTAGGAAGGGGAACACTAGCATTTGGGTGATTATTGGTAGATTGACCAAGAGTACCCACTTCATCCTAGTTAAGAGTAAGTGTACGGCTTCATATTTGACATCCTTGTATATTCAAAAGATAGTCCGTCTACACGGAGTTCCTTTTAGCGTTATTATTGATAGAGGTCCCATTTTCCCTAGTGAGTTTTGGAGAAGCTTACAAGAGGCGCTAGGGACATAACTTAGGTTGAGTACAGCCTATCACACCCAGACAGATAGCCAAACGAAGAGGATCAATAGGGTGCTTGAGGATTTGCTGTAGATGTGCATTTTGGAATTTGGAGGAACTTGGGAGGAGCATCTTCTGTTGGTTGAGTTTGCATAAAATAATAATTACCAAACAAGTATAGGAATGAAACCATTTAAGGCTTTGTATGGGAGACCTTGCGAGTCCCCATCATGTTGGGTAGAGTCTATGGAAAAGTTATTACTTTGACCCGATATGGTCAGGGAGACATCTGAGAAGGTGGATTTGATTCGGCGAAGGATGAAGATGGCTCAAGACAGACAGAAGCCGTACGCGGACAAGCGAAGGAGAGACTTGGAGTTTGAGGTTGGAGACTTAGTTTTTATCAAAGTATACCCGCTTAGGAAGGTGATAAGGTCCAGATCAAATGGAAAGTTAGCCTCTAGATCTGTTGGACCATTTCCTATCACAGGGAGAGTTAGGAAGATGGATTACCGAGTAAAGCTACCTGATAGGATCGCAGGAGTGCATGAAGTTTTCCATGTTTCGCACTTGAGAAAGTGCTTACATGACTTAACGGAGGTTGTAGAGCCTAGTCAGTTGGAGGAGGTGGAGGTAGAAAGGGAAGCTTCTGTTTGGCATATCCCCACGAAGATTGTTGAAAGAGACATCAAGCGAATAAGCAATAAGGAGGTCCACTAGTGATGGTGCAATAGGGAGATGATGTTGCAAACGCCACTTGGGAAGCGGAAGAGAATATTCGTACTTCCTATCCTCATCTTTTTGATAGTAAGTTTTAGAATTCCTTTTTCCATCTTTAGATTTGAATAGTTTCTTTCCTTTATTATTCTTTGGGAGGGCTGAACTTAGGATTTAACCTATGGATGGTAGGATTTGATTTAAACATATTAATAGAACATGTTATGAATGATGTATGCTAGTAGTTGCAAGTGTTTGCCAGTGGATGCTAATGGATGCATATAGGTACACTAGGAACTATTATTCCTTAGGGATCGGCCTAATTAGGACACTAAAGCATATGCATATGGATGTGTGCGCATTTTAACTTTATTTCCATGGTTGTCATAAACGGATGTTTATCACATGATTGTTGCATTTGGATGATGGTTGTACCACGCATATAAAACTAACAGTTATCATTAGGAATTTTTGCATTCATTTGGATACATGGCACGGACATGATTGCATAAAAGGAGGTCAACTAAATCAGTGGACCACCTAATCTTTTGCATTAGTTAGGGTCATTTGCACTACACTAATTGCATAAGTATCATAAAATTTATTAGAAAAACTTAAGAACAATGGGTGAATGGTTGATGATTGAGTAGTTGGTGGTAGAACTTGGATGAAAACATTTAGTCATTCTTTTATCCTTAGAGCTTTCGGGGACGAAATCCTTTTAAGGAGGGGAGAATGTAACAACCCAAAATTTAATCCATAACAATTAATTCATTAATTAATTAGATAATAAAATAACTTTGTGAAATTATCAAAATTAAGCCATGGAAGTTGCGCCATTGTGTCCGTGGTAATTCTCTGGTCAATTTCCATATATGGAACGTCAAAATCTGAGCTAATATGACTAAGTTATAAAATAAAAACATAAGCAGAAAACGAAGATATATATATATATATATATATATATATGTATGTATGTATGTATGTATGTATGTATGTATGTATGTATGTATGTATGTAGGTCGACCTAAGCATTAGGCGGTCGACCGCCCGATCGACCCACCTCTGCTATTTACGAACGACCGAACATTCATTCGTTCGAACATTCCAAACATCAAACTGACGTGTTTTGCATTCTTCTGACCAATCCGATCCATCTATTTTTGCATCCCATGGCTCCTATTCGGCCTATGACGTGGATGCATCCTATTCAATCCCCAAATCCAACGGTTCAAGATCAACTTCGACCCCTATAAAAAAATCTCTGGACCTAACACTTTTTCTCATTCAAGGTTTCTTCAATTGGGTTCACCTTTCTAGTAAGGACCAGAAACGGAATAATTTTTCCAAAGAAGAAAATAGTTACAAATTAAATTATTTTACAACTCCAAGTGGATTCGGGAAGACCAAAGGAAGAGCTTAGGACCAGAGGTGAGTGATTGTAATTATTTTAAGATTTCTTTAAGTAATTTAAAATAATATGGTTTCTAATAGTTATAGTTTTACTATGATTTTGGAATAGCCTTTTATCTGTTTTAGATCTATTTTTCAGTCTATTCCCTTTCGGTTATTCTTTTTCAGTTAATTATAATTTATTGCTATTAAGCATAACTTTTTATTTATTTACAGTTTATTTACAGTATTTAAGTTCATTTACTGTTACTTATTTCTTATTTATATCTTTTTCTACCTTTTGGATTTTGTGCAAGCGTCTATTCTCTTCTTCCTCTTTTTCTTCGTGTATAGATTAGAATAAATTAAATGCAAATATGGATTATATAAGTAAGAATATTGAATGAAGAAAATAAGATGTAAATTATAAAGACTGTAATAAATAATGGAACTGGGCTGTAATATAAATGGAATTGTACTGAAATTATGCCTAATTATGATTAGAATAGGACTAATTAGTTAGCTTAGTTATGACATAGAATTATTACTAAAAAAGAGTAAAACAAATGAAAGAAGCTTATTTTCACACTTAGAACTTGGTTAAATAATAAGCATGATTATAACATGGGTTATAATAAGAAAAAGAGTAGAATGAAGCTTATTTTAAGACTTGGGATAAATTAATAAGCGTAGAAAGTAAAGATGATAATAAAAGCTTAATTAAATAATTTATCTAAGTTAATAAGCAAAGATGAAAGTATAGCATGTACCATATAGCATTTACTATTAGATAAAACAGTGTCTCACGTAAGCCTGAATAGAGAAGAGGGGCATGCTTATGCTATGAATGGTAGTAATTGATCAAATAAAAGTTCAAATCATGGGGGATTTGGACAAGGGGTGCAACAAGGTATTGTTTGGATGATGGGCCAGTACCAATAGCATTGCCCCTATAGATTCTACGGACATATGGTGATCTCACGTTAGCCTGAGGTGGGATGAGGGGCATGCTTATGCTTGAGTTTGAGGTAATAAGAAGACCCAATAGGTGGAGCAAAAGGTAGCATGGGCATGGTGGTAGTTACACGTGCGACTTCTATTCTGGTGCTCAGTAACCACTATGAGTTCCAAGCGCTTAGTATGGGTGTCTTTCATAGACACCATTGTTTTCTGTATATGGACCTATATATGTCGTCCAGATCCACAGTGAGTGCTTTGTGCATCTTTCATAGATACCATTGGCTGCTGTGTGGGGAGTTATATAGCGTCTGGTCCGCAATAGGTTTTATGGTGTAGCAAGCCGATCAAAAAGGGTAGAATCAAGATTACATCCTAATTAGAGGATTAGGAATTCATCCTAATCAAAGCAGAAATGAAGAACAAATGGGAGCATTCGAAATTAACCTATCTTATAGTTAATCGTATTTAATTTCAGTTTATCTCTTTCTTATTTCCTTTATTTCCTCTTTATATACTAGAACCGTGTAAAGTCTATTACTTTTACTTTGCTTAAAGACTCTAGTAATTACTTTCATTCATCAAACTTTTTGTCTGACCCACTCCTCTATTTTGACCCTTTTCCACCAATAAGCAATAAAGGGAGAGTGCAGTAGGTTGCAATTGCTTGGCGGTTTCTTGAAGGAGTTCTCTACTATGTATTTCTTTTATTTCTGCTATAGTTCTTTCTATGTACCGGCTTATTATGGGGGATATTATGTGCTCTGATTTTGAGACTATGAGTTTTGTTTCATGAGACATATTGGATGTTTAGACATGTATGTGGTATTCAGTATATGACTTATTTATGAAGCAATTATGAATTTTTGTTTTAATCAAGTTATTATTTTAAGTTTTTGCTGTTTTTATCTTCTTTTTTTTGTGAATCTTATTCTCTGCTAGCTTTAGTTATATCTACAACGCACCACACCTTTTAATGTGTCCTTTTGGGTTTATTAAGGGGTATGGGGTGTTTCAAAGAGTCGGTCCAGTGTTAGTACTCCCTTTATTTTTGATGGAACAGATTTTTAAATTGGAAATCAAAAATGAATTTTTATTTAAAATTAATTTATTTTAAATGTTGAGGTATTATTGAAAATGGGTGTGATATGATAGATAAGAAAAATATTTCGACTAATGCTCTTGCTATGCACGTACTCTATTTTATAATTAATCGAGATGAATTTAACCATATCTCTCATTGTTTAACTACACATGAAATTTGGAACACTCTCAATGCAATATATGACAAAAAAGACGACAACAATCAGAAACTTCCCAAAATTAACTCTGTTAAAAATTTGTGCTTGACAGGATTTACAAATGATAGTTTGGACAATGATAGTAAAGAAGGTAGTGACGAAGATGCAAACACGATAGGTGATTTTTCATTCAAAGATATAGTTTTATTATGTTAAAAATTAACTAGAAATATTAATGACCTTAAGATGAAATATAACAAGTTGAAAAGTGAAAAATCTAAAATGCGTCAAAAAAATGATTATTTGAAAAATGAGCTTAAAGTATTAAAAAAATTAAAAATTCTAATTGCAAAAACTGTTTGAATTACGAAAAAGAGTTTGCTCATTTTCATGAAAATTTTCAAAAGCTAGAAAAGGAAATTCGGATTATGGAAAAACACAAAAATAAGTTAATTTGCAAAAACGACATCTTACAAAAGGAGTTGGAAAGTATTAAGATATTGGAAAATTCAAAATATGGAAATTTTGAAAAGGAATTAAATGAGGTAAAAGAAAATATCAAAACCTTTAAATTTGAAAATGTGAATTTGAAAAATATTAAATATGAAATTATTCGAATAAATTACGAATTTGAAAAAGTGACCGACAAGATCATAGATTTTGAATAAACTTGAATTTGAAAAATGCCAACTCTTTGAAAGTGAGATGCTTGAAATTGAGACTAAATTAAAATAACTCGAAAATGCAAATTTGGTCTTAAAACAAATGATTCTGAAAAGAAAAGGAATGTCATTTATAATGATCCAAAATTTCACCACTTTGATTTGTGAACATTTAATTAATTTTAGATATTTGAATAGTAAATTTTATAATTAAAATAAAACTCTTTTAAGTAGTAAATATTGATGGTGAAATAGTCTTCAAAATTAGTTTAAAAAAATAATTAGTTCGAAGAAAAATCGAAAATGTGACCACAATTTGTTTTTCGAATTTTTGACTTTTCATCTTTAGAAATTTTCGAAAATGTCGTAAACATTTTAGTATACATTGATACATACATATAAAAATAACATAAGAATAGTTAGTAATAATATAAGGTAAAGTATGTTTACTTAAGTTAATATAAAAAGTTTAAAGTAAAAAAAATCAAATATATTAAAGATGTGAGAAAGCAAACATCACATCACTAAACAATAAATACTTATGCATTTAAATGCATGATGGAAATAAAGTGGTAAGGGCATGAAGTACATGAGAGGAGGGAGACATGGTGAAGTGGCATGAAGTTGTATAGGGTAAAATACAAGGGCATTTTAGTAATTTACTAATTACATTATATAAAAACAAATTTTTATTTTTCCTTCTCACTTTATTTATTCCAATCTCATTTCACTCCACTTCCTCCATGCTCTCATGTTCTTCCATGAGTTCTTTATGAACTTTTAAAAATTAAAACTCCTTCTTTTCTACTCTTAAATCCCTTAAAAACTTGCTGTAACATTTTCTCCTCTTCTTACGACCTCCTCCTTACCGAAACAAGCCTATACCCACTCATTCAACCCATGGTCGAGCTTTCCTCATCAAGGCAGAATGCTACCAGACCCTTAAGGCTTCCAAAATTGTATTTTTCCCTAAGCAAAGCAAGGATCTAGGGTGGTAACTTGAGTTAGTAAAGGTTTGCGTTATTTTGGGTAGCTTTAGGTGAGAAAAGTTCTAATCCTTAACTAAATTTTATAAACTTAAAATATATGTTTGCTTTGTTGTAATATATGATGTTTTCTTGGATATATATCATGCTGCCTTGTTGTAATACATGATGGTTTTTTGGATATATATTGTGTTGACTTGGATGGATGTGAATGTGTTATGATAAAATATCATATAGCTCTGAATATGGAAGTTAATAGTCCTGTTAGTTTGCGAGTTATAATCTTGTTTGTATATGTTGGTTATAACATGCTTGTATGTTGCGATGTGGTTATTTGTGTTATGATGTTGAATGTTTGATTGTATGCTAAGAAAAGTTAGCACCTTTACTAGTTAAGCCACATGAAATCCCTTTTGTAAATGCTTTGAACTTTGGTTTTAAAATTTAAAAATATTTTCAAATTTAAAACTTTTTTAATTTTTCAAAAACATGTGTTTATTTTTACAAAGTGGTTAAATTTCCAAGGGTTAAAGTTTTAAAATTTTGGAAAACAAAACTTTAAGTTTAGAAATTACGAATCATATAGCAATAGTCGCTATAGAGGCAGTTTGTAAAAACAAACTCTTTTGCTAATTTTAAACAATTTTACTTAAGGATATTTTTGAAAAGTGTTTTCAAAATTTATTTTAACTGTGGATAAGTAATTATTATTATTAATTAATTAACTGTTTATTTAAGGATTATCTAATTTATTAATTAAGTAAGTTAATTAGTACTTAATCATTAGTTAACAAGGTAATTAGAATTTAAGTAATAATCAATTAAGTTAATTATAATTAGTTAATTAGTTTTTAATTAAGGATTAATCTTTATTTATTTAATTAAGATAAAATTTTAATTATTTATATATTTACCAAAGGCTTTAATCATTAATTAATTAATAATTAAGTTAAGATTTAATTAAGGTTTAATTAAGACTTGATTAAGGTTTGATTATTTTTAAATGAAAAGTTTGAATGTTATTTAATTATCAAATAAAAGTTTTAAAGTTTAAAACACCTTATTTCTAAAAGATTGGTTTTGTTTTTAAAGCAACTCTCTTTTAAAAATGTTTTT
The DNA here is from genome assembly GCA_030765085.1 of Allium cepa. NCBI lineage: Eukaryota > Viridiplantae > Streptophyta > Magnoliopsida > Asparagales > Amaryllidaceae > Allium > Allium cepa. Next base: position 117,257,416 of record CM060931.1, read on the forward strand.
AAATCGAGGGGATTTTATTGTCGATCACCTTTAAGTAGCCTCAAATGAATAGGAAACAAAATGACACATTATCTTAATTTTAGAGAACCCATCTGACTATTTATATATTATCTATAATGATTATCTTACAGGAGACATTTGTAGAGATATCATGAAGGGTTTCTCACTAATAATTATTTATTTATTTCCTTATGTTGCCATAATAATATTCGGTTAAAAATAATTATGACATTCTATTTGAATTATTTAAGTATCGTTATAGTAATTTTTGCTATACCGTTACTTTTCAACTCCTTAACCACTTTATATGTGTTGGACTTGAGCTTGTATTCAAACAAATTAAAGGTTTGAAATTAATTAATCATTTTAATTAATATTTGAATTAAGTAAATCAGTTTAACTAATGATGTTTAACTTAATTTATAATTTTATTTAATGATATTTGAATTTAATTAATCGATTTAATTGATGATATTTGGACTTAATTAATCATTTTAATTAGTTTGATTTGAAGCTAATTATACACTTCAATTATGAGGTTTGAAAATTAGTTAATCATTTTTAGTTAATGGGGTTTTAAAGTTAATTAGCTGATTAGATTAAAAAGTGTTTAAAAATTAATTAACTGGTCTAATAGGAGTTTAAAGTAAACCAATTGATTCAATAAAAGTAATTTAAGGTTAATTAACTAATTTAATAAGGGTTTTTTTAAAGTTAATTAGTTGATTTAACAAAGGTATTTAAGTTAATTAATTGATTTAATTTCTTCTGGGATTATAAATGTTATAGTAATTTATAAGTAATAGTTTATGGTTGAGAAGATCTTTTAAGAAGAATTGTTTAAAGATAAAGCTAAGTGTAAATTATTTTGGGTTTATAGCAAACAATGTTTTAATGACATCTATTTTGACCCCTTCTTTTAATACATTAGAAATATATTTTTCCTTTAAAAAAAAAGAATATTTCAAAGAGCATTTTAAAAGGTGTTTTGCTAATATTTGAAATGTGAAAATCGAGCTTAAGCGTGAATCAATTGTTATAAATATTTGATCTATTTATTCATAGTAAGAACATGTGATTTAATTCCCACACACAAAAACCACTTTATTATTCATGATAGCTGATTTATTGACTATCGATTTCGATTATGCTATCTTATTTGTATTTCATCACTCTAAGATGAGGTGTTGCTCTTTTGAGCTTTGATATCCTTTGTCCGAAATGACTAAAACCAAAGAGCGGATAAGGGGGTGCACCCTCCTAGTCATGTTGAGCTTTGTCACTCTAAGATGATTTGTCTCTTATTTTGAGCATTGGCATCCAGCACCATGGAAACCAAAATCAAAGAATAAGTGGGAGCCAAGTCATGTGGACCGCACCCATTAGGGTATATTCACATTATCTAGTAGTTTTGATAGCATGCATGCATTAATGTGAGTATATTAAGATGCATGGGTGAAGCGGGGTCTAGCTTGGAAGTTTCCGAGAGTGTTGCTCGTTTGGCATGGACTCTCAAGTATATTTTATCTAGCGGTATACTTTCGGTAGAGTGGGAATCACCATCTTTGTTATGTTGAATAAATTCATTTTTCTTGTTTCTATCTCGAACCTTGGAATAAATATTTTCATCTTTTGTATTTTCGTCAATTTACGATGATTTGCTGCTCATTTAAGCGTTGCCATCCTTTGCGGAAAGGACTAAAACCAAAGAGCGAGTGGGGCCAAGTTATGTGGGATTATGCCCATTATGGTATCTTGACATCTACTCTTGATTAGATTCAGTTATTTGCTTCGGAGATGGAATTATTCCCAATATGGTATCTTCATGCCTATCAGCAATTGTAAGGCCAGGATTTTATAATTGCCCAGCTGATAAGGTTTATTTTTTTATCCTGATGTACTCTGTATTTTGGATTGACTGTTTATACTGTCTTTGTTATGTTATATGTTGTCGATTCTGCTTGAGATTCTATTTTCCCTATTCTTTGCTCTTTCTTTTACCCTAAAAATTTTCCTTTCCGACAATTAGATGTTCGACATTTGAATACCATGGATGTATTCGGTGTCGACTTTCGATGGTCAAAAAGGCGGGTCGTTACATTTGGTATTAGAGCTGAAGGTTAAGTGACAACCATGGTTTTGGTAGGGTATGACTCATTAAAGATAGGATAAGTGACACCCTAGAATGAGTTTGAGAGTATTATATATGCAAGAGTTTGTTTGCTATTATTATAATAGTACATATTGTGTTAATTAGTCTATTGAGTTGTTTATGAATTCTGATTGAGATGTGGAACAACACGGTGCCGATATGGATTTCTAAACACTTGTACAAGGCAAAGATACATAATATCGACTTTTAAAATATTGGTGAGTGAAATATTTTACCTAGGATTATACATTTTATACATATAGAGGAATAGTTTTCAAAATTTTATGTAGTTATAGAGTATGTTTGTTTGTTTGAAATGGTAATATTTATTTATTATCACTATTGTTTGTTTAGTCATGCTTGATTTAAATTAGGAGCATTGATTGTCATTTATTGATTGCGGATTATTTGTGTTCAACTTATTTACAAGCATTTGATGTTTGAATTTATAAATATGAACCCCTTATGAATTAATTTTCACAAGTTGACTATAAGATGTTTGGTTATAATGTAGAGTTAAAAGTGTACTTTAAATAAAAAGTTGTTCAGTATAATCTAAATGGTTAGGTAAGATATTTAGATGATAAATATTTGAGAAAATTTGATTATAGTAAGGGAGAATGATTATAATATAAAATGATTTTGTATAACGGCAATTTTATATAAATTTGATTTATAAAATGTGTTTTAAAAAGAATTTTTGAATTTAAATCCCAGAGTTGTTTGAATTAATTTCGAAAGGTTTTTGACAAAAAAGTAATAAAAATATATTATTTGGAAGTATTTCTAAATTTAAATATTTTAGAAGCGAAATTTTAAACGGAGTGCATTTTCTTTTGGGTATTCAGGGAAAACATCTCGATTAGTTTTGTGATAATCTGAATAATTTTCTCAGTGATGATCAGAAGTTGCTTAGGCGAACATTGTAATGAACTTAGTGGATTATTCTCTTCATCATTATACGATCGAAATGAGTACAAATCTGGACAAATCCAAAGTGGGTTTTAAATAAATAATTTGTCGAAGTTATTTCATATAAAAATATAAGTAGGATGCTTTCAAAAAGGAGTTTCGAAATGAAAATTGGGAATTATTTTTTATTTCCCTTATAGGGGATTGATTTCAAAATAGAAAGGTATCTTTGATAACATAATAATTAGATAAATGAAAATTTAAAACTCTTGAATAGAAAAGAGATATTTTGACTCAAATTTTAAAACGGGTTAAATTAGTTTGGGAGGTTTTAATAGACGTTGTTTTATTAAAACCATAGCTTTTGGTTAAAACATTTAAGTGGCATGAACTATTTGTTGTTTTAGGTCAACCCGTAAACATATTTCATTATAACACTCTAAAGTAGAAAAAGAAAAAAGGTTGACTTAGTTTTAAGTGACCCATATTTCAGTTAGTTCTCTATCTAAATTTTGAAAAGTAAAATAAAATTGGTGTGTTGTGTATACTCTTAGGATCTAGAAGGATATTATATAAGTAAATAAGATGGAGTAAGTTTTATTTGATGTTTTATGAAGAAATGACTTTATAAATTATTTATAAACATAGGTGAAAAATTTATGAAATAATTCATAAACAATTTTAGTGTTGAATGAAGTACTAAATAGGAAATATAAATGATTTAGAAAGATTGGTGCAGTTAAGAATATATTTAGAGTGTGACTTTTGATTTTGTTTGAGTGGGCTTAGATACTATTGGCGTCAAAATTGACCACCAAGACCTGATCGTACATGAAAGCACCAATATCCAATCACAGCTCACAGATAGAATATATGTAGAGAATATAATATGAAGAATAACCAAAATTAAAATGCAAACAAGTAAAAGAGAGACAAGATTTATAGTGGTTCGGGTAACTCTGGCCTACGTCCACTCCAGTTTAATCCTTTTTATTATACTAAAATTAGATTACAGTTACAATCCTGAATTCCAGAATAAAAATGGCAGAGTAGCCTCTAGGTAGAAGATGAAGATAAGCAGAATGAAGATCCCTTTTCCTGAAGCCAAACTGCTATATTTAATGATGAAACTCCGGTTACAGGGATTCCTCACCTACATTGGCCCACCATAACGATCGTTGAGCCCAAATCGTCCATCCTATGCCGACCCAAAGTTGATCATATGTCGACCCGAAGCAAATGATATGCCGACCCAAAGCAAACTTGATGCCGACCCGAAGTAACACGTATGCCGACCCGAACTTGATCTTCCTCTGCCGACCCGAAGTTGCTTCTACGGCGACCCGAAGGAAATGCCGATCCGACCCGAAGTGAGGTCCATGCCAGCCCGAAGTGAAAAGTATGCCGACCCCAAGCGACTCATCTCTATAGCCGATTTGAAGTTGACACAACTTCTATTTATGCCGACCCGAAGTTGACCCTGATGCCGACCCAAAGTTATACCATTGCCGACCTGAAGTAACATGCTAACACGAAGTAATATACCGACTCGAAGCCAATAAACGCCAACCCACAGTGAGGTCCATGCCGACCCAAAGTGATTCCATAGCTGAACCAAAGCAACTCCTTGGATGACCCAAAGCAACTCGACCTTTGCCAAAATCCATATTCCAAGTAGCCAGCATCGTTTAGTCATCGACAGTGCTTAATCCTGGCTTCATATTCATGATTATTTTCCGTAATTGACCATCCATCCATTCGAAATAAACCCATAATATTTCAGCCTCGGTAACTGTGAAGTCTATTGGGTTAAATCAGCCTGTATACTGCCTTGCCAAAAGGTGGGTTAATAGATACTCTTCTAAGCATTAGCCAGAGGCTGATGGGTAAAATGGTATGCTTAGGAAATTGTCTATATTATTCGGCAATCAAGAAAGTTTTGAACCTTAGCTAAGATTTGATTGTTAGTCATTTGAAATTTCAAATAATGTTAAATGTTAGGTTATTCCTTTTCGGAATTTGATTTGATTGATTAATTGTGCAATTTTATATACAATAGTTTATAAAGTCTGAATTTATAAACTAAGGTTTTTGAATTGCTGTTTATTAGGACTTAAACCCCGATATTTTTGGAAAAGTAATTTTAATAAAGAATTTGTGAAAGAAATAATAAAAATATAATTTTGAAAAGAAATATTTTGATAGTGTTATTATTTCAGAATATTTGATAAGAATATTTTTGAAATGGTTTTTCAAATGTTTTGTTATGACTAAATTTAGATAATTGGGGTTTTCCAATTTGGGAGAATCACCAGGTATATTTCTTTACTCTAATTATTGTTTTAGGAGGAACCAGAATAGCACTGGATGCTCCAAGTAGTTTTGATTCTAGAGTTATACCATACTTTGGTAAGGAGAGCCCTCTCCTTGTCATAATTGATTTTGGTTTTGATATATTTCTTTTTGAAGAAATTTTGAAAATATTTTGAATATAAAACCCGGGCATTTAGTTCTAAGTTTTTCTTTTAAAAATATTGAATGCAAATCATTTAATATGGAATATTCACTTTTATTTTTTGCATATGCCAATAATATTTCTTTTGGTTGCAGGCAGATTTATTTCGTACTAGTTTTTGCATGAAGATTTACGTTTGAATAATGTTAGATATTTTTAGGATAGTTTTTTTTAGGGTTAGGTTTGTGGTAGAATTTCAAGGACGAAATTCTTTTAAGTGAGGAGAGTGTAACGACCCAGAAATTCGTCACTTTGATTTATGAATATTTAGTTAATTTTAAATATTCAGAAAATAGATTTCATAATTAAAATAAAGCTCATTTAAATAGTAAATAGTGATGGTGAAATGGTTTTCAAAATCAGTTTACAAAAATAACTAGTTTGAAGCAAAATCGACAATGTGATCAAATTTGTTTTTCGAATTTTTGAGTTTTTATCGTTTAAAAAATATTGAAAATGTTGTAGACATTTTTGTATACTTATACACATACATGTACAAATAACATAAGAATGGTTAGTAATAATATAGGGTAAAGTATGTTTGCATAAGTTAATATAAAAAGTTTTAAATAAAAAAAATTAAACGTTGAAAAGAAGTGAAAAAATACATCACATCACTAAACATTAAGTACTTATGCATTTAAATGCATGTTGGAAATAAGGCGGTAAGGGGGGACAAGATGGATGCATGAAGTACATGGGAGGAGGGAGACATGGTAAGGTGGCATGAAGTTGTGGAGTGTAAAGTACAAGGGCATTTTAGTAATTTACTAGTTACATTTTATATAAAAACAAATTTTTATTTTTCCTTCTCACTTTATTCATTCCATTCTCATTTCTCTCTACTTTCTCAATGCTCTCATGTTCTTCCATGGCTTCTTTATGGACTTCTAAAATAATAACTCCTTCTTTTCTACTCTTTAAAAACCTAGTAAACATTTTTTCCTCTTCCTACAACCTCCTTCTTACCAAAACAAGCCCATACCCACCCCCATCGAACCCATGGCCGAGCTTTCCCCATCAAGGCCGAACCATACTAGGCTCTTAAGGCCTCCAAAATTGTATCCATAAGCAAAGAAAGGATCTAAGGTGGTGCTTGAGTTAGTAAAGGCTTGGGTTGTTTTGGATAACTTTAGGTGAGAAAAGTTCTAACCCTTGACTAGGTTTTCTGAACTTATATATATGTTTGCCTTGTTGTAATAGATGATGTTTGTTTGGATATATATTGTGTTGACTTGGATTGATGTGTATGTTTTGTGATAAAATGACGTATAGCTTTGAATATGGAAGTTAATGGTCAAGTTAGTTTGCAAGTTATAATCTTGTTTGTATATGTTGTTTATAACATGCTTATATGTTGTGATGTGATTATGTGCGTTATGATGTTGAATGTATGATTGCATATTAAGAGAAGTTAGCACCCTTACTACTTAAGCGACATGAAATCCCTTTTGCAAAAGCTTTGAAGTTTGGTTCTAAAACTGAAATATATTTTCAAGTTTAAAACTTGTTTAGTTTTTCAAAAACATGTCTTTATGTTTGCAAAGTGGTGAAGTTTCCAAGAGTCAAAATTTTAAAATTTTAGAAAACAAAACTCCAAGTTTTGAAAATTACGGGTCATATAGCGATAGGCACTATTGATGCAGTTCGTATAAATGAATCTTTTACTAATTTAAAGGTTTTTACATAAGGAAATTTTTGAAAAGGTTATCAAAATGTTTTAAGTATGGATAAATAATAATTATTAATTAATTAATTAATTAATGATTATTTAATTCATAAACTAAGGAAGTTAATTAGTACTTAATCATTACTTAACAAGGAAATTAGTACTTAAGTATTAATCAAGTAAGTTAATTTTAGTTAATTAATTAATTAAAAATTAATTTTTAACTAAGGGTTAATTATTATTTATTTAATCAGGATAAATTTTTATTTATTTATTTATTTATTTATCAAAGGGTTTAATCATTAATTAATTAATAATTAAGTTAAGATTTACTTAAGGTTTAATTATATTTAAATGAAGAGTTTAAATGTTATTTAATTATCAAATAAAAGTTTTAAAGTTTAAACTACTTTATTTCTAAAAGACCGGATTTGTTTTTAAAGCGGCTCTCTTTTAAAGAATGTTTTTAAATCTAAGGGATTTCTTTGGCAACTACCTTTATGTAACCTTAAATAAATAGAAATCCCAATGACATATTATCAAAATTATGGAGAATCCGTCTGATTATTTATATATTATATGTAACCATTGTTTTGCACGAGACATTTGTAGAGAGACCCTAAGGGTTTCTCGCCAATAATTTATTATTTATTTTCTTGTGTTGCCATATTAATGTTTGATTGAACATAGTTGTGACATTTTATTTTAATTATTTAAGGTTGTTATAGTGATTTTCGCTATACCGTCGCATATCATCTCCTTAACCCCATTATGTATATTGAACTTGAGCTTATATTTTCAGAAAATAAATAATTGAAATTAATCAATCTTTTTAACTAATATTTGAATCAGATAAATCATTTTAATTAATGATAATTGAATTCAATTAATCTATTTAATTGATGATATTTAGACTTAATTAATCATTTTAATTAATGATATTTAAAGCTACTTAATCATTTCAATTAATGAGGTTTAAATATTAAATAATCATTTTAGTTATTGATGTTCTAAAGTTAATTAGCTGATTAAATTAAAAAGTGTTTAAAAGTTAATAAACTAATTTAATAAAGGTATTTAAGTTAATTAATTGATTTAATATCTTCTAGGATAATAAATGTTGTATAAATTTATAAATAATAGTTTATAGTTGAGAAGATATTTTAAGATGAATTGTTTAAAGATAAAGCTAAGTGTAAATTGTTTGGGTTTATAGTAAACAATGTTCTAATGACATCTGTTTTGACCCTTTGTTTTAATACATACAGAAATATAATTTTCCTTTCTAAAAATAAGAATATTTCAAAGAGAATTTTTAAAAGTGTTTTTAAAATTTTTAAAATGTGAAAATTGAGCTCAATCATGAATTAAATGTTTTAAAAGTTTGATCCATTTATTCATGCTATGAGCATGCGATTTAGTTCCCATACATAAAAACCACTTTGTTTTGATTTATCGACTATCAATTTCAATTCTACTATCTTCTTTATATTTCTCACTCTAAGATGAGGGGTTGCTCTTTTAAGCTTTGATACCCTTTTTTGGAGATGACTAAAACAAAAGAGCAGGTAAGGAGGAGCACCCTCATAGTCATTGTTGTGCTTCGTCACTCTAAGACGATTTGCCGCTCATTTTGAGCATTGGCATCTAACCCCATGGAAACCAAAACCAAAGAGCGAGTAGGAGCCAAGCCATGTGGATCATACCCATTAGTATATATTCATATTTATCTAGTGGTGTTGATAGCATGCATGCATGCATTGATGTGAGTATATTCAGATGTGAGTATGAAGCGGGGTCTAGCTTGGAAGTTCGCGAGTATTGCATGTTTAGCATGGGCTCTCAAGTATATTTTATCTAGAGGTATACCTTCAGTATAGATGGAAACATCCTCCTTTTTATGTTGGATAAATTCACTTTCCTTGTTCTTATCTCAAAATTTAAAATAAATCTTTTCATCTTTTGTGTTTTCATCAATTTAAGACGATTATTGCTCATTTAGGTGTTGTTATCCTTTATCGAAAATGACTAAAATCAAAGAGCGTGGGGGCTAAGTTATGTTGGATTATTCCCATTAGGGTTTCTTCACATCTATTCTAGATTGGATTCAGTTATTTTCTTCAAAGATGAGAAATACTCTAATTCTCCGTAACAGTTGTGGGGTCCAACTTGGAGGTTTTCGAGAGCCATAGGAGTTCTCCAGTATTTTTTTAGAGGTATAATTTCGGTAAGGGGGCGCATCCTTCTAGTCCTTTGTTGGAAATTTCCTTGTTGTTGATTCAAAATCTTTGATTTTTTTTCTTAATTGCACCAAAAAGCGATTGTGGTTCTTCTCGATGTTAAATTATTTATGTCCATTCCTTAGTTTTGGATTTTGTTCTTGTCTATGCACATTTATTCTTGGTTAGATTGTTGTTCTGATTTGTTTACCATTTCTTCATATATGTATGTTGTTCTTGTGAGGTAAAAACCAATTTCTCTTTTAGTTGTGTGGTCTCACCGAATTATTATATGTCCACCATACTACTTGAGTTTCTCCCGCTGGCATTTCCAAACTGATACGGGTGTTTTTTTAACTAAAATGCTTGAGTCAGACTAAGTATTTTTCTAGGTTATTGTTGGTGGGACATTGAGTTCTTGGAGAAGAGCCGGATGTTCATCTTATATAATATTTTAATTTTGCTTTATTATGTTATACACTTATTGGCAATTGTAAGGAAAGGATTTTATAACTGTCCAACTGATAAGATTTATTTTTCTTTGATGTACCAAGTATTTTGGAGTGACAGTTATAATGTCTTTGTTATATTATATGTTGTTGTTCTGTTGTGAGATTTTGTTTCCCCTATTCTTTGTTCTTTTTTTATCCTAACAATCCGTCTTTCCGGCCATTGGATGTTCGCATTTTAATACCGTGGACATATTCAATGTCGACTTTTGATGGTCAAAAAAGTGATTGGATGAAATCATATGTGCATTTTCATCCGACTTTAAAATTAGCAGACGTAGTCTTCACAAAACCCCTTGTGGAAAATACATTTTCATTTTTGGATTTAGAATTTTTTGAAATAACTCAGAATTTTATTTTGATGGAAATACTCTTGTTTATTTTGGTAAGTGATTTACTCTGGAAAAGATGGTTGTTGACTGGTTGAACCTTTTAAAACTTATCAAAATATTTATAGTGTTTGAGAAAGTGATGAGTAGTTATTAAATTATATTTCATAGCTTGAGAAAGTATATGTTAAGATTCATAAAAATTAAACAAATTTTATAATAGTTTTTTTAATTAGTACATGTTCCATGATCAGTTCTACCACTATCATCATTCTTTTAATCCATACATAAAAAAATTAATATAGTGTGCAGATGTTGGTATTTCAAAGTAAGGAAATAATTTTTTTTGTAGAATATAATTCTATCCTAAGGCATTCGCTCTCACTTAAAAGTTATCGCGATTATGCATAGGTGAATTACATTAATGTCAATATATGTACTTCTATTCTCATTTGAAAGTCTTCACGGTTATGCAAGGATAGGATTCGTAAACAAGAGAGGGATAAATATTCAACTAGTTTCTAACCTCGTTTAAAGGTCCTCATAGTTAACATAGCTAGAAAATACTTGACATTCTCTTTTAAGCAACTACTAACCTCGGTTAAAAGTCCTAATGGTTATGCATGGTTAGAAAATGCTTAACATTTTTTAGTATAATATTTAAAAATGTGATTTACAAATTATTCCTTTATTAAAAATACCACACTACTATAACTATATCAATTTCCCCTAAACCATAATCATATAGTCACTCTAAAGTGGAATTAGTCTCTAATAAATTAAATATTATGATTTTTGTTTAATTAATTGGTATTTGTATTATATATTTCTCTCTCGATATGATTTTATGATTTTAATCAAAATTCATCACTATTTCAATTATCATTATTTTTTGATGATAATAAAGGGGGAGAGAGGTTAAGATTTTGGTGGTAAAGTAATAACCTTACTGATATTCGAGCGCGTTCTTATTATTCAAGAGTTGTTTTTACAATTAATTTTGCAATTGTTTTGTCAAATCAATTTTTTGCATGCATCTATGTAGGGGAAGTTTAGTTATGGGGGGTCTATAAATATTGGGAGCTTGTTCACAACACATCAAACACATTTTCTAGGCACATCTTAGTATATGTTTGTTATCATCAAAAAGGGGAGATTGTAGAATACAATGTTTATGGTTTTTGTTTGATGATAATAAACATACATACATATATAAATATATATGTATACACTTTTTATGTTTGTTATAGTACTATTGAAATATCACACAATGAAATAAACAAATCAAAATTTCATTTAAACAAATATTTTATTTCAACAATCATTTTAATACAATTTCAATAGTACACTTTTACAACACAACTTCCACTAAATTTTACATTTTAAAATACAACATTATTTCACTCACTCACTCAAATTTGATTTGCTATCTTCTTGCTCCAGTTTATGTCCAACTATCTACTTTTTCTGTCAAAACATAAACAACACTGTAAAAAGCAAGAAAGAAACAAACTGAAATTGCAAAAATAAGAATATAATTAAATGTGATATTGCCTTAGATAATTGGGTTGTTTGTTTTCATATTTTCACATTTTAAGCTAGAACCAAAAATAAATGTGCATGAGCAACATATGACATACATAGTGCATCACTGTACATGTCGTGAGGTCGTGCACAAACACAAAGTCCATTTGCACAAATTCATTCTCAGGGACAAATGTAAGGGCACGAAGGCTCAACATAGTGCTTATTAGTACATAGGGTCCAGTTTAGAGACACAATAAAGCAACTCAAAGAAACCACATTAATACATAACATATCAGGTCAACAACATGGGGATGTAAGGAAGTACAATGCATCTAGGAGAATACGACACTAAGTTTGGGCAGATGTATTCCTTTACATACACACACATGTTAACATAGCCAGGCAGCAACACACATAAGGATCAACTCAAAGCATCAAGGAAAACATAATGAAGCAACATGGTGTAGACATGAATGCGCGCACACAAGTTGGTGTCATATTTCATCCAATATCAAGCTAAAGAACTACTGTGTTTTCAATCTCAATTCCCATCAGAGGTCATCAACTTAAGCATATAAGGGGTAAACAAATCAGCCATCACAAGTCACATGAACTCGACTACTTCCGGTACAACATAGAACGAAAGAAAAGTAAATAAGTGCACAAAAAACACATAGAAAACATGTACAACAACAAAGAAAGGAACTAGGGACATGCAAATGAAGCAAAGTCGTAAATGTTCCAGATTAGAAGTAAACGACGAATTCAAAGCCATGGTAAACAAGTTCAACCGAAACGGTGAAAATGAACTATTTAAAACCAAAATCATAAATTCAACCACTCTCAAAATATAATTGAATATAAATCATATATATTCGAATATATATATATATATATATATATATATATATATATATATATATATATATATATCTAAGATGAATTGGTTAGAAATCGTCAAAGCCGTTTAATCAAGAATTAACAGTCGAAATTCAAAAACCTAAGTCGAGTCAGTTTATTTCAGAATAAAAATGACGTAATCGATTCTCGAATCAATTCCTATATAAACCAAATATCATCATCGGCATTAAGGCAAGTCGAGAACAATACAAATCAAAAAGGGCAAAAAATCTTGCCAAATAATTATTATCAGAAAGACTTGACAGGGAAAGCAACCGTAACTTTTAATCGCTGTAATTAAAGAACATAAGCATCAGAGAAGGAGAGTGATTCGAATAAAAACTTAAAAGCAACAGCTTTCGATTTGGAAACCCTAAATCAAAACGATGACAAAAAGGGAATCGGCTTGGAAGAAATATACGGGCTGAAGAATTACAAAAGGGGATATCATATTTTATTTTAGTTGGGCCATATTCTTTTACTTGTAAACAAATTGTTTGGGCCTAATTAGTTTAGGGATTAACTATTTTTATACTTTGTTTTTTAATTTTATAAAATTCTAGTTTGTAACTAGGTTCAAACTACGAGCATAGCTTGTGAATTCGCAACTCGATATTTGAGTTGTGTCAAGATTTTAAGCGTAGGATTAGAACAATTAGGTTAACTAGGGTCGTGAGTCTACTGGATCTATAAGCGTCAATTGTTTAATTCCTAGTAGAAAGCTTAGGAGCAACAGTATGCAAGTTTTGCCAAAGCTGGGTAAACATATGTGTCACTTTTATTTCCACATTTAATTGTTATTATATGTGCTGCAATTTTTATTATTCTATGAATTTATTATAAACTCTATTTAACCACCATTTAGGGTTAATTCGATCCTATAATAATAAACATCAATAAACATACAAGCAAAAATAACTAGCATACAAAAAGATTCTATACAACACCGTAACACCCCATCCTATTCACCTCCTAAGGTAATATGGAAAATGAGGCTTGTTGGGAGCGATCACATGTGAATAATCCCTTAAGATAACACCGGTACGTGTTCTTACCACAAGAATATATAAACAATGTACGTATCTAGTATTGGCATAAAGCAACAAACACGTGGGCTTACCAGGATAAAACAATATACAACACATATAAATGACAACAGAGTCACAGATCACAACAGGCAAATTTAATACGTCGAAAAATGTAATGATTGTCTCACTATGACAATATATATCCCAAGTCAAGTTAAAAATACACACCTCATAGCCGTCCCAAAAAAAAAATACAAGGAGACATGAAACAATTGTGACGATCGGGATTTTCGGACCAGTTAAAACTGCCAAAATATCCATCCGTTCTAAAACTACTAATGAAATCTACCAACTTAATACACCATATTTGATAAATATTTAACATTACTAAATGTATAGGATACAATTTCAATTATACAACTTATCAGAGTAATTTTATTTATTAGTTCCATATAGTGTGCTTTAATACATACCAAATACAATGACTATAAATCTACCACTGCACAAATCTGATGAGAGAGACAACACTATCCTTACCTGCGAACTTAATAAACAATGTAAATGCAGAATAAAATAGTAAGCAGAAAAGAGATATCAACTCACGATAATTAGCAAACAATAAACAGAAAAATGTTATATTATTATTGGTGTTGTATCACTACCACTTGTGACTGCCTATGTATCCTTATCTAATGGGTACCCAATTAGATATAGGATCAAGCCAACGTAGCTCTCCTACTGCAAATAGGAATCATGAAGCCTACGATGCAACAAACAAATATACAATTCCCAAAACTACCCACTTAGGCTTAATCTTCAATTTTAGATTTTCATATCTAATTACCTTTACAGAAATTATCTCGTTGGACTTTATTCTCGAATTATTATTTCAAAACTTTTGAAATATATATATCTTTTATATTCAAATTATACTTTACTTCGGGATCTTAAATCAAATCACTTTTGAAAAGTTTATTTGGAAATCCCACATACTGTAATAAAAAGCATATCATATGCAACCAGATCGGGAGGTTTCTCCCAATAACAAGGCAACTGGGTCCCAGCCTTAATACAATCGATAAATAAGTACATCCCTCTACTCCAAGAGGGACTATACTAAAAAATATGCCCACTTTTTAGTTACGGGATACCTGAATCATTGGTAACATAACAAATCATTTTATATCCTAAAGCATTAAATCATTTCACACTAATATTCATAAGTACTTTCAAATCTAATGATTTTCATTTTTCGAGTCTGTTCAAAAATTATCTTAAAACCCTCGGGTTTGCTCCTCGAAATTCTTTCCGTTTTATAAAATATTTTTATAAAAACCATTATTATATAAATCATTTTTATGTAATATAACTTCAAAATATTCATTGCCAAACATTTCTGTTTCTTTTAAAGGGAAAATATATCATAGAGTTTCAACTTTAAAATCAATTTTGAAAACAATTCATTAAATTGAAGTGAACCAAATATTATCGCTAAACACCTTACAGTCAAATCGTGAAATAAATCACAAGGTGTTAGCTTAAAATTATTTTCTACCCATCCCATGCATATGAATAATTAATTGTTCATAAACTGGTCGAGCAAAGTCAACAATCAATAAATAATAATCAACGCTCATAAATTGGGCGAGCGCAATCCAAACAATCAATTAACAAAATAAACACAACAATAAATGATAAATCAATGCTTCATTCTATCAAATATTTACAACACTTTTTATTTTATCTTGGGTTAAAATGGTTTGATATTTATTTTGGAGCATCTGGGCTTTCCCTTCAACATGTTCCGTCCCTCACCCAAGTCTCCTTAGATCTCATAGACAAAACACATATACTAGTCGTTTCCGCATACCCCATTAAGTATTTAACTTCTAAATTTTAAATTACTTAAATTAACCATCCAGACATAATATTGAGCAAGGAAATCAACCATTATTTTAGAAAACAAAGTAAATAAGCATTCAACAAGGGTTTTCAAATAACACTTAATACTTAAAGTTCTTTCAACTTAGCGATGGTTTTAATGAACTTAAAATAAGAAATTACTTACTTTGGATTCCACTCCGTCAAACTTTAAGGCAAGGAACTTATGATCTAACGCATATTTCTTATCATGCTTTGGAACAAAATGAAAATAAACCTGAATTCCTCCTTTCTAACGCTTTTCAAAGGCTCAAAATGGAGGTGGGCCGAAAGTATAGAGAAGAAGTGGTAGAGCTTTGAACTTGAATTCTCAAAATTAGACCCGAAAAATAGGTAATTTTCTCTCTTGTTTTTGACTATCTCACTCTCAAAATTTGAAAAACTTATTAATTGAAAAGTTGTTAAAATTATTTTCTCTTGAATTTAAAATAAATAATCACTTGATTTTTCTTAATTTTGAGGAAGATATGGTCAAAATAATAAGAGCTATTTTCGAATTCACAAAAATAAAGTCCGAAATGTAATTGAATTGAGTTTTAGGTATAACAAATCAAAAAACTGAAAAAAGTGGGCAGCATAAAAGTTATAGCCACTGGAATTTAATACGATTTAAAAAAAAAAATTTCTTAATTTGGATCTATTATGATCACGTTATGATCAAAACATAATGGCCTATTCTCTGGCTTAAAAACTGGGCCAGAAAATGCACTTGAAAGAAGTGTATTTATGCAATAGTTAAATTTAGATTGAGGCAAATTGGTCAACATGAAAGTTGTATCTGCTGGAAAACTAATTAATTAAAAAAAAATTGAATTTTGGTTCTGTTTTGAAGAATTTATGGTCGAGAGAACAAGAGGTAAAATATGGAGAAAAAATGAGTTTGATTTGAAAGAGAAGAGGAAGAAGATGAAAATGCTTGAGAAAAGAAGAAGAAGAAATGTGAATGAAAGTGAAGAAGGAGGTGGGTATTTATAGATAAAGAAAGAAGTGGTAAATTTACCGAAATAACCTCTTAACAAACTATCATTACTTCAACCTAAAGCAATCTCCACTTTTTAAATACTTAACATCATCCTTTCACTTCTTACTTTATGTCTTATTCACTTAAAGATTAAGTAAAGAATATCATAATTATGTTGGCTTTGATTTGATGTTTACTTTTTCTTACTTTTGTTAATTCTTACTTACTGTTACTAATGACTTCTAGAAGTTTTCTAATTATATTTTGTAAAAGTAAAAATGTTTAGTTATTAAAATGTGCAATATATATGTTAAAACATGTTAACAAAGGTGGAATAACGTTACGACAACTTATTTCGAACGAAACGTTGATTTCTGACAAAACGTTTTACGGTCACATTTTGACTTTTTTGTTAAACTATTTATTCATGTAAACAAAAGTTCAAAATAATTTTTTTTATTATCTTTAAATAATTAAAACAAGCATATTTAACTTATAAAATAATATAAACAATACCCAAGTCTATTTATAAAAATACGACATCGATTTATCGGTATGCGATGAAATTTGTCAACTTTATAAAACAAGTTTTATATATTTATCAAACCATTATAAATTAAATTACTATGATGATCAAATGAGTTTGATATCGATTATATATATATTTGAAAGGAATTATTTATCCTTTAAACAAATTTTTCGAATATTTATCCTGCTTTATTGGAATCCGACTTTTGTAAATTTTACAATGGAGAATCTTTATTCAATATCAAAAATAAGTTTGTCATTCTTATTTATCATGTAAAACATGATTGTTTAAGTTTGAAAATTCTACATTTGAATATTTTAAATAATTAAATATCCCATTTTCTAAGTGTTAAAATTACAGATCGTTATATTCTCCCCTATTTAAAAGATTTTCATCTCCGAATTACAATAACGGAAAAATATAACAAAAAACAAACAATTAACGAAAGTTAAGCACACTAAAGATTCGAAGCATGTATGCTCTCCTCCGTCTTCCATGTACAATCCCAATCATCAATACTCCAGTGCACCTTGATTAGGTTGATAGATTTCCTCCACAGCTGCTTAGTACCTCTATCGACAATACGAAGTGGCTTCCTCTCTATAGTAAGGTTTGGTTCAACATCCAAACTCTCGAGTACAGTAGGCCTAACAATCAAAGATGGATCATGAAGGTACTTGCGACGATGCGAAACATGGAACACATTATGCACCCAGATAACTTCTCAGGCAAATCCACATGATAAGCTAAAGGACCAACTCTATCTAAGACGCGAAAAGGATCGATGAATCAAAGAGCAAGCTTCCCTTTCCGACCAAACCGAATCACATTCTTTAATGGAGAGATCTTAAGAGAAACCTGACCACCTACTGCAAATTCCAAACTCCTCCTTCGCCCATTAGTATACTTCTTCTGCCTATCCCAAGCAATCCTCATCTTCCTTCTAATCTCCTCAACCTTCTCAGATGCTTCTAGAATCATATCAGGACCAAGAACCAAATGATCACCGGATTCAATCGAGCAAGATGGAGAATTGCAAGGTCTTCCGTAAAGAGCAGAAAACAACGACATTGCAATACTAGCCTAAATTCAAAGGATGGAATTAGATAGATTAGTGCTTAAGGTGACCTTAAATTAAAAATTTAAGATTATACCTAATAGCTATTGTTATAAGTGAATTCAACGAGATGGAGATGATCTTCCCAAGACTCTCTATAATCAAGAACATAGGAATGAAAAAGATCGTCCAGAATCTGATTCACTCTTTCTATCTGACTGTCGATCTGCGGATGATAAGCTGTGCTCAGATTCAGACGATTACCTAAAGCTTCTTGAAATGCTTTCCAAAACTGGCTACTAAAGATGGGATCTCTATCACAAACTATACTGATCAGAACACCATGAAATCAAATAATCTCTCTCATATAAGTCCCAGCTAAATTAGAAGCAGTTCGTTTAGAACTGACCGGAATGAAATGAACTTACTTAGTCAATCTATCAACAACTACCCCAATACTCTCATTACCTCTTCTATTCCTGGGTAATCCATCAATAAAATCCATAAAAACTTGTTCCCACTTTCGATTGGGAATCTCAAGGGGTTACAATAATCCAGCGGTCTTTTGACGATTAGCCTTAAGCTGTTGACAAGTGGCACACCTACTAACATAAAGGAGATATCACACTTCATACCACTCCACCAATATGACTTCTTCATATTTTGATACATCTTCGTCGGACCGGGATGAAGAGAAAGTCTAGACCAATGATTTTTTCGGAATAACTCTTGCCTCAATCCATCGACATTCGAAACACAAATCCGATTATTAATCCTTAGAATCCCTTTATCATCAATCCGTGCTCCTATTCCAACTTGGTTACCACCTACCTATTATGAACATTCTCCTTAATAAGCTTCAATATCTCATCCTCATCTTGCTTAGCAACAGTATGATCCATAAGAGGGGAAGAAACAATAAGCTGACACAACATCGTCTACTTTCGGATTAAGGTATCGGCTACAACATTTTCTTTCCCGGGAGCATAGTTGATGTTCAGGTGATAAGAAGCTAGAAACTCAATCCATCTAACCTGCCTCTGGTTCAAATCCTTCTGGGTGAAAATATGCTTCAATGACTGGTGATCTGTAAAGAGCTCAAACTTAGTTTCCAAAAGATGAGGTCTCCATAACTTCAAAGCAAACACTACAGCAAGCAATTCCAAATCATGGGCTGCATAATTGGCTCCGTGGGTCTTCAACTGACGACTGGCATAAGCAATAACCTTCCCATTCTGCATCAAAACAGCTCCCAAACCTTCCTGACTAGCATCAGTGTATATCGTTGATCCCTCGCTTCCATTTGAAACAGTAAGAACTAATGCAAAAGTAAGCTTACACTTTAACTCATTAAATGCAGCTTCACGCTTATCATTCCATATAAACTTAGCATTTTTATGAGTCAAAGCAGTGAGAGGTGCAACAATCTGAGCAAAATTCTCTTTATATCTCTGATAATAACCAGCAAGGCCAAAAAAGCTATGAATATCAGAAGAAGTCTAAGGTTTTTCTCAATCGTGAAATAGAATAGGGAATAAGGATTACAAAAAAGATCAGGTAATTAAATTATGAAAGAAGGAAAAGGATAGAATTACATTGATCGCAGCAATCTTTACTGGATCAACAGAAACTCCATTACCAGAAACAATATGCCCAAGAAATCGGACTTCATCTTTCTAGAAATGGCATTTTGTGAATTTAGCTTTCAACCGATGAGTCCTAAGGTTTCCAAGAAAAAGCTCATATGCAATTCATGCTCCACCTCTGACTTAGAAAAGATAAGAATATCATCGACGAAAACCAGAACAAACTTTTTGAGGACATCACGAAAAACACGATTCATAAGATTGACAAAAAAAGCTAGGGCATTTGTCAAACCAAAAAGGCATAATAACCATTCATAGAAACCATTATCAGTACAGAAAGTCGTTTTGGGAATACTTTCCTTGGCAACTCTGAACTGGTGGAAACCGGTAGCAAGATCAAGCTGAGAGAACACTTCAGCTCCATGGAGCTGATCAAACATATTATTGATATGAGGCACATGATATCTGTTTTCCATAATGAGCTTATTCAACTCCCTATAATCAGCACACATCCTCAAAGAAACATCAGACTTAGTAACAAAAACCATAGCTGCTCCCTATTCTGAATGACTAGGTCTAATCAGACCATTGGAGAACAAGTCTTCAATTTGCTTCCTCAACTCGACCTTCTCTCGGGGTGCCATTCTTTTAGGAGGAAGAACTACTAGTCGATCCCTAGGAATAAGATCAATATGGAATTCGATTTCCTGTTTAAGAGGTAAAGAAGTGACTTCACAAAATACATCGAGATAGAGTCGAACCATAGGAGTTGAATCAAGATCACTAGGAGAAGAATCAACAGAAAAGATAAAACTGCTAGTATAATCCCGAGGCATACGACATGCAATCACCAAAGGATTACCCTTATCATCAACAAGCGAAATAGCTCGGGCTTTACAAGAGATAACAACTTCATGTTTCTTCATCCAATCTCCTTCAAGGAACATATCAAAAGCATCGAAACCAAGAACATAGAAATCGGCAGAAAAACGATGGTGGTTGTAGAAGAGTTTCACCTTTTTACAAATCCTACTAAGGTTCGTAAGACCACCAATAGAAATAGAAACACATAAGGGTTTAGTTGCATATTCATGTGAAAGGATGTACTCAAATTTATCACAAAGATCCACAGAAATGAAGCTATGAGAAGCTCCAGTGTCAAATAGAACACGAATAGGAAAATTAAGCAAAGTAAAGGCGCCTTAAAGAGTACCTTAGGTATCACTAGGAGTAGGAGGTATGGAAGAGGTAACTGCAAAGATTCCAGATGGCTTGCCCTTCTCTTGAGTAGGACAATTCTTCTTAAAGTGGCCAGGCTACAAGCAAATATGGAAAAGATCACGCCTAGTCATCTAAACTAGTGGGACAGAAGCTCCGACTGAACTAGGACAACTGCTGCCATAGTGTCCCTTCTGATCACACTTGAAGCAAGTAATAGAAGATAGATCAATAGGCTGCCTCTGAGAAGAAGATCCACAACCCTAAGTCTTCTTGCCTATTCTTCTTCTGCTGATGGAAGTTGGACTTTCTATTCTTGGAGCTACTAGAAGAAGGCTGAGATGAAGTCACACGAACAACAGATGCTTCCTTAGAAGTAGGGTTCTCATATATAATAGACATATCCATCAATCCAATAAAAGGGTTGTGTAAATAGGCAATCAAATGATCATAATACTCTGGGCAAGCTCCAGCTAGAAACTTCTCATTCTTCTTAAGAGGGGTATCAATCAAGCTAGGACCAAACTTGGACAGTTCATTGAATTTCCTCTCATACTCAAAAAATGTCATATTCCCCTGCTTAAGATCCATAAATTCCCCGTATAGCTGAGACTTCACAGCTTCGGACATCCACTTAGCTACAAAAGCATCCCTGAAATACGATATCAAGACTTAAGAAAGATTCCAAAGTGATAGCCTAACCAACTTATATCCAACTCTAAATTATACCTAAACTGCTCCCAAGTGATAATTGCTTTAATAATGTGGGCTGTAACAGACTCCCACCAATCTTGGGCTGCCTCCTACAACTGCTAAGTAGCTAACTGACGATTCTGAGCGTCGGTGATCTCAAGACCAGTGAAAATCCTCTCTAAACTCCTCATCCACTGCTGAGCTTTAATGATGTTCTCTGCTCCAGTAAACTTGGTACCACCAAGCTGAGTGAACTCCTTACATAGAGTGGTGAATCTAACTAGTGCAACGGGGTTGGGTGTTGGGGCAACTCCAAGACCTATACCTTTGGCATTCCTACAATTCATCCTGGAAATTCAAGAATGAATTTTAGGACAAGGATAAAGATGAAGATTCAAACTTAAATGAAATCCTAATTAAAGAATTCTAACAAACAAGATGGATTTGAAAGGAAGGATATTCAAGGAAAAGGATTAAATTTTAAAACAAATTTTATATCCAAAATCTTTTAAAACCATTTAAAACAATTTTATACTTCCAAAATACATTCTCTCGCAAGAAATGATTCTAAGACTGATTTTACTCATTCTAGGGTATCTCTAGCCTATCTCTAATGAGTTTTTACCCCGTAGGCTAAGGTTTGCCTAAAACCAAAGCTATGATACCAAATGTAACATCCCGCTATTTTGGACCATTCAAATCGATAATAAAACCACATATGTCAGACTTAAATCGTTCAAAACAACAGATTGTTAATAAATTTGGGGAAAATAAAATCAATCATAGAATCATAGACACAAATAGAAGAATATCACGCAGCGGAATAAATAAACATAGTAGTTCATGAAGCTACTAAATACATAGTCTCAAAACAAATGCATAATATCATAGTCTGAAAGAAAATACAACTAGAAATCCAAATACATAAGTCCACAAATACATAAGCAAATAATTGAAAGGAAATAACTGAAATAGGAAATAATAGATAGATAGCTAAATCTCCAGCAGATCTCTAGCTCCAAATGATGAATCCAAAGCTATGATACTCAGGCTAATCCGAGCAGAAAGTCAAACAAAACACTCGAGTCAGGACATACATACTTATAAAAGTAAATCAACTATAGTGAACTATACCATAAAATACATCAGTAACTTAAAGGATGCTTGGGATCGTCCATCCTTTTAGGAGCCATTAAACTATTTACAGATGTAATAATATACACTATATATGTAATGTCTATCAATAAAGTAAAGTATTAAAATAGCGTTAGGCGTTACCCATATTCCCTTTAACGAAATTTATAAAAACCATAGTCTATACATTAATGTAAACACCACCAAACTAATGGGCTATCAGGGATCACATCATAGGTACGACACAAACCAAAATCATGATGGGCTCGATAAGGTAGATGAAAAGGCACGCGAGGCTATATCTGGGTAGGACTCTACCAGTTTACACTTCCGGGTTGGTGGTAACGCATAGCCGCAGCTACCGCCCATCTCATACAATACTCCCAAAATCAAAGATGCACGCCAATCAATCACAAAGGTAAGAGATATGGTATCGAAGAAGTATGTCCAATCGGAGGAGCTACCTCACTTCGCCCATCAATTGCTCGTATCTTAGTCATATTATTTAGGGCTTGTTTCGTACCTCAATGCAGCAACGTCGTCAAACCATCCTACTTCATTCTGGATTCTCTACCACATACACAGTTGGTAAAGTGGTTTTGGAATTGGTAGAGAGTATGACAATATCCGACCCTAGTCTCTTTAACAACCAAATGCTTACATTTTACAGATCGTGATGTTTTTTATATAAAGCATTTAAAATTAATAAATCATAATTTATTTTAAATCAATACTAAAATATTTAACTTCATTATATTTTAGATTTTAAAACAATCTTTTCCCATTTCACCTTAACTCTATTTATTACATTCAAAATCACATTTATATAAACTTGAAATAAAATCTTAATTAAATTTAAATTGTAATTAAATCAGATTTAACTATAATTCATTCTCTACTCAACTCATTTTAGTCATTTAAGTTAATATATAAGATCTACACTTATTATGTTATATTAAACTGTATTTATTATTATATTAAATTAAAACTATATTATTATATGTTTGCACAAAAAATGGACAAACACCTCCAAGTCGTATTATTTAGTTGATTATATGTAATTTTCAATGATTTTAGATGAGTATGTAAATATGAGAAAAGTAGGGGCTGAAATGTAAAAGACACACAGATTTATAGTGGTTCGGCCAGAATGTGCCTACGTCCACTTTATATGTTATTATCTTCTTTCTTTCAGGTTACAAGTACAATGCGTTGTATACAAGTGTATGAAAGTAGTTTGAAAGTTCCTTCCTTGCTTGAGCTCTCAAACTTGTCTGCCATTGTTGTACCCCTGCCCCTCTATTTATAGAATGAGGTAGGGGGCAGGGGTCTTGGAAGTATATAACTGCTGGTGGGCCCGGGCTGAAGCGATCTGGACTGGCAGTTGTCTGGTTCGGCGGGGGACATTCGGCATGGAGCTTGGTCCGGTGGTAGTGTTGGAGTGGCAGTGGAGTTGGTTCGGCCATGGTTCATGCCGAATGGAATGGTGGTTGTGCCTTGCCGAATGGAGTGGGGGACCGAATGAGGTTGGCTCGGTAGGGGGGTTGATCCGGTAGTGGAGTGGGAGTGGTAGCTTGGACCGGCATTGTGTGGTCCGGTGGAGATGTGGAGTATTGGACCGGCATTGTGTGGTCCGGTGTTGAGCTGGTGCCGAATGGACATGAGAGGAGAGAGAGCCGAATGAAGTTGAGGGCATGGACGCCGAATGAACTTGGGTTCATGAATGCCGAATGGACCATGGTACAAGGAGGTACCGAATGGACATGAGCACTTGAGTGCAAGGAGATGACGCCTACTGTGCCAGTTGGTTTCAAATGTGCATGGGACATGACGCTTCACGGTCTCGTGGCCTTCTGGGCGAGAATCCGCCCAACATTTGCCCCCCAAAGTGGGGCACGTGCTTGCATGTGTCGCGCTTTGTTTCCCTGCGGCAAGAAGGCGTGTTTTGTAATGTCATGGGCTGGATGTTCATATCCTGTTGAGGTCCTGCAAAGGGATTTACAGTTTTAGTGTGATTTCGAATAACGGCCGTTCATGATCGAAATATTCGAGATGAAGTGAACTGTGCCGTTCAGGACGAGAGAGTGAGCCCCGAAGGGGCTCGGCATCGTCGATGCCCGGTTTATGTTTGTGAAGATGGTTTATTGCCAGCTCAGAGCATGCCTAGGGATCGTTCGCAACCCCGTACATGTGTAAGTAGCTTAGCCATTTCATAATTATCAGAATCAAATATCCGTTTCACCTGTGAGTTTTAAAAAGGCGTGTCAAAGTGTAAACTCCCACGACGATAGGGTTAATAACTATTCAGAGCGTGCCTACGGACCATTCGTGGTCGCGTACACGTGTAAACGATTTAATCCATGTCGGTGAGAGTTTTACGACTTATTCATCGTTAGCATAATCTTATTTTATTAGTTAGTTCTAGAGTTCGGTACTTATCTGAGTGAAGCGCCTGCGTGCCCCCAGTTCCTGGTCTTGGACGGTAGATAGAGGGTTCCATTCGGTTCTTGGTTGGTCCGGCTATTCTCATCCGGCTTCTGGTGGTCCGGTATCATCGGTCCGGTTGGGCGAGACATCTGGTTCGGTGGTCGTGAGTTTGCCTATATATAGAGGCCGTACCCCCCTTGTTTTTCTTTACCGAACGAGTAGAGCCGAATCACTCCATTGCCGAATCAAGTGTTTGCCGAACCAACCTTATACCGAACCAGGTATATACTTATTACCGAATACACACGTATGTCCTTGCTTCACCGAATGGGACTACTGCCTTGGAGCCGAATGAGATGAAAACCGAATGGGGTTGAAACCGAATGAACTTGGAAACCGAATGAACTTGGAAACCGAATGAACTTGGAAACCGAATGAACTTGGAAGCCGAATGAACATGGAAACCGAATGAACTTGTGATCTGGAAGACTTCAGCTTGCGAA
Organism: Allium cepa; assembly: GCA_030765085.1. Taxonomy (NCBI): domain Eukaryota; kingdom Viridiplantae; phylum Streptophyta; class Magnoliopsida; order Asparagales; family Amaryllidaceae; genus Allium; species Allium cepa. The sequence goes on from CM060931.1 coordinate 117,283,225, forward strand.
TGAAATTCCACACTTGCACGCACTTGTTTGTTTACTTTTCTATTTTCCTTGTTCTAATATTAGGTTTTTCTTGTGCTGCAGAAAATGTCTCGCAAAGCGGAAACACGATCAGACAGAAAGAAGTCTAGAGGCACAGGAGAGCCTTCTTCTTCCTCGCCCCTAGTCCAATCAGGATCCGGGCAACACCGACCTATTCCGAAGTCTCTAGTGGACGGATGTGGTCCACAGGAACTTTTGAACTCTCCCCCTGACTGCTTCCCAAGCTCCTTAAAGGAGGAGCAACTTGACGTTATATCCCGTTCCTTTGGGATAGACATGGCTCTTATGTTGTTACCGGGGGAAGGGGTCATGCCATATGATCCCCCTGAGGGGTACTTCGCTTATAGCCGGTACCATTGCATGTGCGGGGCTATTCCTCCAATCAACGCCTGGATACTAAGCTTCGTCACTTATCTGAAGGTGGCTCCATTCCAGCTTCAGCCCAACTCTTATGCCATTCTGGTATGCTTATATGCTATCTTCCAGAAGAGATATGGGCGCGCCCCCTCCAACCGGGAAATACGATATCTGTACAATCTGAGGGGGTACAGGAAGGGGTCCCCATATATTAGCTTGGAGTCAGCCGTTTCCTTCAAGCCTGTTTTGGATTTATACTCGAAGTATAGCATGTTCAAGAAGGAATGGTTCTTTGTCAGGGATGACTCCGTCTCTATTCGCCGATTTACCTCCGGATGTAAGTAAAAAACTCTACTCATAATTCCTGTCTTGGCTGTAATTCACTCTCTTATGCGCTTTTATTTCTTGCTAGCGACAGGTGGTTTTGCGGTTGTGGAAGATGATCGCTTGGTTCGGATGGCAGCAGAAATTGAAGCTATTTCCGGGAGAGACAGATCGGCTGCTTATCTGATTAGGAATGCCAGGCTCTTGTCGTATAATTTGATCCTCCCACATCAGTCCGTAGTCAAACAGAGGGACACGGCAGAAGAGAAGGCTGCCCAGCCTAAAGGTGGGGTGACAGCGAAGGGTGGCAAGAGGAAGCCCTTTGCACAACGTCCAGTCGTAGGAGGCAAGAAGCTCAAGGAGTCCGATGGCCCTTCTCCAAGTACTTGCCCGGATGTCCCGGAGGAGGAAGGTGTAGAAGAGGAGGAAGGAGGTGAAGTTGGAGAAGGGTCGGAGGGTGGAGGAGATGGCGATGGTCAGGGTGGTAGCGGTGTTGCTGCTCTAACCTCTGAGCAGGACCTCGAACTGGATGAGGCTCTCCGTCGGGCCTTCGGGGAGTCAGAGGGGGAGTCGGAAACAGAGAAGGAAACGGAGAAGGCAGAGGAAACCGGCAAAGCTGTGGTTAGCACTGACCCATCCTCTAAGGGTTCCTCAGCTAGGGTGACCCCGGCGATGCAAGGTGAACTTTTGTCTTCTGCCGATTCCATTTTCGATAGGGACTTAGAAATTTTTTACGGTTCACTTCCGTCCTGGAATGAGATCCAGGACTTATTGCAGTATCCCACTCCTCCGCCGGGTTTGTATAATAGATGTGTCTTCTCACTTTTCTTTCTTTTTAACTTAGCACATTTTCATGAACTGCGGATTATTGTATGTTCGTAACACTCGTTCGTTATCCCAGGGGCAGGCCAGGTGGTTAAAACTTCAGATATTCGACACCGCCTTGAACACTTCAAGTCGAGAAGGGCTTCTGCGAAGCCTCCCACTGGTCGTACTGGGGACGTGGTTAGGTATCGTCCTCTTCTCGGGGTCATTGAAGAGAGTATTCAGAAAAGGAAGCGGAGCCGTTCCCTATTTGAGTCTTCTTCTGCTTCGCAGCTTCCTATTCAGCCTCCTCCTACTCAGCCTCCTCTTGATACTACGGAGGAGAGCATGGAGCCCGGCCCCCCTCCTCCTCCTTCCAAGAGTCCTACTATCCTTCGCATAAGGCGTCCCGGTATGCCTCACCCCGTGCCTCGTGACCCCTTTTCCGGTCATCCCGATTTAGACCCAAGCTCTCAAGACATTTCATTTGATGAGGCCACGGGCGAGCACCTTCTTCCCCGCAACCCCATGGTAAGAGTGCTGGATGAGGCCAAGTCCCTAGATCTCGATCTGCTTACTACCCGAGTAGTTACTATGGGGGACGAGGCCAAGGCTAATATTGATCGGGTGGCCGAAGAGACTAAGAAGTTAATGGAGCATCATGCTCGATTGGTCAAGGCCGGGGAGGAGATTGGGAGTGCTAACATTCGGTTAAGGCTAAAGGTTGCCGATCAGGCCAAGCAGCTTGCCGACCAAGCCATCCAGATCTCCCAGCATGAGGAAGCTTCCCAGCGTCTGAAAGAGACCATGGAGAAGGCAAGTAGGGCGGAGTTACGGAAAATGGAGGTCACCTGCAGGGAGCGGATTAACATGGCTATTACAACGGTGGATGAGGTTCGAAATGCGGATCTCGAGCGGGTAGAGGAGTTGTCCGGGAGGCTCGAGGCTGCGGAGATGGCCCAGGCCGAGTTGAAGGAGGAGATGGAGGAGATGAGGAGGTCCCTCAAGTTGAAGGAGGAGGAAATGAGGAGGAAGTTCCAGGCTGACTGCTTAAGGTACCAATCAGAGAGGGATGCCGCCGTTGCCAAGCTGCAAGCTTCTGAAGCCCGGGTGAGGGAGTTTGAGGAGAACGAGGGGATGATGGATGAGATGCTGCAGGACATGTACTTCCAAACTTGGAAGGAGGGTGGCTTGTCTTGGATGGACGACTATCCTCGGGTCATGGCCAAGGTATATCTTCAAGCTTTGGAGGAGGCCAGGGTTAATGCGGGTAAGAAAGGCGGAGAGGCTTTCAACTTGAGTGCGGTTACCGCTCAGTTCTCCAAGGAGGAGCAAGCGGCGGTGAAGGAGGGGATGCGGCTGCTTGCTGCAGAGGAAGCGGGTGTACAGCTGGATGATGAGGATCAAGCGGCGGGTGCTGGTGAGTTATTCTTTTCCCTTTCTTTTCCTTCCGTGTTTTCATAACTTGATCGTTCATTTAATGAATTCCTCTTCTGATTCGGACAGGTGGGACTTCAGATCCACATGCTGGGGGCCCTGATCCTGCGGCTAAGTAGGCTGGGGGAGTTGGTGACGGAGTGTGGATGCATCCGCCATCCTTTTGTTTCTTTTTTTTTTCTTTTCACTGTTTATGTCAGTCTAAAAAATTCAAGTGTTGTAATAATATTATTTGTGACGAATAATTTCATGTAGTTATGTTGTGACATCAGACAGCCTTTGTGTAGTTCTATAATACGTGTTGATCTCTTTATGTTAATACGTTATCACTATCTTGTTGTGCTGTGATTATCTAGATACGTTGTTGGAGAAGTATAGCTATGTATATGCCTGTGATTCTAGTTGTGTTTGATGCTAAGTTTTTTGCTTGAAATATAATTTCACGTGTTGCAGTGTCAGTGTATGAATAAGCTATAGTTACGCATTTATGTGCAAGAAAAGAGAGTACCGCCCTTCATGTTTTATTCGCAGGCGGTAGCTTTGAGTGTCTCGTGTAACTGTTCACGGGTATAGCTGAGCACCCTGCCACCCAGTACGCAGGCTTAGAGCCTCATGAGTGAATGCTTCCTATTTGGTTTCCTGTACTTTAGAGTTTGTTATACAGGATAGGAGAAAAATATTTAAATGAAATGGAAATATAGTAAAAGTAAAACTTCCAGTCACGGAAGGCCGTCGATGTGCTTAAGTTCGTGGCAAACGGGTTTTGTAGTCACTTTCCCTAGCTGTGGGTCTTGGAGACATTTGTCACCCATCTTACGCCTCCGCGGGGAGTTTTCTTTTTTACCACAGCCGCACTTAAGACACATCGGAGCCGAGATCGCGCACGGTAACTACCCGAACCATTATGGTCCGTAATCGTGGGTATTATTCGATTTACCGTGGCCGGCTAGCGTGGGTGCCGTTGGCCGTGAACTACCCCTGGCTGGCCACACCTTATGTTGGGGCTTAAAGTAGGTTCACAGTTACCGACGAGCCGAACGCCGTAATGAGCTGCCATCGGCTATAGTCGGCCTTTATGATGACTTATAATCGGCTCATTACAGTTGGCTTTGAGGGCAGGCGCGCAATGAGTTAACCCGCAGCAGAGGGATGCCGGGGCAAAAGAGTCTCATTGGCGAGTGCATAGAATCGTAGCGTACCTGTTAGGCCTAGTCCAGATGAGGCCGCGGTGCGTCTTGAGTGGAGATGCCATAGAATTTTGTTCAACAGAAAGGGATAACGCTTAACAAGTAGCCAAGACATAAAGGAACAAGTTAAAAAGAGACAAGATTTTTTAAAGTGGTTCGGCACGAAAATGCCTACGTCCACTGATTCTCTTTGTTAATTCACTTCATATGGGCAGTACAAGTTAAGAAAAGTATCGACGGAGGTGTCGGATGTTCCATGCCCTCTGGAACACCTCTCCGTCCACTGTTGACAAAATGTAAGCTCCGTTGTGGAGATCTTTGTGAATTACATATGGTCCGTCCCAGATGGGGTCCAGTGCCCCGGGGCGCGGAAAGATTCGCCTGAGGACAAGATCTCCTTCTTGTAAGCTGCGATGCTTGACTTTGGAATTGTATAGTGCTGCCACTTTTTGTTTGTGAGCTGCTGCTTTGAGTGCTGCATCGTTTCTCCTTTCCTCAATCAGATCCAAAGACATGAGGAGGAGTTCTTCGTTTTCTTCTGGGTTGTAGTGGATCCTACGGTGGGAAGGCACAATAGTCTCAACTGGGAGCATTGCCTCCGATCCATATGCCAAAGAGAAAGGAGTATGTCCCGTTGATGTTCTGAAAGATGTGCGGTATGCCCATAGTGCCGTAGGAAGTTCGTCCACCCAAGCGCCTTTTGACTTTTCAAGTTTCTTCTTGATTAGGGTTTTGAGAATTTTGTTGACAGCTTCAACTTGTCCGTTTGCCTGAGGGTAAGCTACTGATGAGAAGCTTTTATGAATTCCATGCTCTTGGCACCAGTCGGCAAATTCTTCGCTGTCAAATTGGAGTCCGTTGTCTGATACGATTTTGAGGGGGACTCCATACCTGCACAGAATGTTTTTGATCAAGAAGTTGATAACTTTTGCTGAAGATATTTTATTTAAAGGTTCCGCTTCCACCCATTTGGTGAAATAATCGACTGCCACTATAGCATATTTGGCTCCGCCTCGGCCCGTTGGCAGTTCGCCAATTAAGTCAATTCCCCATACGGCAAAGGGCCAAGGGCTGGTCATTTGAGTAATTTCGTTTGTGGGTAGTCGAGGGATCTTGGCGAACTTCTGACATCTGTCGCATTTCTTAACGAAGTCTAGGGCATCTTTGTTTAGTGTGGGCCAGTAATATCCATATCGGAGTATCTTTCTTGCCAAAGTCTGTCCTCCAGTGTGATCTCCGCATCCTCCCTGATGGATGTTTGTTAATATCTCCTTGGCTTCCCTTCCGGCGACGCATCTTAATAGGGGGCTAGAGAAACCACGCCGGTAGAGGATGCCTTCTTGCATTGTGTAGTGGGGAACTTTCCTCAAGATCTTCTTGGCTTCGTCACGCCTGTCGGGTAGTATGCCATCTTGCAAATATTTCCGGATAGGAGTCATCCAGGTTCCTTCTTCGATTGCAGTTATCAGATTCGCTTGTTCGAAACTCGGGGCTAGCTGCCTTGAGATTACTAGTGCTCCGGGAATGGTGCTGTCCTTCATACTAGCTTGCTTTGCAAGTTCATCTGCCTCTTGGTTTTCTTCTCGAGGAATGTGTTTGATTAGATAATGGTCCAATCGATCGAGCAGCAGTCTGGTTTTCTTTAGGTATGCTGTGAGCCGTTCTCCTCGAGTCTGGAATTCTCCTAGTACCTGGTTTACGATAAGCTGAGAATCACTATGAATACATAAGGAATTGATCCCAATTTCTAGGGCCAGTTCCAATCCCGCTATTACTGCTTCATATTCAGCATCGTCGTTAGTGGCCGTGAACTCCAATCTTAATGCATAGTACAACTTTCTTCCCCTGGGGGTGACGATCACAATACCTGCCCCCGAGCCTTGTTCGTTCGATGCTCCGTCTACAAAGAGGTTCCACTTGATGTTTTTTGCTACTTCGGATTGTTCCTTGCCTTCGTTGGTAGTGAATTCGGCAATGAAATCAGCCATGGCTTGTCCTTTGATAGCGGTGCGGGGATGGTAGGTGATATCATACTGACTTAGTTCGATGCACCATTTGAGGAGTCGCCCAGAAGTGTCAGGACGATGGAGCACTTGTCTTAGTGGTTGATCGGTTAGAACCCTGATGGAGTGAGACTGGAAGTAGTGTCGCAGTTTCCGTGACGCGATCAATAAACAATATGCTAACTTCTCAAGTTTAGGATATCTGGCTTCTGCCCCCGTAAATCTCTTGCTTACAAAGTAAACCGGACGTTGTGTGCGGTCTTCTTCTCTTACCAAGGCGGCGCTTAGAGCATGAGATGATACAGCGAGGTATAGGTATAACACTTCACCTTCATTTGGAGTTGAGAGTACTGGTGGTCTCTGAAGGTGTTCGATTAGGTTGAGGAAGGCTTTTAAGCATTCGTCGGTCCACTCGAACCTCCCTTTGTCTTTCTTGAGTGCTTCGAAGAAAGGGACACACTTGTCAGTTGCCTTGGAAATGAATCTGCTTAGGGCGGCCACCTTTCCGTTTAGGCTCTGCATTTCTTTCCGAGTGGAAGGTATCCTTATTTCTTTTAAAGCTCGGATTTGTTCAGGGTTTGCTTCGATTCCTCTGGCGTGGACGATGAATCCTAAGAATTTTCCCGATGATACTCCGAAGGAGCATTTTAGAGGATTCAGCTTCATTCCATATCGGCGAAGTACCCGAAACATATCGTCCAGATGGCTTACATGGTCGTTGGCTTTCCTGGACTTCACCAACATGTCATCCACATATACTTCCATAGTACGTCCTATCAGTTCTGCGAACATTTTGTTGACGAGGCGTTGATAGGTAGCTCCAGCATTTTTGAGTCCAAAAGGCATGACTTTGTAACAATATAATCCGCGGTCGGTGATGAAGCTAGTGTGGTCCTGATCGGGAGCGTGCATGGGGATCTGGTTATATCCGGAGTATGCATCCATAAAAGATAGGAGTTCGTGCCCAGCTGTGCTGTCCACGAGTTGGTCAATTCGGGGAAGTGGGAAGCAGTCTTTCGGGCAAGCGTCATTCAGATTGGAGAAGTCAATACATGTTCGCCACTTTCCATTGGCCTTTTTTACTAGCACTGGGTTAGCGATCCATTCTGGGTAGATGGCTTCTCGTATGAAGTCATTAGCAAGTAGATTTTTTACTTCCTCATCAAGGGCTGCTGATCGCTCTGCCCCCATGCTCCTCTTTTTCTGCTTTACTGGTACCTTGGTGGGATCGATGTTCAACATGTGGCACGCTACGTCTGGAGAGATTCCTGTCATATCGGCGTGGGTCCACGCAAATACATCTAAGTTGTGGCGGAGAAAGTCAATGAGTTGACCCTTTAATTCCGTTTTCAGCTGAGATCCGATTTTTAATAGTTTACTTGAATCGTGCTTATCTACAGATACGAATTCCATAGCCTCTGCAGGCTCGGCGGTAGCCTCCTCCTCTTTATCCCGGGGGTCTAGTTCATTGAAGGGATCGCTTGTGTATCGAAGAGGAGGGGCTTTCTTTAGTTGCTATGCCTCCAAGCTTTTCATGCAGAGAGTAGTCTCTGCATCTTTTCCTTTATTCTTTCTGCGGTTGTTGCGAAGCTCAGTTACATAGCAGTCTCGGGCAGCGTCTTGATCTCCTTCTACTTCTCCTATTCCGTTGTCTGTCGGGAATTTCATCTTCAGGCACCAGGGGGCTAGGACAATTTGGAAGTCAGACAAGGCTGGTCTCCCCAAGAAGGCGTTGTAAGCCGAGTGGTTCTCTATTAGCACGAACGTTTGTTTTCGCACCACGGAGCGGGGATGACTTCCTATTTCGACGAAGAGGTCAAGTTGCCCGAGGGGCATTTTTGCATCTCCAGTGAAACCGTGCAGTGGTTTGTCGCAGGGAGACACATCCTTCATTGATAACTTCATTTTGTCGAAAGCATGTTTGAACAAGATGTTTACGGAGCTTCCCGTGTCTATTAGAATCCGAAAAACTTTAGCAGGGCCGAACCAGGCAGAGATGACCATAGGATCCATATGTGGGTACTGTCTTCCTTCCAAATCGCGTCTACTGAATATGATGTCGTCGCTCTCTTTTCGTTTCGGTTGGCGTTCTTCTGTGACGGAGTTAACGTATCCTTCGGCATTTCTAAGCGACTTGCCGTACCTTTCCATCTCTGCCCAACTTCTGTCGGCAATGTGTGGTCCTCCTGAGATGGTAAGGACTACTATCTTCTCTTGACTAGAGCCACTGGTGTTGTGATTGTTGCGACTCCCTCCGCCTACTTCTGGGAGGGGTTGCTTTGAGTTCTCATTGGCAGGAGTTGGAGTCCTGTTCTGACTTTTCACATAACGTTCCAGTCTTCTTCTTCTAATGTGTTCTTCGATCAAGTCCCGAAGATGGTGGCATTCATTGGTGTCATGTCCGTGGGATTCGTGGAAGCGACAGAACTTTCCGGACTTGAGTGCGTTATCTGATTCTTTCTTGTGCGGGGGGCGCTTGTATCCGAGTTCGCCCTGAGTGGCTAGGTAGATGTTTTCGATTGTTTCATTCAAAGGAGTGTAGGAGTCAAATCTTGGCCCTGGTCGATATTGGCGCTTCTCACCCTTTCTGCCCCCAGCATTGTCTCTAGATTCATTTCTTCGAGCGTCCTTAGCTGCAGTGGGAACCTTGTCCTGAATTATCTTGCCTTGTTGCCCTGGCTGCCTCTCCGTAGCAGCGTCTTCAAGTCTCATATACTTTCCAGCTTCATGGAAGAAATCGGGCAAGGTAACTGGTTTTTCCTTAGTTAATCTTCTGGCAAACTTGGTGTCTGGATGCACACCACTACAGAGGGCCATTAGAGTGAGTTTTTCATCGGCATCTTGAACTGCTGCCGCTGCGGCGTTGAACCGTGTTAGATATTGTTGTAGCGTCTCTCCGGTTTTCTGTTTGACATTGGATAGAGAATAAGCATCCCTGGGTTGTTCCACATGGATGCGGAACTGGCTAATAAACCTTTCTTTTAACATCTCCCATGAGCTGATGGATCCTTGGGGTAGATGGCAGAACCAGGAGGTAGCTAGATCTGATAGGAATAGCGGAAAGCATTTACATAATACTCCTTCTGTTGCTCCACTCATGAGCATATGCTGGGTGTATCTCTGCAGGTGTACGATGGGGTCGGAAGTTCCTTTGTAAGGTTCCATGGTTGGCATTTTCCATTCCCGGGGAGTGATGGCAGTTTCGATATTTCGGGTAAAGGGACTGGTGACCCTAGCGCCTATTCCCCGGTCCCTTTGCTCCCGTTGGACACATTCTCTGAATAATTGTGCCATCCGCTCGTCAGAACTTGGAGCAGACAAAAATGAGCTCGGTTCTTCCCTGCGGGATCTATCTCGCCCAGATGACCTGTAGGGATGGTACAGTCTATCACCTCTAGCATTATCCAGTGGTTGTCTTTGGCTGCTTGGATGCACGCTAGGACCAGCTACAGTTGCCCCCTGCCTTGATCTTCCCCTGTGGGGTTCTGTTTCGAGCACATCCATGGGGTCAACTTCGGGCTGGGTTCTAGCTCGGCTCCGTTCAGCGGGGTTTCTATTATTAGGTGGCATGACTGGCTCAGCTACATCCGACCCTCGCCTGGTGCCTCCCCCGCTAGGTTCGGTTCCAAGGGCTTCCTCGAGTCGGAATTCGGGCTGAGTCCGGGCGCGGCCCCTATCATCGTTTTTCCTGTTGATAGCTTGTTCGAAGAGTGAAGACCTTTGTTGCCTCCGGGATCCTCCGGATTGGGATTCACCCCATGATTCAGTGTTGCGGTTGGACTCTTCAGCATCCCTTAAGCGTGTCATGAGTTGGTCCACCAAAGTTTCTTGTTGGGATGTGAAGCGGTTAGTTACTTCAGCCACAACCCTGTCCAGATCTGCCCTAGTGATTGGTTGTTCCGTTGCGGGACCAGTTGGATTTTCCTGATTTTCCTCTGGTACTGCTGTTGAAGTGGGCTGATCTGTGATTGCTGGATCTGGAAGGCTGCTAGTTGCGATGTTCTTTCCTTTGTTAACATCCCTTCTCTGTTTGGAAGGCATGATTTCTAAGCAACGAGTGATGTCGTTAGGAAAAAGGTTGAGTGGGAGAAGATGAAGTTTGAGTTCAGTTCTCAGTGAAAGCACCAAAAATGTTTGCACAAAAAATGGACAAACACCTCCAAGTCGTATTATTTAGTTGATTATATGTAATTTTCAATGATTTTAGATGAGTATGTAAATATGAGAAAAGTAGGGGCTGAAATGTAAAAGACACACAGATTTATAGTGGTTCGGCCAGAATGTGCCTACGTCCACTTTATATGTTATTATCTTCTTTCTTTCAGGTTACAAGTACAATGCGTTGTATACAAGTGTATGAAAGTAGTTTGAAAGTTCCTTCCTTGCTTGAGCTCTCAAACTTGTCTGCCATTGTTGTACCCCTGCCCCTCTATTTATAGAATGAGGTAGGGGGCAGGGGTCTTGGAAGTATATAACTGCTGGTGGGCCCGGGCTGAAGCGATCTGGACTGGCAGTTGTCTGGTTCGGCGGGGGACATTCGGCATGGAGCTTGGTCCGGTGGTAGTGTTGGAGTGGCAGTGGAGTTGGTTCGGCCATGGTTCATGCCGAATGGAATGGTGGTTGTGCCTTGCCGAATGGAGTGGGGGACCGAATGAGGTTGGCTCGGTAGGGGGGTTGATCCGGTAGTGGAGTGGGAGTGGTAGCTTGGACCGGCATTGTGTGGTCCGGTGGAGATGTGGAGTATTGGACCGGCATTGTGTGGTCCGGTGTTGAGCTGGTGCCGAATGGACATGAGAGGAGAGAGAGCCGAATGAAGTTGAGGGCATGGACGCCGAATGAACTTGGGTTCATGAATGCCGAATGGACCATGGTACAAGGAGGTACCGAATGGACATGAGCACTTGAGTGCAAGGAGATGACGCCTACTGTGCCAGTTGGTTTCAAATGTGCATGGGACATGACGCTTCACGGTCTCGTGGCCTTCTGGGCGAGAATCCGCCCAACATTATATTAAGTTAAAAAATATTATTATATTTAATTAAAAATTATATTACTAAGTAAATTAAAAAAATTAATATTATATTAAACTAAAAATTATTTTATTAAGTAAATTGAAAATTTTATTATTGTATTAAATAAAAAAATTATATTATTATATAAATTAAAAATTATATTATTAAGTGAATTAAAAAATTTATTATTATATTAAATAAAAATATTATATTGTTATATTGAATTAAAAATTATGTTAATAAGTTATACAATTAATGTAAATAAATTATAAGTTAAAATCTTAAATTTCCTTTTTAAACCATATATTAATTTATAGGAAAATTTTGAACATGTAAAAGATTGTTATATAAATTTCAAAAAAAAACATTAAATTTACTTTGAGCTAAAAAAATCAAATTTGTAAATCCAAAACATACTTAATTAATTTAGAAAATACATTGAAACTAACCATGGTGCATTATATAATTTTCTACCCTATGGTCAAGTGATATGGACATACATCATTTCAATCCAAAAAATTTAAATTCCTGGGTATATATCATTCCAACCTGCAATCCCAAGTAAATTTCAAAAATCAATAAAATCGCTCGAGCCTATCATTTCAGCCCATAACGATTTTCCCTAATCTACAAGATTGTTCGATTATGTATCATTTCAACCCATAGTGAGGGAACTTGCAATATCATAACAACAAATACGATAAATTTAACATTAGTTACATATCGTGTCATATAACAACAACAAAAGATCCATTATCATGTGTGATACATATAATAACCAAATATATATTAGTACCAATCACATATTAACATTTCAACGACAATTCGATTGAGACTAATTCACTAGAAATATAAGTATGTAAGTCGTGAGTGATCGTTCACCTTCCATGGCTAATGAACAAACGACTATGACTACGAACGAGGCACAAACAAGCACGAATAAGCACAACAAGCCAAAGCCCGTATACGAACGTGAACAAAATCGACAATTCAAAATCCAAAGATTTAAAAAAATTTAAGAGGAGGTGAAGAGGCTAAGATGGTTCTTCCTAGTAAGGGTTTGGGATCGGCCTAGCAGTGGCTTGGGATGTGGTCGGTCGAGAGGAGGTGGGTAGATGTGTGTGTGGGGGGGGTGGTTGAGGCTGGAGGTGGGTATGGAGGAGGGTATGTATGTGGCCGAGGCTAGAGGGTGGGTGTGTGGCTATGAGATGGAGGCGCACAGCCTTAGATGGAGAGTGGCCGAGAGGAGGGTAGGTGCGGCATGGGTAGGTGTGGGTGTAGGCGGCAAGACGGTGGAAGGAGAGCAGAGAGAGGAAGGAGGAGAGACAAGAGAGAGCTAGGATTAGGGCTTAAGGATTTGGAGGATGAAGGAGATGGAGGAGTAATGTTACCATAATTTGTTTTCTAGAGAACAAAACGAGAAGATGAGGACAAATGAGAAGCTAGTAAAAAACTACGTACATATCTTTTCTCAATAGATATGTCCGTTCAGAAAAGTTACGTGGCCCTTTAGGAGACCATTAGGATTTCAAGCCCAATAACTAAGACTAACAGGCCAAGCCCAAATCAAATCAGGCCCAAACCCAAGACCCAAATAAAAGAAAATAGAAAATACAACAAATAAATGCATGTTTTATGCGAAAATTGCAGATTTAGAGATGTAGGAATCGAATTTTGACGAAACGAAAAGTGGAGAGGAGATTAGAATTCAGTTTAGTTTCATAAAAAAGAATAAAAATTTTAATTTCAAATTTAAAACTTTGAACCAAAACTCAAATTTTGACCAAGTTTGACCAAAATTTGAAATTTCTGAAAATTTTCAATTTTATTGAATGTGGAAAAATATTTTACTCCATATCCCATAAATCAATATTTAAATTCAAATTTATCAATTTTTCAAATAATTTAAATCAAAATCCAAATAAAATTTCTTTTAAATTTCGACTGAATTTATGGGTCGTTACAAATTGATAGTAGAACCTGGATTAAAACATTTAGTCATTCTTTTATCCTTAGAGATTTCGAGGCCGAAATCCCTTAAGGAGGGGAGAATGTAACAACCCAAAATATAACCCGTAATAATTAATCCACTAATTAATTAAATAAAAAAAAACTTTGTGAAATTATCAGAATTGAGCAATGAGAGTTGCACCGTTGTATCCGTGGTAATTTTCTAGTCAATTTCCATATATAGAACATTAGAAACCGAGCTAATATGAGCAAGATAGGAATTAAACAAAATATGCAGAAATAAAAGAAAAGGAGAAGAGTGTGTGTGTACATATATAAGGTAGGTCGACCGGCCGGTCGATACGCCTGCTGTTTTGGGGGCAAACAAACAATCGTTCGTTCGTTCGAATAATGGCTTGATTTTTTTAACCGACTATGACGTGTTTTGCGTTCCTCAAACCAATCTGGTCCATCCATTCTTGCATCCGATGACTCCTATTTAACTTATGATGTGGTTTCATCCTATTCAATCTGCAAATCCACGTTCTGAGATCCACTTCTACACCTATAAATAGACCCCTGGACCTAACACTTTTTCTTATTCTAGGTTTTCCCCAATTGGGTTCACCTTTCTAAGAAGGATCCTAAACGGAATAATTTTTCCAAGGAGAAAATCATTATAAATTAAATTATTTTACAACTCCAAGTGGATCCAGGAAGTCCAAAGCAAGAGCTTAGGACCAAAAGTGAGTGATTGTAATTATATATATTTTTGAGTAATTTAAAATAATAGGGTTTTCAATAGTTGTAGTTTTACTACGATTTTGGAATAGCCTTTTTATCAGTTTTAGATCTATTTTCCAGTCTATTCCTTTTTAGTTATTCTTTTTCTATTAATTATAGTTTATTACTTTTAAGCATAGTTTTATTTATTTATTTACAGTATGTAAGTTTATTTACTGTTACTTATTGCTTTATTTACATCTTTTTCTATGTTTTTAATTTTATGCAAGCGTCTATTCTCTTCTTCCTCCTTTTCTTTGCGTATGGAATAGAATAAATTACATGTGAATATGGATTAAATAAGTGAGCATATTGAGTGAAGAAAATAAGATGTAAATTGTAAATACTGAAATAAATAATAGAAGTAGACTGTAATAAATAATGGAATTGGACTATAATAAATAATGGAATTGGACTAAAATTATGCCTAATTATAATTAGAATTGGACTAATTAAAGATAATTTGCATAGTTATAACTTAGAATCATAACTAAATAGAGTAAAAGATGAAAGAAGCTTATTTTCACACTTAGACCTTTGGTTAAGTAATAAGCATGATTATAACGTATGTTATAATAAGAAAAAGAATCAAATGAGGCTTATTTTAAGACTTAGGATAAATTAATAAGCATAGAAAGTAGAGATGATAATAAAAGCTTATTTAAATAATTTACCTAAGTTAATAAGCACAAATGTATGTAGGACCTACCAAATAACATTCCCCTATATTTCCTATGGACATGGTGTTTCACATAACCCTGAAGTGATACGAGGGGCACACTCGTGCTAACAGTGGTAGTAATTGGTCAATAAGTAGATGTTCAAATCATGGGGGATTTGGACGAGGGGCGCTATTAAATATTGTTCGGATGAACGGCAGAATACTGTGTAGGGAGCTATATATGTCGTCTAGTCCACAGTAACTTCTGTCTAGGTAGTTATATAATATCTAGTCCATAGTAAATTAATGCCTTCTGTGTAGGGAGCTATATATGTCGTTTAGTCCACAGTAACCTTCTGTGTAGGGAGTTATATAGCATCTAGTCCACAACAAATTAATGCCTTCTGTGTAGGGAGCTATATATGTCATCTAGTCCACTGTAACATTCTGTGTAGGGAGTTATATAGCGTCTAGTCCACAGTAAATTAATGTCCTTGTGTAGGAAGCTACGTATGTCGTCTAGTCCACAATGGGTGCTTTATGTATCTTTCATAGTTACCATTAGCATTCTATGTAGAGAGTTATATAGGGTCTAGTCCACAGAAACGTACTATAAAGTAACAGGCCGATCAAAAGGGTAGACTTAGGGTTACAGTCTAATTACAAGATTAGAGGTTCAGCCTAATCAAAGCAACAATCCAGGACAAGTCAAACAATCAAAGTTAACTTATCTTATAGTTAATCATATTTATCTCTAGTCTATCTCTTTCCTATTTCCTTTATTTCCACTTTATATGCTAGAATGTTGTAAAGCCTATTACTTTTACTTTGCTTAATGACTCTAGTAATTACCATCTTTCACTAGACTCTTAGTCCGACCCACTCCTCTATTTTTTCCCTTTTTCTCCCTAGGCAATCAAGGAAGAGGATAGTAGATTGCAGTTGCTTGGAGATTTCTTGGAGGAGTGTGCTACCATGTATTTCTTTTCTTTCAACTATTTTTCTTTCTACGTAGTAGCTTATTATGAGGGATATTATGTACTCTGATTTTTAAGACTATGAGTTTTTGTTTCATGAGACATGTTGGATTTATAGACATGCATGTGGTATTTGGTATTTGGTATTTGACTTATTTATGAAGCAATTATGAAGTTTTGGTTTAGTTAAGTTATTATTTTAAGTTTCCGTTGTTTTTATCTATTTTTGTCTTGTGAATCTTAGTCTCTGTTAGCTTTAGTTATACCTACAACGCACCACACCTTTTAATATGTCCTTTTTAAGTATATTAAGGGGGTGTAGGGGTGTTTCAAATTTTATTTAATTATTTTAGTTAATTAAGTTTTAATTATATCGCTATATTAATAAATTGCGTAACTTTTTCATACGAGGTCCTATTTGAGCGAAACAAGTCGCGTTGCGATCGTATCGGTGAAGGCTACCACATGGAGTTGAATTGGAATTTATTTGAAGCTGGAAATTTTCAGTTTCAAATAAAGGTGAGTGTTTTAAACCGTTCACGAAGACTAAAATATTTTAATGTTAGTTAAATCGAAATTGTTATTTCTATTCATTATTGTTTGGCAATTCAATTGACTGTTAGAAATTTTGAATTAACAGTTAAATTGAAATTGAAACTAAGCTACTAGGTAAATTTCTGATTATTGATAACTGGTTAACTGTCATGATTTACTGACAGTTTTGGATGCTGATTGTGATAGATGGCTATTGGAAGATATATTGGATGATATGTTATTTATTTATTTTTATTTATTCATGTTATTACCTTGTAAATTATTTGACAACATATGAACTTTTATTTGAATTATTTTGAATAAATTAAGAAATAGGTTGAAATGATATATATCTATGACACTATGATTTTGATTGAAATGATATATATCCATCCCTGAAATTAAAGTTGAAATAACTGTTCAATTGACCATAGGATAGAAAATTATACACGAAGAATGAATTGGTTAAATTTAACGATTTAAAATTCTTTGATTTGGATTCATTCAAATGATTTATTTTACAAAAATAAAATTGAATTGAAATATGGAGATTGAATTATTTCAAACTCGAGCTTGAAATGTTGAAATTGGAATTTGTTAAAAGAGATCGTTTAAAGAATTGAATTTGGAAGTTTGAAGTTATAATCGGAAAAGATTTCAAGTATGGAAATTGATTTGATTTAAAGTATTTAAACATTTATTTAAACTATAAAATATTACCAAGTAAAAGTAATTTAAATTGATATTTCAAATTTGGGCTCGGAGTTGAATCATTTTAAAGATGTGAACGTTAAATTGAACATCGAAGTTATATTTTATTTAAATGATTATATCGATATTCTAAAATTTAACTCGAAATTTATATAAATTGAAATGATTTAAAATAAGAATTGAATTGGAATTTTAACCTTTAAATCGAATCGTTGAATTGAATTTGAAGTTAAAATGAATGTTAAGAAATTGAAGTTAATTCGAATTGAAATCGGAATTGAAGTTGACTTGAATTTAAATTGAAATTGAGTCGATTGAATTGAATGATTTAAAATTGAATCAGTTTGATTGGAGTTTGGACCTGAATCTAGATTTATTGGAAATGGGAGGAAACAATTTTGAATTTGAAATTTTTTTCACTATAAACTATCTACCTACAAACTGTTTAAACTTCATCTTTTTAAATTATTCAAATTTCCAAATCATTTAATGTATAATCTGTTTTAATATCCAAACTATTTTAACTATTTTAACCTTTCTAAACTATTTAAAAATATTCAAACTATTTTCTAAAAATTCAAATTTTGTAAGGTTTGATTGTTTATATTTAAATCGTGGATTTAAGTGCGAATTGGGTTAAAATGAAGTTATAACCTAAATTAAATTTCGAAATGAAAATTTGAGTGAAATGATATTTTCAAGCGAAACTGGCATATTTTAAGTAAATATGATGATTTTGAAATGAAGGATATTTTGAAGTAAATATGATAGTTTGAAATCAAGTATGAATCAGTTTCGAAATATAAAAGAACCAACCGGTGTGTAAAATGACGTTTGGTTATTAAAGAGACCTGGGCCTCTTATTGACATACTCTCTATCAGTATTGGAACCACTTTAACAACTGTATATGTGGAGGAGACTCCAGAATGAAGTGGTTGGATTTGGAATACGTTTGGTAGATTTAAAGAAAGAGAATGATGATTGATAGACCCCGGAACTTGTGCCAATTGAAATGACAAAAACAGGACGACTTGATAGGGCTAAGTGGGCTAGCTAGCCCTATTGGACATCCGTTTTTCGACTTTCTTCTTGGACTTGGTCCATACTATTACTTTTGATGTCGGTTTCAATTGGTTCGCCTTGATTTTAGGATGACCTCCCTTTGACTTGATATGGGATGGATGGACGCGGTGTGCAGTCGTGGCTACAATGCATTACCACCGGACCTGTGACCCAAACCGGTAGTATCCTACCTTGGGCATTGCCTCACATGCCTTGTCAAACTCTTATCCTTATATGATACTACTACGAGTTTGGTTTTGTGTTTTCGTATCATGGCGCATCCCTAATCCCTGACGTGCTACTGGGGCCTTATGAGAAAACTATATGATAATACTTAAAAATGCGTTAAGAGGGATTAATGTAAAGCCTTAAGACTAAGAAAAATATTTGTTTTATTGATTATACATTACATATATAGTGTATCCTACTATATATAGATATTTTGATGGATCCTTAAGAGATAGAAAATCCCGTAACATCTCTTCAGTTATTTGTATGCCCTTTATACACTGAACAGGAGATTTAAAATCTCATAACATATCTGACGCTATTACACTTATGTTATAAGTTATATTAATTTGACTTACATAAGAATATTTTAGTTCTTACTCGAGTGTATTGCTTTACATGATGCTCGGGTCAACCTTGAGTTTTTAGTGCATTGAAGGTCATTTTTATGGAGGACGAAGACAAAGATTTGGTATATTATTACTAGTATTATTCCTGCATCATTTTGTTCCACTGCATTATTCTAGTGTTCTGTTGTATGTATAACTTTGATAAATGTTGTATAAATTATAATCAAACGTGCAGTATAAACAACTTCATGAACTGTTTATTTGATTATTATATTTTGTCATTCCACTGCAAGATTCTATGTTTGTTTTCTTCTTTACTTATTTTCTTAATTAACCCCATTGATTACGTGTGTTCCGGATTGTTTTGAGTTGGACATGCGTGGCTTATTGTCGACTTAAACCTACCAAAATGCGGGTCATCACAGTTGGTATCAGGACTTTGGTAGGGTTGGACTCATTAGAGATCGGGTAGTAATACCCTAGAATGAGCTTATTTTTGAGTGTGTGCGTGTGTATGAGAGCGCGTACTTGTTAGCGTTATAAAATATTTTATATTGTGCTTACTTATCTGTTGAGTTGTTTATAAATTTTGTTGGTGCATGAGGCATCATGTTGTATAAAATAATATGGTTTTAAAATTGAGTGAATGAAATAATTTTACCTAACTTATATTTTATATATAAAACGATAATTTTCATAAAACCTGTGTGATTATCAATGAATGTTTGGTTGTTAGGAGAAGATAATATTCAGCTATCATCGATTATTGTTCGAATTGAGCTAAATACAAATACTTTGTGAACTCTATTTCACGAAGCGTGAGATAATTAGATTGAAATCTAATTACAATAAGAATTGTTTGCAATAAAAAAAATGTAAATCAATGAAATGTTTACATGATAAGATAATGATTTGTATAAGTATATTTATAATATGGCTCATACATAGAAAGGATTAAAAGTTAGGGATTTTAGAATTAAATCCCGTTGATTTTCAAAATTGTTTTTAAAGTTTTCAGAAATAATAAAAATATTATTTTGGAATAGATTTTGACTAGAATTATATTTGAAAGAAATTAAGCATTGAACTTGCTTTAGTTGTTGGGAAATAATTTTAGGGATGACTACAACATCACCGGTACTCATTTTTGAGTTTCTGAGTGAGAATTGCTATCAAAAAAATTTATTTCCAGTTAAAACAAGTTTCGACTTTGAAAAGATAAAAAATTTCAAGTATGATTTGACAAATATATGAAAAAAAGGTTTTTGAACTTATAAAATTTGAAAAAGTATAGATAAGAAAGTTTATAACTTATGAATTTGAACATGAAAGTAAATCCAAATGAAAAATGGTTGAACATTTTAGTTAAGCAAACAAAAGAAATTTTGAATTTGAGATATGAAATAAAAGAATTAACCTAAGTAATGTTAAATATATTGAGTTAGTCAAATGAAGTAAATAAAATGAAGTTTAACTAAAGGAAGTTTATATGAAAGTGAATTGTATTTGAAATGAATAAGGTAAAATAATGAAATAAATTTTAAGTGAATAAGTTTGTATAACTTATAGATTTGAGAAATATTAAGCTAATTTTTTTTAAATTCGTTGAATGTGAATGGTAAGAATTTTTTTTAATTTAGATTAAGTAAAGATGGTAAAAATAATTTGAACTAAGTTTGAATTATGAAATGAATGGATTTATATAATAAATTGAATATGAAATGAATAAGTTATGAAACCAAATTTAAAAATATTAACATAACTAATTTGAGTCTATGGATATTTATGAACTTAAGTAAAAAATCTAACTTTAGTTTAAGTTAAAATAATGAAATTTAAACTAATATTTTGAGAACTTAAATCCCGATGCTTTTGAAATTATTATCTCAGATTTGAAAATAATATTAGTATTATTTAAAATATTTACAAGTAGAAGCTGTTTTTAAAAATGGATTTTGAAAGGAAGTAAGTCTAGTACTCCCCTCTTCTATTGTTGGAAAATAATTTTGATGATGACGTCCGCATCGCCACATTCATTTTCGAGTCTCAAAGTGGAGGAGGCCATTTAATAGCTTTGCTACGTATTTGATTCAACAAACAGATTTTGAATTAAAATTTCTAAATATGATTTGATATACATAAAAGATATGAGTACATATATTATTCAAAATGATTTGGAAAGAAACCCGATGTTTAGTTCTTATATTCTCTATAAATTAAAAAAAATTCACTTATTGATATAAAATGAATTAATAAAATGATTTTATAAAATAGTCCAGAAATGATTTGATATGAAATGTGTTAAACATAAAATGAAATAATTGAAATTGAATTAATTGAATGTAAATGAAATAAGATGTGAATAAATTAGAAGCAAAGCAATTGGATGCTAATAAAGAATGAATGTTAATAAGAAATGATAATGCATAAATTAACTATCGACGTTGGAAAATGTAAATCGTGACAGTTATGAATTAATTCGATGAATATTAATTGTTGAATGATTTCTCTTGTTACAAATTATTGTTATAACTGTTTTGGTTGTATGTGATTGATATGTTATGTATTGATGCTTGTGTTTATGATTTGGATTTAGAATTCGTGTTATATGGTTCTATTATACTCATACATGTTTCTATAACTTTTATAAACATCTAATATTCAAACTTGAGTTGAGATAGGTACATACGAAGACCGTTGGACGTATATGCAATTCAACACACTTTTGCTCGCTTTAATATGAGCGAACTCGCTCGTATTAATGATAAGAAGGTGCAAATCTCTGATCACATACCATAATTTTATGTTTTCCATACGGGACGTCTCATCATTGAGATGAGATGTATATTTGGTGTATATATATGTATATTGTAAATTTTTACGATCGAGCCGTGCAAAGGAGAGATTACCGAAATTTTCCATGAATCCGGATGCAAGAATTTTTTTGGGACTTTTAAAATTTTATAACCTGTTTTAAATAAGCCGATATCAGAATGGCGTAGCGGAAGCGTATTAAAGGTTTTGTAAATATGATTTTAAAGTTTTGTAAGTTGATTATTTTGAAAAATATATCGAATGTTAGATTCTTTACTTAACACCTTTTCGAGGACGAAAAGTTTTGAATGTGGGAGATTGTAATGACCCGTATTTTTTAACTATTTTAAATTATTTAATTTAATATATTATTAAACAATAGTGGTTAGAAATAATAATGAATTATTTATGTAATATATTTAATATGAACTTGAATAAAATTTTGAAACAACAATTTTGATAAGATTTAAGAAAATTATTTATGTTAGAAAGAAGTTAAATATATTTAATGTGTTGAAATCAATAGCAAGAATTGAATAATTGTAAAGACCCGTAAATCCGTACTCCTTGAATAGACACTAATCTCCTTTGTTTAATTCAAGATGAACGAAAATACGAACCCTTAGGGGTTTTAAGAAAAAGAAAAGAAGAAGAAAGAAAATTTAGAGAGGGAAAAGAAGATAGAAAATTTTTAAAAATAGAAGGAAAAGAGAATAGAGAACGGAACAGAAAACAACTGAACAACATCAGAATCTCACAATTCGCAGCGGAACAACATATAATAATAAATGAATAATCTTTAAACAAAGAACTATCAGTTATTACATTACATTTCATTACATCATATCATATCATCAGAGTGTACAACATCATACAACAACAAACAGTGCAGCGGAAAAAGAAATACTATATAAACTAGTAATACGCCATGCCATCCAGCTTGCCTCCAGCAACTCCAGAATATCCTGATAAACCTAACTCTTAACTGCCCGTGTGGAAATTGGTGGGCACCCAGAGTTTAGGAAGGAAAACAATAAACTCCGAGTCAGTCATGTGACTGGTGTGAGAACTCAAAACAGTTTATTTAACTTTAAAATCAAAATAGAGGAATATTTTTAAATTAATTCGCAATGCTTTTAAAAATGAGACTACCATAAGGCCTCCCGCACACACACACATGCAAACGCAGAATCGGAGGAGATTTCTCCTTATGATAGTCAAAGATGCTTGATACGCATTTTAAAATAACATTTGATATTATCACTAGTGCATAGTGTAGAGAAAAAATCATTTCAAAAGTAAAGATATAAATCTTAGCCAACATACGACCATTATCGTATGCCTACTATAGCTACTATCCAAACAGTGGTGACCACCATAAGTGAATAGCAGGTTCTACAACTAATACCGTACAAGTTTCGTATTGAGAATTGGATTTCCAACAAATGGTCAGGCCAAGGAACTTCCCATTGCCACATGAGAATGCCTCTGGATGGACATCCCCGAGAACCAAACCGGATCTCTACCAACACAAGGCCGGGTTACTCCTAACTGAGTAACAACTGACCGAATATGCCATCCCCCGGTCCTTTGGGACCTTTATCGACCGAGCGCTCGTAATCAATTCACACAATCATAAAGTGTTTTCAACATGAGTAAGTATCTGGGCTCCATACCATGATACCACCCTTTTCCAGAAGGAAATGCACATATCCTAAAGGGCGCTACCCCTCATAACCTTGCTGCATCTTTCCTGTTTTGACCATTTCCGGGATGTGAGGCTCGACGAATTCACGTCCACAAAAACATACTTTATACAAAAGCCATGCTTTGGGTCAACAAATGATCAACACAATGATCACTAAGATAGACGATCAAATAAATGATCCTATCACAAATAATCAACACAATGATCATTTCAGCATCACTCAGCATGTCACATTACCAAACTGGGAATATATCGCTGATAACTTCAACTATATAACCTCTGAGCACATACGTCTCAGAGAAGGGTGTTAAGCAAAAAGAATAAATTCTCCGCCACCAACAGAAATACATTTGAAAGAAATCGGCTTTATATCTCAACTTGTAATGTCAGACATACAATCCATACAAGTCTGTTCCGGGATCGAACAGAACCGAAGGCACTTACAAAGAAGTCCTTGCAATCCGGATATTCACAATCCTGATCGGATTCACCATCACATATGGAGAACTCAATACCGTAGCTACTCGGTGCAGAGTCAATCGATAGTTCATCCTATCACTCTCGCAAATACCGGTCTTCAACACCGATCTTCAAATGCGATTCACAACGACGTATCACATATTCGGAGTGGGTTATACGACCCCATGGTCCTTTCTCGGTTAACCCGAATAGTGAGCGCTTATTCAAAAATAAGTGTGCATTCAAATTCAATCAATTCACATCAAATACCCATTCAAAGGGAAATACTGATAGTCGGTTATTGAACTATCACTGGATATGCACACATCACCAGATTCCAAATAATTTTCCAAATTATTTATTTTCCAAAATATCTTTACAAGATATATATAATTTCAACACTTCAAAAATAAATCAATATTTATTTTTAACAAGTTCCACTTTCACATATAAATTCCATAATGAATTTATATTTCAAGATATCCATGCATATGCGATTTCAATAATTCATTTCAATTTATCTTCAGAAAAAGATAAATTCTAATTATTCACTTCATATTGGAAACATTTCCATACTTATTTATTCATAAGTAATTCACAAATTCCTTTTATTTTCAACACTTAGAAAATATTCAATATACTTAAATCGAATTAAGTATATAATTCATTCTTTAAGGAAATCATTCTCTTAAACATATTTATTTGGGCCAAAACGAATGTTACGTAAAACATCGTTACGACAACCCAAAATCACTAGTATAGGGATTCGAAATTAAAATAGATATATAAATCCCAATACTATACAAAACATTTCCTTTCGGAAATCATTTACTATAACAACAGTGTTATAGTCCACATTTCCTTTTATTTCTCGAAAACGTCTATTTCAACAATAAATGTTGAAATCTATGGTTTCGAATCTCAACACATTTTAAACCATCGTTAGATCGTTTTAATTCTATTTAAAACATTATATCTAAAACAATTTCTTTAACGTATTATTCACTATTCAAAAAGGTGAATATACTACCTTAACAAATTTCATCATTTCTATTCACTTTAACTTAAAGGATTATTCACTGTTCAAAATGTGAATATAACTCTATCTCTAAGTTATAACAATTAACTTATCAAAATAAGTCATTTGCGGATTTATAAAACAACGTTTATAAATTCCATTTCTATTTATTTATAAAAACTTCCTTTTTATAAATTCCTTTATTAACCTATTCCAGTTTATAACTCAATTATAAACTACAAGTTCATATTATAAGTTAATTACTTATAAAACGATTATTTTACAAAATCGTTCATTTAACTTCCCAAATTATTAATCTTAACTTATAAGATTGTTTATTTATCCAAAATTCATTCTTTCGATAACTTTATAAATTTTATAAACCTATTGCTTATAAAATTTCATTTATAACCTCACAGTTTATAATTTCATAAATTTCATTCATTTAGGAAATTCATTTTCACTACATTCAAACACTTATAAAAACTCGTTTTATAATGTCCATAATTCAATTTATAAATATCCATTTATAAATCTCTTAATATAAATTAATTTATATTATTCTTTTAAACGTCTTTAAATTCCTTTAAAATTTCACCGTTCTCTTGATTTATAAAATAATCAAATTTTATAAATCTTATATTCAAACTTTTAATAATAAACTCAAAAATCCAGTTTAAACTATTTTATAAAATCATTGGTTCATATTTCTCAAAAACCAGCTTTTAACTATATTTCACAAAAACCATAATTTTATAACTTTAAAAATTATAACGTTTATTTATTTATAATGGATCAATTCCAAAAATATAGTATATTTTCAAAAATCACTTTAAAACCATTTTAAAATCCCAAAATCTGGGTCCAATGATGCTACACACCAAATAGTCAATCACGACTAACAACGATATCATATATCGATATGATAATCAACGAATATCAAAATATCCATAATCAAATAAATACTGTTGAGGAATCCAGTTGGATCCCTCCAACCTGTTTTCCTGCATCCAAAAACATTAGCACAATACCAATTTCGCTCCAGTACGAAATTATCGCGGTACATGTTCTTATTAAATATTGTCCGCTTAATAACGGCGTAATAGGGTCTCATCCGCTAAACAAAAAATGCGGGAAATCAACAACTACAATATATACATATGCCAATATATATATATTGATATTATATATAATACCAATTTCACTGTTTATGAAATATTCGCGGTATATGTTTATAATAAATAACATCCGCTTACTAACGGCGTATAATGTCTATTTTAACAATCAATAATTTACAGTCATCATTCAAACATGCATTCAAATATTTTAAATCTAACTATTTAAAATAAAATCGAAACCTATTCGATTGGGTGAGAAGTTCTCACCTTGATTTTAATTTCGTTTCAGCTTTTATTTCGAATAAAATTAAACGCGCGTTTAATTTTACCCGAAATTCTCACTAACTCCAAACGACTCCAAACCAACTCCATCGCGTAGTGCTCGTCCATACGATTCCAACGCAACTGAGTTTGCATTTTTTTCGACCTCGTATGAAAAAGTTATGAATTTTACAAGATTACACGATTTAAACTATATTTAAAACAACATTTTCTTTATAATTTAAACCTACACCAATTCCTAGCCCTTGGATCCAAATCCTATGCCTCTCCTTCATCTTCCCAAATCACGTAACCATCTCCAGGCAATTAGAATAGAGGCCGAACCCATATAGATCAACTAGGGTTTCATTTTACATCATCCATACTCAACGATATTCGATCACCTCAACGCCAACGCGAAGCTCTCGACGCAGGCTACCACCACCAGGAAGAGCTCAAGGCTCGGCCCCCCTATGACGCGCGCGCACGTCCCTCTACAGCCCACGAACGGCCATCTCTTGCTCCTCCTACGCGACTCCGTTTTACATCACAGCCGTTGGATAGGAAGCTCTCTTCATGATCTTCATTTTGTTAGTTGAAGGATTTTGCAATCGATGCACGGATTTGGAGTAATTGGAGGTGGAAGTTGCTTAATTTTCGGCCATTCAATTGAGGGGTGGCGGCTGTAGAAGATGGCTAGGGTTTTTTTTTTTTTTTTATTTATTTTAGATTTAAGGTGATATTTATAGGAAAAGCAAGCGTAAACACTATTCATCCCGGGAATTCCGAACTCCGATTTAGACGCCGTAACCAGCGTACCTAAGGTTTATCCCGCGTTCCGGACACAATGGAACAGGTTTCGGAAGCTAATTCGGAAGTATGTGCGAGTTATGTCTATAAACGCTCAATTTAAATTAAACCGATTTAAATCGATTTCTAGGCGTTTTAATTTGTACCGGACAAACGGTAAATCCAATTGACTTGAAATTTGAAATCTTACAATAATATCACATTACGGATCCGATGAAACTGGTTTCGTCGAAATCCGAGACTTTTTGAAAAATGGCTATTTTCACTCGCCAAATTTAAATTAAAAACGATTCGATGCGTTTCGAGCTGCCACGATCAAACGATAACTCCGATTGACACGAAAATTGAAATCCGGTAATAACTAACTATTACGGATCCAATGAAACTGGTTTCGTTCAATTCTGAGACTGTTCAAAAATTGGCTATTCTACAGTCAATTATTAAATATTAAAATATTCAATTTTCACAAATTAACTTTTAATTCGATTTTAAAAGTTCTAAAATATCATTCTAACTTCAACATGATAAAATAAAATTTTACAAATCATTTTCAATCATATTTAACTCAATTTTCAATTATTTCCATAATTTAACATATTAAATTATTGTTTTAATTATCTAATTAAATCCAATAATTCAAATAAAAATTTATTTGACTTATAAATTCACTTATAAATATTTAAAATTAATTAAATATTCAAATTTTAATTACTAAAAATTCTGAGTCGTTACAATCTTTCCCCCTTAAAAGAATTTCGTCCTCGAAATTATTAAGTAAGAAAAGTTATAGAATTTATTAATTTTCCCAAAATTCATAGTTAAACTCCTTATAATACTTTACTAAGTTTTCCAAATCATACTTAGTTATCTTTTCAAAAACAACTACTATTGTTTAACTTTCAATTCCAAAATCAAAGTTATAGTTTTCAAAATTTTCCCAATTTTCTCAAAATTTTTCTAACGCCTTAAATTTTCGGAAAAATTCGCCATAGTCTCCTTTGCGCGGCTCGTTCCGAAAAAAAAAATGACAGTATATATATATCACAAATATACATCTCATCAAGTTATGAGGCATCCCGAAGGGAAAAAGTGTAAAAGTACGATATTTAATCCGAGATATGTACCTTATATTTTATTAGCAAGCATATACGGCTAATATAGCGTGAAAGCGAACTCCAAATGCGAAGCAAACGCGATCCGCACCTACTAAACTCAACAAACAACATGAGAATCATGTATATAAAGCATAGTATCGATATAAAACATATAGCAACATAACAACTATATATGTCATATAGCAAATGCAACTAAACAATAAATGCAAACATCAACCAACTAACATTCATAACCAACATATATTCATTCATATTCTCATTAATATTAAATGAAATGGTTTTCAATTTAAATCACATTTGATTCATTAACATTGGATTTTCTTACTAACATTCATTCTCAATTCAATTAGTTTACATTACTAATTAAATCCAATTCACTTTCAATTTTATTCAACTTATTTACTTTCAAATTTGAATTCAATTTCATAGCTTCCAATTTCGTTAATTCAATTTCATTAACTCTTAATGAATTATATACAATCAATCAACAATCAAATAACAACCAAAGTATATTAATTTCAACCAAATTCCTTTACTTTGCTTATATTCATTCTCTTTCAATTTATTCAACTTCTAATAACATTAGATTTTAATGAATTATCATTTATATTCATTATTCCATATCAACTTAATTTACATTCAATTGGTTAACATTCAATCCTTTCATTCAATTAAATTTCTAAAGTTGAATTTTTATTTATATACTCAAGTTCATATCCATTTAATCCACTTGATTATTTACAACTCATATTCATATAATTTCACTTCTTATATATATAAGTTTATTTCACAATTGTAAATCACTTTAATTATAATTCATATTCTTATAATTCTTTTACTTATACAATTATTCTTTTATTTAGATTATTCAAATAACCAAACAATCAACTTATATACACTTTAATAATTCTGAAAAATTATTCCTTTATATATGAAAATATAATCAAGGCAAAATTATTTCATTTACCCAATTTTAAAATCAATATTGTGTCGAATTGTTCTATTCAAGTGTTTAGAAACCCCTTCGGCTTAGTTTCGAGGCTGTGCTGACGAAAGTTCATATGCCACTCAATAAACCAATCATCACAATATAAAACAATTTTATATTCACTAACAAATACGCTCTCATATTTATTATTACACTCAAACTCAATCTAGAATACTGCTGACTCTATCTCTAATGAGTAATACCCAACAGAACCATGGTTGTCGCTTAACCATCAGCTCTGATACCAAATGTAAAGATCTAGGCTTTTCAACCGTCGACAGCGGTCACAACCGGTAGGCTTTTCAACCATCCCAGCCCCACCGTGGCTTACACTGATATCCCAAACTTGCTTTTACGGCCAGCCTTTCGACTGTCACAGCTTACGCCTAACCAACCCCCTAAAAGAGGATGTGTGGGAGTAAGAGTCTCCCGTTCGCCACCAAACCGCGAAGCGAGAACCCCCCATCACATAGCCCAATAGCTTAACAAGACTGGTGTGAGAACTCAAAACAGTTTATTTAACTTTAAAATCAAAATAGAGGAATATTTTTAAATTAATTCGCAATGATTTTAAAAATGAGACTACCATAAGGCCTCCCGCACACACACACATGCAAACGCAGAATCGGAGGAGATTTCTCCTTATGATAGTCAAAGATGCTTGATACGCATTTTAAAATAACATTTGATATTATCACTAGTGCATAGTGTAGAGAAAAAATCATTTCAAAAGTAAAGATATAAATCTTAGCCAACATACGACCATTATCGTATGCCTACTATAGCTACTATCCAAACAGTGGTGACCACCATAAGTGAATAGCAGGTTCTACAACTAATACCGTACAAGTTTCGTATTGAGAATTGGATTTCCAACAAATGGTCAGGCCAAGGAACTTCCCATTGCCACATGAGAATGCCTCTAGATGGACATCCCCGAGAACCAAACCGGATCTCTACCAACACAAGGCCGGGTTACTCCTAACTGAGTAACAACTGACCGAATATGCCATCCCCCGGTCCTTTGGGACCTTTATCGACCGAGCGCTCGTAATCAATTCACACAATCATAAAGTGTTTTCAACATGAGTAAGTATCTGGGCTCCATACCATGATACCACCCTTTTCCAGAAGGAAATGCACATATCCTAAAGGGCGCTACCCCTCATAACCTTGCTGCATCTTTCCTGTTTTGACCATTTCCGGGATGTGAGGCTCGACGAATTCACGTCCACAAAAACATACTTTATACAAAAGCCATGCTTTGGGTCAACAAATGATCAACACAATGATTACTAAGATAGACGATCAAATAAATGATCCTATCACAAATAATCAACACAATGATCATTTCAGCATCACTCAGCATGTCACATTACCAAACTGGGAATATATCGCTGATAACTTCAACTATATAACCTCTGAGCACATACGTCTCAGAGAAGGGTGTTAAGCAAAAAGAATAAATTCTCCGCCACCAACAGAAATACATTTGAAAGAAATCGGCTTTATATCTCAACTTGTAATGTCAGACATACAATCCATACAAGTCTGTTCCGGGATCGAACAGAACCGAAGGCACTTACAAAGAAGTCCTTGCAATCCGGATATTCACAATCCTGATCGGATTCACCATCACATATGGAGAACTCAATACCGTAGCTACTCGGTGCAGAGTCAATCGATAGTTCATCCTATCACTCTCGCAAATACCGGTCTTCAACACCGATCTTCAAATGCGATTCACAACGACGTATCACATATTCGTAGTGGGTTATACGACCCCATGGTCCTTTCCCGGTTAACCCGAATAGTGAGCGCTTATTCAAAAATAAGTGTGCATTCAAATTCAATCAATTCACATCAAATACCCATTCAAAGGGAAATACTGATAGTCGGTTATTGAACTATCACTGGATATGCACACATCACCAGATTCCAAATAATTTTCCAAATTATTTATTTTCCAAAATATCTTTACAAGATATATATAATTTCAACACTTCAAAAATAAATCAATATTTATTTTTAACAAGTTCCACTTTCACATATAAATTCCATAATGAATTTATATTTCAAGATATCCATGCATATGCGATTTCAATAATTCATTTCAATTTATCTTCAGAAAAAGATAAATTCTAATTATTCACTTCATATTGGAAACATTTCCATACTTATTTATTCATAAGTAATTCACAAATTCCTTTTATTTTCAACACTTAGAAAATATTCAATATACTTAAATCGAATTAAGTATATAATTCATTCTTTAAGGAAATCATTCTCTTAAACATATTTATTTGGGCCAAAACGAATGTTACGTAAAACATCGTTACGACAACCCAAAATCACTAGTATAGGGATTCGAAATTAAAATAGATATATAAATCCCAATACTATACAAAACATTTCCTTTCGGAAATCATTTACTATAACAACAGTGTTATAGTCCACATTTCCTTTTATTTCTCGAAAACGTCTATTTCAACAATAAATGTTGAAATCTATGGTTTCGAATCTCAACACATTTTAAACCATCGTTAGATCGTTTTAATTCTATTTAAAACATCATATCTAAAACAATTTCTTTAACGTATTATTCACTATTCAAAAACGTGAATATACTACCTTAACAAATTTCATCATTTCTATTCACTTTAACTTAAAGGATTATTCACTGTTCAAAATGTGAATATAACTCTATCTCTAAGTTATAACAATTAACTTATCAAAATAAGTCATTTGTGGATTTATAAAACAACGTTTATAAATTCCGTTTCTATTTATTTATAAAAACTTCCTTTTTATAAATTCCTTTATTAACCTATTCCAGTTTATAACTCAATTATAAACTACAAGTTCATATTATAAGTTAATTACTTATAAAACGATTATTTTACAAAATCGTTCATTTAACTTCCCAAATTATTAATCTTAACTTATAAGATTGTTTATTTATCCAAAATTCATTCTTTCGATAACTTTATAAATTTTATAAACCTATTGCTTATAAAATTTCATTTATAACTTCACAGTTTATAATTTCATAAATTTCATTCATTTAGGAAATTCATTTTCACTACATTCAAACACTTATAAAAACTCGTTTTATAATGTCCATAATTCAATTTATAAATATCCATTTATAAATCTCTTAATATAAATTAATTTATATTATTCTTTTAAACGTCTTTAAATTCCTTTAAAATTTCACCGTTCTCTTGATTTATAAAATAATCAAATTTTATAAATCTTATATTCAAACTTTTAATAATAAACTCAAAAATCCAGTTTAAACTATTTTATAAAATCATTGGTTCATATTTCTCAAAAACCAGCTTTTAACTATATTTCACAAAAACCATAATTTTATAACTTTAAAAATTATAACGTTTATTTATTTATAATGGATCAATTCCAAAAATATAGTATATTTTCAAAAATCACTTTAAAACCATTTTAAAATCCCAAAATCTGGGTCCAATGATGCTACACACCAAATAGTCAATCACGACTAACAACGATATCATATATCGATATGATAATCAACGAATATCAAAATATCCATAATCAAATAAATACTGTTGAGGAATCCAGTTGGATCCCTCCAACCTGTTTTCCTGCATCCAAAAACATTAGCACAATACCAATTTCGCTCCAGTACGAAATTATCGCGGTACATGTTCTTATTAAATATTATCCGCTTAATAACGGCGTAATAGGGTCTCATCCGCTAAACAAAAAATGCGGGAAATCAACAACTGCAATATATACATATGCCAATATATATATATTGATATTATATATAATACCAATTTCACTGTTTATGAAATATTCGCGGTATATGTTTATAATAAATAACATCCGCTTACTAACGGCGTATAATGTCTATTTTAACAATCAATAATTTACAGTCATCATTCAAACATGCATTCAAATATTTTAAATCTAACTATTTAAAATAAAATCGAAACCTATTCGATTGGGTGAGAAGTTCTCACCTTGATTTTAATTTCGTTTCAGCTTTTATTTCGAATAAAATTAAACGCGCGTTTAATTTTACCCGAAATTCTCACTAACTCCAAACGACTCCAAACCAACTCCATCGCGTAGTGCTCGTCCATATGATTCCAACGCAACTGAGTTTGCATTTTTTCGACCTCGTATGAAAAAGTTATGAATTTTACAAGATTACACGATTTAAACTATATTTAAAACAACATTTTCTTTATAATTTAAACCTACACCAATTCCTAGCCCTTGGATCCAAATCCTATGCCTCTCCTTCATCTTCCCAAATCACGTAACCATCTCCAGGCAATTAGAATAGAGGCCGAACCCATATAGATCAACTAGGGTTTCATTTTACATCATCCATACTCAACGATATTCGATCACCTCAACGCCAACGCGAAGCTCTCGACGCAGGCTACCACCACCAGGAAGAGCTCAAGGCTCGGCCCCCCTATGACGCGCGCGCACGTCCCTCTACAGCCCACGAACGGCCATCTCTTGCTCCTCCTACGCGACTCCGTTTTACATCACAGCCGTTGGATAGGAAGCTCTCTTCATGATCTTCATTTTGTTAGTTGAAGGATTTTGCAATCGATGCACGGATTTGGAGTAATTGGAGGTGGAAGTTGCTTAATTTTCGGCCATTCAATTGAGGGGTGGCGGCTGTAGAAGATGGCTAGGGTTTTTCTTTTTTTTTTTATTTTAGATTTAAGGTGATATTTATAGGAAAAGCAAGCGTAAACACTATTCATCCCGGGAATTCCGAACTCCGATTTAGACGCCGTAACCAGCGTACCTAAGGTTTATCCCGCGTTCCGGACACAATGGAACAGGTTTCGGAAGCTAATTCGGAAGTATGTGCGAGTTATGGCTATAAACGCTCAATTTAAATTAAACCGATTTAAATCGATTTCTAGGCGTTTTAATTTGTACCGGACAAACGGTAAATCCAATTGACTTGAAATTTGAAATCTTATAATAATATCACATTACGGATCCGATGAAACTGGTTTCGTCGAAATCCGAGACTTTTTGAAAAATGGCTATTTTCACTCGCCAAATTTAAATTAAAAACGATTCGATGCGTTTCGAGCTGCCACGATCAAACGATAACTCCGATTGACACGAAAATTGAAATCCGGTAATAACTAACTATTACGGATCCAATGAAACTGGTTTCGTTCAATTCTGAGACTGTTCAAAAATTGGCTATTCTACAGTCAATTATTAAATATTAAAATATTCAATTTTCACAAATTAACTTTTAATTCGATTTTAAAAGTTCTAAAATATCATTCTAACTTCAACATGATAAAATAAAATTTTACAAATCATTTTCAATCATATTTAACTCAATTTTCAATTATTTCCATAATTTAACATATTAAATTATTGTTTTAATTATCTAATTAAATCCAATAATTCAAATAAAAATTTATTTGACTTATAAATTCACTTATAAATATTTAAAATTAATTAAATATTCAAATTTTAATTACTAAAAATTCTGGGTCGTTACAATAATAAATGTTGAATTATTTAGAAGAAAATAAATAATTATTTGATAACTAAAATTCATTTGAAATCTAATATTGGAACATATTGAAATTCTAATATTGGAATTCATCGAAATTGGTTTTTGGAGTACTTTAAATAAAGAAATGTAGCATAGTGTAATCTATGTAATTAATATAAAAACATTTGTGTATTGAATAAGAATGAACATTTTATTTATAAAATGATATTTGAAGATAATTTATATAAGTATGTCTTATTTGACTAAGATTATGATTTTATAAAGAGTGTAATAGTTTTTTATTATTTGAATTCGTTTTATAAAAGTCAAACTTTATAAGTTAAATAACTTGTATTTCAATTATAGCGATTTATTAGACTATTAATTTGTTTAAATTTAGTATTGAAGATTATTTAAATAATCAAATCGTGAATTTAATAAGAATGAAAATGGTTAGCTTTTAAATTTGAATTTAAAAGTGATTAAATTGATTTTGAAAATTTCTCGTTTTAATTAACGTGTAAAAATAGTCTTTTTGGACAATGTCTTGGATTTCGACGAAACCGGATCCATCGAATCCGTAATAGCGAATTATTATACAATTTCAAGTTTCGTAGCGATCAGACATATCATTTGGCCGTGCGAGATTGAAACGCGTAGAATTTATTTTCAAACATTAATTACAATAATTGATTTTGAAAAGCTATCTTCTGAATATAATGGAATTGGCTCTCGATACATATTATATTGTATTCGAAATAGGGGTATAACATATAGAACGCCAGGAGGCACGCTTCATTTTGAAGTTCAGAAAATTTATATGTGAATAGTGTCAGGAATTTACATATAAGGCCGCATATACTTTCATTTCATGAATTAAAACCCTATTCTTCAACGGCTTTCTCTTTTTATGATTAATGGCCGAAATGGCTAATTTTCTCTCCTTGATTTCTTTAAATCCGCTCAATGAAATTGAACGCTACCAACAGCAAAGATGTAGAGCACGGCGAGCTCTACAAAATGGACGGTCGGATTATCGTCTTACGTCGTGGGGTGGTTAAAAAATGTTCATGTTCAATCGCAGTTTTAGGGTTTTGGGTATGTTGATACGAGCGCGTGCGACTGGTGGTTCAGCAACCGGAGAGGCGGAGCACGAGGGCACATGCTAGAGTGACGTCGGCGGTGCTGGCGGCAACGTTGGCTGAGGTGGGAACGACGATAATAAAAAAAGGAGAATCGTTCGTGACCTGGTATTGTAGCATGTTGGTAGAGGAATGAGAGGGAAGGTTAGTGTTAGGTTAAGTTTTGTTTAACTATTTTAGTTAATTAAGTTTTAATTATATCTTTATATTAATAAATTGCATAACTTTTTCATGCGAGGTCCGATTCGAATGAAACAAGTTGCGTTGTGATCGTATCGACGAAGGCTGTGACATGGAGTCAAATTGGAATTTATTTGAAGCTGAAAAATTTTTAGTTTTAAATAAAGGTGGGTGTTTTAAACCACCCACGAAGACTAAAATATTTTTATGTTAGTTAAATCTAAATCATGAAGTGTTATTTCTATTCATTGTTGTTTGGTAATTTAATTGACATTTAAATTGACATATGAATTAAATGTTAGAAATTTTGAATTAACAGTTAAATTGGAATTGGAATTAAACTACTAGTTAAATTTTGAATTATTGATAGCTGGTTAACTGTCATGATTTATTGACTGTTTTGGATGTTGATTGTGATGGATGGCTATTAGGAGATATATTGGGTAATTGGTTGTTTATTTGTTTTTATATATTCCTATTATTACCCTGTAAATTATTTGACAGCATATGAACTGTTATTTGAATTATTTCGAATAGATTAAGAAATAGGTTGAAATGATATATATTTATTACACTTTGATTTGGATTGAAATGATATATATCCATCCCTGAAATTAAAGTTGAAATAACTGATCAATTGGCCATAGGATAGAAAATTATACACGGAGGACGAATTGGTTAAATTTAACAATTTTGAATTCTTGGATTTGGATTCATTCGAATGGTTTATTTTATAACAATAAAATTGAACTGAAATATGGAAATTGAATTATTTTCGAACTTGAGCATGAAATGTTGAAATTGGAATTGGTTAAAAGAAATCGTTTAAAGAATTGAATTTGAAAGTTTGATGTTATAATCAAAATATGATTTGAAGTATGGAAATTGATTTGTTTTAAAAGATTTTAACTTTTATTCAAACTTTGAAATATTACCAAGTAAAAGTAATGTAAATTGATATTTCAAACTTGGGCTCGGAGTTGAATCATTTTAAAGATATGAGCAATAAATTGAACATCAAAGTTAAATTTGATTTAAATGATTTAAATTGATGTTCTAAAATTTAACTCGAAATTTATATAGATAGAAATGCTTAAAATAAGAATTGAATTACA
This sequence comes from Allium cepa, assembly GCA_030765085.1. Lineage (NCBI taxonomy): Eukaryota > Viridiplantae > Streptophyta > Magnoliopsida > Asparagales > Amaryllidaceae > Allium > Allium cepa. The sequence continues at coordinate 117,319,906 of CM060931.1, forward strand.
ATTTTAAGCTTTGAATCGAATCATTGAATCGAATTTGAAGTTAAAATGAATGTTTCAAAATTGAAATTTATTCGAATTGATATCAGAATTGAAGTCGATTTGAATTTAAATCAGAGTTGAGTCGATTGAATTGAATGATTTAAAATTGAATCGATTTGATTGGAATTTGGACTTGAATCCAGATTTATTGAAAACAGGAAGAAACAATTTGAATTTGAAATTATTTTCACTATAAACTATTTGCCTATAATGTAACAACCCTAGATTTTTTGAATATAATTTAAATTTGACTTTTTTTGTTTGAAATTATTTTAAATTTGGTTTATTTGTAAGATTTCATTTATAAATATTTTTAAAGCGATAATAAAAAATTTCCAAAATTTATTGCATTTATTTTCTATTTTAAAGGCTAGTTTCCATTTTTCTTCTATTTTCTTCATTTAAATCATATTTAATTAAAATTTACTTATTTTTTTTTGTGAATGCATTTTTATTTTGTGTTCTTATCTTTATTTATAAATATTTTTCAAGTACATAAAAATTTTCCAAAGTTCATTGCATTTATTTTTGATTTTCAAGACTAGTTTACAAATTTTGCCATTTTTCTTAATTTAATTATATATAATTAATATTTTTTTTATTTATTTTTGTTCATTTACTAAATTTTCGTATTTTTATCTAAATTTATATATATATTTCAGTTATTTAAAGTTACAAAAGGAAATATGGTTATTTGAAGAGTTTGTGACCATTGATTTACCTTACCATTTTGTATTCAACACCTTTTCAACTCCAACCAACACCTATTCAATTTTGTTGCCATAACACTCCCTATCTTCAGCTGACTCCCATATCATTTTCACATGAAGTATTTTCTTCCTAATCACAAAAAAAGTTCGGCCTCCCTCCTTGTCAAAAAGTTTGGTAAATCTTCTTTTCTTTTTCATTTTTTTGCTTGAATTTATGTAATTTTGCTCTTGCTTCCTTCACTTCTAGGTTCGGCCCGACCACTCCATCAACCTTGCCGCCTCCACCACCACTTAAACCCATCACCACCACCGCCTCCTCACTGACCATCCCAAGCCAAGCCACCCTTGGTTGATGATCCACCTAAATCTACACAAACTTCATCTAAATGCACCATAGCCGAGCCATCAATGCATCACCACCTCAAATTCTCCCCTTGGCCGCCACCTACACCACCACCTCCTACCCCTACCTGACCTAACACCATTGACATGTCATCCCTTGACCCACCTGAACCCAGGCCGTGCCCATATGGCCTTGGCCGTGGCCTTGATTTGCATTGAAACCATGTGGTGTTGCTTAGATTGTGGTAGTTCATGCACCATACTTTGCACCATCTTTTACCCATATTTGGCCGACCCATATCATCCCAAGCCAGATCCAAACTCTCACCATAGCCATGTGTTTCTGATCCTAGGCTGAAGCACAAGTTGTTGGAAGCAAGTGCAAAGATTTTGGCTTTGCTTTATGCAGTTAATTCTAACATTGTTTAATCGTATTTTGGGTTGAAAACTTATGTTTGTTATATTGTTTTGTTTGAATTGTATTCAAGGAAATTAATCTTTGGCTCTCCCACTTGAATCTTTGTCGTACTATCATGCTTTTGTAGATCTCAGTTGTGCATTCGTTTGTTGTCATCTCCAGCTTATACCAGTGAGTTATTCTCACCAGACAGTTTTGTACTTTTATAACTAGTAAATCGATCACTTTTGAAACTGTAAAATGCATCACCATATTATATCTACTATATTACGATTACATGATGTTCACCCATGTTTAAACACCTATTATATCATCTGTTATTGTTACATTATGCTATTCTGTTATTTATATCAGTTTATCACACTATAAGTTCCCTTTAGATTAGAATCACTATGGGTTAAAATGATACATACCCGAACGGACTTTAGAATATGGAAAAATCATTATGGGCTGAAATGATAGGCCTGAACGATTTTCAAATTATTTCGTTTACTTGGGACTGTAGGTTTGAAATGATAAAACCCGGGTTTTCTTTGTAAATTGCGGGTTGAAATGATATGTTACCCATATCACTTTACCTAGGCTAGAAAATGAAATACAGGCCCGTAGTTAACATAAGTTTTTCTAAAAAAATTAAAATATTTTAGAAATGTAAATATTATAATATTTTGATTTAAACTTAATAAAAAATGATTTATTGTGAATTATTATTGATTTTCTGAAAATTTATAAGTGAAATAAATAAATGGTAAAGTTAGAAATTTGAAATATAAGTTATTTTGAAAATTTTGATTTAATTATAAATGGAATTTAAATTAAATTGAAAATATGATAAATTTATTATATTTTGAATTAAATGAATTTAAAATGATTTTATAATATATTAATGGATTTTGAATAAGTTAAAATGTGAAAGAAATGAATATTGAGTTGAATTTTGAAATATAACTCAAATTGGAAAATTGTAAATTTTGTTTAAAAGTGAATTTTGAAGTTAAGTAAATAAAATGAAAAATAAGTTATATTTTGAAATTTAAACTTAGGTGTGAAGTTAAAATTTTAATTTTATGAATTGAAATTGAATATTGGAATTTAATAAGTGAATTATTATTAAATATTGATTTTGAATGGAAATTTAAGTTTATAAAAAAATCATGAATTTAAGGAAAATTAAATGATGGTTATAAAAGTGAAAAATATATGATTTTATAAGTTTGAAATGGTTTAAATAAAAATTTAATGGTTTGTGAAAGTATAGTGAATATTTGGAATTTAATTAACAGCATTTTGAAATGCTATTATTTCTAGTAAAGGATATTACAGCATTTGTAAATGCTATAGTTAATATAAATGAACTAAAGGGCTAAATTGAATTAAAGGCTATTATAGCACTTTGTAAGTGCTATAATTTTTGAATTTAACTAAGGTTTTATTGAATTAATGTAACCCTATTATAGCATTTTGAATGTTGTCTTTTGTTAAATTGAATTGTTTTAAAAGTAACTTCCTTAGCATTTTTCTAAATGCTGCGAAAGTTGAATTTTCATTGCTTTAATAAGTTTAAGTGAATAAATGAATTTTAGACGATTAAAATTTTGGAATTTAACAATTTAATTATTAAATATAATAACTTCATTTTTATGATTTAAAATGAAGTAATTTGTTTTGAAATATAAACTATTTTGAAATGTGTGTTGAAATGGTATTTTTAATTAAAAATGAATATGGTTGGGAAAATATGATATTTTGATATTTTGAAATGGATTTTTGAGTGATATTGAATTTTGAAATGATATTTGATTTCGAAGTATAAATTACTATTTTGAAATTTTAACCACGGGATGTATTTAATTTATAGTTTAACAGATCCTTAAAGGATGGACGATCCCAAGCATCCTTTAAGTCATCGTACATTACTACTACAGTTCACTTGAGTTGGTTTACATTATATAAGTATATGTCCTAACTCGAGTGTTTTGTGTTTTACTTTACGCTCGGGTCAGCCTGAGTATTTATAGCTTTTCTTTGGATTTCTTTTCTGGAGCTAAGAATTGCTGGAGATTCTGCTTGTCTAGTTATCTATTCCCTTTCAGTTTCATTTGTTCTATTTCAGCTTTGATATTTATAAACTTCTATGTATTTAAGATTTTTGTTGTATATGTTTTTGAAACTGATATTTTGTAATTGTTTTGAGAGTTTGTTATAATAGCTTCATGAACTACTATAGTATTTTAATTTCCGCTACGAGTTATTCTGATATTTCTGTGTCTGTGATTCTGTGATTGTATTTCATGTGCTCCAAATTTATTTACAATGTGGTGTTTTGAGAAATTCAAGTCCAACATGTGTGGATGCGAATGGCTGAAAATATCGGGTTGTAACAGTTGTATCAGAGCTTTGGTTTTAGGAAAACCATAGCCTACGGAGCAAAAAATCATTAGAGATAGGGTAGAAATACCCTAGAATGAGTGAAATCAATCTCAGAATCCTTCTTTGTGAGAGAACATATTTTCGAAGTATAAAATGATTCCCAAATGATTTTTAAAGTATGTTCAAAGACTATATTGGTATAAAATCTTCTTATTTTGAAATCAAGATCTTCTAAACTCCACCGTTCGGTATCCATCTTGTTAGTAATCTCTTTGGTTAGGATTTACTTGGATTTGGAAATTTTATCTTGTTGATCCTGACTCATTTCTTGATAGGAAGCTGTAACGACCCGCCTTTTTGGACAATTTAAATCGACGATCAAATACACATGTCGATTCCAAACCATTCAAAAGGACAGATAGTTATTGGGGTAAATAAGAAAAGAAAAGAAAGAGAAATAAAGGAAATGAAACAACACAGAATCTCGCAGCGGAATGATAAAATATAATAGTCAAATAAACAGTTCATGAAGCTGTTTACTATACTTTGACAATTATTTATACAACATTTATCAGAGTCATACATATACAACAGAACAATTAAAATAATACAGCAGATAGCATGATGCAAGGGTAATAATAATAGTAATAGTATACCGAAACTTCGTCTTCATCCTCCGAAATAGGTCTTCAAAAATCTGAAAAACTCAGGACTGACCCGAGCGTAATGAAAAGACAAAACACTCGAGTCAGGACTAAAATATCCTTATGAAAGTTAAATCGATCGTAAATAAATATGGGTGTAACGGCGTCAGAGATGTTTACGGGGTTTGACATCCCATATCCAGTGTCAACGTGCGTGCAATAACTTAAGAGATGTTACGGGATTTTCCATCTCTCAAGGATCCGTTAAACTATATACTATGTAGTAATATACGCTAAGTAGATAATGCCTATCAGTAATATAAAGTATCAAAATAGCGTTAAGGCGTTACCATAATCCCCCTTAACACATTTTATATTCCCAAAAGCATATACAAGACCGTAGTTTCTCCAAAACCGGAAGTCGCCAGAGGGCAATCCATATACTCAAGGTACAAATCAAAACGTAGTGGTCGCGAATAGGATAATCAGTATGACAAGGTACATGAGGCGATACCAACTAGGATACTAGTAGTTGCGTGATCCGGACTAATGTTGGGCATAGCCAGCAGCTACCCCAACACCGCGAAACAACACTCCCAAATCAAGGGTGCACCCAAATCGCATCACAAATGTAATAGATATGGTATCGAAGAAGTGTGTCCGCTAGAGGTGGCGAACCTCAATGGCCCGGCGCGGCTCCTGTTTTAGTCATGTCAGGGGTCATCCAATATCGTTCTCTTTCTTCAGTCAACGCGTTCACCAAACCATCCACTTCATTCTGGATCAACACTCCGCGTATAATAGTTATTAAAGTGGTGTTTGGTATCGACAGAGAGTATGTCCATATCCGATCCCGGTCTCTTTAATAACCACGTATTATTACACCGTTGGCTCTTTACATTTCAAATCGATTCATAATTGATATCAAAATATCATGTTCGCTTCAAAAATCAAATCCATTTCAATATCATCGCATCTTTCAAAATATAAGGTTCCCTTTCAAAAATCATTTTCCGTCTCAATATCTCATTTCGATTTCAAAATCATTTCAAATTTCAAATTAGGTTGCAACTTCATTTAACTCAATTCGTATTTTAAATTCAAGATTTAAATATAAACATCCCACTTTATTGACCAGCTTAGAATTTTAGAAAATAGTTTTTTTTTAGTAGTTTAAAAGCAGTTTTACATAATCAAAATAGTTAAAATACTTAAAATCTTAAAATGGATTTGAAATAGATAAATTAGTTTAAAGAAATGTAAATTGGGTTAACTAGATTTAAAATAGATTAAAATAGTTTAGTATTCAAAAATAGTTTATAAAACTGAGAAATTTGGAAAACAAAATAAAATAAAACCAATCCATTTCAATTTATAACTTCCCAATTCAAATCAATTTCAGTTTTCATTCTACCGATTCAATTTCGATTTCAATTCAAATCAATGTCAACTTTGACTTCAAATTTATTCAATTTTATATTCACTTTCAATTAATTCAATTTCAATTTATATCGATTTGGAGCTTGATTTTTCCAAATATCAATTTATAATACTTGACAAAATTTTCCAATAATATTCAAGTTTAAATCCAATTACAAATATGATTCAATTCCAAGCTCGATTTCAAATATCATTTTATACCGCTTTTACTTAATAATATTTAAAGCTCGATTTAAGATTCAATTCTTTAAACAAATAAATTTTCGAACTTCAGTCATAACCTAATTTTAAATCTCAAAGTCTCAACTTAATTATTTAACAAAATTCCTTTAACCAAATTTTATTTCAACATTCCAACTCAATTTTTTGATGAATTCAATTTCTATAAATCGATTTCTATTTATAACTTTAAATCAAAACATTTAAATAAATTTCAAATCGACGATTTCAAAAATTATTAATTTAGCCAATTCGGTGTCTGTATATAATTTTCTATCCTATGGCCAAGTAATTATTTATTTCAATTAAATGTCAGGGATGAGTATATATTACTTAAATTAAATCACAGTATCATATGTATGCATAACAGGATCTATATAAGCAAATAAACATCCAAACATTCAATTATCAACCAATAGTATCCATCAAAATACATCATCCAATAAACAATACAATTCATGGCAGTTTCATAGTTATCAATATCAGGTAATTTATTCGCAATTCAATTTTAATTTCAATTTAACTGTCAATTTAATTTTTCAACGGTTAATTCGAATAACAAACTATATGACAATTAAAGTTATATCAAACAACGACAAATAAAATTCCTATCACTTCATAATGTCAATTTAACTAGTATAAAGATATTTAGTACGATGTGAGCGTTATAAAACACTCACCTTGATTTTACAATTTCAAATCAAATCGAACGACGTTCGATTTAACCCAAAATTTTCTCTAGCTCCAAACGATTCCAATCCAGTTCCATTGCGTATTGCTCGACAAAACGATTGCAACGCAATTCGTTTCGTCACCATCCGACCTCGTACCAAAAAGATATCACATTTTAAACTTTAACGAATTTTTATATAATTTAATTACAATTTTTATTTTACAATTTCAAACCTACTATCATCATAGCCGTGAGATCTAAGCCCAAGAAGATCAGGCCGTGCACGATATCTCTTCTCCCTGGCTTTCACGCGTTTGTGCCCAGTGAGTTCGAACCCAAAAACGCGCCTAAAACCCTAATCACGCAACTCACTACAAGCCACTTCACATCGATCGAACACCGCCATTGCGTAGCCCATCACCAATACCATACTCGGCCTCAATATCTTCGAGCTCGGTTGTACCACAACCTGGAAATGCGTGCACGAAGTCGCGGCCATCGTGGCGAAATCCCTGACGAACCACTCAATGTTATTCGATCACCACCGCACGAATTGAAGATCTCGCAATGCTCTACAAAATTGTAGTCGGAAGTTTTAGCTAATTGTTGACGGATGAGTAGATTTTAAGGTGGAAAGATCGAAAATTTCTGACCATTAACGTGATAACTGGCGGCTCCGAAGTAAAATTAGGGTTTGCCTTTGTAAAAAGAAAAAAGAAAATAATGAGGTGCTTATATAGAAATTCTAACGAACACTAATTATCCCGGAATTTCCGAACTCCGATTTACGCACGGTGACCGGCGTTTCTAGGGTTTACCCCGCGTTCTGAACGCAATGGAACAGGTTCCGGAAGCTAATTCGATCGTCTGCGCGAGATACGGCAATAAACGATCGATTTAAAATTAAATCGATTAAACGATTTTCCAGGCGTTTTAGCTTGCACCGGACAAACGATAAATCCAATTGACACGAAATTTGAAATCTTACAATAATATCACATTACGGATCCGATGAAACTGGTTTCGTCGAAATCCGAGACTTTTTGAAAAAAATGACTATTTTAACTCGCCAAATTAATATTAAAAACAATTTCGACGCGTTTCGAGCTGCCACGGTCAAACGACAACTCCGATTGCCACGAAAATTAAAATCCGATAATAACTAACTATTACGGATCCAATGGAACTAGTTTCGTCCAATTCTGAGACTGTTCGAAAATTGGCTATTTTTCAGTCGCTAATTAAATATTAAAATATTCAATTTTGACAAATAAATTTTAAATTCAGTTTTAAAACTTCTATAACATCACTATAACTCCAATATGATAAAATAAAATTTTACAAATCATTTTTAATCATATTAAACCCGTTACTCAATTTATCTCATAAATTCCAATTTTAAAATCTTATTAACTCAATTAAAATCCAAATATAACTTACATTCACTTTGGAAACCAATTTGGATCATCTTAAATTAAATTTCAAATATTCACTCTATTTTCATATATTAAATTAATATCAAATTATTCATATCAAATTCGAAATTTAATTATTCAAACATTCGTAATATTAAATTTAACAAGTTTGATTATTCTTAAATCACTATCTTTTGAGATATTCAAAACGAACTTATAAAAATTTAACTTTTGAAACGAATTAAAATTATAGAACAACTATTTCCATTATACGGTTATTCAATTCCCATTATTAAATTATTCAATAAATTCCAAATATTAAATTTAAACAATTTCGCTTATCCAATAATTAATTATCCTTTGGAATATTGAAATTGAACTTATAAGATTCAACCTTTAAAACCAATTCACAATTTAGAACACTATTTTCATTTTACAGTTATTCAATTATTCAATAAGTTTTAAATATTTAATTTAAACAATTTACCTGTTCAATATTCAATATTTGATTTTAAATAGATTTTACTTATCAATTAATTACTCTATTATACCCAATTAATTTCAACATTTATTATCCTATTCAACTATCGATTGCAAAGGAATTCACTAAGTCGCATTCATTTTCATTACTTGGATAATTATTGTTGCAATTCGTCCAGTTATTATTATTCTAAACGAATTACAAATTTTTTTCCAACACCAAATCATGAAATCTTATTAAATTAGCTATTTTAATTATCGAAAATTTACGGGTCGTTACAGAAGCTATTGTAGTTATGGCTAGATCGGAAGAGCAGAAAGCAGCTCGTCGAGCTCGAAGAGCACTAGCCCGTAAGGAACGGGAGGAAACAATGGAGAAGTGGGAAAGGCTTTGGAGGGAAAGGGCAGGACCTGGTCCTTATGACCATGTCATTTGTTATCCGTGTCAGGAGAAGGGACACTTTGCCGCCATGTGTGGGAAGAGAGATGAAGGAAAGAAGAAGGAGGGCAAGCGTTTTCGATCCAAGATCTTCTGTTTTAGATGCCATAGTATGGGGCATTTTCCCAGTCGCTGCCAGAAGGTGAAGAAAGTAAAATCTGCACCCACTGCATCAGTCGACCAATCAACCATTTGCTATCACTGCAAGAGGCCTGGGCATGTAGCCAGGAATTGTCCTGTGAGGAAGTACGAAAGGAAGGCTACGCAGTTTGTTAGGGAAGATGTGAGTGTGGTGCATTTATGCAAGAAATACAGAAGTTGGGGCCATATTGAGGGGGAGTGTTCTGGACCCGTTGAAGTACCACTCGGTAGAATTAATGCTGATGCTTTGTTTATGTAGAGTGGTATTCTGTGGATCTGTTTGTTTTCAGTAGTTGTTAGGTTGCATTTGGTGAACTTTATTGTATCTTTTGCTTAGCTGAAGTTCTCAAACTAAGATATTCATGTTCCTGTTTTCGTATGATATGAAATTTGAATCTCTGTTTTTTTGAAATCCATCCTTGAATCATCCCTTATAAATTTGTGTTTGGTGGTATTTTGAAATTGTGCAAACATCGAAATTATTATTTTGATAAGGATGATCCTATTTTATATATAAAAGTGAAATGTTTTCAATAAGGATTTTTATCTTTAGAAAATGGAAATTTGAAACATTGAAAAGATTTGAAATTTTGAAAATTTTAAGAATTTGACTTTAATAAAAATGATTTATAATTGAAGGGTTTTAAATTTGAATTTCGAGGAAACGAACTTCGTTGTTTTTAAATCGATTTTAAGATTTTGAAAAGTATATAATAATATGATTTAAAGATATTTTACGAATGAGAAATGTTTCAAATGTATTCGAATGAATTCCAATGATTTCAAAGAGATTTTGAAGAAGTTTCAAGAAAATAAAAGTCCAGAACCTACTTATGTCGCTGGAAAATAATTTCGGTGATGAATGTATGCATCATCGACATCGATTTTCGAGTTTCTGAGTGGGGGAGAGGCCACTCTAGTAGCGTTGCTATGCGAGTGATTTTTGTGAAACCAAATTTTGACTTTAGATTTCGAAGTACGATTTGATATTCGAAAGATATATGTGTGTGTGTGTGTGTGTGTATATATATTTGAAATAATTTAAAGTAAGCCGGTGTTCAGTCCTCGAGATTCAGATTTGTTTTGGTATAACCCTGCCTTTTGCAATTGGTTTACTGATTTGTTGGTGATTTCCAACTCTTGGATTGAAAATATGATTTCTTCGACTATTTTGAAGGTTCGAGCACTTCCAAATCAAGGTTAACTTTCAAGGCTAAGAAATGTCGAAAGGTATAAGGTATTTGATAAAGAATATAGGTTGAGTTTTGTATGATTAATGTATAAAGTAATATGATTTATATAAGTTTGAAACTGTTTGTTGAGTGAAGTAAATAAGACTATTTTAATTATTTTGGTATGAAATATAGATTTGAAACGTTTTGAATAAAGTATATATATAGAATAATAATCTTTCCAATGGTAAATTGGATTTCAGATAGAAATAAATAGTTTGAAGGTTTTGTTGAAAAACTAAATTGAATTGAAGCTGATGGTTTGAATTGAATTAAAATTGGAAATTTTAGATTTGGGTTTAATTGAATAAATTCATGAAATGTAAAGAATTAAAGGAATGTTTTATGATTTCAAATGTATGATCCAAAAGATTATGATTTTCAAAGTGCAATGATTTCAAGTATTTTGGTTTCGAAAGATTTATAACTTTGAAAGTATCATGATTTTTGAAAGTGGATATATGTTTGAAATGGAAATGAATTTGTTTGACCTAAATTTTGTTGATTTGGAAATTTGGATTATTTTCTAAATCTATTGTTTTAAGAAACGTTGAAACTGAATATATGTAATTTGGAAGAAATGATTTGGCAAAAGCATATATGATTGTGAAACTGAAACGTTATTGAAAGGAATTGAAATTGAGAACTTTGATTTTCTAAATACTTGATTTAGGAGTTATCGAACTTATATAAAAATTGATTTGTATAAGTATGAAGTGATTTGAAACTATTGATCTGTAAAGGTACTAAATTTGTAAATTGAAATCTTATATAATCGAAGTCTATATAAGTGTGATTTGATATACTATTAATTTTGGAAAGTATTCGATTTGAAATGAAATCTTATATATAATGGACTTTATATAAGTATGATCTTTGAAAGTGATTTTGAAAGGTACTATATGATACATATTTTCAAAGTAAAGATACGGAAAGTGCCTTCTGCTTGATATCCGCTATGTGGCCACACTGTGGATTCATTCTATCGATATTATTCTCTCTGATTTGGGTTTTACGGATATGATACTCGAGTGTCCATCGAATTCCATGGCGATCTCCATGGTCTTACGAGCGCGACTGCATAGCGCAACTGCCTGGCTGAGATGGCCTAGGGGTATGGATTGTTTCCTAGGTAATCCAGGCGTAACCATTGTATATCCTGCAATTTATGTAGGTCGCATTAGTAGCGGAACTGCTTGGCTGAGACGGCCTAGGGGTACGGATTGTTTCCTGGGGGATCCAGGCATAACCATCATGTATCCTGCACTCTACTGGTCATCATGGCGTAACTCGCAGGGATGAGAAAGCTTACGGATACGGATTGTTTCCTGGGGGGTCCAGGCATAACCATTGTGTATCTTCGATCCATGGTTAGACAAATGTTTTGGTTTGGTTGATTTGTTTGGATTGTACTTTCCATATCTTTTTTTAAAAGGTTTTCCAATATTTTTACTGGGTGTTGAAACAAGTCTACTAAGCACCTGGAGAATTCTAGCTTTGCGCCTGATCAACGCATGGCCAGAGTCTACAGGAATGAAAGTAAACTTGTTAAGACATCGAGTTATAAAAGTATTTTTATAAAGTATTATATAAAGGATATTTTGATCATTATTTTACTTGTCTAAATAATTTAAAATGTTTTAAATTTTGTTTACTTCGAACTAACAAATTTGAATCAAATGACTATTTATCATATTATAAAATGTTGTAAATATAAAATTATAAATTGAAATGTATATGGTTTTAAAATAATGGTACATCCTTGTGTTCCAACCTATTTTTCCTCCTAGCTATTTCTACCTTCTTCTTCTTTGAGGGCTCTTTCTGCATTATGGAAAGAGTTGGTTCTTTCGCTTATCGTTTAGATTTTCCCGAGAAACTTTCTGGAGTGCATGATGTACTCCATGTCTCGCACCTTCGCCGTCGTCTTCATTATCCATCTCTTACTGTTCAACATTCTGCTCCTTATAGTTTGGATATTGAGCCTAATCTGACTGCTGAGAGGAAGCCAGTTCGTATTGTCGACAGAGGTACGAAGCGGCTCAAAAGGAAATCTGTTAATACGGTCAAAGTACTATGGAGTACCGACGATCGAGATTGTACCGGGGAAACAGAGGAGAGCTTTCGTGCTTCGAATCCGGAATTCTTCGTTTCAGGTACTATTTTTTTTTCCTATCTTATTTCTCTTTATTTTCCTTGCCCACTCTTTTCGAGGACGAAAAGATTTGAGTGGGGAGAGTGTAACAACCCTAGATTTTTTTGAATATAATTTAAATTGGACTTTATTTTGTTTGAAATTATTTTACATTTGTTTTATTTGTAAGATTTCATTTATAAATATTTTTAAAGTGATAATAAAATTTTCCAAAATTTATTGCATTTATTTTCTATTTTTAAAGGATAGTTTCCATTTTTATGCTATTTTCTTCATTTAAATCATATTTAATTAAAATTTATTTATTTATTTTTTTGAATGCATTTTTATTTTGTGTTCTTATCTTTATTTATAAATATATTTCAAGTACATAAAATTTTTCTAAAGTTTACTGCATTTATTTTCAAATTTTCAAGACAAGTTTACAAATTTTGCCATTTTTCTTAATTTAATTATATATAATTAATATTTTTTTATTTATTTTTGTTCATTTAATAAATTTTAATATTTTTATCTGAATTTATATATATTTCAGTTATTTAAAATTACAAAAAGAAATATGGTTATTTGAAGATTTGTGACCATTGATTTACCTTAGCCTTTTTGTATTCAAAACCTTTTCAACTCCATCCAACACCTATTCAATTTTGCTGCCATAACACTCCCTATCTTCAGCCGACTCCCATATCATTTTCACGTGAAATATTTTCTTCCTCATCACAAAAATAGTTCGGCCTCCCTCCTTGTCAAAAAGTTTGGTAAATCTTCTTTTCTTTTTCATTTTTTTGCTTGAATTTATGTAATTTTGCTCTTGCTTCTTCACTTCTGGGTTCGGCCCCACCACTCCATCAGCCTTGATCCTCCACCACCACTTGAACCAATCACCACCACCTCCTCCTTACTGACCATCCAAAGCCGAGCCACCCTTGGTTGATGATCCACCTAAATCTACACAAACTTCATCTAAATGCACCATAGCCGAGCCATCAATGCATCACCACCTCAAATTCTCCTCTTGGCCGCCACCTACACCACCACCTCCTGCCCCTACCTGACCTGACACCACTGACATGTCATCCCTTGACCCACCTGAACCAAGGCCATACCCATATGGCCTTGGCTGTGGCCTTGATTTGCATTGAAACCATGTGGTGTTGCTTAGATTGTGTGGTAGTTCATGCACCATACTTTGCACCATCTTTTACCCATGTTTGGCCGACCCATATCAACCCAAACCAGATCCAAACTCTCACCACAGCCATGAGTTTCTGACCCTAGGCTGAAGCACAAGTTTTTAGAAGCATGTGCAAAGAGCTTTGTTTTATGCAGTTAATTCAAACATTGTTTAATCGTATTTTGGGTTGAAAACTTATGTTTGTTATATTGTTTTGTTTGAATTGTATTCAAGGAAATTAATCTTTGGCTCTCCCACTTGAATCTTTGTCGTGCTATCATGCTTTTGTGGGTCTCAGTTGTGCATTCATTTGTTGTCATCTTCAGGTTATACCAGTGAGTTATTCTCACCAGACAGTTTTGCACTTATATAACTAGTAAATCGATCACTTTTGAAACTGTAAAATGCATCACCATATTATATCTGCTATATTATGATTACATGATGTTCACCCATGCTGAAACATGTAACGCCCCATCCCAAGACCTATATTAACAAAGAGCATTATTGGGTAATGCTGTCTGCTAATGCAGAGAATAGGGCTGGATAGGAGCGATCATCTATAGCCATGTCTTAAATATCTATTGAATACGTCGACAATGCCATTTTTTTTCCAGATTCAAGTGGATCGACATATTCACTTAATACTTAATACAAAGCCATAGATGGCTATAGGATCTATCAGAACAAAATACAACAACTCAAATGTAAAACACAACACATCACAGAACAGTAGATAGTCCCATAGATACACACATACACCGATACATCACAAAGTATACAAAATGATACATCATATATCTGGTATAACGACCGCAATACATACACGAGTCAAAAGAATGTACATATCAGAGTAGTAAACCAAAAGGACTACACAAAAAGCTATAATAAAAAGAGCTAGCAGAATAGCCCATGCAGAAGCAGAATAGGCTAAGTCCAAAAGTACCTAACCTGAAACACCTCGGTCTGACCCGAGTATAAAATACACGGGTCAGTCTAGCTAAACGAATCAGTAAAAAAGTGATAGTAGAATAATACAGCATAAGAGCATAGTGATATTCTTCTTAAACAAGAAGAAACCATAAGAAAGCTAATCGTAGTCATATGGAGGATACACAACATGTATGGCATATATAATTACACTAGGTGATAGAATGCGATTGCTTCAATAAGCATAAAACACAAAGGAGACAAAAAATCTCATGAATCACTAAAATGTAGCATGCCTCATATCATCGGCAATCATAAATCAAATAAGAATGGTTTAGGGAATAATATAATGTAAACTCCTAAAAGAGTAATTTCCAAACCCGCCACATCGGCAACTGTAAGGAAAACTTAAGCAAAAGCCATTTCAACATAAGCCATAAGGCAAATGTCAACAAAGAGATAAAAATCTCATACAACGCCAAAAGGCAAATCCCATAAATAGCGCCAATAGGCAATCTCAATATGCATATACGCCAAAAGGCAAATCT
This sequence comes from Allium cepa, assembly GCA_030765085.1. NCBI lineage: Eukaryota > Viridiplantae > Streptophyta > Magnoliopsida > Asparagales > Amaryllidaceae > Allium > Allium cepa. The sequence continues at coordinate 117,335,275 of CM060931.1, forward strand.
CAACACGCCGGTGTAGGCAATGAAAATCTCAAAAGAACACCCAAGAGTCCAAAATCCCGAAGTAATCGCCACCGAATGGTTCAAAGGACCTATTCCAAAATGACGATATACAAGGGTAAAAATCATCTCAAAAAGGTTTTGCACGTGCTATTGTTCCCGAGTACTATTTCACATAATAGGTACCTCGCCCAAAGGCAAACGTCAAAAGACAAATACGCCGCAATGGCAAATACGCCGCAATGGCAAACGTCCGGAGACAAATACGCCGCAATACAAATGATCCGAAGGTCCAGTACTGGCACGCCAACAGGCAAATGTGTCACAAACTCTCGGAAAGGAACCCGAAAAATGTTAACGTGTGTCCCATACCATCCTTTCGCACTAAACGATTTACTAACCGCTAGTAAATTTCACACTCAAAGCAGTAAAATGTTCACCTCATATCATCGGTAAACTCGACTCGAAGGTCAAAACAATCAAACAGACAAGTTAGGAATTAACCGAAAGGATAAACGCACGTATCCCATACTACATGTTTTACCCAATCGTTTAACTCTCCTTCTCATTCGCTCGACAAAGCAAAAATGTGTAATTTTTATAGAAAATAATTTACCTTGAAAATAAGCTTTGAAAACCGATTTTGAAAACCATTTGGAAACCATATTTGAAAATTTCCCTTATTATAAAGAATAAATAGGTTTTATACTTGGAAATAATTTAAAATATTATATAATAATTATTTTTAAATCCTCTAAATTTTTAAAAATCATTTCAAAAATAATTGGAGAAAACCGTGCTCGAAAACGACCAAAAACAAGCAAAATTCCACTCAGACCGAAAATCAAATTTAAATTCAAATTAAGTTCAAATAATCCAAATTCGAATTTCAAATTCATTAAACTGAGCTAACCTATTGATAGGCATCATAGCCCTCAAAATACTTCAGAAATATCACAAAAACTAAAGTAAAAGTCGAAAATCGTACGGAAAATGAACATAAAAACACTTGGGCAAAATAATACCCAAGTCTAAAATCTTCTCTGGGTTCAACTTTCGACATAAAACAAGTAGCCGAACGATCTTTGATTCAACTGATAATTAGTATACATAAAGTAGAAAAGTTCATCTTTCAAACAAAAAAGGATAAATGAATTTAAAAAAAAATGAAAAAGTTATGCTGTCACAAACATGGACTCAGACCATGTTTGTAACAGTTCAACAAGGATGTGCCCAGGCTTAAAAATCCACTCTGGGTTCAACTTACAGACATGAAACTGAGGAACAAATTGTATCGGATTGAGCTCAAAATTGATATACTTGCATTAGAAAACTTAATATTTCAAACAGAAAAAGATTCATGCAATTTGAGCAAAAAATGAAAAAGTTATGATGTCTTAAAGTTGCACCTAGACAGTGTTTTCACTGTAAAATCTGGATAAAAACATGGTCCAAGTCAAAGTTTGGCAGCAAATTTCTATAATCTATCTAAGTCGAAATGACTTGAAATTTGGTATGCATATACTAGAAAACTCTATCTTTCAAACAAAAAAATAATCATGCAATTTCAGTAAGAAATGAAATAGTTATGTTATCGCAAACATGTACTCAGGCCATGTTTGCAGCAACAAAACAGAGTTTCTACAGGCAGAAAAACTGTGTTTTGTTGATTTTGCAACAATGGTTTGAACACTCAAATCACAATATTTTTCTTCCCAAATTTGCAGAAATGAAGTTCAACATGCAAGCTATCAAATGCAAGAAATCCGGCAGCATTTCGTTGCAGAATCAAAAGTTATAGGCATTTAAAGAGGCAACATGGAAAAGATTCCAAACAGAAAATAACAGCAAAAATTCACCGAAAAAGCTAAATTTTTGCTTGCTTTTGCAATTTTTTGAGCTTGGCTCAGCTAGATTATGTGAGTATTTCAACTCACCTTGCTGTTGCAATGAAAAGGCTTGGATTTATGTTGCAAGTTGGATGCTTTTTGCTAGATTGAAGCCTCTAAGAACCTGTAGAGCAAAAGAAAAAGACATGCAAGAGGAATTCAACAATAAATTAGAGAACCCAATTTTGAAATTAGGATTTTTCTGAAATTGTAGGGTTTTGGAGTTGATTACCTGAGATTTATTCTCTAGATTGAAAAAGATAGCAATTTGAGAATTTATTAGCGAAATTTGCTTGGATTTCGATTTGATGGAGGTGGGTTTACTGGTTTCTGTTTTAGGCTGAAGGAGGAAGAAGAAGTTGACAAAGAAAAAGAAAACTTGCGTACAGACTTTGTTTTCTCATTTTCTCAACCAGGTTAAGTTCTAATGGGCCTTGGATACATTAGTAGAAAGAAATAGAATGGTCTATTGGTTAAATAATCAACTCTTAATTAGAAATGTATACATATTTACACTATTTAAATAAACAAATGTCATTTTCATTCAAACTTTCACACAACAAGGTATGTAATTCTACATACTTATGAAGTAACATATTTTATACTATATAAAAAGATTAATTTTAAATTTTAAAACATTTATATTATTAAAATCCCTTATTTTACAAAAATACACAATTTTAACAAATAAATGGACAAAAGATTATTTTTAACTTCTAAAATTCCACAAAATATTTTTCTTGCTTAGAAAAATATAACTAACCATTCTAAACTCAAATTTGTATTGAAACTCATTTTTAAATCAATTTTCATCTTTTTATTTGATTAAACAACCTTTAAAAATCAATTACTTCCTTTAAAAATTATTAAAAGAAGTAATTGGCAATAATTAATAAAATTATTGCATTTTCTCTAAATAAAAACTATTTTCATTTATTATTAACCCAAACAAATAAAATAAAGTTTCAAACTATATTTTCTCATTTTATTCCAAAATTCAGTGTTTATTCTAAATAAACAATTTAATTTCTCCAATTTTATTTTAATTCACAATATTAAATTATAACTACCATTATAATTTAATATTTACAGGTAATCTCCAAAACCAGGGTTGTTACAGACTCCACCCCTTAACAAAATTGCGTCCACGCAATTTCTATAATGGAAGTTATCTATAACACCTATTTCATCACAACAAAATTCAAATCAAAAGATAGGATCATAGATATTCACCATCAACAGTTGATGAAAGGATCAGGACAAGTTTGCTCGGCAAATCCTATGGTTTCCCAAGTACAATACTCAGGGTTAGCGTACCATAGAATTTCATAAGTAGAACATTCATATTTCGAAGGTGTTTAATATTCGAAACAACTACACGAATAGAATTCGGCACATACACAAGTCGGCGAGACTCGTGATGATGCAACATAAGTGAATTAACAATCGAGATTAAATCTCGAAGAAACAATGAAATTGGGTTACCTGGAACATATTATGAATATCCAAAACTGAACAGAAAACGTTGCATGAAAGCAATCGAACCAAGGCGTTCAGTAATAGTAGATGATCCTATATAACTAGGAGCCAACTTTTCGAATATACTGAAACACACTTAACTCCTTTAAAGGAGTAACACAAATAAGCACAATCATCAAAAGAGGTATAAACAAAAGATAGGTGGGATTTCAAGCTACCACCATAACACATGACTGCATGAATGCAAGTCATCACAAAAACCGCACTAAGGCAAGAGACACAAGAATGGATTACAAGAAATTTTCCCAAAAATTTGTTATAAGAGTTTTCACTCAAATCCACTTTATTTTATACATAAAATTCAAACTTCAATACTTGAAATTTTTTAAAGTCTCTTATTTAAATTTTCAATTCAATCATCTTTACTTTAAATTTAAAGTAAATTAAATTAGAGTTGTTCCATACTCTAATTCCAAAAATAAATATACTACAATAATTTTTTTTTTGTCACTAAATTTATCAAATTTAAACCATTTTACTTTATGATTTAAAAAGGACACTTATTAGAGCCTTCATCGACTCACTATTTAAATTTTCTGAAATTTTTTCTAAGTGTTTAATTTTTTGAAAAATTCGGCGGGGTCTCCATTGCATAGAGGGCCCCATATAATTTTATAAATATGAATTACATATATACATCGACAAAAAGGTCGGAACACAATATATATATATATATATATATAATTCTTAACACATAAACACTTAGCAATTCATATTTTTCATTTTAAGCGTTTAAAATTCAAGCATGCTTACTTTAATACTCACTATTTGCTAATTAATCATTCAAATATCCTCTTGCACCTGCACTTAATTTATTGAAACATATTAGCATGCACTTATAAACATATGAAGCATTAAAATCATAGTTTAAATAAGATAACAATTCAAAACTTCAAAATTTTCAAATTCAGGCCTGCTACAAAGACTCAGGCTTTTGACACAGTAAAACTCATAATCTAAAAATACTCATAAAATAAAACCTATTCTACTCGGTCCAAGCTCTCCAGCGATATAAAGATCGTGAAAATGGGATTTAGGGTTTGAAAGTTATGCCCAATTTACTTTCAACTTTAAACTCAGAAATTATAAAAGAGGACAAAAATGTCCATCAGTTTTCAAACTCATTTTTGAATAACCAAACTGCAAAATTTTCAAAAATGATACAAAGATTATTTCTATCTTACTGAAAGTACTCTCTTATGAAAAAAGTATGGACTCTTTTTGATTTGTAAATCATAAGTTATCACTGTTTTAAACAGCACATTTTAATCAAATTTTCCGACACAAGTCCCTTTTATTGTCAAGATTTTCAAACCATAATTAAATCCACACTTCATAATTCTAGATCAAATTTTTTTTTCTCTAAAACATTTATTATATGATCCTTTTCTTCGGAAAGCTAAGACATCTAGAATTACACTATAATTTATACAACAAACTTTCAATATGGTTTACAAAGAAAATGTTTTCCCGATTAACAGACAAGTGTTTTAAAAGAAGACTCGTGTTTTAATTAAGATAATTACTACATATATTAGTAAGAAACAATTATCTATCCAAACTAGACTTTGGAATTACATATTGGTTTGATTTTTTTTTAAATTGCTTTCACAATTAGAAATCTTATCTTGTTGTTCTATTTATTATCATTTCTAGTTTTTCATAAAAATTTGCATTTTATAATAAATGAATCTTTTATATCCAATTTTCTCTTAATCCACAAAGCTAGACATTTATTTTATTATCACTTAGAACTAGCCAAGGTTGATACTTAATTTTATTTTTAATTGAATTTCATAGATACATAATTAACAAGTTTTTAACACTATTTAAATTCATAACCAAACTTACTCTAATGGTTTTGCTCCTTATTAAATTTCATGCTAATTCAAAAGCACCAAATTTGCATTTTCTTAAATTTTCCCAAAGGCATACTTTTTTTTCACTTGTTATTAATCAAATGATTAAATGTTTAAACTAATCTTAATAACTATCCTTTTACTTTTTTTTCTACACCTCATTCCAATCAATATTTTGGTTTTCTAAACAATTCATTTTCCTATTTTGAATACTTTGTTTTATTAATCACTATCACATGATATTTTCATCCAATTAAAGAATTTCCTTAATTAAAATTATTTTCCATATAAATGAATTAGCATAAGGTAATATTATCCAAAATACTTTACCTAAAAGCTTACTTAAGCATTCTAAATTTTCCACGTATGTAAAATTTCACGAACATTTACTATTACCAATAATGAATACAATTTATTTAAATGAAACCATATTCAAATTTTCCAATTATCAGTTTATAAAATGGTAACATCTAACTAATACATTTGTAGTGAATGACATTTCAAGGACTGTAAAGTTAACCAAAATCAACATTGCCTCTCCATTGCCCTCTATGTCACACTATTTCCATAAGTCCTTAAGTATGTATATAAAATACTTAGCTCAAATGGCAATTTAGAATTTTCAAAATCTTTGCAATATCTATATATTTTGCGTTCAACATCCATACTAGTAAATATTATTTATTGCCATTTCAAAAGCATGTATCACATCGTCTCATTGCGTTTAGGAATCCTTATCGATAATGCTGATCAAACGCATCGACCAGAATTCTTAAAATACTTATTAGCCAATTGACACAAGAAATTATAAAACCTGTTTTGATTTCTTAAGGAACCTTAAACTTGGTTATAACAATGTTTATTTTCAAAACATAAAACGCTTTCTAATTATACAACCATACAATCAATTCATAAAACAATCAAGCTATATACTTAAGTATATCTCTTGTTAGAAAGATTTTCCATTCACATGGATGCTTTCTTTCCAAAAAAATAAAAAAAAATTCTTTTATTAATTTTACTTATTTAAAATGCATCCATGAAATTCTTAAACATTAAATTTTTATTTCATTTTAACCTTTGGTTAAATACCACTTATGGATTAAATTTCATTTTCAAAATTTAATCTTTCTAATAATTATTAGGTAGCTACAACTTGAAGACACCGCAAGTTCTTATCATTTGCATTGAGTAGGTTTCTAACTCTCAATTATATCACCTACCCAATATTATTTCAACAATTACTATGCTAACACACATTCATGCAACTATCAGCCAAACAAGCATTTATTAAAAAAAAAGCATTAAATTTTCCTAGCAAAAACAGTCACGCTATTTCCGCTGCGCAACTCTAATCACTAAGGGTCAAAACACATAATTTAAATCTAAGCCATCTGAGGTCTAATTTTTACTATTTTAAAAATAGTGATATTTAAAACCCTTATAGTGTTTTCAAACTTATTATCCATTCTAAGAAAATGAAAAGACTAAAGGCACGATTGAGGAATACGAAAGTGGGAAACTATGTTATCACTGGTATTATACTTGGATGTACTATAATATGTGTTCTATTCTGTATTTATCATATTTTGTTCTGAGCTCAGCTCTGATACCAAGCTGTAACGCCCCACCACGAGATCTACATTAACAAAGAGCATTACTGGGTAATACTGTCTGCTACTGTAGAGAATAGGGCTGGATAGGAGCGATCATCTATAGCCTTGTCTTAAATATTTATTGAATACGTCGACAATGCCATTTTTTTCCTGATTCAAGTGGATCGACATATTCAATAAATACTTAATACAAAGCCATAGATGGCTATAGGATCTATCAGAACAAAATACAACAACTCAAATGTAAAACACATCACAGAACAGCAGATAGTCCCATAGAAACACACATACACCGATACATCACAAAGTATACAAAATGATACATCATATATATGGTATGAAGACCACAATACATACACGAGTCAAAAGAATGTACATATCAGAGTATCAAACCAAAAAGGACTACACAAAAAGCTATAACAAAAAGAGCTAGCAGAATAGTCCATGCAGAAGCAGAATAGGCTAAGTCCAAAAGTACCTAACCTGAAACACCTCGGTCTGACCCGAGTATAAAATACACGGGTCAGTCTAGCTAAACGAATCAGTAAAAAAGTGATAGTAGAATAATACAGCATAAGAGCATAGTGATATTCTTCTTAAACAAGAAGAAACCATAAGAAAGCTAATCGTAGTCATATGGAGGATACACAACATGTATGGCATATATAATTACACTAGGTGATAGAATGCGATTGCTTCAATAAGCATAAAGCACAAAGGAGACGAAAAATCTCATGAATCACTAAAATGTAGCATGCCTCATATCATCGGCAATCATAAATCAAATAAGAATGGTTTAGGGAATAATATAATGTAAACTCCTAAAAGAGTAATTTCCAAACCCGCCATATCGGCAACTGTAAGAAAAACTTAAGCAAAAGCCATCTCAACATAAGCCATAAGGCAAGTGTCAACAAAGAGATAAAAATCTCATACAACGCCAAAAGGCAAATCCCATAAATAGCGCCAATAGGCAATCTCAATATGCATATACGCCAAAAGGCAAATCTCAACACGCCAGTGTAGGCAATGAAAATCTCAAAAGAACTCCCAAGAGTCCAAAATCCCGAAGTAATCGCCACCGAATGGTTCAAAGGACCTATTCCAAAATGACGACATACAAGGGAATAAATCATCTCAAAAAGGTTTTACACGTGCTATTTTTGCCGAGTAGTGTTTCACGTAATAGGTACCTCGCCCAAAGGCAAACGTCAAAAGACGAATACGCCGTAATGGCAGATACGCCACAATTGCAAACGTCCGAAGACAAATACGCCGCAATGGCAAACGTCCAGAGACAAATACGCCGCAATGGTAAATGACCCGAAGGTCCAGTACTGGCACACCAACAGGCAAATGTGTCACAAACTCTCAGAAAGGAACCTGAAAAATGTTAACGTGCGTCCCATACCATCCGTTCGCACTAAACGGTTTACTAACCGCTAGTAAATTTCACACTCGAAGTAGTAAAATGTTCACCTTATATCATCGATAAACTCGACTCGAAGGTCAAAACGTTCAAACAAACAAGTTAGGAATTAACCGAAAGAATAAACGCACGTATCTCATACTACGCGTTTTACCCAATCGTTTAACTCTCCTTCTCATTCGCTCGATAGAGCAAAAATGTGTAATTTTTATAGAAAATAATTTACCTTGAAAATAAGCTTTGGGAACCGATTTCGAAAACCATTTGGAAACCATATTTGAAAATTTCCCTTATTATAAAGAATAAATAAGTTTTATACTTGGAAATAATTTAAAATATTATATAATAATTATTTTTAAATCCTCTAAATTTTTAAAAATCATTTCGAAAAGAATTGGAGAAAACCGTACTCGAAAACGACCAAAAACAAGCAAAATTCCACTCAGACCGAAATTCAAATTTAAATTCAAATTAAATTCAAATAATCCAAATTTGGATTTCAAATTCATTAAACTGGGCTAACCTATTGATAGGCATCATAGCCTTCAAAATACTACAGAAATATCACAGAAACTAAAGTAAAAGTCAAAAATCGTACGGAAAATGAACATAAAAACACTTGGGCAAAATAATACCTAAGTCTAAAATCTTCTCTGGGTTCAACTTTCGACATAAAACAGGTAGCCGAACGATCTTTGATTCAACTGATAATTAGTATACATAAAGTAGAAAAGTTCATCTTTCAAACAAAAAAGGATAAATGAATTTAAAAAAAATGAAAAAGTTATGCTGTCACAAACATGGACTCAGACCATGTTTGTAACAGTTCAACAAGGATGTGCCCAGGCTTAAAAATTCACTCTGGGTTCAAATTCCAGGCATGAAACTGAGGAAAATATTGTATCGGATTGAGCTCAAATTTGATAGGCTTGCATAAGAAAACTTCATCTTTCAATAAAAAAAGATTCATGCAATTTGGACAAAAATGAAAAATTTATGATGTCTTAAAGTTGCACCCAGACAGTGTATTCACTATAAAATCTAGGTAAAAAATGGTCCAGGTCAAAGTTTGGCTGCAAATTTCTATAATCTATCTAAGTCGAAATGACTTCAAATTTGCTATGCATATACTAGAAAACTCTATCTTTCAAAAAAAAAGAATCATGCAATTTCAGTAAGAAATGAAATAGTTATGTCATCGCAAACATGTACTCAGGCCATGTTTGCAGCAATAAAACACAGTTTCTACAGGTAGAAAAACTGTGTTCTGTTGATTTTGCAACAATGGTTTGAACACTCAAATCACAATATTTTTCTTCCCAAATTTGCAGAAATGAAGTTCAACATGCAAGCTATCAAATGCAAGAAATCCGGCAGCATTTCGTTGCAGAATCAAAAGTTATAGGCATTTAAAGAGGCAACATGGAAAAGATTCCAAACAGAAAATAACAGCAAAAATTCACCGAAAAAGCTAAATTTTTGCTTGCTTTTGCAATTTTTTGAGCTTAGCTCTGCTAGATTATGTGAGTATTTCAACTCACCTTGCTGTTGCAATGAAAAGGCTTGGATTTATGTTGCAAGTTGGAAGCTTTTTGCTAGATTGAAGCCTCTAAGAACCTGTAGAACGAAAGGAAAAGACATGCAAGAGGAATTCAACAATAAATTAGTGAACCCATTTTTGAAATTAGGATGTTGCTGAAATTGTAGGGTTTTGGAGTTGATTTTCTAAGATTTATTCTCTAGATTGAAAAAGATAGCAATTTGATGGATTTATTAACGAAATTTGCTTGGATTTCAATTTGATGGAGGTGGGTTTACTGGTTTCTGTTTTAAGCTGAAGGAGGAAGAAGAAGTTGAGAAAGAAAAAGAAAATGAACGTACAGACTTTGTTTTCTCATTTTCTCAACCAGGTTAAGTCCTAATGGGCCTTGGATCCATTAGTAGAAAGAAATAGAATGGTCTATTGGTTAAATAATCAACTCTTAATTAGAAATGTATACGTATTTACACTATTTAAATAAACAAATGTCATTTTCATTCAAACTTTCACACAACAAGGTATGTAATTCTACATACTTATGAAGTAACATATTTTATACTACATAAAAAGATTAATTTTAATTTTTAAAACATTTATATTATTAAAATCCCTTATTTTACAAAATTACACAATTTTAACAAATAAATGGAAAAAATATTATTTTTAACTTCTAAAATTCCACAAAATATTTTTCTTACTTAGAAAAATATAACTAACCATTCTAAACTCAAATTTGTATTGAAACTCATTTTTAAATCAATTTCCACCTTTTTATTTCATTAAACAACCTTTAGAAATCAATTACTTCCTTTAAAAATTATTAAAAGAAGTAATTGGCAATAATTAATAAAATTATTGCATTTTCTCTAAATAAAAACTATTTTTCATTTATTATTAACCTAAACAAATAAAATAAAGTTTCAAACTTTATTTTCTCATTTTATTCCAAAATTCATTGTTTATTCCAAATAAACAATTTAATTTCTCCAATTTTATTTTAATTCACAATATTAAATTATAACTACCATTATAATTTAATATTTATAGGTAATCTCCAAAACCAGGGTTGTTACAAAACACCTGTTATATCATATGTTACTGTTATATTATGCTATTCTGTTATTTATATCAGTTTATCACGCTGCAAGTTCCTTTTAGATTAGAATCACTATGGATTGAAATGATACATATCCCAACGGACTTTAGAATAGGGGAAAATCGTTATGGGCTGAAATGATAGGCCTGAACGATTTTTAAATTATTTCATTTAATTGGGATTGCGAGTTTGAAATGATAAAACCCGGGTTTTCTTTGTAAATTGCGGGTTGGAATGATATATTACCCGTATCAATTTACCTGGGCTAGAAAATGAAATACAGACCCGTAGTTAATATAAGTTTTTCAAAAAAAATTAAAAATTTTTAGAAATGTAAATATTATAATATTTTGATTTAAACTTAATAAAAAATGATTTTTTGTAAAGTAAAATTGATTTTTTGAAAATTTAAAAGTGTAATAAATAAATGGTAAAGTTAGAAATTTGAAATATAAGTTATTTTGAAAATTTTGATTTAATTATTAATGGATTTTAAATTAAATATAAAAATATGATAAATTTATGATATTTTGAATTAATGAATTTAAAATGATTTTATAATATATTAATGGATTTTGAATAAGTTAAAATGTGAAATAAATGAATATTGAGTTGAATTTTGAAATATAACTTAAATTGGAAAATTGTGAATTTTGTTTAAAAGTGAATTTTGAAGATAAGTAAATAAAATGAAAAATAAGTTATATTTTGAAATTTAAACTTAGGTGTTAAGTTAAAAATTTAATTATATGAATTGAAATTGAATGTTGGAATTTAATAAGTGAATAATTATTAAATATTGATTTTGAATGGAAATTTAACTTTATAAAAAAATCATGAATTTAAGGAAAATTAAATGATGGTTATAAAAGTGAAAAATATATGATTTTATAATTTTGAAATGGTTTAAATAAAAATTTAATGGTTTGCGAAAGTACAGTGAATATTTGGAATTTAATCAACAACATTTTGAAATGCTATTATTTCTAAAGTAAAGGATATTACAGCATTTGTAAATGCTGTAGTTAATATAAATGAACTAAAGGACGAAGTTGAATTAAAGGCTATTATAGCATTTTGTAAGTGCTATAATTATTGAATTTAACTAAGGTTTTATTTGAATTAATGTAACCCTATTACAACATTTTGAATGCTGTCTTTTGTTAAATTGAATTGTTTTAAAAGTAACTTTCCGTAGCATTTTTCTAAATGCTGCGAAAGTTGAATTTTCATTGTTTTAATAAATTTAAGTGAATAAACGAATTTTGAAAGATTAAAATTTTGGAATTTAATAATTTAATTATTAAATACAATAACTTCATTTTTATGATTTAAAATGAAGTAATTTGTTTTGAAATATAAACTATTTTGAAATGTGTGTTGAATGGTATTTTTAATTAATAATGCATACGGTTGGGAAAATATGATATTTTGATATTTTGAAATGGATTTTTGAGTGATACTGAATTTTGAAATGATATTTGATTTCGAAGTATAAATTACTATTTTGAAATTTTAACCACGGGATGTATTTAATTTATAGTTTAACAGATCCTTAAAGGATGAGCGATCCCAAGCATCCTTTAAGTTATTGTACATTACTACAACAGTTCACTTGAGTTGGTTTACATTATATAAGTATGTATGTCCTGACTCGAGTGTTTTGTGTTTTACTTTACGCTCGGGTCAGCCTGAGTATTTACAGCTTAGCTTTGGATTTCTTTTCTAGAGCTAGGAATTGCTGGAGATTCTGCTTGTCTAGTTATCTATTCCCTTTCAGTTTCAGTTGTTCTATTTTAGCTCTGGTATTTATAAACTTCTATGTATTTGAGATTTCTGTTGTATATGTTTTTCAAACTGATATTTTGTATTCGTTTTGAGAGTTTGTTATAGTAGCTTCATGAACTACTATAGTATTTTAATTTCCGCTGCGAGTTATTCTGATATTTTTGTGTCTGTGATTCTGTGATTGTATTTCATTTGCTCCAAATTTATTTACAATGCGGTATTTTGAGCAATTCAAATCCGGCATGTGTGGATGCGAATGGCTGAAAATATCGGGTTGTAACATATAAACTATTTTAAAATTCAACTTTTTTAATAATTTAAATTTCCGAATCATTTAATATATAATCTGTTATAATCTAAACTATTTTACCCTTTCTAAACTATTTAAAAAAATTCAACTATTTTCTAAAGATTCAAACTATGCAAGGTTGGAATGTTTATATTCAAATCATGGATTTAAGTGCTAATTGGGTTAAAATGAAGTTATAACCTAAAATGAAATTTGTAATGGAAATTTGAATGAAATGTTATTTTCAAGCAAAACCTACATATTTTAAGTAAAATGATGATTTTGAAATGAAGGATATTTTAAAGCGAATATGACATTTTGATATCAAGTATTAATCGTTTTTGAAATGTAAAAGAACCAACTGATGTGTAAAATGATGTTTGATTGTTAAAGAGACCGGGACCTCTTATTGCCATACTCTATGTCAATATTTGAACCACTATAGCTACTATGTACGTGGAGGAGATTCTAGAATGCAGTGGTTGGATTTGGCGTACATTTTTTGGATTTGAAGAAAGAGAATGATGATGGATAGACCCCGGCACTTGTGCCAATTTGAAATGACTAAAACAGGATGGCTTGACAGGGCCAAGGGGCTAGCTACCCCTTGCGGACATCCATTCTTCGATTTTCTTCTTGGACTTGGTCCATACTATTACTTTTGATATTGGTTTCGATTGGTCAGGAATTTATAACTATCCAACTGATAAGATTTGCTTTTTTTACTCTGGTATACTCTATATTTTTGGAGTTACGATTTTAGGTCCTTGTTATATTTTACGTTGTTGATTCCGCTGTGAGATTCTGATGTTTTATGTTCTTTCCCTTTTATTTACCCTAACAATCTGCCCTTTTATTGATTGGATGCGCGACATTTGAACACGGTGGTAGTGCTCGGTGTCGACTTTCGATGGTCAAAAAGACGGGTCGTTATATCAGACGTATCGACCAGAATTCTTAAATTACTCTTTGGACAAACTAACACCAAAATAAACTACTAAAATATTTTCAACCATTTTGTAAAATAATCTTCATATTTATTAAGTCATTTTCTTGTTTAAATAAATATATTTACTTCAAAGTTCATATATACATTCAATACAACAAAATTAATAACAATTCAAATCATCACGCATGTACAATATCATTCAAGCATTCATTTATTTTAAATTAAATTTTATTTCACGCCTTCAATTACATTTTACAATTTATATTATTGTTATTAGTATTATTAGTTCTTAATAGATTTTAAATATCCCCTAGCGGTTCAGATTTAGTTGAACCATTTGCTTCTATTAATATTTGATTCCATCTAGGTTCAAGTGGGTTCACTAATATTTGAGTGGTTACTTCTACTCAATTTCCACATTCTAGACTAGGCCAATTGATAACAAAAATTAATACTACCAAAGACACAACAAACAAACAAAACAAATAGCTTCAACGAAAAGCTACTATAAGCATCCACTGCACACTCTGATCACTACTGGATCCTTTTACTCAACTTACCACATAGAGGTTTATTCATCTTCACCAATGTCGATACTACTGTTTCGACCAATAACTCATTATTAAACTACCTCCATTAATAACTTAAATTCTACATGGAGATTAACACGTAAAAAGTGATAAGGATAAAACAATACATATATTGTAGGAAAAATAACAAGTATGTCCCTATATGATTACCCCAGTAATCATCATATACTCCTACTATCCCTTTAATATAGTGTAACTGCCCAACATACCCAAGGACATAAGGACTCTAAGTCTAATCTATGGTCAAGACTCGTGTCTCTTATATATGATATATTGTTCTGAACCTGCTCTGATACCAACCGTAACATCCCGACCTCTATATCCATACAACTCAAGAGTATTACTAAGTAAAACAAAGAATAAGGTGATATGGGGTACGCACACATGAATATTCCCTTGGGCTAATACTGGTACATATTTAAACATCAAGTAAATAACTTACCTATACGTACATAGTATCGGCATAGAACAATAAATATGTTGCCTTTGGGATAGAACAATACACTATATCTCTACTACTAATAAAATTTGTTGAACCAATTTACTCGATGTCCTTTTGAAATTCCAAAAATGCCCTTGCTTTCCGTTTACGTACTTACGCTTAAACAAAATATCAACGTATACAATAACACAAACAGCCCGTGTGCGAAGCACGGGCCCATACTAATACATATAATAAATAATAAGGAAAATACAAAGTCAAATGCAGTGATAATATATAATAAAATGTATACATAGACCCAAATTATACATCAAATATATACTAACATCAAAACATCCAATGCATCACAATGGAATACAGTGACGTAATTTAATAATAACCTAGCCTCCACCTATGCCCAACATCCACAAAACTGGCCATGTTATCCCCTGAACATGAACTACCTTGGACCGACCTGAGTATAATATAAACAACAAACGGGTTAGACTATATTTAAATCCAAAGTCAATAAACATATGGGCTCTGTATATACTGGGTATAATTATAATATGTAACGACCTGCTATTTCAAACTATTCAAATTGACAATCATCAACTCATGTTAGACTTGAACTGCTCAAAGCAACATATTGTTAATTTATATTTGGCAAGACTCAGCATATATAGTAAATAAATAAATCAAAGAATCATAGAGTAAAATAACAATAAGCAGCGAATAGATAAATAACAGTTCATGAAGCTACTGTATAGACAACAGAGTATGAAACAAAATACAACAGAAATCAAGATACATACAATATCAAATACATAAGCAATGACGAGTCTGAACATTACAACTGGAATAACCGAGGTAACTGAAAGCTAAATAGATACTCCTAGAAATCTTCAAGCTTCACAGGTGAGTCTCAAATGCTAAGACACTCAGTCTGGCCCAAGCATAAAACAAAAACACAAAACACTAGAGTCATGATTAACATTCTTATACCAATAAATTTAACTCAAGTGAAATGTCAACTGAAATACAAGTAACTTAAAAGATGTTTGGGATTTCCAACCTCTAAGGATCCGTGGAACTATCTACTAAGTAGTAATATATGCTATTATTATATGCCTTTCAGTAAAGTAAAGTATTAAAATAGCGTTAAGGCATTACTCGTATCCTCCTTAACACATTTTTTATATATTCCCGTAGTCTATACTGTACCGTAATTCCTCCGTAAACTAGAGGGCTATCAAAGGGCACTCGATAGGTACGGTACAAACCAAACACGTAGAATGCGCGATAAGGCATGTGACAAGGCAAGCGAGGCAATGCCACGGTAGGATTTTACCATTTGCACTCCCGGACTAGTGGTAATGCATAGTAGCTACTACCGCCTCCTAGAGACACACTTCCAAATCAAAGGTCCATCCAAATCAAATCACAAAGTAACAGAATGGTACTGAAGAAATGTGCCCGATCGGATGTGTGAACTCACTTCGCCCGATATAGCTCCTGTTTTAGTCACATCAAGCAGACTCGCAGGTGTCAGGGCTGCGTTAATAGCTCATATGGAAATGTTCGTCAAACCATCCTACTTCATTCTGGAATCTCCACCACGTACATAGTTGTTAAAGTGGTTTTCGGTATTGGCAGAGAGTATGAAAATATTCTATCCCGATCTCTTTAACAACGAAACACTTATTCCACACCGTGGTTGTTTTATTTCAAAACAATTCATAGTTAATATTAAATTATCATATCATTTCAAATAATAACACTTTCGAAATCATATTCGAAATCATTATTCACTTTATATTATAATTCACCTTAAATTATAATTCTCTTTTAAAACCATAACCACAAATAGGTTGAACCGTCATATCAAAGTATTAGCATTTAAATCCATTTAATCTAAATAATAACAGTTCTGACTTAAACTATGTAAATATTAAAAATAGTTTATATATAACTAGAAATAGTTATAAATTTAAAAATAGTTTATATATTTAAAAATAGGTTATAGATTAAAACAATACATATATAAAAAAGAGTTTATATCAAAAATAGTTTAACCAAGGATTGTTCTTTTAATTTCACAAGTCAATTCGACTCAACTTTAGTTCTAAAATTTTATTTAAATCAATCTCAGTTCGATAATTTATAATTCTCATTAAAACCATTTTTTATATCGATTTCAAATCCAGGTTTGAATTACAAATTTAAACACTTCTAATTCAACACGTTTCAATATTTAAACAATTTACAATAACTCGTTTTTGATAAATTTCATTTGTATTTCAAAAATTCAACTTTGATCCTATTTAAAATTTCAAAATATTCACTTAATCATCTTTAATAACATTATAATAAAATCTCATATTGTAATTTAATTTAATATTAAATATTAAATTTCAATTTTATTTAAAGTTGAAAATATTGATTTATTCATTTTTTATCAAATCAAGTTCTAAAATCATACCTTTCAAAATCTCAAAATCAATAAATTCAAATCAAACCTAATTTAAATTCAATTCTACAAAAGTTAATTATAAATCAATTCTTAACAAATTAAATTACAAATCAGTTCTTACTTAATTTATCTTTCCAACTTCCATTTACTTAAAGTTATTATAAAAATCTATTTTAAAATAATAATATAAATTTAAATAAATACCTAACATAATATATATATATATATATTAGTTAAATAAAATTCTTAATAAATTTCATATTAGTTATTATTAAATTAAATTTATTATTATTATATCTATTTGAAATCTTATTTTATATATTTTAAAAATAATAAAGATATAAGTAAAATTTTATAATTTTCATTTTTAAAACTTAACTTATAATTTTCATTTTTAAAACTTAACTTATAATTTTAAAATATCCAAAACATATGATTTTTAAAATCTAACTTTTTACACATAAATTAAAATTAAAATCTTTATATTATATTTAAAAACCCAAATATTTCTTTCTATGCTTTGGAAAACATTTTCAAAAATAGACCAACGATGGCCGTATATAGTTTTCTATTTTATGGTCAAGTGTTACGGGTATTATCATTTCAATCCACAATAATTTAAATTAACGGGTTCATCATTTCAACCCGCAATCCCAAATTCAAATTAATAAAAATCGCTTGGGTTTATCATTTCAACCAATAATGATTTTTCCTTGTTCTAAAATATCGTTCGGGTATATACATTTCAACCCATAGGGAATTCTAAACTAACAGGGAACTTGTAGAGTGAGAACAAATATGATAATAATATAACATATCAATAACATGCATATATTATCAGTAACACATTTAAATATAATATATACAATGGGTTATGGTGTCATATGACATAGGTAAATAATTGCAGATAATGACAAATCATATTCAACAATTAAATAACTTAACAATTCAAATTTAACAGCATATTTCAATCGTCATTTCTTGTGAATTAAATTTACTAAATATAAGAATGGCAATCGTGAATGATTGCTCACCTTTCGAGGCGAGAGAAATTGACCAGGACAAGATGCGACGATTCACGGATACGGACATGAACTAGTGCAATGGACACGCGACAAGCAAAAGATGGCTGCGACAAGCTCGATAACAAGAACTCGAATTCGATGGAAATATATATGTATGTATGTATGTATGTATGTATGTGCACTCTTTTCCTCTTTTTAAAGTAAATTTTAATTAAAAAACATATTTAAATATCTTTATATACATATGTTTTAAACCCAATATCCAAAATAAATCTTTATAAATAAAATTTAAAAACAATATGAAAACAAATTAATATAAAATCTATACATTATGTCAATTCATTATTCGGCTTAAACACATATATAAAATAAAATATTTATATATAGAATTTAAAATCAATATTTATTTTAAACACATAGATTTCAAAATCAAACATATGCATATAATATGACATATATATTTTATTGCTTTTTTTTTTTATAATAGGACCTGCCGCTAACAATATATATACAACGTACATATCTTTCAAAATTTTCAAATATGTATGTATAGTCTTAAATATCACATACTTATAAAGTTACCACGAAATCTATAGAAAAATAGTGACGTAAATTTTAAATTAGACATATTACATATATATACCAATCTATAGAAAAATAGTAACGTAGATTTTAAATTAGACATATTACATATATATACCACTCCGAATGGTACAGATCAATAAATATACATATAAGCTTCAGGCAAAAATTATATATATATATACATATATACATGATTTTTTTGTGTGTATATATATATATATATATATATATATATGAGTTTATATATATACATAAACTAGCACAAACTTACATAATATAAACAACTTTATATATATTTATACATATACAATTTAAAAGTCAGAAGTAAAACTGAAATGAAAGAAAAAAATCAGACAAAAGAATAAACATGCAGCTTAAAAAAGCATATTCATAGTTAATATTATATATATATATATACACACACACACAAAAGCTTGCATCTTAGTTGCTTGTCATCTGGCGTTGGATGGGGAAGCACGAGGGCTAGGGCTTGGCAAAATGATTTGGAGGGTGGAAACAGGGGCAGATGGGAGGGTGCACAACAAGGCAAGGTGGCCAAGGGGAAGAAGGTGGAGTCTTTCAAGATGATGCATGTGTAGTGGAGATGTCTCGGTGATGGGATGAGATGCGAGGACTAACTTGGTGGATGGAGGTCAGATCAGTGGTGTACGGCAATTTCAAGTGAAGGACAAGGCAAAGGAGGATGGGGTGGTTGCTCACGTGAGGCTGCGGCCATAGTTTGATCAGAAAGTGGATGTGTGGTGCTGTTTTGGTGCTCAGGTGGGAAGATGGAGATGAGCATGTGGTTGTGTCTATACTGCTTGGTCGGTGGAAAAGGTGGTGGTTTGCCGCTGTGCTCATTTATGGTGGAGAGGCGGGTGACTGTTTGGATTTGGTGGCAGCTGGGTGGTTGGGTCGAATGGGTGACTGGAGGCGGATTCGATGGGTGAGAGTGGAAGCAACTATTGGCTGATGGGGAAGAGGACGTGTGTGGAGAGGCTGAGATCTGGTGGGTTCGACGGTCATAAGGAGTTGCGTGGGTGGTGTGGGCGGAGAAGCATGGGCGGTCGCTGGGAGGAATCAAGGCGGAGTAAAGGCGTTGGAGATTGATGGTGTGGGCAATGGTTCAGTTCGAGCAAGGGAAGGACGAACACAGGCGAGCATCGGCAACTTAATATTTTAGTTATATATATAATTTCTTTTTTTCAAAGCAATGAATATGAATAGGGTCAGAACTCAGAAGTAAAGCGAGTAAGCTATGCTTCGAAATATATACAGGCTTTTATATATATTATAATAGCTTTCTCAAGTCAGAATGGAAGAGAAAGGACGAGAGACAAAACAATGAAAAGTGAAATGACAAGCCAACATATAAATTTAAGGGGGAATTAATTTAAAGGACAAAAATTTATATATTTTTAGTCTTAAGGACACGACCTCAATAATTTTACCATAAGGACAAACATTCTCCTAAAAATTATTCATAAAGACAAACATTCTTTCAAAATTATTCATAAGGACAAACATTCTTTCAAAGCTGCCACTGAACTAAATACTGATACCTAAAAACTAATACCTAAAAAAAGTTGTCCTTCGAGTAAAATTTTTGAAGGCCTGTTCTTAAGGCTAAAATGCTGAGAAATTTTGTCCTTGACAATAATTTCCTGTAAATTTAAACCATGGGGAAGATAAAAGTTAGAAATTGAATTTCAGGATTTATTATTAGGTAATGGCTATTAAAATTACCTGATGGACACATGAAAGGACAAAGGAAAGCCAAAAGGCTCAAAATACGGAACCGATATAGCAAATTGTTTTGCCGAATTCGCTACTTAACGGATACCGAAATACACAAATAAGTATACTGTGGAGATCAGCATGACGGGATGAACAGAATGGTACACAAATATCAGCGATATGATCATCCTATCAAAAAATCAATATTCGGTACCGAAAATGCTGCTAAAACGCCAACAATAAGATAAACCAAGCTAGAGCAGTCCACATTCGGCAAAACAAAATGTGACGTCTCACTCAAAAAATGATTTACATTTTTACTATTATGTAAAAATATTCAGATTTCAATAATATTTTATTTTCATCTAATTAACTAATTTTTAATTGAAATTGAAAATTACACGGCAGAACTAACTTCTATATTTTCCAACGAAATTTCACCATTTGCAATGTTTAAGTAGACATATTACAAATATTAAATTTTCATTACCAAATTTAATTTTATATTTTAATGAAAAATCCAGTTAAATACATTATTAAAATTGTTAAAAATTCTAGGTCGTTACACTCTCCTCCATTCAAAACTTTTCGTCCCCGAAAAGGAACGAGGTAGGAGAATAGAAACAATCCAAAAGATATGATATATTCAAAGCACATGGTGCCAGATACAACAATTAATTCAAATCCCTAAAATTCTATTAGTTTTTAAATGTGTTAATATTTAACAAATTTTGGTTTTAATCCATTTGACATTACTTTAGTTAATTCCATTTATAATCCAATTTCGGTTATTCCTAAGTTCATATTTATTTACCTAAATAGCATTTTTTGTTTATTATTCAAAAAAATTCCACTTAACATACTTTATAACATTTATTATAACAAACAATGTTTATTTATAAATTCCTTTAGCAAAATTTCATTTTTGGACATCTTATTACATTTTATATTATATGTTATTCAAATTCATTTGCACGTTACATTTTAACCTTTTTAAATAATTCAGGTAAGTTATATATGTTTATTAGAATGCAATTGAGTATTATACAAATAAATTATCTTAGTTCAACTGTTTCAAGTTGTTTTAATTTCATTTCTCATTTAAATATTCCAATTATTCAAATTTTTTTTTTTCATTTCAATAATTGAATACAATCTCCTAACATAGAATTTAAAAGTTAAATTTCTGGTTTCACTTCAAACCATATTGAAATAAATACATACATGCATGCATACATACATACATATATACATACATACACATACGTACATACATAAATATATCTATATATAAAATCATACATAAGAAATTAAAACAAAATCCATTTTCCAAAACAAAATTATAGCAAAGCTACTAACTGGTCTCTCCACTTTGAAACTCGTAAATGAACGTCGATGCTGCTGCAGTCATCACCGAAATTATTTTTCAGCGATAAAAGAGGAAAGTACTAACTTAGTTATTTGAAAATTCTTTGGAAACAATTTTTATTCGAAAATACTTTCAAATAATACATTTTCCAATACTTTTAAAACCAAATTTTAGAAAAGCACCGAAAACTAAATTCTCAATTTCTTAATTTAAATCATTTAAATTTCAAATCAATTTATAACCCATGTTTTTAAAGCTTCATTTCCTTATAATATACAATAATAGTTAATGGTATAGAAATGATAATAAAATAGTAAACGATAATCTAATATTATCATTTCTACCAAACAATTCATTTAACCATCTAATTTCAAAAAATTATACTTATATATATATATATATATAGAATGTAATCATACACAAAATTATTTCGTTTATCAATTTCGAAAACATTACTGTGTCAGTTTGCTCTGTTCAAGTATTTTGGAATTCCTATCAATAGCGTTGGCCAGACGAATCGATCGAAACCCAAAATTTAAACTTAACAACTTAAACAACGATATAAAACATTTTATATCAATCACAAATGTGCTCCCTCACAAGATGATTCAAGAATGAATTTTAGATCAAAGATAGAAATTCAAATTTAGAGGGATCCTAATCAAAGAGAATTTGTAACCGAGATGATAGGTTTGAAAAGAAGATAAGATAATTAATCAATCGCGGTGACCTTAATAGGTCAACCGAGACTAAGAAAGACGGGAATACCACTGACGAAACCCAGGACAAACTGGTAAAAAAAGATCATGGAGAACACGATTCATTAGACCAATGAAGAAGGCACGAGCATTGGTTAATCTGAAAGGGTTGACTAACCATTTAGAAACCATTCATCCAAGGAAAGAACTACATATCGAGCTTTAGGAATAAGATCGATGCAGAATTCAATTTCTAGCTTGGGAGGAAGAGAAATGACTTCACTGAAAATGTCAGGATAATCCCTGACTATCGAGGTGGAGTCAAGATCATTCGGCTGGTCATCAAGCGAAAAGATAAACCGCCTGCATAATCCAGAGGCATTCGATCTTAGATCACAAGAGAATTACCCTTTCCATCTTCTAAGAAACGGTTCGAGCTTTGCAAGAAATAACAACATCAAAACCGAGGACATAGAAATCTCCGGTTAATCATAAAGGAGTTTCACCCCATTACAAATCATACTAAGGATGGCGGGAACACCGATGGGATTAATCTCACAAAGATCAACAGAAATAGAGCCATGGGATGCTCCGGTATCAAGAAGAACACGAACAGGAGAAGACACGAATGGATTTTAGAACAAAGGGTTAGTTCCAAATTCCAAAGAAATCCTAACTCATAAGGATCCTAAGGAAGAATTTCAAGCTCGAACGAAGATGATTCTGCAATTAATTTTACTCCATATGCTAAGCTTTGCTTAAACCTGGCTCTGATACCACTTGTAACGACCTGCTATTTCGAACTATTCAAATCGACAATCATCCACTCATGTCAGACTTGAATTGCTCAAAACAACATATTGTTAATTTATATTTAACAAGACTCAGCATATACAGTAAATAAATCAATCACGGAATCATTGACATAGAGTAAAATAATAATAAGTAGTGGAAATAATATACAGTAATTCATGAAGCTACTATATAAACAACAGAGTGTGAAAAAAAAATACAACAGAAATCAAGATACATAGAAGTCTCAAATACATAAGCAATGACGATATAATGACCCGAAGATTATCGACCCCAAAAATTAACACTAATACGTTCACTGTATAGAGTGCCGAGCAATCGAGTGCCGAAAATACTAGGCTATTAGGGTCAAGAAGAAAAAGAGATAGAAGAAGGAATAGAAACAACAACACAGAATTTGATAATCGCACCAGAACAAAATATAATATACAAATAGTAGCATTTTATACCAAGAAAAGCTGTAACTGTCAATATACATACAAGATATCAGAGTACAGTTATCACTAATTAAATCTGGACCGTTTTAATAACTTGTCTCTAAATACTATCTATACAGTCTATACTTCACATCGGAATATAGTCAATACGTCTCTTCCATCCAGCTTGTCTTCGGGCTCCAAAGCATCCTAACCTAAAATTATGTAACTCGGTCTGACCCGAGCATTACAATAAAGTAACATCCAAGTCAGGCTGGAAGCCAACGTGAGTAAACTCATTTAACTTGAAATACTTAAGTTGTAAAACTTCTTTGGAACCAAGGTAACTCGTACGACACTACGAGTTTTTATCTTGTTATAGTCAACCACTTGTTACACAAATCCATTGATATTTAAAATAATTTCCAAGTATTATTACTTATTATAAATAGTCAGATTTACTTAATTTTATTCAATTCCAGCCTATTAGACTCTATAATCAAATCTGTAAAGATTTGTATTTCTTATTAAATTAAAGTAGTTCCGAATATCGCTGACATCCGATCCTGGCCTCGTCGAATCCAAATAATAAATTAAAAAGGTAAATTGTTTAAGATAAAAAAATTCGTTACCTAGGGTGACAGTATCACTTATAGCAATTTATTACAGATGCCTTATTTTAAATAAAACGTATTACCATTTCGATCTAATTATTTTAACTCATTTAACCACTCAATGGTACAGACAAGAATGATTAGAATGAATATCCAATAGAGATAGGCAAGGATATAGAGTGGTACCAAATAACAAGACGATCCACTCTTTAGGATTTTATTAACTTACTTAGTCAATTTCATTTATATTATTATCCAGATTAATTACAATTTAAACCATTTATTAACTAATAAATCAATTATAAAATACTATTAATTTTCCATAAGTTTAAGACAAGTAATAATAATATAATTAATTACCATTAAACTATAAAATATCATTTCATTTTAATTTATGAATTTTAAATGGAAATAGATTTTTAGTGAAAGAAAATATAAATTATCTTGTAAATATGTATGTAAAAATTTCATCCCTTCCTTTCTCCCTTTTCTTTTATTTTTCTTTTCCTTATCTTTCCTTTTACTTTTTATGTTCCTTTCTTACTTCCTTTCTATTTTTTATTATTTCCATCCTTTATTTTTCTCTTTTCTTTTATTTAACCCTTTCTTTTCTTGGCCCAAACCCGGCCTACTCTTCCTCCCCTCCCTCTCTTCTTCCTAGTGCTTTTCCTTTCTCTGTTCTTTTCATATGAACAAACCCCGGTGTACACACATGGTGCACATGCACGCGACCTCTCGTCATCGAAACACGCCGCCGATCATCTCCCTGAATCGTCGCCAACCGTGATTTCCCCCCTGAAACCCACCACTCAACCTTAGATTAAAATAGACGCACTTAACCCAAACTGGAAACAGCCGAGCCCTCCCTAAAACCACCTTGCCACGACGCTGCGCTCCACCACTGGCGACCAAAATTCACTAAGAGCATCGCCGAGCTCTCCTCCTCCTTTTACCCCTGGACCGCACCCTCCTTTTCCCTCGCCATTTGAATAGGACCCAAAGCCAATTTCCAACCTCCCTAAAACCCTAGTTCATCCATGCACGGTCACAACGACCATCTAAAAAATGTCATTCCATTTTTCTTGAAGTCGCCACCACCTCGACCACCACCCCTCTGAACTTGACGCCCCGAAATCGGCCATGCCACCATAAATTGACTAAAACCCCAATTCTGGTCACCCCCCTTTGTCCCACCAAATACTCCACTAAAAATTTCCAAACAAAGCCTTAAATTCATGTTTTTGTAGGATCGATTTCACCCTAGAAGGGGGTGAATAGGGTGATACTGATAATTAAAAAAATTATTACAGAAGCTTATAAAATTATTTCAACACGGATAAATCAAAATTATAGCAGCACAGATAATAGCAGAATAATAAATGCAGAAATAGAACGATACAGAATTTACCCAGCTTCGACAAAACCCTGCCTACGTGCTGCCCCCAAGGTTTCTACTAGAAATTAAGTAGTCACACGCTTACACACGTAAACTCGCGACACCCGCTACTGACTAACCTAACTCTATGCTCAAAACTCTGCCACAACTTAGCCACTGAATTGTGAATTCTCAAACTACGCCACGTAGTTTGTCCCCTAGTCACACGACTAGTAATTACACAATTTTCAAGAGAAAATACAATTTAAAAACAATTTAAATAAAACAAAAAATCCTAACAAAACCCTAATTAAATCTCAATTAAAAACAAGGCCGGCCCAATTTTAATTTATCAACAAAAAGAACTTGGCCTCCTTTATTTCTTTTATCAATGTTGGCCGTTCCATTTTCCTTAAAAAATGGTGCTCGTTCCTTTTTCCTTTACTAGCAAATTAGGGCTTTGTATAAAATCGAAGAAGCCGACTTTAATTAGTTCGATCAAGTGGGTTGTTCTCGTGATTGCTTGACGATCGATTGTAATTTTCATTTTGCACACGGCTGCTCCTTCTCGATCGAGTTCGGTGATTTGGTATGTGATTTATTCCTTTTGCTTTACTGTTATGCTTGCGTGAACTCGATTTCCTTTGTAATTGAGTTGTTTTCATGTGACTTGAACTTGGTTTGGATTTTTTCTTCTTGAGTTTGGTAGTTTGTATACTTCATGTGTACTTCCAGTTAGAGTTGTGCTTGTCTTTGAGTTTCAGACCTATAGCATGCATGTTTCCATTCCTTTGGTGCAGTTTCATGTATTTTGTTTATAGCCATTTCATTGTTGCTGATGTTTGGTTCGGTCTTGTACCTGAATGTGCAGTCTTTGGTTGTGAATTATGTTTGAAATGCTGGTGCATATGCTTATGCATTGACAGTTGAGGCAGTGCCATTGTAATTTGTGTCAGTTCATTGCATTGTCCACTGTTATATATGTTTGCATTCCGGTTTCTCTGTCTTTGATGTTGAGGCATGTGCTGCTGCATTGAATTATTTGGTTGACACACTTGTAGTTGTACATTCATGTGTTTATTCCTTTATGTGGTCTGGATTTGCTTTGAGCACATTTCTGGTTTTCATTGGGTTGATGTGTACTGTGCCTCGAGTGTGCTTGCACCTGACCATTTATTAAACTTGTATATTCAAATTGCACCTGTGTTGAGTCCAGCTTGGAGCTCGGGTTTGACCTTGTGTTGATATTGTGACATTATTTTTATTGCACTTGAGTTGAACCCAATGTATTGGGTTTGACCTGTGCTCACATGTCCCTGTAATTTTATCAAGTGTATATATTGGTGTGCACGGCCTTGTAGCATATACAGTGATACACTATGTATGTCACAAGCTATACGTGCATGATGAATTCAAAATTAAATGATGACGAACAACCCAAATAATGGAGGCAAATATTATTTTCAAAATCCATATTTTATTTTATACTGTAAAAATATTTTATTTTTAATTTTACTGCGTCAATGTATATTTCTGCAGATTGCCCAGATGCTGGATTCACATTGGAATGAAGTTGAAGATCAGTACGAGTTGAGTGATATGTAATGAGGTGCAATGTAAATGTGAATTGTATTGTAATTGAAATTGTATATAGTGAGAGCTTGAAATTTGTACTATCCAAAAATTGTAATAAATATTTGTTTGAATAAAATTTCTGTTTGAAACCAAATTCTGTGTTATTTATTTTATTCATCAAATATTCATTTAATCTATGAAAAATAAAATAGTACATTAACAAATACATTTAAATGAATATATATATATATGTGTGTGTGTGTGTGTGTGTTTATTATCATCAAACAAAAATCATATAATCGCATATTCAACAATCTCCCCCTTTTGATGATAACAAACGTATATTTAAGATTTTGAATATGTTAAATGTATTTGATCATTGATATACTCTAATTGCTCCCCCTATTTAAATGCTTCCTCTCTACACAAAGCTCCCCCTCCATATATGCATACAATTAAAAATATGCAAATGAGCCTAGATGCAAATAGAAAATATTTGACCTTTGCTTGATTTTATTTGGCAAAATCTTAACTTTTCTCTCCCCCTTTTGTTATCATCAAAAGAGCAATAGTGTTAGAGAAAGTAGAGATAAAGTGATCAATATTAATCCAACATTAAAACTCAGTTGAATATAAATATTAAATTTCAATAAAAAATCAAACAAAAATCATAAAACTTTGTTAGGCGCATATTCCATTTTTAGAATGATGGGAATGATGTCATCATATAAAACCATACAGTTGTTCTATTTGTGGTATATTTATATCAGGAATTTGAATATCTACCAACCATGCATAACCATTAGGACTTTTAAATGAGATTAGTAGTATTCCAATTTTAGTTTTAAAAATGAATTCAAGTATCTGCTAACCACGCATAACCGTGAGGACTTTTAAATGAGATTAGAATCAACTTGTTTATTATTAAAAAAATCAATTTTGATATGCGTTCCATACATGCATAACCGTGAGGACTTTTAAATGAGCATGAAAGCATATAACAAATTCCAAGTAATTCAACCATGCATAACCGTGAGGACTTTTAAATGAGAGTGAATACTTTGGATTTTATTTTTATTTTATTTTATTATTATTATTATTTATTAAAAAAATGTAAAATGAAAAATGAATGATTCCTGTTTAAAGTACCACATATTAACAAACTATATTGAATTTTGATGAGTGATGGTCGTTAGAAATATGATAGAAATAGAGATGGTCATGGAATTTTTACCAACAAAAAGTTTTATAACTCTTGTTTAAATTTCTAAAGAAATTTACTAATTATACCGTCTTGAGTCATAATATATGATAAATATCGATACTCATCACTTTTTCTATCACTATTTATCTTTTCGATAATTATTAGGGAGTCAGGTTAGTCACGATAGTCATTTAAAATCAAATTCAAAAAATAATTATAAAATCAATTTTTCAAAATGACTGATCTGAAAACATGGTCAAAAATGATTTTCTAGAAGGGGTTATACGAGAAAAATTTCTGCTATTTGAAAATTATTTGAAATGAAAAATATGCATATATTTTCTTTGAAAAACGATGCAGTTACTAAATGTCTCAAAAATCACGTTCAACTTGCAATTTTTCTATCAACTAGATTACCAGTTTAATCTGCATCTGAATTTCTTTTTCACTCAAAATTATCATTAACTAAATTTGATGGACCAGACCATGAAGTGTGCAACAAAATATCTCAAAATCAATTTTAACAGCTTTTTAAATGACATTCTCTTGAATTTGAATTGAAGCCGTGTAAATAATCAAAAACCGTGAATATAGAGTCAGCCATAATATAACCAAATGTATTATCATCCAATAAAATACTATTATTACTCCAAACTAATATATATGAAGTAAATCAAAGACTCTATAGATTTTTATAGTGTTCTTGGCATAAGAATATAATTGGCCAACAATTTTGAATAAGTCAGAATCAAAATCATCATTATTTCATCATCACATTATTGGCTGATTTAACTCAGATTACGGTGCAGATTATCACATTTAATATATTGTTCAAATAAATATACCATTACCTGTTTTACCTTTACGATATTTGTCATTGTTGTCCATTGTGATTCTGTCACCTTTATACTAGGCTAAGGAACTTTGCTTTGTCGCCCGTTGTGTTTCTGGAACAGCCAGAACAGATAACACTGTTGTTGTTCCTTAGCCTGCCACCACTCCTACGCGATAAAAGATTTTTGTGACCTATTTGTTTTTATAGTTCCATGATTGTTAGTGGAAGAATATTTTGAAAAATAATTTTATGGAGATCCAATACGATTTATATATGTTCCTTTCGGCACCCAGATTTGTTTAACTTTGAGAGATTTTATATTTGTGCCTTTTGGAACCCAAATTGGTATAGTTTTCACGTGTTTGGGTCTATACCAAATTATTTTGATTGTGTCCAAATTTTCTACAAATTGTGCACATTAAATTTACTTGATTAATCTCATTTCTAACATTTTTAGATTGATTATACCCAAGTCCTTGTCTAACTGTATTGGCAGTTTGTTTTCCTAATAGCATATTCAACGATTTTTCACTTTTCGAAAATTTCTCTAAAGTCGTTGACAATTGTTGGACTAGTGTTTTGAGAGATTCATTTTCGTTTAACAATTGTGTGCACTTTTTAATAGAATTTTCTCTCCTAGTATTTTCACCCTCTTTCAAAATCAGATTTTCATTTTCATATGATTTTATATTAATTTCTGATTTTTCAATTTCTTCTTCAAATAATGGACACTTATCACACTTAGGGATCTTATTTTGATAGGTTTTAACTAATTGGTCTAGTTGTTCATTTAATTCTATCAAAGTATCTTTTTGTGATTCAAGTTTGGCATACTTCTCTCTAAGTCGTTCAAAACAGCCAATTACTTCGTGGAAATATATAAGTAATTCTGAGTGAGTGAGTTTTGATACCTCTCTTGGCTCGTCATCGTCGCTATCAGTTATATTTCCTTAAAGGCACATATCCTCTTTCTCACTCTTAGTGCTAGTACTTTGATTATCTTCATCACTTGTATTCTACGTGGCTACAAAACTTCTCCTTTTTGATTTCTTTTCAAAGTCGCGTCGATTTTGAGGACAATTGGGCTTGATGTGTCCGGGTTGGTTGCACTTGTGACAGATGATCTTCTGTTCTTTTGAGTAGTCTAGTGCTTTGGCTATTCTGTTTTCAATTTTTGATTTCGAGCTGGATTTCCATATTTGTAATTCCACCTTTTGAATTTCTTTATTATCAGCACCAATTCTGCTGCTCCATCATCATCATCATCACTTTATGTTGTTCCTTTAAGAGCTATTGATTTCTTCGAGTGTCACCTCCTTCACGCTCTTCCTTCAATTTCATTTCTAGCTCATAAGTGGTGAGATTTTCGATGAGTTCTTCAACTTTCATCTGTTTTAAATCTTTTGATTCTTGAATGGCAGTCCCTTTGGCTTCAAAACTTCGTGGATGGACTCTGAGGATTTTTCGGACTATCTCCAACTCTGTGTATGATTTTTCGAGAGCTTTTGATTTGCATACGATATTGGAAAGTCGTCCATACATCTCTTTGACATTTTCTTCCTTCGCCATTGTGAAGTTCTCGTATTCGCTGCTTAGCATGGTAAGGCGAGATTCTTTGACTGAGATGTTCCTTTGTGAGTCACTTCTAGTGTGTGCCATATTTCCTGCGTAGTTAGACAATGTGAGACACGATTAAATTCAAATTGATCCAATGAACAGATAATAGAATTCATAGCTTTAGCATTAGCATTTTGTAATTTATTTTCTAGTTCTGTCCATTGATCCTTCGGTTTATCTATTTCCTGATTATCTACTGTTATAGTTGGTGCTCTATAACCTGTCTCAACAATATTTCAAGCGTCAATGGTTTTCAAAAAAAATTTCATTCTATTTTTCCAGTAGGCGTATTCACCATTGAACATTGGTGGTCTAACTATGGACTGACCCTCAGCAAAAGCAGTATTAAAAGAAGCCATTTTGAAAATTCAAAATTTTTAAAACAAAAATTGATTTTTGAAAAATCAAATTTTTAAAAACAAAAGCTGACTTCTATTCCTAGCTCCGATACCACTTGTAGGATCGATTTCACCCTAGAGGGGGGTGAATAGGGTGATACTGATAATTATAAAAATTATTGTGGAGGCTTATAAAATTATTTCAACACAGATAAATCAAAATTATAGCAGCACGGATAATAGCAAAATAACAAATGCAGAAATAGAACGATACAGAATTTACCCAGCTTCGGCAAAACCCTGCCTACGTGCTGCCCCCAAGGTTTCTACTAGAAATTAAGTAGTCACATGCTTACACACGTAAACTCGCGACACCCGCTACTGACTAACCTAACTCTACTCTCAAAACCCTGCCACAACTCAGCCACTGAGTTGCGAATTCTCAAACTACGCCACGTAGTTTGTCCCCTAGTCACACGACTAGTAATTACACAATTTTCAAAAGAAAATACAATTTAAAAACAATTTAAATAAAACAAAAAATCCTAACAAAACCCTAATTAAATCTCAATTAAAAACAAGGCCGGCCTAATTTTAATTTATCACCAAAAAGAACGCGGCCTCCTTTATTTCTTTTATCAATGTTGGCCGTTCCTTTTTCCTTAAAAAATGGTGCTCGTTCCTTTTTCCTTTGCTCGTTCCTTTTACTGTTATATAAGTTTTTCTTCTTCTATACCCCATATTATCCGACAATGTAAATTTTAAAATAATCTATACTCGTAAATGAACAGACTTTGTTTTGATTTCAAGTTTTAAAACGAATTAGATGGCTTGGTATTGATTTTTTTGAAGTTGATGTTTAACAATTTTAAATAAAACATGAAATAGGGAAGAAGTAAACAATGTGGTTCTCCCTTTGAGCTATAGGGTATTAATACATGTTTATCCCACCCATAAAAATGTTGAGTAACTTAACACATGATCACATATCAAGGTACACGAGTTTATCCAATTTCCATATGTATACACATGCATTCATGGTTTACAAGTAAGTGAGGAAATAGGTTTACTCGCTTTTTTTCCCTTTTGAACAGAGCACCGATTCTTCTTTTTTCCTCTGAAGCTGTTTGTTTGCTTTGGTTTTGAACTTCTCTTATACTTTGTTATATTTTTTTCCAAACGTTTCTAATGGTCTAAACAAAGCAGTGATGTGAGGATATATATATATATATATATATATATATATATATATATATATATATATATATATATAAGATGGAAGGGATGAGGCTTGTTACAAACCTTACAACTACAAGATCTTTTTTATTTGATTTGAGGTTTTGGTTTGATATGATATGTCATGTGCTTGAATTGATATTGTTTGACATTGATTTAAGGTTTTGTAAACTCGAAATGAAATTTGCTATGATGATGTCTCCTTGCATGTTTACATGTGCATCTATATCCTTTAATATATATACATACTACATACATATGTTTACAAACATAGTTTTTATCTTACTTTAGCTCATACAAATGCGTATATGCCTATCTTTATGTAATTTTTATAAAATATATTTTCTTTTTTACTTATGTTACACACAAGAAAATGTTAGCCACTTATATGAATTTATTTCAACTTTTATACACATTTATTAACGTATATATGTTCTCTTC
Source organism: Allium cepa (assembly GCA_030765085.1). Classification (NCBI taxonomy): domain Eukaryota; kingdom Viridiplantae; phylum Streptophyta; class Magnoliopsida; order Asparagales; family Amaryllidaceae; genus Allium; species Allium cepa. Next base: position 117,368,628 of record CM060931.1, read on the forward strand.
TCATATACAATGCTTATGTATGTTTTGATATTGCATATATACATATATTTATACTTTTACAAACTTTCCTATATTTTACTTTGTCCATGTTTACCTTTTTATTTTATATATCTAGATATACACATGCTTAAACATATATACATACATATATATATATATATATATCATTTCCATAAGCATTTTTTATAACATATATACACATATTTACACATACAATACTTTAATGATCATATATATATATATATATATATATATTTATATATGTGGTTGTCATCCTTTTTATATATTTGCATTTATATACTTCTATATGTTATCAACATCATAAAGCTTGTATATATTTATCTATATACTTATGGATATTTTATCCTAATTTAAATGGTGGAGTTTATCTATACATATAATTTATTTTCTTTTCTATAGGATTTATCATATCCAGAGATTTATAAGTCAATATTTATTATAGTTTTTAAATCAATTTATATATATATTCAAATATTTTAATTAACAGAAATTTATTTGTTCGATCAATCAAAATTAATATTCCAATAATTTAAATCGGTTAATCACACAATTAATAGACGTTAAAAATCCAGGTCATCACAGATGAGTCTGGACATAACAACTAGAATAACTGAGGTAACCGAAAGCTGAATAGATACTCCAAAAAATCTTCAAGCTTCAAAGGCGAGTCTTAAATGTTGTGACACTCAGTCTGATCCGAGCATAAAGAAAAACACAAAACACTCGAGTCAATTGCAGTAAATTTGACTTAAGTAAAATTTAACTGAAATACAAGTAACTTAAAGGATGTTTGGGATTTCCATCCTCTAAGGATCTATGGAACTATCTACTGTGTAGTAATATACGCTATTATAATATGTCCATCAGTAAAGTAAAGTATTAAAATAGCATTAAGGCGTTACCCATATCCCTTTTAACACATTTTTTATATATTCCCATAGTCTATACAGTAACGTAATTCCTCCGTAAACTAGAGTGCTATCAAAGGGAGTTCTACAGGTACGGTACAAACCAAAATCGTAGAAGGCGCGATAAGGCATGTGACAAGGCATGCGAGGCAATGCCAGGGTAGGATTCTATCGTTTGCACTCTCGGACTGGTGTTAACGCATAGTAGCTACTACCGCCCACCTCGAGACACACTCCTAAATCAAAGGAGCACCCAAATCAAATCACAAAGTAATAGAATGAAGTCGAAGGAATGTGCCCGATCGGAAGTGCGACCTCACTTGGCCCGATATAGCTCCTGTTTTAGCCACATCAAGCTGACTCGCAGGGGTCAAGGCTGCGTTCATACCTCTAATGAAATCGTTCGCCAAACCATCCTACTTCATTCTGAAATTTTCACCACATACACAGTTGTTAAAGTGGTTTTCATTATTGGTAAAGAGTATGACAATATCTGATCCCGGTCTCTTTAACAACCAAATGCTTATTCCACACCGTGGTCGTTTTATTTCAAAACAGTTCATACTTAATATCAAAATGTCATATCATTACAAATCATATCACTTTTGAAATCATATACACTTTCGAAATCATTATTCACTTTATATTATAATTCACCTTAAATTATAATTCTCTTTTAAAACCATAGCCACAAATAGGTTGAACCGTCATATCAAAGTATTCACATTTAAATCCATTTAATCTAAATAATAACAGTTCCAACTTAAACCATGTAAATATTAAAAATAGTTTATATATAATTTGAAATAGTTATAAATTTAAAAATAGTTTATATATTTAACATAGGTATGGATTAAAACAGTATATATGTTAAAAAGAGTTTATATAAAAAATAGTTCGAATTAGGATTGTTCTTCTAATTTCACAAGTCAATTCAACTCAACTTTAGTTCCAAAATTCGATTTAAATCAATCTTAGTTCGCCATTTTTTAATTCTCATTAAAACCACTTTTTATATTGATTTCAAATCCCGGTTTGAATTACAAATTTAAACCACTTCTAATCAATACATTTCAATATTCAAACAATTTACAATGACTCAATTTGATAAATTTCAGTTGTATTTCAAAAATTCAACTTTAATCCTATTTAAAATTTCAAAATATTCACTTAATCATCTTTAATGACATTTAAATAAAATCTCATATTACAATTTAATTTAATATTAAATTTCAATTTTATTTAAAGTTGAAAATATTTATTTAATCACTTTTTATTAAGTCAAGTTATAAAATCATACCTTTCAAAATCTCAAAACTAATAAGTTCAAATCAAACCTCATTTAAATTCAATTCTAAACAAATTTAATTATAAATCAATTCTTATTTAAATTCAATTCTTAATAAATTAAATTACAAATCAATTATTACTTAATTTATCTTTCCAACTTCCATTTACTTAAAGTTATTATAAAAATCTATTTAAAATATTAATATAAATTTAAATAAACACCAAACATAATATATACATATATATTAGTTAAATTAAATTCTTAAAAAAATTTCATATAGTTATTATTAAATTAAATCTCATTATTATAAAATCTATTTTAAATCTTATTTTAAATATTTTAAAAATAATAAAATTATAAGTAAAATTTAATAATTTTCATTTTTAAAACTTAACTTATAATTTTAAAATATCCAAAGCATATGATGTTTAAAATCTAAATTTTTACACATATATTAAAATTAATATCTTCATATTATATTTAAAAATCAGTATTTATTTAAAAACACAAATATTACCTTCCAAACTTTGGAAATCATTTTCAGAAATAGACCAACGGTGTCCTTATATAGTTTTCTATCTTGAGGTTTAGTGTTACGGATATTATCATTTCAATCCGTAATAATTTAAATTTATGGATTTATCATTTCAATCCGCAATCCCAAATTCAAATCAATAAAAATCGCTTGGGTTTATTATTTCAAACCCATAACAATTTTTCCATATTCTAAAATATCATTCGGGTATATATCATAAACCCTAAATGATTTTTCCCTATTCTAAAATATCGTTCGGGTATATAACATTTCAACCCATAGGGAATTCTAAACTAGCAGGGAACATGCATAGTGAGAACAAATATGATAATAATATAACATATCAACAATAGGCATATATCATCTGTAACACATTTAAATATAATATATACAACGGATTATGGTGTCATATGACATAGGTAAACAGTTGCAGATAATGGCATATCATATTCAACAATTAAATAACTTAACAATTCAAATTTAACATAATATTTCAATCGTCATTTCTTATGAATTAAGTTTATTAAATATAAGAATGTTAATCGTGAGTGATTGCTCACCTTTCGGGGCTGGAGAAATTGACCAGGACAAGATGCGACGATCCACGGATACGGACACGAACTACGGTACACGGACACGCGACAAGCAAAAGATGGCTGCGACAAGCTCGATAATAAGAATTCGAGATCAGTGGAAACAAAATATAACATATATATGTATGCACTCTTTTCCTCTTTTTAAAACAAATTTGAATTAAAATACATATTTACTTTAAATACATATGTTTTAAACCCAATATCCAAAATAAATCTTTATGAATAAAATTTAAAATCAATATGGAAACAAATTAACATAAAGTCTATATATATTATCTCATTTCATTATTCAGCTTAAACACATATATATAATAAAATATTTATATATTAATTTAAAATCAATATTTAATTTAAGCACATAGATTTCAAAATAAAACATATACATATAATATGACATATATACTTTACTGCTTATTTTATTTTCTATAATAGGACTTGTTGCTCACAAAATATATACAACATACATATCCTTCAAAAATTTAAATACATATGTATGGTTTTAAATATCACATACATATAAATTTATCATGAAATCTATCGAAAAATAGTAACATAAATTTAAATTAAACATATTGCATATATATATACCACTCCTTAAGGGAATAAATCAATATATATATATATATATACTTATAAGCTTCAAAGAAAAAAATATACACATATATATATATACATATATACATATATATCTTGTATAAACTTATATAAATACTAAAAGGTTAGATATATATATAAACTAGTATAAACTTACACAATATAAACAACTTCATATATATATATATATATATATATACATATAAAATTTAAAAGTCAGAAGTAAAACTGAAATGAAAGAAAAAAATTAGATAAAAGAACAAAAATGCAGCTTACAAAAGCTTATCTATACTTACTATATTATACACACACACACATAAAAGCTTGCGTCTTAGTTGCTTGCCGTCTAACGTTGGGTGGGGAAGCACGAGGGCTAAGGCTTGGCAAAATGATTTAGTGGGTGGAAATAAGGGCAGATGGAAGGATGCTCAACAAGGAAAGGTGGCGAAGGGGAAGAAGGCGGAGTCTTGTGAGCTGATGCGTGTGAAGTGGCGGTGTCTCGGTGATGGGATGACATGCGAGGCCTGACTTGGTGGATGAAGGTCGGATTAGTGGTGTACGGCAATTTCAAGTGGAGGACAAGGCAAAGGCGGATGGGGTGGCTGCTCACGTGAGGCTGCGACCATAGTTTGGTCGGAAAGTGGATGCGTGGTGTTGTTTTTGTGCTTAGATGGGAAGATGGAGACGAGCAGGTGGTTGCGTCTGTGCTGCTTGGTCGGTGGAAAAGGTGGTGGTTTGCTGCTGTACTCATTTATAGTGGAAAGGCAGGTGACTGTTTGGATCTGGTGGCAGTTGGGTGGTCGGGTCCCATCTCAACTAAACATCAATCCCATTTATATTACGTGGCCGAGTCGAATTTCACCGAATTCCGGCCGTCTATAAAATATGCACGTATCAACAAATATATACACACACACACAAATACATATATATAGTTCAATTCCCAATTTGACAGAGTTCCATTTAGAAATTAACGCTTCCATCCAACACAAACAATTGCTATCACAACATCATCAAGTTTATACCAACAAACAAGTCAACCAATATAAGGATATATATATATATATATATATATATATAAGCAATAGAATATGGATATAATTGTGAGTAGAAACTCACCGAATTATCGAGCGAAATCCCTCATTCATAGTAGCCAAAACATGATGTCTACTACCTTCAACAACTTGTTCTCTATTAGCTTATAGCTTGCCACAACTTCACCCTCTTTATCATTGATAAAGTCGTGCGTGCCTCCAATAGTCACCAACGCCAGCCTCCTCATCCATGTTGCAGTCACCATCTCCGTTCACATAAACACCAGGTTATATGCCCAAGGTCGAGTTAGCCACACTTGTCGCACGTGTGCAACATCAGATCGCTTTGACCTGATCACGATCCCTTAATTACCATACGTCCTCCCCAAACTCTATTTCACCGTCGATATTTCCCTTCTGAAGCTCAATCCATAACTCAATTTAGTTGCATATATATCACAATTTGAATATTTGGTTTAGAGGAAGTTTGAAAATGAGATTGGGAAAGAGGTTTCTGAGAAAAGGAAGAAAGAAGTATGGGCTTCAGTTTAGCTTGAGCCTTGAATTTCAATTTTAATCAATTCCCTTTTTACTTCAATCCCATCTAAATTGATTTACATTTGATTCTACACAATATATTTCGATAAACACACAACTTCTTTCAATTTAATATTTGTTTGTTAATTAATTTCCCAATTTATTAAACAATTTTTTTATTAAGTCCAATTTAATTAAGTAAAAATTTATTTTAAGAAATAATAACAATTAAAAATCAAATTCAAACATTTTATTTTAATTAAATTTGTTATTATTATGGCATAGAAAGCAGGGTTGTTAAATCGAAGCCCGCTTTGGAATTTACATTTACCACAACCCTCTCTTAACCTGCAGGAATAGTCGATAAGATAGTTTGCTGACTCTGACAATCTTGTATTCGATGAACATGGATTTTGACTTGTTGTACAAGACTTCCTATAATCTTTGATGATTCAAGATGCATGCACCATGATTATGGAAGTGTATATAATAATTATTGGGTAAATAATCGAGCTTGATAGCAAATGGTATTCAAGAGAGAAAATAATTCAAGATATCAAGTTGCAATTCACTTCTGCAAGTTAGACTTTATTTATAGATATCAAAAACTTGCGTATAATGGTTACAATCGTCCATAAAGGCCATTACTCTTTGAAGAGAAGCACTTGAACGATTGTAACTCTTTGAAATGTCATTTTTGAAAGTAGTCGTTACTAGTTATTCAATCGACTAAGGATAATAGTCAGTCTACTGAATGTGAATAATAAAAATTATAGAGAAGAGTCCAAAATTTAGAAGACTGAACAATCAAAGTTAGTAGATTGGTTCAATTGACTGCATCCATTTTCAATTGACTGCCCTCAGTCAACCAAATATGGATACAATTGACTGAATCTTTATAGAATAATTCTTTATAAAGGCAATCTTATAAATCCAGGTTTTATAAATAATTCGGCCATTGTATTTGAAATTTTTGTATGCCAATGGTATGTGTCTGTGCATTTGAATCATCTAAGGAGATTTTACAAATAAATCTAAGGATAATTGCATACTCCTGACTTATATTTGCCGATAATTTCTGTTGATTTGTAGATGTCTCTCTTTATTTGTAGATGACTAATTAGCTTTTTCTCCTTATTTCTTTGATTCATCATCTTTTGATTTCTGCACAAAATAGTATACTAGATATGAATAAATATATAGTTGTCATCATTAAAATATTCAAACAAACAGTGTTATAACAACTGGTTCAATGGGCAGAGGAACTGGCACTGCTGGTGCAACTTGTTGAGGAATGGAAAACTTGCCTTACTAGGCTTGGATATTGTCAAAACCATGATGGCACACCCTGAACGGTGGGTATATCTTGGCTGGGCAGTTTTCGACTACAGATTTGTTATTCTTAGTGTAATATCCCGGAAATTTGGACAATATAAATTTAATAATCTGTGTTTTAAATTTATATTGAATTGATAATTTTGTTAATAAATTTGATATTGATTTAAATAATCTTCTTTATTTAAATATTTAATTTGTGAAATTATTTTTAATGAGTTAATAAATCTATTTTCTATTTAATAATGTATATGTATTTGTATATATTTTAAATAGACAAGTTATTTTAAGTTAAATTAGTATAGTATAATTTTAATGTTTTAAAAATAGAAATTGTGATTTATTTTGGATTTAAGCTTTTCAAAAATATTTAATTAAATAACTATATGATTTTAAATATGTAGGATAAATGTTTTATTGGTTTAAAAATTCATTTTAATTTAAGTTTGTATATTAAATAAGTTATAAAATATTTGTGTTATTCTTTTTAAAATATTGATTGATAAATTTGATTTGTAAGTTTAATTTGTGAATTTAAAATACAATTTAAAATGTGAACATGTATTCATGTAAGTGTTGTAACCTCTTTTATAAATCTATTTTAACTATTTAAAAGTTTCTTTTTCAAATGATTTAATTGTGTATTGTTTTGCTTTGTCCTTTAGAATTATTTAAATGCATAACTATGTATATGAACTAATTAACTAAGCTTAAATATTCATTAATCTTAAATTTAATAACAAAAACATTTTTAAAGACATATGTAAGCATAAGAATACAAGCGTACATATATTAAAACTTAAACTAACATGTGTTGAGAGAATAAGTAAGTAATTTACAAGTGTCATAATCCCATTTTATTTTTATTAAATCCTAAGTCAAATATATATAAACCCTTATTCTTTTCTCCTCTCATTTTTCTTGGTTCATTTTCACTTTTCAATTCTAAATCAAGAAAAATATTATCAGCTGAAATCATTCACCTCAAAACAATCTTCATTTCATAATACAAATGTTCATTTCTTTAAGAAAAATCAGAAATCACTCCTCATACAAAACTGAAACCATCTTCAATCTGTAACATGCAAAATCAAATGCATTTCAAATTCCAAACCTGTAAAACATTTGCTTCCAAACTCCTCTTTTTCAAAACAAATCTGCATTCCTCAATATACAAAACCTGCATCAACATGAAAGCAAAAGAACATGCATTTCTTTGCATCTGAAAACAAAAGCTCTGCATTTCAATTTTTATCTAGAGCCCTGCATGCAACAATTTGAAGCCTGCATGTTTAAAAAAAAAACTGAAAGCATCATGAATAAATCAAGACTTTTCTTTGCATCTGGAAGCAAGAAGGGGTCTGCATTTCAAAGCATTAGAAGCCTGCATTTCATAATCTGGAAACAAAGGGGCTGCATTTCATAATTTTCAAATCTGGAGCCTGCAAATTGAATGGGCTCTGCATTTTTGGGAGAAACAGTGAGTAACTCATTTTAATTTTATTTAAATAGTAAGGTTGTGCATGCTTATAAATTAGAAAATGAACCTATATGAAATTGCTATGAATAGTCTACCTGTGATATATGTATTGTTGAGCATTTATATTTGAATGTGATGCATGTCTGTTTCATCAGGGTATTGACTGTATGCCCATTGAATAATTTTCTTCTGATTTAGCTGTTGTTATGAATTAATATTTGAATGAAATATATTTGGTTCATGATAAAGTAAAGATAAAACATTTTATATAGGTTAAATAAATTTGAATTGCCTGAAACTTGATAACAGAGTAAACATTAGTATAAGGGAAAAAGAAAAAAAAATTCAAACATTATGATTTATTATTTCAGACTTATAAATTGAAACAATAAGTGAATGCATGAATTTTAAATCAAAAATTACTATTTATAGTACTGTAAACAAAGAACAGCTTTCAATTTACAGTATTATACATATTTGATAAACACAGTGGATGTTGACATTTGTTTTGATTGAATTTATTTCTGAAGATGGTATATCTATCTAAGATTGTGGGAAAATTATTTAATTGAGTTTAAATTTGGTTTTGGTGTTGAAATTTGGGATTGAAGGTGTAGAACCCTAGTTTACTGGGTTTAAGATGTTTTGGGTGCTGCGGCTTCAAAGGTGCATCGAGTTCAAAGCTGTTTTGGGAATTGGTAGATGGTGTAGTGATGAATTTATTGCCGGAGTTTGGTCAATGATGGTGACCGGAGATGGGAGATAATGGTGATGACAGGTTTGAAGTGGTGGGGGTTTGGTCTGTTCCAGGTGGGGTTGATGTTTGGATTGAAGAGATTTTTGCCTCGGGTTAGTCTTGGGTTACATGAGGGGGAAACTCAAAGTAAGTAAGGAATTGACTCGAAGTCAAGTAGGGAAGTTCTAGTGTTTGTGTGTTTCAGGTTTTTAGCAAAACAGAAGCCTGTTTTTGCAGTTTTGAAAATTAAAGGTTGAGTTTAATTATAAACTAAAAGTTTAGCTTAGGATTTAAACCAGAATCTGAAAATGAATTCAAATAGTTTGAATTCTGATTTTGAAATAATTTGAATTAAGGAATTCAAGTTTGGTTTTAAAAAAAAAAGAGGAAAACTTGTTTCCAGTTTTATAAGATTTGAAATAAATGCAAACTAAAGTTTAACTTAGGATTTTTAAAACTGAATTCAAATATGAATTCAAATAAGTTTGAATTCTGGTATCTTTGAAATAATTTAAATTCAAAATTTCAAAGTTTGGTTTTAAAATAAAACAGAGAATAGTTTTCTATTTTTAAATGTAAAGGTAAGATTTAAATTTGCAGGTGGAGATTTAAAAATGAGTTTTTATCTGAAATTTGAATGTGAATTCAAATTTGATTTTCTGAGATTTGAAATCATTCATGTTTTTTAAATTTAAATTTGGTTTTCAAACTCACAAGTGTAAATGCATATGTGATTTGCATTTGAATTGGAAGGTTAAATATTTAAATTAAAAATCCAAAGTGAATTCAAATCTGAGTTTTTAAATCTGGAATTTAAATTTAATCTTCGGTTTTTTTTAAAATAAAGGTTTAAATTTTAAATTGTTTTTAAATGAATAAATGATATGCATTTGAATTGAAGTTGTAGATTTTAGAAAGAAATTTTAAAGAGTTAAAACTAAATGAGATTGGAAGTTGTATTTCAATTTTGAAATTTTAAAGTAATTTTAAATTGATTTGAATTTAAATTGTTTTAACTTATTGATAAGGTAGATGTTTTTAACATATAAGATTAAGTTTTGTATTGTTAAGATAAATTTGAATCTTAAGTTAAAATGAAGTTAAATACAATTTAAAGTAAATTTAAAAATATTTTGTTTTTAAATGAATAATTAAATCAGGAATGTTTATCTAAAAGATAAATAAAAATTTAATGATTGGAATCATTTAATTATTAAGGTAATTATAATGAAAATTAATTATTTAATTCATTAATAATGTGGATGTTTAATTAAGTTAATTAATTAGATTTGAGATTAATTAATTAAGGTTAATTAATCAATAATTAAGGATGATTAATTAAATTTTAATTTATGATTAAGATTTATTTAATCAAGTGATTAGAGATAATTTAGATTTTGAATTAACACTTAATTAATTAATAATTAGAGATTAATTAAATGATAATTAAATATTAATTAATTGATAATTAATAATGATTAATCTAAGTTAATTCTTAATTAAATAATTAAGAAATGTTGATGAAGTCATTAACTTAAGATTATTTAACAATTAATTAATGTGATTAATTTTTGAAAATTAATTAGATTAATTAATTAATAATAATCAATTGTTTAAGTTTTAATTACTTAATGAAGGTAATTAATGGATTAATTACTTAGTGTAATTAATTTAATGAATGTGATTAGTTTAGATTAATTAAGTTAAATTAATTTAAACATTTGTTGGTTGTTTGATAATTACTTTATGTAATTTATGAATTTGTAATTACTTGAGGAAGTAATTAAATAATAATTACAGGATGTAATTAAGATATTTGATTTAGAAGTAATTGGATTTAAAATTATTTTGAATTAATCAAGGGGATTAATTTAGATAATTAATTAAGTATAATTAATTATGGGATGAGTAATTAAAGTAGTTAATTACTGAATGGTTATTAATCATGGGTGATTAATATATATGGTTTAAATTGAAGATTAATTACTTATGTAATTAATTTATTTTAGGAATTGATTGAATATTAATGATGTAATTTGAAATTGATTAATTAAGGTATAATGAATAATGAATAAATAATTAATGTAATTAATTTTAGTCAATCAATTAATTTAGTAATTACAAGTTATTGTTTGCAAAGGGTTTAAGTAATTAACTTGTGATTAACTTATAAGCTAATTACTTATTGTAATTAGAGATAGTTAATCAATATTAATTGAAATATTGAGATGGTGATTTATAAATTGATTTGAAATCAATGGATGGTTAAGTTAAGCAGAATTTTGATGATGAAGTAATTAATTTAATTCATTTTAAATTAAGTAGAGACTGAGTAGTTAATTTAATTCATTTTAAATTAATTATAGGAAGTGTGATCATTAGATCATTGCTTATGTTTGATGAATGGTATTGGTTGCCTGGTATGGTTTGTAATCTCAGTTATGAGATGAGTAGTGTATGTGATATGGATGCATTGGTTGCTTTTGGATGATAATATGGATTATCTGATTTTGAGATGAATTATCTGTTGATAATGATAAGGTTGATTATCTATTGTGTTGTGAATTATCTATCTGTGTAGATTTAGATAATGAATTGAATTGTTTTAAACTTATAACAACTTGGACCTAAAAGACACGCTTTGGTTTTCGATGAGACCGGGATCGGGTTTCCATATTTGGACATCCGAAAACTTCATCGATTCCAATTAAACGTTAGGTCGTTAATACAAGTGGAGCGAGTGAAGACTCGAGGTGTAAGGGCTATACGTCAGTATAACTCTGTGGGTGATTCCGTAATGAGTTTGACGGAATAGTACTTATAGATTCGAGATGGTGATTCAGAGTGCAAGGGTTATTGTCGTTAACTCTGAGGGTGATTCCAAAATGAGTGTAACGAGATAATGCCTTCAGTGTCGTTCGAACCCGGAACGAACTTGTATGGATTGAATGCTTTCAGAACATCGTCAGGTGGACGATGAGCATTCTAAGTGATATGTCCTATAAAGGTAATCGTAGCCTCAAGCCTCATCAACCGGGAATGGCTAAAACAGGGGAGGTGCAGCAAAGCTGCATGGGTCGCACCCACTGGAGAGTAAGATTTACCCCTGTCTAGAGGTCCCTTTATATTTCGGCTGTGTGGACGGTTGAATCATGACAATCGTCGGGGTTGTCTTATTTGGAACTGTTCAGTAAGGAACGGGTCCGGCTTTGTGTTGCAGGGGAGTTAGGGTGGCTCCTCGGTACAGTGATCTAGGCCACGTACTGTGGCAGGCGGTACCCCGGTAGCCCTGCCATTGTATGGAATCCAAAATCCAATAAGTGCCAACGGTTTTGATTGTATTACCCACTTTTGTGGCTAGTAGCTGGAATTTAATAAATGTAACAATTTCGGCTATTTCTTATTTATTTGAAAACCCTAGACACTATTATAATATCATCGGATTTCCTAACAAATGTTTTGGTTAGCGTAAGGTAAAAACTTTTCCATGTTTATGTGTGGGAAGTCTTACGTGATACCTTTCTTTTCCAAAGATTTTTCAAAGTTAAGCAACTTTAACCTGTTACTCACACCAGACCCATGTCTGACCCGGAGTTATTTCTATTTTTCTATAACTCTTGGGTACTCAAATTTTTATGAGTAGTCAAGGGAATTCAGGTTAGGATTCGGGTTAGCTTTGACGAAATGTGGAGGAGCATATGGAGCAGGAGGCTTCTGCGTATAGTTATATAGTTCCGCTGTGTTGGTATCTCTGAGTGTTTCTGTATTGTGATTGAGTTGTAATAACTAGACAGGTGTTTATAACTGTCAAGTATGTGTTGTATATGTCTGTGTACTCTGATATTGATGTATACTATGTAATTCTTATGTTATTAATATAATTTATTCGTTCCGCTGTTGAGATTCTTGTGTTGTTTTCTTCTTTCTCTTCTTTCTTTCTCTTTCTATCCCTTTCTTTCTTAATTCATGATGCGATTTTCTGGGAATAGAAAGTCGGGTCGTGACAGTTGGTATCAGAGCATTAGGTTGAGTGAATACCTAGGCTCTGGAGTGGTGTCTATTTTGAGAGAGTGTATTTGTATTTTTATTATATATATATAATTGGTTCTACCTATTTGTGGGATTACCCGTTCAGGTTTTTCCAATATAAGTTATAAAGGCAGATGAGGTAGAAGTGTGTGTAACACGACTACCATTGGTTGAAGTTTGATGGATGAGGTTGGAAGTGTATTTGTCGAGACTGTAGACCTAATACCGTCTCGAGTGAGTTCTGTTGTGATGAAGGACTTCATCGATCTCTGAAGGAAACCTGTTAAGGTTTGGAGTTCATTTTTGAAGTGCAGAATTGAGTTTTGATCTGTCATTAGGGCAGAAGCAAGCAAGTGATGATATCTTGATATCTCAGGAAGTAGTAGCTGCGTGATGAGATGCAGTGACTATGGATATTTCCGAAGATGTTTCTTTGGAACGAGAGTAAGGAGTGAGTCTGCCAGGTGATGTGGATGAGTTTAGCAGAGTGTTCTGAGTTGATAGGGAGTCTTCTGGCTGAGTAGTTTTTCTGAAGTGGAGTTCAGAAGCAGTAGAGTAGATCCGTTTCTCTGGTAAGTTGGCTAGGCCAGCATAAGCTGTTCTGTTTGGTTAAGAGAGAGCAGTTTCTTTGGATTTAGGCTGAGTTGATCGCAAAAGTGACTTGCGATAGTATGTTCTCTTGTGTTTGTTGGAGATTGTTCGGATTTCTTCTAGGAAGTCAGAGTTTGTCTGCATCTGGAGATCAAGTTTTCTTTCCAAGAATGGAACAGGTGGTTCAGTTAGTAGATGGATGGTTCCTTGAGATTGAAGTTGGTGAAGCAACTCAGGTTTAGGAGGAACATCTGAGTTTTCTTATGGATCTGTGGAACCATATTTCTGTGCTGGGTTGTCTAGTCTGTGCTTGAGTTCTTGGTCAGCATTTTCTTCTGTTTCGGATCAGAGTTGTGCAGCGGAAGCAGTTTGGGAATGTTTCTTTTTCGGATAAGGAGAAGTTTGTTCTGTCTTCTGTTGTTGAGAAGCGGGGTTTGTGTTCTTGGTTTTTGAGTGATCTTGAGGAGATCATTGGATTGTTTTGATTCAGTTTGTTTCTTTTGGAATCAGCAAGAGTTGAGCTGATTTGGAGTGATGTTGGTAGCCCAGGATTGTCCGAAGAGTTTTTATGGATAAGAGACAGAGAAATTTGGATTCTGGAATTGGAGATTTGATTTTGGTTAAGTTTTCTCTGATCCAAGGAGCTATAAGTTTGGAAAGCTAGCTCCGTAGTGTTTTGGTTTATCTGTGTTGGGTAAGATGAGTGTTTGGTTTTCTAGAGTTGAATTGCCAGTTTGGATAACTGGGATTCAGGGTGTTTCACGTATCTCTGAGGGAGTACGTGTTTGATATTTCTGGTTGTAGAACCAGCAGTTTAGGTTGGTTTGTTTGTTGAGTCAGACTCGTTTAAGGTCTAATATTTTGTATAGAATTGTTGTTAGGAACTCTATAGCTTAGTAGTATTGGTTGATTGGATTTTATAGAGCGAGTATCCCGATATATATATATACCGGGGAAACTCGTGAAGGTTTTATCCAAAATTCTTTTGGATAATTAGATTTGTTCTGATTGTGTGAATTGGTTGCTTTGGTTGTTAGCATATGATTAGCATATGCTGTGTTTTAAAATAAAATCTGTAAGTAGATTATTAAATTACCTTTGTTTAGAATTTCGGGGACGAAATTCTTTTAAGGGGGAAGGATTGTAATATCCCGGAAATTTGGACAATATAAATTTAATAATCTGTGTTTTAAATTTATATTGAATTGATAATTTTGTTAATAAATTTGATATGGATTTAAATAATCTTCTTTATTTAAATATTTAATTTGTGAAATTATTTTTAATGAGTTAATAAATCTATTTTCTATTTAATAATGTATATGTATTTGTATATATTTTAAATAGACAAGTTATTTTAAATTAAATTAGTATAGTATAATTTTAATGTTTTAAAAATAGAAATTGTGATTTATTTTGGATTTAAGCTTTTCAAAAATATTTAATTAAATAACTATATGATTTTAAATATGTAGGATAAATGTTTTATTGGTTTAAAAATTCATTTTAATTTAAGTTTGTATATTAAATAAGTTATAAAATATTTGTGTTATTCTTTTTAAAATATTGATTGATAAATTTGATTTGTAAGTTTAATTTGTGAATATAAAATACAATTTAAAATGTGAACATGTATTCATGTAAGTGTTGTAACCTCTTTTATAAATCTATTTTAACTATTTAAAAGTTTCTTTTTCAAATGATTTAATTGTGTATTGTTTTGCTTTGTCCTTTAGAATTATTTAAATGCATAACTATGTATATGAACTAATTAACTAAGCTTAAATATTCATTAATCTTAAATTTAATAAGAAAAACATTTTTAAAGACATATGTAAGCATAAGAATACAAGCGTACATATATTAAAACTTAAACTAACATGTGTTGAGAGAATAAGTAAGTAATTTACAAGTGTCATAATCCCATTTTATTTTTATTAAATCCTAAGTCAAATCTATATAAACCCTTATTCTTTTCTCCTCTCATTTTTCTTGGTTCATTTTCACTTTTCAATTCTAAATTAAGAAAAATATTATCAGCTGAAATCATTCATCTCAAAACAATCTTCATTTCATAATACAAATGTTCATTTCTTCAAGAAAAATCAGAAATCACTCCTCATACAAAACTGAAACCATCTTCAATCTGTAACATGCAAAATAAAATGCATTTCAAATTCCAAACCTGTAAAACATTTGCTTCCAAACTCCTCTTTTTCAAAACAAATCTGCATTCCACAATATACAAAACCTGCATCAACATGAAAGCAAAAGAACATGCATTTCTTTGCATCTGAAAACAAAAGCTCTGCATTTCAATTTTTATCTAGAGCCCTGCATGCAACAATTTGAAGCCTGCATGTTTAAAAAAAAAAACTGAAAGCATCATGAATAAATCAAGACTTTTCTTTGCATCTGGAAGCAAGAAGGGGTCTGCATTTCAAAGCATTAGAAGCCTGCATTTCATAATCTGGAAACAAAGGGGCTGCATTTCATAATTTTCAAATCTGGAGCCTGCAAATTGAATGGGCTCTGCATTTTTGGGAGAAACAGTGAGTAACTCATTTTAATTTTATTTAAATAGTAAGGTTGTGCATGCTTATAAATTAGAAAATGAACCTATATGAAATTGCTATGAATAGTCTACCTGTGATATATGTATTGTTGAGCATTTATATTTGAATGTGATGCATGTCTGTTTCATTAGGGTATTGACTGTATACCCATTGAATAATTTTCTTCTGATTTAGCTGTTGTTATGAATTAATATTTGAATGAAATATATTTGGTTCATGATAAAGTAAAGATAAAACATTTTATATAGGTTAAATAAATTTGAATTGCCTGAAACTTGATAACAGAGTAAACATTAGTATAAGGGAAAAAGAAAAAAAATTCAAACATTATGATTTATTATTTCAGACTTATAAATTGAAACAATAAGTGAATGCATGAATTTTAAATCAAAAATTACTATTTATAGTACTGTAAACAAAGAACAGCTTTCAATTTACAGTATTATACATATTTGATAAACACAGTGGATGTTGACATTTGTTTTGATTGAATTTATTTCTGAAGATGGTATATCTATCTAAGATTGTGGGAAAATTATTTAATTGAGTTTAAATTTTGTTTTGGTGTTGAAATTTGGGATTGAAGGTGTAGAACCCTAGTTTACTGGGTTTAAGATGTTTTGGGTGCTGCGGCTTCAAAGGTGCATCGAGTTCAAAGCTGCTTTGGGAATTGGTAGATGGTGTAGTGATGAATTTATTGCCGGAGTTTGGTCAATGATGGTGACCGGAGATGAGAGATAATGGTGATGACAGGTTTGAAGTGGTGGGGGTTTGGTCTGTTCCAGGTGGGGTTGATGTTTGGATTGAAGAGATTTTTGCCTCGGGTTGGTCTCGGGTTACATGAGGGGGAAACTCAAAGTAAGTAAGGAATTGACTCGAAGTCAAGTAGGGAAGTTCTAGTGTTTGTGTGTTTCAGGTTTTTAGCAAAACAGAAGCCTGTTTTTGCAGTTTTGAAAATTAAAAGTTGAGTTTAATTATAAACTAAAAGTTTAGCTTAGGATTTAAACCAGAATCTGAAAATGAATTCAAATAGTTTGAATTCTGATTTTGAAATAATTTGAATTAAGGAATTCAAGTTTGGTTAAAAAAAAAAAGGAAAACTTGTTTCCAGTTTTATAAGATTTGAAATAAATGCAAACTAAAGTTTAACTTAGGATTTTTAAAACTGAATTCAAATATGAATTCAAATAAGTTTGAATTCTGGTATCTTTGAAATAATTTAAATTCAAAATTTCAAAGTTTGGTTTTAAAATAAAACAGAGAACAGTTTTCTGTTTTTAAATGTAAAGGTAAGATTTAAATTTGCAGGTGGAGATTTAAAACTGAGTTTTTATCTGAAATTTGAATGTGAATTCAAATTTGATTTTCTGAGATTTGAAATCATTCATGTTTTTTAAATTTAAATTTGGTTTTCAAACTCACAAGTGTAAATGCATATGTGATTTGCATTTGAATTGGAAGGTTAAATATTTAAATTAAAAATCCAAAGTGAATTCAAATCTGAGTTTTTAAATCTGGAATTTAAATTTAATCTTCGGTTTTTTTTAAAATAAAGGTTTAAATTTTAAATTGTTTTTAAATGAATAAATGATATGCATTTGAATTGAAGTTGTAGATTTTAGAAAGAAATTTTAAAGAGTTAAAACTAAATGAGATTGGAAGTTGTATTTCAATTTTGAAATTTTAAAGTAATTTTAAATTGATTTGAATTTAAATTGTTTTAACTTATTGATAAGGTAGATGCTTTTAACATATAAGATTAAGTTTTGTATTGTTAAGATAAATTTGAATCTTAAGTTAAAATGAAGTTAAATAGAATTTAAAGTAAATTTAAAAATATTTTGTTTTTAAATGAATAATTAAATAAGGAATGTTTATCTAAAAGATAAATAAAAATTTAATGATTGGAATCATTTAATTATTAAGGTAATTATGATGAAAATTAATTATTTAATTCATTAATAATGTGGATGTTTAATTAAGTTAATTAATTAGATTTGAGATTAATTAATTAAGGTTAATTAATCAATAATTAAGGATGATTAATTAAATTTTAATTTATGATTAAGATTTATTTAATCAAGTGATTAGAGATAATTTAGATTTTGAATTAACACTTAATTAATTAATAATTAGAGATTAATTAAATGATAATTAAATATTAATTAATTGATAATTAATAATGATTAATCTAAGTTAATTCTTAATTAAGTAATTAAGAAATGTTAATGAAGTCATTAACTTAAGATTATTTAACAATTAATTAATGTGATTAATTTTTGAAAATTAATTAGATTAATTAATTAATAATAATCAATTGTTTAAGTTTTAATTACTTAATGAAGGTAATTAATGGATTAATTACTTAGTGTAATTAATTTAATGAATGTGATTAGTTTAGATTAATTAAGTTAAATTAATTTAAACATTTGTTGGTTGTTTGATAATTACTTTATGTAATTTATGAATTTGTAATTACTTGAGGAAGTAATTAAATAATAATTACAGGATGTAATTAAGATATTTGATTTAGAAGTAATTGGATTTAAAATTATTTTGAAATTAATCAAGGGGATTAATTTAGATAATTAATTAAGTATAATTAATTATGGGATGAGTAATTAAAGTAGTTAATTACTGAATGGTTATTAATCATGGGTGATTAATATATATGGTTTAAATTGAAGATTAATTACTTATGTAATTAATTTATTTTAGGAATTGATTAAATATTAATGATGTAATTTGAAATTGATTAATTAAGGTATAATTAATAATGAATAAATAATTAATGTAATTAATTTTAGTTAATCAATTAATTTAGTAATTACAAGTTAATTGTTTGCAAAGGGTTTAAGTAATTAACTTGTGATTAACTTATAAGCTAATTACTTATTGTAATTAGAGATAGTTAATCAATATTAATTGAAATATTGAGATGGTGATTTATAAATTGATTTGAAATCAATGGATGGTTAAGTTAAGCAGAATTTTGATGATGAAGTAATTAATTTAATTCATTTTAAATTAAGTAGAGATTGAATAGTTAATTTAATTCATTTTAAATTAATTATAGGAAGTGTGATCATTAGATCATTTCTTATGTTTGATGAATGGTATTGGTTGCCTGGTATGGTTTGTAATCTCAGTTATGAGATGAGTAGTGTATGTGATATGGATGCATTGGTTGCTTTTGGATGATAATATGGATTATCTTATTTTGAGATGAATTATCTGTTGATAATGATAAGGTTGATTATCTGTTATGTTGTGAATTATCTATCCGCGTAGATTTAGATAATGAATTGAATTGTTTTAAACTTAAAACAACTTGGACCTAAAAGACACGCTTTGGTTTTCGATGAGACCGGGATCAGGTTTCCATATTTGGACATCCGAAAACCACATCGATTCCAATTAAACGTTAGGTCATTAATACAAGTGGAGCGAGTGAAGACTCGAGGTGTAAGGGCTATAAGTCAATATAACTCTGTGGGTGATTCCGTAATGAGTTTGAAGGAATAGTACTTATAGATTCGAGATGGTGATTCAGAGTGCAAGGGTTATTGTCGTTAACTCTGAGGGTGATTCCAAAATGAGTGTAACGAGATAATGCCTTCGGTTTCGTTCGAACCCGGAACGAACTTGTATGGATTGAATGCTTTCAGAACATCGTCAGGTGGACGATGAGCATTCTAAGTGATATGTCCTATAAAGGTAATCGTAGCCTCAAGCCTCATCAACCGGGAATGGCTAAAATAGGGGAGGTGCAGCAAAGCTTCGTGGGTCGCACCCACTGGAGAGTAAGATTTACCCCTGTCTAGAGGTCCCTTTATATTTCGGCTGTGTGGACGGTTGAATCATGACAATCGTCGGGGTTGTCTTATTTGGAACTTTTCAGTAAGGAACGGGTCCAGCTTTGTGCTGCAGGGGAGTTAGGGTGGCTCCTCGGTACGGTGATCTAGGCCACGTACTGTGGCAGGCGGTACCCCGGTAGCCCTGCCATTGTATGGAATCCAAAATCCAATAAGTGCCAACGGTTTTGATTGTATTACCCACTTTTGTGGCTAGTAGCTGGAATTTAATAAATGTAACAATTTCGGCTATTTCTTATTTATTTGAAAACCCTAGACACTATTATAATATCATCGGATTTCCTAACAAATGTTTTGGTTAGCGTAAGGTAAAAACTTTTCCATGTTTATGTGTGGGAAGTCTTACATGATACCTTTCTTTTCAAAAGATTTTTCAAAGTTAAGCAACTTTAACCTGTTACTCACACCAGACCCATGTCTGACCCGGAGTTATTTCTGTTTTTCTATAACTCTTGGGTACTCAAATTTTTATGAGTAGTCAAGGGAATTCAGGTTAGGATTCGGGTTAGCTTTGACGAATTGTGGAGGAGCATATGGAGCAGGAGGTTTCTGCGTATAGTTATATAGTTCCGCTGTGTTGGTATCTCTGAGTGTTTCTGTATTGTAATTGAGTTGTAATAACTAGACAGGTGTTTATAACTGTCAAGTATGTGTTGTATATGTCTGTGTACTCTGATATTGATGTATTCTATGTAATTCTTATGTTATTAATACAATTTATTCGTTCCGCTGTTGAGATTCTTGTGTTGTTTTCTTCTTTCTCTTCTTTCTTTCTCTTTCTATCCCTTTCTTTCTTAATTCATGATGCGATTTTCTGGGAATAGAAAGTCGGATCGTGACACTTAGCCATTTCAACTGTCTTTCTCATCCATTTCAACTATCAATAGGTCCAAAATTTTGGATTTTCCGTTCTCCTACAATAGTACTACTTGCTGAATCAAAAGTTTAGCTAGGATGTTCGTGTATATTCATATACATGTGTGTGTATATATAGTAGGTATTTGAAAAATATTTTCAAAAATAACAATACATACTCTCACGTATGCCTATTCTCACTAATTGGAAAAACTGGCTCTGGTACCAAATGTAACATTCTTCTCTGTAACGGGCCTAATTTTTGACCCAATAAAAACCCAAGCGAACCTTAGGTCTATTCCAAAGCTAGTTGTTGGTTGGTAAAATAAACAATATACAGAGCTATATATCTATGCTTTCAGAATCTCACAATAGAAGATATAAAATATAATAACATAAATAAGTATTAACTAAACATGTCAAATCTCATAAATACAACATCCCAAATATCCATAATACAACGTCTCAAAAAAAATCACTAACATGTCTAAAAATCTGGGTATATCATATATCAAAATACATCGAAAACATAGATAAGTAACTAAGCTTCCACAAGTCTTCACCGCCTCCTTCATCATCTTCATCGGCGTCATTTACCATTTTAATGAGGAGGGAGTCAGAACAACAATATCCATTGAATGAAAATCTCAAGTCTTGCCATAATAATATTTCGAAACTATCATTTAGATCAGCATTATGTCTTACACGTCCAATACTATAACCTACTGAGTATACCTCCAATTGTAAGCCAAAGGCTCTTCCAGTCCAGCTCTATAATATATCTCCAATTGTAGGCCAAAGGCTCTTTCCAGTTGAACTTCGTAACTATACTGCTGGTGCAACACAACAACGAGGGTCTAATGATGCATCTCCGTTAATCATGTCCTAACGATGTGAGAGAAAGTAAGCCACTTATAACCTCTTTAATGAGAAATAGACAGACTTTGACTATTTAATACCTATACCCTAAGCAGATCCTCATCATTTAATACCTAGACTCAAGAAAGATCCCTCTGTGGTGCTTCTTAGCTAACATCGTAAGAAATCCCATAAGGCCAACGAATACTTCTTTAATGGGAAAGAGGCAGATCCTCCAATAGCCATTTAATACCTCAACCTCGAAGCAGACTCCCACTAGAGATTTTCCACTACCGCACCTAAAACATAATCCCTACCATCTAATATTTCCTGAATGGGAAGACGGCAGACTTTACAATTGTCATTTAATACCACCAACCCAAAAGCATGCCCGAACTGGGATATCCATTCTATGACCCGTAGCCCAAACCCTGACGTATTACATTAGCCTGACCATTTGTAGGTGCTGGTAGTCGGATTAGTTTGGAAAACTTATCCTACAGAATTGGGACAAACCTCGCGTCTACCGTGGGTACTTACACATCAGTTTCAAAGTCATACTACTGATAGCCAAATTAGCTGAGCAGGCTTCTATGTGCTTTTTACCAACTTGCATCCATATAACATAGACATATTCTCATTCTCCAACACTACAAAGTAAGCTAAGACACACACACACACACATATAGAATATACCTTACCTGCATTTTCGCATTAAGGCCATATAAGGTAAACTCCTTATTTTGCCTTTAATTATGGATTAATTACCATAATTATCCTTAACATTCTTTCTATAGGGATTAGCGTTGTTTATTATCTATCTATTTTATTCGTTATGACTTATACGTTACTAATATATTTATACTTAACGTAAATATTTAGACTAACTAGTTTTTATTAAATATTACTAACCATGCATAAAATAGTTTCTATACAAGGTTTTCGCTTCCTATATGAGTTGTTAAGATAACCTAAATGTCAAAACTTCCAAATCCATACAAGTCTCAGCCCAATACAGTAGTTTAAAAAAAAAGCTGATATCACAAATTAAATTAGCTAAACAAAATAGACAATATATACATGTATGTATGTGTGTATGTATGTATGCGTATATGTATGTGTGTTCAAAAGAACGGAATCAAATATCCAACTTATTTTACATTAACATGGTAGAATTAACGCCTCTATTTTAGGAAAACAAAACTTTATAATTCAAATCCTCTATATTCCATTCAACTTTTACATATACAAGAGTGAAGTGATAATATTTAACTAAATTACGAAAATAGGCGGTGCAAACTACAAATGGAAAAATTCATATTTTGCACACCATTTCCTAATTCTTTTCTTTTAGAACCCTTCATCACAACAAACAAAAATTGGAAATAGAAAGTTGAATAGAATATAAACTATTCATATTTTAAATAACAAATTGAACTCTACTATATCAACATAAAAGAATTTAATATTCTAACTAATCTAAGAATTGACATTTTATGGGGGAATTCTAGGGTTTTAGATTTTACGATTTCGTATACAAAATTGCCCAGGGTAAAAACATATCCAAACTTTTACTGCACAAATTACTATAAAGAGAAAATTTAGGATTTCCACTCATAGATAGCTTTCCCTAAATTTATTTGCATTTGATTCCACGCCTTTGCCTATTTCCTCCTCCAGTTGCCTTCTTTTAATTTTTCAATATACAACAGTTTATTGTATATAAATTAGATTCAGAATTCATGGATAAAGGAAGAATAGAAACAAATAAATATACATATATCTAAAACTTATTACCTTTTTCCCTTTTAATCCGATTGAATATTCCCTAATGCTTGAATCTTGAATCTAGAAAGTTTATGGAGGAGGGAGAGAACTGATGGAGTTTCGCTAGCATCCATATTTTTCTTTTGAATAGAAATAAGGGGGTTAGTCTCTTATTAATAGCAGTCAGAATGTTTTAGGACTGTTGAATGGAGAATATTTTTGTTAAATTAAATCTAGCCATTGGCCTAGGCAAACCATAGCAGCCATCCTCCAACCGGTCGACCGGCCTACCTTGGGCGGTCGACGACCGGCCTTTTTTGCAGCTAATAATTATTTACTGTCATTTGTTTTAATTTATTACCTTTTAAATCAACCTTAATGGTTCCTTTGAGGCCAAGCAATCATTAATGTTTATTATTTTAAATTTTTTTGAATTATTTCCTTTATTCATTTAGATGTGTTTTTATTTCTCTGGTTCTACATATTCATTTGGTTCGTTAGCCGTGTTCTTCAACGTGGCTAGGTTACTTTCGCCATGATCTTCTTAAATGGAGACTTTTCTTTCTACTTTACGATCTTAGTAGGTTCCTTACAATTCTAGTATTTAGGTTTTGGAAGGGATTTTTCTTTTCTCTTATTTGTATGGGAGGGGGGGTTTATGCTACCTATCAGACTTATTACCAGTTCCTTCTTAAGTGTGCAATAAAATTATATGTATGCTCTCCTCCTTGAGAGGACCACTCATTTTTCTTAAAAAACTATAAAGAAATTTAAATGATTTGAAAATAAAAACATATATATATATATATATATATATATTACTAGATCTGTATGTAAATCTTTTTTATTTACTTTATGAAAACCGAATTGAACTTATATATATATATATATAATATAATGTCTTATATTATTTTATTATTTACAAACTAAATTTTCATTTCAATTTTTTTTAAATATTTGTGGTAGAATTGGTATAAGGGGACATGCATACATATCCAAATGAATTAACCCGTAAAAGAGAATTTTACCTTATGTTTATCCTGCTGATCACTAAACACCTTAGTTGCTAGTTGTTTCCTTCCTTGAGCTTCTTGTTCTTTCTCTTTGACCATGGGATGCAACTTTGCCTACAAAAGCATCACCAATGTCCGAAGATAGAAGCAAATGTTAGGATCTATCTTGGTGTCTAGAGATAATGAATGTGGTGGCTATTTATAGCTAACTAGATTACAAATATCTAGCCCCTTTCTCCCTAGCTTTAAAGACAAAGTCTCCCCTTCCTATTCATTGCTTTACCCTCCCCCCAACCCTTGGATTGACTCCCAACAATTAAATCAATTAGTTAATTAATTTGTTTGAGTATATTTATTTTATTAAATCAAACATAACTTTTATAAATTGTTTAATTAACTAATAGGTTTAAAATAAATAACTAAAAATATATAAAATTTTAATACAACATTTTTTTTAATTTTATTATTAGTATATAATGTTTATAGATTAATTTTCATTGCACAAATTCGAAAAATAACTAACAATACGATTGTGTTGACTCTCTGGTGTGAACTCGGTATTTGGTTAATATTTAAATAATTTAAATACAGAAGCCTGCACGAGCTTTATTGAAGTTCTGTATCGGGAACAAGTCCAAATTTCTTATAGTTCATTTAGGTGAAATTCAAAATTTCTATTCTTTTTTAAGCCGCACCTAGTAACGAAATTTTGCACACGTTTTCTTTTCGATGACACCGTAGCACTAAGATATCTATTGTTTGGTCTATGGTCAGAAACTATATTAATATCTGAAGTTAATTACGTAGGCTACATTAAACTTTTTAGTTTATTCCAATAATATTTATCGACTAATCGATTTACTCTGGCTAAAGATTTTAAGTTTAAGTCGGTTACCAATTACGGTGGTACTAATCTTCTATAACAAATGAAATGAATCCTCTCTTGAGTCGTGTTTTAGTTCAAGTAGTCTAACATATACCAAACTTTGACCGTAACATGGTTATCATATTTGGCAACTACCCTACACTTTCGGCACCCAATATACCTATACAGTGCACTATTATGGTGCTCGGTCATTGCAGGATGATTGTAAAGGTTGTAAGTAAATAAAACAGTCACAAAACTATTATATATCTCACAGTGCATTAAAAACTATGTAATAATCATCATGGATATAAAACAGGTGAGACAATAATAACTAAATGAACCACAATATCAAAGTGCATAAGTTCAAGCAGTTATACAAAACAACAATAGATTTTATACAACTGATAAATAAAATTAAACGATAAACTATCTCTAAATAAAATAAATGAACATTGGCATGGCTTCATTGTGTCGCATAGCGGAATAAGCAATAATAAGCGAAAAATATAAATATAAGAAAGTGTCGCCCCATGTTAGTCCATCTACACAACTCCATGTGTCCCGCTATCTAGCTTACCAATTTAAGAGTACTCAAGATAATAAGAAGCAAAGCATAAAACCTAGGGTTAGAAAATGGTTTATATAAGCGAATAACAATCTCAAATACTATGAAAGTCGATAGTTTGTGAATCATACCCGACATGTCCCCACATCAAAGAATTAGCACATAATAATAATATGCTAATCTACTAACATCATAAAGTGTACAAACATCTTGGTAGACCATCGGGGGTCTAGATATCTTGGAAATCTACGTCTTGTGACATTCCTTAAAGCAACAAACAAACATGGAAAACATAGCATCGATCAAACAATCCTCATTATTACTCAATGTGCTTTGGATATATGATAACTTGGATGACCATTACTCTACCAAGGAGTAATGGAGAAAAATCTCAGTTTATTGTTTACCCGAACACTAGCCCATAGCTAACACTAGATTCTTTCCTCGATCCAGGGTATATGGACCCCTTCAACGATTTAGGGTAGCCGACTAAGTACCAATGAGCATCCTCACAATACCACTGCTTATGAGTATAGTAGAAAACATTTCAAATATCAATGATCCCTTTGCATGCATAATCGAGCCCTTCTTTGCTCTATCTGTTTCTATTCATCATAGTAGAACCCTTCACATACCACTTTCCACAATAGAACCCATCAAAGTTTTATTCACAAATTCTCTTCCTCGAATCCCTCCAAGTGGATCATCTTGGAAAATCCATCAACATCGAGCCATCATCATTGGAACATAACTCCATCATCGAGTAATCATCGTTACAGTCCCGAAGCCGTCACATCGAAGCATCGTATCATTGCTTCACCATCAAAACCGCTCGTCGTAAAGTAATGACATCAAAATAAAGGAACCACCGCATGAATAAACTGGCACGTCATGCTCTTTGCTCATCGTCCATGTCAAAAAACCTTTATTACTATTTCCACCAAAGATATCCAATTAGTACTGTTTTTTATGGACGACCCACATTTCGGAAGATTTAAATCGACAATAATCCACACATGTCCAACTTAAACAATCCGAAACGTAGATAATCAATGGGGTTAATTAAAAAAAATATAAAAATTAAAAAAGAAGAAGAAAACAAACACGGAATCTCACAGCGGAACGAGAAAATATAATAATCTAATAAACTGTTCATGAAGCTGTTTACTATACATTTGATTATAATCTATACACATTTACCAGAGTTATATATATACATCAGGGATAAATAATCAATATAGCAGAATAACATGATGTAGGGGATAATAGTAATATTAATATACCAAAATCTTCGTCTTCGTCCTCTAGAGAATAATCTTTAATACGCTGAAAATAAACTCAAGACTAACCCGAGCGTAATGAAAAGACAAAATATTCAAGTCAGGACTAAAATACTTTTATGTAAGTCAAATCAATATCAAAAAATATGAATGCAATAACTTAAGAGATGTTATACGATTTTCCATCTCCTAAGGATCCGTTAAATTATTCATATATAATGGTATATGCTATAATAGATAATGCCTTTCAGTAAAACAAATATCAAAATAGCGTTAAGGCTATACATTGATCCACCTCGACACATTTGTTCAGTTCTAAACCGAAGTCATAATGGACTCGTATAGGAATAAATATGACAAGGCACGTGAGGCAATGCCCAAGGTAGGATTCTACCAGTTTACCCTTTTTGGCTGGTCATAACTCATCCGTGGCTGACCGCAACAATCAACCCAAACGAAAAAGGTGCACCCATCGAATACGAAATCATTATAGAAATATGAGAGATCAACGTCGCTAGAGGTAGCTGACTTCATTAGCCAGACATAGGCTCTTGTTTTAGTCATTTTAATTATGACACGAGTGTCAAAGCTATCCATCATCGTTCTCTTCATTCCAGTAAACGTTCGCCAATTCAACCACTACATTCTGGATATTATCCACCACGTACATAACTGTTAAAGTGGCTCTAATATTGACAGAGAGTATACCAATAGGAGGCCCCGGTCTCTTTAACAACCAAACGTCGTTTTACACACCGGTTGGTTCTTTTATATTTCAAAAATAATTCGTACCTAATATCAAAATATCATATTCATTTCAAAAATCAAATTGCGACACCCCACTTTTATACTCACACCACAGAGTAATGCCATCGACTAGCACAAACAATAAGGCTGTTGAGGAGCGACTATCTTTGTAATTGGTTTGTGCGGGTACCGATATGCCAGATAGAAATTATGCATTTCATTTCAAGAGGAAATTTGACATATCAAATACAAACTCAAAGCTACTACATAGTGGCTATGTGGCCTTTAGAAACAGATATAAAATAAGCATAACACAAAATCGGCCACGGATATTCATATCACTAAGGCGGAAACGGATATGAATATAACATATAGAAGTGTACATCAAGGTGGTGGTCATACAAGATTCACTACATCGCAAAAGAATAGGTACAAGTGCTAGATAAAAGAGTATGCATACAACAAGGAGTCTCTATCTCGAATGCATAAAAGCAAAAACTACTAAGCTAAAGTAGTTAGCCAAAAGTCAGAAGCTAGTCCCTGCTAAGAAGTCAAGTGGAAGCACCTGAAACACCTTGATCTGACCCGAGTATTATCTAAGAAAAATAATAATAAACGGATCAGACTTTCTATAATTATCATATAAAATGAGATAGGATAAGAGATATAATAGAAATATGATAACAATGAAAATCATACAATATCTCAAATCTTCTCAAAACACCAAAAAGAATGTCATATTCTTTAGCTTATTCACCAAACCTCAAATGTTGACAAAACATATCAATGCAAATCACAATAAATGGTGAAACATATATTCTAGAAATCCATAATAGAAAATCCAGAAAGCATAAAAAAGAGGGAAAAGGCCTATCACAAACGAGAGCATGAAAACTCACCAACATATGTATCACAAATGGGACGCTATCCTAAAAAAATGAGTCGAAGCTCCTCCCAACATGGTATAGTTCCCCTTTGTAGACCATGAGACATCGCATATCGCTAGTCTAAAACTCAAAATGATCACCGATGATCAATAAGAAGTGTAAATTACACTAAACTTGTAAATAAATGAGTTTAGCTTCATGTTCCATAACTACTGGCTTAACTTAAATATTTTACGAACAAATTGTAGATTTCCACTTGAAAATTGTCGTGAGATTTCAATGGAACAAGTCAAAAATTAACCGATGAAGTAAACGCAAGCGTTTCATACCACTTGTTTTGCTAAGTCGTTTCATTAGATTTCTCATACGAATGAGGTAAAGGTTTGTATATACTAATAGAGCGGAAAACGGTTTTAAAAATGTGCTTTGTATTAAAAATAATGTTGAAATCGTTTTTATGAAAGAGTTTTTAGTATTTACTGCTAGTATAAAAAACCTTTGTATTTTAAAGTAACAAATCATAGAATTGACTATAGAAACAATCTATCACCAAAAATCCACATTCGACGATGTGAATTAAAACCATGAAAATCGATGTCAAATCCATCAAATAGATACACCCAAAATCTAGAAAAGAAGTCATCAATGTCGATAATAGTTGACAACAACTAACCGGAGCAATAAAAATCGATAAAAATTGGAAATCCACTCAAAAACATCCAAAATAGACAAAATTGCACAGGACCAGACATCTGGTTGGATTGGCCAGACCTCTGACCTGGGGTTCGAGAAATGCATTTTTCTTTTTCCCCATTTTCTTTCTAATTCCAGAAGGCTACCAGATGTCTGGTTGGATTGGATCAGACATCTGGGCCTAGGCTCTGTCATTTTTTTTTCTTTTTCTGTCATATGTTTATTCTTCTGATGGCCTAACCAGACGTATGGGCTTTCAAACCAGACGTCTGGTTGCCTGTACCAGGCAACAGTTACCTAGGCCATTGATGGACAAATCGGTTCGGAAGCGATCAGACGAGCGATGGTGGCTAGGGAATTATGCCAAGCGATAACCCAACCTTATAGGCTCTTCGATACACCCCAAACAACATGTCCAAACATCCAAGATAGGATCTTTAAAGATTTCGACTTTAAAATACCAAAATTGGAAAATTCACCAAATTAATTCAAAATAAAATAAAATTAACATGGAATAGATGTTAGGAATTCATACCTAACAACAATGAAAGCTATAGACACAGATGTGAGTTCAAGAACTCACCTTTAAACTAAAAAACAAGGAATGAGAAGCTTCAAAACAAAGCAAGACCAAATCCTCTTCACTACACCTCTAGAATCTCCAATCTATTATCAAATGCAAAGATTTTCTATGTTAGGTTATAGGAATTTTTGAAAATTGAAGAGAGATAGAGATGGAGAAGATGATGAGGATGTTTACCCAAGCTTCGCTTTGATTTTGGAACTTGAATTTGAATTTCCTAAGTAAACTGTGGCTTAGGAATTTCTAATCTCCTCTCTTTCCCCCATTTTCATTTAGCTTGAGTGTTAGGAAATTAGAAGTGGAATGAATGAATGAAGAGGAGTGGAGGGGGAGTTATTAGGTAGAAGAATTTGGGTTCTCTTGTTGGGTTAGTGGGATAGAACACAACCCAAAGCCCAAACAAAATACCAAAATCCTAATCAACTCCAAACATATCGATGTTTATACTCAAACAAGTTGTAAACATCGTTTTAAAATCAATGGAAGTGGTCTCGAGTTCAAATTCGACTGTTCACAAAAAGTCACATTTTGGAATTTAATCAAACTAACGATGCTATATTCAAAATAAAACGTTTAAATATATAATCATAAAATATGTGGGTTGTTACACAAATCCATTTGGAAATCATCATATTCACTTCAAAAATCATATTTTACTTTAAAATGTTAATTCGATATATTAGTTTCACTGCAAAACTTGATCGAATTACAATTTTGGTTATAATTAACTTTAACCCAATTCGCATTTAAATCCAAGATTTAAATATAAACATTGCACCCTTTGACTAGTTTGAATTTTTAGAAAAATAGTGTAAATAGTTCTAAAATAGTTAAATGGTTAAAATAGTTGAATAGAAAATAGTTTGAGTATTACAAAAGGTTTGTATAGTAAAATAGTTTGAAAAATCAAAATAATTTGAATATATAAAGATTATAGATTTTAAACCGTTTATACTCAAAATAATTCATTTGAAAATAGTTTCATGGTCAAGACGATTTAATTTCAAATTTTCCAATTCAAATCAATTCCAATTTCCATTTTGATTTAATCGATTAAATTCAGATTTCAAGTCGAATTCAATTTCGGTTCCAATTTAATTTAAATTTCAATTCCAAATTAATTCAAATCAATTCTCAAATCTAAACCATTTCGATTTATATCAATTTCAAGTTCGATTTCCAAATATCGATTCAAAACACTTAAATCAAATTTTCCTTCAATATCCAATTTAAAAATTCAAACCTTCAAAAATTATTAAATTCCAAGCTAAATCTCAAAATATCGTTTTATGTCACTTTTACCTAGCAATATCTAAGGTTTGAATAAAAGTCTAATCCTTTAAAACAAATCAATTTCTGAAATTCACATCGTATTTCGATTATAACTTAAAAATCTCAACTTCCATTAATTAAACAATTCCTGTTTCAAATTTAAATTTCAACATTCCAAGTTCCAATTCGAAAATAATTCGATTTCCATAAATTCGTTTTTTATTACTTAAAACCAAATCGTTTAAATAATTTAAAATTAAAATTTTAAAATCATTTGATTAAACCAATACGGTGCCCATATATAATTTTCTATCCTAGGGCCAAATGAATCAATTATTCTAATTTAATTCCAGGGATGGATATATATAATTTCAATCTAAAATAAATGTCATAGGTATATATCATTTCAACGTATTTCTTAATTTATTCGAAATAATTCAAATAACATTTATATACTGCTAAATGATATTCAGGGTGATAACGGGATATATATATATATATATAATAATAAATAAACATCCAATCATTCAAATATCAACCGATTTTCATCCATTATAATCAATCATCCAAACAATCAATAATTCACAACAATTAACAAATTATCAATAATTGAGAATTTTACTAGCAATTTAATTCTAATTCAATTTAATTGTCAATTCAAATTCTATCAAACAATTCAGATCAATTTAACTGTCAATTAAATTTACAAAACAGGAGCCAATAAATTTAAATCACTTTACTATATAAATTTTACTAATATAAAAAATATTTGTCAAACGTGAGCGTATAAAACACTCATCTTTTATTTGAAACTGAAAATATTTCCGCTTCAAATAAAATTCCAATCCAATCCAAACCCATGCCAAAGCTACGATTCCAACATGATTTGATTTATCCAAAACAGATCTCGTAAGCAAAAATTATGAAATACTTAATAACGATAATTACAAATTTTAAATTAAGAGAATTAACATCTTAACTTATTAATAATTTAATTAACATAAAAACAAGATAATTAAAACCATTACCCATTACTCGATCGTTCACCTCCCAATGCCTTTCACGAAACCCAGGTCGTGATGTTATCATATATTTTTTGGAGAATCGCGTGCCTCAACCTCATCCACGTCGCCACCAATCCCACGCCGCCGCATCCCCAATCTAGCGTGCACAAAGACCTAGGTCGATCGACAACGCCAGGCTCATGATCATCTCATGCGCGACCTTACCCTCAACTCACTCCAGCAATTCTCCAATAGCGCGCTTCCTTGTGCCTCACTCTTGCTCTGGCTCGCGCCTGCGGCAATCGCGATTCGATCGAGGTTGCTCCTTCCACTTTTTCAGGTGATTCGGCCTCTTTTTTTAACCGAAAGCTGCAATTCGATCCGAAGTTTAAAAGAGAGTGCAAAGGGGAAAGTACGGGTCAAAAGGAACGAGGCTTGTACGAGATATTTGAAAGAAAATGAATATAATATTATTAAGTAGAAAAATATCTCACCCTTAAACGTCCGAAATTCTTGAGCTCTAAACAAAGCGTGCGCCTATTGTTCATAATGTTTTACCTCTATTTTGATCACAATGGAACTAGTTTTGAGGCCTAATTCGATCATACGTGGAAGATAGCTTTTTAAAGTCAAATTATTTTATCGAATTTCTTAAATTGATTTCTACACGTTTCAAGCTCGCACGGCCAATCGACAAGTCCGATCGCCACGAAACTTGAAATCCTACAATAACTCACAATTACGGATCCGGATGAAACTAGTTTCATCGAAATCCGAGACAGTGGCGAAAATGACTATTTTTATTCGTTAATTATAATATAAAATTTCAAATTTCTAAATATTCGCATTTAAATCCAATTTTAAATGCTAATCATCTTCATTCATATTTAAATCAAATTTAAATCAGTCTCTGATGCCATTTTCATTCATACTTAATACAGAATTCAATTATTTAAATAATTTCCAATATTAAATTTAAACAATTTAATTATCCAATAAATCAATATAAACAAATTATTACATTCCAAATAAATTTAGTTATCAAAATTATATTATTTCTATCTAAATAACTCACAATTTTTATTCAACTCCAGTTATTGAATATAAACACGGTTAATATATAGAATTTCATTTCAATACTCGTTATCGCCAAAACTTCGAAATTAGTTATTTCAAAAATTTATTCAATTTCATATCCAATAACTTACTTTTAAAATCATTAAACCTTTACTTTTAACCAATTTTTATTTAATAATTATATCAGATTCTGTAACTTAAAATAGTTAAAAATGCATGTCGTTACATATTGATTATAATCGAATGTATAGTAAACAGCTTCATGAACTGTTTATTTGATTATTATATTTTATCATTCCGTTGTGAGATTTTTTGTTTGTTTTCTTCTTCTTCTCTTATTTTACTAATTAACCCCATTGATTATCTATGTTTTGGATTGTTTAAGTTGGACATATGTGGATTATTGTCGATTTAAACCTTCTGAAATGTGGGTCGTCACAGTTGGTATTAGAGCTAGGTTTAGCGATAACCTTGGCTTTGTAGGGTTTGACTCATTAGAGATAGGGTAGTAATACCCTAGAATGAGCCTGTTTGAGTGTACATATATGAAAGAGCATACTTGTTAGTGTTATAAAATATTTTATATTGTGTTTGCTTATCCGTTGAGTTGTTTATGAATTCTGCTCGATGTGAGGGACGTCGTGATATCGATAGGGGTTTCTAAACATTGAAACAAGACAAGTTGACATAATATTGTTTTAAATTGAGTAAATGAAATAGTTTTACCTAAATTATATTATAAATGTAAATGGTTAATTACAAATAAATGTTACTTGTTAGGCGATGGTAATATTTAGTTATCATCTATTATTGGTTGAATCAAAATAAAAAGAACACTTAATGAATTTTATTTTATGAAGCATTTGATAATTTAATTAAATTAAATCTAATTATAATAAGAATTGTTGAAATAAAAAAAATTAATAAAATATTTTCAAAATGAAGTAATTAAATTTTAGGAGTATATTTAAATATAGCTTGTAAATAGAAGGATAAAAAAATAAAATAAAATTTTGAGAATTTTAGAATATAAAATCCTTTCATTTCAAAATTGTTTTTGAAGCCTTCAAAAATTAATATTAATATTATATAAAAGAGTTTTGACTAGAAAAATATTTTGAAAGATTTTAAAGAAAATAAAAGCATTAAACTCGCTTGTGTCGTTGGGAAATAATTCTAAGGATGACTGCAGCATCGCCAGTATTCATTTTCGAGTTTCTAAGTGAGAATTTCTACCAAAAGAAATTTATTTTCGATTAACAAGTTTTGACTATGAAAAAAATTATTATAAGTATGTTTGATAAATATATGGAAATAGTTTTGAACGTATAATTGAAAATAGTATGGATAAAAAAATAAGTTTATAACTTATAAATTTGAATAGGAAAATAATTTAAAATGGTTAAATTTTTTGGTTAAGCAAATAAAAGAAAATTTTGAATTTGAGATACGGAATAAAATAATTAACCTAAGAAATGTTAAATTGATTAAGTTAGTGAAATGAAGTAAATAAAATATATTTTAAATCATGAAAGCTTAGATAAAAATGAATTGCAATTGAAATGAAGTGGATAAAATAATAAAATGAAATTTTGAATGAATAAATTTTATAACTTATAGATTTGAGAATTAGCAAGCTAAAAAAATTTATTTTGCTGAATATGAATGATAAGAAAATTTAACTTAAATAAGATTAAACAAGATGAGAAATGAACCAAATGAAATAAAATTTCACCTAATAAAGATTAAATGAATTAAATTGGATATTAAATGAAACTAGATAAGTTAGTAAAGTAAATTAATTCCACTTAAGCTATAAAATGAATTAATAGATTGAATACAACTTGAATATAAATTAGAATGTTATTTGAATTGTGAAAGAAATTGAATAAAAATAAATAAGTGTAAGAAAAATTAATATGAACAATTGAATTTAATTTAAATTGGATGTAAATAAATTAAATGAAAATAGAATGAGTTTCAATAAAATTGAATGGTAACTAACTGAATATGAAATAAGTTAAGGGAATAAAATATAAATTGATGTTTAGCTTAAAAGGAGTTGAACAAAATTGATGGTGATAGAAATTTTTTTATATGAATTAAGTTATAATTTGTTTTTTACTTAAGTGAAATTGTTAATATGAGTTTAAACTTACGAAATAAACTAATTAAGTAAATCAATGTATTAATATGAACTTAAATATTGGAATAATAATAAAAATGAGTTGTTGTATAAAATATTTATAATAAACTTAAATGGTTTAGAAATAATATTAGTATTAAAATACTAAGTGATAATGAAATAAATTTAACTTAACAAGGTTAAATGGAATAATTTTATAAACGATTCATAAATTAATTTATATAAGATAGGTTAAACAAAAAGTGAAACGATTGGAATTTCATAATTTAAATTGAATAAATCGAATGTAAATGAAATAAATTTGAATAAATTGAAAGAAAACCAAATTATGAATGTGTTTAAGCTTTGGATAAATCAATGAAATATAAACCAATTAAATGTGGATGAAACAAAGATAAATAATTGAAACTAATCGAACAAATGTAAGTATATTAAATTGTAATAAATCCAATGTGAAGGAAATGAATATTGGTTGATTGAATAAAAATGGATTGAAACCAACTTAGTTGAATATGAATCAATTAAAAGCGAATGAATTGAATATGAATCCATTGTATGATTAACGCAATGAATATAAATAGGTGAATGTTAAACAATTAAGAAGTAAATAAAGTGAATGAAAATATATTGTATGTGAACGTAAATTAATTGAAACTGAATCAACTATAATGTTAATGAAAAGAATGTTAACAGAAATGGAAGTGTATAAATTAAAATGTTGACATTGAAATGTAAATAGTGATAGTTTGGATTAATTTGTTGAATATTGTTGGTTGAATGGTTTCTTATATTGAAAATCATTATTTTAAATGTTTTTGATTGCATATGATTTGTTGCATGTTATGTGTTTATGTTTGTGCTTATGATTTGGATTCAAAATCATGCTATATGGTTCTATTTGACTCATACACGTTTTATATCTTATTATAAGTAACTAATATTCGAAATTGAGTTGAGATAAGTAAATATGAAGACCATTTGGACGTATACGCGAGTTTTTACATGCTTTTGCTTGGTCAATACGAGTGAACTCGCTCGTATTATTAATAATAAGGTACGTATCTCGGATTACATATCGCGATTTTATATTTTTTCCCTTTGGGATGCCTTATCGTTGAGATGAGATGTATTTTAATATCTACTTGGTATATCGTGATATATATTATATTGTAAAAAAAATTCCGATCGAGCCGCGCAAAGGAGATTCTGTCGAAATTTTCTGTAAATCTGGGAGTTAGAAAAATTTAGAAGTTTAAAAATTTTATAACTCATTTATATATATATATATATATATATATAAAAGTTATATTTTTCGTAAAACCGATAACGGAGTGGAATAGTAGAAGCGTAATGATAGTTTAGGAAATAAGATGTTTATGTTTTATAAGTTGATCTTTTTGAATAAAATATACTATTTGTTAGATTCTTTACTTAACGCCATTTCAAGGATAAAAAGTTATGAGTGGGGGAGTGTGTAACAACCAATATTTTTAACAATTTTAAATTACAGAATTCGATATAGTTATTAAATAAAAATTGGTTAAAAATAAAGGTTTAATGATTTTAAAAGTAAGTTATTGGATATGAACTTGAATATTTTTTTGAAATAACTAATTTCGAAGTGTTAGCAATAATGAGTATTGAAATGAAATTATATATATTAACTGTATTTATATTCAATAAATGGAGTTGAATAATAATTATGAGTTATTTAGATAGAAACAAAATAATATAGATGACTAAAATTTACTTGGAATTCAATGATTTATTTATATTGATTTATTGGATAATTAAATTGTTTAAATTTAATATTGGAAATTATTTGAATGATATAATTCTGTATTAAGTAAGAATGAAATGGAAATAAAGATTGATTTAAATTTTAGTTAAATATGAATGAAGATGGTTAACACTTAAACTTGGATTTAAATGTGAATAATTATACATTGGAAATTTTATATTACAATTAACGAATAAAAATAGTCATTTTGGCCACTGTCTCGGATTTTGACGAAACTAGTTTCATCGGATCTATAATAGTGAGTTATTGTAGGATTTCAACTTTCGTAGCAATCAGACTTGTCGTTTGGCCGTGCGAGCTTGAAACGCGTAGAAATCAATTTAAGGAATCCGATAAAATAATTTGAATTTGTGATGCAGCTCAGGTCAAAGGAATAAGTCGTCCATGACTTAAGGAAGCAGAGCTAAGTCGTCCACGACTTAAGGAAAAGGAGCTACGACTTAACTCCAATGGTTTGCGACCTAACGAAGTGATTTTAAGTCGTTTGCGACTTAACGAGAAGGATGCAAAGAAGTTACGACTTAGTGGGAACCTGAGTCGTTCGAGTTTGATGAGTCGTACACGACACAACGATTCATCTATAAGTCGCCTCCGAGCTAACTTGATACCAGAAGGAAAATGGTGCCGAGTTAACGACCTAAATCTAATGAGTCATGACCTAAGGTCTTAGATCGGCAACGGCCTAATGTGTTGCATATGTGTCGAGTTAACGAGTTACGACTCATGATGAGTCGACCCGGTTAAGTCGTCCTGTATAGAGTCGTTTTGTGTTGTATACATGTGAGTGGTGTTAGTCTTAAGTCGGCTGCGTGTTGGGTCGTACCTAGTTAGGTCGGCCATGTATTGTGCAATTGTCATTTGTTGAGTCGGTTGCTTTGTGTAGTGTGTTTTCTTTGAGTCATAGGTCGTATGCGACCTAAGGGTGTTGAGTCTGTAATTTTTGTGGCAGTGTGACATAAGTCGTCTACGACTTAAGAGTTGTCTCAGTCATGTATATAATTGAGTCGTACATCGTCTTGTGTTGAGTCGTTATCTGTTCATATTTTTACTCTGAGTCTTTAAGCCGTTGATTATTAAGTCGATTTGATGTTAGGTTAGCAACGACCTAAGTTGAGTCGTGAGTCGGTCATGTGTATGATGATGTAACTCGTGAGTCGAAGTATGTTAAGCCGTGTACGACTTAAGGGTCTGAGTCGGTGTGAAACTTCTATAAATAGGGAGTGAGTTGTAACTTTTTGAAGGTGGATTGTTGAATAAAATTTCTTTGATTGCTTTGTGCTTTCTTCAAATTGGTAATTGAGTGTAATATCCTATCTCCACCTACGTCATTTGAGTGCGCTCGAAACAATGTTTGTTGAAGCCGATTCGCGGAATCAAGTGCGCTTGATCAACGCCGAAGAATCGTAGATCTTTGTTTCTCGGTATCGTGCGCGATCAAAGAGACGAAGATAGCTAGAATCCGGCATCTTTGGATCAACGGATTTGGGCATTGCAGTATTTTCAACTCACCGATTGCTACTTACATCGATTGAAGTTTGTTTTGATTTATCCGCTGCGTCAGTTTTTGGTATCGGAGCCATACTTAGCCAATCATAGCTAAGTTGATTCTTGGAGCCAAGTATTTGAAGTTTGAAGTTGGAGTTCATCGTGTTCATCTTGAAGTTGCAACGAGTTTGAAGATTTTGATCCATTTCAATTTGGATCTAGAGTTGGTGAAGTGTTTGAAGGCCGAGCATAGTTTGTGTTGAAGTACATTTTTGTTGAAGTGGAGGCCGAGTTAAGGAGTTAAGCCGTGTAGAGCTATTGCTGAGTCAAGGTTGAGGCCGTGACTTGTTGGTCATGTGTTGAAGTTTTGTGTTCAAGTTGTTGAAGTCTTTGAGAAGTTTTGAAGTGTTTGTGAAGAGTTTCCAATCATGCCTCCAAGGAGAGCTAACCGTCATCAAAATGTTGAAGCGTTGTATAGAAGAGAAGAAGCCGAGCTTATGGAACAACGTATTAATGAGAAATTTGATGAAGGCATTGGAAAGTTAGAGAAGTTGATGAATGATTTGAATCAAACTCAAAGGAGGAGATCACCAAACTCGAACCATGGAGGAAACCGAGTTTCGCCATCGGTTACGGAAGCGAGGAGGGTGTCACTGTGACGCCCCACCTCTATACCCACGCTAGCCAAGAACACTCCGGAGTAGTGCTGTCAACTAGCACGGAGAATGAGGCTGTTGAGGAGCGACCATCCATGTAATTGCTTATCACACGGTGGCTATAAATAATCTTCGGAAACAAACATAGAAATAATCATATCACAAATCAGTCACAGACATCCATATCACAAAGGCGGAAGAAGATATGAATATATAACTAACACATGAAAGTGTACATCAGAGTAGTGGTCAGTAAGTCCCACGATAATACAAAAGAATAGCAACACGTGCTATAAAAAAGAATACAACTATGAGTCTATATCTCAAGTGTATACAACAAAAACTGCTAATCTAAACAGTTAGCCAAAAGTCAGAGTGATGAATCCCTGGGAAGAAGTCAAGCAGAAGCACCTGTAACATCTCGGTCTGACCCGAGTATTATTTAAGAAAATAATAAACGGGTCAGTCTAGCTATAAATATCAGATGACATGATATAACATAAAAGATATGGCATAAACATAAACATCCATAATGACATACCACTATAAGTATGTAAATAATGATCAACAGAAGATCAATCAATAAGAGATAATCAATATCACAAGAATCTTCTCAAAGATTCGAAAAGGGCATCATACCCCAAACTTGTACTCATAACAAGTCAATGACATAAATTCTAGAAATCAGTGCAAGAAGTCCAGAAATCATAGAAAAGAGAAAGAGGCCTATCACATGACGGTCCGAAGACCAAGGGGAGCTACCCCACATGTGTGAATGGAATCACACAGATTAAGGTCCAGACTAACCAAAAAGCAAAAAGGTATGTGTGAGTGGAATCACACAAGTGGTGTCTAGTCTAACCTCGCAACAAGAGACATCGCACAGTTGCTAGTCTAAATCATCAGAATGATCGTCATGATCAACGAGAAGTGTCAATTACACTAAGCTAGTAAATATAGAAGTTTAGCTTCATGTCCCATAACCACTTGCTTAACTTAAATATTTACGAACAAACTGTAAATCTTCACTAATAAAATTGTCACAAGAGGTTCAATCGAACAAGTCAAGAATTAACTGACGAAGTGAACGCAAGCGTTTCATACCACTTGTTTTACTAAGTCGTTTAATTAGATTTCTCATCCGAGTGAGGTAAAGGTTTGTATATACTAATAGATTGGAAAACGGTTTAAGAAAAGAGCTTTGTTATTAAAAATAGAGTTGAAATTGTTTGTTAAAAGAGTTTTGATATTTACTACTAGTATTGAAACCTTTATATTATAAAGTGACAAAACACAGAAGCAATTGTAGAAACAATCAGTCACAAAAATCGCATACGGAGATGTGAATAAAATCCAAGGAAATCAGCTCAATGTTTTTCAGATAAGATCCCCTACGGAGGGGGGGTCCAGGGGCAACGCCACCGCTTACGGGGTTCGACCTGCCCGGTCAGGTCGCGGGGGTCCAGGGGGCAGCGCCCCCGGCGGGGTGCGGGGCAGCGCCCCGACCAAAACGGTACGACCTAGTGAAGACAAAATGAGGTCTAACGACCTAAGGGGAATAGGGTCGAGCGACCTATAAAACTCGCGACCTAAAAGTTAGCAAGGTCGAACGACCTATAGAGGCATAGGGTGCAGCGACCTAAAACATCGCGACCTAGTGAAGACCTAAGGGAGGCGAGCGACTTATAAAACTCGCGACCTAGTGACCTAACGGTTTAAGGGTCTTGCGACCTAACTGGAAACAAGGTCCAAACGACCTAACGACTTAAAGTGAAACCTGGCTGAGCGATATAAGGTCGGAGACGACCTACGACTTAACTCCGTGTGAGCGACCTACGACCTATGGTTGCTACAACCTAACGAGTTCCAATAGTGAAGGCTTAAGGTCTAACGACCTAAGGGGTACGACCTAAGGTCTTACGACCTAAGGTGTTGAGGTTGGACGACCTAACCAAATTGCGTAGGCCATACGAGCTAAGGCCTAACGACCTAACTCCGAACGAGCTATACGCGAGTGACCTAGGGCGCTAACTCGCAAACGACCTAACGTTAACTCGCGAACGACCTAACTCCAGACGCGCCTTTTCAACGCGTGCGAGCTGAAGACCTGCCGACCTACGACCTAACTCCAAGCGACCTAAGGCCTAACGACCTATAGTGGACGAATGGGCTAAGGCCAGAAACGACCCAAATGAAGGTGACGACTTTTCCACGCGAACGACCTATAGATGCTGGGCGACCTAAGGGGGACAGAGCGACCTATGCCAGAAATTCACCCCAAAACACTAAAAAGTGGAGTTTTTTCGCCAATCCAATCCAAACCAAATGCAAATGTGCATGCAAACATGATAGGGATGCATTTCCAATAGCCCAAGATAGATATAGACTAGAATTGTGAGATAAAAATCTCACCTTTGCACCAAATATCAATGAAAATGAAGTTTTAAGCAAGCAAGAATCAATCCTTCTTCTATCTAAGCACAAGAAGCTTGAATCCAATGTCTTCTTCTTGAATTTGGAGTAGAAAGATGGATTGCAATTGAATTTGAGTTTTGGAATTTTAATTTCCCATTCCCTCCACCATTAATGCCAAAGCTTGATTAGTTAGGAAATTTATGAAGAGTGAGGAGAAGAGGGTTGGAACTTGGGCTTAATAGGCTAAACTAACCCAAAGTCCAAAGCGGGAAAAGTTAGTGAAATTTCACTAACTCCAAACCTATCGATGTTTATACTTAAAAAAGTTGTAAACGACATTTCGAACTCAATGGAAGTGGTCTCGAGTCCTAATTTGACCGTTTGCAAAAAGTAGCTTTTCGGACCAAAATCCGATTAACGAGTTAATATTTAAATAAAATATTTAAATACAAACTCGATAAATATGCGGGTTGTTACAATCACCGCATTCTTTTAGAGATAGAAGAGAAACATCAATTTCATCACGGAGAGATCAACATGACTATGGACATGAAGAGAGAAGAAGTCAACATGAATTTGACAATGAGGCGTATAGAGATGAAGAGAGACATAGTCGAAGAAGCATGCATGAACGAAGGGATGATAATGGTCGAGATCGATGTAGGCGTACTTTTGATTTTTATGAAGAGGGTGATAGAGCTAGCATTCATTATCGAGATCGAGACCAAGTTCGAAATTCATATCGAGATGTGGATGAAGATCGTCGATGGGAGTCGGGTATGAAGATGGAAATTCCTGAATTTAAAGGTGGAATGGTAGCTGAAGAGTTCTTAGATTGGTTGTCAAATGTGGAGGAAATCTTTGATTTCAAGGAGGTTCCGGAGAATCGAAGGGTGAAGTTAGTTGCTACAAGGCTGAGGGGGAGAGCTTTGGCGTGGTGGCAGCAAACTAAACTTACGAGGGAGAGAATGGGGAAGTCAAAGATTGAGTCTTGGGATAAGATGAAGAAGTTGATGAGAGCTACTTTCTTACCATACAACTATCAATCACTTATGTACCAGAGGTTGCAGAATCTGAGGCAAGGGACGAAGTCAGTTAATGATTATGCAGATGAATTTTACCAACTCATTGCTAGGAATGATATTATGGAAACGGAAGAACAGCTAACTGCTAGATTCATTGGGGGATTGAGAATGCAGATCCAGGATATGGTTAATATGTTCGATCCGAGATCTGTTGCATAGGCACATCAGAAAGCGTTGGCTTGGGAGAAGCAAGGAAGGCATGGAGGTGGTGTGTTTACTAATTCCAATAATCAATCGAAGGGTGTTAGTGGAAGTTCTAATGTTCCTAAACCTGTTACAAAACCAGTGGTGAAGGAGGCTGAGAAGGCGAAGGTTAGCAGTGGTTTCAAATGTTATAACTGTCAGGAGTTGGGTCACAAAAGCAATGAATGTCCGAAGCCGAAGAAGAGAGCAATGGTTGCTGAGATTGAGGATGATGGTGAGGAGGCAAAATGTTTAAATGCACCTTATGTTGAGGAGGAAGAAGAATTATCTGGAGATGAAGGTTGTAATCTTATGATGAGGAGGTCATGTCTTACACCAAAGCAAGAAGAGGATTCTAGTTGGTTGAGAAGCAATATTTTTCAGCCGACATGCACTATTCTAGGGAAAGTTTGCAAGTTCGTTATTGATGCTGGAAGCTGTGACAATATTATTTCTACAGAAGCAGTAAGGAAGTTGAACTTGAAAACTGAGAAGCATCGTAAACCGTACAAGCTAGCATGGTTAAGGAAGGGTGGTGAAGTGAAGGTGTGTCGAAGAGCTTGTGTTAATTTTTCTATTGGGAAGAAGTACAAAGACGAAATTTGGTGTGACGTTGTAGACATGGATGTGTGTCATCTGTTGTTGGG
Source organism: Allium cepa (assembly GCA_030765085.1). NCBI lineage: Eukaryota > Viridiplantae > Streptophyta > Magnoliopsida > Asparagales > Amaryllidaceae > Allium > Allium cepa. The sequence goes on from CM060931.1 coordinate 117,412,653, forward strand.
CAGACCATGGCAGTTTGATAGAGCAGTACAACATGATGGTCATGCTAATAGCTATAGTTTCATGTTCGAAGGTACTAAAATCACTTTAGTTCCCAAGAAGCAGCAACAAAAGGAAAGCAAGCTAGAGGAGATCGAAGAACTGAAAACTTTGCTATCTTTGAAGGAGTTTGTTAAAGAAGTTGAAGAGGAGCCTGAAGTCTTTTTATTGATTGGGCGAGAGTGTAGTGAAGAGGTTGAAATTCCAGAAGAAGCAAAGCCAGTTTTGAAAGAATTTGAAGATGTATTTCCAGAAGAGTTGCCGAAGGAGTTACCGCCACTGAGGGACATTCAACATCAAATTGATCTTGTTCCGGGAGCAGTCTTACCACATCGACCACATTACCGAATGAGTCCGAAGGAACATGAGGAGTTACGAAGGCAAGTGGAAGAGTTGTTAGAACAGGGACGTGTTCAGGAAAGCTTGAGTCCTTGTGCAGTACCAGCATTGTTGGTGCCGAAGAAGGATGGAACATGGAGAATGTGTACCGATAGTAGAGCTTTGAACAAGATTACTGTTTGCTACAGATTTCCTATGCCGAGGTTGGATGACTTGCTAGATCAGTTGAGTGGGGCTACTATCTTTTCGAAGATTGATTTGAAGAGTGGTTATCATCAGATTCGAATTAGACCGGGAGACGAATGGAAGACCGCATTCAAGACGAGGGAAGGTTTATATGAATGGTTGGTTATGCCGTTTGGTCAATCAAATGCACCGAGTACATTTATGAGGGTGATGAATCAAATTTTCAGACCGTACATTGGGAAGTTTGTTGTAATTTACTTTGATGATATTCTAATCTATAGTGCGAGCACAGAGGAGCATGTAGAGCATTTGAGAAAGGTGTTAATTATTCTTCGTGAGGAACAATTTTATGCAGCTACGAAGAAATGTGTGTTCATGACTCGAAGTGTATTATTTTTGGGATATGTTGTATCTGAGAAGGGAATCTAGGTGGACCAGAGTAAAGTTGAAGCTATTAGAAATTGGCCACAGCCGAGAACTATCACTGAAGTTAGAAGTTTTCATGGATTGGCATCATTCTACTGAAGGTTCATTCCCCACTTCAGTAGCGTGATGGCACCAGTTACTGATTGTATGAAAGGGAAACAGTTTTCTTGGTCGGAGGAAGCAGGAGTTGCTTTTGAACGAATCAAAGAACTTTTGACGACAGCACCAATTCTTGTATTACCAGATTTTCAGTTGTTGTTTGAGCTACACACTGATGCATCAAAGGTTGGGATTGGAGGAGTGTTGAGTCAGAGTGGGAGGCCAATTGCTTATTTCAGTGAGAAATTATCAGGAGCAAAGATGAGATATAGTACGTACGATGTTGAATTTTATGCTGTTGTACAAGCTGTTAAGCATTGGAGACACTATCTATTTCAGAAAGAATTTGTTCTTTATACTGATCATGAGGCGTTGAAGCATATGCAAGGGCAAGACAAGATTTCAGCAAGACATGCATCATGGATTGCTTATTTGCAGCAGTTTACTTTTGTCGTTAAGCACAAGTCAGGGGTAACCAATCGCGTGGCTGATGCTTTGAGTAGGAGGAGTCATTTATTAACGACAATGAAAGTTGAAGTGACAGGTTTCGAACTATTACCAGAGCTGATTAAAGAAGATCCATATTTTATGAAGTTCGTTGAAAAGGTCAAGGAAGGAAGTACTGATGAATACGTGTTAGTTGATGGTTTTTTGTTCAAGGGGGACAAGTTGTGTATTCCAAATAGCAGCTTGAGAATGAAGATTATCAAAGAGTTGCATGACGAAGGCCATGTAGGCAGAGATCGTACTTTGCAGTTGATTTCACGATCTTACTTTTGGCCTTCAATGAGGAAGGAGGTTGAAAGGTTTGTGGAGAGATGTCATATATGCCAGGTTTCGAAGGGAACAGCGACCAATGCAGGATTGTATATGCCGTTACCTGTACCAACTAAACCGTGGGTTGATATCAGCATGGGTTTCGTTTTGGGTTTGCCTAGAACTCAAATGGGAAATGATTCTATATTTGTTGTGGTGGATAGATTTTCGAAAATGGCACATTTTATTGCTTGTAAGAAGACGATGGATGCAGTTCGTGTTGCTCAGTTATTTTTCAAGGAAATCTATCGTTTACATGGGTTGCCGGAGTCTATTGTTTCAGACAGGGATACCAGATTTTTGAGTCATTTTTGGCTTAGTTTGTGGAAGATGGTGGAACGAAGTTGAACTTTAGCAGCGCTTATCATCCGCAAACTGATGGACAAACAAAAGTTGTTAACAGATCGTTGGGAAATTTGTTGCGATGTCTTGTGACGGACAATCTGAAGAGTTGGGACATGAAGTTATGCCAGGCAGAGTTTGCTCATAATCATGCAGTGAATCATAGTACGAGATTCAGTCCATTTCAGATCGTATATTCAAGTTTGCCAAGAGGACCGTTGGATTCGACAGTATTACCACAACCGAAGGGGACGGTTAAACGGGCTATTGATTTTGTTGATGAATTAACTGAACGTCATAAAATCGTTCAGGAACGATTGGAAAAGTCAAATGAGAAATATAAGAAATTTGCAGATTTGAAGCGACGAAATGTTGAATTTAACGAAGGTGATTTGGTTTACGCTGTGTTAACCAAAGATCGTTTTCCAGTAGACGCTTATAACAAGTTGAAAGCCAGAAAAATTGGTCCTGTAGAAGTTGTGAAATGAATTAATGAAAATGCTTATAAGTTGAAGCTACCGGAGGATGTGTACACTTCTGACGTGTTCAATGTCAAGCATCTCGTACCATATTATGGAGATGAACAATCTGGTACAGAAGAAATTACAAATTCGAGGGCGAATTTTTCTCAACCAGGGGAGGATGATGCAGCTCAGGTCAAAGGAATAAGTCGTCCACGACTTAAGGAAGCAGAGCTAAGTCGTCCACGACTTAAGGAAAAGGAGCTGCGACTTAACTCCATTGGTTTGCGACCTAACGAAGTGATTTTAAGTCGTTTGCGACTTAACGAGAAGGATGCAAAGAAGTTACGACTTAGTGGGAACCTGAGTCGTTCGAGTTTGATGAGTCGTACACGACACAACGATTCATCTATAAGTCGCCTCCGAGCTAACTGGATACCAGAAGGAAAATGGTGCCGAGTTAACGACCTAAATCTAACGAGTCATGACCTAAGGTCTTAGATCGGCAATGGCCTAATGTGTTGCATATGTGCCGAGTTAACGAGTTACGACTCATGATGAGTCGACCCAGTTAAGTCGTCATGTATAGAGTCGTTTTGTGTTGTATACATGTGAGTGGTGTTAGTCTTAAGTCGGCTGCATGTTGGGTCGTACCTAGTTAGGTCGGCCATGTATTATGCAATTGTCATCTGTTGAGTCGGTTGCTTTGTGTAATGTGTTTTCTTTGAGTCATAGGTCGTATGCGACCTAAGGGTGTTGAGTCTGTAATTTTTGTGGCAGTGTGACATAAGTCGTCTACGACTTAAGAGTTGTCTCGGTCATGTATATAATTGAGTCGTACATCGTCTTATGTTGAGTCGTTATCTGTTCATATTTTTACTCTGAGTCTTTAAGCCGTTGATTATTAAGTCGGTATGATGTTAGGCCAGCAACGACCTAAGTTGAGTCGTGAGTCGGTCATGTGTGTGATGATGTAACTCGTGAGTCGAAGCATGTTAAGCCGTGTACGACTTAAGGGTCTGAGTCGGTGTGAAACTTCTATAAATAGGGAGTGAGTTGTAACTTTTTGAAGGTGGATTGTTGAATAAAATTTCTTTGATTGCTTTGTGCTTTCTTCAAATTGGTAGTTGAGTGTAATCTCCTATCTCCACCTACGTCATTCGAGTGCGCTCGAATCAACGTTTGTTGAAGCCGATTCGCGGAATCAAGTGCGCTTGATCAACGTCGAAGAATCGTAGATCTTTGTTTCTCGGTATCGTGCGCTATCAACGAGACGAAGATAGCTAGAATCCGGCATCTTTGGATCAACGGATTTGGGCATTGCAGTATTTTCAACTCACCGATTGCTACTTACATCAATTGAAGTTTGTTTTGATTTATCCGCTGCGTCAATTTGAAAAGCTATCTTCCACGTACGATCGAATTAGGCCTCAAAACTAGTTTTATTGTGTTTGGAATGGAGGTAAAACATTATGAACGCAGGCGACACGCTTCCTTTGGAGCTCGAGAATTTCCGACGTTTAAGGGTGAGATATTTTTCTACTTAATAATATTATATTCATCTTCTTTCAAATATCCCGTACAAGTCTCGTTCCTTTTGACCGTACTTTTCCCCCTTGCCCTCTATTTTATACTATAGATCGAAATCTTTCAGTTAAAAAAAGAGGCCAAATCACCAGGAAAAAAAACAAGAGGAAGGAGAGATCTCGATCGAATCGCGATTGCCGCAGGCGCGAGCCAAAGCAAGAGTGGGGCACAAGGAAGCACGCCGTTGGAGAATTGCGGGCGTGAGTCGAGGCTGTGGTTGCGCGTGCGATGTTGAAGAGCCTGGCGTTGTCGATCGACCTAGGGCTTTGTGCATGCGAGGTAGTGGGTGCGGCGAAGTGGGATTGGTGGTGACGTGGATGAGGTTGAGGCGCACGATTCTCCAAAAAATATGATAACTTCGCGACCTGGGTTTTGTGAACGACTATGGGAGGTGAACGATCAAACGAAGGGTAATGGTTTTAATTATCTTGTTATTATGTTAATTAAATTATTGATAAGTTAATATGCTAATTCTCTTAATTTAAAATTTATAATTATCGTTATTAAATATTGCATAATTTTTGCTTACGAGATCTGTTTCGGACAAATCAAATCACATTGGAATCATATCGACGAAGGCTTCGGCATGGGATTAGATTGGAATTTTACTTGAAGCTGAAATATTTTCAGTTTCAAATAAAAGGTAAGTGTATTACATGCTCACGTTTAACTAATATATTTTTATGTTAAGAAAATTTATATAGTGAAGTGATTTAAACTTATTGACTTTTGTTTGATAAATTTAATTGACATCTGAATTAATTGATAGAATTTGAATTGACAGTTAAATTGAATTAGAATTAAACTGTTAGTAAAATACCCAATTATTGATATTTGGTTAATTATTGTGAATTGTTGATTGTTTTGATGGATGAAAATTGGTTGATATTTGAATAATTGGATGTTTATTTATTTTATATACGTCCCGTTATCACCTCGAATATCACTTGGTAGTATATAAGTGTTATTTGAATTATTTCGAATAAATTAAGAATTAGGTTGAAATGATATATACGTATGGGATTTATTATGGATTGAAATGGTATATATATATATATATATATCTCCTTGGAAGTAAATTGGAATAATTGATTCATTTGGGCATATGATAGAAAATTATATACGAACACCGGATTTGTTAAATTGAATGATTTTAAAATTTCGATTTGATTTTTTTAATGATTTGGTTTTAAGTAGTATAAAACGAATTTATGGAAATCGAATTATTTTCGAATTGGAACTCAGAATGTTGAAATTCAAATTTGAAACAGGAATTGTTTAATTAATCGAAGTTGAGATTTTAAGTTATAATCGAAATACGATGTGAATTTTAGAAATTGATGTGTTTTAAAGGATTGGACTTTTATTCAAACCTTAGATATTGCTAGGTAAAAGTGATATAAAATGATATTTTGAGATTTAGCTCAAAATTTAGTAATGTTTGAAGGTTTGGATTTTTAAATTGGATATTAAAGGAAAATTTGATTTAAGTGTTTTGAATTGATATTTTGGAAATCGAACTTGAAATTGATATAGATCGAAATGGTTTAGATTTGAGAATTAATTTGAATTAATTTTGACTTGAGACTTAAATTAATTTGGATTTGAAATTGAATTCGACTTGAAATCAGAATTTAATCGATTAAATCAAAATAGAAATTAGAATTGATTTGAATTGGGAAATTTGGAATTGAATCGGTTTGACTATGAATTTTCAGATGAATTATTTTAGTATAAACGGCTTAAAATCTATATTCTTTAAATATTCAAATTAATTTGATTTTCCAAACTTTATTACTATATAAACCATTTTTAATACTCAAACTATTTTATATTAAATTATTTTAACTATTTAAACTATTTTTCTAAAAATTCAAACTGGTAGAAGGGCGGAATGTTTATATTTAAATCTTGGATTTAAATGAGAATTAGATTAAAGTTAATTATAATCAAAATTGTAATTTGAATCTAGTTTTGACGTGAAATCGATGTATTGAATTGAGTTAACTTTTGAAGTAAAATATGATTTTTTGAAGCGAATATGATGATTTCGAAATGGATTTGAATTTTGAAACGAATATGATATTTTGATATCAAGTACGAATTGTTTTCGAAATGTGAAAGAACCAACCATGTGTAAAACGACGTTTGGTTGTTAAAGACACCGGGGCCTCTTATTGGCATACTCTCCATCAATATTGAAACCACTTTAACAATTGTGTACGCACTGGATGATATCCGTAATGTAGTGGTTGAATTGGTGAACGTTTACTGGAATGAAGTAGGAGAACAATGATGGATAGCTTTGACACTCTTGTCGTGATTAAAATGACTAAAACATGAGCCCATGTCTAGCCAATGGGATTAGCTACTTCTAGCGACGTTGGTCTTTCGTATTACTTTGTGATTTCGTATTCGATGGGTGCACCTTTTTCGTTTGTATAGATTGTTAAGGTCATCCATGGTTGTGTTACGACCAACCGAAAGGGTAAACTGGTAGAATCCTACCTTGGGCATTGCCTCAAGTGCCTTTTCATTTTATCCCTATACGAGCCCATTATGACTTTGGTTTAGAACTGTACAAATGTGTTAAGGTGGATCAATGTAAAGCCTTAATGCTATTTTGATATTTATTTTACTGATAGGCATTATCTATTATAGTGTATGCTATTATATAAATAGTTTAACGGATCCTCAGGAGATGGAAAATCCCATAACATCTCTTAAGTTATTGCATTCATATTTTGTGATGTTGATTTGGCTTACATATGAGTATTTTAGTCTTGACTCGAATGTTTTGTCTTTTCATTACGCTCGGGTCAGTCCTGAGATTTTTTCAGTGTAGTAAAGATTATTCTCTGGAGGACGAAGACGAAGATTTTGGTATTTTACTATTATTATTATCCTCTGCATCATGCTATTCTACTGTATTGATTATTCATCCCTGATGTATGTGTGTGTATAACCCTAATAAATGTGTATAGATTATAATCAAATGTGTAGTAAATGGCTTCATGAACTGTTTATTTGATTATTATATTTCATCGTTCCGCTGTGAGATTCTAAGTTTTCTTCTTCTTTTCTTATTTTTCTTAATTAACCCCATTGATTATCTACGTTCCGTATTGTTTAAGTTGGACATGTGTGGATTACCATCAATTTAAACCTTCTGAAATGTGGATCGTCACATTTTATTTCTATAAGTAAACAAAGAAATTGACGAACCAATTGTAATGAAAGTATAGTCAAATATAATTTACTATTGTAATCCTTTCCCTATAGAATCAATGGGATTACAAAATATTGATTTATATAAATATTCTAAATATAATTAAATATCTTTACCCATCAACTCTTAACTTGAAAGTGATAAAAAAGTTACTTATGTTGTTCATCTCATTTTCTTCTCCGATTAATGGTTGATCATATTAAAATAATTATGTTTGAGGATTAGATTTCATTCTATTTCAACGTTGCTCGTTTATGTATAGCCAATCGTGATTGCTAATATATCCTATTTTAAGTTTAAGGTTTGTTTTTGAAGTAAGTTTTGTGATTTATGTACCATTTGTTGTAATTTTTTGTCTAGTTGGTTTCGTGCTTGAGGCAGGTACTACACTTCCACAGAAGCAAACTGCTGAATTTATACCATTGGCATCAAACGCATCTGATGCCAACCGTAAATTTCTAGCATACCTCCCCAAATGGTAGAAAACACTCCTATATAGTCGATATTCTCCCTTTTCTTCTTGACCATCAAAAAAATCAAAAAATCAAAAAAAAAAAAGCAATCAAAAAATCCGTAAGCAATCTAGTTTGAGGTAATTTTTCTTACGTTCTTATTATCTTATTTCCATTTGTGTTTTACTTTTTTTATATTTTTCTTGACTTTTTGAGCTAGAAAATTGTTGAAGCTACTCTAAAAACTCTCACCAAAAGTCATAGAAGTTGGTCCTAATAGAGTTAGAGGTATGCCCTAGGGGAAATTATGTAATTGGTTACATATATCCAACTTGATAATTAATCTTGTTCATAATAAAGCTATTTTTTTAATATATACTTTGTTATATAGTTATATAATCAATTAAGTAATTAATTCAACGTATTTTAGTTAGAAAATCCTTAAATAATATGTTATGTGATAGTTGTCACAAATTGTTGTAATCGTGAGAAAATTATCATAATATAGAGTAATATATTATTTTAAATAGTCCTAGTCAAGATGCTTTGAGAAAGAATATCGATACATTCATTGAGACCAAAGTATGTAACGCTTTCCAAGTGTTGGGCTGTGTAGTACTCATGGCTGTCAGGGTCACTAAGAGGTTACAGATTGAATGTTATTGGATAATTATGGAATGATTTGTTCAGGAGTTTCTTGTTGGTTAATAAATACTAGGTCAAACAAGAAATCTCGAGTGATAATAATGCACAGTTTTCTTGACTTGAGAATACTGTTGAACTTCAATGTAGAGACTCCACTTTAATTGTAGTTAAATTATGGCATGACATCCATTGAACGACTATAGTTGGGTCTGAGTTGAAGCATTAGAAGTGAAACGCTATTCAATAGAGAATTTGCCTCCTTAATTGTATGAGGTCAGTATGACGATCAACTCCAGTCAACTCAAAGTTAAATTCTCTTATCAAAATAGAACAGTTAATGACAAATATTATTATTGAACCAAGGACTTTGTTTAAGATTTTATCGAGTTGAATATGCACGATATTGGAAAATCGAAGCCAAATTCCATAAGTTCTAATGTAATGCAGTGTTGACGAAGAGAATGAGTATAATTAATCATTAATAAGGGTACCATTAAAATTGTAAAGTTAAATTTTACTGATGAGATCAATAAGTAATGAATTCAACAATACTGTCATACCACTAGCTATTATGACGTGTGAACATTAACATTTTGAATTGTTCAAATATTAATCACTGACTAAATTCACACCCGTAAACATATAACTGAATCTGTTCAGTTTTCAAAATATCACCTTGATGTGATTAATTTATAATTTTTATAAATTAATTGAATCAATTAATATTTGTGAAATATTAACCATTATTGGATTTATTATAAGGGATTATTTTAATAAAAAGGATCAGTTTCTAGAATCGTTTAGGGTGCTTTTATAAATTAAATGGGTGCATGTATAAAAGTTATATGCTTACATATATAAAATTTATACGTATGTATCCATTGATATACAATGGCAATGTATGTTTAAATCAGGTTTCAATTATACAAATTAATTTAGGGTTGTTGGATATTTTAGTCCATAAAGGACCTAGACTGTGGCAAGCCAAGAAGGAATGATGGGAGTGGTCATTGAATTTTGAATTCGTAAGAGAAACCTATGGAGATATTTTTTCCAAACCATATAAATTCAAATTAGATTGCCTCCACTTTTGCTAAACACTTGTCTTCATTCCACCCAACCTTGGTTGAAAGTTCAACACGCCCACCTCCATTTTAAACCATTTTAAATCCAATTAAATATAGTATAACTATATCTATAGATGATAAACCATTAGCTAGCAGCTGTGGTGCTGATTCAGTAAATCTACGAGCTATAGTAGTTTGAAGTGTTCTAATAAATTATCTTTTAAACATATACTTACATAAAAATATTTTGTACACATCATTGCCATAAATAATATATTATGTATTTTGTTGTTCAAATAATAATAATTGTGTACCTTAGATCCTATCATCACACTGTTATTAGTTTACTTATGTTTAAATCTATATTTATATCACAATATTGTACTAAAATATAGAAAATACTTTAATAAATGAAACATATTTTTGAATATTTTAAAGTATTGTTAATTAATTAAATTTCAAAATATACGAATTATTTATAATTTGTAATGTTCAAAATATCAATATTATGTGTGTAATACATTACTTTTGGTAATTAAATTTTTCAAGCCAATTTTATTTAAATATATGTAGATTTATATTTTAATCTTCAAAAATAAAAATATTTTAAATTAAATTATATACATACAATTTATTTATAATTTCTTTTAGAAATTAACTTAAATTTCTAAGTCAAATTATTTTTTTGTGTGTGTATTTACACTTTAATTATATTAAACATAAAACTATTCAAAATTTAATTTTATGTATAAATAATTTTATTTACAATTGCTTTCGAAAATTAAATTATAAGTTTTTTTGTTGTCAAATTGTTATTTAGTGTGTGTATAGTTTAATTTCTATATTTAGCATAAATTTGTTTTATATCATATCATTATTTTTAGGCTATTAAAATGATTTTTATTATTATTTTGGCATTTCCATATATATATATATATATATAAACATATTTGTTTTGTAGTTTTATTACTAATTCAAATAAACATATTTTTTTAAAATAAATATCTTAGTCTAGTTTTGAATTACACACACATGTGTGTGTTTACCAAGTCAAACAAGATTTTGGTCATTTTAAAATTCTAATTTGAATTATTATACTTGGTCTTATTAAGATATTTTAAACATTATATATATATATATATATATATATATATATATATATATCTGTGTGTGTGTGTGTATGTGTGTCTGTATGTATGTATGTATGTATGTGTGTGTGTGTGTGTGTGTGTATTTGGGAGTGTCTATATACGTGTATTAAAATTCAAATTATTTATTTTATGGCACTTGATAGATATTCATAGATACTTAGTACTTAATAGATGTGTAAATCAAAGCATCCATGTATATATTCAACCATGTGCAACTTAGGCTACGTTTCACATGCACCTTTTATACACATAAGCATATATTGGCATGCTCATAATCTATAAATATTATATTTAAATAAATTCAGTACTTAATTATATTTGAAAATTAAATAAAATATAAATTTTAAATTCATTGGATTGGATCTAATTCCACCTTTTGACTTCGTAGGCCAAATTGATCCAAAATATGAATTTTTGTTGAAATCTACCCTATTTATCCACTGTGATTCGGCCCAGTTTCTTAACATCCGAATGAACTACAACTGAATTTTTATGTTGACCATTAATACTTACCAAGCATGTGGAAACAATAAAATGTGTCTATCGGAGAATTCCACCGACATTGAATGAAGTTTTGGCGACTGTTTCGAATGAACTACCAGTAACCAATGATCAAGTTCGCAATAAATATAAAGGACTTAATAAACAATCATCTATATGGCAGAATATATGTAATAAAATGGGTTCTTGATAAGATACAGTAAGGTGAATGATTAACGGAAGCGAGCAATGGTGGGACGATTGGGTGAAAGTAGTTTTTGTATCGTATTATTATTAATAGTAATTTTTGTTCCTCTTTCCCTTTGTTTTTTAAGAGCTTGGCTCTACAATTCTAGAGCTTAAGAGAGAATAATAGGCCACATGGAGTTACTTCAAATAATTTATAGGGTACAATTGCAATTAGAGAGGATGCTTTCACATTCGGTGCCATAGAGAAACAAAGCAAGACTTAACATTCTCCTCCTCTAAAACAAACTACAGATACGTCGTTCGATCAAACATGAGGGTATACTGATATTATACTCCACTTCGAGACCTCAACATGCAGTCGTCACCAGAGGCTCCAATGACAGTTCTGGGATGCTTTCACCCCCAACAATGTGAATAGAGCATGGAGGAGGTTTTACTTCCAAAAGTCATAGTAGAAGATGTCAAACTAAGGCCGATGAGAGGATAAACGAGATTATGGATATAATATATCGAGGATACTTGCAAAAATATCATTTTGAAACATGGAGCCTCACCCCTATTCTAGGCCCAAATCCATTAGAAACTAATGCAAAATCTGCTTCACCATCTATGGAGTTTAAGGATATAGTTTCTCGTATGACGAAGTTTGAAGAAAAGCCAACTTTTTAAAGAAATTTCACTACTTAAGATACAAGAGAACAAAGAAATATCATCTTCTTTGGGCGATGACAATGCCCGGAATTGGTTACGGTTGGAGATAGAACGTCTGCAATTCAAATAACAACAGTTTATGATAGTTGTCCACCTGCCAATCTACCTGCTTACCCACCAGCCTATTCAGCCTAGTTTTATTTTAATGTATTCCGTTGTATTCTTTTTTATTTCTAGTTTTATTTGAATTTTTATTTCAGTTTCTTATATTTAACAATTATCATTTTTTAATTGCAATTTTTTTACTACTTCATAGTTTCCTAATCCATTTGATTGTACTATTTACAAATAATTAAAAAAATAAAGTACTTATTCATATTTATTTTTAAAATACCCCTTCCATTTTGCGATATAAGAACACATTCTCTTTTGTTGAACACCCTTCTTCCACACTACTTTCAAATGCTAATTTCATATTCTTCTTTCTCGTTTCGTGTAAAAAAAGAACGCATCCTTAATTCTATTAAATGTTATGTGGCATTAGTGTCTAGAAGAATTTAAATAGTACAAGGATAAATAAAGAAAAGAAGATATAAGCAGATGTAAATAGTATCGCAACCTTTGTGTGACAACCCACACCTCAGTGGGCCTGAATTTTCGCTAAATCAAAAATCCGAGTCCACCAAAGTATGGATTATTGGTTTTGGTATTCTACAAATAAACAAATGCATGACCAGTACTAATGACACAATAATTAGGTGCTTCGACTTTGGTGTGAGAGGTCCCAGGTTCGAAAATTGCGTAGCATGATTCAAACATATATTAACATGTAGTGTGTTGTATACTAAGTAAGACTTATAATACTAATACACTACCATCTAACTACCCAATTTCAAAAAATAAAGATAAATAAATGCATATCAGTGCACTACCAATATAAACTCACAGTGAAATAGTAAAGTATAATAAAACATATAGCTAACGACTATGGTTGACAGTTTTGATACCCGGTGTTATTATCAGTGTCGAGCATGCATAAGAAAATCTATATTTCCACCATTCGCGCCTTGCATTAGTACTCGTCCATTATCCTGTGGGTTATAATGATGAGAGGTCAGATGACGTTCTAGTAACTAGTAAATTACACACTTTATACAAAACACTAATTTATGTCGATTAACTTCCATTTCATGTTATGTCTTTTATTTTACTTAGTCGTCTCGACTCCACATATGCATACGATATGCCCTATCTAGTCGAAGTAGGTAATAACTACATACGTGTATGTATATATAAATACACAGCCTTCCTTTGGACAAAGATTATATCCGCGCTAGTATCCATAACCCAGCACCTTGTTAGGATCCATTATCAATGCGGTATTGTCTCCTCATCGCCCATGCATACCAAGGAACTTCTACAGTGCCCAATAATGGCGTTACAATATTTTAGTCATATTCTATTCATATTTGAAAGACCTCCACAAAATGGTTATCTAGCCTTGCCTCCTAACAACAAACAAACTAGCAAATAACTATGAGGCGGTGCATATCCTAAATAAGATCTACACTAGTAGAAGGCATGGTCTTTTTAGATGTAACACTTCATCTTTCCATCGATCACTCTAATGATGTTCTCGACTTTGAACCAGCTCCTACTCCCACACATGGTACCAATTGTGGGTTGTGGAATTATGGATCTTAAGGCTAATTAAACAATAGAGAGGGGTGAATAGTATTTTTTAACTTATGTAAATCTTTTAAATTTCTTTCAATATTAATATTAAATCATAGATTATAAACGTAGAAATATACCAACAATCAATCACAGATGCAATCACCGATAAAAACAAAAATAACAAATTAAAGTAGAGAGTTAGAGAGATGACACCAAGGATTTATGCTGGTTTGGATTTCTCTTACATCCAATCTCATACAATTGCTCATAAAGTTTCTTTTCACATGCTAATCTTTAATCGTGCAGAAGGCAAACTCAAATACAATCTCGATTTCGCGGCTACGATCTCTTGAATTTCCAAGCTCATGGTTGACTCATTTGATTTGACTGCGCTACAAGTGCACCCACTAGATTTCCGGGTTACTAAGCATACCCACTTGATTTAAATGGGCTATAAGCACACCCAAAGCAAATAAAAGTAGAGTTGATATTTTTTCCAAAGACAATTTCTTGAACTTTGGATAGCCTCTGGGACAGTACTTTGATCGTTGATTTAAGAGAGAGATGTTTGCAAAATTGTAAGAAAGTAGTATTGAACTAATACAATGAAGTATGAATTGACCCGATGTGATTTTAAAGAGAATGGCTTATATTTTTCAATGGAATTTTCAAGAGAGTGAGAGGAGGGAAGAAATTAAGTAATTAGTTGTTGAAAAATTCGTTTGCACTTCCCTTTATATAGTAATGGAATACATGTATCTGTTTGTGAAGAGTTTCAATGAATAGACACTTCCTTTCAAAATTTGAAAAACCATTTGGTGGCATGTATATCGACATACCCTATTCCTATATGTCGACATATGCATGCGTACTTCGAAAATTTATTTGTTTTAAAATGTTTTGAAAATCCTATGCTTTGTAAAACAATTTGATATTTTGTAAAATAGTTTGAACATAGTTTATAAACATTTTGAACATTGAATTTTTTTTATAAAATATATTGAAATTTATTTTGGTTAAAAATACAAAAATTATAAAATTGGAGATGGAGATCAAAGATTGCTGGCGAGGACTTTAACAATATATGCTATGAATCTACACGCTAAATTATAATCTTGAAATCTTCATATCTTGGACTTAGAACTCATGAGTCTTCATGTCTATATCTTGAGTCTTTATACTATACAGTCTTCAATTCAACATGTGTGTACTGTTCTGCACTATATACTATATAACTTGGTAAAACATTAGTATCTATATTTTATATGATTGTATACGGTTGTTATCAAGGTTGTTATGATCAAACTTAATAACTGAGATATTAACAATCTCCCCTTTTTTGATGATGACAACCATTAATTATTCATGTATATAAAATAATATAATTCCCTATAATTTACATAACTCCCCTTGAATATATGCATGCATACATTTTATATTTTTTCTCCCCCTTTGTCATTAACAAAAAAGAGTAAAAATTAAAAGCTTCCCCTTAATGATATAATTTTATGGAATTTGAAGTCAAAATCAATAATGTTTGATACTAAATAATTAAAGTATACATAATGATGCAATATGATATGATTATGATATATAATGATTATATTATGATATAAATGATGATAATTGAAATTAGATATTTGATAAAATAATTGCATAAGGATAAATAAGATAACACAAACTATATTTATTAATTCAAACCTATTTATTCAGATCCAAGCACACAATCTAACTAAAACAAATAAATCCAAATATCAATCTGAACCTATTAATTTAAACATATTAATAATAGACATTCCTTGGAAGTTCAACATAGCCATCAGATCCAAAGATTGGATATGCTTTGATGGCATTCTAATTTTCATTATCTTTGTTGTTAAAGCATTATGGGTTGTTGACTTGATCGTCTTTGTCTAAGAAACAAATCAAAGGGAATCGAAATGCTTTTCTTACTCTTTGATCATTTTCATTTGACTTAACTCTAAAGGTCTTTGATTTCTTAAGATAAAGGTAACAATATCCTTGAAAGATTGAAATGTTTCTTTAAGGTTTTCACACAATTTTTGATGCGAAGAAGACAATTTTTAAGAAAGAAATTTGAAAATGGAAGGGGATAAAAGGATGTAATGAATAATGAAATTTTTGAGAAGAAATAGGCTTAAATAGGAGGGAAGTCATTTGGAAAGTTTGAATAGATAGTAGTTATACTATTTTTAAATTTTAAAATTGTGCCAAACGGCTAGGATATATCAACATATGCTATATATGTCGTCGACATATATAATTGAAAATGCAATACTTAAGTTTTTATTATGATTTTTGTTTTTATTTATTATATTTTGTATTTTCTAGTTTCTAGAGAGTAATTGAACAATATAAAACAACAAGAAATCAATTTTATTACTAATGAAAAAAAATACATGGATTTTAAAGAAAAATAAAAGAAAAACATGAAATAAAGCTAGAAATACATATTACTAAGGAACGTAAAGCTGGATAGATAAGTTTAAAAGGATGATGATGCGATGAAGAGCCACCAAGCTTTTTAATGATCTTCCAAAGTATTTGTCTACTTTATTGGAGAGGGAAGTGAACTTTTTACTAAAGGAACATTTATGCTTCTTTTGGTTTTCGAGAAACTTCTCTTGGTTCTTTAGATTCTCTTAAGGGTGAGATGGCTTGTTGAAGCTTTCTAAAGAAGTATCCATCTCCTCCTCCTCTTCTTCTTGGTTTCTTTCTTCTTCTACATCCATTTCATCATGTTCTTCCACTTCTTCTTGTTGTATTACTCGCTCCTTGTCCCATGCTAATCTATATTCGTCTTCAGCAAGAGTTTTATATGGTTCGAAATATGGAGGAATATGCATAAGTGTGAAATGTTAGTCTTGTCGAAAACTTTTCAAGGTAGAGTTGGTTCTCCTCTTAAATTAACACCAAAACATATGAAAACTCTAGTAAGATACACACCATGGTAAAGTGTGTTCTCGTTTCTAGAAATATTCTTATAAAAAAAGTCATCTAAGATGACTTGTGCCCAATTGATGTCATAGTTTCTGTAGATGGCGGAAAAGGATTTAAGAAATTTTTAAGTAGGGATATTGTAATTACACATCCTCGGGGTGATATATTATTGTAAAATGAGATTCATAAGTCTCGGTTTTGGTCTAAGTTTTTATGTATAAAATCAACATCTTCATCACTCTCAAAAATATCATGAAAATCTTCATGATTTTGTTCATCGGTTTTAAAAGTAGAGAGGTCAATTCCACTAGATTCACAACCAAGTATGTGACCCAAAAGTTCATAATTTAAAATAATTTGAGTGTCATTCGCACTACTCCAAATTTGTCATTCTTCTCCTTGAAAACATTTTGCATTCAACTTTGCATAAAACATTTTAGCCAAATCCGAATAACACACAAAATCGTTTTGAGAAGAGTCGACTAAACCAAGAGTTTCATTTTGAAAGCAAAGATCTTGAAGATAATAAGAGTAAAAATCATCAAACTTTACAAATTATCCTAGGAAAAACTATTCTGAACTTAGCATACTCCATATGAGTATCAATGGCTTCTTTGTTATTGAAAATAAAGCCTTTGGTTCTCTTTGAAAGCCTTAAGTTTTTAGGAGTTTGATTTAAGGATGCCATTTTGAGTTTTGAAGAGATAAGAGAATGAAGAGACATTTGTATTTTGAAATAAAGTGAGTGTAGATAGAGGTAGGATGAATTAATAGATAGAGAATAGATATTTTAGTTTGAAAAGATGCCTTTTCAGTTATTAGAATTAATGCAAAGCAGAGGGAAATTCAAAATTTGAATTTGAAATGAAATTTAAAATTTTTGGGAATTTCAAATTTTGGCATGTATTGACATATAGGGTATGGGTATGTCAACATATGGGTCGAAAAATCCAAAATTGAAACCAATATAAAATATTTCTACACACACACACACTTATATGCATCCAATATTATTATTAATCTATATTGTATTCCTAAAAACATGAAAATAAAAATTAAATGTAAAATGTAACACTTTTTATAACGTTCCGTTGATCTGCTCTGATTAATCTACTATTGCCATGAAACACATGTTTGCATCCTTAGTATCTGGTTCATTGTCACCTGAAGTTAATCTGAATCATCCAATGTTGTTGTATAAGCCCTCATTCTTTTTTTGGATGAATTAGTAACTGATGAGATCTTTGATTTGTTTTAATGCGCTCCCTTTGCAGATGACCGAGTTCATTACAGCCGAAACATCTTATTGCAATTCCAATTCCAGTTCTAGAAGTCTTGGTTTTAAGTCTTCGAAAGCTGTTCTTCTTTCTATACTTTAGGAACTTTCTGAAATTTTTAGCCATGAAAGTAATTTCTTCATCATTATCATTGTTCGAATCCTGATTGTTAGTTATTCATTGATACCGATGGATTCCTTTTTTGTTGCCTTGCTTTCTCTTCTACCCTGTAATTGTGCTTCATAGGACATTAAATTGCATATTAACTCTTTAGTTTTCTGGAGTATTAATGTCATTAGCCTCTTCAATTTCTAGTGTATTTTGATCCCACTTTGGAAAGAGTGAACTGAGGATTTTTCTAACTTGATTGTCTTCAGAAAAGTTTTACCTAATGCTACTAAAGAATGCACTATATCTTGTATTCTACAGTGTATATTAGAAATAGACTCAATTGAATTCATTTTAAACAACTGAAACTGATTAGTTAACATGGAAATTTTGGTCTGTTTAATTTTACTAGTCTTTCATGTGTAACTTGTAGTATTCTACAAATTTCATATGCAGATTACTGATAAAGACTCTATTAAATTCATTTTTATCTAGTAAGAAAAATAAAATATTCATGGCTCTAGAATTATTCTATGCAAGTGCCTTTTGGTCAGCAATCTACTGTGCAAAGTTAGTTGGGGTTCTGTGTAATCATTCTATGTAATATCCAAATATCTAAACCATTAGACTGTAAATAAATCTTTATCCTATGTGACAATAAGTGTAATTGTTGCCATTAAAAAGTGGGGGTCTGGGAGTAAATTGTCCTTCGACAAAAGTGTTAACAAGCGTACTAATAGTGTTGCTAGACATCTAACCTTTCAAAAATCAAATTACAAGTTTTTGAAAACCTAGTACTCTGATACCAAATGAGAATTGTGGAATTATGGGACTTAAAGCTAATTAAGCATTAGAGAGGGTATGAATAGTGTTTTTAACTTATGTAAATCTTTTTTAATTTCTTTCAAGATTAATATTAAACCACATATTATCAAAACAGAAATATACCAACAATCAATCATAGATGCAATGTAACAACCCGGTATTTTCAACCATTCGCATCCATTATAAGTGTATAGGTAGACACTCATGCCGGAATTGAATTGCTCAAAATACCGCGTTGTAAATAAAAATTTGGCAAATTTCAGAATATACAGTAAATAATAATCACAGATCACAGACACAGAGTATTTAATAATGCAACGGAAGTAAAAGAGATAGTAGTTCATGAAGCTACTATATAAATATATATCAGAGTTAAACAAGATACAACAGAAGAAATAAAGTACAACAGAAGTTTTAATATGATAACCAAGTTCAAGCTGAATACAACAACAGAACCGAAATAGATAAGACTAGATAAGCAGATAATATCCAGCGATTCCAATCTCCAGAAAGTGGAATCCAAATATGTGAATACTCAGGCTGACCCGAGCGCAAATAAAAATACAAACACTCGAGGCAGGACATACATACATATACAATGTAAACCAACTCAAGTGAACTGTAGTAAGAGTACATGTAACTCAGAAGATGCTTGGGACCGCCCATCCTCTAAGGATCCGTCAAACTATTTACTATATAGTAATATTTCGCTATTACAATAGTGTCTATATTAAAATAAACTTACTTCTAAATAGCGTTAAGGCTTTATATTTTCCACCTTAACACATAATATATTCCCATAGTATATACAGTACCGTAATCTCCCCCGTACTGGGCGTCGTCAGAGGGCACTCCATAGGTATGGTACAAAACCAAAATCGTATAAGATGTGCTAGGGTAGGTGACACGGCACAACTAGGCAATGCCAGGGTAGATATACCAATTGCTATCTGGACTGGTGGTAACGCATAGCCGCAGCTACCGCCCACCTCGAACAAACTCCCCAAAATCAAGAAAATTAAAGATGGTTATCGAATCAATCCAAAGTCAGAGTATAATATCGAAGAGGAGTGTCCGATAAAGGGCGCTGTGACGACCCGAAATTTTTAAGCATTTAAAATCAGAATATTTAATTGATTTTAATTATTTAAAGGTTAATTATCAACTTGAATTACAAATATCGCTATTTACTGATAATTAAATAATAGAATTTAATAATTAGGAATTGGGTAAATTGTTGAATCTTGAATTTTAAGCCTGTTGAAAATAAATTGAAGGCTTATGAAATTTATATTGATAACACTGAAGATAATAGAAGTTTTTAAATTGTATTTAACATTGGTTTGTTCGGTTTTGAAAATTTTAATGTTTAATTTGAATTTAAAAATAGCCTTCCGAGACACAGACTCGGAATTCCATGAAACCAGTTCCATTGGGTCCGTAATATTGAATTATTATCGGATGTCAATTTTTGTGGCGTTTGGAGTTGTCATGTGTGCGTACGACATACAAACGCACTGGAATTTTATATTGGGAATCTAATAAAAAAATAAAAATAAAAATAAAAATAAAATAAACATCTTCCATTCTACGCCTCTTTCGATTTTTAATAAAACACCCTTTCTTTTTCTGGACAAAAGGAATTTCCCCAACGAAGTACAATAGGGCCGAAACCCTTGAAAAACAAATCGAAATTTATGGCGTACGAAGCCGAAGCCCTACCTCCCTTCCTAGAATCAATTCGATCGGTGCGTAAAAAAAAAAGAGGATCGATCAGAGTGTTAGAGAGGGGCGGAAGAAGGATTCGTTCGATCGAATCTTGGAGGCGACATAGGGTTGAGGGTTCGACGAGATGCTGGGCGAAGCGTCTCGAGTTCGAGCAGTGACGAGATGGATTGAGGTTGCTGAGCGAGTCGAGGTTGGGTCGGCACCCACGTGAATTAAGCGAGCTCGTCGTTGAACTTTGCAAGAGAGTTTTGGTCGCGCGGTGCTTTGACCGAGAGGAGGAGGCGGGTTCTTGTTCTCAAGCATCGGGGTAGTGGGTCTCGAGGAGGAAGGTGGGATGTAGAGGGAGGCTGTCAGGTATCGATTCCACCTTTATTTTAATTCAATTACATAGTTTCAGAACATAAAAAGGTTTCAAAGGAATAAAATAAATAAATATACATACGTAAATATTTTTATCCCACTAATTATTTAAAAAGAAGTGGGTTTGATGATTAAACTATTTTAATTAACCTATTTAATTTTTGGGTTACTAAAGATAATTTGTCAAAGACAATTTTTAGTTTAAAATTTTTAGATTAAATTATAAGTTAAAATAAATAAGTAAGCGTTAGTTAATTATTGGATTTATTTAGGTATTAATTAACTATATAATGTCATACAAGGTCTAAAATCGATTTAAGTTTATTTAAATTTAAGTTCATATATATGTATATAGGCAGTAAAGTGTTAACAGTAAGTTTAAAACTTATGTTGGTTTTAATTATATATATATCAAGGCAGATTGGAAAATATATATATATATATATATATAATAAATTGTTCGATCAATTCAAATATTAATAAATCATGTGATATTTATTTAAGGTCAAAAAAATTGAGAAAACAAAGGGGGGTATTGAAGTGGATGGCCAATGCATAGTCAAAGGTGAGTTAATCTCACTCGGTTTAAATTTAAATCTAAATGATTAAATTTAAATAATTGTTTGAATGCTTGAATTGATTGATGTGATATAGTATGATATAATTTGAAATTGGCATTTTATGTGATGCTAACATCTGTGGATGCAGGGAAAACAGGTTGAGGCATCCAACTGGACCCTTCAACATTTATTTAAATTATCTAATTCCCTCAGTTGTGATTATATTGATATTCTATGATGAATTATAGTGGAATATTGAATGCTACGGTTTGATTGGATATAATTGGGTATAATGAATTACCAAAAATATAAATTTGATTTTGGAAATGAAAATATATGAAGTGAAATTGCAAGTAAAATAATTATAGAATAAATTTAAGAATGCATTGGGAAGAAATAAAGTAACTTTGAAGTTTTAATAAATAAAACTAGAGTATAAAAAGGAAATTTTGAATAACGGGAAGTTAAATGAATTTTAAACTGTAGTGTTATTATTTAGGAGAATGAAACTTTTATTTAAAATTTAAGTTTTAAATTATTGAAAAGAATAAGGAAGAAATTAGAAAAAAATCTGGAATTTGTATATTTCCGTTAAAGGATTTATAATCAAACGGAGGATAATAACAATAATAATAAAACCTATAATTAATGAATTTTGAAATGAACTAAGTATGTAAAGAGATTTATTTCAAATGGAATAAATCGGAAATCAATTTGGAAAATTGATTTAAGTGATTGAAGTAGAATTTTTCTCTGGATAACCAAGTACGTTTTTTAAAGTAAAATTGTAAATATAAAATAAATGTTTAATGTTGTTTTTGAAAAAAGCAAGTTTTGTAAAACTTGTTATTTCTAACATTGTCTAAAATAAGTATCCTTCTAATTTATTTTAGCAGTAATTATTAAGAAGTAACTAGTATTTTGTTTTATTAAAAGTAAAAATCTAGTTTTTATATTTTATTAAGTAACTTTATTTTCAAATGTTTAATTAGTATGTGTTTTAGTAAATTATTACGGTAGTTTTTTCTTAAGTGTTTAAAAGTAAATTCCAAAGTAAGTATTTTTGTTTAATCTATTATCATAATAATTATTTAAAGAATGATTTGGTCTTTTGTTTTAAGTATTATTATAAATTTAGTATTAAAGTAAATGTTTCTAAATTGAATGTTAAATATATTTACAATAAGGTGTTTTTAAAATTATTTTAAACATCTTAAGTTTTGTGCTTGGCGATTCTAGTGGAAATAGAAATACTTGGAATTTATTATGAGAAAGGCAGGTAGTTTTGAAAACTGTTTCCAAAGAAATTTCGAAGTGAAAATATATCTTGTGAAGATATTGTTGAGATAAATAAATAATTTGGGAAAAATTATTTATTGTTTGATGGATGTTTGTGAATACTAATTGATAGTTAAATAACCGATTATCAATATTGGCCAAATGCGCTGATCGTTTCGAAGAGACCGGGATCGGGTTTGCTACATTACAGCGTGATATGGGGTTCTTGCTTTGCGTTAGGTGGCGAACGGGAGACTCTTACCCCTACATGCCCCCGGGGGTAGTATAAGGCCTTGCGGGGTTGGTTGTGAGTCGAGAGACTGGCCGTAAAAGCAAACCCAAGGTATCACTGTGAGCCGTTGCTGATGGTTGAAAAGCCTAGGACGTTACAGTTGGTATCAGAGCTTGGGTTGGTGATAACCTTGGCTCTGGTGGGAATTACTCATTTAAATTAGAGTCTGTAGTACTCTATAATGAGTTTGAGCGTATAAATAGATATGAGTGCATATTTGTTAGTGAATATAAATTATTTTAATATTGTGTTGATTGATTTATTGAGTGGTATATGAACCTTCGTCGATACAGTCTGCGCAACTATATTGAAGGGGTTTTAAACACTGGAATAGAACAATTGACACGATATTGTTTTAAATATGGGTAAATGAAATAATTTTACCCAAAAACATATTTTGATATAAAGAATAGTTTTCGAAAACTATTTAGCTAATATATGGTTGCTTGGATGTAAGAAACGATAATATTAAATTATTATCATTGTTAAGTGAAAATTTAACTAGAAATTGAAATATAACTAAAATTTAAGGGAATAAATTCATTGTAAAATGAAATTTATAAATATGAATTATAAATGTAATCTATGAATTGAAATACAATCAGATGAGAATTTGTATAAGCATAAAGTGTATAAATAACTTATAGTTAGAATTTATTTAAGCAGGCTTTAGAAATTTAAAATCCCAGAGATTTGGAAATGTTTATCGAAGTGTTTTAATGATAAATGATAGCATTATTGTTTTGGAGATATTTCTGAATGGAAATCTGTTTTAAATGGATTTTGAAAGTGATATAGCATTGAAATCACTTGGATTATTGGGAAATAATTCTGATGATGACGGCCGCATCATCAGTATTCATTTTCGAATTTCTAAGTGATAGATTGCTGCCAAATTGATTTGTTCAGAAAAACCTGTTTGTTTTTGAAATTTCAAAGGAAATTTGTTAGGAAATAAAAACCAGGATTGGTTTACATTTTTGAGAAATGCGAGTTGAGATGTTGAAGATTTCAAAATAATTTGAAAACCAAAGCCGGGAGTTTAAAAATCATGATAAGATGGGTTGTAAGCTTATAAATTAAGATGATTTTTAAATCAGGAAGGGAATATAAGCTTTGAATGTTGGAATTTAAATTTAAAGTGAAGAGTTAAAAATGGAATTAACTTGGATTAGGAATTAAAAATTTAACTGGATTGGAATAAATTGAATAAGTTGAAAATAATATCCAGTTGTATTCGAATCAAGTTGAAATTGAATTGAGTTAAATAAATTTGAGCTAAAGTAAAATGGAATTGGGATGAGCATTCAATTGAATTATTGAATGGAATTAGATTCTTACCTGAATAAAAGGAAATAAGTTGGATAAGGATTGAATTGAAATAAATAAGTTAGAATAACTTATAAAAGAATTAGGAATCCATGGAAATAAAATATGCATAGGTTATAAATAAGTGTAAATTTCGAGATAAAATAAAAGGAGGATATATTCAATCCTATGAGGAATGGAATTGTGTAAATAATAAGTTATGACTTATTAAATTTGAAAAGTGAGATACAAAACTCCAAAATAAATATTATTGATGAATTGAAGAATAAAATAAAAATCAAAGCTTGAACTATAAACTAGATTGAACTAGAAAAATTAAATGGAGTGATATTTGGAAATAAAAATCAAATATTGAACTATAAATAGGAGAGAACTAATTTTATAATAAATCAGTTAGAACTTGAGTTTTAAATTAAACTTTAACTCGAAGTGTTAACAAACTAATATAATTGAAATGTATCGAATAAAAAAATGAAAATGAAATTGGATTTAAATACTAATGGTTTGGATTGAAAATAAAATCCAACTAAGTGGAAATAAATTGGAAATGGCCATGTAATAAATTGGATGAACTGAATCTGAAAGGTTAAATTTGATAATAACAAATCAAATGAAATCGTAAATTTTAAAAGGAGATTAAACTGAAATAGAATTAAATTGAATGGAAGAGAAAGATTTACTTGAAACGAAATGAGCTTGAGTATAAAATTGGAGTGAATAAACTTAAGCTAAAAGATGGAAAAGAGTTGAATTGAATTCAACTAAAACTTAAGTTTAATAATAGTGGATTGGATTTAAATCAAGTAAAAATAAATTTTAATTGAAATAAAATTCGGTGAGTTGCCGATAATATTTAATGGAATGAAAATGCTTAAATAAATAATTGTAAACCATTTAAATTATTAAGGGATTGAAATAACTTGAGACAATAAGGAAAATAGAATGTTTCGACTTTATTAGAATGGTTTAAATGAATGTGGGTAAACTAATTATATTGAATAAATAAATGATGGAATAAATAAGTATCAAATGAAATGTGGTTTAAATAAGTTGAGAAATGGTTATTGAATGAAATAGATTGGATTGTCTTCGAGCTAAATAAAATAGTTTGGAATAAACAATTTTGGAATGAATTGTAAATGAATGGATTGTGAATGGAATTTAAACAGAATGTGTCGAGTTAGATCAAATGGTTTCGAATGGAACCGGTTTGAATAACGAAACTAGTTTGGTTAATGAAATGAAGTGCAAGTGAATGGATTCAAATTTAAAATGCAATGAAAATGAGAATATATGGATTGTGAATAAATTTAAAAATGGAATAGAATTAAGTATAAATTGAGTTGAAGTCAATTTAAATTGGTTATAAAACATAAATACTTGTTTATTCACATAGATCTCATCAAATTGCATAGAATAAATTGTTATTAGATATAAATGGAAGTAATTAAAATTCTAGGAATTAATAGAAGTAAAATAAATTGATTTTGAGATCAATAGAATTAAATATGAGTTCAATTTGCTTAAAAATAAATTAAATGTAAGCGATTGAGTTTTAAACCATTCAAATTGATGAGGTTGTATATGAATGGATTGATAACCCTTCGAATGGAATGAAAATGGTTTATGAATTAATTGAAACAGTTGAATTAGCATGGAAACAATAAAAAAAAAATCTTACGGAAAATGTTGGATGTGCATTTCTTTAGAATTTATACGTTTTAACCATTGTAACTAAGTGTAATATAGTTAAACTGCATATATTTGGCACTTACATGTTTAAATTGATTAAGTACAGGTACCCGGAAGCCGTGTGTCTGGATTTGGTTGTGCTATTTGCTAAAAATAATAAGCCGCTTGCTTAAAATGCTAAATAAGGTACGCCTACGCAATAAAAATAGGAAATATGAACTGTTTTTAGTTTTTCCGACCATGTGGGTCGATGCATATATATTCATATCTTTTGTCAAATTGCAAAAGCTCCTCCGTACAAGGGAGACTCTGCCAAAAAATTTCAGAAATTTTGGGAGTTAGAAAATTTTGGAAAATTTTTGTTAAAGACAAACAAATTCAAATTGGACACTAAAATGAATTAGTAAAGAAACCCAACTTAAGGTAATGATATGAATTAGTTATTAATGGGAAATAAAGTTTAAAAATTTAGAGTAAAGATAAATTGAATTCATATGAAAATGAAAGAATCAATTTGAATGGAAATAAATAAACTGAAGGGGTAAGATGGAAATAAGTATAAGGAACGTTTCATACTTATACTAACTTAAGAAGGAATGGTGAATTCTTAAATGGAAGATTTATACTACAAATATAATCTAAGTTAATATTTGAATGAATAAATACCGACAGTTGTAAGAAAGTTGAATGTTTTGGGAATACTGTGATTGGATATTAGTGCTAAGCAGGATATGCAGGTTATATAAAGGGAAAGGAGAATTGGATTTGATTTTTCAAGGTAAATTTGGAATGCTCGATAAAAGGTATGTGTTTAAGTTTCTATATGAAATTTGATTGGGATTTGGATTGAGCCACTTGGCATTTTGTTTTCTTTTTGGATTTGGGAGGCCGTAGAGTCATTTTGTAGTTGTACCGAGTCAGCCGCGCAAAGGAGGCGCTGGCAAAAAATTTTGGGAATTTAGGGAGTTAGGAAAAAAAATTGAGAAAATTTTGATAATTCAAAATTTTGTTTTGAATTATAATTTGATTGATTGTATAATCAGAGTTGATTGGGAACTAGGGAAAGGTTGGAAAGTTAATAAGAATAATAATGAGTCTTTTATAAGAAGATAGTTGGTGCGATGTTGAATTGTTAGAAACTGTTTGGTTTAGGAAAATAATAATAAACGGGTATTGGACTATTCTTCCTAACTAGTAATTTCGGGGACGAAATTCTTTTAAGGGGGAGGAATGTGACGACCCAAAATTTTTAAGCATTTAAAATCAGAATATTTAATTGATTTTAATTATTTAAAGGTTAATTATCAACTTGAATTACAAATATCGCTATTTACTGATAATTAAATAATAGAATTTAATAATTAGGAATTGGGTAAATTGTTGAATCTTGAATTTTAAGCCTGTTGAAAATAAATTGAAGGCTTATGAAATTTATATTGATAACACTGAAGATAATAGAAGTTTTTAAATTGAATTTAACATTGGTTTGTTCGGTTTTGAAAATTTTATTGTTTAATTTGAATTTAAAAATAGCCTTCCGAGACACAGACTCGGAATTCCATGAAACCAGTTCCATTGGGTCCGTAATATTGAATTATTATCGGATGTCAATTTTTGTGGCGTTTGGAGTTGTCATGTGAGCGTACGACATACAAACGCACTGGAATTTTATATTGGGAATCTAATAAAAAAATTTAAAAAAATAAAAATGAAATAAACATCTTCCTTTCTACGCCTCTTTCAATTTTTAATAAAACCCCCTTTCTTTTTCTAGTCAAAAGGAATTTCCCCAACGAAGTACAATAGGGTCGAAACCCTTGAAAAACAAATCGAAATTTATGGCGTACGAAGCCGAAGCCCTACCTCCCTTCCTAGAATCAATTCGAACGGTGCGTAAAAAAAAAAAGAGGATCGATCAGAGTGTTAGAGAGGGGCGGAAGAAGGATTCGTTCGATCGAATCTTGGAGGCGACATAGGGTTGAGGGTTCGACGAGATGCTGGGCGAAGCGTCTCGAGTTCGAGCAGTGACGAGATGGATTTAGGTCGCTGAACGAGTCGAGGTTGGGTCGGCACCCACGTGAATTAAGCGAGCTCGTCGTTGAACTTTGCAAGAGAGTTTTGGTCGCGCGGTGCTCTGACCGAGGGGTGGAGGCGGGTTCTTGTTCTCAAGCATCGGGGTAGTGGGTCTCGAGGAGGAAGGTGGGCTGTAGAGGGAGGCTGTCAGGTATCGATTCCACCTTTATTTTAATTCAATTACATAGTTTCAGAACATAAAAAGGTTTCAAAGGAAATAAAATAAATAAATATACATACGTAAATTTTTTTACCCCACTAATTATTTTAAAAGAAGTGGGTTTGATGATTAAACTATTTTAATTAACCTATTTAATTTTTGGGTTACTAAAGATAATTTGTCAAAGACAATTTTTGGTTTAAAATTTTTAGATTAAATTATAAGTTAAAATAAATAAGTAAACGTTAGCTAATTATTGGATTTATTCAGGTATTAATTAACTATATAATGTCATACAAGGTCTAAAATCGATTTAAGTTTATTTAAATTTAAATTCATATATATGTATATAGGCAGTAAAGTGTTAACAGTAAGTTTAAAACTTATGTTGGTTTTAATTATATATATATCAAGGCAGATTGGAAATATATATATATATATATATATATATATATATATATATATATATATATAATAAATTGTTCGATCAATTCAAATATTAATAAATCATGTGATATTTATTTAAGGTCAAAAAAATTGAGAAAACAAAGGGGGGTATTGAAGTGGATGGCCAATGCATAGTCAAAGGTGAGTTAATCTCACTCAGTTTAAATTTGAATTTAAATGATTAAATTTAAATAATTGTTTGAATGCTTGAATTGATTGATGTGATATAGTATGATATAATTTGAAATTGGCATTTTATGTGATGCTAACATCTGCGGATGTAGGGAAAACAGGTTGGAGGGATCCAACTGGACCCCTCAACATTTATTTAAATTATCTAATTCCCTCAGTTGTGATTATATTGATATTCTATGATGAATTATAGCGGAATATTTAATGCTATGGTTTGATTGGATATAATTGGGTATAATGAATTACCAAAAACATAAATTTGATTTTGGAAATGAAAATATAAGAAGTGAAATTGCAAGTAAAGTAATTATAGAATAAATTTAAGAATGCATTGGGAAGAAATAAAGTGACTTTGAAGTTTTAATAAATAAAACTAGAGTATAAAAAGGAAATTTTGAATAACAGGAAGTTAAATGAATTTTAAACTGTAGTGTTATTGTTTAGGAGAACAAAACTTTTATTTAAAATTTAAGATTTAAATTATTGAAAAGAATAAGGAAGAAATTGGGAAAAAATCTAGAATTTGTATATTTCCGTTAAAGGATTTACAATCAAACGGAGGATATAACAATAATAATAAAACCTATAATTAATGAATTTTGAAATGAACTAAGTATGTAAAGAGATTTATTTCAAATGGAATAAATCGGAAATCAATTTGAAAAATTGATTTAAGTGATTGAAGTAGAATTTTTCTCTGGATAACCAAGTACGTTTTTTAAAGTAAAATTGTAGATATAAATTAAATGTTTAATGTTGTTTTTGAAGAAAGCAAGTTTTGTAAAATTTGTTATTTCTAACATTGTCTAAAATAAGTATCTCTTCTAATTTATTTTTTAGCAGTAATTATTAAGAAGTAACCAGTATTTTGTTTTATTAAAAGTAGAAATCTAGTTTTTATATTTTATTAAGTAACTTTATTTTCAAATGTTTAATTAGTATGTGTTTTAGCAAATTATTATAGTAGTTTTTACTTAAGTGTTTAAAAGTAAATTCCAAAGTAAGTATTTTTGTTTAATCTATTATCATAATAATTATTTAAAGAATGATTTGGTCTTTTGTTTTAAGTATTATTATAAATTTAGTATTAAAGTAAATGTTTCTAAATTGAATGTTAAATATATTTACAATAACGTGTTTTTAAAATTATTTTAAAAATCTTAAGTTTTGTGCTTGGCGATTCCAGTGGAAATAGAAATACTTGGAATTTATTATGAGAAAGGCAGGTAGTTTTGAAAACTGTTTCCAAAGGAATTTCGAAGTGAAAATATATCTTGTGAAGATATTGTTGAGATAAATAAATAATTTGGGAAAAATTGTTTATTGTTTGATGGATGTTTGTGAATACTAATTGATAGTTAAATAACCGACTATCAATATTGGCCAAATGCGCTGATCGTTTCGAAGAGACCGTGATCGGGATTTATTTTCCGAAAACCACTTCGATCCGGTTTGTACGTTTCGTGAAACGTGTTCGGAGTCGGAAATGGAGCTATGAAGTGCAAGGGCTAGTTGCTACTAATCCTGAGGATATTTCCAAAATGGATGTAGTAGGAATAGCGCCTTCGGTTCCGTTCGAACACGGGACGGACTTGTATGGATGAATGCTTGCGAAACATCGTCAGGTGGACGATGGGCATTCTAAGGGATGTGTTCTATAAAGGTAACGCTTAGCCTCAAGCCTCATCAAATGGGAATGACTGAAAATCAGGGGTTATGCAGCAAGGCTAGATGGGTAGCACCCAAGCAGGGTGAGGTCATTCCAGTCTAGATGTCCCTTTTTATTTTGGCTTAGTGGGCGGTTGCTGATCCCAACCGCGGGGTGACCTCACTCGGGATTATCCAGTAAGGGGTAGTCCCGGTCTTGTGTTGCAGGGGAGCGGGCGTACTCCTCGGTACCGTGATTTAGGCCCCGTACTGTGACAGGTGGTACCCCAGTGCCTAGTCATTAGTTGGAAATCCATTCTCCCTACGAGCCTTGTATGAGTTTTGTTTGTATTACCCACTCTGTGGCTAGTAGATGGAATTTAATGAATGTAAAAATTTCGGCTATTTTATAAGTATTTGTATATAGACCCTATTATAATATCAGAGGATTTCTATAAAAATTGTTTAGCTATCGTAAGGTAAAAACCCGACATGTTTATTTGTGGCGTGGTCTTGCGAGATGCTTTTGTTTCAAAGGATTTTTGAAACTTTAATAATCAATTGGGTGTGATTTTCTCACGCTGGTATTCCAAACTGACTCGGGTGTTATTTAACTATAATGCTCGGGTCAGACCGAGTATTATAGGTCACAGGGTGATGCTATGGAACTCAGGAGACGAGCTGGATGACGATACGTACTTACGTACTTGTTTATATACATATAATCCGCTGTGTTGAGTTGTTGTGTATCCATTTGTATGATATTGATGTTGAGCTGTGATTGATGTACTCTGATGATGTAATATATAAACAGAGATATTTGATTTTTGAGTAAAGGTCATTTATTATCTATTATATTTTATTCCGCTGCGATGGTTAGATTCTGATGTTGTTTTCTATTCTCTTCTTCTACCTCTTCTTCTTTAACCCAAATGGTTCGTATTTCTGTGCAACTTGAGTTGATCGTTGTAGAATAGTGCTAACTCAAGGGGTACGGATTTGCGGGCCGTTACAGGCGCTAACCCCCTTGGCCCGAGAATCGCTCCTGTTTTAGCCACCTTATGCCAACTCAAGGGAGTCGGGTCCACGTACATACCTCAATAGAACGTCACAACCATCCTACTTCATTCTGGAATCTCCACCGCGTACACGGTTGTCAAAGTGGTTTTCGGTATCGACGGAGAGTATGCCAGATATTTGATCCCGGTCTCTTTGCCAACCAATCGTTATTATAACCCGTGGTTATAACTTTTAAAACAATATTTTATACTTCAAAATAAAATATCCTTTTCAATCCAAATCTTCATCAAAATAAAGATTTAATCATTTCCAAAACCATTTCAATATATCGACATACCATATCATTCAAATTCATATATTTATCAAAATAAATATCAAGTCATTTCTAACCATTTCAATATATTAAATTATCATATCCTTTCAAAAACTCCTTCAAATCCATTTAATATATTAAAATATCATATCTTTTCAAAACTTTCTTTCAAATCATTTTATTATCAAAATATTATATCTTTCAAAACTTCATTTCAAAACATTTTTAATATCAAAATATCATATCTTTCAAAAATTCATTTCAAAACATTTTTAATATCAAAATATCATATCTTTCAAAAATTCATTTCAAAACATTTTTAATATCAACATATCATATCTTTCAAAAATTCATTTCAAATCATTTTAATATATCAAAATATCAAAGTATTATTCAAAACATCATTCATTTTTAATTCATTTAAATACCATTTAAAACCATTCATTTTATTTAGAAATTAATCACCATTTCAAACTTACATTTCAAAGGAGTTTATTTTTAAAGATTAAATCTTTTCATAAAAAAAGTCAATTCCTTATTATTTAATAGCTAAATATTAAATTTCCAAAATTTAAATCTTATTCCAAAGATTAATCTCATTAAAATTTAATAAAATAATAAAATTCAGTTTCCGTAGCACTTGAAAATGCTACGTAAAGTTATAGTTTAAAACGGTTCGTTTAATAAAATACAACATTTAAGTGTTCTAATAGATTTTCTTTAAATTTCAAATAAACTTTAAATGTTAAGTTTAACCACTATAGCACTTACAATGTGCTATAATAGCCTTTATTTCAAATTAACTTTTTAGTTCATTTAAAACAACTACAGCATTTACAAAATGTTGTAATATCCTTTATATTACACTTCAAAAATGCTGTTAAATCAAATTCAGCGTTTAAATAAAAATTTCACCAACAGTTAATCTTTAATTTAAATCATTTAACTTGTAAACATCATAAATTTTACATTTTAAAATCATCATTTCAATACTCTTATTTTATGATTTTTGTAAAGTTAAATCTCATCCAAAAATCAATTTTTAACATAATTTCTTATTTAAATTCAAGTATTAACTTCCATTTCTTTAATTAAATTATTAATTTAACAAATAAGTTTAAATTTATAAAATATAACTTATTTTCATAAATTTTACTTAATTAAAATTTCACTTTTTAAAACAAAATTTAAAATTTCACATTTAAGTTATATTTCAAAATTTACTTAAACATTCATTTGTTTAACATTTTAACTTATTCAAAAATCATTATTATTTTTATAAAATAATTAAAAATAAATTTTTAAATCAAAATATTATATTTTTCTTACTTTACATAATTTCCCTTTTAAAACAAAACATAAATTCCGAAATTTACTTATAGTTCAAATTGTACTTTACCGTTTATTTATTTCATTATTTAATTTATAGAAAATCACTAATATTTCTACAAAAATCATTTTTAATTAAATTTAAATCAAAATATTATCAAAATATTATAATTTTTACATTTTAAAATATTTTAAAACATTTTCAAAAATATTACTTAAACCACGGGTCTGTATATAGTTTTCTAGCCTAGGTCAAGTGATACGGATATATATCATTTCAATCCGCAGTTTACAAAGAAAAACCGGGTTCTATCATTTCAAACCCGCAGTCCCAAGTAAAATGAATGATTTTGGAAACCGCTCAGACCTATCATTTCATCCCATAACGTTTTTCCCCTATTCTAAAGTCCGTTCGGGTATGCATCATTTCAACTCATAGTGATTCTAGTCTACAAGAAACTTGCAATGGTGGTGACTGATATAAATGACAGAATAGCATGAAATAACAATAACATATGATATAAAAAGTGTAATAACAGGTGTGAACATCGTATGATAATAATATAGCAGATATAGCATGATGATAAACAGTTACAGATTCAAATGGTGTCAGTTTATCAGTTATATAAGTACATAATAGTCTGGTGAGATTTACTCACCTTTTTCTGCTGGAGGTATCAACTCAAATGACACAACGGATTCCATAAGGCACAATGACACAAAAATAGGCTTAAGTGGGAAGAGATCCATGCTTAGAACTTGTGTTACAACCTAAAACAAAACCAAATAAATTAACATTTCAACACAACATTAAATTGAAACAACTTTGAAATAAAAAGAGATACGAATACACAGTCTTTTGCCTTGCTTTCTACATTTGATTGCACGGTCTAGGGGATGTTTTGCCTCAGGTTTGGACATACTTTGGTTCAGGTTTGGGCCCTATAAATCATGGCTACAAGGTATTGAAGTGGTAGAGGAGTTACTACGCATGAATATGAAGAGGCTTATGCAAAATAGGTGGGTTTTTGGTCAATAAAAGGCTCGACCAAGTAGGGGTTTAGCTTGGCCATTCAAGTTCAGATCTGGATAGATGTTGTAGTGGTGTGTGGTGGTCTGGTCAGAGGTGGTGGCGGCGGCTAGAGATGGTGGTGGAAAAAGAGGTGGTGGAGCAACAAGGCTCAAACTGGCATGTTTTCAAGGCATAGGTTGTATTTTTTTGGATTTTAGCAACATGGTGGGTTCGGCCTTGTTTCAGATCTAAGGAGTAGGTGGTGATGATGATAGGGAAGAGGTGTAGGAGGTGGTGGCCATGGCTATGGAGTGGAGGCCGAACAAAAGAGTGGAGAGAACAAGGCAAAAATACATAAGAAAATAGGAAGAAACAAAAGAAAATAGGAGGAAGACATTACCCAAAATGTTTGAAGCCATGAATAAAATGAAAGAATGGTTTCTTGAGTGATAAATAGGATAAAATTCACGGCTAGAAACTGAAAATGGGCAGCCAAAATGAATAAATGAGATGGTTATGGCATTTGAAATGTTTTTGGACAATGAAACGTCTAAAAATGAAACATCTAGAAATGAAACGCATTTCCGTTTTCTAAAGATCAAATAAAAACAAAAGTGAATCAGCAAATACTTGTAAAAGGTGAAACCAAGTGAAAATATAAGAAAATAAAATTTTAATTTTAAAGAAAATATAAAAAGAATGAAAGAAATTACTTAAAAATACAAAACAGTGTCCAGAAATTACAAATAAATCACTACTAGTCTTGGAAAAATATCCACTTCATTTTAAAAATATTATGAAGTGAAAATTTGAAATTAAATAATTTATTTATCATTTCCAAAATAAAATAAATAATTAAATTGGAGAAAAATAGAAAAAGAACTAAAGAAAATGTTTAAAAATTGAAAACAGGGCATGGAAATTACAAGAAAAATACTACTAACTCTAGAAAAATTCCTACCTCACTTTAAAAATATTAAAAGACAAAAATATACATAAAATAAAATATTGATACATATTAAAATAAAATATGACAAAGAAAATATAATATTTATATAATTTAAAATAACAAAATTGCAGAATAAACAAATTATACTCAATATTGAAATATATATAACTTTCACGGTTTAAGTTCGTTTCCAACGAAACGAAAAGCAGCGTTCAAGTTATTTCATCTATTTTCATAATAAAAGATAAAATTTAAGATTTTAAATAATTTAAATTTGAAGTTTAAAAGTCAAAGTTGACCAGTTTTGTAACATCCCGCCTTTTCGCACACTTTAAAACGACACACATGCCAATTCAAAGCATACGCAAGGACGGAGTGTTATGGGGTAGATCAGAAAAACAGAGAAGGAATAAACAAAATAGAATCTCACAGCGGAAGGATAAAATATAATAATAAATATACAGTTCAAACAGTTTACAAAACAGTTATTTCACTTATACAATGAACATCAGAGTTACACATACCAATACAACAATGCAGCGGAATATAAAGAGTGTGTGGTGCAATACTATATATAAAATAATGCTGAATCTTCGTCTTCGTCCTCCAAGCTAAATCTGCTATCCTGAAATGCTCGGACTGACCCGAGCGAATTTGAAAAGACAAAAACACTCGAGTCAGACTAGAATATCTTATGTGAGTTAAATAAACAGAAATAAATATGAGTACAGTAACTCAAGAGATGTTCGGGATTTACATCTCCTAAGGATCCGTTAAACTATTTACTATGTAGTATATTGCGCTATTATAATAGTGTCTATTTATAAAATAAACTTACTTTTAAATAGCGTTAAGGCTTTACATGTTCCACCTTAACACGTAAAATGCCAATAGTCTATACAGTACCGTAATACCTCCTGATCGGGAGGCTACCAGAGGATACTCCATAGGTACGACACAAATAGAAACTCGTAGTAAAGGCTCGATATGGTAGGTGACACGGCACAACTAGGCAATGCCAGGGTAGATATACCAATTGCTATCCAGGCTGGTGGAAACGCGTAGCCGCAGTTACCGCCCACCTCGGACTAACTCCCCAAAATCAAAATATAGAAGTGGCCACTGAATCAAATCCAAGTCAAAGTATAATATCGAAGAGGAGCGTCCGATCAGAGGAATGACCTCATTGGCCTGAGAATCGCTCCTGTTTTAGCCACCTTATGCCAACTCACGGGAGTTGGGTCCACGTATTTACCTTACAGGAAAACGTCGCCACCACCTACTTCATTCTGGAATCTCCACCGCGTACACGGTTAGTCAAAGTGGTTTTCGGTATCGACAGAGAGTATGTCCATATCCGATCCCGGTCTCTTTGCCAACCCATCGTTATTATAACACCGCGGTTATTATTTAAAAATAGTTTATACTTTAAAACCAGAATATAATCCATTTCAAACCATAATATTACGATATCATTTCTTCTTTAAAAACACAAACCATTTATTTTCATATTATTTTATAAAAGCCCAAATCAATGATATCGTTTCCCAAATAAAATTTTCCTTTCCAAAAATTATGTCACTTTTTATTATTTAATATCCCATGTAACCAATATTTTGTTTGTAACTTTCAACATAATTCTTCGAAAATCCATAGTATTTTAAAACCATTATTTTCAAAACTAAATGGTTTGGATATTCAACGGTATGCGAATTAAAAAGGTTTAACTTTACTGTTGCCTTATAAAGAATAAATTACATGGCTTTCCAAATATTTCTTGTTTTAAAGTTAAACCAAAGTCCAAAATATTACTTCAAGTCCCAAAACCATTTCAATTTTATATATATTTATATCCATTTTTGAGCATTAGTATTTCAACTAAAGTTGGATTTTTATCCTTTCAAAATCAATATTCTATTAATTAATCTTGACCATTCACATAAAATCCATAATTAATAAGACTTCAATTTCTAGTAAAATATATATATATATATATATATATATATATAGAATTTTTCCACTTCAAATTATACTAGAATATCCATTTCTATTTATTTTGGGAAAATCCAATTACAAATATCATATCTTATAATTTCCAACTTTACATTTAAACATAGGATATAAATTTACCAAACTCCATTTTCTAAATTTCTTCCATTTTCAATAAAGAAATTTATATTCCTTTTAATTTCAAATTTTCAACTTCATAGGTATATAAATATGGAATAAAATATTTATACAATATAAATTTAAGATTTATAGACCGTATTCAATCCAAACCATAGAAATCACATTTAAAAAAATAGTTATATATATAGACCGCGGTGCCTGTATATAGTTTTCTATCCTATGGTCAAGTGATACGGATATTTATCATTTCAATCCGCAATTTAATAAAATAAAACTGCGGTTGTATATCATTTCAAACCGCAATCCCGAATGAAATGTAAATGCATACTAACTTGCAGTTTAATGATATCCAAATAAAACATTCATTCAACAACACATCCATCATCCAATCACAACATCGATCAATATCAATCAATAACAATTATATATATGATCATATATAACAGGTGATAACTGGCAGTTTATTCAAATTAAATTTTATCAACTATTAATCTAACAATTTATATTCAGTGATAATTGACATAACTGTTAACTAGCAGTTCATATGCAAACAATAATTTCTAACAGCCAATTAACACGCAATAAATCAATTAAATTAACAGTTACATTCAATAAAATGCAATTCAACAGATATGAATGAAATAACATGCCAAAAGCTCATAAATAAATTTCTATTCATTTCTAAAATTTATTTAACAAACATAAAAGCTTCTAGTAGTTGTGAGTGGGTTAAAACACTCACCTTTTGAATTTAAATCGAATTTATATTCAATTTAAACTCAAAAATTCGCCCGTCTCAGAATTCGTCCAAACCAGCGTCATCAAGTCCGGAATTAAATTACGATCCTAACAAAAAAAAATTTGCGTGAATCCGACTTCGTATGAGAAAGTTATGGCGAAAAATGGTGATTGAAATCAAAATTAAATATAACCAAAAGTGATACATGTTCATCACCTACACATTTATGTGCCACGTCAGCACCCAAACACACGCACGCGGCTACATCTTCTTTCCAGAAGCAAGCGCACGCAAGTTCCAGCGCAAGCCTAAAACATAAAACCCTATTGAATTTTTGCCGCAAATCTGACCGTCGAAACGCCAAACTAACCACATAGATGCGATCCCCTCGGTTCCCTCTCCAAAACCCAGAAACCGTTTCTCGATCCGATGAAGTTTTGTGCGACGATGATGAACGGTTTTGGGGCTGTTTGAATTTATTCTGGATGAACGACAGCTCCAATTGAAAAACGAATTTCACCATGAGATTACGCGTATCGAATACTTCAACATATATTTTTTCTGGAATTTTCTGAAATTTTTGAGTTTTGACTTTTGATTTTGAACTGTGGATAGATCTGAATTGGATCTGAGATGTATACATTTGGGGAAGAGAAAAGAGTGAAGAATTGAACGTACAGCAAATGAAAAAGAAAGGAGCTAGGGTTTATAGCTGTATATTTATAGATAGGCTAGAGGTAGGGTAGCTAGACTGGATACGCGAACGTGCGTGACAAACCATGGTCCAAAAAGCCCGCTATGCCTCCGGAGCCAAATTTGTTAAAACTATATATCCAAATAGGTGTTTTAAAATATTCTGAACGCGATGGAAAAAGTTTCGTGACCAAATTCGATCGTATGAAGAAGTTATGCTAAAAAAACAAAATTTCAAATTGATTTCAAAATGCGTAAATTTCAAGGCGTTTCGAGTCCGTACGATCAAACGACAAGTCCGATCGCTACGAAAATTGAAACATTATTATAATTCAACGTTACGGATCCGATGAAACTGGTTTCGTCGAAATCCGAGTCCGTGACAAAAATGGCTATTTTTAATATTTATTAAATAAATTAAATAAATCATAAAAACAAATTTTATTTTTCAACTTCTATTATTAGCCAAATTTCATTACTAAGATAATTCAATCAGTTACAATTGATTTAACATGCTTGAATTTGAATTAAAATGTATAAGTATATTAATTTGCAGCGTTAATATCCGCACTTTCTTATTATTAGGAAATTTAAAATTTTATTCTAAAACCCAATTATTAAAACTTATACCCTTATACTCCCAACAAAATCTAACTAAATAAATAATTGGATTTCCATTTCAACTCATCATCTTGATTGCAATTAGCCTTTTTACCATAATAAAATTCCAAATTATTAATAACCCTTATTTTTCTTAACTATTTATTAATTCCAATCCAATTGAATTCAACACT
This sequence comes from Allium cepa, assembly GCA_030765085.1. Lineage (NCBI taxonomy): Eukaryota > Viridiplantae > Streptophyta > Magnoliopsida > Asparagales > Amaryllidaceae > Allium > Allium cepa. The sequence continues at coordinate 117,452,416 of CM060931.1, forward strand.
ATAAATTTGATTAATTTATTATATTCACTTCCTTTCTATTATTCAAAGTTATTGTTGTAAATACGACGAATACTAACATTAGTTTAAGATTTCACTCAATGTTTACAAATTCCATTTCCATTTAATAACGTAATATTTTACGTTCAATTTTATTTCATTTGTCGTAAATACCACTTGTTGAATTAAATACTCAAATCATAAATAAATCTTGCTTCTAAAGTTATACCAACAATGGTCCAGTTAAATTTGAATTAGCTTTACCTTTATTTTATGAAATTAACTATTGCAATAAGTCCAAATTTATAAAGAAGGTTAGATTCATATACTACTTCTTTGGTCTCAATTAACCTTTTATGGCGAGTATGAATTTCCATGTATAATTGAAACTTTTATATCCCTTAAATTTTTTTTTTTTTTTACTATCATTCAATATCTACACATTCTAGCTAATTTCAACTAACATATAAATTAGCTATTCCAACTTCCATTAATTTCGATTATCATACTATAGAAATTAAATTCCCTTAACCACATAAATAAAAGTTGATCCCCATCTATTTACATTATATCACGTTTGCATAAATTTATTCAATGGTCACTTTTAATTAATAACTATCAAATTTCCAATCCAAATGTAAATCTTCCACCTTTGAATTCTTATATTAAATGGAATTTAATATTTACTGATTCAACATTTATATGTTTCTAAAAATTAGCTCCAACCAAATGTGACAATTTACATTTCATTTCTATGCAATATATACTCATCTTATTCCATTTATTTGGTTACTGCATTGAAATCTATTTATTAACCAATACTAACGTTATTATCATAAAAAAATTGCTTCCCAATTTTATTCAATACTTAGAACAAAAATTTCACATTAAATCAAATCCTTCTATTCAAACCAAGTATCATGCTATGATAATATTTTACGTTGGTTACACTGAAAAAATCAACTTTTTATCGTTATCAATTAACATATATTAATTGCACAAATTAAAGGAATTAATTGCCATTTATCCAATTAAATTTCATACATCAATCTATTTCATCTAAATCCTTACCTATGAATATTGCAACCTTTAATTCCATTAAATACCAATTAACCCAAATTATTTCATTTATTCTAAGTCATATCACTAAAATAATTCATCATAATAAACTTAAAATCTATACGTTTATTGATTTATTTCTATTTGTCTTATGTTAAATTCTAAATTTAGTAAGACAACCTAAAGTACTCCATTCAATCGACAGTCCTTTTCAATTGTTAATACGTACTTAAATTTCTACAGTTGCCTTCCATCTTCACTTCCGTTACTATGATAAAAATTAGTAACGTTTATGCCATCAATCCATCATAATTACTTACCCTTAATTGAGTTTGATTTCCAAATAAATTTGCTGACCCTTAATTAGACAATTTATAAAAGTTTGTCATCATACCTATAGTTCTACGCTTATGCTATGTCTTAAATTTCAATAAATTTATAAATTTTGAGATGTTCATTAGGGTTTACAAATTTATTGACTTGCAATAACAGGGTTTCTTAATCTATTCAATTTATCGTTCACAATCTTTTATTGCATTAAATTGGTTTAATATTCCCATATTAAATTTTATGTCTAGGTAAGAATTTTTCTTTCTTTCTCTACTTAATTCATTTGAATTTTATTCAAATGTCTTTAAATAGGTTTCTAAGTCACTTCTATATAATTTATTCTAGCCTTCATTTTAATATTTATCTACCACCTTTATTCTTTCAACTAAAATAAATTACAAAATCCTATTAAACAAACAATTTCAAATGGTCGAACTTTACGGGTCGTTACACTCTCCCCCACTCAAAACTTTTCGTCCCCGAAAAGGAAAAGGAAGGGAGAAGGAAGAATAAAACAGTATATCTAATTTCAAATATTAACTTATAACAATAATTTACTAAATTAATTTCCTTTAATGAAATATACTTGTTTTATAATCATTATGTCTTTTAATACTTGAATTATTAAAGTTGGAAAAATATCTTTAACAAAATTTTAAGTCCAAAATTTACGAAAAATTTTGGCAGAGTCTCCTTTGTACGGAGGGACTCTGGAGAAAATATAATATCCAAATATACAAATATATTACATATATATCCAAAATAAAATATCCCACACGGGAAAATATATAAATAGCGCTTTAATCGTAATCCGAAAACGTACCTAATTGTCTGGCAATACGCTTATATTTCTATGAAACCAAAGCAGTAGCAGTGGCTTCCATCACCTGTATACACTTATAAAATCTAAAAGGTTAAATACTTGTAATACAGTGAAAAGTTTGGGTAGATTCAATCATTCATATCCAAATCAAATACAACAACCATACATTTTTAACAACAGCACATCACAAATAAACAATCATTCAATCAAACAAATCATTAGTTGTTCGGGTTCAAATTCTGAAATTGTACGAAATGAAGAATAATTATCTAGTGCATCCTATACTCAACAGTCTTAGATGGAACAAAGATAGATTATTTGTTCATCCAACAACTCCACAATTCCTTACCCAACAAACATACATCAACCAAACAATTCAAACCAACACCAAAATAGTTTATTTACATTTATTTCATAATTCAGTGGTTTGATTTTCTTTCCTTCATTTATGGAGGAATTTCTTTGTTTCTTACAAGTTTTATTTTCCAACTATCACAAAATTCATTATATTTGCATCTCCTTTTTATTACTTAAGTTTATAAAATAAATTCTCATTAATAACAACAAATATTTTGAATATCTTCATTTCCTTACTCTTCACTTGTAAGATTTCCCTTAAATTCTTAATCTGCTAACATTCATTCTTATAAGTGGAAGTTTTTTTTTATTATTTATTCATCAACTATTAATTGTAGTCATTTCAATTTTTCCTACTTTCCATTATATTGGAATAGGGGAGACTTAAAACATCTTAAACTAATAATCCTACAATCAATTCTTATTTAGAATTTCATTTTATTTGCTTTAAGTTCATCTCACCTATTAATAATTCTTAACTTATTTTCAGCAAAATTTCAATTATAACTTAAGTTTATACTATTGAATTCTTATTATAACAGTAATTTATTGAATACTTCATTTTTCCTAAATTCCTACTTGTAAAATATTCAATTCCAGTTTCTCAGTTAACACTTCAACTTTTATATTTGGGTAAGTTATTTATGTTAAGGAAATTGCAATTGAACTTATACAAGTTTAATCTCCATTCTTTTAATTAAATTTAATGTTTATCCATATTACCCTTTGTCTCATATGTATGCAAATTCCTCTTTATAGCTTTGCAATTATTCTCTTATTTCAATTAGAGGTTTCAATTCATTCGTTCTTCAATAAATCTTTTCCATTATTTATCAGTTAAAAACTTTTACTTCCCTTATACCTAGCATTAACTTTCTAACTTAATATTTCACTAACAAATTTTAAACAATTAATTAACGGAAAAATTTAGAATTAAATACCAGGTCAAATTTTAATCTATTTCAAAATAATAGATAAATAAGTTCTTACAACTTTTATATCTCTAATTATATTTAGAACAATAAAAGAAAATTTTTAGAAAATTTCAAAATAAATCTGCAGTAGAATTTACTACAGTGGCCTTTCCCCTTCGAAACTCGAAAATGAAAGTCGATGATGCGGCCGTCATCACCGAATTTATTTTCCAGCGACAGAGAGGGAAGTACAGAATTTAATTCTTTTCCAAAATCTTCTTTAAAACAATTCTTCCAATTTATACGAAATATTTATATAAGAAAATACTTATAAACCGAACCATTATTTTTCATAAATTCTTTGAAAACATATTTGGAAAAATCCCGGACTTAAGTTCTAAAATCTCCAATTTGATTTATCATAATTTCAACTTAGCTTCAGTTATTATAGATATTTTTATTTTCTAACACCCAATCTATAGCAACCAAATATATATATATCTTTATAAAACTATTTTTATATATAGAAAATATAATAGGCAAAATTATTTCATTCACCTATATTAAAACGGATATTATGTCGGTCTGTCCTATTAAGTGTTTAGAAATCCCTATTGATGACATAGCGTCCCATGCATCAACCAGAATTTATAAATACAAAGCGGAACAGATTAACACAATATAAATGTCTTTTTATAACACTAACAAATACGCTCTCTCATATATATACACTCAGCGACTCCCATAGGATATTTCTACCCTATTAACAAAGAGTCAAACCCCACAAAGCCAAGGTTTATCGCTAAACCAAAGCTCTGATACCAACTGTAACATCCCGCCTTTTCGCACACTTTAAAACGACACACATGCCAATTCAAAGCATACGCAAGGACGGAGTGTTATGGGGTAGATCAGAAAAACGGAGAAGGAATAAACAAAATAGAATCTCACAGCGGAAGGATAAAATATAATAATAAATATACAGTTCAAACAGTTTACAAAACAGTTATTTCACTTATACAATGAACATCAGAGTTACACATACCAATACAACAATGCAGCGGAATATAAAGAGTGTGTGGTGCAATACTATATATAAAATAATGCTGAATCTTCGTCTTCGTCCTCCAAGCTAAATCTGCTATCCTGAAATGCTCAGACTGACCCGAGCGAATTTGAAAAGACAAAAACACTCGAGTCAGACTAGAATATCTTATGTGAGTTAAATAAACAGAAATAAATATGAGTACAGTAACTCAAGAGATGTTCGGGATTTACATCTCCTAAGGATCCGTTAAACTATTTGCTATGTAGTATATTGCGCTATTATAATAGTGTCTATTTATAAAATAAACTTACTTTTAAATAGCGTTAAGGCTTTACATTTTCCACCTTAACACGTAAAATGCCAATAGTCTATACAGTACCGTAATACCTCCTGATCGGGAGGCTACCAGAGGATACTCCATAGGTACGACACAAATAGAAACTCGTAGTAAAGGCTCGATATGGTAGGTGACACGGCACAACTAGGCAATGCCAGGGTAGATATACCAATTGCTATCCAGGCTGGTGGAAACGCGTAGCCGCAGTTACCGCCCACCTCGGACTAACTCCCCAAAATCAAAATATAGAAGTGGCCACTGAATCAAATCCAAGTCAAAGTATAATATCGAAGAGGAGCGTCCGATCAGAGGAATGACCTCATTGGCCTGAGAATCGCTCCTGTTTTAGCCACCTTATGCCAACTCACGGGAGTTGGGTCCACGTATTTACCTTACAGGAAAACGTCGCCACCACCTACTTCATTCTGGAATCTCCACCGCGTACACGGTTAGTCAAAGTGGTTTTCGGTATCGACAGAGAGTATGTCCATATCCGATCCCGGTCTCTTTGCCAACCCATCGTTATTATAACACCGCGGTTATTATTTAAAAATAGTTTATACTTTAAAACCAGAATATAATCCATTTCAAACCATAATATTACGATATCATTTCTTCTTTAAAAACACAAACCATTTATTTTCATATTATTTTATAAAAGCCCAAATCAATGATATCGTTTCCCAAATAAAATTTTCCTTTCCAAAAATTATGTCACTTTTTATTATTTAATATCCCATGTAACCAATATTTTGTTTGTAACTTTCAACATAATTCTTCGAAAATCCATAGTATTTTAAAACCATTATTTTCAAAACTAAATGGTTTGGATATTCAACGGTATGCGAATTAAAAAGGTTTAACTTTACTGTTGCCTTATAAAGAATAAATTACATGGCTTTCCAAATATTTCTTGTTTTAAAGTTAAACCAAAGTCCAAAATATTACTTCAAGTCCCAAAACCATTTCAATTTTATATATATTTATATCCATTTTTGAGCATTAGTATTTCAACTAAAGTTGGATTTTTATCCTTTCAAAATCAATATTCTATTAATTAATCTTGACCATTCACATAAAATCCATAATTAATAAGACTTCAATTTCTAGTAAAATATATATATATATATATATATATAGAATTTTTCCACTTCAAATTATACTAGAATATCCATTTCTATTTATTTTGGGAAAATCCAATTACAAATATCATATCTTATAATTTCCAACTTTACATTTAAACATAGGATATAAATTTACCAAACTCCATTTTCTAAATTTCTTCCATTTTCAATAAAGAAATTTATATTCCTTTTAATTTCAAATTTTCAACTTCATAGGTATATAAATATGGAATAAAATATTTATACAATATAAATTTAAGATTTATAGACCGTATTCAATCCAAACCATAGAAATCACATTTAAAAAAATAGTTATATATATAGACCGCGGTGCCTGTATATAGTTTTCTATCCTATGGTCAAGTGATACGGATATTTATCATTTCAATCCGCAATTTAAAAAAATAAAACTGCGGTTGTATATCATTTCAAACCGCAATCCCGAATGAAATGTAAATGCATACTAACTTGCAGTTTAATGATATCCAAATAAAACATTCATTCAACAACACATCCATCATCCAATCACAACATCGATCAATATCAATCAATAACAATTATATATATGATCATATATAACAGGTGATAACTGGCAGTTTATTCAAATTAAATTTTATCAACTATTAATTTAACAATTTATATTCAGTGATAATTGACATAACTGTTAACTAGCAGTTCATATGCAAACAATAATTTCTAACAGCCAATTAACACGCAATAAATCAATTAAATTAACAGTTACATTCAATAAAATGCAATTCAACAGATATGAATGAAATAACATGCCAAAAGCTCATAAATAAATTTCTATTCATTTCTAAAATTTATTTAACAAACATAAAAGCTTCTAGTAGTTGTGAGTGGGTTAAAACACTCACCTTTTGAATTTAAATCGAATTTATATTCAATTTAAACTCAAAAATTCGCCCGTCTCAGAATTCGTCCAAACCAGCGTCATCAAGTCCGGAATTAAATTACGATCCTAACAAAAAAAAATTTGCGTGAATCCGACTTCGTATGAGAAAGTTATGGCGAAAAATGGTGATTGAAATCAAAATTAAATATAACCAAAAGTGATACATGTTCATCACCTACACATTTATGTGCCACGTCAGCACCCAAACACACGCACGCGGCTACATCTTCTTTCCAGAAGCAAGCGCACGCAAGTTCCAGCGCAAGCCTAAAACATAAAACCCTATTGAATTTTTGCCGCAAATCTGACCGTCGAAACGCCAAACTAACCACATAGATGCGATCCCCTCGGTTCCCTCTCCAAAACCCAGAAACCGTTTCTCGATCCGATGAAGTTTTGTGCGACGATGATGAACGGTTTTGGGGCTGTTTGAATTTATTCTGGATGAACGACAGCTCCAATTGAAAAACGAATTTCACCATGAGATTATGCGTATCGAATACTTCAACATATATTTTTTCTGGAATTTTCTGAAATTTTTGAGTTTTGACTTTTGATTTTGAACTGTGGATAGATCTGAATTGGATCTGAGATGTATACATTTGGGGAAGAGAAAAGAGTGAAGAATTGAACGTACAGCAAATGAAAAAGAAAGGAGCTAGGGTTTATAGCTGTATATTTATAGATAGGCTAGAGGTAGGGTAGCTAGACTGGATACGCGAACGTGCGTGACAAACCATGGTCCAAAAAGCCCGCTATGCCTCCGGAGCCAAATTTGTTAAAACTATATATCCAAATAGGTGTTTTAAAATATTCTGAACGCGATGGAAAAAGTTTCGTGACCAAATTCGATCGTATGAAGAAGTTATGCTAAAAAAACAAAATTTCAAATTGATTTCAAAATGCGTAAATTTCAAGGCGTTTCGAGTCCGTACGATCAAACGACAAGTCCGATCGCTACGAAAATTGAAACATTATTATAATTCAACGTTACGGATCCGATGAAACTGGTTTCGTCGAAATCCGAGTCCGTGACAAAAATGGCTATTTTTAATATTTATTAAATAAATTAAATAAATCATAAAAACAAATTTTATTTTTCAACTTCTATTATTAGCCAAATTTCATTACTAAGATAATTCAATCAGTTACAATTGATTTAACATGCTTGAATTTGAATTAAAATGTATAAGTATATTAATTTGCAGCGTTAATATCCGCACTTTCTTATTATTAGGAAATTTAAAATTTTATTCTAAAACCCAATTATTAAAACTTATACCCTTATACTCCCAACAAAATCTAACTAAATAAATAATTGGATTTCCATTTCAACTCATCATCTTGATTGCAATTAGCCTTTTTACCATAATAAAATTCCAAATTATTAATAACCCTTATTTTTCTTAACTATTTATTAATTCCAATCCAATTGAATTCAACACTATAAATTTGATTAATTTATTATATTCACTTCCTTTCTATTATTCAAAGTTATTGTTGTAAATACGACGAATACTAACATTAGTTTAAGATTTCACTCAATGTTTACAAATTCCATTTCCATTTAATAACGTAATATTTTACGTTCAATTTTATTTCATTTGTCGTAAATACCACTTGTTGAATTAAATACTCAAATCATAAATAAATCTTGCTTCTAAAGTTATACCAACAATGGTCCAGTTAAATTTGAATTAGCTTTACCTTTATTTTATGAAATTAACTATTGCAATAAGTCCAAATTTATAAAGAAGGTTAGATTCATATACTACTTCTTTGGTCTCAATTAACCTTTTATGGCGAGTATGAATTTCCATGTATAATTGAAACTTTTATATCCCTTAAATTTTTTTTTTTTTTTACTATCATTCAATATCTACACATTCTAGCTAATTTCAACTAACATATAAATTAGCTATTCCAACTTCCATTAATTTCGATTATCATACTATAGAAATTAAATTCCCTTAACCACATAAATAAAAGTTGATCCCCATCTATTTACATTATATCACGTTTGCATAAATTTATTCAATGGTCACTTTTAATTAATAACTATCAAATTTCCAATCCAAATGTAAATCTTCCACCTTTGAATTCTTATATTAAATGGAATTTAATATTTACTGATTCAACATTTATATGTTTCTAAAAATTAGCTCCAACCAAATGTGACAATTTACATTTCATTTCTATGCAATATATACTCATCTTATTCCATTTATTTGGTTACTGCATTGAAATCTATTTATTAACCAATACTAACGTTATTATCATAAAAAAATTGCTTCCCAATTTTATTCAATACTTAGAACAAAAATTTCACATTAAATCAAATCCTTCTATTCAAACCAAGTATCATGCTATGATAATATTTTACGTTGGTTACACTGAAAAAATCAACTTTTTATCGTTATCAATTAACATATATTAATTGCACAAATTAAAGGAATTAATTGCCATTTATCCAATTAAATTTCATACATCAATCTATTTCATCTAAATCCTTACCTATGAATATTGCAACCTTTAATTCCATTAAATACCAATTAACCCAAATTATTTCATTTATTCTAAGTCATATCACTAAAATAATTCATCATAATAAACTTAAAATCTATACGTTTATTGATTTATTTCTATTTGTCTTATGTTAAATTCTAAATTTAGTAAGACAACCTAAAGTACTCCATTCAATCGACAGTCCTTTTCAATTGTTAATACGTACTTAAATTTCTACAGTTGCCTTCCATCTTCACTTCCGTTACTATGATAAAAATTAGTAACGTTTATGCCATCAATCCATCATAATTACTTACCCTTAATTGAGTTTGATTTCCAAATAAATTTGCTGACCCTTAATTAGACAATTTATAAAAGTTTGTCATCATACCTATAGTTCTACGCTTATGCTATGTCTTAAATTTCAATAAATTTATAAATTTTGAGATGTTCATTAGGGTTTACAAATTTATTGACTTGCAATAACAGGGTTTCTTAATCTATTCAATTTATCGTTCACAATCTTTTATTGCATTAAATTGGTTTAATATTCCCATATTAAATTTTATGTCTAGGTAAGAATTTTTCTTTCTTTCTCTACTTAATTCATTTGAATTTTATTCAAATGTCTTTAAATAGGTTTCTAAGTCACTTCTATATAATTTATTCTAGCCTTCATTTTAATATTTATCTACCACCTTTATTCTTTCAACTAAAATAAATTACAAAATCCTATTAAACAAACAATTTCAAATGGTCGAACTTTACGGGTCGTTACACTCTCCCCCACTCAAAACTTTTCGTCCCCGAAAAGGAAAAGGAAGGGAGAAGGAAGAATAAAACAGTATATCTAATTTCAAATATTAACTTATAACAATAATTTACTAAATTAATTTCCTTTAATGAAATATACTTGTTTTATAATCATTATGTCTTTTAATACTTGAATTATTAAAGTTGGAAAAATATCTTTAACAAAATTTTAAGTCCAAAATTTACGAAAAATTTTGGCAGAGTCTCCTTTGTACGGAGGGACTCTGGAGAAAATATAATATCCAAATATACAAATATATTACATATATATCCAAAATAAAATATCCCACACGGGAAAATATATAAATAGCGCTTTAATCGTAATCCGAAAACGTACCTAATTGTCTGGCAATACGCTTATATTTCTATGAAACCAAAGCAGTAGCAGTGGCTTCCATCACCTGTATACACTTATAAAATCTAAAAGGTTAAATACTTGTAATACAGTGAAAAGTTTGGGTAGATTCAATCATTCATATCCAAATCAAATACAACAACCATACATTTTTAACAACAGCACATCACAAATAAACAATCATTCAATCAAACAAATCATTAGTTGTTCGGGTTCAAATTCTGAAATTGTACGAAATGAAGAATAATTATCTAGTGCATCCTATACTCAACAGTCTTAGATGGAACAAAGATAGATTATTTGTTCATCCAACAACTCCACAATTCCTTACCCAACAAACATACATCAACCAAACAATTCAAACCAACACCAAAATAGTTTATTTACATTTATTTCATAATTCAGTGGTTTGATTTTCTTTCCTTCATTTATGGAGGAATTTCTTTGTTTCTTACAAGTTTTATTTTCCAACTATCACAAAATTCATTATATTTGCATCTCCTTTTTATTACTTAAGTTTATAAAATAAATTCTCATTAATAACAACAAATATTTTGAATATCTTCATTTCCTTACTCTTCACTTGTAAGATTTCCCTTAAATTCTTAATCTGCTAACATTCATTCTTATAAGTGGAAGTTTTTTTTTATTATTTATTCATCAACTATTAATTGTAGTCATTTCAATTTTTCCTACTTTCCATTATATTGGAATAGGGGAGACTTAAAACATCTTAAACTAATAATCCTACAATCAATTCTTATTTAGAATTTCATTTTATTTGCTTTAAGTTCATCTCACCTATTAATAATTCTTAACTTATTTTCAGCAAAATTTCAATTATAACTTAAGTTTATACTATTGAATTCTTATTATAACAGTAATTTATTGAATACTTCATTTTTCCTAAATTCCTACTTGTAAAATATTCAATTCCAGTTTCTCAGTTAACACTTCAACTTTTATATTTGGGTAAGTTATTTATGTTAAGGAAATTGCAATTGAACTTATACAAGTTTAATCTCCATTCTTTTAATTAAATTTAATGTTTATCCATATTACCCTTTGTCTCATATGTATGCAAATTCCTCTTTATAGCTTTGCAATTATTCTCTTATTTCAATTAGAGGTTTCAATTCATTCGTTCTTCAATAAATCTTTTCCATTATTTATCAGTTAAAAACTTTTACTTCCCTTATACCTAGCATTAACTTTCTAACTTAATATTTCACTAACAAATTTTAAACAATTAATTAACGGAAAAATTTAGAATTAAATACCAGGTCAAATTTTAATCTATTTCAAAATAATAGATAAATAAGTTCTTACAACTTTTATATCTCTAATTATATTTAGAACAATAAAAGAAAATTTTTAGAAAATTTCAAAATAAATCTGCAGTAGAATTTACTACAGTGGCCTTTCCCCTTCGAAACTCGAAAATGAAAGTCGATGATGCGGCCGTCATCACCGAATTTATTTTCCAGCGACAGAGAGGGAAGTACAGAATTTAATTCTTTTCCAAAATCTTCTTTAAAACAATTCTTCCAATTTATACGAAATATTTATATAAGAAAATACTTATAAACCGAACCATTATTTTTCATAAATTCTTTGAAAACATATTTGGAAAAATCCCGGACTTAAGTTCTAAAATCTCCAATTTGATTTATCATAATTTCAACTTAGCTTCAGTTATTATAGATATTTTTATTTTCTAACACCCAATCTATAGCAACCAAATATATATATATCTTTATAAAACTATTTTTATATATAGAAAATATAATAGGCAAAATTATTTCATTCACCTATATTAAAACGGATATTATGTCGGTCTGTCCTATTAAGTGTTTAGAAATCCCTATTGATGACATAGCGTCCCATGCATCAACCAGAATTTATAAATACAAAGCGGAACAGATTAACACAATATAAATGTCTTTTTATAACACTAACAAATACGCTCTCTCATATATATACACTCAGCGACTCCCATAGGATATTTCTACCCTATTAACAAAGAGTCAAACCCCACAAAGCCAAGGTTTATCGCTAAACCAAAGCTCTGATACCAACTGTAACATCCCGCCTTTTCGCACACTTTAAAACGACACACATGCCAATTCAAAGCATACGCAAGGACGGAGTGTTATGGGGTAGATCAGAAAAACGGAGAAGGAATAAACAAAATAGAATCTCACAGCGGAAGGATAAAATATAATAATAAATATACAGTTCAAACAGTTTACAAAACAGTTATTTCACTTATACAATGAACATCAGAGTTACACATACCAATACAACAATGCAGCGGAATATAAAGAGTGTGTGGTGCAATACTATATATAAAATAATGCTGAATCTTCGTCTTCGTCCTCCAAGCTAAATCTGCTATCCTGAAATGCTCAGACTGACCCGAGCGAATTTGAAAAGACAAAAACACTCGAGTCAGACTAGAATATCTTATGTGAGTTAAATAAACAGAAATAAATATGAGTACAGTAACTCAAGAGATGTTCGGGATTTACATCTCCTAAGGATCCGTTAAACTATTTGCTATGTAGTATATTGCGCTATTATAATAGTGTCTATTTATAAAATAAACTTACTTTTAAATAGCGTTAAGGCTTTACATTTTCCACCTTAACACGTAAAATGCCAATAGTCTATACAGTACCGTAATACCTCCTGATCGGGAGGCTACCAGAGGATACTCCATAGGTACGACACAAATAGAAACTCGTAGTAAAGGCTCGATATGGTAGGTGACACGGCACAACTAGGCAATGCCAGGGTAGATATACCAATTGCTATCCAGGCTGGTGGAAACGCGTAGCCGCAGTTACCGCCCACCTCGGACTAACTCCCCAAAATCAAAATATAGAAGTGGCCACTGAATCAAATCCAAGTCAAAGTATAATATCGAAGAGGAGCGTCCGATCAGAGGAATGACCTCATTGGCCTGAGAATCGCTCCTGTTTTAGCCACCTTATGCCAACTCACGGGAGTTGGGTCCACGTATTTACCTTACAGGAAAACGTCGCCACCACCTACTTCATTCTGGAATCTCCACCGCGTACACGGTTAGTCAAAGTGGTTTTCGGTATCGACAGAGAGTATGTCCATATCCGATCCCGGTCTCTTTGCCAACCCATCGTTATTATAACACCGCGGTTATTATTTAAAAATAGTTTATACTTTAAAACCAGAATATAATCCATTTCAAACCATAATATTACGATATCATTTCTTCTTTAAAAACACAAACCATTTATTTTCATATTATTTTATAAAAGCCCAAATCAATGATATCGTTTCCCAAATAAAATTTTCCTTTCCAAAAATTATGTCACTTTTTATTATTTAATATCCCATGTAACCAATATTTTGTTTGTAACTTTCAACATAATTCTTCGAAAATCCATAGTATTTTAAAACCATTATTTTCAAAACTAAATGGTTTGGATATTCAACGGTATGCGAATTAAAAAGGTTTAACTTTACTGTTGCCTTATAAAGAATAAATTACATGGCTTTCCAAATATTTCTTGTTTTAAAGTTAAACCAAAGTCCAAAATATTACTTCAAGTCCCAAAACCATTTCAATTTTATATATATTTATATCCATTTTTGAGCATTAGTATTTCAACTAAAGTTGGATTTTTATCCTTTCAAAATCAATATTCTATTAATTAATCTTGACCATTCACATAAAATCCATAATTAATAAGACTTCAATTTCTAGTAAAATATATATATATATATATATATAGAATTTTTCCACTTCAAATTATACTAGAATATCCATTTCTATTTATTTTGGGAAAATCCAATTACAAATATCATATCTTATAATTTCCAACTTTACATTTAAACATAGGATATAAATTTACCAAACTCCATTTTCTAAATTTCTTCCATTTTCAATAAAGAAATTTATATTCCTTTTAATTTCAAATTTTCAACTTCATAGGTATATAAATATGGAATAAAATATTTATACAATATAAATTTAAGATTTATAGACCGTATTCAATCCAAACCATAGAAATCACATTTAAAAAAATAGTTATATATATAGACCGCGGTGCCTGTATATAGTTTTCTATCCTATGGTCAAGTGATACGGATATTTATCATTTCAATCCGCAATTTAAAAAAATAAAACTGCGGTTGTATATCATTTCAAACCGCAATCCCGAATGAAATGTAAATGCATACTAACTTGCAGTTTAATGATATCCAAATAAAACATTCATTCAACAACACATCCATCATCCAATCACAACATCGATCAATATCAATCAATAACAATTATATATATGATCATATATAACAGGTGATAACTGGCAGTTTATTCAAATTAAATTTTATCAACTATTAATTTAACAATTTATATTCAGTGATAATTGACATAACTGTTAACTAGCAGTTCATATGCAAACAATAATTTCTAACAGCCAATTAACACGCAATAAATCAATTAAATTAACAGTTACATTCAATAAAATGCAATTCAACAGATATGAATGAAATAACATGCCAAAAGCTCATAAATAAATTTCTATTCATTTCTAAAATTTATTTAACAAACATAAAAGCTTCTAGTAGTTGTGAGTGGGTTAAAACACTCACCTTTTGAATTTAAATCGAATTTATATTCAATTTAAACTCAAAAATTCGCCCGTCTCAGAATTCGTCCAAACCAGCGTCATCAAGTCCGGAATTAAATTACGATCCTAACAAAAAAAAATTTGCGTGAATCCGACTTCGTATGAGAAAGTTATGGCGAAAAATGGTGATTGAAATCAAAATTAAATATAACCAAAAGTGATACATGTTCATCACCTACACATTTATGTGCCACGTCAGCAACCAAACACACGCACGCGGCTACATCTTCTTTCCAGAAGCAAGCGCACGCAAGTTCCAGCGCAAGCCTAAAACATAAAACCCTATTGAATTTTTGCCGCAAATCTGACCGTCGAAACGCCAAACTAACCACATAGATGCGATCCCCTCGGTTCCCTCTCCAAAACCCAGAAACCGTTTCTCGATCCGATGAAGTTTTGTGCGACGATGATGAACGGTTTTGGGGCTGTTTGAATTTATTCTGGATGAACGACAGCTCCAATTGAAAAACGAATTTCACCATGAGATTACGCGTATCGAATACTTCAACATATATTTTTTCTGGAATTTTCTGAAATTTTTGAGTTTTGACTTTTGATTTTGAACTGTGGATAGATCTGAATTGGATCTGAGATGTATACATTTGGGGAAGAGAAAAGAGTGAAGAATTGAACGTACAGCAAATGAAAAAGAAAGGAGCTAGGGTTTATAGCTGTATATTTATAGATAGGCTAGAGGTAGGGTAGCTAGACTGGATACGCGAACGTGCGTGACAAACCATGGTCCAAAAAGCCCGCTATGCCTCCGGAGCCAAATTTGTTAAAACTATATATCCAAATAGGTGTTTTAAAATATTCTGAACGCGATGGAAAAAGTTTCGTGACCAAATTCGATCGTATGAAGAAGTTATGCTAAAAAAACAAAATTTCAAATTGATTTCAAAATGCGTAAATTTCAAGGCGTTTCGAGTCCGTACGATCAAACGACAAGTCCGATCGCTACGAAAATTGAAACATTATTATAATTCAACGTTACGGATCCGATGAAACTGGTTTCGTCGAAATCCGAGTCCGTGACAAAAATGGCTATTTTTAATATTTATTAAATAAATTAAATAAATCATAAAAACAAATTTTATTTTTCAACTTCTATTATTAGCCAAATTTCATTACTAAGATAATTCAATCAGTTACAATTGATTTAACATGCTTGAATTTGAATTAAAATGTATAAGTATATTAATTTGCAGCGTTAATATCCGCACTTTCTTATTATTAGGAAATTTAAAATTTTATTCTAAAACCCAATTATTAAAACTTATACCCTTATACTCCCAACAAAATCTAACTAAATAAATAATTGGATTTCCATTTCAACTCATCATCTTGATTGCAATTAGCCTTTTTACCATAATAAAATTCCAAATTATTAATAACCCTTATTTTTCTTAACTATTTATTAATTCCAATCCAATTGAATTCAACACTATAAATTTGATTAATTTATTATATTCACTTCCTTTCTATTATTCAAAGTTATTGTTGTAAATACGACGAATACTAACATTAGTTTAAGATTTCACTCAATGTTTACAAATTCCATTTCCATTTAATAACGTAATATTTTACGTTCAATTTTATTTCATTTGTCGTAAATACCACTTGTTGAATTAAATACTCAAATCATAAATAAATCTTGCTTCTAAAGTTATACCAACAATGGTCCAGTTAAATTTGAATTAGCTTTACCTTTATTTTATGAAATTAACTATTGCAATAAGTCCAAATTTATAAAGAAGGTTAGATTCATATACTACTTCTTTGGTCTCAATTAACCTTTTATGGCGAGTATGAATTTCCATGTATAATTGAAACTTTTATATCCCTTAAATTTTTTTTTTTTTACTATCATTCAATATCTACACATTCTAGCTAATTTCAACTAACATATAAATTAGCTATTCCAACTTCCATTAATTTCGATTATCATACTATAGAAATTAAATTCCCTTAACCACATAAATAAAAGTTGATCCCCATCTATTTACATTATATCACGTTTGCATAAATTTATTCAATGGTCACTTTTAATTAATAACTATCAAATTTCCAATCCAAATGTAAATCTTCCACCTTTGAATTCTTATATTAAATGGAATTTAATATTTACTGATTCAACATTTATATGTTTCTAAAAATTAGCTCCAACCAAATGTGACAATTTACATTTCATTTCTATGCAATATATACTCATCTTATTCCATTTATTTGGTTACTGCATTGAAATCTATTTATTAACCAATACTAACGTTATTATCATAAAAAAATTGCTTCCCAATTTTATTCAATACTTAGAACAAAAATTTCACATTAAATCAAATCCTTCTATTCAAACCAAGTATCATGCTATGATAATATTTTACGTTGGTTACACTGAAAAAATCAACTTTTTATCGTTATCAATTAACATATATTAATTGCACAAATTAAAGGAATTAATTGCCATTTATCCAATTAAATTTCATACATCAATCTATTTCATCTAAATCCTTACCTATGAATATTGCAACCTTTAATTCCATTAAATACCAATTAACCCAAATTATTTCATTTATTCTAAGTCATATCACTAAAATAATTCATCATAATAAACTTAAAATCTATACGTTTATTGATTTATTTCTATTTGTCTTATGTTAAATTCTAAATTTAGTAAGACAACCTAAAGTACTCCATTCAATCGACAGTCCTTTTCAATTGTTAATACGTACTTAAATTTCTACAGTTGCCTTCCATCTTCACTTCCGTTACTATGATAAAAATTAGTAACGTTTATGCCATCAATCCATCATAATTACTTACCCTTAATTGAGTTTGATTTCCAAATAAATTTGCTGACCCTTAATTAGACAATTTATAAAAGTTTGTCATCATACCTATAGTTCTACGCTTATGCTATGTCTTAAATTTCAATAAATTTATAAATTTTGAGATGTTCATTAGGGTTTACAAATTTATTGACTTGCAATAACAGGGTTTCTTAATCTATTCAATTTATCGTTCACAATCTTTTATTGCATTAAATTGGTTTAATATTCCCATATTAAATTTTATGTCTAGGTAAGAATTTTTCTTTCTTTCTCTACTTAATTCATTTGAATTTTATTCAAATGTCTTTAAATAGGTTTCTAAGTCACTTCTATATAATTTATTCTAGCCTTCATTTTAATATTTATCTACCACCTTTATTCTTTCAACTAAAATAAATTACAAAATCCTATTAAACAAACAATTTCAAATGGTCGAACTTTACGGGTCGTTACAAGTTTGAACAGAAATTCACTTTCCAGTAAAATATTCAATTTATACATGTTTGAAACTATAATTCACATATAAATCAACATTTATATTTAAAATAATATAACTTATTCATTTTAATAAATAAAATAAAATTCTTAAATCAAAATTTCAAATAAAATAAAAAAAATCAAAATAAACAATTAAAATAAATCACAAAATTCAGGGTTGTTACATGCAATCACAGATAAATAAAGTAGAGAGTTAGAGAGATGATACTAGGGATTTTACACTGGTTCAGATTTCTCTTATATCTAGTCCCATACAGTTGCTTGTACGGATTTCTTTTCACTGGCAATCTTTAACCGAGCAAAAAGCAAACACAAATACAATCTCGATTTTATGAATACAAGACACACCGTCCTAAATTTCTGTGCTCGGGTTAGACTCACTTCATTTGATCAGGCTAGAAGAACACCAACTAGATTTTCAGGCCGCTAAGATCACCCACTTGATTTGAGCGGAAAACAAGCACCCAAAGTAAATACAAATAGAGTTGATAATTTTTCCAAAGACAATTTGTTGAACTTTGGATACAATAGATCCTATAGCTTCTTAGACAACACTTTGATCTTTGATTTGAGAGAGAGATATTTGCAAAACGGTAAGAAAGTAGAACTGCATCAATACAGTGAAGTGTGAATTGATTATATGTGATTTTGAAGAGAAAAAGGTATATTTTTCAATGGAACTTTCAAGAGAGTAAGAGGAGGGAAGAAAGTAAGGAATTAGTTGTCGAAAAATTCATTGCACTCCCTTTTATATTGTAAATGAATGGATGTGTCCGTTCGTGAAGAGTTTCAATGAATAGACACTTCGTTTCAAAATTTGAAAATCCATTTGGCGGCATGTATGTCGATATACCCTATTCTCATATGTTGACATATGCTAGTATATTTTGGAATCTTATTTGTCTAAAAATGTTTTGAAAACCCTATGCTTTGTAAAATAATTCAATACTTTATAAAATAGTTTGAACATAGTTTATAAACATTTTGAAAATAGTTTGAACATAGTTTATAAACATTTTGAATTTTGAAAAACTTTTATAAAATATTTTGAAATATATATTGGTTAAAATATAAAAGATTAGAAAGTTGAAGATAGAGGTCAAAGATTGCTATCAAGAACTTTAACAATATATGATATGGCTCTACACACTAAATTATAATCTTGAAATCTTCATATCTTCAAATCTTGGTCTTTGAACTCATGAGTCTTGATGTCTATCTCTTGAGTCTTTATACTGTACAGTCTTCGATTCAACACTGTGTAATATTCTGCATTATATACTATATAACTTGGTAACACATTAGTATCTATGATTGTATAAGGTTGTTATTAAGGTTGTTGTCATCAAAATCAATAACTTAGGTATTAGCAGTCTCCCCTTTTTGATGATGACAACTATTAAATATTCCTGTATATAAAATAATATAGCTCCCCATAAGTTAGATAACTCCCCTTGAATATAAATTCATACTTTTTTACTGGTCCTCTAATGTCCGATTGTTAATAATATTCCTTTACTTTTTCATGTGTTTACTTCTTATTTCATTGATGTCGATTTAATGTCAGCTACTGCTTACTTTCAACTAAAAAGATTTAAATATTCTTTACCATTCATTTCCCCTTTTTATCATTAAGTCTATTTTCCGTTCCTTTTTACCTCATACCATCATCCTTGGTTGCTAATTTCATTGGTTACTCATTCCTATAATTTATCTACAGTTCATCACTTATATTAATTTTCTAATTTGTCTTTGATTGCATATATTAGTTTTACATATAGACTATTACTGTTATCCCCACTTACAATTCTTTAGTTTGTACCTACGGATTTCTGCATTTTAATGCGTTGGAATTACATCTTTTCAAAAGGAAATTGTTAACACTTTAAACTTCTATAACTTACCAAAAATGGGACTTCTGTCATGTTTGAAATTGCAAATAATTATCATTTTGTTTCTATTATTGAAATATACAGTACAAAATACGGTAAACATCCTTATTTTACAACTTTTTTAGGCGTATTCCTTATTATTTCAAACGATATACATTTAATCATATTTATAAAAACAATATAATTTATATAAATTTACATTGCAGTATACTTAATTCTAATGAATTAAAATACTACTTAATACTAATCCAATTTATAATAACTTCTATTGCATATTAATTAACGTATGCCATTTAAATCTACAAATATGGAATATCTGTAAAATCTTGTTAATTTAGGAACTATAGCTTACACCCTTACTTTCCAGATTCAAGTTAATGTTTCACGGAATATGCTGGCATGGGGTTTCAATTTCATTACACGCATATAATTATGCCTACAACTCCAAAAAATTATATCCAGGTATACAAGGATTTTACTTCTTAAAAATCGAGATTTTCAAATTAAACCATTTATTAAAATTTTCTTTTAAAAACTCAATTATTACACCAAACCATTTCTTTAAAAATACACTTTACAATGTTTCTAAAATAACTTTTGTGATTTTAACAATAAAACTAGAGTGGACAAGGACACTTCAATCATATTATTTTCGTATTACTCATGCTATCTTCACTATTAACCTTAGCGAAGGCTCTAGCAGCATGGAAGGGAGACTTTTAAAATAAACCAATGCGCACAACTATGGAAAATATTCATTTTACTTTTTTTACCTTTATATTCCTATATTGCTTCTAGTTAGATTCCTAGCATTATTCTAATATAATCTCCTAACGTTATTTCTAAATACTAATATTATTTTATATATATTTTTAATATTGTTTTTATTTATATTTCATAACGTTACTACTATTTAACTGTCTTCTACCTGAACTGCTCTTATTTTAATTGCTTCTATTTATATAGCTTTCCTCTTAATTGACTGTATCCTTTATTGAAGCATTGCAATGCATTCGCTTACTGCTTTATTTTCGAGTTCTAATCTTCTTTCCATGTTCTACTTACTCCATTTTAAACCTATACTACCTCATATTGTCCACTCCTAGAAAGAATTTTATAACTTAAAAGTTTTCCATCATCTCAGAAAAATCAACGAGCTATATGCACGCAACTGTTTTTTTTCAAAAGAATAACTTTTTACAAAATCTCATTTACTATATTTTTGATTTAATTCATTTAATTTCTAACAAAAATTTTTATTAAAAAAAGATATACGTATGTTATTCTTTTGAAAATTTAATATTTACTTACTTTTCAAAATAGGTTTTCACCTTTGAATAATTCCTTTGAAACTCATTTCAAATATATAATTTATATATTTTTCTTAACTTTTATTTTAAAATCATTTAACATTTTATATTAAATTCTTTCATATGGGATCGTACTTATAGAATTTTATTTGTCCCTCCTTTCAGACTTTTCTTCTTTTTTACTTACTGACTTATCTTCTCCCAGAATATTAATAATACAACTATCATCTTGGAGTATTTACTGCATATCTTCTTTCAAAAACTTATTTAATTACTTCCGAATATCTACAACATGTGGATTCTTACTTTTCCATTTACCAGACCTATTGTACATTATCAATTAGCAATCATGTAGGGATCTACAACCATAAGGCAATATGTGCTCTATAAGGGAGTCAAGTACCATCCAACTTCAAAGACCCTTCCTTATGTTGCATTCATGCTTTTCTTAAGTCAATGCCTTCCAATACGACCTACTTTCCATGGATTTATCAGGATAGGTGTATACCTTCAACTTTATCTACTGTTTCAACTCATTGTCGCATCATCCATCTTTTCAGAATATGATTATAATTACTTCTACAGTCGAAATTTGTAGAGTTTTGCATATAACCAGTATATTATAGTAAAAATTACAAATACGTTCACTCATCATATCCTAATTCTTAAGATCAACTAACCTAAGATCCAATACCAAATGTGATAACCCACACCACAGTAGGACAGAAATTTCACTAAATCGAAAAATCTAGTCCACCAAAGCATGGATCGTTGGTTTTGGTATCCTGCAAATAAACAAATGCATATCAGAGTACCACTGATATAAACTTACAATCAAATAACAAAGTACAATAAAACATATAGCTACTAACCAAGGTTGACACTTTTGATATCTAGTGTCCTTATCAGTGTCGAGCATGCATAAGGAAATCTGTTCTTCCACCGTTCCCGCCTTACACTCGTACCCATCCCTCTAAATCTATCATGTAGGATGTAATGGAAATGGTGAAAGAGGGGGAACCATAATCGAATCTCACAATTATAAGCATGATTTAATCAGTGGTTTACCTAAGGTTTAAGGGGATTTGGATTGGGTAATCAGGTTATAGTTGAAGATGAAGGGTGGTTCTTCTCTTTTTCTTATTTCCTCTTCTTTGATTGGATACGAAATATCAAGGTGAATTTTTTTGCTAAGTATAGAAAAGTATGTACCTTCATATCCGACGCAAAAAATGATTCATATCCTGATTTTCTCACCGATTGAATCGGTCAAATACCCATCGATACGAAACGCACCATGTACTTGTGTTCGGATCATTCGTATCCATTGTAACGAAGTGCATCTGAATCCCTATATCTCGTATCCATCAATATGAAACACCACAATACATTTGTGCTTGTAACTCTCGTATCCATCGATACGAAGAGCACATTTGTACAACAATTCAAACTAGTCGGTATCCATCATTATGGAACACGCCTTTTGCAACTTCATCTTGTATCGATCACCACCGATACGAAATTCACTCTAATGCACCTCCAAGAGAGGATCGATATGAAAAGGGGCATCAAAACAACCATCGATCGTTGTTGCAACTCGGATTTCACAATCGATCTAGGAGAAGATCGATATGAAACTCGATCTAAAGGAACCATCAATCGATGGCAAGAAGTTTTTTTTTCACCAAAATCCTTTTATAATTTAAAGAAAAAAGAAATAAAACTTGACAACGACCCGTGAACGTGCAAGCGTGAACATGAGTTGGGTTTAGATACATACACACATGTACCTGCATGCTATACAAAAATTTGATTCTTGAAGTCGACAGGGATTGAATGCTTACCCGCTGACAACTAGAACAATGACAGCAATTTTCTAACACTCGGTCTTCAACTACAACAGAAACTATGTAATCATTGCTAGTCTACAATTCAACATTTATACTACTAGTACAATTCAACATTTATACTACTGAAATCAACCAGGAGTCATGTCTACTGAAAATTACATCTCTAGACGAGGGGACAACAATTATTTAGAGATTCGAATAGAGTCTTTTCAAAATGAAGATAGCATCTTTTCAAAGCACGTCATGTTCACACAGGACGTACTTTGGGGGGGATGTCATCCCGCCTTTTGGAAAGGCCGTGATACCAAGGACTTGACTACGACTGAAGACAATCCGCTTTGGAGATCGGTTATCTGCAAGTTCACGATGGATACAAGCAAACTTGGTCCGAGTCTAGATCGAGCCACAATGAACATGACATGACAAAGCTATGCATAGCACCATTTCAAACTTCAGGTCAATCGGAGTATGTATGCTCAAGTTATGAAACGATCAAGATCTAAGAGAAACATGCCAATCTCGTATCTATCATTCATACCCATCATCTTATATCGATCAGCATCGATATGAAATGAACGTAACTTAAGAACTCAGCATCCATCATTTGTATCCATATGGTTCAAACTCATAATGATGGACTTTGAAACTTCCTAGATCGATCATGCTTCATTTAGCCAACGACTCCCCTTTTCATATCGATCACCTGCTTGATCGATACAAAGAGCATAGCCTGTAACCGATACGAAGATGGAAGCAAGGCATTGACACGGAAATGAAGTAGTGGATGGATATGAATGAAGCAAGCCGCATATCTGAAGCTCCGAAAGAAGTAGTTAACCTGAAGGAAGCGGTCTCACCACTATCCAAAAATCATGGATCTCCACAAAACGCACATGCCACTTCATCAATACAAAGGTATCGATACGAGGGCTTCAGCCACTCCATATTTGCAACCTTGATCGATTAATAACTCCACAACTCCAAATGCAATGAGATTTTCATAGCAAGATGCACAAAACATAGGGAACGCCATGATCGATTGCAGCTCAACTGGAGCAGCTTCTGATCAATACGAAGTGATGTTGGATCGACCCCAAGTGACCCTAGATCGATCGTATAGGCCTACCTCGACTTGATAAAGAGTATTTTGAGATTCAAGGCAGATATTTCTAGCTCCACACCTATAAATATCACCTTCAATGCAACTAAAAGGGGACTTTTATGCTGCTGCTTGAGTTAAACTCCATTGTAATTCAAGTGTTAGTTGTTGTATTGTTGTAACTCAGTTTCTAATCAACAATAAACATCAAAACCTTCAAAGTGGATGTAGGCAATAACGTGGAAACACTATAAATTCTTGTTTTCTTTCTTTTCCTGTTTATTTTCTTGGTGTGATTGTTAGATTAGCCTCATTTTTCATTTTACTTCTTCATTCTAATCTATTCAATTACATCTGACAAGTGTTGTACTCATTTTTGGTACAAACCACTTTGGTACTTTCACTGAGAAAACTCGGTTTTTTCTCTAATCATGTGGATCCCCTGCTATTATTGGATTGCTTAAGTCAAAAGAGGAGATCCAGATCCATTTTCCAGTGGTTTCTTCTATTCTATTTAAATTGTTCTAGATCTAATAAGAACTAAATTCAACATGATGTGCACTACCAGAACCGCATCCAATGTCGCTAATCTAGAAGGAAGCGATAGGAAAAATCTTGTGCAACTAACTACTACAGGCAAAACACCAGCTGGAGCTCCAGATCCATCTGGTCTAGTGACTAGAGAGGAATACTAGACCCTCATGCATGAACTCACTCAAAGCCGTCATGAACTTACTCAGCAGATCCGCACCAATACAGAACTTATGAACCAGCTGAATGAAGAAAGGAGATGGAAATCAAGAAGGGAGCATACCTCTTATTCCTAGTTTGAAAGCTTGGCGTCATCTTATTTTTATCACAGATCTACATGCTGCCGTAGATGAGAATTACACGGAAGCCTCTAGGCACCCGAATTCTACAAATCTTGGACAGGCCGGGATAGGTCCTTCTACAAGGCATGAAGCTGCACCCTCCTCCCGAGGGGGGATGCTTCCTTATAACACTGCTCATGACAATGCAGCTGCTGCTATAAATCTAGATGCTGGGATCCAGAACCAACCAGATCCAACCCCTCGTCACTGCACTCATTCCCAGGATCCTTACTTCCACGAAGCCCAGGAGCCAAAAGAGGCATGGAACGGAGCGTAAACAGCGACCGGACCATTCTCATGACATGGAACCCGACCATGCCTTGGCCCCGAATCTCCAGATGCCTGATATTCCAACTATGATACGCTGGATGATTAAGGAAAGTAAAGGCCTCACCAATGATGATTCGGGAATTTCTAGAAGTCACACCCCATTTACCAACGATAATTTACATGCGGAGCTACCCCATCGATTCAGGATGCTGAACTTGCTTGTGTATGAAGGGAATTCGAATCCCAACCAACATATTTTGAAATATGAATGGCTCATGAATGCCGCTCGAGCTCACGATGCGGTTAAGTGTAGAACCTTCCCTATCTCCTTGGGGGGCATTACGACTACGTCATTCACCCATCTACCACCAAGATCCATTTCATGTTTTGACCAGTTAGCTACTAAGTCTGTTGAGCGGATCCGTATGCTATGCTTTGAAGTTTGACTTCCGTGCAACTAATAGTGGAGCTAAGTATGAAGCCTTGCTTGCTGGGCCGAGGCTGGCCAAAGATTTGGGAGTCGTTACTGTGGAGATTTACTATGATTCATAACTGGTGGTGTGCCAGATTCGAGGAGAGTATCAAGCCAGAGACCGAAGATTGGCCTTCTTCCTTATGAACATCCAAGAAGTGTTAAATCAGTTTGACTATTATGCCATCCACTGTATACCCTGAGGGCAAAATCAGAAGGCCGATTCTTTAGCAAAACTGACCAGCACTGGCGAAGCCTAGCAGATGGGACTCATCCCTATGGAGACACTTACTGCTCCAAGTACTGATCAGATGGAGACAGACTGGGTTCATGAGGCAACACCCGAGAGGGAGTCATGGATGACTTAAATCAATAACTATCTTGAGCATAAAACATTACCCCAGCGCAGGAGTGAGAAAAGACAGGTTCTTCAAAAGGCTTTACAATTTGTTATCCAAGATGGAGTCCTGTACAGAAGGGGATTTTCTGTTCCTTTACTCCGGTGTATCTCCCATGATGAAGTCAAGCGAATGTTGTATGAAGTGCATGAAAAAGAATGTGGGGATCATAGTGTGCGTAAGCCCTTGTAAAGAGGATACTCATATATTGGTACTATTGGCCAACCGTAAACCGAGACGCATCGGATTATGCTAAGAGATGTGATAGGTGCCAAAAACATGATAGAATTCCGAGATCCCCGCCAACCGAGATTACTCAAATAGTCTGTCCATAGCTGTTTGTCACATGGGATATTAATATAACAGGGTCCTTGCCTCTAGCCAAAGGTGGTGTGAAGTACGACATCAATGCAGTTGACTACTTTACCAAATGGGTGGAAGATGAGCCTCTTGCTACTATCACGATGAAGAAAGTAATCAACTTTGTTGTACGCAACATCATCTGTCGCTTTGGCCTCCTACAGATGATTGTAACTGACAATGGGGTCCAATTCGATAGTGTCAAGTTTAAGAATTTCTATCGACGAGCATCGAGAAAAAGTTCTCGGCAAAGCGAGTGGACAAGTCGAAGCTGTCAGCAAAGTCATCAAGTCCATTTTAAAGAAATGATCGGAGAAGGCTGGAGTTAAGTGGGTCGATAAGCTCCCTATGGCCTTATTGGCTTATCGAACTACACACAAGTCCGCGACCAGCCATACCCCATTCGCACTTTCTTACAGCTCTGAAGCCATTATTTTAGTTGAGCTAGAGGTATCTTCTCACCATGTGACTTATTATAAGCCGAAGACGAACACCATCCTGCTTGCAGAATCTCTGGATTTATTGGATGAGAAGCGTGAAGAGGCTGATTTAAGGGGAATCGCATATCGCAACCGAGTCGCTCGATTATACAATGCTAAGGTCTGACCTAGAACCTTTGAAATTGGTGATCCCAGGATTAAACGAATCAATCCGGTCTCTTTGCACATGAAACTGACATGGGAAGGACCGTATGTTGTCGAACGGAGGCTTGAAAATGGCACATTAAAGCTATCGACTGTCGATGGTCTCAATCTACCCAGGGCATGGAACAGCAAGAGTCTCCATCACTATTACATATAACTAGCTTTCATTCATTTAGTCATCTTTCCTTTTGAAGTTTATTTATGCAATTCGAGAATTTGTACTTGCAATAAGGCAACTGAATTTTCCATGATTTCCTATTTCAACAATAAAGTGCAGACTCATCAAGCCAGACTAGTGATTACTAAATGCATCATGCAACCCGCATGATGTATGAAGAGCTAAGTTCCATCTTACTGTAGGACTCATTCAAACAAAGAGTAATCCGACCGGTTACTCTCTAAATAAAACACCAAGCTCGGGGGCAAACAACAACCAATCAAAAGAGAGTTGAAACACGACAATTCTCCAACAAACTTTAGCTCCCGAAGTGCAAGATGAAGTGAAAACTCTAAAATCAGGACGTGAATCGACCATCCATCTCGAGGAGGATGGACCCGTCCATCCACGACCTCGCTTACATGGCTCGAGGTGGATGGATCCGTCCATCCACAACCTTACCTCCTTACTTGACTCGAGGAGGACGAATCCGTCCATCCACGACCTTGCCTCTTTCCAAGCTCGAGGAGCATGGATTCGTCCATCTTCGACCTCGCTTCTTTCCAAGAACACAGAGGATGGATCTGTCCATCTACGACTTCACTTACTGGATTAAGGAGGATGTGATCCGAACATCTACGACCTTAATCAACCGCTTATTCTTGGAGCTGAATACGATCCTACTCCTTAAACAGATGTGATCGACCATCTATCAACTGACTCTAGATTCTCGGAGTGTGAACTAAAATATAAACATTAAAAGGGTGTGATTAACCACCCACAAAATAACTTATGTCCTAGAGTGTGGACGTAATCCAAAACAATAAGCAGGCATGATCAACCATCGGCATACAAGTCTAATCCCTAGATTTTGGATGCAAATGCTAGCAAACGAGCGAGTGTGATATGGCTTCTCAAACTCATGTTACTTTAACTTGGTTCCAACTAAGTTAAATCAAAGTTAGTGAAGGTGGAGGACGACTGCCAACTAACTACTTCAACTATCCCCAGAATTGGGGCATAACTAAAGTACCAGCCACTGGCCAAGACAGAGCAGCGTTGGGACTCAACTCAACGTTTGACTATGACCCAAGGCCATTACCTCAAGACTTAAAGACCGAACTCAAGTTCGAAACAAAGACTAAAGCTTCATGAGTACAATGAATGGAAATGTGAATGCTTAAGTACTTAAACAAATAAATGCAGAGTTATGCCAAAAACAAAAAAGGAATTTTATTCATACTATTCTTAAGAAAAGAAATACAAAATCTATCCAAAGAATTCCTATAAGGGGCCAAGCCTGCATCTATACATGGCCTACAAAAAGCAAAAGAAAAGAAGCTTATTCTAACTATCTACAAAAGAGGAAGTCCAAATGCAAATCTATGCCTCGATTTCCTATCCTTTTTAGTTTTATTTGGCATAGACCTGCTCGAGCTACCATTCGGACCTCTTTTAGAACCCTTGCCTCCCCGGTTCGCTTCAGTTGGCTTGTCTCCAATCGAGGGAATCGATGCGATCTCCCCTTGGGCGCTCGGGAGGAATGAAGTATCCCCTGTGCGTGAAGCTGATGGAATAGTGGCACTTTCGATACTAGAAGAATAAGGTGTGCTAGTCTCAATCATGATGCGACCTGGAGAAATCACAAGAATCGGGGTCGGGCCAGGACCCGCCAACCTCTACCGGCACTAAGATGTTGCTCCATCTCAACCTTAATTTCCTCATTATTTGTTCCTTCTAGTCCATGCGCTTGCTCATTCGAACAGTGCCAGTCGGTCCTGAGATTCCCGTAATAATAACGTCTTCATCCACAATATAGGGCATCTCAATGCTCGGATTGCTTTAGTGGCTGAGAAGCGCTTCCATGAGTTGATCGTCAAACATACAGCCGCTATCATGTATCTCCCCAGCTGAAGTAGTAATTGTCACTGTTGTGGCCTTTATTGTTAATGCCTCCTGCTCATGGTGAATTTCTTAAGTTGCAAGAGGGTAGGCCGATGCGGAATCTAAGGCTAAATAAAGATAAGAGTTATAATAGTAATACCCTTTGATAGCATTCCTGCATTTAGAAGAATAGGAGAAGTGTCCAGAGTACCTGCCTCAGACTGACTCCCGGGTTGAGCCAACATGCCTTTCGAGCTACGTTCTATGACTGGAGAAAGATGTGGCATGTCGAGATCATACCCCGAGAAGACTGGGGGGTCGGTGGAAGATATGGGCACAGGTTGAGATGTTGGGGGAACCTCAGAAGTATCGTCATGGTTATCGCCCCTAGATCCTTCTCTAGCCTCTAGGTATTTAGCAGTCCGGGCTTCTCTCTAGAGTGAGATAGTTGTGTCGTGAAGGACTTTGGGCTCGTCTCTAATCAACACTTGAGTTTCCAATTCAAACTCATCAATAGTTGCAACTTTGTGGATCGCCTTTTCATCTTCAACCAGGCGGTTCCAGGCCCTATACAATTGGAAGGGATAGTCCTCGCCAAGCCAGTTCAAGTTGCGATTCCTTAAGACGTTTGCATTATAGGTGACCAGGAGGTCCTCGAATTCACCTTCCATCTTAGCCTCGATGGCTTTTACTCCCCTTTCGACCCTATTGTCGGCTTCTACGACCTTTTGATTTGCGGCGTTCCTCTCTTCTCAAAGCTTCATCGCCTCCTCGCATGCTTCCTCGGCAACCTTATTGGCCTCATCTTTTTCTCTGGTGGCCTCAGTTAGGTTTGCCTATAATTTAACAACTTCTTTTAGCGTGGCATCCCTTTCTTGAATGATCATGGTGTTGCGATGCCCCATCTCTTGCACCAAGTCCATATGAGTTTTTCTCATTTCTACCATGGATTTCTTAGCTTTCGGCTCTTTGGCAGGTCTTCATCTCAACTTTTCTTGAGGACTCAAGCTCATTGGAGAGCACCTTTATTATCCTGTCATTTTGAGAAAGATTGCCCTCTAATTTCTCAATCACCTTGGCTCGTTCAAAGCACACAGCCGAGACTCGCTCTACCGTTTTGACCCACTCACGGTATTAGCTAAATGCATCGTGCACATAGTCTTGCACCAGTTTTTCTATGTCGATTGGGATTTTCTTCATGTTGGGGGGAAAATGGAAACCATCGAAGCATATGTTTGGAAAATCCTTCTTCATTTTAGTAATGCGGATGGATCCTTCCCCCGTTGGCTTTATAGTGGTTTTTTCCACGACAGCGGCGGCGGCTTTTTCACTTTTACGGCGCTGCTTGCTGGTTTTTGCAGCGTGAGATGGTGTTGTTTGGTGCGAAGATTCAGAAGAGGGCTTGCTGGGGCCAGAAGATTTAGAAGGTGCTTTCCACGGCAGAGATCGCGACATGGAGCTGTGCTTGCTTTAGTGCGATTTTCATTTTTCCTTATCGTAGCGCTCATGTTCTGGGCTAAAATGGTAGCCATGACTATAATCTCTCTCGCTCTTGTGACGATGTGATTCAAAATGCGATCCATACGACTGGTGCGAAGAGCGGAGTTTATCAAGCATAGAACCTTGTTTTACCATTGTATCTGCAAAAAAAAGAAGGAAATCAGTCATCGCTGTATATTGAGAAGCACATGATGGAATGTCATGTAATGTCGTGAAGTGCATGTATGCATGTGCAAACCCCACAACTGATCGGTTGTAGTAGCTTTGTTTATTGGAGTTGACTCCCCAATGTCTATTGAAGTTAGGTCTGTGTTGGTTCTTAAAGGGGAGTAGAGCCCCTCTAACCCAGGATCAGGGGATGATGGTAGGTCCTTAGGAATGGAAATATCTAATAGCCCCTTTGGCGAGCTTTCCATCTGCTGGGAAGAGGTCTCTGGACCTATGGAAGTAGCCACAAGTTGAGTGGCTTTGGTAGTCTTTCTCCTCTTGATTTTATAGACCCGAGCTTTGCTTTTTCTCTTTAATTTGGACAACCAAGGCCCTGCGGAGGCAGACAGCAAGCCCATGACCAGCTTCTATATCCTCATCATCGTAAGGTTTGATGATTGTTATGCTAGGTGCGGCCTGAGCTCCCTCAACTAAGGGCACGATAGGAGACTGTCTTCTGCCTTGTCTTACTAGAGCCACTCTTGGAATCCCCATGAGCCCTATGCTTTATCCTTTCTCTAAAAGCCTGATGGCGATCAAATTATCGTCGGTGCGAGCTTCATCTATTTCTCTTAACTCAGTAGGCACTGCCTAGAGTGTCCTCACTACCTCTTTATACCATGCTCCTTCAGGCCATGGAATAAAAGCTGTAAAAGAAACACAGCAATGTATTCAGCATCAATTTATATTATCCAGTTATAGTTAAATAACGAAACAAGTAATAGCACTTACATCTAGCCAGCCATCGCCTGGCGAATCCTGGTGGGCATCTCACATAGAACTACTTTGTTTTGAAGTAGCCCAACTTGCTCCATGTATCTGCCACCACTTGGCAGTTCCTAATAGCCTCCAGGAAGGTGAATGATGGATTATCCGCCCGACTCTTCACATTAAATAAATATCTAATCTCGTCGATAGTCGGGGGACGAAGGATACGTTCCATAAATATTATGTAAACCTATTGAGTAGCACGTATCCGTTCAAACGAAGCTGAGAAGGCGCGATCCTCAGGTAAAATAGCACTTCCCTAATGAATCAGTTGAACGGGGGGCATTGCTCCAGCCCAGCACATAAATTTGTTGCATACGGTGAACCCCTCCGAGGGATAGTGTGCTCTATCTTCCGGGCCTGGTAGGCAGACTTCTTCAAAAGACAACCCATTCCTGAGGCAAACTCTACCTAGCACCTCTTCTATAATCTTGGACTGGACAAAATCTACTGGATTCATTATCACCACTAAATCTGATAGCTCATCTGGAGCAGAATTCACTATATCAGCCAAGACGTCTGGCCTATCTATTCTGGAGAATGGAAGACTTTGAGCTTCTTGCTGTTTTAAGCTTCCAGGATCCATAGCTATTGAACTTGGTAAAAACCATATTAGATGGTAAAAATCCCGTATCCCCCCAGTGCAAAGTGAGTGATCGTGTTATGTAGTGAAGCGCTGCACAGTACTGCAAATTTCTAAAAGGTTAAGAGATGGTAAAGAAATGAGACTTTGAGATCTAACCGGAGCAACCGTCATTGCTGACCGTCTTAGCCGTGCCATTCTAACTTCGGAGAACGATCCATATTGAAAGTTTGTTGTGTTTAACAAATTATAGTTCCATCGACAAGCTTTAAAGGATATTTATATATGTAGTTCTACGGTCGGGTCCAAATATGTAAGGCTAAAGCTCGTCGGGATCAAGCGTTCGAGTATGCAAAAGTCGTGAAATTCATATCCATCATAATTCATTTCGGATCATTCCCCTAAATCTAACATTCGTATCGATCAAAACAGTCAGATCGATCATCAAATCGTATCGATTTGTTCCCTTCGGCAACATCTGATCAATCCAGAAAATGGTGCTTTTGTATCGATCCATGAACTCGGGCTTTGGATCGATCAGAAGATGCCTCACCCCATATCAATTCGAGTTGCTTCACCCTGGATCGATCATCTAACTATTCCTTCCGCATCGTTTCCAGATGCCTACTTTTCGCCTCGATCATGGAAACTGGTTCCACCACATCCATCGATATGCTTTTTTCGTTCGATCGCATATGTGATCCAATGAATCGACCCATGATAATTACTTCACATCCACTATCTCTAAGACTTCATACATCCAGATCGATTCCACATCCATCCCCTCGCATCAATGTGAGATCATCATCTGAGTTAGCCAGATCCAGAGTCAGTGACCCCGTATCCATTTTTCCTCTACAGCTACCCTCCTTCTCCAAATCTCTAAATCACCATTAACAACGCTCTCCACTTCGCCTCAGCTACCCTCCGCGTCAACGATGCCAAAGATGGCGATTATGGTGAATGAGGGGGCACGACAATCGAATCTCACAATTATAAGCATGATCCAATCAATGGTTTACCTAAGGTTTAAGGGGATTTGAATTGGGTAGTCAGGTTATAGTTGGAGACGAAGAGCAGTTCTTCTCTATTTCTTTTTTCCTCTTCTCCGATTAGATACGAATTAGAAAGATGAAAAAGTAAGCTAAGTACAGAGAAGTATATATGTTCCTTCGTTCCAACGCTTCGTATCTCAATTTTCTCACCGGTTGAATAAGTCAAATACCCATCGATACGAAACACACCATGTACTTGTGTTCGGATCATTCGTATCCATCGATACGAATTGCATCTGGATCCTTATATCTCGTATCTATCGATACGAAACGCTCCAATATGTTTATGCTTATAACTCTCATATCCATTGATATGAAGTGCACATTTGTACAACAATTCAAACTAGTTTGTATCCATCATTAAGGAACATGCCTTTTGTAACTTCATCTCGTATCGATCCCCACCGACACGAAATTCACTCTAATGCACCCTTAGGAGAGGATCGATACGGAAAGGGGCATCAAAACAACCATTGATCATTGTTACAACTCGAATTTCACAATCGATCTAAGAGAAGATCGATATGAAACTCGATCCAAAAGGAACCGACAATCGATGGAAAGAACTATTTTCACCAAAATCCTTTTTCAATTTAAAGAAAAAAGAAAAAACTTGACAATGACCTGTAAACATGCAAGCGTGAACAGGAGTCTGGTCCAGATACATACATACATGTACCTACATGTTATCCTAACATTTGATTCTTGAAGTTGACAGGGATTGAATGCTTACTTGGTGACAACAAGAACAATGACAGTAATTTGCTAACGCTCGATCTTCAG
This sequence comes from Allium cepa, assembly GCA_030765085.1. Classification (NCBI taxonomy): domain Eukaryota; kingdom Viridiplantae; phylum Streptophyta; class Magnoliopsida; order Asparagales; family Amaryllidaceae; genus Allium; species Allium cepa. Next base: position 117,487,100 of record CM060931.1, read on the forward strand.
CTACAACAGAAACTACGTAATCATTGGCAGTCTATAGTTCAATATTTATACTACTGAAAATCGACCAAGAGTCATGTCTACTGAAAATTACATCTCTAGACGAGGGGACAACAACTATTCAGTGATTCAAATAGAGTATTTCAAAATGAAGATAGCAGCTTTTCAAAACACGTCATGTTCACATAGGACGTACTTTGGGGGGCAAATGTAATCCCACCTTTTGGCAATGCCGTGATACCAAGGACTTGACAGAGACTAAAGACAATTCACCTCAGAGATCGGTTATCTGCAAGTTCACGATAGATACAGGCAAACTTGGTCTGAGTCCAAATCGGCCACAATCAACATGACATGACAAACAGAGCCATGCAAAGTAACATTTCAAACGTTAGGTCAATTGGAGTTTGTATGCTAAAGTTATGGAACGATTAAGATCCATGAGCAACATGCCAATCTCCTATCCATCATTCATACCCATCATCTCATATCGATCAACATCGATACGAAATGAACGTAGCCCAAGCATTCGACATCCATCATTTGTATCTATATGGTTCAAACTCATAATGATGGACTTCGGCACTTCCTAGAGCGATCATGCTTCATTTAGCCAACAATTGCCCTTTTCGTATCGATCACCTACTTAATCGATACGAAGATCATAGCCTATAACCGATGCGAAGATGGAAGCAAGGCATCGATATAGAAAGGAAGTAGTAGATGGATATGAACGAAGCAAGCCGCATATATGAAGCTTCAAAATAAGTAGTTAACCCAAAGGAAGCGGTCTCACCACTATCCACAAATCATGGATCTCCACAAAACGTGCATGCCACGTCATCGATATAAAGGTATCGATACGAGGGCTTCAGCCACTCCATATTTGCAACCTTGATCGATTAATAGCTCTACAACCACAACTGCAAATGCAATGAGATTTTCACAGCAAGATGCACAACACATAGGGAACATCCATGATTGATTGCAGCTCAATTGAAGCGGTTTCTGATCGATAAGAAGTGATTCCGGATCAATCAAGGATCGATCCCAAGTTACCCTGGACCGATCTTATAGGCCCACCTCGACTTCTGAAAGAGTATTCCGAGATTAAAGACAGATATTTATAGCTCCACACCTATAAATAGCACCTCCATTGCAACTAAAAGGGGACTTTTATGTTGCTGCTTGAGTTTAACTCCATTGTAATTCAAATGTTAGCTATTATATTGTTGTAACTCAGTTTCTAATCAGCAATAAACATAAAAACCTTCAAAGTGGACCTAGGCAATAGCACCGAACCACTATAAATTCTTGTTTTCTTTCTGTTACTGTTTATTTTCTTAGTGTGATTGTTAGATTAGCCTCATTTTTCTTTTACTTCTTCATTCTAATCTCTACAATTACATCCGACGAGTGTTGTGCCCCTTTTTTGGTACAAACAAAATATACATACGTACGTGCACACACACACACACACACACACACATATATATATATATATAAGTACCATAGTCCCTCTTGAATTAAGATACTATCCCCGATAGTATCCATAACCTAGCACCTCTTCGGGATCAATCATCAATGTGGTATCACATCTTTGTCACTCGTGAATATTAAGGAGCTAACATAGTACCTAGTAACAGTGTCATAATAGTTTAGTCATATTCTATTCATATTTGAAAAACCTCCACACATGGGTTATTTATCCTAGCCTCCTAATAGCAAACAAACTTGCAAACTACCGTGGGGCAATGCATGTCCTAAACGGGATCTACACTAGTAGGAGGCATAGTCTATAGGCGTAACCCTCCGTCTTTCCACTGACTACTCAGGACCGATGACATTCTCGACCTATGAAGCAACTCCTACTTCCATATATGGTAGCAATCACACTCTTTTAGCACTAAGCCTTGCTCACCGTCCCATTTAGATTGCTTGAGGAAATCTAGGAAAATGCCTTGTTACTTAATACCACCTAAAAGGTTGAAGCAGACTCTACTTGTCCTTTGACACTTCGACCGAGGCGAACATCCTACTTGGTATTCCCATCACATAAATGCGAAAGTATAATTCTACGAGCCCTACAGTTGGATATGTCCTACATCAGTATAATGTATACACAACTGCTGGTAGCCACTTGCAGTGGGAAGACTTCTGTTATGTAACACTACTGACCTTGCATTCCCACCTATTTTAATGATTGTCATTCTTATTTAATTTAAGCTATTAGCTAACATTAATAATTTGCACCTGTCGTAAATGCATACTTGCGGCTATGTATATGCAATGTCAAACTGTATAGTGGGGAAATAGTAATGTAAAGTAGGAAGCAATCACACCATAGTTCTATACCTACATATACTTCCAAATGTAACACCCCCGTCACTATACCCATACTACTCAAGAGTATTATTAAGTAAGATTGTCGAGTAATACGGAGAATAAGGCGACATGGGGCACGCATGCGAATATTCTAATACTGGTACATATTTAAACATCAAATAAATAGCTCACCTATACGTACACAGTATCGGTACAAAGAAATAAACACGTGTATCTCCAGGATAGAAGAATATACAATACATATGTAATAAATAATAACGAGAATATTGGGTCAAATGCAGCGATAATATATAATAAAGTGTATACATGGATCCAAATTATACATTAAATATACACTGACATCAAGATATCCAATACATGTACCAAAATACATCATAATAGAGTATGATGATCAATACAATAATAACCTTGCCTCTATCTATGCCTAACATCCATAAAACTGGTCATGTCATCCCCTGAACCTGAAATGTCTCGGACTGACCAAAGTATTATGCAAATAATAAACGGGTCAGACTATATCTAAATCTAAGGTTAATAACCCTATGGACTCTATATATACTAAGTTTAATTATAATAGTATTATTATTAACTCAAACAATCCCAAATACCATATACAAAGAACACCACACAATTCAATATAAAATGTTGTCACTTATATAAAACAATTTAGTAATGATTAAGAATACCATACCCAATGGGTAAATCATCCATATAATAAAACATCATCATAGAAAACGAAATCATCAATAACGAGACATCCTCATGTAAAGTTAGGCAATGACGAAGCAATGCATACAATGTCTGTCAATCTCATATTATAAAATATCATTACCAAATCACTAAAATCAGTAAGAAAGATTTGAGCCACTCATAACAGTGCCCAAGTATATAATCAAAATAAGTAGGTCGTCTGCCAAAAAATATATGGGGTTGATTATACTCTGGACACACTCCCAAGTATAATCTCATATGTTTATCTACAACGTGCAAACCAAAACCAGATGGGAGACTGATTGTTGTATGCCCACTCCAAGAACCCAACATTTACATGTATGTTATATAGCCCGATCTGTTCCTACGGCCTTAGTTACCTTGATGGACATCGTGACACATATCCACTAATGGTTTATCAACACGTAGCATCGGTCATGACCCTGCTTAGCCTTATAGGCAAAAGACTGCTGGCCTAAGCGACACAAGGAGCTATAGGAACCTACCTATCCATTATGATGCTCATCCGATATAATATTTAACAACGGTGTCGCGAATCTAGGGCGCGACCCCACGATTAGGCCACCAGGGTGGATATTAGCCAATATGGTTTACTCCTGAACCATAAAGGGAGCTAGACAAAGGTAGGAAGACACATAGAATATATATACAATGGCCGTCACATAGCTCTACATATAAGTCACCGGGTGACTATCAAATACTCAACGCGGTGAGTATAACATACAACATGCCTCTGTATTGAGTGTCATCCATGAGCAACGAATAACTGAATAAATATCATAATGACGTCCCATACCATGATGTGTTACTAGTTTGTTTATTCAATGCTCACACATCACACTCACCCTTCTTTACTCTACACTCGCCCTTCTTTATTCTATATAACAAGTCCAAAGAATAACCAAAAAATTGTTACCAAAAGTCTCATACTAGATGGTATCACCAATCCATTTATTAAGATTTCTCATCACATAGAATAAAATCTCACAAGTTAACAGAAAGATGTCATCGCTTTATCATATTAAAATACTAATCAAATCAATATCAATGGTGAGTCATTCATGCTATTGAAATCAATATAGGAAAATAATAAATCAAAAAATATAGAAATCATCCATAGAAATCCCAATTTAATTCAGAAATGTAATAATAATAAATTTCAACAAAATCTTTCTTTAAAACAATTAGATTGAGTATTCAAATATACATATGCATAGCATACTTTAATAATTCATAAATAATCATACTATTAGTGAAATACAATTTAAAATAGTAAAAATATTAATCAGAAAATATTTCACGTTTTCCATAACTTTATAATCTTTTAAATGATTAATAAAAGCAAACATAAAATCTTCTTTTCAATAAATTAATAATTTAGATAACACTTCTTAATTCAATTTTATATTCTTAAATGAATAAATATCTTTAAAATATATTATATATCAAATAGTCCTTCAACTTAATTTATATAATTCCAAATTAAATATTTAAATGTAAAAATTCATTTTCAAATCTCTACTTATATTTTCAAATAAATTTTTATAATAAAATATCACATAAATGTAATATTATAATTTTCGTAATACATTTTATAAAATATAAATATATTATATTTTTCCTTTAAAACAATTCCAAACTTATAATATATTATAATATTTATTTTAAAATGAATTTTAAAATAAAATAAAACCATATTTATATTTATAATTAAGTATATTTTTTTAAATAGGAAAACACTTGACTTGAATAATATCTCAGTAAATATATATTAAATACTTCAACAAAATTTCAAAACCATTAGATAACTCTTCAAAAATTTCAAACCACTTTTTTAAAACAACAAAGTAATTAAATACCTGAAATATATAAATTATGGAGTAAAATTACTCCACAACATCTAAATCAGACATCAATACCATTTATATTGCGTGGCCGAGTTGAATTCCATCGAATTTTAACCATCTATAAAACACACACGTATCAACAAACAAACAAACATATATATATATATATATATATATATATATATATATATTGGTATACAAATACACACATATATATAGTCAATTCGTAATCGGACAGAGTTCCATTTGCAAATTGACACTTCCATCCAATATAAACAATTGCTGTCACAACACCATCCATACCAATAAACAAGTCAACAATATCGGTATTTATTTATATATATAATAAAATGTAAATATAGTTGTGAGTAGAAGCTCATCGAATTAACGAGCGAAATCCCTTATTCATCGCAGCCAAAAAAGAACGTCCGCTGCCTTCAACAACTCATCCTCTATTAGCCGGCAGCTCATCACAACTTCCTTCTCTTCATCATTGGTGAAGTCGTATTCACCTCATACAGTCGTCAATACCAGCCACTTCGTCCATGTTGCAGTCACATCTCCATTCATACAAACGTCAGGTCATACGCCCAAGGTTGAGTCAACCACACCTGTCGCATGCGCACAACATCAGGTTGCTTTGACCTGGTCATGATCCCTTAATCATCCCACGTCCTCCCTTAGTTCCATGCCGCCGTCGGTTCCCACTCTGAAGCCCAATCCATGATTCAATTTAGTTTTGTATGTATTCCTTGTCCTTCATATTTCATAATTTGAATCTTTGGGTTAAGGCTTAATTTAATTTGGGTGCGGGTTTGAAAATGAAACAGGGGAAGAGGTTTCTAGAATAAGGGAGGAAGAAGTAGGGCTTTGGTTTAGTTTAGGCCTTGTATTTCATTTTTAATTCAATTTTAATCAATTCCATTTTTTACTTCAACCCAATTTAAATTGATTTACACATTGTTCTACACAATATATTTTGATAACCAAACAATTTCTTTTAATTTAATACTTGTTTATTAATTAATTTCCCATTTTATTAAACAGAATCTTTTATTAAGCCAAATTTGATTACGTAAAAATTTATTTTGACAAATAATAGAAATTAAAAATCAAATTCAAACATTTTATTTTAATTAAATTTATTATTATTATTGCATAGAAAGCAAAGTTGTTACAGACACCCCCTTATAAAAATTGTGTCCTCGCAATTTCTTATAGGGAGAGATCAAACAATTCATACCAAGACTCTTCGTAGCTGCGATCTTGTATCAAATATAAACTACTCGATCCTCTATGTAGCTCTTATTCCAATTCTGTTATTGTGTGCCATAATTTAAATAGATTCAATTCAACAACTTTCTATTTTTACATATGATAAAAAAAATTGTAGAATTTTCTAAGTGTCGGATTTTTCAAAATTTTATAGCAGAGTCACCTTTGTTCGGAGCGCATTCCAAAAAATCAAAATATGATATAATCACAAAAAATATATATCCCAACATGGGCGTCTCGAAACATGGAAAAACATGATAATATTACATTATGTACCACTACTACAAAAAGACGTACCTTTTTGTTTTCATTTCAGCAAGCTATTCTGCCTTTTATGTAGTAAAAGAGAGCCAATTACGCCAATTAGTCCAATTATTCTTCATAAGTACCTAGTCTTACTCTTAAATTCAAAATCTAGTATTATAAAAAGAGTTATAAGATGTATACGTTCGTTTAATATAAAAACATCACATTTACATTTCAAACACGTTCCAACAAAAAATTAGATGTCAAAAAAGAAAAATTAGGTAATGATTCCAAAGAATGAATGGTTGCATAATGAATAAACTTTCCAAAATAACTTTTGGATTGCAAAAATATGGATTACAACATGAGTTAGGGGAGATTTATTAAAGATAACTATAGCATATTTTTTAACATTTGCACAGGTCTAACTAATAAAATGTACATCTAGGCTAGAAAATGATAAAATCTTGCGAAATGCTTAAAACAAAAGATGTTTCTTAAGTTCTTAGCTTTTAAGAAGTGCAAGATCGTCAAAATTGGATGAACCATTTAAAAATTACGACTGAAACACTTAGCTGTTGTCATTTTGAAAACCAGGCTAGATTTTTGTATTCAAGTTTAAACTAACTTTAACATCAATAAATTTCACATGAGAAAAAGTGATGAACAGGATAGTTGTTCCATACTATAACATCTTTCAAATGACAAAAAAATTCATCTAAACCAGATACTAAAATCACAAGTTATGATTATTTTCATATAATACATTAAAATGAAATTTCTAAATTTCATTCTTATCTTTTTTTTCTAATTCATATCACTCTTTATTTTGTATAACTTTACCCTTTTTTCCAAAACATCTATGTATTAAAATTTCTTTTTTGAAAATTCAATTATTTTCCATACTAATTTAAGAATAGCAAAAATTTTGTTTCAAATTGTTTACCTTAGTTTAATTTATATCATTTGAAACTTTGGTCAACATCTACATTTACTCCCAAAATTTTAAAACTTGAAATTTTAATTCTACACAATTTTTTTTAAAACATGGAATTATTTTCAAAACATTGCACTTATTATTATTATTATTATTATTTTCAAAACTCTTTTTAAACTATTGAACACTTTACAAAAATCAATTTATATTTCAATCCTTCTCTCTTTTCTTTTTTTAACCATGTTTATATAAATTACTTGATGAATTTATTTCTTTTAAAGTAATTTGAAGAAGATTTTTTTTTCTTCCACAATATTCTCCAAATTACAATTTAAAATATATAACCTTATCTCATATTTTCTTCTCATATTTTATTCACAATTCATTATTAATAAAGTAGGTAACATATTTATTTCCATTTTTCCTTTGTACATTTATTTTCGACTCAAAAACAAATCTATTATACATCCATATATATATATATATACATATCATTAAATAATTCTTCTAATTCAATCTTATACAAATATTTATATTTACATACGATAATCCATAATTTAATTCGTATTATAGTATACCACATTGTCGCACCATAAATTTTAGTGATTCGTTCGTCAATTGGCTGCAATGTTGATTACCTATGATTTTATATCAATATTGCATCGTTGTTGATCTCAACTTCACACTAACATCCAACGGCTACATGAGTTGTTCAAAATTATTTAATTCTAGAAAGATAATAGTTTTAATTTTTCAAAATAATATAATACTTAATAAAAATGAACAATTCCAAATAAAATTTTCCTTTTTTCCATTTCTAGAATACTATGTTGGCATGCCTTGTAAAAGCATTTAGGAATCCTATCGATAACACTAATAAGATGTAACAACCCAAAATTCTACTCATTTGATTTTAAATATTTAATTAATTTTAAATATTTAAATAATTGGGTTTTTGAATCTAATAACTTATAATTCAAATATAGGGAATGTTTAAATATTTGAATTATGAATGGAATGTCATTTAAATGGATTTAACAATTTTATTTAACTCCTTTTAATTAATAAATAATATTGGTGAATTCAATTTGGAAAATTTATTTGCAAAATAGATCGAATAGATATCGAAAATTGGATCGAAAATATAAAATGATATTTAAATGTGTGAAATTCACATTCCGGGGCGTTGTCTTGGATTTTGAGGAAACTAGTTTCATTGGATCCGTAATGAATTGTAATATGCTATCAAATTTCATGGCAATCAGATGAATTATTTGGTCGTGCGAGTTTGAAACGCGTAAAAGTTTATATTATAATTTGGTTTGAAAAGCTAACGACTACATATGATTGAATTAGGGCTCGGGAATAGTTCCATTGCATTTGGAATAAGGGTATAACATATAGAACACCAGGGAGCACGTCTCGTTTGGAGTTCGAGATTTTTGGAAATTTTTTGTTGAATATTTTAGAATAAAATAAAACTAATATATTTATATTCACCATAATTAGGTCATACCCAAAGCTACCTTGCCCATACCACCCACATACCCAAAGCCATACCCTTCTTGTAATGACCAGTAATTTCACTACTTCGAAAGTGAGAGATTTTGTTTGTTTTAAATTTAAAAGAAATTTAAATCTTAAATAAAAATGTTATATATAATATATAATAATGAAGAAATAATTTATTCATATAATTAATAATTTAGAAGTATAAATTTGGATTTTAAAACAAATCAGCAAAAGTTAAGTTTTGTTAAAAATAAATAAAGGCTTAAATAAATAGGTTTAAATAATTATTTGATAAGTTAAATCTTATTTAAAATATATAATAAAGATAATAAAAGTATATTGGTATATTTAAAAGTATATTAATAATCGTTTTACAAAAATAACCAAATTTTATCACATTTTGTCTGTTTTACATACACTGTAAAATTAGAGATTTTGATATTAATTAAATATAATTTTAAAATATAAAGAGACATGTTTTAGTTTATTTAAAGAAGTAAAGAGATTATTCTAAAGTTTGGTTTACTTCAATATATTGCTTAACAAAAACGTCAAATTTTGACTGTAAAATTTGTCGACAAAGACACTATTTTCAACCAAAACAAGTTGTCGTCAAATTATTGCAACTTGATACATTTTCTAACATATAAATACAAGTTTACAAACTTTTTAAACACTTTACATTTAACACTTAAAGACAAAATGAGTTTACTTTTGAAAAGTTTAAATACATAAAAAAGTATAAAAGTATGATTTGACAAATTTAAATTTAATTAAAGCCTTTATAAACAACATCATTACTTTACCTCTTATCTCATTAATGAGATGTTATGCTTATACATAGAAAAGGAGCAAAACTTATGTTTAAACAATTACAAACCATAAAAAGTGACACCTCTTCACCTCTTAACACACTATTCCATAACCATCATTCCACACATTGAATACAACTCAAATCAAAGCTAATCAAAGTTCAAAAGTAAACAAGGCTATCTGTGTCATTTACCACTAAAATCTCCACATATAAATACAACCTCAAATCTCTTCATTTTCACTTCACTTTTATTTCACAAAAATTTCAAAATCTTTCTCTACTTCTTCATTTTCTTCCACCACCATCACCAAACATCACCATACCTCCACATCACCGAAACTTAGCCACACCTGCACACCATCACCTTACACCCTTAAAACTCATGGCCAAACCCACCTACCCCTTCCAAAACTCCAAGGCCGAGCCTAAAAGACCCAAAACCGAGCACCTACAAGCCAACCCGATCTCAAACTTCCACCTACCCACCTCCTACACCCACCTACACACCAGTACCCCACAAACCGAGCCCAAAGACCCCATACCCGCCATGTACAAACCCTACCCGAGTCCAAAGCAACTACCCAAGCCATACACACCCCCACTACCCTAGGTCGTACCCTCCCCTATAGCTCATGCACCTCCAAAATAACATAATAATAAAAAGAGAAAAGAAAAGAAAAAGAAAATGAGAGGAAACGGCAAAACTCGAGACGTTAGAGAAATAAGAGCACGCTAGTTTAGAAAAAAGTTTGACAGAGTGGATATGAAGTTGAGAAATCCTGGTCGCTTTTGAAATTATATTTTGATTATGTTAAAAAAATCACATTTATATTCTTATAACATATGAATGTTTATACCAATTTGATTGTTAATATGGATGATTGATAGTTGGTTAGATAATTGAATTATGATAATATATCCTGTTATGGTAGTAATAGTGAATATTGAATTTGAAATCATATGTTATGTGATCGGTTGAATGGATGTTATGTTAGTGATAAATATGGATATTGGCTGTGTTCATTTTGATTAAGTGGTCCCTTTGTTAATAAGACCATATTTCAGTGATATGAGGTATTTTGGAAAAATAAGTCTCTTTTCAATTAGAAGTGAAATTAAAAATAAAAAAGAATTTGAAATTTGAAGTGAAACAAGATTAACAAGGATAGTTAGTTTGAAACTGAAATTGAGATAAATAGTGAAATTGAAATTGAAATCGATTTTGGAAATTGAAAGTGAAATTAAGGTTAAATTTGAGTTTAAACTGGAATTAGATTTGAAATCTAAGTTTTATATGAGTTTAATCTGACATTAGAATTGAAATTAGAATTTAAAATTTAATATTAAAATAATAGAAATATAATAATATTATAATATGAAAATATTGAAGATACGATTTTAAATACTTCAAAAAGTGGAAATATTGATTTAAAATGGTTTATAATGATTTTATAAGTGATAAAACTCAATTTGAATAGATTATTTCAAATAATGAAAAATTAAGTTAAAACTATGTGCGTCGCGCAATGGTAGTTCGCGATTTCGCGCCGAAAAGTTCAAATGAATGTGCAGAGTGGAATATAGCTTGGAATTCTTCTAGATAAGAAAATTACTGACTATTATATCTATATCTTCTAAAAGAAGAAAGAAAATCAAAATTTCGTTGAGTGGATTTTGAATTAAGTCCAAATAATTTTGTAGAAAAATCACGCTAGTGCAGTTAAGCGAACATAACATGAAATCTATTCAAATGAACGTTTTTAATTATGGAAAAATGTGGAATAAATTTGATAAATCTATTTAAATAGTTAAAAGAGATTTGATGTGGAAAATATGAATTTTCAAATATTAAAAAGTTGTTCAAATCGAATAAGCTTATAAAGCACATTCCGTAGCACTTTTATGCTGCAAATTGTATAACTTTTTCAATATGAGTTTGAATATAATGATTTTTCCTGGAATCAATTGTGAATGTTTTTAAAAAGAAAACTAAGTGTTTAAAAGATAATTTGGAATATTTAAAATCAATCCGAGAATAAAGTTGATAACTCGGCTTGCGGAAACGACTAATACATTTGTCCCGCCTGTGAGATCGGGGAAGATAAAACAAGGTGTTTAAATAAGGTTAAAGATGGAGCAACCAGTGCCCTGAACTTACCTGGCCTATGTTTTCTTTTCTTAGGCGAGGGGCGGAACAGATCGAAAGGGAAGCTCGGATGCTCTGAAATAAAAAGATTATATTAAGTTTTCCAAAATAAAAGAAGTTTAGTATCATCCAAAATTTAAGTAGTCTCCAAAATGAAATTTTCTATGATCCTATTTAATCGAAAATGTTTGCTAAGATTGATTTTAGAGTTTATCATAAAGGATGTCTTAAGTAGCATTGTTTTGACCTGCCTAAAAATTAAGGACTTTGAATCGAGAGTTAAGTAAGGAAATTTGAGATATTATCTGAAGCGAAAGAATGAATTACTTAGAATTATTCTAAATCAAAAGAAAGAGATTGCGAAATCATCCAAAAAGAATTAAAGTGAAAAGAGACTTAAAAAGTCATGTATACTCGTATTCACTTTTTATCAATAATTGGATTTTGAAGGAAACGGGGTTGAATTTGGATGATTTCTATCCGTAAACCACTTCGAACCAATGTATACGTTGGAATGTGAGGACATGTTGAAGATGATGATTATTGAAGACCGTGGATCTTCATAGCGTGATGACTGCTTGTTGACTTGCTCTGGGTAGCTCCCATTATAGAGTTACATATAGCAGTGGTCTCCTCATTGTCGATATTTTTCAGATTGCAATGACTACTCACTACTTGTGGTGGTAGGAAAGGGCCTTCGGTCTGTCCTATTCCTGGACAATTTGTATGGACGTTTGTCTGACATTGCATTTCTAATGATTATGTACATTGGTTTTTAAAAACGCACATCAATGGTAGCGGATAAGGCAATTTCTCTTAGCTTAACACCCTCCTTGAGACGTACGAGCACAAGGATTCTATTTTTGTGGAAGGCGATTAGTGGTCAACGGAAATGGCAATGTAGCATTCGGAGAAGTGATATGTGCTATATGAAAAGGTAATCATTGCCTCAAGCCTCATTAAACCGGAAATGACCGAAACAGGATTAGATGTGGCAAGGCTAAGTGGGTCATTCCCAATTAAGGTATGATCATCCCCGTCTAGATATATTTCTTCCTGCTTTGACATTCGGGATGTAAATTAAGGTCGTGTATGGAAATGAGCGCTCGGTTAAAGGTCAGTAACGACCGAGAGATGACATATTCGGTACTATCTAGTTATAGAGGTAAGCCAGTCTTGTGTTGGAAAAGGAGCTTTGTGATGGTTCCTTGGGACATCTATCTAGAGATGTACCCATTTGGAAGGTAGATCCTTCACCTGCTTATTTGTATGGAAATCCATCTTCCAATAAGAACCTTTGGTTTTGTTTGTAGAGCCTAGTATGCTGGAATTTCATAATGGTAATAATTTCGGCTAAGATTAATAAGTTTATTTGCAAATGTTTTCTAAGAGATTTCATTATAAATAATATCAAATGTTTTGATATAAAAGTGTTTTAGTAATCATAAGGTAAAAATCCGTCTGTGTTTATGTGTGGGCGTAGTCTTATGAGATACTCTTTCTTTTCAAAGGATTTTATTCAAAGGCTGATATATGACACTGTCATTCATTATTAAGTTTTACTCACGCTGGTTCATCAAGCCTGATCCGGTTATTTCAATACTCGGGTCAGATCCGAGTAGTTTTAGGTTTAGTCGAAGATGGTTGGAGTTTCCAGAGGATAGCTGGAGATATTCATCTACGTATGTGCATATTCTATTATCTGTTGTATTTTGTTAGTTTTAGTTGATGTTTGTCAGCAATTGTAAGGATAGATGTTTATAACTTTCCAAGCTGAATTTAGGTTAGACTCTGATATATGTATTTAAAAGTTTTCCACTGTAAAGATATTTGTTCAATATTATATCTTATTCCATCCGTGTGAGATTTTGTTCTGTCTATTTTTCTTTATTACCCTTCATGTTCCGTTTTTTCATGCAATTTGAGTTGGACATGTGTGGTTTATTATCGGTACAAAATGTACGGAAAAACGGGCCTTGACACTTCTCTCTATTTATTGTTGCTTGTAACCAAGAAATGGATTTTTCCATTTTGCAATTCAAAGTTTAAAAATTAAAAACTAAATATACGCTCATCTAAAAATCGTGATTTGGATTCTTTGAACCGTATTGAGTTGTGCTTCTCGTCAATGGCATCGGATTCGCATGCATTCTTGTCTGGTGGATTGTCGATTTTGGCAGCAAAACTAGGGCTTGATCTAGTTAGATTTTTAGGCGGATTTAGGCGAATCGAAGCTTGGATTTGGGTTTAGCGTCGGGAGATGTTGCTTTGGTTGAAGTTTCAGAGGGATCGGCGACGAATTCGGTCATGTCCTAACGTGCGTGGGTGGGGATATTCCTATAGGTCGCATTTTGGAGGCTAGGTGCGGAGGTGTCGAAGTGGTGGTAGGCGAATCGAATTCGGCGAGAGAAGTCCATCGTCGAAGGCGGATTCGAGTTTAGCGGAGCGTAGCTCCGTGTCACCTCATCTCCGTGCATGGTTATTTGGGTTTAGTGACATCGCTGTGCACGTTTTTAAGGATTGGGGAAGAAAAAGTTAAGGGTATCATTGTAATTATATAAAGTTGTTAATTATTAATTTAAATTAATTTGATAACATATAAAATGTGCATCTCACTCATACGAGGTCTGATTCGAACGCAATTTTTTACGTTGATATTATGTCGTCAAGATCTTTGCAATGGAGTTGGTTTGGCTTGATTTTGAGCTTGTTGGGATTTATGCTAAAATCAGATGGCCATTCGATTTTAGTCCAAAATCGAAATGTTTGGACGAAAACGAAAATCAATGTGAGTTTAACTCACATTATATTTTACTATATCATATCTATGATGTTATAAAGGTTTATTGATTAGATGTTAGTTAAATTGTTTGATTGTTTTTTTGGTTGAATTATCGTTTGGAAAATGGATGACATATTAATTTGATCGTTTATACCCCTATGATTATATATATTATCCATAACCATTTTTTTGGAGTGAAAAATCTATAGAGAGACCCTGAGGGGTTTCTCAACAATAATTATGGTTTATCACTTTATGATGTTACAATTGAATTAAATCCTAATGGTCCATTTAATCTGTTGAGTGTCGTTATAGCGGTTTCGCTATATCGTTATTTATTAATTTTCATCGCAAAAACCCTGTCGTCCGTTTTGTTAGTCCGTGAGATGATGGTTTGGATGATGATTACCTTAGAATAAATTATAAAATATAAATACTAACATTATAAATTTAGATATATATGTATATGCAGGATTTAACCATGCAGATACCAAGAATGAAGACTGTATGGTATAAAGATTCAAGATATCAAGATTGAAGACTCATGAGTATCAAGATTATCAAGAGTTCAAGAGTTCAAGTAATTTATTTTTTTAATTATAAATTTTGTTAAAACTCCTAGAAAAGCGCTGACATCTTAAAATCCAATTTATTCGTGGAATGGGATCCACTTCGAGCTTGTTAAAGGGATGGAACCCTAAGTAGGATGGAACCTACAAAAAATCTAGTGGAACTTTATTTTATATCCGCTAAATTTTTATTCAAAATGATTTTTTTCAAAATTATATCTTGTTTTCAAAATGATTTCAAAACCTTCATTTTAAAAGAATCAAAAACATCTATCCTGATTTCAAATACTTTTAGCCTCAAAATAATCTTGAATTTCAAAATCAAATTATCCTTGGTTTTAAACTATCTTTTAAAATAAAAGTATATTTAATTTTTTAATATTTATATATTTAGATTTAAATATAAAATTATAGTAAAATCTTATATATACCAAAATATTATTCTATATATTTATTTATGTTTTCAACTATATTTAAGTATATTTATAAAAGTTTAAAATAGTTTTAAAATAATATAAAAGTTATTTTCAAAGAAAAACAAAACATCAAAAATTCCTTTGGGATGTCGACATGCCCAAATACCCCATGTCGACATAGTGTCAGTTGAGTTCAAAATTTAAATTTCAAAAAAAGTGTCTATTCATCATAACTCTTCACGAATGGACATGGCTGTTGTTCTTCTATAAATAGGGGTTGGTTTCAACGAATTTCAATACATATTTTTTGGTTTTTCACTACTCTTCTTCTTCCACATTTCTATATACATATTCTTACCATTACTCTACCGAAATCAACATTGAATCTAACTAGATTATCTCTGGTTTGATTCTCTATCGCTATCTCAAAAAGATCCTCAGTGCTATTCAGAGTTATAGGCTTTTTGTAATCAACTTAGCGAGAAAAGGTGTGATTATAGCCTTGGAAATCAATCAAGTGAGATAAGGTGTGATTGTAGCCTTGGAAATCAATTGGGTGAACTTGTTGCCCGGGAAATCAAGTATCTCTACCCAGAGGATTGTGATTCTAGAGGGGGTACCTCGTTGCCTTGAAATCGAGGGTGTAATTGTAAAGATTGTTTTTTGAAAGGAAATCCATACCTGTGTGCGGGACTGGATGTAGGGTAACTCCGAACCAGTATAAAATCCGGTGTGTTCTTTCCTTTACTGCTTTTACTTTATTTTTGCATCTGTGTTTGATTCTTTGATCATATCTGTGTTTGAATATTGCATACATTTGTGTTTAAATTAACAAAAAACTCAAAAAGATTTAACAATTCTCTAAACACTATTCACCCCCCACTAGTGTTTATCATAGCCTTAAGATCCTTAATTCGCATTTCTCACATTTGGTATCAGAGTGAGGTTTTCAAAGTTTCATAATCTGATTTTTGAAAAAGATTTCAAAATGGCTACCAACATTGGTATTGTTACTAACAATATTATCCCTGTCACTAGTTCATTTGTAGATGGTCAATCCACTGTCAGACCACCACTTTTTAATGGCAGTAACTATGCATATTGGGCATGTAAGATGAAAATATATTTATAGTCTGTAGGATTAGATGCTTGGAATATTACACAAACTAATATTCTGAACCCACAACTGATTTTGCATAGTGGACAGCTGAGAAAAAGACTGTTGCACAAAATAATTCTAATGCACTGAATATTCTGTTTTGTTCACTTGATAGAAATAAATTTAATAGAGTGTCAGTTTGTAAGTCTGCATATGAAATCTGGAAAACTTTACAAGTAACTCACGAAGGAACAAGCAAAGTTAAATAGAGAAAATTTTCCATGCTCACAAATCAGTTTCAATTATTTAAAATGAATTCTAATAAGTCTATTTCCGATATGTAGAGTAAATTTTAAGATATTGTGCATTCTTTAATATCCTTGGAAAAGGAATTTTCGGAAGAAGATCAAGTCAGAAAATTTCTAAATTCTCTTACTCTAGAATGGGATCAAAAGACACTTGCGATCGAAGAGGCAAATGACATCAGTACTTTAAAGATAGAAGAATTAATTGGAAATCTAATGGCTTTTGAAGTTCAGATGATCGGGAGGAGAGAAAGCAAAGCATCTGAAAAGAAATCAATGGCATTTAATGCATTAACTGATGGATCAGACTCAAACAGCGATAATGATGAAGAAAAAGCCTTTATGACCAGGAATTTTCGAAAATTTCTGGAATACAGAAAGATGAATAATCTCAAGAGAAACAACTATAAGAACTCTGAAAATCAGAATGTAGTGCCAAACAATGTCAAATGTTTCAACTGTGATGAACCAGGGCATATCAAAAGAGACTGTCTGTATCCAGATAGACAAAATCCTCCTATAAACAATGACTCGGTAAAGAAACGGAAGCGCACATTTACTGCTACTCTAGATGACTCAGACTCATCCTCAAGCGATGATGATCGGAAGACAGATAATTCAAAATTGTGTTTCACGGCGTTAATGATTCCGACAAAATCTGAGAAACGAACTCAGAAGAAGGTACACATGTACAATATAATTGGTTGAAATTGCATGCTTAAAATTAGATGTTTGATTGCTTGATTGATTGATTTTGAACTGGTGTGTTATTTGAATTTTAAAATTTTTACTATTATTTTATTATTTTTATTATTATTTTATTATTATTTTTATTATTTTTTAAAAATAATATATTATTGAAAATACTATAATTCTAATAACATTCCAAATATACGAACATTAAAAATAATAAGTGTGTGTATATATATATATTTAGAGTACTTGAGGAAAATAAATCATAGAAATTCATAGGCACATGTCGACATGGTCCCTACCACGATGTCGACGTGGGTACCAGAATTTGAAATTCAAAACTTGAATTCAAATGGTTGAATTTCCCTCCATATTTTTACTTCATTCAGTTCTCTGAAAAGGCTTCTTTTGACCAGTGAACATGTCCTTTGAGAATCTATTTATTCACTATCTTTTATCATAACTTTTCACTCTCATTTTCAAATTCAAACTATCTCTTCAAAACTTCAAGCTCTCTACTATCTACTTTAATGGCTTCTTCAAGCAACCACTCCACCATGAGAATTTCCAGAAAGATAAAAGAGCAACTCTTCAATGTTCCGGAGGCAATTAAAACATATATCAATTATGCTAACTATGCAAAAGTCCATCCCGGAAAGTTTGCTATCTTTCAAGATTTTTCTTCTTATGAAATTGATTCTCCTTTTGCAAACAATCAAATTCTTAGCCTAGTTGATGCTTCTCAAAATGATTTTGTTTTCTACCCAAACCTTGTCAAAATTTGCTAATCAAATTTAAACCATGGATTTTATAATGGAAATGAGGATGAAATTTAGAGTAGTGTCAAAGGCACTAGAATTATTTTGAATTGTGATCTTTTGGGTACCATTCTCAATTGCAAGAGTACGAAAATGGATCTTTCTAATTTTAAAATGATGAAAATGATCGTGAGACAATTCATCACATTTTCGAAGGAAATGATAATTTTGAATTCAAAAATTGAAATTTTCGACCAAAAGCAAGAATTGTCAATCTTCTTTTGCAACATATTTTGACCCCAAGATCACGGAATTTTAATAATCCTAATTCAAAAGTTTGCAAAGCACTTTTTGCTATTTTTGGAAATTATGACATTAATTGAACGCAAGTTATTTTGGATGAACTTCGTTCCAAAAATCTTGAAATAGGTGAAAATACTTTGTATCATGGAATTTATCTCACTCGGATTTTTAACTATTTTGGAGTGGATTTCAAAGGAAAAGTATTTGTTTCTAGAAAGGTTTTCAATCATTCCAACATTTTGCTTTTGAAAATTCCATTTGTTTTTCAACCTTATGAGACTCTTGCCGAAAAGGAAGAGCGTTTGGCTCATGAGGAGATGGAAGAAGAGGAAGAAGAAGAAGAAGAAGAAGAAGGGTATCAAATGGAAATTGGAGAAGAAGGTGAAACTTCTTTGGAAAGCATCGACTATCCTCCTAATCCATCCAACAAAACCCTTCTCAAAAACCAAAAGACTATTGTTGAGAATAAACGGATTCTTAAACGATCCGTTAGTAAGAAGTTGGACAAAATTTCATCCAAGATGAACAAATTTATTTCCAAAGTCAGCAAGAAGGTTGGATTATCTTCATCGTCATCATCCTATAACTAGTTCTATGTGTTTGTATCTCGTTGTATTTATTTTAGTTTATTTTGATTTGAAAGTTCGTGTAGTTCTTTATGATTAGTCGTTGTATCGTCTTAGTATGAAATGAAATGGAATTTCTTTTTTGTTATCTAGCCTATCTTATCTCCAAAATACATGTTAGTATATTATATAAATATATATATAGACAATTATTCACAAAATCAAAATAAGTCACAAAAATTCACTGCCCTATGTCGACATACCCCCTATGGCCATGTCGACATGTACTGGTCAGAAATGACACTTCATTTGAATTTGAAATTTGAATAACTACCATATGTCTATTCATTTCAAACGAATTTCTACACCTATAAATACCTATTTCTTTCAGAATTCATCACTGAATATTATTTCTTATCTACTCTATCTCTCATTCTTCTCACAAATCCAAATATGGCTAATCCAACTCATAATTTATCTGAAAATCTTAAAGAAACTCTTAATTCGTTCAAGAATATTCTCTCGTTCATTCTTCGTAACCAGTGATACTTAGAATTGAGTCAAATGCAGATGATTAAGGAGCAAGAAAGGCATTTTGATGCAATACGATGGATGATTTCCTCCCTGCACAAGGATGATAACGAAGCACATCCTCCAGTCTCTCTCACCAATGACAATGAAAATTGGGATGCTATTAAAGCAGACCCTATCTTTGGAGAAGGATGGGTGAAAGTTCCTTGTAACGTTTGATTTTATTTGGTTGCTTCATTTGAACTGTTTGCTTTGATTGATTTGATTTCATTTGCTTTGGCTTGGTTTGATATTGATTGATATTTAGTGTGGATTGATGTTTGTTGTACAAAACATGTATAATTATACATTGATACGTATATAATCTTTGATTCATTATTGTGTCTATCAATATAATTATCTCTTAATTCTATATTCCATCGTATAAGTTTATTAATGCAGGTATTTTAGTCCAAGAATGAGGGGGTTTATATAGTTTGGAGATGGTTTTTCGGTGATGACAAAGGGGGAGAAGTATAAAATAGAATAGTTGGGCATAGATTAAGGGGAAGTTATTAGGATAGAAGTAATATTTTATAAACAAAGGTTGTCATCATCAAAAAAGGGGAGATTGTTAGTCCGTGAGATGATGGTTTTGATGACAAAAACCTTAGAATAAATTGTAAAATATAAATACTAACATTATAAGTTTAGATATATATGTATATGCAGGATTTAACCATGCAGGTACCAAGAATGAAGACTGTACAGTATAAAGATTCAAGATATCAAGATTGAAGACTCATGAGTATCAAGATTATCAAGAGTTCAAGTAATTTATTTTTTTAACTGGAAATTTTGTTAAAACTCCTAGAAAAGCACTGGCATCTAAAAATCCAATTTATTCATGGAATGGAATCCACTTCGAGCCTATTAAAGGGATGGAACCCTAAGTTGGATGGAACCTACCAAAAATCTAGTGGAACATTATTTTGTATCCGCTAATTTTTATTCAAAATTATTTTTTAAAAACTGTATCTTATTTTCAAAATGATTTCAAAACCTTCCTTTTAAAAGAATCAAAAACATCTATCCTGATTTCAAATACTTTTAGCCTCAAAATAATCTTGAATTTCAAAATCAAATTATCCTTGGTTTTAAACTATCTTTTAAAATAAAAGCATATTTAATTTTTTAATATTTATATATTTAGATTTAAATATAAAATTATAGTAAAATCTTATATATACCAAAATATTATTCTATATATTTATTTATGTATTTCAACTATATTTAAGTATATTTATGAAAATTTAAAATAGTTTTAAAATAAGATAAAAGTTATTTTCAAAGAAAAAAAACATCAAAAATTCCTTTGGGATGTCGACATGCCCAAGTACCCCATGTCGACATAGTGTCAGTTGAGTTCAAAATTTAAATTTTAAAAGAAGTGTCTATTCGTCATAACTCTTCACGAATGGACATGGCTGTTGTTCTTCTATAAATAGGGGTTGGTTTCAACGAATTTCAATACAAATTTTCTGGTTTTTCACTACTCTTCTTCTTCTTCCACATTTCTATATACATATTCTTACCATTACTCTACCGAAATCAACATTGAATCTAACTAGATTATCTCTGGTTTGATTCTCTATCACTATCTCAACAAGATCCGCAGTGCTATTTAGATTTATAGGCTTTTTGTAATCAACTTAATGAGAAAAGGTGTGATTGTAGCCTTGGAAATCAATCAAGCGAGCTAAGGTATGATTGTAGCCTTGGAAATCAATTGGGTGAACTTGTTGCCCGGGAAATCAAGTATCTCTACCCAGAGGATTGTGATTCTGGAGGGTGTACCTCGTTGCCTTGAAATCGAGGGTGTAATTGTAAAGATTGTTTTTTGAAAGGAAATCTGTACCTGTGTGTGGGACTGGATGTAGGGTAACTACGAACCAGTATCAAATCCGGTGTGTTCTTTCCTTTACTGCTTTTGCTTTATTTTTGCATCTGTGTTTGATTCTTTGATCATATCTGTGTCTGAATATTGCATACATTTGTGTTTAAATTAACAAAAAACTCAAAAAGATTTAACAATTCTCTAAAACACTATTCACCCCCCCTCTAGTGTTTATCCTAGCCTTAAGATCCTTAATCCGCATTTCTCACATGTTTTTGGAACTTGAGCTTGTGTTTTCACTAACATAATGTTAAAATTCATTTGTCATTTGACTAATGATAATTTAAAAATAATTAATCGTTTTAACTAATGATTTTGAAATTAATTGACCAATTTAATAAACGATGTTTAAAATTGGTTTATCTCTGATTTAAATGAGATAGGATTTAGTTAGTCATTTTAACAAATGATTACTTGATTTTATTTTAATTAATGATAATTGAAATTAATAATCATTTTAGTAGATCATATTTAAAGTATTTAAGTATTTTGAATAATGATATTTGAATTTAATTTATCGTTTTTAACAAGTGATGTTTTGAAATCTATTAATCCATTTGATTAATGAGATTTGAATTTAATTAAATCATTTTAATTAATGATTTTTTTAAATTTAACCAATTATTTTAACAAATGATATTTGAAATTTAGTTAAATCATTTTAATTAATGATGATTTATAGTTAAATAAATCATTGTGACAAATGATGTTTTAATTTATCATTTTAACTAACAAGGTTTGAATTTAATTAATCGGATTAATTTATGATTATTTACCCTTAACAAATTGTTTTGATTAATGGTATTTAAAATTTATTACTTATTTTAACTAATTATTTTAATTAAATATGTTTAAGATCAACTATTCATTTGATTAATGATTCTTTGAATTTAATAAATCTTTTTAACTATTGATATTTAAAGTAAATTAATTGTTTTAATAAAAGTGATTAACACAAATTAACTAATATAATAAAAGTGTTTTAAGTTAATTAACCGATTTAGTGTGTTTAAAGTTAATAAATCGATTTAATAAAGATTTTAAAGTTAATTTACTAATGATATAAAAGTGTTTGGAAATAATTGACTATTGTATTTAACATAATGGAATTGTTTACTTAAAAAAGATTATAAATGTGATTAGTTATCTTTCAGGGTAATTAATATTGTATTTAAATTCATAAAGACATTTAAATTGCTTTATTATCTTTCGGGATAATAAACAATGTTTTAAATCTATAAATAATGGTTTATAAATGAGAAAGTCCTTTAGAAAGGAATTATTTATAAATAAAGTTAAGTGTAAATTGTTTTGGGTTTATAGTAAACCATGTTCTAATGATATTTATATTTGACCCTTGTTTTAATACACTTAGTATTATAGGTTTGTCTTTTAAAAGAATATTTTTAAAGAATATTTCCAAAGTTTTATTGCCAATATTAAAATATGGAAATCAAGCACACGTTCAGTTTTCAAAAGTAAAGTTCGATTTCGGTTATGGAAATATAGTTCTGCAATAGATATTGCTTATATGGAAAGGATCAAGTCATCCTTTTAACGCTAAACGTTGAGATTTGGACTCGATTCTATCTCGATGGTTAAAAATGTCATCAAGGCGATGCCTAGAGGTAACATTACCTCAACTTCGCTAACTTCATCTTCAACCGAGAGATAGCGCTGGTTTGGAATCGAAAAATGGCATTAAATATATGGTATTTAATTTCCATATACGATCATTTTAATTATCCCTGATAGTTGATTTATTAATTATCGGATTCGGCTTTCTTTATGGTGTATCGTCGCCTTAAAAACAATTAGCTGCTCTTAATGAACTTTATTATCCTTTGTCAATAAATGACTGAACCCAAAGCATGAAAGGACGTCTAGCTACATGGAGTTGCTACCATTAGGGTATTTTCACATCTCATCTAGATTTGTGTGTACTGTCATATGAAAAACGGTTAAGATTTAGATGTGGAAATATTCGAATACTCGAAAAGATCTGGCGGGGTCCAGCTAGTACATTTTCGAGAAGTGTCACGGAGAATATGAGCTTCTCAGAAGTATATTGCTAGAGGTGTACTTCAAAGGGGTTGCACCTTCGTAGTCGTTTATTGGAAATTTCCCTTCCCTTATTTGATTCGAAAACTTTAAATCTGTTTATCTTTAAATTTCCACAAGAAAAGTCAGCCACTCTTCACGGCGTTTAAGTATTGATTTAGTCCATTCTATCAAGTTTGGACTGTTACCTTATTTTGTCCATTCTATCAAGTTTGGACCGTCACCATATTTTGTCCATTCAATCAAATTTGGATTGTTTCCTTGTTTTATCCATTCTGTCCTGTTTGGATTTTACTCGGGTTATTTTCATTTTTCAAGTCTGGTTGTAATATTATTTTTTCCCATACTTATTTAGAATTGTTTTCTTGATATTTATTTCGGCTCTTGCCGGTATGGATGTCATTCTTGTAAGGTGAAAACCCATTTCGCATTAGCGGCATGATTTTACAGAACTTTTACATGTACCACATTATTTGAGTTATCTCATGCTGGTATTTCCAGACCGATCCAGTTGTTATTTTATTATAATGCATGGATCAGATCGAGTATTTTCCCAGGTTGTCTTTGGAGTTATGGAGAGCTTGGAAGGGAGCTGGAGATTCACCCATCGTAGTGTTTTATTTTTCGCTGTATTATAAAGTATCTCTATCAGCATTTGTAAGCTCAAGAATTTATAACTGTCCAGCTGATAAGAAATTTTTTACTCCGATATACTCTGTATTTTCGGAGTGATGGTTTTAGTGTCCTTGTTATATTATATGTTGTCGATTCCTCTGTGAGATTCTGATGTTCTGTTTTATTTCCCTTTTATTTACCCTAACAATATGGCCTTTTGTCGATTGGATGCGCGACATTTGGACACAGTGGTAGTGTTCGGTGTCGACTTTTGATGATCAAAAAGGTGGGTCGTTATATCAGACGTATCGACCAGAAATCTTAAATTACTCTTTTGACAAACTAACACCAAAATATACTATTAAAATATTTTCTATCATCTTATAAAATAATCTTCATATTTATTAAATCATTTGCTTGTTCAAATAAAAATATTTACTTCCAAGTTCATATATACATCCAATACAACAACAAATAATAACCATTTAAATCATCACACATCTACAATATAATTCAAGCATTCATTTAATTTAACTTAAATTTTCTTTCACACCTTTCATTATATTTTACAATTACTATCATTATTATTAATTCTTAAACAGATTTTAAATATCCCCTAGCAGTTCAGATTTAGTTAAACCGTTGGCTTCTATTAATATCTGACTTCATCAAGGTTCAAGTAGGTTCACTAATATTTGAGTGGTTACTTCTACTCAATTTCCACATTCTAGACTAGGCTAATTGATAACAAAAATAAATACAAATAAAGACACAACAAACAAACAAACACCTTCAACGAAAAGCAATTTATAAGCATCCACTGTGCACTCTAATCATTACTGGATCCTTCTACTCAACTTACCATATAGAGGTTTATTCATCTTCACCAATGTTGATACTACTGGTCCGACCAATAACTCATTGTTTCACTACCTCCATCCATAACTTAAATTCCACATGGTGATTAACACATAAAAGTGATAAGGATAAAATAATACATATATGGTAGGA
Organism: Allium cepa; assembly: GCA_030765085.1. Classification (NCBI taxonomy): domain Eukaryota; kingdom Viridiplantae; phylum Streptophyta; class Magnoliopsida; order Asparagales; family Amaryllidaceae; genus Allium; species Allium cepa. The sequence continues at coordinate 117,512,597 of CM060931.1, forward strand.
AAAATAACAAGTATGTCGTGGTATGATTACCCCAGTAATCGTCATATACTCCTACTATCCCTTTAATATAGGATAACTACCCAACACACCTAAGGAAATGGGGACTCTAAGTCTCATTTATAGCCAAGAATCATGTCTCTTATAAAAGATGTATTGTTTTGAACCTGCTCTAATACCAACTCTAACACCACCACCTCTATATCCATACTACTCAAGAGTATTACTAAGTAAAACAGAGAATATGGTGATATGGGGTACACATACGTGAATATTCCCGTGGGCTAACACCGGTACGTATTTAAACATCGAACAAGTAACTCACCCATACGTAAATAGTACCGGCACAAAGCAATAAACATGTGTGCCTCTAGGGTAGAACAATACACTATATATATATATATAACAAATAATAAGGAAAACACAAAGTCAAACGCAGTGATAATATATAATAAAATGTATACACAGATCCAAGTTATACATCAAATATATACTGACATCAAAACATCCAATACATCACAACGGAATATAGTGACACAATATAATAATAACCTAGCCTTTATTTATGCCCAACATCCATAAAACTGGCCATGTTATCCCCTGAACCTGAACTGCCTTGGACCGACTTGAGTATTATTTAAATAATAAACAGGTTAGACTATATCTAAATCCAAAGTCAATAAACATATAGGCTTTGTATATACTTGATATAATTATAATAACAATATTATTATCTCAAACAATCATATATACAAAGAACAACACAAAGCCCAGTATAAAATGTCATCACCCATATAGAAAATTCAATAGAGATCTAGAACACCATATCAATTAGGTGAATCATCCATAAAATAAAATATCATCATAGAAAATGAAATCATCAATAATGAGACATCCTCAAGTAAAGTCAAGCAACGAGGAAGCAATTCCCACAATGTATCTCAATCATATTATGAATGTCATCTCTAAATCACTAAAATTAATAAGAAAGATTTGAGTCGGCTAATAATAATGCCCGGATATAATCAAAAATAAGTGGGACGGCTGTCAAACAAGGATAAGAGGTTGACTATACTCTAGACACAGTCTTAGGTAAAATTTCATGATATATGCCTATCTACCATACAAAAACTGAAAATAGATGGAAGACTGATGGCACTATGCCCGCTCCAAGAACCTAGGGTCTACTAGCCGTATGCTATGTAGCTGGATCTGTTCCTACGACCTTGGTTACTACGATAAACATCATGACACATCCACCAGTGGCTCATCAATACATAGCCTCGCTCACAACCATGCTTAGTCACTATAGGTAACAGACCGCCGGCCTAAGTGACATAAGGGTCTCCAATAAAATAAATATATTTGAAGGTTTTGAAGAATTACCATAGTCTATGGCATCCAATATAATAAACCCCATCCACTATAATATTTATTTTAAAAAGAATTTTATAACCAAAAGAAAACCATGTTTATATTTATAATTAAAAATATAATTGAAACACCCCATACCTCTTAGTATACCCTAGAAGGGCACACCAAAGGATATAGTGCATTATAGGTGTAGCTAAAGCATCGCAGAGACAAAGATTCACAAGACAAATGAGTAAAAATAGTGAAAATGTTTAAATAAATAACTTACCATTCAAAATTAAACCTTATAAAATAAGTCATAAAAACATAACATGTCTCAAAAACTCAAAATATCTCAAGTTCATGTCTGATGAAAAATACACCTCAGTCTCACATAATCAGAGTGCAAAACTAACAACAATAATAATCGTAATCCCTCTCACAAGTGACAAATCCATCATAAGAAAAACGAAAAAGATGAAAAGCAGAAGAATACATCTGAAACGAGAAAGCTTCGTAAATGAATCTCCAAGCAACCTGAATCAACTCAACTCTACTAGCCTATTGGGGGAAGGGGAAATAGAGGAGTGGGTCAGACAATAAGTTTGGTGAGTGAAAGTAATTACTCGCATTTCTAAGCAAGATAAAGAAAATATACTAAGCAATAGTTCTAGCATGAAAGGAAAATACAGAAAATATAAAAGTCGGATAAAATACTATTTCTGATCCTGTTTGACTATTTGTTTTGATTGTTTGCACTTGTTTTAAACTACTGTGATTAGGCTGAAAACCCTAACCATATCTCAACTGGTAACTTGATTAGACTGAAATCCTAATTTTACCCGTTGACCGGCTTATTCTATCTCTATTGTGCCACTGTGAACCAATCATGTAGGTCATAACAAAAGATACCTCTTTAGCACTTAGGACGCAGTAGCGAATTATTTACCCTAATCAATGTCCCACGCTCGGTCATTGCCGGTACATACAAACTGTTGCCCCATATTTGACCATTTATTTACCATAATCAGCATAAGCATGCCTAGCCTCGCCTAACTGTTGTGAGACCATTAGTCCTAGACTCGAAAGGGAATGCTGCACAGCCTTGCCTAACTGTTGTAAGACCGTCAGTCCTAGACCTAAAAGGAAATGCTGCCGGTACTAGTCCTAAAAAACAATCTTCTAGTTTTGCCCCTCTTGCCCAAATCCCTAGATTTGAGCTTCTATCTATTGGCCACTTATTTACCCTAATCAGCATAAGCATGTCTCAGCCTCACCTACTATTGTGAGACCATTAGTCCTAGATCTGAAAAGGAATGCTACGGGTACAGGCCCTACTTCTATATTTGCTTATTAACTTAATCTAAGTTTTAAAATAAGCATCTTCTAGTATTTCTGCTATATTTGCTTATTAACTTAATCCAAGATCTAAGTTTTAAAATAAGCTTCTTCTGTTATTTCTTTCTTTCTAATTATAACCTATGTTATAATTGTATCTCTTCTATTTTCTCTTTTTAGTTATAACCACTTATTATAATCATGCTTGCAAATATCTTAAATTTGCCTATTTCAGTACATCTCGATTTTACTTCAGTTTTTCTCATTTTACATTTGATTTCTATAAATTTATTGTTTTCTATTTTAATCCATATTAGCGAATTCTTCTCTTTTTATTTTATTCGCACAAAAAGATCAAATCTTTTAAAAAGAAACTAACATTTACTAGAAAAATTCCAACTTAAAACAGATGTAACAACTGTGAATAAATGTAAATAATTGCAAATAACTAAATAAAATAGATGAATAAAATAGACTGGAAAGAACTTCTGAAATTTACTTAAAAATAAACTGTAAATAAACTTACATAAAAATTGTCTCAAAACTATAGAAAAACTACAACTATTAAATTACTTAAAAATCTAAAATAATTACAAAACACTCACCTGTAGTCCTTAGCTCTAATCCTTGGCCTTCCTGGATTCGCTTCCAGGGTGTAGAATGTTTTCATTAAAAAAGATCTTCTCCCTAGAAAATTTTTCTATTTAACGTTCAGCCTCAGGCAATGACCCAATTGGGAGAAAATATGAATGAGAAAAATAGCTAGATTTAAAATCTTATTTATAGTGTGATTTAGGGATCTCGGGCCATCGAATTTAAAGATTAAATCTGGTGCAACCACATCATAGGCTCGCTAGGAATAGTCGGATACAGCTAAGAACGAATGAGATTTGACTGAAAATCAAAAATATAGTCATCGACTCGTACCTGGACGTTTTTACGTCCAAGAAGAAACGTGGGTCGACCCGACCCCTTTGGGGATCAACCCATAGGTCGACCTAACCCTAATGCGGGTCGACCTATGAACATATATTATTTTTTATTTTTGTTTATTAAATTTTGAATTCTTGTTTCTCTCATAACTTCTCCATACTGACTCGGATTTCGACAAGTTATATATGGAAATTGATCAAAAAATTGCCATGGACCCAATGGTGCAACTTCCATAGCTCAATTTTGGAAATTTCATAAACTTATTTTATTATTAAATTAATTCTTTAATTAATTATTATAACTCAAATTTTTGGTTGTTACAATATTTGTAAATAGAAAAAGGCTTAATTTGAATAATATCATAGTAATTATTTATAAAATACTTAAATAAAATTCCAAAACCATTAGATAATTCTTTAAAACTTTTCAAACAACTTCTTTAAAATAAAAAAGTAATTAAATATCTGAACGTATAAATTATGGAGTAAAATTAAATATCTGAATGTTCAATTCGCAATTTGACAGAGTTCCATTTGGAAATTAATGTTTCCACACAACACAAACAATTGCTATCACAATGCATCAAGTTTATACCAACAAACAAGTCAACCAATATAAGGATATATATATATATAAGCAATAGAATGTGGATATAGTTGCGAGTAGAAACTCATCAAATTATTGAGCGAAATCCCTTATTCATCGTAGCCAAAACACAATGTCCCCCGCCTTTAACAACTTGTTCTCCATTAGCCTACAACTTGTCACAACTTCACCCTCTTCATCATTGATGAAGTCATGCTTGCCTATTATAGTCACCAACGCCAGCCTCCTCGTCCATGTTGCGTTAACCATCTCCATTCACATGAGTACTAGGTCATACGCCCAAGGTCAAGTCGGCATAAAATATAATAACATAAATAAGTATCCATTTAACATGTCAAATCTCATAAATACAGCATCCCAAATATCCTTAATACAACGTCTCAAAAAAAATCACCAACATGTCTAAAAATCTAGGTATATCAGAATACATCAAAAACACAAACAAGTAACTAAACTTCCGTAAGTCTTCACCACCTCCTTCATCATCTTCATCGGTATTGTTTCCAACTGTATTGAGGAGGGAGTCAGAACAACAATATCCAATGAATGAAAATCTCAAGTCCTGCCATGATAATATTTCTAAAGTATCATTTAGATCAATGTTATGTCTTACACGTCCAATACTATAACCTACTGAGTATACCTCCAATTGTAAGCCAAAGGCTCTTCCAGTCCAGCTCCATAATATATCTCCAATTGTAGGCCAAAGGCTCTTTCCAGTTGAACTTCGTAACTATACTGCTGATGCAACGCAAAAATGGGGTCTAATGATGCATCTTCGTTAACCATGTCCTACGATGTGAGAGAAAGTAAGCCACTTAATACCTCTTTAATGAGAAATAGGCAGACTTTGACCATTTAGTACTTATACCCTAAGCAGATCCTCGTCATTTAATACTTAGACCCAAGGAAAATCCCTCTTTGGTACTCCTTAGCTGACATCGTAAGAAATCCCATAAGGCTAATGAATACTTCTTTAATGGGAAAGAGGCAGAACCTCTAATAACCATTTAATACCTCAACCTCGAAGCAGACTCCCACCATAGATTTTCCACTACCGCACCTAAAAGACAATCCCTACCATTTGAAATTTCTTCAATGGGAAGGAGACAGACTCTACAATAGCCATTTAATACCACCAGCCCAAAGGCATGCCCGTACTGAGATATCCATTATATGCCCCGCAGCCCAAACCCTGACGTCTCACATTAGTCCGACCATTTGTAGGTGCTGGTAGCCGGATTAGTTTGGCAAACTTATCCTATAGAATTGGGGCTAACTTTGCATCTACCGTGGGTACTTACACATCAGTTTTACAGTCACACTATTGGTAGCCAAATTAGCTGGGCAGGCTTCTATGTGCTTTTTACTGACTTGCATTCCTATAACTTAGTCATATTCTCGTTCTCCATAACTAAAAAATATATTAAGATATATATACATATATAAAAATATATAATATACCTCACGTGCATTTTCGCATTAAGGCCATATAAGGTAAACTCCTTATTTCGCCTTTAATTATGAATTAATTACCATAATTATCCTTAACATTCTTTCTATAGGGATTAGCGTTGTTTATTATCTATCCATTTTTATTCGTTAAAACTTATACGTTACTAATATATTTGTACTTAATGTAAATATTTAGACTAACTAGTTTTTAATATTCCTAACCATGCATAAAATAGTTTCTATACCAAGGTTTTTGCTTCCTATATGAGTTGTTAAGATAACCAAAATGTCAAAACTTCCAAATCCATACTAAGGTGTTACATTCTTATGAAACTTTTTCAAGTTTAGTAGGATGCAATGGACATTATCGACTATTTATGGCGCTTCGACGACGGCATTGTGAACGTTAATAGATGCCTCTTGGCAGCTCCACATGGATATCGGCTTTATTTTTTTAGCATTTAGATGTGTTTCTATTTCTCCGGTTCTACGTATTCACTTGGTTCGTTAGCTGCGTTCTTCAGCATGGCTTGGTTACTTTCGCCATGATCTCTTCTTAAATAGAGACTTTTCTTTCTACTTTAGGATCTTAGTAGGTTCCTTACAATTCTATTTAGGTTTTGGAAGGGATTTTTCTTTTCTCTTATTTGTATGGGGGGGTTTTATGCTACCTATCAGACTTGTTGTCAGCTCCTTCTTAAGTGTGCAATAAATTATATGTATGCTCTCCTCCTTGGGAGGACCACTCATTTTTCTCAAAAAACTGTGAAGCAATTTAAATGATTTAAAAATAGAAAACATCTATATATATATATATATTATATCTGTATGTAAATCTTTTTTATTTACTTTATGAAACCGAATTGAACTTATATATATATAAAGGGACATGCATACATATCCATATGAGTTAACCCGTAAAAGAGAATTTTACCTTATGTTTATCCTGCTGACCCCCAAACATCTTGGTTGCTAGTTGTTTCCTTCCTCGAGTTTCTTGTCCTTTCTCCTTGACCATGGGATGCAATTTTTCCCACAAAGCATCACCAATGTCCGAAGATAGAAGCAGAGGTTAGGGTCTGTCTTAGTGTCTAGAGATAATGAGTGTGGTGGCTATTTATAGCTAACTAGATCACAAATATCTAGCCCCTTTCTGTCTAGCTTTATAGACAAAGTCTCCCCTTCCTATTCATTGCTTTACCCCCCCCCCCCTCCCCCCCCGACCCTTGGATTGACTCCCAACCATTCAATCAATTAGTTAATTAATTTATTTGGGTCTATTTATTTTATTAAATCAATGTATAACTTTTATACATTGGTTTAATTAATTAATAGGTTTAAAATAATTAGTTAAAAATACTATAAAATTTTAATATAACATTTGTATTAATTTTATTATTAGTTTATAATGTTTATAGATTAATTTTACATTGTTCAAATTTGGAAAATAACTAACAATACAGTTGTGTTGACTCTCTGGTGTGAACTCAGTACTCAGTTAATATTTAAACAATTTAAATATACAAGCCTGCACGAGCTTTGTTGAGTTTCTATATCGGGCACAAGTCCAATCGCTTATAGTTCATTTAGGTGAAATTCAATTTCTAATCTTTTTTAAGATACATCTAGTAATGAAAATTTGTACATGTTTTCTTTTCGTCGACATTGTAGCACTAAGATATCCATGGTTCGGTCTAAGGTCAAAAACTATATTAATCTCCACGGTTAATTGCGTAGACTACATTAAACTACCTGGTTATTCCGATAATATTTATCGACTAATCGATTTACTTTGGGTAAAGATTTTGACTTTAAGTCGGTCACCCATTACGGTGGTATTAACCTTCTGTAACAAAAGAAATGAATCCTCTCTTGAGTCATGTTTCAATTCAAGTAATCCAATATGTACCCAACTATGATCGTAACATGGTCATCACATTTGGCAACTGCCATACACTTCCAGCACCCAATATACCTATATAGTGCACTGTTATGATGCCTGGTTGATGTAGGAAAATTGTAAAGGTTGTAAAGTAAATTAAACAGTCACAAAACCTATCATATATCTTACAGCACATCTAATAAAATATAATAATCATCATGGATACAAAATAGGTGAGACGATAATGACTAAAGGAACCACAATATAAGAGTGTATAGGTTGAAGTAGTTATACAAAATAACAATAGATTTTATACAAATAAACTCAAACGATAAACTATCTCTCAATAAAATAAATGAACATTGTCATGGCTTCATTGTGTCGCATAGTGGAATAAGCAATAATAAGCAAAAAAAATATAAATATAAGAAAGTGTCGCCTCCTGTTAGTCCATCTACACAACTCCATATGTCCTGCTATTTAGCCTACTCATTTAAGAATACTCAAGATAATAAGAAGCAAAGCATAAAACTGCAGGTTACACAACAGTTTGGTATGAGCAATAAACAATCTCAAATACTATGAAAGTCAATATAGTCTATGGGACATATGGTTTGGAGAATCATACCCGATCTGTCCCTACATCAGAGAGTTAACACATAATAATATGCTAATCTACTAACATCATAAAGTGTATAAACATCCAAGTACACCATCGGATGTCTAGATATCAGTCTCCTGGAAATCTATGTCTTGCGACAACCCTTAGAGCAACAAACAAACATAGAAAACATAGCATCCATCAAAAAATCCTCAATATTACTCAATGTCCTTAGGGTATATAATAACTCGAATGACCATTCCTCTACTAGGGAGTAATAAAAAAATCTTTGTTTATTGTGTACCTGAACACCAGTCCATAGCTAGCACTAGATTCCTTCCTTGATCCAAGGTATATGGATCCCTTCAATGATTTGGGGTGGCCGACTAAGTACCAATGAGTGTCCTCGTAATACCCTGCTTATTTGTATAGTAGAAAACGTTCCAAATATCAATGATCCATTTGCACGCGTATTCGAGTTGTTCTTTGCTCCATCTGTTTCCATTCATCATAGCATAACCCTTCACATACCAATTTCCACAACAGAACCCTTCAATGTTTTATTCACAAATTCTCCTCCTCAAACTCCTCCAAGTGGATCATCATGGCGACTCCAGCAACATCGAGCCATCATCATCGAAACATAACTCCATCATCGAGTCATCATTGTTAGAGTCCCGAAGTCGTCACATCGAAGCATCATGTCATCACTTCACCATCAAAATCGCACGTTGTAGAGCAATGATATCAAAAGCAAGAGTCCGCCGCATGAACAAACCGGCACGTCGCGCTCCTTGCTCATTGTCCATGTCAAAGAACCTTTATTACTATTTCCACCAAAAATATCCAATTATTACTGTTTTTAGTTTCTATAAGTAAACAAAGAAAATGACGAAACCAATTGTAATGAAAGTATAGTCGAATATAATTTATTGTTATAATCCTTTCCCTATAGAATCAATGGTATTACAAAATATTGATTTACATAAATATTCTAAATAAAGTTAAATATCTTTACTCGTCAACTCTTAAATTAAAAGTGATAAAAAAAAAGTTACTTATGTTGTTCATCTTATTTTCTTCTCCCATTAATGGTTGATCAGTTTAAAATAATTATGTTTAAGGATTAGATTTTGTTCTATTTCTACGTTGCTCGTTTATGTATAACCAATGGTGTTTGCTTCCATATCCTCTTTTTTTAAGTTTAAGGTTTGTTTTTAAAGTAAGTTTTATGATTTATGTACCATTCGTGGTAATTTTTTGTCCAAATGAGTTGGTGTCTCGCTCGAGGTAGGGACTGCACTTCCATAGGAGTGAACCGTTGGATTTACACCATTGGCATCAAACGCATCTGATGCCAATGATAAATTTCTAGCATACCTCCCCAAATGGCAGAAAACACTCCTATATAACCAACATTCTCCCCTCTTCTTCCTGACCATCAAAAAACCAAAAAATCTAAAAAATCAATCAAAAAATCCGTATGCAATCTAGTTTTGAGGTAATTTTTCTTACGTTCTTATTATCCCATTTCCATCTATGTTTTATTTATTTTTTATATTTATCTTGACTTTTTGAGCTAGAAAATGGTTGAAGCTACTCTGAAAAACTCTCATAAAAGTCCTATAAGTTGGTCCTAATAGAGTTAGAGGTATGTCATAGGGGAAATTATGTAATTGGCTACATATATCTAACTTGATAATTAATCTTGTTCATAATAGAGGTATTTTTTAATATATACTTTGTTATATAGTTATATAATTAGTTAAGTAATTAATTCAAAGTATTTTAGTTCAAAAATCCTTGAATAATATGTTATGTGATGGTTGTCACAAATTGTTGTAATCATGAGAAAATTATTATAATGTAGAATAATATATTATTTTAAATATTCCTAGTCAAGATGATTTGAGAAAGAATATCGATACATCCATTGAGACCAAAGTATGTAACGCTTTCCAAATGATGTGCTATGTAGTACTTATGGCTGCTAGGGGCATTAAGAGGTTACATATTGAATGTTATTGGCTAACCATGGAGTGACTTGTTAAGGAGTTTCTTGTTGATTAATAACTACTAGGTCAAACAAGAAATCTCGAGTGATAATAATGCACAGTTCTTTTGACTTCAGAATACTGTTGAACTTCAATATAGAGACTCCACTTTAATTGTAGTTAAATTATGGCATGATATCCATCGAACGAATATAGTTGGGTCTGAGTTGAAGCATTGAAATTGAAACACTATTCAATAGAGAATTCGCCTCCTTAGTTGTATGAGGCCAGTATGACGATCAACTCTAGTCAAATCAAAGTCAAATTCTCTTGTCAAAGTAGAACAGTTAATGATAAATATTATTATTGAACCAAGGACGTTATTTATGGACTAATCAAGTTGAATATGCATAATCTTGTCGAAGCCAAATTCCACAAGTTCTAATGTGATGCAGTGTTGATGAAGAGAACAAGTATAATTAGTCATTACTAAAGGTGCCATTTAAATTGTAATTAAATTTTACTGTTGAGATCGATAAGCAATGAATTCGACCATACCATCATACCATTAGCTATCATGACGTGTGAATGCTAACATTTTGAATTGTTCAAATATTAATCATTGACTGAATTCACACCCGTAAGAAATATAGCTGAATCTGATCAGTTTTCAAAATATCACTTTGATGTGATTAATTTATAATTGTTATAAATTAATCGTTTATAAAATATTAACCATTATTGTGTTTATTATAATGGGTGTATTTTAATAAAATGGAGTGGTCACTAGAATCATTTAAGGTGCTTTCAGTAATTAAATGGGAGCATATATAAAAGATATATGTGTACGTATATAAAAGTTATATGCATATGTATCCATCGATATGCGACGTCAATGTATGTTTAAATCAAATTTAAATTATACAAATTAATTAAGGGTTGTTGGATATTTTAGTCCATAAAGGACCTAGCCTATGGCAAGCTAAGAAAGAATGATGGGAGTGGTCTTTGAATTTTGAATTCGTAAGAGAAACCTATAGAGATATTTGTTCCAAACCATATAAATTCAAATTAGATTGCCTCCGCTTTTGCAAGACACTTATCCTCATTTCCACCCAACCTTGGTTGAAAATTCAATACATCCCTCTCCATTTTAACCCGTTTTACATCCAATCAAATATAGTATAATTATATCCAAAGAGATAAACCTTTAGCTAGCAGCCGTGGTGCCGATTCAGTAGATCTATAACCTATAATTGTTCGAAATGTGAATTTAAGGCCAAATTTTAAAGGTACATATCTCTAACAAATTATATTCTAAATATATACTTAACTAACACCATTTTGTATACATCATTACCATAAATAATTTATTGTATATTTTTTTGTTCAATTAATAATGACTGTGCACATTAGATCCTGTCATCACACTGTTATTAGTTTACTTATGTTTAAATTTATATTTATGTCCCAATATTATATTAAAATATAGAAAATATTCTAATATATGAAACATATTTTTGAATATTTTAAAGTATAATTTATTAATTAATTAACTTAATTTTAAAACATATGAATTAATTATAATTTTGTAATGTTCAAAATATCAATATTATGTGTGCGTATGTATTTTTAATAAATTGCTTTGGTAATTAAATTTTTTAAGCCAATTTTTTTTAAATATATGTAGATTTATATTTTAATTCTCAAAGATGAAACTATTTTAAATTAAATAATATATATATATATATATATATATATATGTATGTATGTATGTATGATTTTATTTATAATTTCTTCTGGAAATTAACTTAATTTTTTAAGCCAAATTACTCTATGTGTGTGTATTTATATTTTAATTATATTAAACATAAAACTTTTTAAATTTTAATTTATGCATAAATAATTTTATTTATTATTGCTTTTGGTAATTAAATTAAAAGTTTTTTTGTTATCGAATTGTTATTTAGTGTGGTATGGTTTAATTTCTATATTTAACGTAAATCTATTTTATATCCTATTGTTTGTTTTCGGCTATTAAACTGACTTTTTTTATTATTTTGGCATTTCCATGTATATATGTATATATATAAACATATTTGTTTTCTACTTTTATTACAAATTCAAATAAACATATTTTGTTTTAAATAAATTTCTTAGATCTAGTTTTGAAATATATGTTTGTGTGTTTACCAAGTCAAACTATATTTTAGTCATTTTAAAATTCTAATTTGAATTATTATACTTGGTCATATTAAGATATTTTAAATTATATGTGTGTGTGTATGTAATTTTATAAGTGTGTATTTGTGTGGGGATATGTATATATATGTATTAACATTCAAATTATTTGTTTTATGGCAATTGATATATATACATAAACATTTAGTACATAGTAGATGTGAATCACAGCATCTATTTATGTATAGATCCAACCATGTACAGCTTATGTTATGTTGCACATGCAAGTTTTATGCATATGAGCATATATTGGTATGCTCATGATCTAAAAATATTATATTTAACTAAATTTAGTAATTAATTATATCTGAAAATTAAATAATATATAATTTTTAAATTCATTTGAATGGATCTAATTCCACCTTTAGACGTCGTAGGTCAAATTGATCCAAAATATGAATTTTGTTGAAATCTACCCTATTTATCCGCTGCGATTTGGCCCAGTTTCTTCATATCCAAATGAACTACATCTGAATTTTTATGTTGCACCATTGATGCTTACCAAGCATGTGGAAACAAAAAAAGGCGTCTATAGGAGAATTGCAACGACATTGAATGAAGTTTTGGTGACTGTTACGAATGAACTTCTAGTAACCGATGATCAAAATCGCTCTAAATACAAAGGACTTAAGAAAAAATCATCTATATGGCAGAATATATGTAATAAAGTGGGTTCTAGATAAAATACAGTAAGGTGAATGATTAACAGAAGCGAGCAATGGTGGGACGATTGTGTGAAAGTACTTATTGTACCGTATTTTTGTTAATAGTGATTTTTGCTTCTCTTTCCCTTTGTTTTTCAAGAGCCTGGCACTAAAATTCTAGAGTTTAAGAGAGAATAATAGGCCACATAGAGTTACTTCAAATAATTATAAGGTACTATTGCAATTGGAGAGGGTTCTTTCACATCCGGTGCCATAGAGAAATAGATCAAGGCTTAACATTCTCCTCCTCTAAAACAAACTACAAATACGTCGTTCGATAAAACATGACAGTATATTGATTTTATACTCCACTTCGTGACCATAACATGCAGCCGTCACCAAAGGCTCCAGTGACATAGTTCTGGGATACTTTCACCCCAACAATGAGAATAGAGCATGGAGGAGGTTCTACTTCCAAAAGTCATTGTAGAAGACATCAAACCGAGACCGATGAGAGGATAAATGAGATTATAGATATAATATATCGAGGAAACTTGCAAAAATATCATTTTAAAACATGGAGCCTCCCCCTATTCTAAGTCCAAATCCATTAGGAACTAATGTAGAATTTGCTTCACCATCTATGGAGTTTAAGGATGTAGTTTCTCGTATGATGAAGTCTGAAAAAATGCCAACTTTTTAAAGCAAATTCACTACTTAAGGTACAAGAGAACAAAGAAGTATCCACTTCTTTGGATGATGACAATGCCCGGAATTGCTTGTTGTTGGAGATAGAACGTCTGCAACACATAATCAAATACCAACAGTTTATGGTAGTTGTCCACTTGCCTACCCAACAGCCTATCCATGCTAGTTTTATTTTAATGTATTCCGTTGTATTCTTTTGTATTTCTAGTTTTATTTGATTTTTATTTCAATTTCTTGTGTTTGACAAAAATTTTCTTTTTTTAATTGTAGTTTTTCTAGTATTTCATAGTTTCGTAATCCACTTAATTGTACTATTTACAAATAATTAAAAAACAATATAAAGTGCTTATTCATAATAATTTTTTTAAAATACCCCTTTCAAATGTTCATTTTGCGATATAAGAACACATTCTCTTTTGTTAAATATTCTTCTTCAGCGCTACTTTCAAATGCTAATTTCATGTTCTTTTTTTTGAAGAAAATGTACTTTATTCAAATAGAGAACATATACTTCCATAATATGCCTCGTTAAAACCTTGCAATCCGCCTAATCTATATGGGTGCCTTGCAAGGAAAAAGAGTACATATTATGTCCATATATTAACAATACAATAGCACATGTGCCAAATCATAGTTGTCAAATTGATGTAGGAGTAAAACAAGTGAAGTACACTCAAAACCATCCATACGAGCAATGGGGGGCATAAAAAAAGAGATACAACAAAAGGAAAAAAACAATAAAATAAAAAGGATAACACGGAGCCATCTGCCGGACTTACACAAAGCCCATCACAAGAGAGAGAAATAACTCTCTCCTTAACTAAACTAATAAAACCTTGAAGTTTCTTTACATCAACGAACATGGCGGCAACCACTCTGATCAATCTCTAAGCAAAATGAGCTAAATCCAAGCTACTCGAAGAGAAATCCAAAAGCTAGCTCAAGGAGGTCGGCGTTCTTGCAGTTGGTCGATATATATCCCAAAATTATCTACGATAAGTTTCAAATCATATTTACTTTCTTCGATTTCAAGTTTCTATCAATAAGATTGTTGCAATACTGAGTTAAAAGAGTAATTCTTCCATGAATTGGTAACTGAAATCCTTTGAAACCCCTCGAATTACGTTCACTCCAAATATGTCAAATCATCATAGTGAATATCATATTTTTAAATTGGCTGGACAGGGAATTTTTGTCTTGATTTTGACACATTATATCCAGTATAGAATCTATGTCCTAAGAATTTCCTATGTTAATATAAAGCTTGATCATAATTTCTTCTAAAATTTGTCTTGAATAACTGCAACAGAAGAAAAGATGATCTCTAATTTTAGTATGATTTGATCAAAGAACACATGATTTGTCTATACTATTATTCCATTTGCATATTCTATTTTTGGTATATAACCTGTTCAACTTAGCCAGTTAAATGTAAATCGACATTTTTGGAGCACAGTTAGCATCCCAAACGACACCGGTCCAATTGAATTCGGTATATTTTTTCCTAACATGGTTCCAGGTTGAGGATAAATTAAACTGACCATTAGGCTTAGATTCCAAAACCAGTAATCCTGTTGCAAGTGATTATGAATTATGATGTTGTGAACTAGATTTTGACATTGAGTAGGAACATAATCTAGTTGATTTTTCCAAGTATTTTCTATGATGAGTGAAGAAACTTTTCTGTTGTTTCCACCATAAAGGGATATAGAGTTCAACCCATACATATCTACCAGAGCAGTTCCATTAATCCAAGGGTCTATCCAGATATATGTTTTCTTACCGTTAACTATTTTTCTATCAATTATCCCTGAGCACCATTTTCTTGCTCTAAGCAAAAGTTTCCAGGTGTAAGAATCAATGTTTATCTTTGATTACCAAAATTGCTTTTTTGCAGTATTTGTTAATTATCCATTTAGACCATATTGTTTACCCTTGTAAGAATTTCCAGAGTAATTTACGTCCAACTGCCTTAGCAAGATCATCTATTTTTCTTATACCCAGTCCACCTTCATTTTTAGTCTTATGAACATTATCCTAGCTCATCTTATGAGCTTTAGATTTCCACATGAAGTTAGCATAGATAGAATTGATTCTATGAATGACATTAACTGGAATTTGTATGAATTGTAACAAGAATTGTATTATTGGGTATATGACAATTTTTATTAATTCAATTCTACCACCAATGTTAAGAAGTTTATTATTCTAGTGGTTGAATTTTTTGTTAATTTTGTAAATCAAGCTACCAAAATCCCTTACTTTAAGTTTACTATTAGACAGGGGAATGCCTAAGTATATCAGTGGTAGACATCCAACACTGACATTTAAAGTGATAGCTATTTGTTGCTTATTTTTAGCCCCTTTTCTAAAGAACACATTGGATTTATTTTCATTGACATCCAATCCATCAAATGTTCCATTATTTAAAAGCATTGTTTAATGCTTTCAGCGGTATTTAAATTAGCTTTGGTCATAATTAAATGTCATCCGCATAAAGTAAATGAGTGACCATTGGATTTATCTTATATATAGGAGTAACTTACCTTTTAAGTACTCCAAATCGTGGTTGATAGTAAGAAATTCCATGGAAATAGCGAATAAGTAAGGTGAGAGTGGGTCCCCTTATCTTAAATTCCTTGAGCTCTTAATAAATCCACATGGGGATCCATCAACTAATACCAAAAAAGTGGGGTAGGTATACGCTCTTATAAGAGGTTAGTAAATGATATAGGAAATCCCATGGACACTAGCATATGATGAATAAACTCTCTATTGATTTTATCATATGCTTTATGCAAGTCAATTATCAGGCACATATTATTGGAATTTTTCCTGTTGAATCCTCTAACCATTTCATATGCGAGTAATGAATTATCTGAAATAACTCTCCCAGGAATGAAGGCATTTTGGTTATATGAAATTAGACTGTCCATGTAAGGTTTTAGTCGATTACAAAAAAGGTTGTCTAAAATTTTATATATGACATTGCATAGAGAAATCGGTCTAAAGTCGCTCATCTCGGTAGCGCCAGGCTTTTTTGGAATGAGGAATATGAAAGTGTTATTGATTTCTCTTATAAATTTGCCATAGTGAAGGATTCCACTCATGGCATTCCAAATATCATCTTTGACTTGGTCCAAATGCACTTTATAGAATTTTGAATTAATACCATCAAGTCCCGGGGAACTCTTGTCGTTTATCTGAAAAACTGCACTTTTTATTTTGTCTAATTGGAATGGTTTGCGTAAGTTTCTCCTTGCATTTTCAGAGATAATTCTTTTACATATGATACCCGGGAATTGTCTTGTTGCTTGTGATGTATTGAACAAAACTGTGAAGTAGTTGACAGTTTCAACTGCTAGTTTATCTGATGCAAGTGTCCGTGTACCATTCGACTTCCAAGCTGTAACGCCCCACTCCGAGACCCACATTAACAAAGAGTATTACAAGGTAATACCGTCTGCTAATACGGAGAATAGAGCTGGATAGGAGCGACCATCTATAGCCTTGTCTTAACTATCTATTGAATACGTCGACAAATGTAGCATTTTTTTCTATGTGGATCGACATATCTAATAGATACTTAATACAAAACTATAATGACTATAAGATCTAACAGAACAAAATATAATAACTCAAATGTAAATCACATCACAGAACAGTAGATCATCACATACATATACACATATACAGATACATCACAGAGTACACAAAATGATACATGTCAAGTGGTATAGCAACCACAATATACAGGCGAGTCAAAAGAATATACATATCAGAGTTACAACCAAGAGGGACTACCCAAAAAGGTATAACAAAAGAGGCTAGCAGAATAGTCCACGCGGAAGCAGAATAGGCTAAGTCCAAAGGTACCTAACCTGAAACACCTCGGTCTGACCCGAGTATAAAATACACGGGTCAGTCTAGCTAAACAAATCAGTTAGACAAGCTAAACAATAATGAACATGCAAGGTCATAAAGTACCACAAATATCTCTAAAAGAGATAACTCAATCATCTACAAAAGATGAATCATAACAAGCCTCATATCATCGGCAACTCAATAAACAAAGGATATGAATATCCCAAATCAAGCCAAAAAGGCAAATAACTAATACCAATGAAGGTAACACAAGTTTCCACAAGGTAATCGCTATGTATCGAGTGGTTCAAAAGACCTACTCCGAAAGGCGATACTCTAGGGAAATATAAATATCAATGAAATAAAAGATGCACGTGCTCAGTACTGTATAAACAAGGATCCACAAGCCCGAAGGCGACAAACCCAAGTATCTCTCGAGCGGTGACGAAGGACCAACTCTAAAAGCGATACTATAGGGCAACAAACCCGAAGGCAACAAACCCGAAGGCACAAGCCCGAAGGCACAAACCCGAAGGCAACAAACCGTAGTGGTGAAGGTCCGAAGGCCCAGTACTGGACACCACTAACTGGCAATATGTGTCACAAACTCTCGGAAAGGAACCCGAAAAGTGTTAACGTGTGTCCCATACCACACGTTCGCACTAAACGATTTACTAACCGTTAGTCAATTCCACACTTAAAGCAGTACAAAGTTTACCTCATCTCATCGGTAAACCAGACCCAAAGATCAAAACAATCAAACGAATAGATTAGGAATTAATTGGAAAGATAAACGCACGTATTCCATAGTACGTGTTTTACCCAACCATTTAATTACCTTCCCACTTCGTTCGAAGTGCAAAAGAGTGTAATTTTACTCAGAAAATAATTAGGAACAAGTTTAGAAATCGTTTGAAAACACTTTGGAAATTGCCTTTGAAATTCTCCTATTATGGAGTAAATAATTTAATACTTAAAATAATACTAAATAATAATTTCACAAGCCAATTTGTTTGAAAAACACTTTAAAATGCTTTATAAAACCAGTGCACGAAATCTAGAGAGAAAACTCAAGAATTCGGGAAAATATCAAAAATGGCGGAAATTATTCTAAGTATAAAAACCGCTGAAATCAAGCTGTGATCACTAGTTCGACAGCAGGTTTAGACCTGAAAATAGATTCCAAATGACATGAATTTTTTTATAAATGGAGATTAACACCCCTACTCCAATCTGAAAAAAGATTCATCCAATTCCGACTTGAAATAAAGAATCTGCGTCGTTTCAAAGTCGGACCAAAACAAGGTTTGAAACAATGAATTACAGCAAGCTGCGAGTACAAGTTTGACAGTAGTTTCGAAATAGCAAACCAACCCAGATGTTGATGAAATTTTATAGGAGTATAAATCAACACTCCTATTTCAATCTGAAAAAAGAATCACTCAATTCCAATTTGAAACGAAGAATCTGCGTCGTTTCAAAGTTGGACCAAAACAAGGTTTAAACACTGAATTACAGCAAGCCGTGAGTACAAGTTCGACAGTAGTTTCGAAATAGCAAACCAACCCAGATTGTAATGAAATTTTATAGGATTATAATTCATAACTCCTACTTCAATCTGCAAAAGGAATCACTCAAATCCGATTTGAAACGAATGAGTTATGCTGTCACAAACATGCACTCAGGCCATGTTTGCAACAGTTCAAAAACAAAAAAATGTACAGGCCTGAAACCACCCTGGGTTGAACTTTCAGGCATAAAACAGAGAAACAAATAATATCGGATTGATCTTAAAATTGGTATGCTTATACTAGAAAACTTAATATTTCAAACAAAAAAAGAATCATAGAATTCCAGTAAGAAATGAATGAGTTGTGCGGTCTCAAACATGGACTCAGGCCATGTTTGCAGCAACTCAAAACAACTACAGGCAAAAATCTGTGCCTGAGTCGACTTTGCAGCAGCGTTTTGAATATTCAAACGATAATATATTTCAACCAAAATTTGCAGAAATGAAGTTCAACATGCAGCCTACCAAATGCAAGAAGTCCGGAAGCATTTCGCTGCCGGAATCTAAAGTTATGATCATTCAAATAGGCAATAAGAAACATATTTCAGACAGAAAAACAACAAAAAAATTCATTAACAAAAGCTAGATTTTGGTTGCTTTTGCAATTTTTGAGCTTGGCTCAGCTAGGATTTGTGAGTATTACAACTCACCTTGCTGATGCTTTGTGCTACAAGAGAAAATCGGTGAAAAGGAGCAAGCTTTGGCCTTGAAAATGGCTTCAACAACCTAAAAATATGTATATAAACATGCAAGAACAAAACTTATTACAATTAGAAAGCCCAATATCTCAAACTAAGATTTTGATGAAATTATTGATGTTTTGGAGCTGATTACCTTTTGATTCACTGTAGTTTGAAGAAATTTTAGCTTGAATTGAAGGAATTGAGTTCATAGCTTGAGATTTGCAAAAATGGTGAGGTGGGTTTTTTTTTTCTTCCTTATTTCAAAGAAGAGGAAGAAGGAGAAGTAGGAATGTACAACCAATGTTTTTCCCTTTCTCAATATTAGGTTATGTGTAGTAATGGGCCTAATGGACTCAAAAATAAAATAAAAAATCAA
Source organism: Allium cepa (assembly GCA_030765085.1). Taxonomy (NCBI): domain Eukaryota; kingdom Viridiplantae; phylum Streptophyta; class Magnoliopsida; order Asparagales; family Amaryllidaceae; genus Allium; species Allium cepa. Next base: position 117,532,842 of record CM060931.1, read on the forward strand.
ATGATTTGATGAATTAATTCATGTACATATACAATTATGTACAAGTTACATAATATTACCAAATAAATTACATTTCTCTTTTAAGTTTAATCAAACAAAATATGTAAACTTATATAGATATGAAATAAAACATTTTACCTCATATAAAAGATAAATTTATATTTTTTAAATATTTTTTATTATTAAAATTCTTTATTTTACAAAAATACACAATTTTCTCAAATAAATGGACAAAACATTACTTTAAACTTCTAAATTTCCACAAAAATATTTTTCTTGCTTAGAAAAATATAAATAACTATTCTAAACACAAATTTATAATTAAAACTCATTTTTAAATCAATTTCCACCTTTTTATTTGATTAAACAACCTTTAAAAATCAAATACTTCTTTTAAAAATTATTAGAAGAAGTAATTGGCAATAATTAATACAATTATTGCATTTTCTCTAAATAAAAACTATTTTCTCATTTATTATTAACCCAAATAAATAAAATAAAGTTTCATACTTTATTTTCTTATTTTATTCCAAAATTCATTGTTTATTCCAAATAAACAATTTAATTTCTCCAATTTTATTTTAATTCACAATATTAAATTATAACTACCATTATAATTAAATATTTACAGGTAATCTCCAAAACCAGGGTTGTTACAGACTCCCCTCCTTAACAAAATTGCGTCCACGCAATTTCTATAATGGAAGTTATCTATAACATCTATTTCATCACAACAAGATTCAAATCAAAGGTAGGATCATAGATATTCTCCCTCAACAGAGAATGAAAGGATCAGGACAAGTTTGCTCGGCAAATCCTATGGTTTCCCAAGTACAGCACTTACGGTTAGCGGACGATAGAATTTTATAAGTAGAACATTCTTATTTTGAAGGTGTTCAATCTTCGAAATAACTACACAAATAGAATTCGTCACAATACACAAGTCGGTGAGACTCGTGATCATGAAACACAAGAGAATTAATAATCGAGATTAAATCTCAAAGATACAACAAAATTGGGTTACCTGAAACATATCATGCATACCCAAAACTGAATAGAAAACGATGCATGAAAGCAATCGAACCAAGGCATTCAGTAATAGTAGATGGTCCTATATAATTAGGAGTCAACTTTCCAAATATACTGAAACGCACCTAACTCCTTTAAAGGAGTAACACAGATAAGCACAATCATCAAAAGAGGATTCAACAAAAGATAGATGGTATTTCAAGCTATCATCACAACACATGACTGCATGAATGCAGGTCATCACAAGAATCGCACTAAGGCAAGACGCACAAGAATGGATTACAAGAAATTTTCTCAAAAATTTGTTATAAGAGTTTTCACTCAAATCAATTTTCTTTTATACACAAAACTTAAACTTCAATACTTGATAATTTTTGAAGTCCCTTACTTAAATTTTCAATTCAATCATTATTACTTTAAATTTTAAGTAAATTAAATTAGAGTTCTTCCATACTCTAATTCCAAAAATAAATATACTACAATAAGTAATATATATATTATTTTTTTTTGAAAACTTCGACGGAGTCTCCTTTGCATGGAGAGCCCATTACAATTTCATAAATACGAATTATAGATATACATCAACCAAAAGGTCGAAACACAATATGTATATATATAAATTCTTAACACATAAACACTTAACAATTCATATCTTTCATTTTTAGCGTTTAAAATGCAAGCATGCTTACTTTTATACTTACTATTTTGCTAATTAATCATTAAAATATCCTCTTGTACCTACGCTTAACTTATTGAAACATATTAGCATGCAATTATAAATATATGAAGCATTAAAATCATAGTTTAAACAAGACAACTCAAAACTTCAAAATTTTCAAATTCAGGCCTTCTACAAAGACTTAGGCTTTTGACATAGTAAAACTCATAATTCGAAAATACTCATAAAATAAAAGTTATTCTACTCAGTCCAAGCTTTCCAGCGATATAAAGATCTTCAAAATCGGATTTACTCTTTGAAAGTTATGCTCAATTTACTTTCAGCTTTAAACTCAGAAATTATAAAAGAGGACAGAGATGTCCATCAGTTTTCAACTCGTTTTTTGAATAACCGAACTGCAAAATTTTGAAAAATATCATAAAGATGATTTCTAGCTTACTGAAAGTACTCTCTTTTGCAAAAAGAATGGACCCATTTGGATTTGTAAATCACAAGTTATTGCTGTTTTAAAACATCACTTTTCAATTAAAATTTTCCGACACAAGACCTTTAATTGTCAAAAAATTTAAATCATTGTTAAATCCAAACTACATAATTTAAGATCAAAAATCTTTTCTTTAAAACATTTATTACATGATCCTTTTCTCCGAAAAGCCAAGACATCTAGAATTACACTATAATACATATAACAAACTTTCAAAATGGTTTACAAAGAAAACTTTTTCTCAATTAACAAACAAAGTCTTTTGAAAGAAGACCCATAATTTAATTAAAATACTTACTTTCTTACATTAGTAAGAAACAATTATCTATCCAAACTAGACTTTGGAATTACATATTGATTTTTTTTTTTAAATTGCTTTCACAATCAAAAAGAAATCTTATCTTGTTGCTCTATTTATTATTATTTCTAGCTTTTCACAAAAATTTGCATTTTATAATAAATGAATCTTTTATATTAAATTTTCACTTGATCCATAAAGCTAAACATTTATTTTATTATCACTTAGAACTAGCCAAGTTTGATACTTAATTAAAACTTGTTTTCAATTTGAACTTTACAAATACATAATTAACAAGTTTGTAACACTATTTAAATTCAAAACCAAACTTACTCTAATGGATTTTGCTCCTCATTAAATTTCATGCTAATTCAAAAGCACTAAATTAGCATTTTCTTAAATTTTCCCTGAGGCATACTTTTTTTTCCACTTATTATTAATCAAATGATTAAATGTTTAAACTAATCTTCATAACTATCCTTTTACTTTTTACTAAACCTGCTTCCAATCTATATTTTAGATTTCTAAACAATTCATTTTCTTAATTTGAATACTTTGTTTTATTAATCACTATCACATGATAGTTTCAACCAATTAAGGTATTTCCTTAATTAATGTTATTTTCCATAAAAATGAATTAGCATAAGGTAATATTTTCCAAAATACTTTTCCTAAAAGCTTACTTAAGCATTTTAAATTTTCCATGTATGTAAACTTTCACAAACAAGTAACGTAACCAATAATTAATACAATTTATTTAAATGAAACCATATTCAAAATTTTCAATTATCAATTTAAAAAAATGATAACATCTAACTAATACATTTGTAGTGAATGACATTTCGAGGACTGCAAAGTTGACCAAGATCAACATTGCCTCTCCATTGCCCTCTATGTCACACTATTTCCATAAGTCCTTAAGTATGTATATAAAATACTTATCTTAAATGGCGATTTAGAATTTTCAAAATCTTTGCAATATCTATATATTTTTGCATTCAACATCCATACTAGTAAATATTATTTATTGCCATTTCAAAAGCATGTATCACATCACCTCGCAAGCGTTTAGGAATCCCTATCGATAACGCTGATCAGACGCATCGACCAGAATTCTTAAAAACTTATTAGCCAATTGACACAAGAAATTATAAAAATATATTTTCCACTTCGATTTGTATTGACAGCATTAACACTGCTGTAAAAGAAGTTAGTGGGTCTTTCACCTTTAACTAACCAGTTTAGTTCCATTCTTTGCTCGTTGTCTATAGCAATACTTCGCATAATTGATTGAATTTGAGATGTTTTTGAATTGTATTGTTCAATGAGGATGTTATCCAAAGGACTTGCAACAAGAAGACTGTAAATGTCATTAGCCTTATTATTTAGAACAGCAACAACACTGTATATATTTTCATTGCTTTTCACCCAATTTTTCAATGTAGCTTTGACTGCCTTCAGCCGGCATAGAAGAATTTATAGAGGATTGCCATGAAATTCCGAAGACGGTGAAAACTGAAGAGCTAGCTGGTATCCTTCATGGAGATGTCATGAATTCTTAAATCTGAAAGGTATCCTCCTTTTCTTTTCTTCATAAATCGTGAATTTGATATGAATAGAGGTATGATCACTTAATGAATGATTTCCAAAGTTTATACCAAGTTGTTTGAACATATTCATCCATAATGAATTGACAAAAACATGATCAATCTTACTATGAATTGAGATGTTTTGACCTCCCCTCAATGTTAAAAAATTACCTATGTAATTAGGTTGCACAAGCTTTGATGCGAATATGCAATCTATAAAATCTTGGTTCCCTATTGAGTTGTAGGCACCATTATTTATTCTATCGTTAGAATACAAAATAAAATTAAAGTCGCCGGCTAGGATCCATGGAAAATTAAATTTTGTGGACTGATCGATAATATATTTCCAAAGCTCCATTATTTTCACCTCCTCATTGTACGCATATATTATAGTACATAGAATACTATTACCATTCGCTTTGTGAAGGATATAAGTAATATATTGATCATTGTGTGGATAATAATACTTGACCAAAGAGAGGAGTCCCATATAATGAGAATTCTGTTTTTTTAGATTAGGCAAACTATTATGAGCATATTTCCACTTCTTATCAGTTTTGTTCATAAAACTATAAATATTATCCATTGAAAGTTTATTTTCAATAAAAATAAGAAACGAGAATCTTCTACTATTTATAAGCTGTAGAATTTCTAACTGTTTATGTGGGGCGTTCATGCCCCGGATGTTCCAAAATAGGAATTCCATTTATAGGTTTTTACTTATATTGCTACTATCTTCCTGGGTAATAGCCGTCCCAACATTCTCAAGTTCTTTTGGCCTTTTTCTTTTCCATTTAAGTTGATTAACTAAAACGTTCCATGCAGGGTTATCTAGAACATAATCGGAGGTCGTTGCTTTAGATTCAAATGGAATCTCCTCTGGTCTTTGTTTTCTGGTCGACCTTGATTTGGATTCTAGCATCTGCTCTAAATTTTGCTTTGGTAGTTCGACAATAGGCATTGGTTCAATATGCTCTTCAATTACTTCTACTTTGTTTCCGTCGCTAATACTATTACTTATATGTAATGGCTCTGTATCATTATTAATAGAATTAGAATTATTAATTGTTTTGTTGTTAATATTCGCGTCAGTAGACTCCAACTGGACTGTTTGTAGATTTAGTGTAACTCGATCTTCATAATTGTAATTATTATCTTCTTGTAGTTCATTAATAGCAATTCGAGCTTGATCAGTAACATCTTGATTCCTTACATTATTCGTCGTTGATTCTATGTTGTCTGTGTTTTTTTTGATGTCATCAATCTGCATTTCATTGCAATTTAAGTTTTCATGTTGTGTAGTTGGTTTCCAGACTTTACCGAATTGACAATGTGACTCCAAATGGCCAAAGCTTGAATAGTTCGTACAAATATGTGGTTTCCATTCATATTATATATCCTTCCAAAACACTTCATCTTTCTAGGATAATATAGGGATCTTATTCGAAAACTCAAAGGAGTTGTTGATCTCTATCAGAACTCTAATGTAAGCAATCTTTATAATACCTTCAGTGAACTTATCTAGTTTTATGGAGGATCCAAGTACCAAGGCAATTCAGCTATTCCCTTCTTCTGTCCAGCAGTCAAGTGGCAGATTAGGAAAACGAATCCATATTGGGATAGAATTAAAAAGTTCTTTGTTCAGTTGCATCCCAAGAGTCCATCTCTTTGTCATCATTACATTATTTTTCTAGTAGTAAGGACCACCTTCCCAAACTCTATCGCAATCTTTTTTATTATTAAACTTAATAAAATAAAAGCCATTTTCCTTCGAGTATATAGTGAACTCATCTTCGGGTTTCCAATCTCTATTCATATAATCTTTGAATATGGATAATAGGGTTTGGGACCAACATCATAAATCATGGTAGCATTATCCCACTGCTTTTTTGCATTTTGAATAACATCAATTGACATTTTAGCACATTTCATTGAGTTGAATTCACGAGGTTGATAATATTTCAGCGGAACAGACAACCGGATACTATTACCCTTGACCACTTCATTCCATACCCTACTAGAAGGCATGGAAAAGTTTTATTTGTGATTTGATGATCTAGTCTTAATTTGCTTACTCTATTGATATTATTATGGTTCAGGACATGGCTATGGTGTGTAGTATGAACTCGGGTCTTAGGAACAGCGCTATTTGGCGAATTATGAGAAATTGAGTTGGATAGATTAAATTGCATCGAATTTTTGGAGAAACGTTTCCATTTCTAAGATCGTACAGGGACAGATCCACACTCTAATTCTTCGCATAACACTAGATTTGGCAGCCGAGTGAACCCCGGTGGTGGATCTGTGGGTGGAGGACATGGATCTGGTGGATTAACAACATCTTCTTTCTCCTTTCGTGTAAAAAAAGAACGCATCCTTAATTCTATTGAATGTTTAAGTGGAATTAGTATTTAGAATAATTTTGGTAGTAGAAGGATAAACCAAGGAAAGAAGATATAAGTAGAAGTAAATACTATCGCAACCTTTATATGACAACCCACACCTCAATGGGCCTGAATTTTCGCTAAATCGGAAACCCAAGTCCACTAAAGGATGGATCATTGGTTTTGGTATTCTGCAGATAAACAAATGCATGACCAACACTACTGTCACAATAGTTAGGTGCTTTAACTTTGGTGTGAGAGGTCCCGGGTTCGAAAATTGCGTGGTGTGATTCGAACATATATTGACATATAATATGTTGTATACTAAGTAAGACTTATGATACTAATATTAGTTTTATTATCAGTGTCGAGCATTTATAAGAAAACCTATCCTTCCACCATTCTCGTCTTGCACTAGTACTCGTCCATTATCCTGTGTGTTATAATGACGAAAGGTCAGATAACATTCTGGTAACTAGTAAATTGCACACTTTATACATAACACTAATTTATGTCGATTACCTTCCATTGCATGTTATGTCTTTTATTTTAATTCATTGCCTCGACTTCACAAACGCATAAGATACGCCCCATCTAGTCGAAGTACATAATAACTACGTACATGTATGTGTATATAAATAACAGAGCCTCCCATTGGACAAAGATAGTATCTGTGCTAGTACCCATAACCCAGTACCTCGTTAGGATCCATTATCAATGCGGTATCATCTCCTTGTCATCCATGCATACTAAAGAACTTATGTAGTGCCCAATAGTGACTTACAATATTTTAGTCATATTCTATTTGTATTTGAAAGACTTCCACAAAATGTTAAATTAGCCTTGCCTTCTAACAACAAACAAACTAGCAAACAACTGTGAGGCGGTGCATGTCCTAAATGAGATCTACACTAGTAGGAGGCATAGTCCGTTGAGGTGTAACACTCCATATTTCCATTGATCAGTCAGGACTAATGATGTTCTCGATTATGAAGCAGCTCCTACTCCCATACATGGTACCGATTACGGGTTACGGAATTATGGATCTTAAGGCTAATTAAACACTAGAGGGGGTGAATAGTATTTTCTAACTTATGTAAATCTTTTAAATTTCTTTCAATATTAATATTAAATCATAGAATATCAACATAAAACTATACCAACAATTAATCACAAATGCAATCACAAATAAAAAAAATTAAAGTAAAGTAGAGAGATAGAGAGATGACACCAAGGATTTTATACTGGTTCGGATTTCTCCTACATCTGATCCTATACAATTGCTCATAAAGATTCTTTTCAAACTAATCATTAATTGCGCAGAAGGAAAATCCAAATACAATCTCGAATTCAAGGCTATGACCACTTGAATTTCCGAGCTCATGCTAAACGCACTTGATTTGACTGGGCTATAAGTGCACCCACTAGATTTTCGAGTTATTAAGCACACCCACTTGTTTTAAACGGGCTATAAACACACCCAAAGCAGATACAAATAGAGTTGGTAGTTTTTTCGAAGACAATTTCTTGAACTTTGGATACAGTGGATCGTATAGCCTCTTGGATGGTAATTTGATCTTTGATTTGAGAGAGATATGTTTGCAAAATTGTAAGAAAGTAGTATTGAATCAATATAATGAAGTATGAATTGATTCTATGTGATTTAGAAGAGAATAGAGTATATTTTTCAACGAAATTTTCAAGAGAGTAAGAGGAGGGAAGAAATTAAGTAATTAGTTATTAAAAAAATTGTTTGCACTTCCCTTTGTATAGTAAAGGAACAGATGTGTCTATTTGTGAAGAGTTTCAATGAATAGACACGTCCTTTCAAAATTTAAAAAACCATTTAGCAGCATGTATGTCGACATACCCTAATCTTATATGTCGACATATGCTAGTGTACTTTGAAAACTTATTTATTTTAAAATGTTTTGAAAATCCTATACTTTGTAAAAGAATTTGATATTTTGTAAAATAGTTTGCACATAGTTTATAAACATTTTGAACATTGATTTTTTTTTATAGAATATATTGAAATTTATTTTGGTTAAAAATATAAAAGATTAGAAAATTGGAGATGGAGATCAAATATTTCTAGCGAGGACTTCCACAATATATGTTATGAATCTATAGGCTAAATTATAATCTTGAAATCTTCATATCTTGGTCTTTAAACTCATGAGTCTTCATATCTATCTCTTAAATCTTTATACTATACAGGCTTCAATTCAACATGTTGTGCTATTCTGCACTATATACTATATAACTTGGTAAAATATTAGTATCTATATTTTATATGATTGTATAAGGTTGTTATCAAGATTGTCATCATCAATATTAATAACTGAGATATTAACAATCTCCATTTTTGATGATGACAACCATTAATTATTCATGTATATAAAATAATATAATTCCCTATAAGTTACATAACTTCCCTTGAATATATGCATGCGTATATTTTATATTTTTTCTCCCTCTTTGTCATGGATAAAAAGGAGTAAAAATTAAAAACTCCCCTTAATGATATAAATTTATAGAATCTGAAGTCAAAATCAATAATGTTTGATACTAAATAATTAAAGCATACATAATGATGCAATATGATATGATTATGATATATAATGATTATATTATGATATAAATGATGATAATTGAAACTAGATATATGATAAAATCATTGCATAATGATAAATAAGATAACACAAACTATATTTATTAATTCAAACCTATTTATTCAAATCCAAGCACACAATCTAACTAAAATAAATAAATCCAAATATCAATCCAAACCTATTAATTTAAACATATTAATAATAGACATTCCTTGGAAGTACAACCTACCATTAGATCCAAAGATTGGATATGCTTTGATGGCATTCTAATCTTCATTATCCTTGTTGTTAAAGCATTATGGGTTGTTGACTTGATCATCTTTGCCTAAGGAAGAAATGGAAGGGAATCGAAATGCTTTTCTTACTCTTTGATCATTTGCATTTGACTCAATTCAAAATGTCTTTGATTTCTTAAGATAAAGTTGATAATATCCTTGAAAGATTAAAGTGCTTCTTTAAGGTTTTTCACACAATTTTTGATGCGAAGAAGACATTTTTTAAGAAAGAATTTTGAAAATGAAAGGGGATAAAATGATGAAATGAATAATGAAATTTTCGAGAAGAAATAGGCTTAAATAGGAGGGAAAGTCATTTGGAAAGTTTGAATCGATAGTAATTATACTATTTTTAAATTTCAAAATTGTGCCAAACGCCTAGGATATGTCGACATATGCTATATATGTCCGTCGACATATATACTTGAAAATGCAATATTTATGCTTTTATTATGGTTTTTGTTTTTATGTATTATATTTGTGTTTTTCTAGTATCTTAAGAGTAACTAAACAATATAAAACAACAAGAAATAGATTTCATTACTAATGATAGAAAAATACATGGATTTCAAAGAAAAATAAAGAAAAACATGAAAATAACATGAAATAAAGCTAGAAAAACACATTACTAAGGAACATAAAGCTAAATAGATAAGTTTAAAAGGATGATGATGATGATGATGATGATGATGATATAGAGCCACTAAGCTTTTTAATGATCTTTCCCAAGTATTTGTCTACTTTATTGGAGAAGGAAGTGAACTTTTTACTAAAGGAACATTTATGCTTTTTTCGAGAAACTTCTCTTGGTTCTTTAGAATCTCTTAAGGGTGAGACGCTTTGTTGAATCTTTCTAAAGAAGTATCCATTTCCTCCTCTTCTTCTTGATTTTCTTCTTCTTCTACATCCATTTCGTCACGTTCTTCCTCTTCTTCTTGTTGTATTACTCGTTCCTCGTCCCATGCCAATCTTTCTTCGTCTTCAACAAGAGTTTTATATGGTTCGAAATATGAAGAAATATGCATAAGAGAAATGTTGGTCTTGTCGAAAACTTTTAGAGGTAGAGTTGGTTCTCCTCTTAAATAAACACCAAAATATACGAAAATTCTAATAAGATACACACCACGGTAGAGGTTGTTCTCGTGTCTAGAAATATTCTTTTGAACAAAGTCATCTAAGATGACTTATGCCCAATTGATGTCGTAGTTTCGATAGATGGTGAGAAAAGATTTAAAAACTTTTTAAGTAGGGTTATTGTAATTACACATCCGCAGAGTGATATATTGTTGTAAATGAGATTCATAAGTCTCGATTTTGGTCTATAATTTTTATGTTTAAAATCAAAATCTTCGTCACTTTCAAAAATATCATGAAAATCTTCAAGATTTTGTTCATCGATTTTAAAAATAGAGAGGTCAATTCCACTAGATTCACAACCAAGTACGTGACCCAAAAGTTCATAATTTAAAACAATTAAGTGTCATTTGCATTACTCCAAATTTGTCCTTCTTCTCCTTAAAATATTTTCCATTCAAATTTGCATAAAACATTTTAACCAAATCCGAATAACACACGAAATCATTTTGAGAAGAGTCAACTAAACCAAGAGTTTCATTTTGAAAGCAAAGATCTTGAAGACGATAAGAATAAAATTCATCAAATTTTGCAAATTTTCCCGAAAAAACTATTCTGAAAGTAGCATACTCCATATAAGTATCAATGGCTTCTTTGTTATTGAAAATAAAGCCTTCGGTTCTCTTTGAAAGCCTTAAGATTTTAGGAGTTTGATTTAAGGATTCCATTTTTGAATTTTGAAGAGATAAGAGAATGAAGAGACATTTGAATTTTGAAATAAAGTGAGTGTGCATAGAGGTAGGATGAATTAATTTATAGAGAATAGACATTTTAATTTTGAAAAGATTCCTTTTTAGTTATTAGACTTAATGCAAAACAGAGGGCAATTCCAAATTTGAATTTGAAATGAAGTTTTCAAATTTTGGGAATTTCAAAATTTTGGCTTGTATCGACATATAGTATTGGTATGTCGACATATGGGTCGTATCGAAAATTAAAACCAATATAAAATATTTCTATACATATACACACACATTTATATGCATCCAATATTATTATTAATCTATATTGTATTCCGAAAGATATGAAAATAAAAATTAAATGTCAAACGTAACACTTTTCATAACATTCCTTTGATCTGCTCTGATTAATCTACTATTGTCGTGAAACACATGTTTGCATCCTTGGTATCTGGTTCATTGTCACCTGAAGTAGATCTAAATCATCTAATATTATTGTATAAGTCCTCTTTTTTTTGGACGAATCGGTAACTGGCGAGATCTTTGTTTTTTTCTGATGCGGACCCTTTGAAGATGACCGAGTTCATCGCAACTAAAACATCTAATTGGAGTTCTAGTTCCAGTTCTAGAAGTCTCGGTTTTAGGTCTTCGAAATCTGTTCGTCTTTCTATACTTCAGGAACTTTCTGAAATTTCTAGTCATGAAAGTAATTTCTTCATCATTATCATCATTTGAATCCTAATTGTCAGTTATTGCATTGATACCGATGGATATCTTTTCTGTTGCCTTCCTATCTCTTCTGCCCTGTAATTGTGCTTCATAGGACATTAAATTGCATATTAACTCTCTAATTTCTAGAGTACCGATGTCATTAGCCTCTTCAATTGCTAGTGTCTTTCGATCCCACTCTGAAGAGAGTGAATCGAGGATTTTTCTAACTTGATCGTCTTTAGAAAAGTTTTTACCTAATGCTACTAAAGAATGCACTGTATCTTGAATTTTACAGTATATATTAGAAATAGACTCATTTGGATTCATTTTAAACAACTGAAACTGAATAGTTAACATGGAAATTTTGGTCTGTTTAACTTTATTAGTTCTTCATATGTAACTTGTAGTATTCTCCAAATTTCATATGCAGATTAAAGATAAAGACTCTATTAAATTCATTTTTATCTAGTAAGCAAAATAAAATATTCATGGCTCTAGAATTATTCTATGCAAGTGCCTTTTGGTCAGCAGTCCATTATGCAAAGTTAGTTGGGGTTCTGTATAATCATTCTTTGTAATATCCAAATATGTAAACCATTAGACTGTAAATAAATCTTTATTTTTTCGTGACTAATAAGTATAATTATTGCCGTTAAAAAATAGGGGTCTGGCAGTAAATTGTCCTTCGACAAAAGTGTTAACAAGTGTACTAACAGTGTTGCTAGCCATTTAAGCTTTCAGAAATCAAATTACGAGTTTTTGAAAACCTAGTGGTCTAATACCAAATGAGGATGGTGGAATGATGGATCTCAATGCTAATTAAGCACTAGAGAGAAGTGAATAGTGCTTTTTAACTTATGTAAATCTTTTTTAATTTCTTTCAAGATTAATATTAAATCTCAGATTATCAAAACTACCAACAATCAATCATAGATGCAATCACAAATAAAAGTAAAAAATAATAAAGTAAAGCAAAGAGTTAGAGAGATGACACCAGGAATTTTACATTAGTTCATATTTCCCTTATATCTTGTTCTGTACAATTGCTTGTACAGATTTCTTTTCGAATGACAATCTTTAACCGAGTAGAAGGGAAACCCAAATACAATCTTGATTTCAAGAATACGAGACACACCGTGCTAAATTTCTATGCTCAGGTAAGACTCATTTTATTTAACCGGGCAACAAGGACAACTATATTTTCAGGCTGCTAAGCACACCCACTTGATTTGAACGGGAAACAAGCATACCAAAACAAATACAAAAAGAGTTGATAAGTTTTTCAAAGACAATTTCTTGAACTTTTGATACAGTGGATCCTATAACTTCTTGGACAACACTTTGATCTTTTGATTTGAGAGAGAGATGTTTGCAAAATGGTAAGAAAGTAGTATTGAATTAATACGGTGAATTATGAATTGATTATATGTGGTTTTGAGGAGAAAAAAAGTATATTTTTCAATGGAACTTTCAAGAGGGCAAGAGGAGGGAAGAAAGTAAGTAATTAGTTGTCAAAAAATTCGTTTGCACTCCTTTACATATAGTAAATAAACAGATGTGTCCGTTCGTGAAGAGTTTCGACCAATAAACACTTTCTTTCAAAATTCGAAAAAACATTTGGCGGCATGTAAGTCGATATACCCTATTCTTATATGTTGACATATGCTGGTGTATTTTGAAAAATTATTCATTTTAAAATGTTTTGAAAACCTTATGCTTTGTAAAATAATTCGTTGGACATAGTTTATAAACATTTTGAAAAACTTTTATAAAATATATTGAAATATATATTGGTTAAAAATATAAAAGATTAGAAAATTGGAGATAGATATCAAAGATTGCTATCAAGAATTTTAATAATATATGATATGGCTATACACACTAAATTATAATTTTGAAATCTTCATATCTTGGTCTTTGAGCTTATGAGTCTTTATGTCTATCTCATGAATCTTTATATTGTACAATCTTCGATTCAACACAGTGTAATATTCTGCATTATATACTATATAATTTGGTAAAACATTAGTACCTATATTTTATATTATTGTATAAGATTGTTATCAAGGTTGTTATCATCAAAATCAATAATTGAGGTTTTAGCAGTCTCCCCCTTTTTGATGATGACAACTATTAAATATTCCTGTATATAAAATAATATAACTCCCCCTATGTTACATAACTCCCCTTGAATATATATATTCATACTTTTTTACTGGTCCTCTAATGTCCAATTGTTAATAATATTCCTTTACTTTTTCATTCATTTACTTCTTGTTTGATTAATCAATTTAATCTCAGTTACTGCTTGCTTTTAACTAAAAAGATTTAAATATTCTTTACCATTCATTTCCCTTTTTATTATTAAGTCTATTTTCCTTTCCTTTTTACCTCATACTATATATCCTTGGTTGCTAATTTCATCAGTTACTCATTCCGATAATTTATCTACAGCTCGTCGCTATTTATTTAATTTCTAACTTGTCTTTTATTGCATATATTAGTTTTACATTAAACTGTTATTATTATCCCTACTTACAATTCTTTAGTTTATACCTATGGATTTTTGCATTTTAATGTGTTGAAATTACATCTTTTCGAAAAGAAATTGTCGACGCTGTAAGCTTCTATAACTTAACCAAAGTGGGAGTTCTGTTTGTTTGAAATTGCAATGAATTATCATTTTGGTTTTATTATTGAAATATACAGTACAAAATATGGTAAACATCCTTATTTTATACATCTCTTTCTTTTAGATGTATTCCTTGTTATTTCAAACGATACAAATTTATTCATATTTATAAAACTAGATAATTTATGTAAATTTACATTGCAATGTACTTCATTCCAATTAATTAAAATATTACTTAATACTAATCCAATTTATAATAACTTCTATTGCATATTAATTAATGTATGCCATTTAAATCTAAAAATCCGGAATATCTGTAAAATATTGTTAATTTAGAAACTATAACTTACACCCTTACTTTCCAGATTTAAGTTAAAAGTTCACAAAATATGTGGGCATGGGGTTTCAATTTCATTACATGCATATAATTATGCCTACAACTCAGAAAATTTATATCCAGGCATACAAGGATTCTACTTCTTAAAATTTGAGATTTTCAACTTAAACCATTTATTAAGTTTTTCTTTTAAAAACTCAATTGCTACAGCAAACTATTTCTTTAAAAATACACTTTATAATGTTTCTAAATACCTTTTATAATTTTAACAATAAAACTGGAGTAGACAAGGATACTTCCATCGTATTATTTTCGTATTACTCACGGTATCTCCACTATCAACCTTAGCGGAGGCGCTAGTAGCATGGAAGGGGGACCTTTAAAACAATCAATGCGCACAACTATGGATGTAATAGCCCGCAAATCCGTACCCCTTGAGTCAAGACTATTCTACAACAATCAACTCAAGTTGTATAGAAATACGAACCATTTGGGTTAAAGAAGAAGAGGTAGAAGAAGAAAGTAGAGGAAACAACAACAGAATCTAACCATCGCAGCGGAATAAAACGTAGGATCTAGATTAACCCTAAAGGGGGGGTGAATAGGGTTATAGCAAATTTTCTCGATTTAAACACAGAAACAAACTGCAGAAATAAATATGCTGAAAAGTAAATCACTCACAAAATTTACCCAGCTTCGGCAACCCCTGCCTACTGCTGCATTCCTAGATTTCTATTAGAATTAAACAGTATCCCGCTTACAAACACTCTACTAGACTCGCAAACCTTTTGCTCCCGCTCACAAACACTCTCATAGACTCGCACACCCTGCTCCGCCTATAGAGTTTCGCTTACTCGCAAACTCTGCTCCCGCCTATAGAGCTTTGCAAACTCGCACACCCTGCTCACTGAACTAATTCTAACTAGACAATCTGACACTACCTACAACCTAGGTGGTGATTTACAAATTCTTTGACTTGAAAAGTAAAAACAACAATCAACAAAAAATTAAACCCAAAACCCTTATTTTTAAAACTAAGCCCTAATTAAAATTATTAGAGCCGGCCCAAAACAAATGCGTCCCCCTTCTTCCCTTTTTTTTATTTTTATCGGCCTGGTTACTTGAATAATGGCGGCTCTCTTCTCTTCTTTGCAAATCAGGGTTTCGTTCCTTTTGTTCCAAATTAGGGTTGTAAATTAGAAGCAGCCGATAGTAGCTCGATCGTATGATGGATTTAGCTCCTCTCTATGTCGATCGACTATTTCTCTGAGTTGCTCACTGCTACTTGATCGAGTTCGACGTTTGCGATTTCGGTATGTAATTTATCCTTTTGCTTTACTGGGTTGATGCTTGAACTCGATGATCTATGCTGATGATGATTATGGCAATTTATAGGAGTCGTACTCCTGAATTTTCGTTCGTCTAAATATATTCGAATCTGTCATTTTCGTTTGATCGGCCGTTTGATTATGCTTGGGTGCTTGGGATTTCACTGACTAATTCAAATTCGTATTTTTGATGCATTCTCGGTTGACACAGTTTTGAATTGCTACCGTGGTCATCACGGCGTTGATTTTTTTTTACTTCGTTTATTTCTGATTTCATGAGTTTCTGGCTTTGACTTGTACATTCGAATTTCTCTGATTTTGTTTACTATGTTGCTTCTGGCTTGATACACCTGTAGCATGGTCGATTTGCTTGGCCACCATGGTTTCGAATCTGCACTGATGAATTTTGTTCATCCACTGTAACATTGATTTACACGGCTTTAACTTTGCTTGCGATTTGGCTGTCACGGTTGATTTTCTTTTGGCTTCACTTGTGTATACTGTGTCATTTACTTGATGTGTTTGCACTGTACATTGAGCATAGATAAGGTTGCTTTGGTCTGGATTAGTGCAGTGTGCATTCTAGCTTGTAACTGTGTCATAATGATGCATTCTTGAGCCTTGGATATTGAACAGTATCATGTATTTGTAGTTTGCATCTTGGGTTGTACTGTCTCGAGCTCGAGTATTAGCTGTGTTTATTTACTTGGTTGTGTACTTGGGCTTTTATCATTGAAACTGTACTGATGTATTTTACCTGTTGGTCGACTATCTCCTTGAGTTGCAGTGCTTCATGTTGTATTCATCCCTGCAGTATAACCTGTTGCACTCTTTGATGGTTCATTGGTGCATTTGTACTTGGTCATTGTAGTATGTTGTCACTGCATTGGTTCGAGTCAGTTTCAATGTTTCATTATGAAGTTCAAGTTGCATGTATGCTGTTCATTGCTTGGTCTGTGAGTCTTGTACATGCATTTCCCTTCTGGAGCTTGTATAATTTGAACCTGGTTTGGATTTTTGCATCGAGCATGCTTCTGGTTTGAGTGTGCTTGCATCTTTGTAGTTGCACTCCATTTTCGTGTGTTCATTCCTTGGTGTGGAGCTGGACTTGATCTTGTTTCAAGTTGGCTTGAGAAATTTCACTTGAGTTGAATCCAGTTTCAACAACTCGGGTTTGACCTTGTGCTGAAGTCGAGATTTTATTTTTATTGCACCTGAGTTGAACCCGTCTTTTTATTTGGGTTTGACCTTGTGCTCACCTGTCCCCGTAGCATTATCAAGTGTATATCGATGTGCACGGTCTTATGGCATGTACAGTGATACACTGTGCATGTCACATTGTTCGTGTATGATGAATTCACATATAAATGATGACGAACAACCCAAATAACCGAGGAAAATAAAAAATCATTTTTATTTTATACTGCAAAAATATTTTCTTTTCAATTTTACTGCGTCAAAATTTATTTTTGCAGATTGCTTAGATGCTGGATTCTAACTGGAATAAAGTTGAAGATAAATACGAGTGTGAGTGATATGTAGTGAGGAATTTATGTAAACTGAATTGTGATGTAATGTAATCGAAATTGTATATGTATAGTGAGAGCTTGAATTTGTACTATTCAAAATTGTAATAAATATTTGTTTGAATAAAATTTCTGTTTGAATTCAAATCCTGTGTTATTTAATTTTATTCAACAAATATTTATTTAATCTATGGAAAATAAAATAGTACATTAACAAATACATTTAAATGAATGTATATATGTTTATTATCATCAAACAAAAGTCATATAAGCGCAAAGCGCATATTCAACAATCTCTCCCTTTTGATGATAACAAACATATATTTAAGATTTTGAATGTATTAAATGTATTTGATCGTTCAATTTGCTCCCCCTATTTAAATGCTCCCTCTCTACACAATACTCCCCCTACATATATGCATACAAATAAAAATATGTAAATGAGCCTAGATGCAAATGTAAAATTATTTGACCTTTGCTTGATTCTATTTGACAAAATCTTAACTTTTCTCTCCCCCTTTTGCTATCAGCAAAAGAATAATAGTATTAGAGAAAAATTGATATAAAGTGATCAATATCAATCCAACATTAAACTCAAATTGAATATAAATATTTAAACTTCAGTAAAAATCAAACAAAAATCATAACTACCCTTGTTAGGCGCATATTCCACTTTTAGAATGATGGGAATGATTTCATCTAATAAAACCATATAGTTGTATCTATTTGTGGTATATTTATTTCAGGAAATTTGAATATCTACTAACCATGCATAACCGTTAGGACTTTTAAATGAGATTAGTAGTATTCACAATTTTTATTTAAAAATAATTCAAGTATCTTCTAACCACGCATGACCGTGAGGACTTTTAAATGGGATTAGAATCAACTTGTCTATTTAATCAATTAATTTTGATATGCGTTCCATACATGCATAACCGTAAGGACTTTTAAATGAGCATGGAGCACATAATCAAAAATCCAAGTAATTCACCCATGCATAACCGTGAGGACTTTTAAATGAGAGTGAATACTTTGGATATTTATTTTTATTGAAGAATATAATAAATTGAAGCACAGATAATTTCCTTTATAATAATAAATTGAAGAACGGATAATTTCCTTTGTAAACTACCACAAATTTACATACTATATATGATTTTGATGAGTGATGGTCGATAGAAAGATGATAGAAATAGAAATGATCATGGAATTTTTACCCAACAAAAAGTTTTTATAACTCTTGTTATGAAATTCTAAAGAAATTTTTCTAAATATACTGTCTTGAGTAATGTATGACAAATATCGACACTCATCACTTTTTCAATCACTATTGATCTTTTCGATAATCATTAGGGAGTTAGATTAGTCAAAATTTGTCCTTTGAAATCAAATAAGAATGACTAATCTGAAAATATGGTCAAAAATGATTTTCTCGAGGGGGTTATTAAGAAAATAAATTTCTGCTAATTGAAATTATTTGTAATGAAAAATATGCAGATATTTTCTTTGAAAAACGATGCAGTTACTAAATGTCTCACAAATCACGTTCAACTAGTAATTTTTCTATCAACTAGATTACCAGTGTAATCTGCATCTGAGTTTCTCTTTCAATCCAAAAAATCACTAACTAAAATTGATAAACCAGATCATGAAGTATGCAACAAAATATCTCAACATCAAATTTAACAGCTTTTCAAATGACATTTTCTTGAATTTGAAATAAAGCCATGTAAATAATCATAAAACCGTGAATATAGAGTTAGCCAAAAATAACCAAAAATATTATCATCCAACAAAACACTATTTTTAATCCAAACTAATATATATGAAGTAAATCAAAGAATAGTGTTTTTGACATAAGTGTAATTGGCCAACTATATAAAAAAAATCATCATCACATCATTATCACAATTTTGGCTGATTTAATTCAGAATATGGTGCAGATTATCACATTTAATATACCTTCACCTGTTTTACCTTTACGATAATTTTTCATGGTTGCCCAATGTGATCCTGTCACCTTTGTACCAGGCTAAGGAACTTTGCTTTGTTGCCCGTTATGTTTCTGGAATAGCCAAAAATCCAGAAAACACTGTTGTTGTTCCTTAGCCTGCCACCACACCTACACGGGAAAAGATTTATGTGACCTATTTGTTTTTATAGGTCCATGGTTGTTAGTGGCAGAAGATTTAGACCCAAAACTGTTTATATATGTTCCTTTTGGCACCCAAATTTGTTTAACTTTGAGAGATTTTATATTTGTGCCTTTTAGAACCCAAATTGGTATGGTTTTCACATGTTTGGGTCTATACCAACAATTATTGTGATCGTGTCCATATTTTCTACAAATTATGCACATGGAATTTTCTTGATTAATATCGCTTTCAACATTTTCAGATTTATTATATCCAAGTCCTTGTTTAACCGTATTAACAGTTTGCTTTCCTAATAGCATATTCAATGATTTTTCACTTTTTGAGAATTTATCTAAAGTCATTGACAATTGTTGGACTTGTGTTTAGAGAGATTCATTTTCATTTATCAATTGTGTGCACTTTTTAATAGAATTCTCTCTCCCAGTATTTTCATTCTCTCTTAAAATCAGAATTTCATTTTCAAGTGATTTTATATTGATTTCTGATTTTTTAATTTCCTTTTCGAATGTTGGACACTTATCACACTTAGGGATCTTACTTTGATAGGTTTTAACAAATTTTTCGAGTTGTTCATTTAATTCTATCAAAGTTTCTTTTTGTGATTCAAGTTTGGCATACTTCTCCCTAAGTTGTTCAAAACAGCCATTCACTTCGTGGAAATAAATAAGTAATTCAGAGTGAGTAAGTTTTGATACCTCACTTGGCTCGTCATCGTCGCTATCGGTTATATTTCCATGAAGGCATATATCTGCTTTCTCACTTTCACTACTATCGCTTTTATTCCACGTGGCTGCAAATTTCCTTTTTGAATTCTTTTCTTTGTTGAGTTGAAATCGGGGATAATTGGGCTTGATATCACCGGGTTTTTTGCAGATGATCCCGTGTTCTTCAGAGTTTTCTAGTGCTTTAATTATTTTGCTTTTCAATTGTTGATTTAGAGCTGGATTTCCGTATTTGTTGTTCCACCTTTTGAATTTCTTTATTATTAACGCCAGCTCAGCTGCTCCATCATCATCATCCTCATCACAACTGCTATTTACCAATCCTGTTAAGCATATTTCTTTAACTGAGTCGGTTGTGGAGGACTTCTCATTACTGTTGACTTTTGCACCATATATTGCACCGAGAGTTTTCCAGATTTTCTGTGCATTTTCACAATGAGAGACGAAATAAAAATTATCACGATTAATATGAGAATATAATATATGCATAGCAAGAGCATTAACCGAGATAATTTCCTTATTTGTTATATCACACCCATTTTCAATAATATCCCAACATTTAATATTAACAGATTTTAAATAAAATTCCATTTTTAATTTCCAGCTCAAAAAATCTGTTCCATTGAAAATAGAAGGAATGATATTGGAACGACCCTCAACAAAAGTATTATTTGGTGGATTCATGACTCTAGAGTTAATGAAAAAATACCAGGCTCTTATACCACTTGTAGGATCTAGATTAACCCTAGAGGGGGGGTGAATAGGGTTATAGCAAATTTTCTCGATTTAAACACAGAAACAAACTGCAGAAATAAATATGCTGAAAAGTAAATCACACACAAAATTTACCCAGCTTCGGCAACCCCTGCCTACTGCTGCATTCCCAGATTTCTATTATAATTAAACAGTATCCCGCTTACAAACACTCTACTAGACTCGCAAACCTTTTGCTCCCGCTCACAAACACTCTCATAGACTCGCACACCCTGCTCCGCCTATAGAGTTTCGCTTACTCGCAAACTCTGCTCCCGCCTATAGAGCTTTGCAAACTCGCACACCCTGCTCACTGAACTAATTCTAACTAGACAATCTGACACTACCTACAACCTAGGTGGTGATTTACAAATTCTTTGACTTGAAACGTAAAAACAACAATCAACAAAAAATTAAACCCAAAACCCTTATTTTTAAAACTAAGCCCTAATTAAAATTATTAGAGCCGGCCCAAAACAAATGTGTCCCCCTTCTTCCCTTTTTTTATTTTTATCGGCCTGGTTACTTGAATAATGGCGGCTCTCTTCTCTTCTTTGCAAATCAGGGCTTCGTTCCCTTTGTTCCAAATTAGGGTTGTAATTAGAAGCAGCCGATAGTAGCTCGATCGTATGATTGATTTAGCTCCTCTCTATGTCGATCGACTATTTCTCTGAGTTGCTCACTGCTGCTTGATCGAGTTCGACGTTTGCGATTTCGGTATGTAATTTATCCTTTTGCTTTACTGGGTTGATGCTTGAACTCGATGATCTATGCCGATGATGATTATGGCAATTTATAGGAGTCGTACTCCTGAATTTTCATTCGTCTAAATATATTCGAATCTGTCATTTTCGTTTGATCGGCCGTTTGATTATATGCTTGGATGCTTGGGATTTCACTGACTAATTCAAATTCGTATTTTTGATGCATGCTTGGTTGACATGGTTTTGAATTGCTACCGTGGTCATCACGCGTTGATTTTTTTTTTACTTCGTTTATTTCTGATTTCATGAGTTTCTGGCTTTGACTTGTACATTCGAATTTCTTTGATTTTGTTTACTATGTTGCTTCTGGCTTGATACACCTGTAGCATGGTCGATTTGCTTAGCCACCACGGTTTCGAATCTGCACCGATGAATTTTGTTCATCCACTGTAACATTGATTTACACGGCTTTAACTTTGCTTGCGATTTGGCTGTCACGATTGATTTTCTTTTGGCTTCACTTGTGTATACTGTGTCATTTACTTGATGTGTTTGCACTGTACATTGAGCATAGATAAGGTTGCTTTGGTATGGATTAGTGCAGTGTGCATTCTAGCTTGTAACTGTGTCATAGTGATGCATTCTTGAGTCTTGGATATTGAACAGTATCATGTATTTGTAGTTTGCATCTTGGGTTGTACTGTCTTGAGCTCAAGTATTTGTTGTGTTTATTTACTTGGTTGTGTACTTGAGCTTTTATCATTGAAACTGTACTGATGCATTTTACCTGTTGGTCGACTATCTCCTTGAGTTGCAGTGCTTCATGTTGTATTCATCCCTGCAGTATAACCTGTTGCACTCTTTGAAGGTTCATTGGTGCATTTGTACTTGGTCATTGTAGTATGTTGTCACTGCATTGGTTCGAGTCAGTTTCAATGTTTCATTGTGAAGTTCAAGTTGCATGTATGCTGTTCATTGCTTGGTCTCTGAGTCTTGTACATGCATTGTCCTTCTGGATCTTGTATAATTTGAACCTGGTTTGGATTTTTGCATCGAGCATGCTTCTGGTTTGAGTGTGCTTGCATCTTTGTAGTTGCACTCCATTTTCGTGTGTTCATTCCTTGGTGTGGAGCTGGACTTGATCTTGTTTCAAGTTGGCTTGAGAAATTTCACTTGAGTTGAATCCAGTTTCAACAACTCGGGTTTGACCTAGTGCTGAAGTCGAGATTTTATTTTTATTGCACCTGAGTTGAACCTGTCTTTTTATTTGGGAAAATTTTGAAAACTTCAACTTTGATTTTGAAGTTGAAAGTTAAACAATAGGTAGTTGTTTTTGAAAAGATAACTAAGTATGATTTGAAAACTTAGTAAAGTATGGTGAGAAATTTAATTATGGATTTTGGGAAAGTTAATAGATTCTATGACTTTTCTTACTTGTAATTTCGAGGACGAAATTCTTTTAAGGGGGAAAGATTGTAACGACCCAGAATTTTTATTAATTAAAATTTGAATATTTAATTAATTTTAAATATTTATAAGTGAATTTTTAAGTCAAATAAATTTTTATTCGATTTATTGGATTTAATTGAATAATTAAATCGATAATTTAATATGTTAAATTATGGAAATAATTGAAATTTGAGTTAAATATGATTGAAAATAATTTGTAAAATTTTATTTTATCATGTTGAAGTTAGAACGATATTTTAGAACTTTTAAAATCGAATTAAAAGTTAATTTGTGAAAATTGAATATTTTAATATTTAATAATCGACTGTAAAATAGTCAATTTTTGAACAGTCTCAGAATTGAACGAAACCAGTTCCATTGGATCCGTAATAGTTAGTTATTACCGGATTTCAATTTTCGTGTCAATCGGAGCTATCGTTTGATCGTGGCAGCTCGAAACGCATCGAATTATTTTTAATTTAAATTTGGCGAGTCAAAATAGCCATTTTTCAAAAAGTCTCGGATTTCGACGAAACCAGTTTCATCGGATCCGTAATGTGATATTATTGTAAGGTTTCAAATTTCAAGTCAATTGGATTTACCGTTTGTCCGTTACAAATTAAAACGCCTAGAAAATCGCTTAAATCGGTTTAATTCAAATTGAGCGTTTATAGCCATAACTCGCACATACTTCCGAATTAGCTTCCGAAACCTGTTCCATTGTGTCCGGAACGCGGGGTAAACCTTAGAAACGCTGGTTACGGCGCGTAAATCGGAGTTCGGAATTCCCGGGATGAATAGTGTTTACGTTAGCTTTTTCTATAAATACACCTCACCTCTTCATAAATTAAAAAAAAAAAAAAAAAAAACCTAACTAACAAACCCTAGCCGCCACTTTAGCAATGTATGGCCAGAAAACACCCAACTTCCACCTCGATTATCTCCTCATCCATCGACAATTAGGCTAAAGTTTCAACTAGAGAATTGAAGAGGGCGATGAGAGCTAGAGATTCAACGGTGGAGATCGCGAATGGAGCTATGGATTGTGAGATAGATGGGGCCGACTGTCATGACTCATGCACGCATTTCAAGGAGGCATGGGGGACCGAGCTCCCTGTGGTTGCAGCCGAGCATAGGGGAAATTTTGAGCTTCGATTTGCAACTTCCCGATCGAGTTCAAATTGAGTGTGGAGATCGAATTATTTAAACCTAATTTTGATGTCATGGGTTCTTTGTTCGGCTGTAGAACGTGAGATGGTGGAAGGAGAAGGTTGCGTTCAAGGGCCAGATGCAAGCAAGAGCAAATCCTACGGTCTTGATGTTGTGTGGGTTTAAAGTTATAATTTATGTTATAATTATTGAGTTAAAATCGTGTACGATCTTTAAAAATTCGTAACTTTTTCATACGAGGTCGAAAAAATGCAAACTCAGTTGCGTTGGAATCGTATGGACGAGCACTACGCGATGGAGTTGGTTTGGAGTCGTTTGGAGTTAGTGAGAATTTCGGGTAAAATTAAACGCGCGTTTAATTTTATTCGAAATAAATCGCTAAAACGGAAATTAAAACCAAGGTGAGAACTTCTCACTCAATCGAATAGGTTTCGATTTTATTTTAAATAGTTAGATTTAAAATATTTGAATGCATGTATGAATGATGATTGATATCTATTGATTGTTAAAATAGACATTATACGCCGTTAGTAAGCGGATGTTATTTAGTAAAAACATATACCGCGAATATTTCATAAACAGTGAAATTGGTATTATATATAGTAGCAATATATATATATTGGCATATGTATATATTGGAGTTATTGATTTCCCGCATTTTTTTGTTTAGCGGATGAGACCCTATTACGCCGTTATTAAGCGGATAATATTTATTAAGAACATATACCGCGATAATTTCGTACTGGAGCGAAATTGGTATTGTGCTAATGTTTTTGGATGCAGGAAAACAGGTTGGAGGGATCCAACTGGATTCCTCAACAGTTTTTATTTGATTTCAGATATTTTGATATTTGATGGATTATCATATCGATATATGATATCGTTGTTTGTCGTGATTGACTATTTGGTGTATAGCATCATTGGACCCAAATTTTGGGATTTTAAAATGATCTTTAAAATGATTTTTGAAAATATACTTTATTTCTGGAATTTATCCATTTTAAATAAATAAAAGTTATAATTTTATAAGTTATAAAATTATGGCTTTTGTGAAATATAGTTAAAGCTGATTTTTGAGAAATATAGTTAAAAGTTGATTTTTGAAATTATGGAGTTAATAATGTTATAAAATAGTTTAAACTGGATTTTTGAATTTATTATTAAAAGTTTAAATATAGGATTTATAAAATTTGATTATTTTATAAATCAAAATGGTGAAATTATAAAGGGAATTAAAGACGTTTCAGAATAATAATATAAACTGATTTATATTAAGAGATTTATAAATGGATATTTATAAATTGAAATATAGACATTATAAAACGAGTTTTTATAAGTGTTTGAATGATGTGAGAATGAATTTCATAATAGAATGAAATTTATAGAATTATAAACTGTGAAGTTATAAATGAAATTTATAAATAGTAAGATTTATAAATTTGGTGAAATTATTTGAAGAATAGATTTGGTTAAATAAATGAATCTTATAAGTTATAAGATTTATAATTTTGAAGTTTAAAGGAACGATTTTTGTAAAATAATCGTTTTATAAGTATTTAACTTATAATATGAACGTTTAGTTTATAATTTAGTTATAAACTGGAATAGGTTAATAAAGGAATTTATAGAAAAGGAAGTTTTTATAAATAAATAGAAATGGAGTTTATAAACGTTGTTTTATAAATTCGCAAACGACTTATTTTGATAAGTTAATTGTTGAAACCTATTAATGGAGTTATATTCACATTTTCGAATAGTGAATAATCCTTTGAATTAAAATGAATAAAAGGATGATATTTATTAACGTAGTATATTCATGTTTTTGAATAGTGAATAATACGTTAAAGAAATTGTTTGGATTTGGTGTTTTAAATAGAATTAAAACAATCTAACGATGTTTTAAAAGGTGTTGAGATTCGAAACCATAGATTTCAACATTCATTGTTGAAATAGATGTTTCGTGAAATAAAAGGAAATGGTGGACTATAACATTGTTGTTATAGTAAATGATTTCCGAAAGGAAATGTTTTTGTATAGTATTGGGATTCATATATCTATTTTTAATTTCGAATCCCTATACTAGTGATTTTGGGTTATCGTAACGATGTTTTACGCAACATTCGTTTTGACCCAAATAAATATGTTAAAGTGAATGATTTCCTTAAAGAATGAAATATATACTTAATCTCGATTTAAGTATATTGAATATTTTCCAAGTGTAGAAAATAAAAAGATTTGTGAATTACTTATTTTTAATAAGTATGGAAAAGTTTTCCAATATGAAGTGAATAATTAGAATTTATCTTTTTGAAGATAAATTGAAATGAATTATTTAAATAATATGCATGGATATTTTGAAATATAAATTCATTATGGAATTTATATGTGAAAGTGGAATTTGTTTAAAAATAAATATTGATTTATTTTTAAAGTGTTGAAATTATATATCTTGGAAAGATATTTTGGAAAATAAATAATTTGGAAAATTATTTGGAATCTGGTGATGTGTGCATATCCATTGATAGTTCAATGGCCGACTATCAATATTTCCCTTTGAATGGGTATTTGTTGTGAATTGATTGAATTTGAATGCACACTTATTTTTGAATAAGCGCTCACTATTCGGGTTAACCGGGAAAGGACCATGGGGTCGTATAACCCACTCCGAATATGTGATACGTCGTTGTGAATCGCATTTGAAGATCGGTGTTGAAGACCGGATATTTGCGAAAGCGATATGATGACCTGTCGATTGTCTCTGCACTGAGTTGCAACGGTATAGAGACTCCCTAAGTGATGGGAAATCCGATCAGGATTGTGGATATCCGGATTGCAAGGACTTCTTTGTAAGTGCCTTCAGTTCTGTTCGAGCCCGGAACAGACTTGTATGGATTGTATGTCTGACATTACAAGTTGAGATATAAAGCCGATTTCTTTCAAATATATTTCTGTTGGTGGCGGAGAATTTATTCTTTTAGCTTAACACCCTTCTCTGAGACGTACGAGCTCAGAGGTTATGTAGTTGAATGTTATCAGCGATATATTCCCAATTTGGTAATGTGACATGCTGAGTGATGCTGAAATGATCATTGTGTTGATTATTTGTGATAGGATCGTTTATTTGATCGTCTATCCTTGTGATCATTGTGTTGATCATTTGTTGACCCAAAGCATGGCTTTTGTATAAAGTATGTTTTGTGGACGTGAATTCGTCGAGCCTCACACCCCGTGAATGGTCAAAACAGGAAAGAAGCAGCAAGGTTATGAGGGGTAGCACCCTTTAGGATGTGTCCATTTCCTTCTGGAAAAGGGTGGTATCATGGTATGGAGCCCAGATACTTACTCATGTTGAAAACACTTTATGATTGTGTGAATTGATTACGAGCGCTCGGTTGATAAAGGTCCTAAAGGACCGGGGGATGGCATATTCGGTCAGTTGTTACTCAGTTAGGAGTAACCCGGCTTTGTGTTGGTAGAGATCCGGTTTGGTTCTCGGGGATGTCCATCCAGAGGCATTCTCATGTGGCAATGGGAAGTTCCTTGGCCTGACCATTTGTTGGAAATCCAATTCCCAATACGAAACTTGTACGGTATTAGTTGTAGAACCTGCTATTCACTTATGGTGGTCACCACTGTTTGGATAGTAGTTATAGTAGGCATACGATAATGGTCGTATGTTGGCTAAGATTTATATCTTTATTTTTGAAATGATTTGTTATTACATTATGCACTAGTAATAATATCAAATGTTATTTTAAAATGCGTATCAAGCATCTTTGACTATCATAAGGAGAAATCTCCTCCGATTCTGCGTTTGCATTGTGTGTGTGTGCGGGAGGCCTTATGGTAGTCTCATTTTTAAAAGCATTGCGAATTGATTTAAAAATATTCCTCTATTTTGATTTTAAAGTTAAATAAACTGTTTTGAGTTCTCACACCAGTCACATGACTGACTCGGAGTTTATTGTTTTCCTTCCTAAACTCTGGGTGCCCACCAATTTTCCACACGGGCAGTCAAGAGTTAGGTTTATCAGGATATTCTGGATATTCTGGAGTTGCTGGAGGCAAGCTGGATGGCATGGCGTATTACTAGTTTATATAGTATTTCTTTTTCCGCTGCACTGTTTGTTGTTGTATGATGTTGTACACTCTGATGATATGATATGATGTAATGAAATGTAATGTAATAACTGATATAGTTCTTTGTTTAAAGATTATTCAGTTATTATTATATGTTGTTCCGCTGCGAATTGTGAGATTCTGTTGTTGTTCCTTTCTGTCCCGTTCTATTTTAAAAAAAATTCTTCTATCTTCTATTATCAAATTTTCTATTTTTCTATCTTCCTCTCTCTCTCTCTATTTTCTGTTATCTTCTTCTACTTCTCTCTTTTTCTTTTCTTAAAATTTTTGTTAAAACCCATAACATTCCGTGTTTCCGGCCTTCGATTTCTCGGCAGTCGATAAAGTGAGTATCGATGTTGAATTTTCGAAGAACGAAAATCCGTGACGTTACATTTGGTATCAGAGCTGATGGTTAAGCGACAACCATGGTTCTGTTGGGTATTACTCGTTAGAGATAGAGTCAGCAATACTCTAGAATGAGTTTGAGTGTAATAATAGCTATGAGAGCGTATTTGTTAGTGAATATAAAATTGTTTTATATTGTGATGATTGGTTTATTGAGTGGTATATGAACTTTCGTCAGCACAGCCTCGAAACTGAGCCGAAGGGGTTTCTAAACACTTGAATAGAACAATTCGACACAATATTGATTTTAAAATTGGGTAAATGGAATGATTTTGCCTTGATTATATTTTATATGTAAAGGAATAATTTTTCAGAATTATTAAAGTGTATATAAGTTGATTGTTTGGTTATTTGAATAATCTAAATAAAAGAATAATTGTATAAGTAAAAGAATTATAAGAATATGAATTATAATTAAAGTGATTTACAATTGTGAAATAAAACTTATATATATAAGTTGATATTGATATCAAACTAAATTAATAAAGTTAAATGATAAATGTGAACTTAAGTTATATAAATAAAATTCAACTTTAGAAATTGGATTGGATGATAATCAAATGAATGTAAATTAAGTTGATATGGAATAATGAATGTAAGTGTTAATTCATTAAATTCTAATGTTATATGATTGTTAGTTGATTGTTGATTGATTATATGTAATTCATTAAGTATTAATGAAATTGAAAGCTAAAGTAAATTGAATTCAAATTAGAAGTAAATAAGTTTGAATAGAAATTGAATATGAATTGGATTTAATTAGTGAATGCAAACTAATTAAAATTGAATAAGAACGAATGTTGATAAAATCCAATGTTAATGAATCACATATGATTTAAATTGAAAACCTATTTCATTGAATATAAATGAGAATATGAATGAATATTTATTGGTTATGAATGTTAGTTGGTTGATGTTTGAATATGTTGCATTTGCTATGTGACATATATAGTTGTTATGGAGATATATGTTGTATATTGAGATTATTTTCATATATGCATGATTCTCATGTTGTTTGTTGAGTGATTAGTAGGTGCGGATCGCGTTTGCTTCGCATTTGGAGCTCGCTTTTGCGCTATATTAGCCGTATATGCTTGCTAATAAAATATAAGGTACATATCTCGGATTAAATATCGTACTTTTACACTTTTTTCCCTTCGGGATGCCTCATTACTTGATGAGATGTATATTTGTGATATATATACTGTCATTTTTTTTTCGGATCGAGCCGCGCAAAGGAGACTATGGCGAATTTTTCCGAAAATTTAAGGCGTTAGAAAATTTTTGAGAAAATTGGGAAAATTTTGAAAACTTCAACTTTGATTTTGAAGTTGAAAGTTAAACAATAGGTAGTTGTTTTTGAAAAGATAACTAAGTATGATTTGAAAACTTAGTAAAGTATGGTGAGAAATTTAATTATGGATTTTGGGAAAGTTAATAGATTCTATGACTTTTCTTACTTGTAATTTCGAGGACGAAATTCTTTTAAGGGGGAAAGATTGTAACGACCCAGAATTTTTATTAATTAAAATTTGAATATTTAATTAATTTTAAATATTTATAAGTGAATTTTTAAGTCAAATAAATTTTTATTCGATTTATTGGATTTAATTGAATAATTAAATCGATAATTTAATATGTTAAATTATGGAAATAATTGAAATTTGAGTTAAATATGATTGAAAATAATTTGTAAAATTTTATTTTATCATGTTGAAGTTAGAACGATATTTTAGAACTTTTAAAATCGAATTAAAAGTTAATTTGTGAAAATTGAATATTTTAATATTTAATAATCGACTGTAAAATAGTCAATTTTTGAACAGTCTCAGAATTGAACGAAACCAGTTCCATTGGATCCGTAATAGTTAGTTATTACCGGATTTCAATTTTCGTGTCAATCGGAGCTATCGTTTGATCGTGGCAGCTCGAAACGCATCGAATTATTTTTAATTTAAATTTGGCGAGTCAAAATAGCCATTTTTCAAAAAGTCTCGGATTTCGACGAAACCAGTTTCATCGGATCCGTAATGTGATATTATTGTAAGGTTTCAAATTTCAAGTCAATTGGATTTACCGTTTGTCCGTTACAAATTAAAACGCCTAGAAAATCGCTTAAATCGGTTTAATTCAAATTGAGAGTTTATAGCCATAACTCGCACATACTTCCGAATTAGCTTCCGAAACCTGTTCCATTGTGTCCGGAACGCGGGGTAAACCTTAGAAACGCTGGTTACGGCACGTAAATCGGAGTTCGGAATTCCCGGGATGAATAGTGTTTACGTTAGCTTTTTCTATAAATACACCTCACCTCTTCATAAATTAAAAAAAAAAAACCTAACTAACAAACCCTAGCCGCCACTTTAGCAATGTATGGCCAGAAAACACCCAACTTCCACCTCGATTATCTCCTCATCCGTCGACAATTAGGCTAAAGTTTCAACTAGAGAATTGAAGAGGGCGATGAGAGCTAGAGATTCAACGGTGGAGATCGCGAATGGAGCTATGGATTGTGAGATAGATGGGGCCGACTGTCATGACTCACGCACGCATTTCAAGGAGGCATGGGGGACCGAGCTCCCTGTGGTTTCAGCCGAGCATAGGGGAGATTTTGAGCTTCGATTTGCAACTTCCCGATAGAGTTCAAATTGAGTGTGGAGATCGAATTATTTAAACCTAATTTTGATGTCATGGGTTCTTTGTTCGGCTGTAGAACGTGAGATGGTGGAAGGAGAAGGTTGCGTTCAAGGGCCAGATGCAAGCAAGAGCAAATCCTATGGTCTTGATGTTGTGTGGGTTTAAAGTTATAATTTATGTTATAATTATTGAGTTAAAATCGTGTACGATCTTTAAAAATTCGTAACTTTTTCATACGAGGTCGAAAAAATGCAAACTCAGTTGCGTTGGAATCGTATGGACGAGCACTACGCGATGGAGTTGGTTTGGAGTCGTTTGGAGTTAGTGAGAATTTCGGGTAAAATTAAACGCGCGTTTAATTTTATTCGAAATAAATCGCTAAAACGGAAATTAAAACCAAGGTGAGAACTTCTCACTCAATCGAATAGGTTTCGATTTTATTTTAAATAGTTAGATTTAAAATATTTGAATGCATGTATGAATGATGATTGATATCTATTGATTGTTAAAATAGACATTATACGCCGTTAGTAAGCGGATGTTATTTAGTAAAAACATATACCGCGAATATTTCATAAACAGTGAAATTGGTATTATATATAGTAGCAATATATATATATTGGCATATGTATATATTGGAGTTATTGATTTCCCGCATTTTTTTGTTTAGCGGATGAGACCCTATTACGCTGTTATTAAGCGGATAATATTTATTAAGAACATATACCGCGATAATTTCGTACTGGAGCGAAATTGGTATTGTGCTAATGTTTTTGGATGCAGGAAAACAGGTTGGAGGGATCCAACTGGATTCCTCAACAGTTTTTATTTGATTTCAGATATTTTGATATTTGATGGATTATCATATCGATATATGATATCGTTGTTTGTCGTGATTGACTATTTGGTGTATAGCATCATTGGACCCAAATTTTGGGATTTTAAAATGATCTTTAAAATGATTTTTGAAAATATACTTTATTTCTGGAATTTATCCATTTTAAATAAATAAAAGTTATAATTTTATAAGTTATAAAATTATGGCTTTTGTGAAATATAGTTAAAGCTGATTTTTGAGAAATATAGTTAAAAGTTGATTTTTGAAATTATGGAGTTAATAATGTTATAAAATAGTTTAAACTGGATTTTTGAATTTATTATTAAAAGTTTAAATATAGGATTTATAAAATTTGATTATTTTATAAATCAAAATGGTGAAATTATAAAGGGAATTAAAGACGTTTCAGAATAATAATATAAACTGATTTATATTAAGAGATTTATAAATGGATATTTATAAATTGAAATATAGACATTATAAAACGAGTTTTTATAAGTGTTTGAATGATGTGAGAATGAATTTCATAATAGAATGAAATTTATAGAATTATAAACTGTGAAGTTATAAATGAAATTTATAAATAGTAAGATTTATAAATTTGGTGAAATTATTTGAAGAATAGATTTGGTTAAATAAATGAATCTTATAAGTTATAAGATTTATAATTTTGAAGTTTAAAGGAACGATTTTTGTAAAATAATCGTTTTATAAGTATTTAACTTATAATATGAACGTTTAGTTTATAATTTAGTTATAAACTGGAATAGGTTAATAAAGGAATTTATAGAAAAGGAAGTTTTTATAAATAAATAGAAATGGAGTTTATAAACGTTGTTTTATAAATTCGCAAACGACTTATTTTGATAAGTTAATTGTTGAAACCTATTAATGGAGTTATATTCACATTTTCGAATAGTGAATAATCCTTTGAATTAAAATGAATAAAAGGATGATATTTATTAACGTAGTATATTTATGTTTTTGAATAGTGAATAATACGTTAAAGAAATTGTTTGGATTTGGTGTTTTAAATAGAATTAAAACAATCTAACGATGTTTTAAAAGGTGTTGAGATTCGAAACCATAGATTTCAACATTCATTGTTGAAATAGATGTTTCGTGAAATAAAAGGAAATGGTGGACTATAACATTGTTGTTATAGTAAATGATTTCCGAAAGGAAATGTTTTTGTATAGTATTGGGATTTATATATCTATTTTTAATTTCGAATCCCTATACTAGTGATTTTGGGTTATCGTAACGATGTTTTACGCAACATTCGTTTTGACCCAAATAAATATGTTAAAGTGAATGATTTCCTTAAAGAATGAAATATATACTTAATCTCGATTTAAGTATATTGAATATTTTCCAAGTGTAGAAAATAAAAAGATTTGTGAATTACTTATTTTTAATAAGTATGGAAAAGTTTTCCAATATGAAGTGAATAATTAGAATTTATCTTTTTGAAGATAAATTGAAATGAATTATTTAAATAATATGCATGGATATTTTGAAATATAAATTCATTATGGAATTTATATGTGAAAGTGGAATTTGTTTAAAAATAAATATTGATTTATTTTTAAAGTGTTGAAATTATATATCTTGGAAAGATATTTTGGAAAATAAATAATTTGGAAAATTATTTGGAATCTGGTGATGTGTGCATATCCATTGATAGTTCAATGGCCGACTATCAATATTTCCCTTTGAATGGGTATTTGTTGTGAATTGATTGAATTTGAATGCACACTTATTTTTGAATAAGCGCTCACTATTCGGGTTAACCGGGAAAGGACCATGGGGTCGTATAACCCACTCCGAATATGTGATACGTCGTTGTGAATCGCATTTGAAGATCGGTGTTGAAGACCGGATATTTGCGAAAGCGATAGGATGACCTGTCGATTGTCTCTGCACTGAGTTGCAACGGTATAGAGACTCCCTAAGTGATGGGAAATCCGATCAGGATTGTGGATATCCGGATTGCAAGGACTTCTTTGTAAGTGCCTTCGGTTCTGTTCGAGCCCGGAACAGACTTGTATGGATTGTATGTCTGACATTACAAGTTGAGATATAAAGCCGATTTCTTTCAAATATATTTCTGTTGGTGGCGGAGAATTTATTCTTTTAGCTTAACACCCTTCTCTGAGACGTACGAGCTCAGAGGTTATGTAGTTGAATGTTATCAGCGATATATTCCCAATTTGGTAATGTGACATGCTGAGTGATGCTGAAATGATCATTGTGTTGATTATTTGTGATAGGATCGTTTATTTGATCGTCTATCCTTGTGATCATTGTGTTGATCATTTGTTGACCCAAAGCATGGCTTTTGTATAAAGTATGTTTTGTGGACGTGAATTCGTCGAGCCTCACACCCCGTGAATGGTCAAAACAGGAAAGAAGCAGCAAGGTTATGAGGGGTAGCACCCTTTAGGATGTGTCCATTTCCTTCTGGAAAAGGGTGGTATCATGGTATGGAGCCCAGATACTTACTCATGTTGAAAACACTTTATGATTGTGTGAATTGATTACGAGCGCTCGGTTGATAAAGGTCCCAAAGGACCGGGGGATGGCATATTCGGTCAGTTGTTACTCAGTTAGGAGTAACCCGGCTTTGTGTTGGTAGAGATCCGGTTTGGTTCTCGGGGATGTCCATCCAGAGGCATTCTCATGTGGCAATGGGAAGTTCCTTGGCCTGACCATTTGTTGGAAATCCAATTCCCAATACGAAACTTGTACGGTATTAGTTGTAGAACCTGCTATTCACTTATGGTGGTCACCACTGTTTGGATAGTAGTTATAGTAGGCATACGATAATGGTCGTATGTTGGCTAAGATTTATATCTTTATTTTTGAAATGATTTGTTATTACATTATGCACTAGTAATAATATCAAATGTTATTTTAAAATGCGTATCAAGCATCTTTGACTATCATAAGGAGAAATCTCCTCCGATTCTGCGTTTGCATTGTGTGTGTGTGCGGGAGGCCTTATGGTAGTCTCATTTTTAAAAGCATTGCGAATTGATTTAAAAATATTCCTCTATTTTGATTTTAAAGTTAAATAAACTGTTTTGAGTTCTCACACCAGTCACATGACTGACTCGGAGTTTATTGTTTTCCTTCCTAAACTCTGGGTGCCCACCAATTTTCCACACGGGCAGTCAAGAGTTAGGTTTATCAGGATATTCTGGATATTCTGGAGTTGCTGGAGGCAAGCTGGATGGCATGGCGTATTACTAGTTTATATAGTATTTCTTTTTCCGCTGCACTGTTTGTTGTTGTATGATGTTGTACACTCTGATGATATGATATGATGTAATGAAATGTAATGTAATAACTGATATAGTTCTTTGTTTAAAGATTATTCATTTATTATTATATGTTGTTCCGCTGCGAATTGTGAGATTCTGTTGTTGTTCCTTTCTGTCCCGTTCTATTTTAAAAAAAATTCTTCTATCTTCTATTATCAAATTTTCTATTTTTCTATCTTCCTCTCTCTCTATTTTCTGTTATCTTCTTCTACTTCTCTCTTTTTCTTTTCTTAAAATTTTTGTTAAAACCCATAACATTCCGTGTTTCCGGCCTTCGATTTCTCGGCAGTCGATAAAGTGAGTATCGATGTTGAATTTTCGAAGAACGAAAATCCGTGACGTTACAATCTAACTTTTAAATAATACTTCCAAGTCAAGACATTCCCAAAAATCTAGCATAAAAATCCTACCTCATTCGTAAAACTTCCGAAATTACCAAATTTATTATGCATAATAAAATTTCAGATTTCCTTTACTGTAAAATATTTATTTTATTAGATTAAAATAGAATTGCTTTATACCTATTTAAACATTGACTAGCCAGTTTAAAATGTGGGCCTTTATATATATATATATATATATATATATATATATATTTCCTACTCAAATCTATAAATTCATTAAATTAAAACAAGACTGTTATACCTCGCTGCCTCAGATCGGTGCCTAATCGCAACTTCAAAACCCAAGCATCGATCGAACCTTCACCTCCTCTGCCGTTCGCACAACCCTACTTGACCAGAACCCACGAGCCTACTCGCCACAAACCGAGACGTACTCGACCACCCTAAAGCAATCGAACTCCAGTAAATGATCGAGGAGTAAACTTCGAACGAGATCCCGTTCGATTCGTCATCTCGAGTTCGAATTCGAGAGAAAGAAAAGATCGTCGGCCTTGATTTCGATTTGGGTTTCATTCATTTTTTTTTAAGGATTCGACTGTTCAAAGAAAAAAAAGGTGAACGTTGATTTCAATATGAAGAATGAAGCTGAGATGAGGTAGTTTCGTTCGAACGAGAGAAGTAGGTGTAGTTGTGATATATGAATTAGGGCAGAGCAGAGGCTTTCTTAAGAAGCTAAGCGACATTGAAAAGATGTTAGCACAGAAAATTGTTTCTGCGAAGTCTTGCTCAGAAAGGAGATGGCTGAAATGAAAGAACGGTGGCTGTTGAAAAGAAATGTCACTACTGACTAAATATCTAAATATATTAATTAAATTAAATTTTCGATGTGAGATTTCAACGCGTTAATATATCGTATGCTCACACAACAACTCCGATTGCTACGAAAATTGAAATCCAGTAATAATTCAATATTACGGACCAAATGGAACTGGTTTCGTCGAATTCCAAGACTGTGCCTCGAAAGGTTATTTTTAATTTCGATTTAAACTTTCCAATTTTAAAACTGAACAAATCAATGTTAAATTTTGATTTTAAAACTTTTATAATTCTCAACACTATCAATATAAATTTTATAAGCCTTCAAATTTTTTTTAATAGGCTTAAAACATAAGATTCAACAATTTACCCAATTCTAATTATTAAGTTTTATTATTTAATTATCATATAAATAGCGATATTTGAAATTTAAGTTAAGATTGCTCTATTGAATATTTAAAATTATTAAATATTCCGATTTTAAATGCTTGAAAATTACGGGTCGTCACATTCCTTCCTCCTTAAAAGTATTTCGTCCCCGAAATTACAAGTTAGGAAGAATGGTTCTATACTCATTTACCTTTTTCCCAAAATCAACAATTCAACATCCTACCAATTATCCTTTTATAGAAGATCCATTACCACTTTATTAACTTCTCAACTCTCCCATAGTTTCAAACTATACTATTTGTTTAACCATTCAAGTTTCAATTTAAAACCAAATTTTAAATTATCAAAAAAATTCTCAAAATTTTTCTAACTCCCTAAATTCCCGAAAAATTTCGCCAGCGTCTCCTTTGCGCGGCTAGCTCGGTACAACTACAAAATGGCTCTACGGCCTCTCAAATCCAAAAAGAAAACAAAACGCCAAGTGGCTCAATACAAAATCCCAATCAAATTTCACACCAAATTTAAATACATACTTTTTTGTTGGGCAACTCAAATTTATCCTTTGAAATCAAAATCAATTCTCTTTACCCTTTATAATACTTGCATATTATACTTGACAATAATATCCAATCACAATATTTCAAAACATTTTATCGACTTCCTTACAAAATGCCAATATATATTCATTCCAATATTATCTTAGATTATATTTGCAGCATCAATCTTCCATTTAAGAATTCATCCTTCCTTCTTAAGTTAACATAAGCAATTTATATGTTTCTTATATTCATTTTCATCTTACCACTTTAGTTTATATCCATTTCTATCCACATCGATTCTTTCATTTCCATACGAATTCAATTTAACTTTAACTTTAAATATTGAATTTTATTTTTCATTTATAACTAATCTCTGTCTTTATTTTAAATTAGTTTCATTTACTAACTTATTTTAGTTTCCAATTTGAATTTGTTTGTCGTTAACAAAAATTTCCAAAATTTTCAAAAATTTTCTAACTCCCAAAATTTCTGAAAATTTTTGGCAGAGTCCCCTTTGTACGGAGGAGCTTTTGCAATTTGACAAAGGATAAAAATATATATACATCGACCCACACGGTCGGAAAAACCAAAAACAGTTCATATTTCCTATTTTTATTGCGTAGGCGTACCTTATTTAGCATTTTAAGAAAGCGGCTTATTATTTTTAGCAAATAGCACAACCAAATCCAGCCA
The DNA here is from genome assembly GCA_030765085.1 of Allium cepa. Taxonomy (NCBI): domain Eukaryota; kingdom Viridiplantae; phylum Streptophyta; class Magnoliopsida; order Asparagales; family Amaryllidaceae; genus Allium; species Allium cepa. The sequence continues at coordinate 117,571,610 of CM060931.1, forward strand.
CACGGCTTCCAGGTACCTGTACTTACTCAATTTAAACATGTAAGTGTCATATATATAAAGTTTTATCAATATTTCACTTAGTTGCAATAGTTAAACTCATGAATTCTAAAAGAAATCCACACCAAACATTTTCCCATAAGCAACCTTTACAATTTCCATGCCAATTCAACTGTTTCAATTTATTTATAACCATTTTCATTCAATTCGAATGGTTTTCAATCCATTCGTATACATCTTCATCAATTTGAATGGTTTAAAACTCAATCGCTTACAATTAATTTATTTTAGCAAAACAAACTCATATTCAATTCAAATTGATCTCAAAATCAACTTATTTAACTTCTATCAACTTATAGAACTTTAATTACCTTTTTTTACGTTAATCGACACTTCATTTTATATGCAATTTGATAGGATCCATGTGAATAAATAAGTACTTATGTTTTATAACCAATTTAAATGGATTACAACTCAATTTATGCTTAATTCTATTCCATTTTTAAATTTATTCACGATCCATATATTCTCATCTTCATTGCATTTTAAATTTGAATACATTCACTTACATTTCATTTTATTAATCAAACTAATTCATTCAAAACCATTAACAATTTCGGTTCATCTTCATTACCCATTAAATTTCCTTTTTAGTTTAATTCATTCACAATTATTTATTTAGCTCGACACATTCCATTTAAATTTCATTCACAATCCATTCATTTACGTTTTATTCCATATTTGTTTATTCCAAACTATTTTATTTAGCTCAAAACAAACCAAGCTATATCATTCAATAACCATTTCTCAACTTATTTAAACCATACTTCATTTGGTTCTTATTTATCCCATCCATTCATTTATTCAATATAATTAGTTTATCCACTCAATCCATTTTGAATTCTCATTTTCTTAAATTTTATTCACAAACCACCAAATTTTATTCCGATCCAAATTTATTTTTTTACTTGGTATAAATTCCATCCAATATCATTAAACTCGGTTTTAAGTTGAATTCAATTCAACTCTCAATTAAATCTCATTTTTAATCTACAATTTTGTTTGATTAGTTATTACGAAATTTTCAATTTCCAGATTTAACTCATTCAATTGATTACATGGCCATTTTCCAATTTATCTTCACTTATTTGGATTTTATTTGCAAACCATACCATTTTCAATTTACCATTCACTATTATGAACTACAATTCAATCTAATTTACTTCACTAACAATCCAGGTCGAATTTGATTTATAACTTGAGTTTTATTTTCAAACTTCAATATTAACTCACCAATTCAGCTTTCATTTATCTACATTGGTTATCATTATATATTTCGTTATCTAATTTATTATCTATTTAGTTTTTCCTTAATTTACAATTCAATACTTGAATTTTAATTTCAAATATCACTTCATTTAATTTTCTTAAGTTCAAATTTGTTTCAAAATTAAAGTTTGGATATTCATCATATTTTATTCTCCAATTCATGAATAATATTTATTTTGGAGTTTTGTATCTCACTTTTCAAATTTAATAAGTCACAACTTATTATTTACACAATTCCATTCCTCATAGGCTCGAATATATTATTCTTTTATTTTTAACTCAAGCCTTATGCTTATTTATAACCCAAGCATATTTTTATTTCTATGGATTTTTAATTTCTCTTATAAGTTATTCTAATTTATTTATTTCAATGCAATCCTTATCCAACTCATTTTCCTTTAATTCAAGTAAGAATCTAATTCCATCCAATTTTATTAACTCAAGCGAAATTTTATTCCAATTTCATTTTTATTTTAACTCAGATTTATTTAACTCAATTCAATTTTAACTTAATTCGAATACAACTGGATATTGTTTCCAGCCTATCCAATTAATGTCAATCCAGTCAAATCTTTATTTCTCATCCAAGTTAATTTCATTTTTAACTTTGCATTTTAAATTTAATTTCCAACATTCAAAGCTTATATTTCCTTCCTGATTAAAAAAAATCATCTCAATTTATAAGCTTACAACTATCTCATCAGGATTTTTAAACACCTGGCTTTGGTTTCAAATTATTTTGAAATATCCAACATCTCAAATCACATTTCTCAAAAATTTTAAACCAATCCAGGCTTTTATTCTCAACAAATTTCTTTTGAAATTTTCAAAAACAACTAGCTCTTCTGAGCAAATCAATTTTTGGCAGCAATCTGTCACTCAGAAATTCAAAAATGAATAATGATGATGCGGCCGTCATCATCAGAATTATTTTCCAATATTCCAAGTGATTTCAATGCTATTTCACTTTCAAGATCTATTTAAAACAGATTTCCATTCAAAAATATCTCCAAAACAACAATACTATTATTTATCTCCAAACACCTCGATAAACATTTCCAAATCTCCAGGATTTTAAATTTCCAAGCCTGCTTAAATAAATTTTAACCATAATTCATTTGCATAGCCTATGCTCATACAAATTATCATTTGGTTATATTTCAATTTATAATTTACATTTATAATTCATATTTATGAATTCCATTTTATAATGACTTTATTCCCTTAAACTTAAGTTATATGTTCAGTTTCTAGTTAAATTTTCGCTCAAAAATGATAATACTTTAAACATCATCATTCCTAACATCCAAGCAACCATATATTACTTAAATAGTTTACAAAAACTTTCTTTATATCAAAATATATTTTTGGGTAAAATTATTTCATTTACCCACATTTAAAACAATACCGTGTTAATTGTTCTATTCAAGTGTTTAGAAACCCTTTCAATACAGTTGCGCAGACTGTGCCGATGAAGGTTCATATGCCACTCAATAAATCAATCAACACAATATTAAAACAATTTATATTCACTAACAAATACGCGCTCATATCTATTAATACGCTCAAACTCATTATAGAGTACTACGGACTCTATTTTAAATGAGTAATTCCCACCAGAGCCAAGGTTATCACCAACCTAAGCTCTGATACCAACTGTAACAGCCCGCAAATCCGTACCCCTTGAGTCAACACTATTCTACAACAATCAACTCAAGTTGTACAGAAATACGAACCATTTGGGTTAAAGAAGAAGAGGTAGAAGAAGAAAGTAGAGGAAACAACAACAGAATCTAACCATCGTAGAGGAATAAAATATAATAGATAATAAATAATCTTTACTCAAAAGTCAAATATTTCTATTTACATATATTACATCATCAGAGTACATCAATCACAACTCAACATCAATATCATACAATGGATACTCAACAACTCAACATAGCAGAATATATACATAAACAAGTACGTAAGTACGTATCGTCATCCAGCTCGTCTCCTGAGCTCCAAAGCATCATATCCTGTATCCTATAATACTCGATCTGACCCGAGCATTACAGTTAAATAACACCCGAGTCAACTGGAATACCAGCGTGAGAAAATCACACCCAATTTGATTTTTAAAGTTTCAAAAATCCTTTGAAAACAAAAGCATCTCGTAAGACCACGCCACAAATAAACATGTCAGATTTTTACCTTACGATAGCTAAAACATTTTTATTAAAATCCTCTGATATTATAATAGTGTCTATAGAAAGTAAAATAGAATCTCGCTGAAATGCTTGCATCTCACGTTTCAGCAATAGTTGGGCACAATCAAAACCGTACGGGCGCGTATGGAAAATGGATTCCAACTAATGGCTAGGCACTGAGGTACCACCTGTCACAGTACCTGGTCTAGATCAGCGTACCGAGGAGCCACCCTAACTCCCCTGCAACACAAGACCGGAACCATCACTTACTGGACAGTCCCGAGCAAGATCACCCCGCAGTTGTGATCAGCAACCGCCCACTAAGCCGAAATAAAAGGGACATCTAGACAGGGATGACCTCACCCTCCAGTGGGGGCTACCCATGAAGCCTTGCTGCATATCCCCTGATTTTCAGCCATTCCCATTTGATGAGGATTGAGGCTAAGCGTTACCTTTATTGAACATGTCCCTTAGAATGCCCATCGTCCACCTGACGATGTTTCGCAAGCATTCATTCATACAAGTCCGTCCCGGGTTCGAACGGAACCGAAAGCACTACTCCGTACTACATCCATTTTGGAAATATCCTCAGGATTAGTAGCGACTAGCCCTTGCACTTCACTGCTCCATCTTCGAATCCAAAACCGTTTACACGAAACGTACAAACCGGATCGAAGTGGTTTTCGAGAAATAAATCTCGATCCCGGTCTCTTCGAAACGATCAACGCATTTGTCCAATATTGATAGTCGGTTATTTAACTATCAATTTCTATTCATAACCATCCATCAAACAATAAATAATTTTCCAAATTATTTATTTATCTACAAAATATCTTTACAAGATATATCTTCACACTTCAAATTCCTTTGAAAACAGTTTCAAAACTATCAGCCTTTCTCAGAATAAATTCCAAGTATTTCCATCTCCACTGGAATCACCAAGCACAAAACTCTAGATTTTAAAATAATTTTAAAACATTTTATTTTAGAATATATTTAACTTTTAATTTAGGAAGATTTACTTTAATACTCGATTTATAATAATACTTTAGAAATAATTACAATAAGTTTACTTTATAAATATAACTAGATTTTCTTCTTTACACAAATTACCACATCATCCTTTAGATACTTATTACGATAATAGATTAACCAAAACACTTGCTATGGGATTTGCTTTAAAATATTTAAATTAAGACTACTTCAATAATTTACTAAAAATACAATCTATATAATCATTGAAAATAAGGTTACTTTATATAATATAAACTAGGCTTTCATTTTTCAAATAAATACTAAGTCATTATTTATACATATTTATTATGGTAATAGATTTGCAAAAATATTTACTTAAGACTTTAAGAAAATAAATTTTCTAAAACATGCTTTTTAAAAACAACATTAAAACCTTTAACTTATATCTAAAAGTTTGCTTTAAACGTACTTGGCTATCCAGAGAAATACATCTCTCTGCACATACTTCCTTACAATTTTCAATTTCAAATACTTGAATCAATTTCCAAATTGATTTCCCATTTACTCCCTTTTTATTCAAAATCTATTAATTTCAGATTTCATTTCTTAATTATGATTTAAAATACTTTAACTAAAAATTCCAATTTTTAGATTTCTCAATTACTTCGTTATCCTTTTATATAAATTTAAAACTTAAGTTTAAAATAATCCTTTATTCCTTTAAATTAATACCACATAATTTTACAATTCATTAATTACTGTTTATTTAAACTCTTCTCTTTCATACTCGAAGTTAATTATTATTATTTTCATATTTCTTCTATTTCTACTCAACTCATTCTTAACTTATTCAGATTTCCTATAATTACTTTACTTACAAATTCATTTCTTTTATTTTCTTTCCAAAATCCAATCTATATAATTTTGGTAATTCATTATACCCAAATATATCCAATCAACCATAACATTCAATATTCTGATATAACTCATCATAGAATATCAATATTCACAGCAGAGAATATTAAATAATTTAAATAAATGTTGAGGGATCCAGTTGGATCCCTCCAACCTGTTTTCCCTGCATCCATAGACGTTAGCACAATATAAATACCAATCCCAAAGTATACCATACTATAACACATCAAGCAATTCAACCATTCATACAATTATTTAAATTCAATCATTTAAATTTAAATTTAACTGAGTGAGATTAACTCACCTTTGCTTCTATTTGCAATCCATTCCAATATTGCCTTGGTTTCTTGATTTTTAACCTTGAATAAACAATTTATATAATTTGTTAATTTTTTTTAATTAATCTATAAATAATTTCACCATTTAATAAATTAAATTTATCATTATTTAAAATTAATCATTTGGTTTTTTTTAACTAGTAAATTTGGTTGATCTTTGTTTGTTTGTGTTGAGAGTATGTTATACAAAAATAATCAATCTGTAAAATTTCCAAAATCTTACTTTTAAATAATACTCCCAAGTCAAGACATTCCCAAAAATCTAGCATAAAAATCCTACCTCATTCGTAAAACTTTCGAAACTACCAAATTTATTGTGCATAATAAAATTTCAGATTTCCTTTACTGTAAAATATTTATTTTATTAGATTAAAATAGAATTTCTTTATACCTATTTAAACATTGACTAGCCAGTTTAAAATGTGGGCCTTTATATATATATATATATATATATATATATATATATATATATATATATATATTTCCTACTCAAATCTATAAATTCATTAAATTAAAACAAGACTGTTATACCTCGCTGCCTCAGATCGGTGCCTAATCGCGACTTCAAAACCCAAGCATCGATAGAACCTTCACCTCCTCTGCTGTTCGCACAACCCTACTTGACCAGAACCTGCGAGCCTACTCGCCAAAAACCGAGACGTACTCGACCTCCCTAAAGCGATCGAACTCCAGTAAATGATCGAGGAGTACACTTCGAACGAGATCTCATTCGATTCGTCATCTCGAGTTCGAATTCGAGAGAAAGAAAAGATCGCCGGCCTTGATTTCGATTTGGGTTTCATTCAATTTTTTTTTAAGGATTCGGCTGTTCAAAGAAAAAAAAAGGGAACGTTGATTTCAATATGAAGAACGAAGCTGAGATGAGGTAGTTTCGTTCGAACGAGAGAAGTAGGTGTAGTTGTGATATATGAATTAGGGCAGAGCAGAGGCTTTCTTAAGAAGCTAAGCGACATTGAAAAGATGTTAGCACACAAAATTGTTTCTGCGAAGTCTTACTCAGAGAGGAGATGGCTGAAATGAAAGAACGGTGGCTATTGAAAAGAAATGTCACTACTGACTAAATATCTAAATATATTAATTAAATTAAATTTTCGATATGAGATTTCAACGCGTTAATATATCGTATGCTCACACAACAACTCCGATTGCTACGAAAATTGAAATCCAGTAATAATTCAATATTACGGACCAAATGGAACCGGTTTCGTTGAATTCCAAGACTGTGCCTCGAAAGGTTATTTTTAAATTCGATTTAAACTATTCAATTTTAAAACTGAACAAATCAGTGTTAAATTTTTATTTTAAAACTTTTATAATTCTCAACATTATCAATATAAATTTTATAAGCCTTCAAATTATTTTTGATAGGCTTAAAACATAAGATTCAACAATTTACCCAATTCTAATTATTAAGTTTTATTATTTAATTATCAAATAAATAGCGATATTTGAAATTTAAGTTAAGATTGCTCTATTGAATATTTAAAATCAACTAAATATTCCGATTTTAAATCCTTGAAAATTCCGGGTCGTCACAATGGAAAATATTCATTTTACTTTTTTGGCCTTTATATTCCTATATTGCTTCTAATTAGATTCCTAACATTATTCTAATATAATCTCCTAACGTTATTTCTATTTATTAACTTTATTTTATATAAATTTCTAATATTGTTTCTATTTATATTTCATAATGTTGCTACAATTTAAGTATCTTTGTAAAAGACCCGATTCTTCGACTCCCGAATATCGACATTAATACGTCCACTGTATCAACTGCCGAACAATCGAATGCCGGAAAATCGAACCCTTAGGGTTTAAGAAGAAGAAAACGATAGAAGAAGTAAGAAAGAAAGAAAAGCAACAGAAATGATATCAAAATCTCACAGTCGCAGCGGAACAACATATAATAGATAAATGAATAATCTTTAAATCAAAAAAACTGTACATTTTATACATACATCAGAGTCAACTTACAACACAACACAACTGGACGATTATATGAACTTGTCCTTACAAGTGGATACACAGCGGAAAAGATAATATCATATACAAGTGATACGTTTCGCCCTCCAGCTCGCCTCTTGAGCTCCACAGCACCTCCTGAATTCCGGAATTGAGCTCCACAGCACCTCCTGAATTCCGGAATGACTTGATAACCTGACTCTAGACTGCCCGTGTCGAAATTGGTGGGCACCCAGAGTTTTTGAAGGGAACAATAAACTCCAGGTCAGTCATGGGACTGGTGTGAGAACTTAAAACAGTTTATCTTTTAAAAAAAACAAAGAAATATTTTAAAATAGATCCGCAATGCTTTTAGAAAAATTAACTACCATAAGGCCTCCCACCACACACACAATGCAAACGCAGAATTGGAGGAGATTTCTCCTTATGATAGTCAAACATGCTTGATACGCAGAAAAATTTCTTTGATATTATTACTATAAGTGCACAGTGGAAAACATTTCGAAAGTATAATATAAATCTTAGCCAACATACGACCATTATCGTATGCCTACTATAGCTACCATCTAAACAGCGGTGATAACCATAAGTAAATGGCAGGTTCTACAACTAAAACCGTACAATGTGCGTATTGGAGTTTGGATTTCCAACAAATGGTCAGGCCAAGGAACTTCCCATTGCCACATGGGTACGTCTCTGGAAAGACGCCCCGAGAACCAAACCGGATCTCTGCCAACACAAGGCCGGGTTACCGCTGAACTAGGTAACTACTGACACGATTTTGCCATCCCCCGGTCGTAACCGACCTTTATTCCGGGATTCACCAACAACCACAAAGAAATAAATTTACAGCAACCACATAGGTTAAGTATCTGAGCGCCATAATACCACCTCTATCCGGAAGGAAATGTACATACCCTATGGGGGCGCTATCCCCAAATAACCTTACTGCATTCTTCCTATTTTGACCATTACCGGGTTGTGAGGTCCGACGAAGTCTCGTCCACAAAGCTACGCCTTTCACAAAAGCCACGCTTTGATCAACAAATGATCAGCAGCACTCAGCATGCCACGTTACCAAATTGGGAATATATCGCTAGTAACCATCAACTACATAACCTCTAAGCTCGTACGTCTAAGAGAAGGGTGTTAAGCTAAGAGAATAAATTCTCCGCCACCAACAGAAATGTATTTGATAGAAACCAGATTTACATCTCAAATTGTAATGTCAGACACACATCCATACAAGTCCGTTTCACGATCGAACGGAACCGAAGGCACTTCCAAAGAAGCCCTTGCAAATCCAGATATTCACTAATCACGTCTAGACTTTCCATCACAAAGGGTGATAAAATCTCTATATCGGGGATCAGCCGATGCAGAGACATTTGACGGTAATCCTTCTGTTTTCGAAAATATCCGGTCTTCAAATGTTATCCATTACGACGTATCACTATTCGGAATGGGATTTATGACCCAAAGTTCCTCTCCCGGCTAAACTGAAAAACGAGCGCTTATTTTAAAATAAGTGTAGCATTCAAATTCAAGCAAATCACAATAAATACCCATTTAAAGGTAAATATTGATAGTCGGCTATTCAACTATCAATAGTTATGCACAACATCACCAGATTCCAAATAATTTTCCAAATTATTTATTTTCCAAAAATATCTTTACAAGATATATTTTTTCCACACTTCAACCATTTGAAAACAAATTTCAAATCATTTTCTTTACGCGGAAACACCTCCAAATATTTATTCATTTTCACTGGAAATCTGCCGAGTGCAAATACTTTAAAATAATTTATAACACTAATCCAAAATATATCGGGAAAACACTTTGAAATAAAACTATTTTTCTTTAAACACTTTACTTAAAATATTAGGTATAAAAATATTATACCAATATTACATATAACTTAAGTCCAAACTAGTTTTCAAAATAAAATTAGTAGATAGAGTATAACTATTTAAATAACTATTTTCTAAAACAATTATTGATTAAATCTTAGAAATAATCATTTCTATATCAACTTAATAAATCTTTACTTGAAGGATTCAAAACAATTTAAGAAGTTAATTTCTCCAAAGTATCCTTTTCAAAACCAATTCTAGAATTATATATATATATATATATATGTATGTATATATGTATATATGTATGTATGTATGTATGTATCTTCCAAAGCTATTCATAAATTTTATTCGGCTTTCCAGGGAGAATACACTTTCATTTCAAAATGGTTCATTTAAACCAATTAAATAAATCTTTACCGATTTACTTTAAATTTACGTTCCAAATCCGTAAATTTATTTCCACACTTCAAAAATAAATCAATGTTTATTTTTAAACAAATTTCCCTTTTCTTTATAAATTCCATGTGAATTTAAATTTCCAAATATCCATTGATATGCGATTTTCAAATCGATTTCAAATATTCACTTTCAACAACAATTCAATTTTTCAATTGATTTCAAAAAACAACCAAATCAAATTCCATATTGATTTTTTTTCCAGGAAATTAAACACCAAGTGAATTTCATTCAAATCTCAAATTGAAATCAATTTCTACTAAACCCCAAATCAATTTTCAAATTGATTCTAAATTCTTTCCAAAACACCAAATAAATTTCCAAACGGATTTTTAAATTTATTTCCTTTTAAAAATAAATTCCTTTTAAAGAAAATAAATTCTTTTATTTTTCAAACTCTTTAAAATCCGTATTTTTAATAAATTCCTCAACCTTTGAATAATATTACCCTAAATCCATTTATTAAAGCTTTTCCCATATTTTGAAATTTTATTAAATAAGATTAAAAATAGAACTTTATTATTTTAGAATTCTTTCTTTTAAATTTATCCAATTCTCAAAAATAAATTTTGATATAAACTTTCTACCTGAATTTTCAAAAATTAAATTTTTATTTATTTCCGGTATCTAACGATACCAAAATTTTATTCGGCTAAATTTTAGCCTTCAACGATTTCAATCACAAAGATAATCACACAGATATTATAAATAATCGACACACAACATTGAAATAAATTCAATTATTTGAGGAATCCAGTTGGATCCCTCCAACCTATTTCCCTGCATCCACAGATGTTAGCACAATACCAATCCTGTTTCAAGACGGGATATCGCGGTACATAGGTTTATATAAAATATTATCCGCTATTATGTGGCGCAATAGGGTCTCATCCGCTATATAATGCGGGAAAATCAACTCCAAATACATATATAATACCAATTCCACTTCGAGGTGGAATATCGCGGTATATGTGTTTAATAAAATAACCTCCACTATTATGCGGCGTATGGGGTCTATTTCAATACAATAGATAGCAATTTATCATTCAATCACACAATTAAGCAATTTCAAATTTAACTATTTAAAATTTAAATCGAAACAAATTCGATCGAGTGAGAAGTTCACACCTTTCTTCCAATAACAGTTGCAGTGTTTCGTTCCGAATAAAATTAAACATGCATTTAATTTTACCCAAAATTCCACTCGCTCAAAAAAATCCCAATCCAGCTCCATCGCGTAGTTCTCGTCAATACTAACCCAACGCAATTCGTTTCGTCAGTTTTCGGCCTCGTATGAAAAGGTTATAGCTTTTTAAACTTTTAAACGAGTTTATATAAATAAATTTCAATCTCTCTTTTATATTTTAAACCTCAAATGACATTTGGGTCGCACAATTCAATAAGGCAGATTTGACCGAACGTGCTTCCTTCTTCCCCAGGCTAAAACATGCGCGCAACCCATAGCACACGCAAAAAAAATCGATGGTCGTGCTTCCCAATCGCAATCGGAAGTTGATCGAACAACGCCATTGTGTGCGCCTACCTATGCCTCACCCATGCCCACGAGCACGGCAGGTTTGGTCGTCCCCGTGCCTCAAAAAAACATGCACGAACGTACGACGTTCATCGCCAAATTCACGTCGATCCGTGAAGAGATAGGCTAAATCGACCGTTGGATGTATAGCTCTCATCGAGCTCTAGAAAATTGTAGTTGAAGATTTCTTGTAATTGTTAACGGATTTGAAGAAAAACGAGAAGGAATAAGAACAATTTTCGGCCATTAAAATAAAATTGGCGGCTAGGGTTTAGAAACTAGGGTTTGGTTGAAAATGTGAAAATAGGGGGCCTTATATAGAAAATATTCGAGCACTATTCGTCCGAAATTTTCCCTAACTCCAAATGAAACGTGCCGCCTGACGTTTATAATGTTTTACCCCTATTTCGAACGCAATGGAATATATATCGGGAGCCAATTCGATCATATTTGAAAGATAGGTTTTCAAATCGACTATTTAAATTTAAAATTCACTGAAACCGATTTCAGTACGTTTTAGCTTGCCCTGGACGAACCGTAAATCCGATTGACACGAAATTTGAAATCTTATAATAATTTAACATTACGGATCCAATGAAACTAGTTTCGTCGAAATCTGAGACTGTTTGAAAAATGACTATTTTTACTCGTCGATTAAATATTAAAATATTCAATTTCCACAAATTAACTTTTGATTCAATTTTAAAAGTTCTATAACATCATTCTAACTCCAATATGATTTAATACAACTTTACAAATCAAATTTAATCACATTAAACCCAATTTCCAATTATTTCTTTAATTTCAAATATTAAATTATCGATTTAATTATTCAATTAAATCTAGATATTCGAAATATAATTTATTCGACTTACAAATTTTACCTGTTAATATTTAAAACCAATTAAATATATGAATTTTCAAATGACAGAAATTCTGGGTCGTTACAGTCTTCTACCTGAACTGCACTTATTTTAATTGCTTCAATTTATATAGCTCCTCTCCATTGACTGTCTTCTTTATTGAAGCATTGCAATGCATTCGCTTACTGCTTTATTTTCGAGTTCTAACTTCTTTCCCTATTCTACTTACTCCATTTTAAACCTATACTACCTCATATTGTCCACCTTTAGAAAGAATTTTATAACTTAAAATTTTTCTTTCATCTCAGAAAAATCAATGAGCTATATACACTCAACTGTTTTTTTTTTTCAAAAGAATAACTTTTTATAAAATCTCATTTACTAAAATATTTGATTTAACTCATTTAATTTCTAATAAAACCTTTTATTTAAATAAGATATAAATATGTTATTCTTTTGAAAATTTAATATTTACTTACTTTTCAAAAATAGGTTTCTACCTTCAAATAACTTCTTTGAAACTCATTTCAGATATATAATTTATATATTTTTATCAACCTTTATTTTAAAATCATTTCGAATTTTATACTAAATTATTTTATATAGGATCGTACTCAGAGTGGAATTTTATTTGTCCCTCTTTTCAGACTTTTCTTTTTTCTACTTACTGACTTATCTTCTCCCAGAATATTAAAAATATGGCTATCATATTGGAGTATTTACTACATATCTTCTTTAAAAATTTATTTAGTTACCTTCAGATACTTACAACATGTGGATTCTTACTTTTCCATTTATCCGGACCTACTTTACATTATCAATTAGCAATCCTATGGGGATCTACAACCATAGAGCAATATTTGCTCTATAAGGGAGTCAAGTACCATTCAACTTCAAAGACCCTTCCATATGCCGCATTCATGCTCTTTTAAGTCAATGCCTTCCAATACGACCTACTTCCCATGGAGTTACGGGATAGGTGCATACATTCAACCTCATCTATTTTTTCAACTCATTGTCGCATCATCTATCTTTCAGAATATGATTGCAATTACTTATATAGTCGAAATTTGTAGAGTTTGGCATAACACATGTATAATTGTAGTAAAAATAACAAATACATTTACTCATACTATCTTAATTCTTAAGATCAACTAACCTAAGCTCTGATACCAACTTTGATAATCCGCACCCAGTGGGACCGAATTTTTGCTAAATTGAAAACTCTAGTCCACTAAAGTATGGATCGTGGGTTTTGGTATCCTACAAATAAAAAAATGCATATCAGAGTACTACCGATATAAACTCTCAATTAAATAGTAAAGTACAATAAAACATATAGCTACTGACCAAGGTTGACACTTTTGATATCTAGTGTCCTTATCAGTGTCGAGCATGCATAAGGAAATCTATTCTTCCACCTTTCCCACCTTGCACTTGCACCCATCCCTATAAAGATGTGGGTTGTAATAACAAGGGGTCAGAAAAACGGTCTGGTGACTGGTAAATTACACACTTTATAACTAACACTAATTTATGTCGATTTCCTTCCATTACGTGTTATGTCTTTTATTTTACTTAGTCGTCTCGACTCTGCATACGGATACGATACACCCCATCTACTCGAAGAAGACAATAACTACATAGGTGTGTGTGTGTATACTTACACACACACACACACACACACACACATATATATATATATAAGTACCATAGTCCCTCTTTGAACCAAGATACTATCCCTGCAATAACCCAGCACATCTTTGAGATCCATCATCAATACGGTATCACTTCCCAGTTGCCCATGCATACCAGGGAACTCCCTTAGTACCTAATAACAGCATCATAATAGTTTATTCATATTCTATTCATATTTGAAAGGCCTCCACAAAAGGGTTATCTGTCCTAGCCTCCTAATAGCAAACAAACTTGCAAACAACAGTGAGGCGGTGCATGTCCTAAACGGGATCTACACTAGTAGAATGCATAGTCTGTAGGCGTAACCCTTCGTCTTTCCACTGACTACTCAGGACCAATGACATTCTCGACCTATGAAGTAGCTCCTACATATATGGTGCCAATCACACTCTCCTAGCACCAAGCTTGCTCACCGTCCCATTTAGATTGCTTAAGGCAATCTAGGAAAACGCCTTGTTACTTAATACACCCTAAAAGGTTAAAGCAAACTCTACTTGTCCTTTGACACTTCGACCGAGGCGAACATCCTACTTGGTATTCCCATCACCTATATGTGAACGTATAATTCTACGAGTCCTACAGTTGGATATGTCCCACATCAGTGTAATGTATATACAACTGTTGGTAGCCCCTTGCAATAGGTAGATTTCTATTGTGTAACACTACCGAACTTGCATTCCAACCCATTTTAATGACTGTCATGCTTTTCAATTTAAGCTATTAGCTAACGTTAATAATTCACACATGTCATAAATGCATACTTACGACTATGTATATATATTTGTACTTTTTTATTTGCTAGGACTCTAATGTCCAATTGCTAATAATATTCCTTTACTTTTTCATGCGTTTACTTCTTATTTCGTTAATGTCAATTTAGTGCCATTTACCGCTTACTTTTAATATAAAAGATTTAAATACCAATTACCATTCATTTCCCCTTTTTATTATTAGGTCTATTTTATGTTCATTTTTACCTCACACTATCTGTCCTTGGTTACTAATTTCATCGCTTACTCATTCTAATAATCTATCTACAGTTCATCGCTTATTATTTAATTTCTAACTTGTCTTTTATAGTGTACATTAGTTTTACATTTAGACAGTTATTATTATATGCCTACCTATAATTCTTTAGTTTATACCTAGGGATTTATCCATTTCAATGAGTTGGAATTACCTCTTTCCCAAAAGGATTTATTAACTTACCCAAAAGAAGATATGTTATGTCTGGAATCACAAGGAATTATCCTTTTCTTTTAGGCATATTCCTTATTATTACAAACGTTACGCGTTTATTCATATTTATAAAACTATATAATTTATAAAAATATACATTGCAACGCATGTCATTTTAATGAATTAAATACTACTTAAATCCCTATTAAATTTATAACAACCACTATTTCATATTAACTAACAAATTACATTTAAATATACAAGTTTAGAATATCTATAAAATCTTGTTAATTCAGGAACTACAACTTACACCCTTACTTTCATGATTCAAGTTAACAGTTCATAGAATATGTAGGCATGGGTTTCAATTTCATTACATGTATATAATTAAGCCCGCAAATCCAAATAATTATATCCAGGCATACAAGGAACAGATTTACGACGAAATAAATCCAATATTATATAAAAATATGTAATTTCCACTGACCTTTTTTTTTCGAATCTTCGAATCTAAATCTATTCTTATTATTTGACTCCCTCCTCCTTCTACCAAATTATGTATTAAAGTGTGTGTGTGTTTGGCGTACAAATCAATTCCATTAGTAGCTCATATATATGTTAAACTTTTGTTTTATACCTTTTATTTCATGCGACTGATTTTAATCCATCTGATTTGATTAATGTTAACCTTAACTAGTGGTTAAGTGTTTTATCAAGATTAATTAATATCATTTATTTCCTGATTTTCTTTCCGTTAACGTTCTTATTTATTAACATTTGTTTTAACAATAATTCTCATTTATTCCCTTCCGTGTTCAGTATATTAGTTTCCTTCTTCGTTTTCTTAATTAGGTTTTATTTGATTGAACGTTATTAATTTAGTTGTATACTTAATGGTTGCTTAAGTGCTAAGTTGATAATATTTATTACCATTGTTTACATGTTAAGAGTTCATATTTATTTAAATATTAACGTCATTTTAAACGTAATATTTATTAACATTACCCACATTAATTCTTATTTGTTTTCTTTTCAATGCCGATTCAATTAGATTTATCACATTATTTCCTTTAATTTATATAAATGCCCATTTTAATGCTAAGCTAGTGACATTTACTTCCTTAATTGGTTTTGAATTATTTTTGATCTGAACACTTCAAACATTAATAACTTTTCTGTTTGAACCCTAATCGTATATATGAAAATCGATTAGAAAATTGCCGCGAACGTAATGGTGCATGTTTCATGCCAAATTATAATGTTTTCAACAATTCTATTTTGCTCTTTAATGATTACTTATTAATTCTTTTTAATGAAATGTCATTCGATATATGGGATGTTACACTTTGAATTGTTGAGCCATGCTATTTGCACTTACTTTCCTCACCTACCTTAAATTAACAAAACTCTTCCTACACACATGATACACCCATATTTTAAAAAAAATTAACGCTCCTCTTCTTTCTCTTTCGAAAGCTAGATTTTATGACATTTCATTTTTTTTCCTCAAACCAAAAGCATCCAAGTATGCTGACATGTTGTGCATGATGTGTGTTGCTAGTATAAATAATAAGCTAAACTTTGCATGTTACCATAACAAACATCAAATCAAATCGAAAACATCAACTATGTGTACACTTGTGTTTAATATATGCTGACTATGATGTGTATTCTTTTTACACAATTGCACAAGTGATTTACTATTAACCTTGTGTATGTCTTACTGACTACAAATGTACTCTATGTAAACAACAACTATTTGCATATGTGTGTGTGTGTGTGTGTGTGTGTGAGTGTGTGACCTCGTATCATGGCATATTTGTGTTCACCTTGTAGCTTAGTTCCTCTCCTAGTTGTTCAAATACTTCTCTGCATTGACTGAAGATAGAATCTATAAACATCTCCATAAGTATGTACCTAAAGATGAGTATACATAGTTAGCATAGTAGCAAACATAAAGAGATGGTTGTGTTTATAGTAATATTTTCCTAGTACTGTGGAAAGTTTTTCGAAACAATTATCTAGCAATGATTGTTCAAAAAAAATTAAACTCAATCCATCTAGTGACTCCTATAGTTCCACATAATTTTTTAAGCCATCTGCAAAAAATAAAATGTACTTAATGGTAATGTGTACATATCACTAGGAAAGCAAACCGTGGAAAACGCGGGTATGATGAAATTAAATGGCATCCAATTAGTGTCACTTGTACTTTAGCTTGAATCAAAATATAATAAAAAGAATAACTTTGCAACTTAGATAATCACTCCTTTCTTTATCTTATGTTCCTCTTTTATTCTGACATGTTGTGTCAGAAACAGAGTTTAACAACAGCGATAGTGAGGAGTACACTTATTCTATATCGTATATTTTTAACTTATCATTCTATAGTTAATTTTTGTGGGTGTCATGGAACCAAAAATATTGTGTCTCATGAGCTTCAATTGAAGAAAATAAAAGCATTGAACTCGTTGAAATTGTACCATATATTAAAGATAACGAAACAGACCCAAAGCATGAACACACACACACATGCACATATACAGATATACACACACATATGTATACATATGCATGTATGTATGTATGTATGCAAATAGATGTTTGTAACACGTGTAAAATTAACGATAATTATTGAATAGTTAATAAGGCTTCAATAGTGGAATTTGAGAAAATATTGGTATTTGACCATGGAACTTGAACCATTGTGTTCATTACGATTTTCCAAGCATTTTTCATTTATGGTATTTTGTGTTCAAAGCTCAAATGAATCATTATTAGCATTTGAAGTTTTCGGAGTGAAATAATTAAGAACGAGAAAGGTAATAAATAACATTAAATACGTGACCCTACCGATCAACCCACTCCTTGGGTCGATCGACTGCTAGTGGTCGATCGCTTATAGAGGAGCGGTTGGCCGGTTTGAATGTGGCGGTTAAGGTTTGAACCTTCGCTAATAGTCCTGATTAATTGCTTAAATCTACTGGTTAAGGTGGATTCGTGCATCTATAAATAAAGGCCTGACGCCTAATTCTCTTCTCATATTCTTTTATCCAAGCAGCGAAGCTCTGCCATCTTCTCTTCTTCACTACTTCTTCAAATTATAAAATATTATATATAAATATATAACTAAAGAGGGAAAAAATAAAAGAGAACAAGAGAAGGAGCGGTTGCAGAAAAATGTAATTTTTGTGATTATAAATTTATATTCCCCTTAACCTCAAATCTCTTCTCAGATCTGTAATTCTAATAGTATGTATATGCCTTGTTATATATATTTTTTAGATTAGAAAAGAAAAGGATTCAACTAAAGGAATGGATTCAGGTTTGGAGATTTGGAAAGTTTCAAAGGTGAGTGGGAAATTATATAATTTATTTATAACATTCAAAGTTATATTGTAGATTTTATTTGATTATTATGCCTAAATAAGATTTGATAAATTGTAGGCTTAAAAAATGCATAGGGTTATCGCCTACATGTTCAATTGAAAGGTAATTGGAATAGAAATAGTATGTACAACCTAATCTAGAAATTTGAATTCAGTCCTAAGTATTTATTATTTGCTTATCTCATAGCTATAATTGGATTGTAAATTAAATTGACCTTATTGACTTGGAATGTGAATTTCTATGCTTTGATTATTTGGAGCGGGTTTCATATAATTACCATAAATTATCCAATTCCAAAAAATGATAAAAGCATGTCGTGTGAATTAGCAAGGGATATTCCAAATAGGAAAAGAGATGTGTATGATATGGATATTCTTCTCTGTAGTTTACACTATCTATTTCAATAAAGAAAAGAAATAATTCCTTCTAATTTCAAACGAAGCAAAGTTCTCACTTTTGGTTAATTTATGGAAGTTATAATGGTAATCCTTTTTTGAAAAGGCAGCTTCGATAAATTAAAACATGGAAAGGGTTATTCTAGTCTAGAAATTAATAGTTAGAATTATAATAAATAAACATGTATAACTGGGCTTAATGTTCAAAAATAAAAATATATATAAATAGCATAATTTATGACAATATTTGTATTAGTTATTAACAACATAGTAATTGTAAGACTAGGATTTATGGATATTAACTACAGATTTAATGTGCAATAAATTTGTAATTAATAGAGAGTTAAAAAGGAATTACATGGGGACTGATTATGGAATTTAATATGGCATTTATAGACAAACTGAATAGGCATAATAAATAAATTTTGAGAGTGTTAAATAGTTTAAATGAATTAAATAAGGATTGATTATAGATTGTCTAATTTCGAGATAAATGACCAATATTACGGGTAATAGACATTTATTAAACATTATAAGGAAGTCAAAGCCCAAGCATATAAATTAAGAATAATTACGTGGCGAACAAGTAAATATTAATATTATTAAATATACGTGTAAGGAAATATAATTTTCATGTTAGGAAATCATATAGCTTCAATTATATGTTGAGGACAGGATGAATTAGTGGGCTTAGACCAACACTTAGGCTTTGAGTGACGGCTTTGGTTTTATTGGTTGAGATGCGAGGTCAGTCAAGTTACACAATAGAAGTCCGCCTTCACCTAGAGGCTGCCAGCAACTGTATATACTTACTACTGATGTGGGAAATCTTCAACCATAGGACCCATGCGAAAGGGATATGTGTAGGACCTTCTTATAGGATGGATGTATTAAGTAGTTATTATAAGGTCAACCTCCTCCCTATTTAGGAAGTATTAAATAGTCTGGGTTGGTGAATTCACGGTAGTGGATATCTTGGGAAGGGTTCGTTTTAGGTTTAAGGTATCAAGTAGCTACTATAGGGTCTTTCTCTCCTATAAAGAAGTATTAAGTGGCCCGATGAGGTTCTATGCGATATCAGCTAGAAAGTATCAAAGACGAGTCCGTCTTGGGATAGTTATTAAATGACGAGGACCTGCGTAAAATGTAGGATTTAAATGGTCAGAGTTTGTCTAGTTCCTATTGAAAAAGTATTAAGTGGCTTGGGTATTATCCCTTACATTGTTAGGACATAACCAATAGTAGTTGCGTTGGGACTGGGAAGGGATTTAGGCCTACCGATGAGGATAATTTGTAGAGTTGGGAGGCATTAGTGTAGAATACAATGATTTATGATTTTTATCTGATGATAATAAATTCATATATTTGTTAAATGTGTTTGTTATAGTACTATTGCAATTTCACAGAATGAAATAAGTATTTGCAAAACGGAATAAATGAATCGCAATTTTATTTAAATAAATATTTTATTTTAATTCAAATTTAAATAGTATGCATTTGGCTTCCACTATATTTACGTTTTCAATTACACTACACTTTGTCGCTATACAAATTTCCATACCATCATATACACAATTTCTCCATACATTCATATACAACACTTTGTTCCCTTAGTCACTTGTACTCGATTTTGATTTTATTTGATTGCTTCAACTTGTGTCCAGCCATCCGCTATACCTGTCAAATAACAATGCAGTAAAATAGAAAAGGAAATAAACCTAAATTGCAAAAATAAAATTATATATGAATATTGGTATTGCCTCAGTTCATGAGCTCATTTGCTTTTATATTTTAGACAGGAACCAAAATAGATGTGCAAGGGCAACAAATGACATGTACAGTGTATCACTGCACATGCCATAGGGTCGCACACATATGCAAAATGTTCTTACATCCGTTTAAATTTCAGGGACAAGTGCAAGGTTAATCCCGAAGGCTTAACACAATGCAAGTGTGCACGAGGTCAGGCCAAGCAAGTTTCATCTCAACTCAGGTGCACCATATACAAGTGCCAGCTAAGCAGTGTACATAGGGTCAAGAACTAAGGGTGCAGCAAACTGAAATGTAGTAGCAACATATACAAGCTTGCACATAGAAATCAAGGGTTTCGAAGTGCACAGTATACAAGGTGGAAAAACAATCAAAGTATCACAGCCAGGTCACACATGATCAATTCATCACTCAAGACACATGCACAAGACTAAAGTGTAGCAAACACAGCATAATGCATAGCCAAACCAATTCGAGCATGCACACAAAGGTGAAGTTGCAAGGAGAGGAACATGAAGTGAAACAAAATACAAAGGTATAAGGTAATACAAGTTTTCACAAAACAAGCAGTATCGCAAAAAGAATTCATACAATATAAGGATGCTCGAAACAGTGTAGTACATAAGACCAGGATGAAACATATGCACATCAGTATAACAGACATCAACGCACTCAAGTTCAAGTAACAATCAAAGCAAAGCAACATAGTAGCAAGCTCTCCACACACACCCTATTCTATCATATTGACATGTTCATATATACACATATATGTATATATGCGTATGTATGCATGTATATAGTGTATCGACTCAAAGCACTAGATCAATATTAATAAAATAAATTCAGAACGAAATCAAATCTATAGAAGTTCATGCCAAATCAGAAAGTCAAACTCAAAATCAAAAGTTATTCAAGCAGGGTCAAGGTTTATAAGAATATATATCAATATATTTGATCGAAGGTTAAATATATTGAAATATATTCAAATAAAGAATATTCAAATAAAGAACAAGATAGAAATCCCAAAGCCGTATAATCAAAAATCCATGGCCGAGAAAAATAGTTGAAAAACTCATAGTCAAATATACAAATGATAATATAGGAAATTGATTCCTATATAACTCCCATTATCATCGTCGGCAACAAGTATGATTCGAGTTCAAGCAAAATCAGAGAGCAAAAATTCAAATAAATTCCATACCAAATTTTAACTCCAAGCATCAAAAGTCGAGAATGCTACAAATTGAAAAGGTCAAAAGTTGCATACCAATTTATCAACATCTAACTCGACGACGAAGCAACCGAGAGGAATCAACGCAAGGAGATTGATCAATAAAACATCAAGACCAACATCTTTCTTCGATTAACTGATTTTCGGAATCAGTGGCTTCGAACCAAAGCAAAAATCCTAATTTTGAGAACAAAATTAGGATCATCTAAACCATGGAACTAAAGTGACAAACAGGAGGATTTAGGCATATGCATCTTTATTTTAGCAGATTTATATATTGTTTTATAAGTGTTAATTAAGGGTTAATTTGTTTTTATTTTTTATTTGTAATTTTCTTTTTAAATTGTAAATCTCTAATTTATCTATGTCACGAATTATGGGGGGTAATTCGAGAATTCGCAGCTCAAGTAGCTGATTTATGTCAGGGTTTTGAGCGTAGGGTTAGAACTATCAGATTAGCAAGGGTCGCAAGTTTACAAAATCTGTAAGCATTAGATTGTTTAATTTCCAGTAATAACCTCAAGGGCAGCTGTAGGCAGGTTTTGCCGAAGCTGGATAAACTTGTATGTCACTTTTATTTCCGCATTTACTCTATTATTATCCGTGTTGCAATTCTTATTTGACTGTGATTTTTTTATAAACCCTATTCACCTCTCCTTAGGGTTAATTTGATTCTACAAGTGG
Source organism: Allium cepa (assembly GCA_030765085.1). Classification (NCBI taxonomy): domain Eukaryota; kingdom Viridiplantae; phylum Streptophyta; class Magnoliopsida; order Asparagales; family Amaryllidaceae; genus Allium; species Allium cepa. The sequence goes on from CM060931.1 coordinate 117,594,401, forward strand.
TATTAATGCATGGTTAATAGCATAGATGTCTAATCCTAGTTGTAGATCTAGCGAGAGTCAGTCCAGTGTTAGTCCCTCTATTTTTTATCGAACAGATTTTTTAAATTGGAAATCAAAAATGGAATTTTATTTAAAATCTGTTAATTTTAAATGTTGAAATATTATTGATATTGGGTGTGAGATGGTAAATAAGAAAAATATTTCGATTATTGTTCTTGTTATGCATATATTCTGTTCTCAATTAATCGAGATGAATTTAACCATATATCGTATTGTTTAACCGCATTGGAAATTTGAAATACCGTCGATGCAATATATGGCAGAAAAGTTGAGAAACCCGCCAAAGCCGACTCAGTAAAAGAATTTTGCTTGAAAGGATTTACAAAAAATAATTTGGACAATGATAGTAAACACAGCAATGATGAAGATGCAACTGATAATGAGATAAGTGGTTTATCATTCGAAGATTTAGTTTTCTTATGTCAAAAATTAACTAAAGCTGTTGAAAAACTTGTGATGAAAAATAATAAGTTGAAAAGTGGGAAATCTAAACTGCATCAAACGATAGATTGGAAAAGAAGCATGATGAAATAAAAAAAAATTGATTGCGAAAATGTTTGAACTATGAAAGAGAATTTATTTTCTTCAATAAAAAATTTCAAAATCTTGAAAATGATAGTTTGGTGAAAACTGAGATAATTTTAGATGAGCTTGAATATGAAATTGAAAAGATTAAAAATGTCGTAAATCTTGAATGCGATAAATGTGTGAGTTTTCAAAAGGAAGGAACTAACATTAAAGGTAATTTCAAAACCCTTGAAAATGAAAACGTGATTTTAACAAATAGAAAAGCTGAAACTATTCGAACAAATCCCAATTTGGGAAAAGAGATTGAAAAAATAAAGGATTTTGAATTCGATTTGAAAAATAAAACTTTTTGAAACCGAGATGCTTGAAATAGATACTAAAATAAAAGAGCTCAAAAATGAAATTTTGGGCTTAAAAAGAAATGATATTGGAAAGAGAGAATTTGCTACTAGTCTTTGTTCAAAGTTAATGAATGAAAATAAACTCTTAAAATCCAAAGTTATTGAACTCGGGTTGATTATTCTAAAATTTTCCACTAGAGTAAAATCATTCAATATCCTATTTAGAAATCAACTCTTCGCGAATAACGAAAACGAATTGGATTTGAAGAAGTGTCAATATATAAACAATGACTAATAATACTGATAGGGGAAGAAGTGTGATACCCAAATGCACAAAGTGTGGAAATATAGGGCATAGTGATAATAATTGTTGAAATAAAAACAAACACAAAACTGTTAAAGAAATATAAATTCCAAAAGGTACAAATATAAATTTTTATAAATTTAAACAAGTTGGGGTTCCTAAGGATACAATTGTTAAAATTAACGGTTTGTCATATAAACAAATTTTGGTACCATATATTTCAACTAAAAATGAAAGTGGTCATTCATCCTCCGTAAGGCCACTCCCTTCTTCCAAATTTAGATACAAAAGCGAGCTAAGTAACAACTTCGATAAAGGTGACTTCAAGTCGTTCTATATGGTTATTGAGCAAAAATTCTAATGTTCCTTTACCCAGAAAGATGATATGGAGATCTACACATTTTTGGATATTAAGATATCGAAGGTAAGTAAGGTACAATCTCTAAACTTTGTTTTGTTCTCTTAATGCTAGTTTTGTTTTTATTGACACTGCTTTAGTATATTTTTTATATCTTGAGCTCCTTAACTATGATTTGCAAAAATCAAAATGATATAGAAAATAGATAGAAAATTATACAAGTTTTATGCCTTATGTTTTTCAAGAATTTTGAACTTAAACATGTGAAAAACTGCAAATCATTTGGAGTATTGTTTAAAAACGGTTCCAAACTTCTTAATACAACTGTAGTAATTTGATCATAACTTGAACATTTCTACTCAGAATTTTCTTGAAGTTGTGAAAGTTAACTGATAGTAATACAACTTTATTATTTTGACTTTTTGTTGATTCACTTTGGAAAGTCTGGAAAAACTACATCATTCTGCTTATTGCTTGGAAAGCATCTCTGTTTTACACAAACAAGTTGTAGTATTTCAAGTATAATCTTTTATTGATTTGACGGGTTGACTTGAGACTAATTTTGGTAAATAGAATTCTTGAATATCTAGAACTTTCGTGCTTTGAGCCGAATCTAATTTTGAAGTTTTAGCTTCCAAATAAAGATTTCAAATGAATTGATTTTCGAAATAAGTATTGTCAACTGCTTTAGAATAACAATTACCTTTTGTTGCCTCTTTCAGGACTATCAAATCAATTTCCAACTGCTTTGGAGAATTATGAACGTGTTTTTCCCCAATATGGATGATTTTGCCTTTGACTGGTATAAACGGACTTGTTGAAAATTTTGAAAATCAATTCGAATGATTTTTGAGGAGTAAACGTTTTGCTTGTTTTCTTATATACTACTATATGTCACCTTAGGTAGTCCAAATAAAGTGGTATCAAACATCGAGCTGAAATCGTATTTGCATTAAATTAATTATTTTCAACTGATTTCCAACTAGCAAAAATTTTCACAAAACCCCCTACGAAAAATTGATTTTCAGATATTTTAATTTTTTAAATAACTAGGGCTTTTACTTTGATGAAAATACTCTTGTTTATTTTGGTAAGAGATTTACTTTAAAAAATTTATTGACTAATTGAACCTTTTTGAAACTTGTCGTAATTATCAATAGCGTTTGAGAAAGTGATAGATAGTGATTAGATTATATTTCATAATAAGAGGAAGCATAATTTAAAATTCATGAAAATTAAACAAATTTTATAATATTTTTTAAACAAGTACTAATTCCATGATCTTTTCTATGACTATTACCTTTCAATCCATACACCATAATTTAGTATAGTGTGCAGAAGTTGGTATTTCAAAATAAGGAAACATTTTTTTGAAAAATAATTCTATCACAAAGTAATAATTCTCATTTAAAAGTCCCAACAGTTACGCATGGATGAATTACTTTAGACTCCATATATGTATTTCCATTCCTATTTAAAAATCCTCGCCGTTATACATGGATTGGACTCATATAGGAGAGGGATAAATATTCAAATAGTAACTAATCTCATTCGAAAATCCTCGCGATTATACATGATTAGAAAATACTTGACATTCATTTTTAGGTAAGTGCCAACCTCATTCAAAAATCCAAACGGTTATGCATGGTTAGAAAGTACTTAATATTTTTTTGTATAATATTTAAAAGGAAGATTTGCAAATTATTCCTTTGTTGAAAGTATCAAACTGATGTCACTGTATAAAATTTTACCTGAACCATAATCCTGTAATTTCTCTAAAGTGGAATTTGCTTCTAATAAATAAAATATTATGATTCTTGTTTAATTATTTAGAATTTGCGATATATATTTCCATCCTGATTTGATTATATAATTTAAATCAAAATTTATTACTATTTCAATTACTATTATTATTTTTAATGATAACAAAAAAAGGAGACAGATTAAGATTTTGTTGATTGAGTAATAACCTTACTAATATTCGAGTATTTTTATTATTCAAGAGTTGTTTTGAAATTATTATTGAAAAATTAATTTTTCATTTTCAATTGCACACATCTATGTATAGGGAATTTAGTTGTAGAGGGAGCTTGAACGCATCATACCAAACCCATTTATTTAAATTCAAAATCTTAATATATGTTTGTTATCATGAAAAGAAGAAGATTGTAGAATACAATGATTATGATTTTTTTTGAATGATAATAAACATATATATATTCATTAAATTTTTCTGTTATAGTACTATTTCAATTTCATAGAATGAAATAAATTTTTGCAGAATGAAATAAATGTATCGCAATTTTATTTAAACAATTTTACTTCAATTCAAATTCAAATAGTACACATTTGGCTTCCACTATATTTACATTTTCAATTACACTACTATTTGTCACTATGTAAATTTCCATACCCTCATATACATAATTTGTCTATACACTCATATACAAACTTTGTTCCCTCACTCACTCACACTCGATTTTGATCTTGATTTGATTACTCCAGCTTGTATCTAACCATCCGCTATACCTGTCAAATAAACAACACGGTAAAATGAAAAAAGAAACAAACCTAAATTGCAAAGATAAAATTATATTTGAATATTGGTATTGCCTCAGTTTATGAGTTTTCTTGTTTTCATATTTTAGACAGGGACCAAAATAGATGTGCGTGAGCAAACATATGACATGTACAGTGTATCACTGCACATGCCATAGGGCTGCACATGCCATAGGGCTGCACACAAATGCAAAACGTGCTTGCATCATTTTAAATCTCAGGGACAAGTGTGAAGTCAAGCCCGAAGGCTCAACACAATGCAAGTGTGCACAAGGTCAGGCTAAGCAAGTTTCAGCCTAACTCAGGTGCACCATATACAAGTGTCAGCTAAGAAATATACGTAGGGTTGAGAACCAAAGGTGCAACAACTGAAATTAAGTAGCAATATATACAAGCTTGCACATAGAAATCAAGGGTTCAGAAGTATACAGTATACAAGGCAACAAAATAATCAAAGTATCACAACCAGGTCATATATGATCAACTCATCACTCAGGACACATGCACAGGAATAAAGTGCAGCAAACATAGTGCAATGCATAGCTAAACCAATTCGAGCGTGCACACAAAGGTGAATCGGCAAGGAGAGGAACAGGTAGTGGATCTAAATACACAGGTACAAGGCAATACAAGTTCTCACAAGACAAGCAGTGTCACCAAAAGAATTCAAAGAAGCACAAGGATGGTCAAAATAGTTCAGTACACAATACCAAGTTTAAACATATGCACATTGGTGTAATAGACTTCAACACACTTATGCTCGGGCAATAATCAAAGCAAAGGAACACAGTAGCAAGCTCTTCACACACGCCCTATTCTATCTAATTGACATGTACATATAACCCATATGTGTGTATGTGTATGCATACATATACATGTACATAGTGTATTGACTCAAAGCAGTGGATTAACATTAACAAAAGAAATTCAAAATGAAATCAAGTCTACAGAAGTTCATGCCAAAATCAGAAAGTAAAACTTGGAATCAGAACTTGTTCAAATAGGACAACGTATATGAGAATATATATCAGTATATTTGATCGAAGGTTAAATATATCGCAGTATATTCGAATGAAGAACAAGTCAGGAATTTCAAAGTCATACGATCAAAAATCCATGGCCGAGAAAAATAACTGAAAATTTCAAAGTCAAATATACAAACGATTGTATAGGAAATTGATTTCTATATAAATCCCACTATCATCATAGGCAACAAGTATGATTCAAGTTCAAGCAAAATCAAAGAGCAAAAATTCAAATAAATCACATACCAATTTTTAACTCGAAGCATCAGAAGACGAGAATGCTACAAATTGAAAAGGGAAAAAATCGCATACCAATTTATCAAAATCTAACTCGACGACGAAGCGACCGAGAGGAGATTAATCGATAAAAACATCAAGGCGTACATCATTCTTCGATCAATTGAATTTTGGAATCGATGGCGTCGAACCAAAGCAAAAACCCTAAAAATGAGAATGAAAAGAGGATCCACTCAACCGTGGAACTAAAGTGAAATATAAGGACTTAGCCATATGCGTCTTTATTTTTAGCTGATCTATATATTGTTTTATAAGTGTTAATTAAGGGCTGCTTTGTTTTCATTTTTCATTTGTAGTTGTTTTCAAAATTGTAAAACTCTATGTTATCTAGGTTACGAACTACGGGACGTAGTTTGAGAATTCGCAACTCGGTGTTATCTAGTTATAGCAGGTTTTGAGCATAGGTTTAGAATAATCAACTTAGCAAGGGTCACGAGTTTACAGGGTTTGTAGGTGTCGGATAGTTTGATTTCTAGTAGAAACCTTAGAAGCAGTAGTAGCAGGTTTTGAGCATAGGGTTAGAATAATCAGCTTAGCAAGGGTCACGAGTTTACAGGGTTTGTAGGCGTCGGATAGTTTGATTTCTAGTAGAAACTTTAGAAGCAGTAATAGGGAGGTTTTGCCGAAGCTGGTTAAACTTATATGTCATTTTTATTTTCGCATTTACTGTTTTATTTTCTGTGCTGCAATTCTTATTTATCTATGAATTTTTTATAAACTTTATTCATCCTCCTCCATGAGTAATTCGACCCTACAATTCGTAAGACGACAACTATATTATAAAGCCTTATTTATGTGTTATCGGTCTTTGTAGTTGAACTAATTGACTAGCCGTTATATTGCGAATGCTTGCTTCGGGGACTAGAGATATTATATGACCGTTGGGTCTGCCTCCTCCCTATTTAACAAGTACGAAGTAGTCGGGGTATAAGATTAACGCTCTGTCTTTCTTACACTTAAAATGACACTTAATACATCCTCGGTATTCATGTGCTGATCATTTAAGTGTTCGAAAGATGGGTCATTTAGGATGAAGAAAGAAGAAGACGAAACAGAAACTCACATCATGATGAGCAATATATAATATACACAAAAATTTTACAAAAAGAAATCATCTTTATTTATGCACAACACTGGAGTACATAACCTATTATCAGTCTGGACAGTCGGTCCTTACAAATCTGGTAAATACAGATAGGAATAAAACAAACAGAACAGCGGAAGAATGTAAGGTGCATGAATATGTCTTGGAGAATCCAGCTCGTCGCCTGAAAGATTCAAAGCATCCAACTAAATTTGGAAAATATGCTTAGGCTGACCCGTACATTATAAGAAAATAACGTCTGGATCAGTCTAGTAAAAGTAGTGTGAGAAACTTAAATCATAAGGAATTTTAGTTATTATAACTTGTAAAATTCTTTAAAATCAAAGGTATCTCGTAAGACCACGCCGCACATAAATACGGATGGATTTTTACCATACGATAACCAAAACATTTTCTATTAAAAAATCCAGAGATATTATAATAATGTCTAGGATACAAATACATATTAATCATAACTAAAATTATTACATTAATTAAATTTTAGCATAATAGGTATACAATCAAGTCTGATGGCTCGTATTGGAAAATGGTTTCCAACTATGAAAGGGTAAGAGTCTACCCACTGAATCCGTACCTTTAGATAAAATGTACGGGAGGCTACAACATGTTGCACCTCTGCTAATCAGGACCTACTATGATCACCACTTAACTGTGATCGAACAACCATAATGGGCCCTGAAGCATACATAGATATATCGATCCTAGATCTTGGGATGATCATACCCTAAAGGGAGAGACCCACATAGCCCTACTGCATATCCGTGCTTTAATCGTTTTCCCGGTTGATGAGGCTTAAGGCTACGATTACCATTTTATACAGTAAACCATCTTGGAATGCTAACACTGCCATCTAGGTAGAAATGCAATGCCAACATTCATCCATACAAGTCGTTCTAGGTCTGAACGAAACCGAAGGCACTACCACTACTACATTTGGAATCACCATCAGGATTAGTAGCAAGTAGCCCTCACACTTCAAAAGCTCCATCTTTAATCATCTTCAAGATGTCTTTAGTACGAACAGCTTAAGTTGGATCGAAGTGGTTTTCGGACAATTTATACTTATCTGATCCCGGTCTCTTCGAAACAACATTTGATAGTTCCAGTAAATTCAATCTCGGTTCTTTTGGAAATAATCAGACAACACATAGGAGCAAGGATCACCCCCTAACAATTTAATTGGACGGATCTCCCTATCATTTGTCATAGGAGAACAAAATGAGATTTATATGCACATTACAACATCATCGAAGATGACTATGCCATATAACTCACGTTTTTCTCCTAGATATTTGCAGAGTTATATTTTGGTCCAGATTTGATAGTTGGTTATTTAACCATCGAATAAATAAACAAGCAACAATTCAGAGATTTATTACCATAGCAATTACTAAGCCTCAAAATAAATACTATTTATGTAATCTCTTTCCAAAATATTTATTAAAATATTCATATACTTATCTCACCAGCATAATATATTCACAAAACATTAAGAAAAAATTTTCATTTTCAAAGTCATATTAAGAAGGATCGAAACAAATAATATTTAAAATAGAGATAAGGATAACCTTAAACACTATTTCTCCAGTGTTAAGTATGGAACGAATGTTTTATATCACCATAATTGAGAAGGTCAGTCAAGGGAAATCCAAATCTCAAATTCTCTTATAAATTTTCTTTAATAAATCTCTTTCATTTATGAAATCTCCCTACTTAAATTCCAAATCCATTTATAAAATTCTTTATAAATTTCCAAGTTTATTTACAAAATTCTTTTATAAATATCAAAACCATATATATATAACTCTTTATAGATCTCCATAATTATTTATAAAACTTCTTTTTATATCTATCCAAAACCATTTATAAAACTTCTTATCAAATTTCAAGATCTCTTTCAATTAATAAAACTTCTTTTATAAACTTTCCTTATTTAAACAAAACTTCTTAAATATTTTTTTAATCAATAAAGTTCCTTTAATAAAGTCAATTATTCAAAATACCTTTAAATAAACATGTTATCATTTAAAACATTCTTCATCAAATTTATCTTTAAACCACATTAGGAAAATAATGATTTTAAAAAAATCATTCAGAAAGTATCAAAATAATCCAAATACCTTTAATAAAATAATTGCTTGATTATCCTTTAAATATTTTAAAATGGAATAAACTTTAAACCATTACCAAAAAGGTAAAATGAAATATTTGACTTTATAAAAATCAGGAAAGACTTAGTGACCATAATGGTTCATTTAAGTGAGTTTAACTTATCCACGGTATAACATGGGTATAAATGTACCAACAAATATGTAAAGGGAATCAACCAATAACAATCAACCATTACATAGGCAAATGTCCAAGTTAAAATAGAAAACGAGGGTTTATTCTACTAAACACATGTCTAAGTTATTACAGTAGCAGAATGAGTTTTTATTTTACCTAAAAGATGTCAACATAAAATATTTGGTTAATTATGGTAGAACTGTAATTTATTCTATCAAACAAATGTCCAATATAATTTAATTAGTAGAACGGTGACTCATTCTGCTAAACAGATGTCATCAAAGTCCATTTAATTTGTAACTACTTAGGGTAAAGACATAGAGAATCCTTTATGTTCGAAACTATTTTTGAAAAGAAAGCTGCCTTTTAAACAGTTTGATCCTTGGAAAACAAAGTGATAAAACTTAAAACTCGTTTTAGATAACTTATTTCAAGTTAAACCCTTTATTAAATCATAATTAATCTCAATCAAGTCTTAACTTAACTTGATTATAAATTAAGAAATATTTAAACCTTCAATAAATAATTTATTATATAAACCCTTAATTAGTTTATAATTAAAAATAATTAAACGCTTGCTTAAAAATTCATTAAAAGTTATACTTAATTAATAATTAATTAAAAACAAATCATATACCTAATTCATAATTAATTAAAAATTAATCTTACTTAATCAATAATTAATAAAAATTAATTTTACTTTAAAAGATAATTAATAGTACTAACCTTGACTTAATTATAATTAATAAAATTAATTAATACTTAATTAATTTTTAATTACCAAGCTTAATTACATAATAATAAATTATTAAATTATTAATTAACATTTAACTTTATAAAAAATTCTAAAACCCTATTAGGTAAAAAACTTAGTTTTTCAAACATCAGACATTTTAGCGAAATTTCATTCGTAGCGCTATCGCTATGGATACCATAACTTCAAAACTTGTTTCGGCTCTTTCTTTTGAAAACTTAACTTATGGAAGCTTACTAACTTTATCAAACTTTAAGAAAATGTTTTGAAAACTAAAAAAAAGTTTGAAATTTGAAAATGATTTTGATTTTCAAAACTAGAACTATGGTTTCACATAAGGATTACAAGTCGCCATTACCATACAAAGGTGCTAACTTTTTATAGCATACAACCACATATCGTATCCACAATATAAATACACATGTCACATACAAATATATAAGCAAGATTATATCTTTACGTGCATAAATAACATTTAAACTTCAAATCTCAAGTCAAATATAACATTACATCCAAGCATAACATCATTTCTCAACCAAAGAACCAACACTAAGCTAAGCATAATTTATGAAGTTAAAAACTTTTAATTTAATACAAAAGTTTACTCACCAAAACATAACCAAACAAATCAATTTGAACTAGAACTTTGGAGAAAGCTTTGATCTTGGATTTCTTTTTATAAAAACTTGATTTTAGGTCAAGAATGTGATAGAGTTAGGGGTATGCCCTAGGGGCAATTATGTAATTTGTTACATATATCTGACTCATTGACTAATCTTGTTCGAAATAAAAGGTATTTTCTTCCTATTATATAATTGATATAATGTGATTATATTAATTAATTAATTTAATTAAAAGTATATTTAATAGAAAAATCCATAAATGGTATATTTTGTGATAGTAGTTATAAAGTGTTGTAACCGTGAGTAATTTATCATAAAGAAACAAATATACCATTTTAAATGTTTCTAGTCAAGATGCATCAAGACTATATATCGATATATCCGTTGAGACGGGAGGGCGGAACACTCTCTAAAAATTGGACAGTGTATTACTCATGACTGTTAGGGGCACCTTGGGATTACGTACTAATAGTTATTGGATAATTGTGGAACCACTCACTTGATAGTTTATGTTGATTAATATAACAAGGGTCAAACAGAAAATATCGATGCGACTGATTTACACAGTTCTCTCGATTTGAGAAAACTATGGATCTTCAATATGAAAGCTCCGCTTTGATTTATTAAAATTATAGCATGACATCCATCGTGCGACTATAGTTGGGTCAAGTAAAAGTATTGGAAGTGAAGTACTATTCAAGAGAGGATTCGTCTCCTCAGTTATATGCGGTTTGTATCATGATCAAATCAAGCCAACTCAGAGTCAAAATCTCTGGTCAGAGCATTTTGGTTGATAATATTTGTTATTATTGAACTAAGGACTTTGTATTTGGACTATAAATTTGAATGTGGACGAGGTTGGAATTTTTTATCATTACCAAATTCCATAAGTCCAAAGTGATATAGTTTTGACAAAGAGAATTAGTGTAAACAAATGTCACAAACGGGTAACGCTTATTAAACTAAAATCGGATTTTATCGAAAATGAGAAAGTGATAAATTCGGCCATAATGTCATACCACCTGCTAAGTGACGTGTGAACGTTAACATTAGAATAGTTCGATGTTAATCGCTGACCAAATTTACACCATGGAGTTACACAGCCGAAATGATGAATTCCTTAAGACCGAACGATTTAATTAGTTTATAATTTTTATAAATTAACTAAAATTTGTGAAATATTAATTATAAAATTTGAATATGATTTGAGAGATAAATAATGTTCTATATATTTATAACATTTATAAATATATCAATCGATATACAATATCGACAAGCGATTAAATTAGATTTATGTGACGACCCTGACTCGACCTTCGAAAATCGGTACCCAATACATTACCGGTATTCGAATGTCGGAGATTCAAACGTTGAGTCTGGTTAGCCGGAGCTTGTAACACATTAGGTGAGAACAACACAACGGAAACAAAGATGAATTTTATTAATACACCAAATGGATACGACGTGATACAATATGAAGTGATCAACATTATCAGAGATATATACAACAGTGGAAAACATAGCAGTGGAAAACAACAGCAACAGCAGCGGAAAGATAGCATCTTCATTGCCAAAGCTCCAAAGCTCCAAATCAAAAGCTAAGAACCAAAAGCTAGCATGCTGCAATGAAGCGAATGCGATCCACAAATCCACAGACTTCGAAGACTTCCAAATCAAAGACTTCAAATTTACATCTACTATCAGACTTTCTGATAATCTGACTCTAGGCTGCCCGTGTGGAAAAGTATGGGCACCCAGAGTTTAGAAAGGGAACAATAAACTCCAGGTCAGTCATGGGACTGGTGTGAGCAAACAAAAATAGTTGTTTGTACAAAAAGAAATAAAAAGAAATCCGCTATGCTTTTTGGAGAATGAAACTACCATAAGGCCTCTCGTCATGCACATAATGCAATCGCACACTTGGGGGAGATATCTCCTTATGATAGTCAAACATGCTTGATAAGATAAAATTCTTTTGATATTATTATTAGTGCATGGTGTGGAAAACATTTGCAAGTATAATATTAATCTTAGCCAGCATACGTACCATTATAGTATGCCTACTATAGCTATCATGTTAAATGGCAGGTTCTACAGCTAAAACCGTACAGGGCTCATATTGGGTGATTGAATTTCCAACAAATGGTCAAGGCTAAGGAACTTCTTTTTCGAATTGGTATGCCTCTGGAGGGACGCTCCGAGAACCTAACTGGATCTCTGCCAACACAAGGCTGGGTTACCTCTGTAACTAGGTAACTAACTATCACGAGTATGTCATCCCCCGGTCGTAACCGACCTTTACCCGGGATTCCAACAAATTCCAACAACCATATAAATTAAATATCTGGGCTCCACACCATGATACCACTTTTTATCCAGAAGGAAATGCACATACCCTAAGTGGCGCGACCCCCGTAACCTTGCTGCATCCTTCTTGTTTCGACCATTTTCAGGGTGTGAGGTTCGATGAAGTCTCGTCCCACAAAGCTACGCTTTTCACAAAATCCATGCTTCGATCAACCAATGATCGACACTTAGCATGCCGCATTACCAAATTGGGAATATATCACTAGTAACCATCAACTACATAACCTCTGAGCTCGTACGTCTCAGAGAAGGGTTTTTAAGCTAAGAGAATAAATTCTCCGCCACCAAACAGAAATATATTAGATAGAAACCAGCTTTATATCGCAAAGTGTAACGTCAGACATACATCCATACAAGTCCATCCTGGGTCTGAATGGAACCGAAGGCACTTCCTCCAATTAAGGAAAGAAGCCCTTGCAAATCTGGATATCCTATAATCACGTCCGGACTCTCCATCACTTAGGGTAATCTCTATACCGGAGCAACTCAGTGCAGAGACAATCAACAGGTTAACCTTTCGTTTTTGAAAATACCCGGTCTTCAACCACCATCTTCAAATGCTATTCATTTCGTCGTTTCATTATTCGGAATGGGTTTTATAATTTAATGTCCTCTCCAGGCTAATCCGAATTACGAGCGCTTATTTTTAAAAACATATGGATACATTGAGATCTTAGTTAAGTCATACTTTTTAGCCCTTGTTTCCCAAAACCTTTCTTTTTGAATGGTTTAAACAAATTTCCATTTTAATCTTTTAAACAAAAGATCCACCTTTAAGATCCACTTCAATTTTAAACAAGGTTTACCCAAATCTTTAACAAAGATTCATTCATAGCTTTCAAAACTATTTCCATTGGATTTATCCATAACTCGAAATCCTTTCAACAAAACTGTAAATTCTTTCTTTATATGAAAACTATTATAATTTGAAAAACAAAGGTTTTCGTTTTGAGAAAATCCGATTAAATTTGCTCAAGTTAAAGCCTTTTAAAGTATAAATTGGAAAATCAGAGAACTGCCGTATCCTCGGCAAGTTCTATTTGGGTTAAATTTAAATTCCCAAAATAATTCATTTAAAATACTTTAAAATAGTTTAAACTCCATATGTATACATTATATAATCTGTATAACCCTTCTTAACCATAGTTTCCAAAATTCCAAATTTTCAAAATTAATTATTTATTTAAAATAAATATACAAAATAATTTCTTAATTTCAAAACTTTCTTTTCAAAAAAATTTCATATTTAACCCAATTTCACTCTCAAACAATTTTGGATTCAAAATTCAACTTTTCAATCTTTCACCATTTTGAATAAAATAATATTAAATTCAAAATACCCATGACTTAACCAATTTCGTATGAAATCCATATTTGTGTGTGTGTTTGTGTTGTCTAGGGGCTTTGCAGGCAACATTCACAACCATCATAAATCCAAGCACAACAATATCAATAAGCTGTATAATCCTATAACGCTTATTTTCCATTCACAGATAAATATGTAAATTCATCACAGATAAATAACTTACATTAATCACAGTTCAATCCAAAACAATTCATATCACTAAACATCACATATCGGAGATATCAAATAATTCAAGACATTCAATATAATACAATCATCCATAAGCAAGATTAATTTAATCTCCTGATTATAATTAATTAAACCAAATAAATTAATTACCTAACCCTGCTTAATTAACATTAATTACAAACCATTTGTTATTAATTAATGAGATTAATTAGTCATCCTTAATTACTCATCTTAATTAATTATCCTTAATTAATTAATTATCCCTAACTAATCATATATATTAATTAAACTTAAGTTAATTATATTAATAAATCAACCTTTTAATTAAGAAATTATCCTTTAATTACTAGCATTAATTAATCTTTCGTTAATTAACTTTTAATTAATTACATAAATTAATTAACCCTTAATTAATTACATTAATTGATTAACCTTTCATTATTAAATAATCCTTTAATTACTTACCTTAAGTAATTAACCTTTAAGTAACTAATTATCCCTTAATCAATTATATTGATTAATCAACCTTTAATTAATTAATTATTCTCAATTAATCTCATTGGGTAATTATCCTTTAATTACCCACATTATTTAATCATCCTTTAATTTAATTACATTAAGTAATTAACCTTTAAGTAATTAACCTTTAAGTAATTAGTCTTTAATTACTTACATCAATTAATTAATCTTTAACAAATTACATAAATTAATTATCCTTAATCAATTACAATAAGTGATAATCCTTAATTAATTAAGTAATTATCCTTAATTAATTAATAATGATCCTTTAATTAATTAGGACCCTAATTAACTTAAGATAAACCATTTATCTTAATTAATTATTTAACCATCATTTAACCCTTATTAAATAAACCTTTGGAATTAATTATCATTAACACACAAAAAATTATCTTAACACCTTTAAGTTAATTACTTAACCAAAAACATTTTAATTTCTTGATTAACTACTTAATCACACTATTTAAATTTGTTTAAAAAAAACTTTAAGAACTAAAATTAATGGACACATAATAAAACATTTTAAACTTAAATTAATTTTAAAATAATTTATTTTAAAACTTTAACTAACCCATAACTTAAATAAAACATTTATTATTTTAAAAAAATGGGTTAAGAAAAATTATTTAAATTAAAACTTGATTTGTTTTAAAATTTTAAAACCTTGTAAAGGCATCATTGTACTGACCCGAGACGCTCGAGTATCAGCCCGAGACAAAACCCAAAATTCCCGAGCCTATTCCCGAGTCACTTCCCCTCTTCTTCTTTTTAACTTTGTTTTATTTTAAAATTTATGGCCCTGTTACAAAACCGATTTGAATCACCTGTAACCTTTCCCGAGCCAAAAACCCAAATCCCCGAGTTCGTCTTCGAGACCACCCAGCATAGAAACCATTTGACACAATTGGTAACTCGTGCACGTGCACACGAGTTCGCCGTCGCTCCAACCAGCCTCGCTAACGTCAGCGTCACCAACGACCTCCCCTAACATCTCGACCACCCAGATTCCACCGATTCGCCTGGAAACCGAAATCGAGCAACTCGACACAACTAAAATGCCATGCGCCATTGCCTCTGATCATCAGAAGTGTCGTCGTCCACACCAGAGCTGCGTCACTGACCCACGCATCATTTTCCCTTGGTTCGACCACCCCCGATACACCAACGACGACGAACAAGCCTCGACAATCTCCTCGACCAAACAGGTCACTAAACCCTAATTCGACGTCGATACGCCACCACCGCCACCTAAAATTCCTCCAAGCATATTTCCCATGATCCCCACTCCTCCAGCTCCCTCCAGCATCAGGCCTTCATAGCTCACGTGATCGCCGAAAATTGACTAAAAATCGATTTCTGATCAACTCGAAAAATCTCAACATATACAAATCTAAAAATCATGATACTTTTATCAAAAATCATTATTTTCCAGTGCGAGTCTGTTTCTAAAATCAAAACTTGAAATTAGGATGATCGAATTTTCTGTTTTAAAAAGATTTCTCTCTAATTTCTTGATCCCTGTAAATTTTCTTATTAATTTTACTTAAAAATATTTTTGAAAATCTAATTTAGTTATTACTAACAGATTTCTTTTAAGGATCATTACATAAAACTATTTATATAATGAGATATGAATTTATATAGAGATTTCTAAAGCCTGTTATACAAACAGAGGGGTGTGTGTGTGTGTGTGTGTGTGTGTGTGTATACTGACACGCACAGGCATATTTAACATCTATACAACATTTTCATAACTAGCATCAGGTATTTATCACACACAATCAAAATATAAACAGGTTTGAGATTTAAAAATGGTAGTTTACTCACTTGAGTTGGAAGACAGAGAACACAAGCCTGGAATTGCTTTGTTAATTTAGAAACTGGAAGTTGCTTGATCTTTTAAAAACTGGAAAATGTTTTGAAACTTGAAACTGGAACTTTGATGTTGAATCTAAAGCAGATAGTTGATTTTGAATCTTAGTTTCTTGTTGCATTTGAAACTACTGCTCAGGGCTTATAGCTTCCAGTTTTATAAGTTTTCTCAGGTTGAAGATTGTTTTGATTTGCTTGCTTGATATGATTTGTTTCAGGCTTTTTGAGATGCTGTTTGCTTTGAGTTTGAGATGATTTTACTTTTTATTTTTATTATTTTCTGGTTTTAGTTTGCAGGTTGAAATTTGTAGTTGTTTGATTTTTATTTTCTGGTTTAGTTTGATAAAATTTTGAGAAATGCAAAGTGAAAGATGAAGAAAAATGAGAATAGGAGAAAAGAGAGATATATATAACTTGTTTTCATTATTTATATTTTTTGAAAATAAATGACACTTGCTATTTTTCATGCTTACTTAGTTTACACTTGTTCATGCATGTTAAAATCTTTTTACAAATATTAAATTGTATTTTAAAACACTTACACTTATTTAATTTCATGATGAAGTGTTTACACGTATGCACTTTCATATCATTAATGTTTAGATAAAATTTATATTATATTTTTCAATTTGTTTTACACACACACACACACACACACATACACACACACACACACACATATATATATATATATGTATGTATGTATGTATGTATGTATGTTTTTTTATATTTTTTATTTATATTTACATATGTTAAAATCAATTATATATATATATATATATATATATATATATATATATATTCTTATGCTTTTAATATTTATTTATATTTTTACAAACCATATTTATATCACGTATAAATTTAAAAGAAAGTATTTAAACCTTTTATTAAATCTTTTTCAACTAAAACTATTATATCTAATATTGATAAATATTTATCTATAGAGTTTTTAAATATAGAATTTAACCCTTAAATAGCTTTTGAAGATTATTATATTAATCTCAAATCATAACTTCCAAATATATACACATATATACATATATATACCATAATTATAATTAAAAAACAAATTTTTATTAGTTTTAAAATATAGAGTATTTAAATCCAATTTATTTTTAAAATATTTATCTTAGAATTGTAAATTCTATTTATAATATATTTATGTGTGTGTGTATATATATATAAACAAACACTTATCTTATTTATTTTGGAAATTTTCAAATTAATTCACAAATAAACCCAAAAATTTATATTAATTACTAAATTAAATTTGGTTTAAAAACGGGATCGTTACAGATTCCCCCTTAAGAAAATTTCATGCTTGAAATTTGATAGACAGGGAGACAAACAAAGAACAGATGGACAAATAGAAAGATAGAGAAATGGTTTATCAGATTAAGCTGAAATATCTATTCTACATTTGGCTTACCAAATAAGAATATCATCAATAAGAACAAACTTATTCAATGCTACATGAAATATACTCAGGTCATCAGGTCTATGAAATATGCAGGGGCATCGGTTAGTCCAAAGGGCATAACTAACCATTCGTAGAATATATCGAGACCCCAAAAACAGACAAACGGATATAATTTTCTGTAATCCTCAGCTGATGGAATCCTTGGGCTAGATCCATCTTGGAAAAGAACCGAACACCATGCAATTGATCGAACAGGTTGTCGATTCAGGGCAAAGGGAATTTTTAAACAATATGGATTCCAAACTCAGATCGGATTACCCTAAAGTATACACTAGCTTGTCCCACTTCGGACTTGGATCCTCAAAAGAAATTACAACAAAAATTCTCAAAATTTGTTTTTGACTGAAATAGTTCTATTGATACAATTTAATTTAGCTTCATATTTTGTTAACCAATTCATTTCAAATAAAATTTCAAATTAAAGTCGAAAACGAAAAGGTTGATAAGAAACTGATGATGAGAATATGAAATATGAACCTTTTTACAATGTAAATAAAGATTCGCAGGGCCTCCACCACACCAAAGCTTCTTCCTAGAGCTGCCAAAAAGCCATCAAAGAATTGAAATTGGATGACGATCAAAAGAAAGTTGATGGAAAAAGTTGTTCCCGTTGTTGCAGGGTATCAACCATTTGTAGTGGTACTCCCTGTCCCCTACCTCATCCTTTTCATGAACTCATTCTTACTGTCAGTGAATAGTAAGAGAATTGACTGAGGCATACGGACAAGATATCTTAGGGAATATACTCATTCTAGGTCATTTGTAACCCTATCTCTAATGACTCACCTAATGTGTTATACTCCAAAGCTAAAATTCTTGCTCAACCTTTAGCTCTTATACCAGATGCGACGACCCTGACTCGACCTTCGAAAATCGACACCCAATACATTACCCGTATTTGAATGTCGGAGATTCAAACGTTGAGTCTGGTTCGTCAGAGCTTATAACACATTAGGTGAGAACAACACAGCTGAAACAAAGAAGAATTTTATTGATACACCAAATGGGTACAACATGACACAATATGAAGTGATCAACATTATCAAAGATATATACAACATGGCAAAACATAGCAGCGGAAAACAACAACAACAGCAGCGGAAAGATAACATCTTCATTGCCAAAGCTCCAAAGCTCCATATCAAAAAGATAAGAACCAAAAGCTATCATGCTGCAATGAATCGAATGTGATCCCCAAATCCACAGACTTCGAATACTTCCAAATCAAAGACTTTAAATTTACATCTACTATATGACTATCTGATAACCTGACTCTAGGCTGCCCATGTGGAAAATTATGGGCACCCAGAGTTTAAAAAGGAAACAGTAAACTCCAGGTCAGTCATGCGACTAGTGTGAGCAAACAAAAATAGTTGTTTGTACAAAAAGAAATTACAAAAGAAATAAAAAGAAATCCGCTATGCTTTTTGGAAAATGAAACTACCATAAGGCCTCCCGCCACACACACAATGCAATCGCACACTTGGGGGAGATTTCTCCTTATGATAGTCAAACATGATTGATACGCTAAAATCCTTTTGATATTATTATTGGTGCATAGCGTGGAAAACATTTGCAAGTATAATATTAGCCTTAGCCAGCATACGTACCATTATAGTATGCCTACTATAGCTACCATGTTAAATGGCAGGTTCTACAACTAAACCGTACAGGGCTCATATTGGGTGATTGGATTTCCAACAAATGGTAGAGGCTAAGGAACTTCCTTCTCGAATACATACGCCTCTGGAGAGATGCCTCGAGAACCTAACCGGATCTCTGCCAACATAAGGTCAGGTTACCTCTATAACTAGGTAACTAACTATCACGAGTATGCCATCCCCCGGTCGTAACAGACCTTTATCCTGGGATTCCAATAAATTCCAACAACCACATAAGTTAAATATCTAGGCTCCATATCATGATACCACTTTTTATCCGAAAGGAAATGCACATACACTAAGGAGCGCGACCCACGTAACCTTGCTGCATCCTTCATGTTTCAACCATTTTCGGGTGGTGAGGTTCGACGAAGTCTCGTCCCACAAAGCTATGCTTTTCACAAAAGTCATGCTTCGATCAACCAATGATCAGCACTTAGCATGCCACATTACCAAATTGGGAATATATCACTAGTAACCATCAACTACATAACCTCTGAGCTCGTACGTCTCAGAGAAGGGTGTTAAGCTAAGAGAATAAATTCTCCGCCACCAAACAGAAATGTATTTGATAGAAACCATCTTTATATCTCAAAGTGTAACGTCAGATATACATCCATACAAGTCCATTCTGGGTCTAAATGGATCCGAAGGCACTTCCTCCAATTAAGGAAAGAAGCCCTTGCAAATCCGAATATCCTCTAACCACGTCCGGACTCCCCATCACTTAGGGTAATCTCTATACCGGGGCAACTCAGTGCGGAGACAATCAATAGGTTATCCTTTCATTTTCGAAAATACCCGAACTTCAACCACCGTCTTCAAATGTTATCCATTTCGTCGTTTCATTATTTGGAATAGGTTTTATGACTTAATGTCCTCTCCCGGCTAATCCGAATAATGAGCGCTTATTTTTAAAAACATATGGATATATTAGGATCTTAGTTAAGTCACTTTTTTATCCCTTGTTTCCCGAAACCTTTCTTTTTGAATGGTTTAAACAAATTTCCATTTTAATCATTTAAACAAAAGATCAACCTTTAAGATCCACTTCAATTTTAAACAAGGTTTACCCAAATCTTTAACAAAGATTCATTCATAGCTTTCAAACCAATTGCGATTGGATTTATCCATAACTAGAAATCCTTTCAAAAATCTGGAAATTCTTTCTTTATATGAAAACTATTATCATTTGAAAAACAAAGGTTTTCGTTTTGGGAAAATCCGATTAAATTTGCTCAAGTTAAAGCCTTTTAAAGTATAAATCGGAAAATCAGCGAACTGTCGTATCATCGGCAAGTTCTATTTGGGTTAAATTTAAATTCCCAAAATAATTCGTTAAAAATACTTTAAAATAGTTTAAAATCCATATATATACATAATATAATCTGTATAACCCTTCTTAACCATAATTTTCTAAAATTCCAAATTTTCAAAATCAATTATTTATTTAAAATAACAATACAAAATAATTTCAAAATTTTCTTTTCAAAAGGTTTTCATACTTAACCCAATTTCACTTTCAAACCATTTTGGATTCAAAATTCAACTTTTAAATCTTTCACCATTTTGAATAAAATAATATTAAATTCAAAATACCCATGACTTAACCAATTCCCTATGAAATCCATATTTGTGTGTGTGTTTGTGTTTTCTAGGGTTTTTGCAGGCAACATTCGCAACCATCATAAATCCAAGCACAACAATATCAATAAACGATATAATCCTATAACGCTTATTTTTCATTCACAGATAAATACGTAAATTCATCACAGATAAATAACTTACATTCATCACAGCTCAATCCATAACAATTCATATCACAGAACATCACATATCAGAGATATCAAACAATTCAAGGAACTCAATATAATCCAATCATCTATAAGCAATATTAATTTAATCACCTGATTATAATTAATTTAAACCAAATAAATTAATTACCTAACCCTCCTTAATTAACATTAATTACAAACCATTTGTTATTACTTAATGAGATTAATTAGTCATCCTTAATTACTCATCTTAATTAATTATCCCTAATTAGTCATATAAATTAATTAACCTTAAGTTAATTATATTCTGAAATCAACCTTTTAATTAAGTAATTATCCTTTAATTACTCGCATTAATTAATCTTTCATTAAATAAATTTAATTAATTACATAAACTAATTAACCCTTAATTAATTACATTAATTGATTACCCTTTAATCATAAATTGATTAACCTTTAATTATTAAATAATCCTTTAATTACTTACCTTAAGTAATTAACCTTTAAGTAACTAATTATCCCTTAATCAATTATATTGATTAATCAACCTTTAATTAATTAATTGTTCTCAATTAATCTCATTGAGTAATTATCCTTTAATTACTCACATTATTTAATCATCCTTTAATTTAATTACATTAAGTAATTAACCTTTAAGTAATTAGTCTTTAATTACTTACATCAATTAATTAATCTTTAACTAATTACATAAATTAATTATCCTTAATCAATTACAATAAGTGATAATCCTTAATTAATTAAGTAATTATCCTTAATTAATTAATAATTATCCTTTAATTAATTAGGACCCTAATTAACTTAAGGTAAACCATTTATCTCAATTAATTATTTAATCATCATTTAACCCTTATTAAATAAACCTTTGAAATTAATTATCATTGACCTAAAAAAATTAACTTAACACCTTTAAGTTAATTACTTAATCAAAAACATTTTACTTTCTTGATTAACTACTTAATCACACCATTTAAATTTGTTTAAAACAAACTTTAAGAATAACTGAAATTAATGGACACATAATAAAACATTTTAAACTTAAATTAATTTTAAAATAATTTATTTTAAAAACTTTAACCAACCCATAACTTAAATAAAACATTTATTATTTAAAAGAAATGGGTTAAGAAAAATTATTTAAATTAAAACTTGATTTGTTTTAAAATTTTAAAACCTTGTAAACGCATCATTGTACTGACCCGAGACAACTCGAGTATCAGCCCGAGATAAAACCCAAAATACCCGAGCCTATTCCCGAGCCACTTCCCCTTTTCTTCTTTTTAACTTTGTTTTATTTAAAAATTTAAAACCCTGTTACAAAACCCATTCGAATCACCCGTAACCTTTGCCAAGTCAAAAACCCAAATCCCCGAGTTCACCTTCGAGACCACCCAGCATAGAAACCATTTGACACAATTGGTAACTCGTGCATGTGCACACGAGTTCGTCGTCACTCCGGCCAGCCTTGCCGACGTCAACAGGTCACCAACGGCCTCCCCTAACATCTCGACCACCCAGATTCCATCGATTCGCCTGGAAACCGAAATCGAGCAACTCGACACAACTGAAACCCAAACCTAATCAACTAAAACGCCACATGCCATCGCCTCCGATCACCATAAATCCCGCTGTCCACACTAGAGCTACGTCACTGACCCACGCGTCATTTTCCCTTAGTCTGATCGCCCCCGATACACCAACGACGACGAAAAAACCTCGACAATCTCCTCGACAAAACAGGTCACTAAACCTTAGTTCGACGTCGATACGCCACCATCGCCACCTAAAAATCCTCCGAGCATTTTTCCCATGATCCCCACTCCTTCAGCTCCCTCCATCATCAGGCCCGACCTTTATAGCTCACGTGATTGCCGGAAATTGACTAAAAATCGATTTCTGATCAACTCGAAAAATCTCAACACATATAAATCTAAAATCATGATACTTTTATCAAAAATCATTGTTTTCCAATACGAATCTGCTTCTAAAATCAAAACTTGAAATTAGGATGATCGATTTTTCTATTTTAAAAAGATTACTCTGTAATTTCTTGATACCTGTAAACTTTCTTGTTAATTTTACTTAAAAATATTTTTGAAAATCTAATTTAGTTACTACTAACAGATTTCTTTTAAGGATCATTACATAAAACTATTTATTTAATGACATATGAATTTATATAGAGATTTCTAAAGCCTGTTATACAAATAGAAGTGTGTATATACATATATACTGACATGCACAGGCATATTTAACATCTATACAACATTTTTCATAATAAGCATCAAGTATTTATCACACACAATCAAAATATAAACCGGTTTGAGATTTAAAAGGGTAGTTTGCTCACTTGAATTGCAAGACAGAGAACACAAGCCTAGAATTACTTTTTGAATTTAAAAACTGGAAGTTGCTTGATCTTTTAAAAACTGGAAATATGTTTTGAAACTTGAAACTGGAACTTTGATGTTGAATCTAAAGCTGATAGTTGAGTTTGAATCTTAGCTTCTTGTTGCATTTGAAACTACTACTCAGTGCTTATAGTTTTCAGGTTTATAAATTTGCTCTGGTTGAAGATTTTTTTGACTTGCTTGCTTGATCTGATTTGTTTCAGGCTTTTTGAGATGTTGTTTTCTTTTGAGTTTAAGATGATTTTGTTTTGTATTTTTTCTTTTTTGGTTTTTAGTTTGCAATTTGAAATTTGTAGTTGTCTAATTTTTATTTTTTGGTTTAATTTGATAAAATTTTGATAAATGTAAAGTGAAAGATGAAGAAAAATGAGAATAGGAGAAAAGATATATATATATATATATATAGCTTGTTTCCATTATATATATTTTTCAAAAATAAATGACACTTGTTATTTTTCATGCTTTCTTAGTTTATGTAACATTCCTCAAAATTTATCAAGTTTAAATTGGCAATTAAATTTATTTTTGAAAATAAATTGTGAATTAATTAGAAAATTTTCTAGGATAACTAAATAATTTTGATTCTAAATAGAAATTTTTATTAGAAATTTAGGAATAAGTGATTTAGAAAAAAAAACAATTATTGAATTTCAAAATATAATGTATTAAAAATAAAAATGGAATTTAAAAGCTTGAGATTAATAAAATGATAGTAATAGTTGTTTTCTAAAATATTAATTTTATTTGGAAGATGTATTTATTTTCATAATATTATTTTTAAGTTAAATTTTCATACATAAATAAGTGTGACTAATTGTTAATATGAAATCGAAGTGTTTGAATCCATTCTTTTCTTTTTGTAGGATTGTACAAAATAAATATAGAAAAAAATATGAATGTAAATGGTGTAAATATAAATTTTTAAATAAATGTATGAACTAAATTTAAGATTAAGTGTGAAAATAATAAAAAAATTATGATATAAATGTTGATAAATGTTTACAAAAGTAAATATGATATAAAAAAAATTCTTTTGTCTTTAAGAATTTAAATGTAAACATATACAAACATGCACATGTGAGAATGGAGTAGAGTAATCAACAAAATCTAAAGCTTAAGATTGTTTTTAACAAGTGGCATTCATTTCATTTAATTAAATAAATAAAAATTACAAAGAGACTTTTCATTTCCCCACAAATGCCATCAATTGATATCTCATCAAATCTGAAAAGAAACAGTAAAAAGGATTTGAATATCTCAAACTACAACAATACAAAAGTAGGAAAAGGATAGGAAGAAAGGGTGTAAACCGAGTAATCTTCAGTTAGAAAAAAAATAAAGTATAAAATCAAGTTTGAGTTCAAAGCCACCTGAAGAAAGCAAACTAAAAAGAAATCTCAGAAGGCAATCAAACTTCAACTTGGAATTGCAGATTTATGAAAATACAAAGCAAACTCAGATGGAATGCAAAGGCTTCAACCTGAAATGGATTAGAGCAGTGCAGTTCTCTCTGGGATTTAAATAAAGATAAGTAAATTTCTTTAAAAGCTTTTAATTTAATGTTGTTAATCGGTGATAAAGCATAAGTTTAAAACGGTTCAACAAAATCAAAAATGCAGATTCAACTTGAAAGCAAATGTGAATTGAAGTCTGCAGCTTGGAAAATAAATCAAGTTTGAAGCTTTAAACAAATTCAAACTGTAAGTAAATAAATTCTATTGTTTGTCATGATGAAGTAAACAAGTAAATAAACAGGAGTTTGAGCAAAGTTTTGAATTGAGAAACTTCTGCAGATCTAATCTTTAAAAGATTGAAGAAAAAAAATATAGTTCAGGCTCAAAAGAAATTCCTCTCTGCCTCTGTTCTTCTCTGTGCAACAAAATCTGGTGAGCAAACTTTCAAACCCATTTCTTATTTTTATTTTGATGTTGCAAGTAATTAGCATTGAATGTTTGGTTGTGGATGGTGCTTGTATGGGTATAAATATATCTGTATGTATGTATATATGGGGTACTGTGTGTACAGGCAGTCCCCTGCCTTCTGTTTCTTCCTAGCTTCAGGTTTATAGAGTAAACCTTAATTTGAACTCAAATCTCCCTCTTTCTCTCTCTGTTCCCTTCTAGAATAAAAATCTAAGCAAAAACATAGTGTTGTTGTTAACATGCAGTATGTTTTTTTGAAATAAATCAAAGCAAGAACAATAGTGTTCTTCTGGGAAATGTGAAAAACAGCTAAGTCCAAATCCATATGAAAAATTCAATTATCATAAATTTCAATTTCAGTAATGCTATCTGAATTACCACTGAAAATAATTATTTTAGAAAGTTAAATCTGAATTTTTCATAAAGTTTTTGACTAAGCAAATATGGTTGATTAGAAAAGTGAATTTTGTCAAACTCTGGTGATCTACGGCGAACTGTAGGCCGTGACTCTCGGTGAAGCTAGCTGGGGTATCGGTGGACTTAGGAAAAATATAAACTCAATTTATAAATCATTGTGGCATTAGGAATTGGGCAATCTAGGGTTAGACAGTGGCTTTTGGTTAATGGGGTCCTCGGTGGAGCCGCGTTCTCGTCAGAGGGTTTTGTTCGATCGCACTGGGGGGGAATCGGATAGGGGGAGGTAGGCGGAGCTCTGATGAAGTTTTCGTGGCCTCCGATGGCCTTGGGCGGTGACACGAGACGATTTTGTGACGACCTTGCTTTGTGATAGTCTGGACCTGGTAGTGAAGTTTCGAACTCCTCGTCGTTGATGATGTCCGGGTGGTCTGGCGAGTTAGGCAGGTCATAGGTGGTTCGGTGATGGTCGTAGTGTCGACCAGTGGCGATCGGGGCGCTGTGCAACGTGCACAGGGTTGTGGGTTGTGTCAGTGTATGGATTGAAGCAGAGGGCAAATGCTTAAGTTTTTTTTTCTAGGGTCAATTTCGTGAGTGACTCGAAGTTGTGGGATGTTTTACTCGAAGCGAAGAGGTTCTGACTCAAAGTAAAAAAAAAATCGCAAGTATTAAGTTCAGGATTTAAACAGAAGACCTGTTCTGTTTTCAAAGTATTAAAGAAAGTTTTAAAATATGAACTAAAAATTTAAACTAATTTTAAAACCTGAAATTGAATTTGAATTCAAGAAGTTTGAATCTAAATTTGAAATAATTTAAATTTTGAAATTTAGATTTGGTTTTAAACAACTTTCAAAGTATAAAGAATATTGGTTTTAAAATTAAACTGAAAGTTTAAATTATAAAATAAAATAAAAAATAGTTTAAATCTGAGTTTTGAAATCTGGACTTGGGTTTAAACTTTAGTTTTTAAAATAAAATAAAGTTTTAGATTTTAATTGTTTAACTACTTTAAAAATGGTTAAATGTTTTGAAATTTAAAATGAAGTTAAATGTAAGTAAGTCTTTGAATGTATGTAGCCTGAAATCAAAAATTTAAATATGTATTCCAGTTTTAGAATAAAAAGAAGTTTTTAGATTTAAAAATAATTCAAACAACTTTGAATGTTATAGTGTATTCTTAATTGATTTGAATTTAAAAATGAATTTGGTTTTGAATTTCTTTTAAACTTCTTTATAAAATGGATATTCTTTTAACATGTGAATTAAAGATTTTTGAACTGTCTTTAAACTCTGTTTAAAATCAATTTGTATTCATTTTTTTTTAATCTTAAATTTAAAGTGGAATTTGAAAGAAAAGTTTAAAGTAAATTGTTTTTAAATACTTTGAGGATAATTTGATCAATAATAAGAAATAATAATTACTTAGTCAAAGTAATTAAAGGAGGACAATTAAAGAAAAGGATTGATTTATCAATATTCATAGTTAATTACCTCAAAGAAAAATTAAGCAATGTGGTTAATTGATTAAGGTTAATTAACTTAAAGTGATTAAGAAAAACCATCATTAATTAAGGAATAATTAATTATTGTAATTAATTAAGGAATAATAATTCTATTGACTAATAAATTAAGG
This sequence comes from Allium cepa, assembly GCA_030765085.1. Taxonomy (NCBI): domain Eukaryota; kingdom Viridiplantae; phylum Streptophyta; class Magnoliopsida; order Asparagales; family Amaryllidaceae; genus Allium; species Allium cepa. The sequence goes on from CM060931.1 coordinate 117,622,247, forward strand.
GCAATCAATTATAACTAAGATAAATAAATTAATAATTAAGGGTTTACCAATTAAGGTACTTATTAAGGAATAAGTAATTAAGATTTAATTTATTACAATTAAAGGTTAATTTATTAATATAATTAATTAAAGAAATGATTAATAAATGGAAATGGTTAAGACTTAATTTATTGTAGTTAACGATAATTAATCATTGATTTAAAGATTACCAATAGAAGTAATTATGCGGGTAATAAATTTATAACCACATGATTTATTCATCTTAATTAAAGATGTTCGATTGCTATTGAATGCTATGTGATGGATTGATATATTTGATATGTGATGTGATGCTATGTAATGCTTTGTGCTAAGCTGTTATATCTGTGATGTATATATTGTTATGCAAACCCTTGACCCGTAGAACAACATTTGAATTTTGATGCGACAGGGAGTCGGTTTCCATTGGTAATCCGAAACCCACACCGAATTGTAAGGATCGAACCTATGCTGATTGATGATGTGGCACTCTTATTGTGTAAAACCCTTGGACCACACTATACGCACACAAATATAGATTGCACGTAAAAATGGGTTAAGTCACAGATTTTTGAAATAATCTTAAATTTGAATTTTTGAATCCAAAATAATTTTGGAATTAGAATTGAAGCTTTTGAAAATGAGTTTTCAAAAATAAAAGTTATTTTAAATAACTTGGTTGAATCTTGAAATTTAAATAATTTGATTTAAATTTGAATTTAATATTTGAAATTGAATTCTATAATTTGGGAACTAGGGTTTAAAAAGTTATTCAACTTATAAATGGGTTTATATGGGTTTTTAAAACCATTTTTGTGATGTTTTGGAATTTAAATTTAACCCAAAGATCTTAACTTATATAAATGAAACCGGATTTTTCCAAAACGAAAACTATTTGTTTTCAAACGATTGAAGCTTTCACATAAGAATGAATTTCCAATTTGTGTTAAAGGATTTCAAGTCTAAAAATGAAAATAGTTTTCCAAGTTTTAGATAAATCTTTGGAAACGTGTTTTGGAAGCTATAAATCTTTAATTTAAAGATTTAATTGGGTTAATCCAAATTGAATGGGAATTGTTTTGAAATCTAGGGATAGATCTTTGTGAAACTGGGTGAACTTTGTGAAATAAAAATCTTTTTGTGTAAAGATTTAAAATGGTGATTTGTTTAACCATTTGAAAATAAAAGCTTTGGATTTTTAAGTTGTGACTTAACTAAAATCCCATATCCATATGTTTTTAAATATTGCGCTCACTATTCGGTTTAGCCGGAAGAGGACCTTTGTGTCATATAGCCCATTCCGAATATGTGATACGTCGTTATGGATAGCATTGAAGACCGGTGGTGAAGACCGGGTATTTGCGAGAGCGATAGGATGACCTATCGATTGTCTCTGCACTGAGTCGCGCCGGTATAGAGATTCCCTAAGTGATGGGAAGTCCAATCGGGATTGTGAATACCCGGATTTGCAAGGGCTTCTTCGGAAGTGCCTTCGGTTCTGTTCGAGCCCGGACAGACTTGTATGGTCGTGTGTCTGACACTACACTTTGAGATATAAAGCCGATTCCTTTCAAATACATATCTGTTGGTGGCGGAGAATTTATTCTCTTAGCTTAACACCCTTCTCTGAGACGTACGAGCTTAGGGGTTATGTAGTTGAAGGTTATCAGCGATATACTCCCAATTTGGTAGTGTGGCATGCTAAGTGCTGCTGTGTGTTGATGATCATCTGTTGATCATTTGTTGATCAAAGCATGGCTTTGTGGAAAAGCGTAGCTTTGTGGTCGAGACCTCATCGAGCCTCACAAACCGGTAATGGTCGAAACAGGAAAGATGTGGCAAGGTTTCAGGGGTAGCTCCCCTATGGTATGACCATTCCTTCTGGAAAAGGGTAGTATCATGGTATGGAGCCCAGATACTTACTCATGTGGACACACTATTATTATTACTGTGTGATGTTGTTGTTGGAGAGCTCTCGGATAAAGGTCCCAAAGGACCGGGGGTGGCATATCTCAGGTTTTATTCCTCGGGAAGGAGGTAGCCGGCCTTGTGTTAGCAGAGAACAGGTTGGTTCTCGAGGCGTCCCGCCAGAGGCGTTCCCATGTGGCAATAGGAAGTTCCTTAGCCTGACCATTTGTTGGAAATCCATTCAATCCAATACGAGCCTTGTACGGTTTTAGTTGTATAACCTGCCATGGAATGTGGCGGTAACCTGCTATTGAACATGGTAGCTATAGTAGGCATACGGCGAAGAGTCGTATGCTGGCTAGGATTAATATTATACTTTCGAAATTGTTTTTCCACTGTGCACTTATAATAATAATATTAAATGGTTTTCACGTATCAAACATTTTTGACTATCATAAGGAGAAATCTCCTCCAATTCTGCGTTTGCATTGTGTGTGTGGCGGGAGGCCTTATGGTAGTTTCATTTTCCAAAAAGCATTGCGGATTTATTTTAAATTCTTCTATTTGTTTTAAAAGACCAAATGTTTTGTTTGCTCATACCAGTCCCATGACTGCCTTGGAGTTTATTGTTCCTTTCCTAAACTCTGGGTGCCCACTATTTTCCACACGGGCAGTCTAGAGTTGGGTTTTTCAGATAATCTATAGTAGGAATTGATTCATTAGCCTTCTGGATTTGTGGATCGTTTTTGCCGAGCTAGCTTTGGATTGAAGATGGAGTCCTTGGAGTTTGGCATTTGAAGACGTTATCTTTCCGCTGCTATTTTTTGTATCTCTGATAGTGTTGATATCCATTGTATCTTTCTATTGTACCATCATGTTGTATCAATCTGTTGTATCTGATATTGTATAAAATATTGTATATCAAGTGTATATGATATATGTTATTCTTTTTCTTCCGCTGTGTTGTTATACTGTGACGACCCGGAATTTTTAGACATTTGAAATGGGAATATTTAATTAATTTTAAATATTCGAAAGTTAATTATTAACTTTAATTTCAAATATCAAATTTATTGAATAATTAATTATTAAATTTAATTATCGGGATTGGGTAAAAATATTGAATCTTGATTTTTAAAGCTGGTTAAAAATAATTAGAAGGCTTATTTAATTTATACTAATAATTCTAAAGATAATAGAAGTTATAAAATTGAATTTAACACCGATTTGTTTAGTTTTAAAATTTTATCGTTTAAAATTGAATTTAAAAATAGCCTTCCGAGGCACAGTCTCAGAATTAGACGAAACCAGTTTCATTGGATCCGAAATATTTAATTATTTCCGGATTTCAAATTTCGTAGTGCTAGGAGTTGTCATGTGACCGTACGATAAATAAAAGCGTGGAGTTTATATCGAAAATTTCCAATTTAACTAAGTATATATATACACACACACATCCGGGTCAACCTCAACAGAAATTTATTCACATCAGAGTCAAGTCTTAACCGACAAGCATCGTACCCAAACCCCTCCTTCACGCTGTAATCACGTCTTTCCCTTTTCCCATCACATCTTTTACAACTCTTTTCAAAATCACTGCCAACTTCTTTTGTACGCTCCCTTCTCCTTAATCACTTCCTTCTTCTTACTTTCATAGCCGATTTAATATCAGCCGAAGCCCCTTTTCGTTCTTTCATTTATAAACCTAAATAAAAATGGCAGAGGAAAAAAAATATTGACTTTATCTGGATCGCAAGCCCTTTCCTCCTTGCAGTTCAAATCGACAACGAATCGAACATAAAAATCAAATCAAAATAAATCGTGCGCCGATTCGATCCTTGGTCGCGATTCAATCATTGTTTGGGGCGAGCGAGCATATCAGATTCCTTCGAAAATCTTTGAAGCCGAGTGTTACTGAAACCCTTCTCATGCCTTTCGAACTGATGTTAAGGCAAGCTCGAGTCTTCAAGCAAAAGGGGTTTCGTTGGGTCTTGTCGCCGCATTTCGATTGTAAGCAATCGCGTAGGGTAGGGATCGAGGCTTCGGGGTGTGCCTCATTGGTGGCTGCATTCATTCGCGATGGATAGAGAGGAAGCGGTGTAATTTGGGCAGTAGGGTTTCTCTCATGATGCTGGGCGAAGTCATGGTTTCGATTCGAGTGAGTGGAGGTATTGTTTTTATTTAAATTTTTGAATGATTCATACAGAAAGTAAATAGAATTTATAATAGGGTTTAACTACATTTATATATATATATATATACACTTGTGTGTATATATACATGTATTTTGATTTAAATATATTTAAGCAGACAATAATTAATTTGGGCAGTAGGGTATTTTCGTTTTATTTTTAAATCTATATTTATAATTGAATAGATTAAGAAAATAAAATATCTTAACCCTCTGGTTTAAATTTAAATTTATATGAGTTGGATTTATACAGTTTTCAGGTATATGTTGTTTCAGAATAAAAAAATTACAGAAAAAGAAAAAAAAAATCATGTTTTGTTTATTTACAAAAGGAAGTATAAATATAAATATATTATATACACATGTGTATATAGTTAAGGAAAGTTTATACAAGGAAAAATAAAATAAACAATGCACAGTAATAATATACATGTATAGGATTTTGGGGAAAAAGAAATAAAATTTATATGAGAATTTAAGGTTTGTGTAAAATTAGATTTTAAAACCGATGTAGATTATTTTGGGAATAAACTATTACAATAGGAAATTTTATTTGATTATTTGCTGGAAATTTTATATAAGTTGAAGCAGAAAGTTTTATTAACCAAAGGAATTTTACAATACTGTTTAGGGTAATTAATGTATTTAATAAACTTATTTAATTTAGCTTAGTTACTGGAATTTATTTTTGATAAGTTTGACTATTAATAAATCATATAAATTGTTTATTCAAGGTCAAAAATCTGAAAAAGAAACCAAGTCGGGTTGGAATGGATTGTACAAACAAAGCAAAGGTGAGTTAATCTCACTCAGTTTAAATTTAAATTTAAATGATTAAATTTAAATAATTGTTTGAATGGTTGAAATTGATTGATTGATGTGCTATACAATGATATATTCTGAAATTAGTAAATAATATTGTGCTAACATTTGTGGATGCAGGGAAACAGGTTGGAGGGATCCAACTGGATTCCTCAAATTTATTAGATTATTTAATATTCTGTGTGATGAATATTTGATATCCTGTGATTGTTTTATGGATAACTGGAATATTGGATAGTATGGTTGGATGGAATAACTCAGTTTAAAGAGTTACCAAAATCCATGGAATTGGATTTTCGAAAGGTAATAAAAGAGTAAAATTTTAAGTAAATAATTCTAGTAAATTGGAATAAATTGAATAATGAAGTGGAAATAAAATAAAATAGAGTGATTTATAAACTCTAACAAAATATGGAATATGAGGAAATTGAATTAACAAAGGAATAATAAATTCTGGAACTTAAGTGAATAAAAGTCATTATTTTAAATGTAAGGATTAAATTTAAAGGTAAAGAAAGGAAATTGAGGAATCTGAATTTGGTATTTTTCAGTTTAAAGATTTTAAAAACATAAATTGGAAATTAAATCTAAAGTTAATAAATTTTGAAATAAATGAAGTAAGAGAATTTATTTCATGGTAAAGTAAATGGAAATCAATTGTAAAATTGATTTAGGTGTTGAAATTTAAATTTAAAGTGAAGAGAGATTTTGGGACTTTATGACTGGGTTATAAAGTGAAATAAAATGTCGGTGGATATTTTTTTTAAATTCAAGGTAAGGATTTATCAAAGGAATGGGGATTTGTTTAAAAATAAATGGTGATTTATTTTTAAGAAATGGGAAATAGAAGAGGATTTCCTTGGATAGCCAAGTATGGTTTTCAAAAATATTTAAAGTTTTTTTAAGATCGTTTTAAAAAGCAGGTTTTAGAAAGTTTATTATTTCTAAATCTAAATTTTTAATGCAAGTATATTTTTCTAAATCTATTATTGAAATAGCTATATAAAGTAACTTGGTATTGAGTTTAAAAGAGGAAATTTAGTTTATATTTTATAAATTGTCTTATACAAAATATTTTGTTAATATATTCATTTTAATAAAATATTTAAGTTATAATTTTAAAAGTTATAAGAATATTTTATATATAAAAAAAATGTTTTTAAATTATTTTAAACTTAAGTGTTTGTACTTGGCGTTCCAATGGAAATAATAATTGGGAATGTACCCTGGGAAGGGAAAACGGGTTTTGAAACTGTTTTCAAAAGGGGTTGAAATTGGAAATATATATCTTGGGAAGATATTTTGGGATTAATAAATAATTTGGGAAATTATTTATTGGTTGATGGATGTTTGTGAATATTAATTGATAGTTAAATAACCGACTATCAATATTGGACAAATGCGTTGATCGTTTCGAAGAGACCGGGATCGAGATTTATTTCTCGAAAACCACTTCGATCCGGTTTGTACGTTTCGTGCGAAAAACGTGTTCGGAGTCGAAGATGGAGCAGTGAAGTGCAAGGGCTAGTCGCTACTAATCCTGAGGATATTTCCAAAATGGATGTAGTAGGAATAGTGCCTTCGGTTCCGAATGCTTGCGAAACATCGTCAGGTGGACGATGGGCATTCTAAGTGAAAACGTTCTAAAGGTAACGCTTAGCCTCAAGCCTCATCAAATGGGAATGACTGAAAATCAGGGGATATGCAGCAAGGTTAGGTGGGTAGCACCCAAGCAGGGTGAGGTCATTCCAGTCTAGATGTCCCTTATTTCTTTTTCGGCTTAGTGGTGCGGTTACTGATCCCAACCGCGGGGTGATCTCACTCGGGACTGTCCAGTAAGGGATGGTTCCGGCCTTGTGTTGCAGGGGATGAAGGGAGTAATCCTCGGTACGGTGATCTAGGCCCCGTACTGTGACAGGTGGTACCCCAGTGCCTAGTCATTAGTTGGAAATCCATTCTCCCTACGAGCCTTGTACGAGTTTTGTTTATATTACCCACTTTTGTGGCTAGTAGCTGGAATTTAATAATGTAACAATTTCGGCTATTTTATAAGTACTTGTGTATAGACCCTATTATAATATCAGAGGATTTCTATAAAAATTGTTTTAGCTATCGTAAGGTAAAAACCCGACATGTTTATTTGTGGCGTGGTCTTACGAGATGCTTTTGTTTTCAAAGGATTTTTGAAACTTTAATAATAAATTGGGTGTGATTTTCTCACGCTGGTATTCCAGACTGACTCGGGTGTTATTTAACTGTAATGCTCGGGTCAGACCGAGTATTATAGGATACAGGATATGATGCTGTGGAGCTCAGGAGACGAGCTGGATGACGAAACGTACTCTCGTACTTGTATATTTATATACGTATTCCGCTGTGTTGAGTTGTTGTGTACCCATTGTATGATATTGATGTTGAGTTGTGACTGATGTATTCGGATGATGTAATGTATGTAAACAGATATATTTGATTTTGAGTAAAGATTATTTACTATCTATTATATTTTATTCTGCTGCGATGGTTAGATTCTGATGTAGATTTTGTTTTCTCTTCTTCTACCTCTTCTTCTTAAACCCAAATGGTTCGTATTTCTGTGCAACTTGAGTTAATTGTTGTAGAATAGTGTTGACTCAAGGGGTACGGATTTGCGGGTCGTTACATATACTTAATGTGTTATAAGCTCTGGCGAACCAGATTCGACGTTTGGATCTGCGGCATTTGAATACGAGTGTCATATTCGGTGCCGATTTTCGAAGGTCGAGTCAGGATCGTTACAGTGGTATCAGAGCTGAAGGTTAAAACTTTAGCTCAGGAGTATAACACATTAAGTAGCTCATTAGAGATAGGGTGAAATATACCCTAGAATGAGTACATCCCTAAGATATCCGTTCGAGTGCCTCAGTAAATTCTCTTACTATCCACTGATAGTAAGTATGAGTGCGAGAAGAGGACGAGATAGGGGACAGGGGAATACCACTACCAATGGTCAATACCCCGCAATGGCGGAAACAACTTTTCTCTATCAATCTCCTTTGATTCAATTTCGTATTCTTTTGATTGCTTCGTAGCTGCTCCAGAAAGAAGTTTCGGTGTGATGATGGCCCTACGAATCGTTGCAGGAAAATTCTTACTTCGTTTCTTCATCGGTTTCTTATCAGCTTTTCGTTCTAAACTCTAATGAATTTGAAGACTTAAATTAAATAAATTGAAAATTTTAAATTGAGTTAAATTGGTTAATAGAATGTAAGGCTAAATTTGAATTGTATAAATAAAACGATATCGGTTAAAACCAAATTTAAAATTGTAATTTAGTATGTATATCAAAGTCCATATACTTTGGGTATTCCGACCCGAATTCGTTATCCATATCTAGCATTTGGGAATTGTTGAAAATTAAGCCCATCTATCTATTCTCTGGGATCCGATATATTCTACGAACGATTAGTTATCCCTTCGAACTAATCAATGCCCTTGCATATTCGTAGACCGGTGAGCCCGAGTATCTTGTGAAATAATTGTATGAGGTTGTTCTCATATTGTCGATATTCTGATTTGGTAAGCCGAATGCAGAATAAATATTTCGATCTGATATGATCAATCATTTCTTTATCTATTATCTTTTCTTTCTCGTCTACCTTGCAATTTCGAGGACGAAATTCTTTTATGGGGGAAATCTGTAACATTCCTGAAAATTTATCAAGTTTAAATTGGCAATTAAATTTATTTTTGAAAATAAATTGTGAATTAATTAGAAAATTTTCTAGGATAACTAAATAATTTTGATTATAAATAGAAATTTTTATTAGGAATTTAGGAATAAGTGATTTAGAAAAAAAAACAATTATTGAATTTCAAAATATAATGTATTAAAAATGAAAATGGAATTTAAAAGCTTGAGATTAATAAAATGATAGTAATAATTGTTTTCTAAAATATTAATTTTATTTGGAAGAGGTATTTATTTTCATAATATTATTTTTATGTTAAATTTTCATACATAAATAAGTGTGACTAATTGTTAATATGAAATCAAAGTGTTTGAATCCATTCTTTTCTTTTTGTAGGATTGTACAAAATAAATATAGAAAAAAAATATGAATGTAAATGGTGTAAATATAAATTTTTAAATAAATGTATGAACTAAATTTAAGATTGAGTGTGAAAATAATAAAAAAAATTGTGATATAAATGTTTACAAAAGTAAATATGATATAAAAAAAAATTCTTTTGTCTTTAAGAATTTAAATGTAAACATATACAAACATGCACATGTGAGAATGGAGTAGAGTAATCAACAAAATCTAAAGCTTAAGATTGTTTTTAACAAGTGGCATTCATTTCATTTAATTAAATAAATAAAAAATTACAAAGAGACTTTTCATTTCCCCACAAATGCCATCAATTGATATCTCATCAAATCTGAAAAGAAACAGTAAAAAGGATTTGAATATCTCAAACTACAACAATACAAAAGTAGGAAAAGGATAGGAAGAAAGGGTGTAAACCGAGTAATCTTCAGTTAGAAAAAAAAAAAGTACAAAATCAAGTTTGAGTTCAAAGCCACCTGAAGAAAGCAAACTTAAAAGAAATCTCAGAAGGCAATCAAACTTCAACTTGGAATTGCAGATTTATGAAAATACAAAGCAAACTCAGATGGAATGCAAAGGCTTCAACCTGAAATGGATTAGAGCAGTGCAGTTCTCTCTGGGATTTAAATAAAGATAAGTAAATTTCTTTAAAAGCTTTTAATTTAATGTTGTTAATCAGTGATAAAGCATAAGTTTAAAACGGTTCAACAAAATCAAAAATGCAGATTCAACTTGAAAGCAAATGTGAATTGAAGTCTGCAGCTTGGAAAATAAATCAAGTTTGAAGCTTTAAACAAATTCAAACTGTAAGTAAATAAATTCTATTGTTTGTCATTGATGAAGTAAACAAGTAAATAAACAGGAGTTTGAGCAAAGTTTTGAATTGAGAAACTTCTGCAGATCTAATCTTTAAAAGATTGAAGAAAAAAAATATAGTTCAGGCTCAAAAGAAATTCCTCTCTGCCTCTGTTCTTCTCTGTGCAACAAAATCTGGTGAGCAAACTTTCAAACCCATTTCTTATTTTTATTTTGATGTTGCAAGTAATTAGCATTGAATGTTTGGTTGTGGATGGTGCTTGTATGGGTATAAATATATCTGTATGTATGCATATATGGGGTACTGTGTGTACAGGCAGTCCCCTGCCTTCTGTTTCTTCCTAGCTTCAGGTTTACAGAGTAAACCTTAATTTGAACTCAAATCCCCCTCTTTCTCTCTCTGTTCCCTTCTAGAATAAAAATCTAAGCAAAAACATAGTGTTGTTGTTAACATGCAGTATGTTTTTTTGAAATAAATCAAAGCAAGAACAATAGTGTTCTTCTGGGAAATGTGAAAAACAGCTAAGTCCAAATCCATATGAAAAATTCAATTATCATAAATTTCAATTTCAGTAATGCTATCTGAATTACCACTGAAAATAATTATTTTAGAAAGTTAAATCTGAATTTTTCATAAAGTTTTTGACTAAGCAAATATGGTTGATTAGAAAAGTGAATTTTATCAAACTCTGGTGATCTACGGCGAACTGTAGGCCGTGACTCTCGGTGAAGCTAGCTGGGGTATCGGTGGACTTAGGAAAAATATAAACTCAATTTATAAATCATTGTGGCATTAGGAATTGGGCAATCTAGGGTTAGACAGTGGCTTTTGGTTAATGGGGTCCTCGGTGGAGCCGCGTTCTCGTCAGAGGGTTTTGTTCGATCGCACTGGGGGGAATCGGATAGGGGGAGGTAGGCGGAGCTCTGATGAAGTTTTCGTGGCCTCCGATGGCCTAGGGCGGTGACACGAGACGATTTTGTGACGACCTTGCTTTGTGATAGTCTGGACCTGGTAGTGAAGTTTCGAACTCCTCGTCGTTGATGATGTCCGGGTGGTCTGGCGGGTTAGGCAGGTCATAGGTGGTTCGGTGATGGTCGTAGTGTCGACCAGTGGCGATCAGGGCGCTGTGCAACATGCACAGGGTTGTGGGTTGTGTCAGTGTATGGGTTGAAGCAGAGGGCAAATGCTTAAGTTTTTTTTTTCTAGGGTCAATTTCGTGAGTGACTCGAAGTTGTGGGATGTTTTACTCGAAGCGAAGAGGTTCTGACTCGAAGTAAAAAAAAAATCCCAAGTATTAAGTTCAGGATTTAAACAGAAGACCTGTTCTGTTTTCAAAGTATTAAAGCAAGTTTTAAAATATGAACTAAAAAATTAAACTAATTTTAAAACCTGAAATTGAATTTGAATTCAAGAAGTTTGAATCTAAATTTGAAATAATTTAAATTTTGAAATTTATATTTGGTTTTAAACAACTTTCAAAGTATAAAGAATATTGGTTTTAAAATTAAACTGAAAGTTTAAATTATAAAATAGAAAAAAAAATAGTTTAAATCTGAGTTTTGAAATCTGGACTTGGGTTTAAACTTTAGTTTTTAAAATAAAATAAAGTTTTAGATTTTAATTGTTTAACTACTTTAAAAATGGTTAAATGTTTTGAAATTTAAAATGAAGTTAAATGTAAGTAAGTCTTTGAATGTATGTAGCCTGAAATCAAAAATTTAAATATGTATTTCAGTTTTAGAATAAAAAGAAGTTTCTAAATTTAAAAATAATTCAAACAACTTTGAATGTTATAGTGTATTCTTAATTGATTTGAATTTAAAAATGAATTTGGTTTTGAATTTCTTTTAAACTTCTTTATAAAATGGATATTCTTTTAACATGTGAATTAAAGATTTTTGAATTGTCTTTAAACTCTGTTTAAAATCAATTTGTATTCATTTTTTTTTAATCTTAAATTTAAAATGGAATTTGAAAGAAAAGTTTAAAGTAAATTGTTTTTAAATACTTTGAGGATAATTTGATCACTAATAAGAAATAATAATTACTTAGTCAAAGTAATTAAAGGAAGACAATTAAAGAAAAGGATTGATTTATCAATATTCATAGTTAATTACCTCAAAGAAAAATTAAGCAATGTGGTTAATTGATTAAGGTTAATTAACTTAAAGTGATTAAGAAAAACCATCATTAATTAAGGAATAATTAATTATTGTAATTAATTAAGGAATAATAATTCTATTGACTAATAAATTAAGGGCAATCAATTATAACTAAGATAAATAAATTAATAATTAAGGGTTTACCAATTAAGGTACTTAATTAAGGAATAAGTAATTAAGATCTAATTTATTACAATTAAAGGTTAATTTATTAATATAATTAATTAAAGAAATGATTAATAAATGGAAATGGTTAAGACTTAATTTATTGTAGTTAACGATAATTAATCATTGATTTAAAGATTACCAATAGAAGTAATTATGCGGGTAATAAATTTATAACCACATGATTTATTCATCTTAATTAAAGATGTTCGATTGCTATTGAATGTTATGTGATGGATTGATATATTTGATATGTGATGTGATGCTATGTAATGCTTTGTGCTAAGCTGTTATATCTTTGATGTATATATTGTTATGCAAACCCTTGACCCGTAGAACAACATTTGAATTTCGATGCGACAGGGAGTCGGTTTCCATTGGTAATCTGAAACCCACATCGAATTGTAAGGATCGAACCTATGCTGATTGATGATGTGGCACTCTTATTGTGTAAAACCCTTGGACCACACTATACGCACACAAATATGGATTGCACGTGAAAATGGGTTAAGTCACAGATTTTTGAAATAATCTTAAATTTGAATTTTTGAATCAAAAATAGTTTTGGAATTAGAATTGAAGCTTTTGAAAATGAGTTTTCAAAAATAAAAGTTATTTTAAATAACTTGGTTGAATCTTGAAATTTAAATAATTTGATTTAAATTTGAATTTAATATTTGAAATTGAATTCTATAATTTGGAAACTAGGGTTTAAATAGTTATTCAACTTATAAATGGGTTTATATGGGTTTTTAAAACCATTTTTGTGATGTTTTGGAATTTAAATTTAACCCAAAGATCTTAACTTATATAAATGAAATCGGATTTTTCCAAAACGAAAACTATTTGTTTTCAAACGATTGAAGCTTTCACATAAGAATGAATTTCCAATTTGTGTTAAAGGATTTCAAGTCTAAAAATGAAAATAGTTTTCCAAGTTTTAGATAAATCTTTGGAAACGTGTTTTGGAAGCTATAAATCTTTAATTTAAAGATTTAATTGGGTTAATCCAAATTGAATGGGAATTGTTTTGAAATCTAGGGATAGATCTTTGTGAAACTGGGTGAACTTTGTGAAATAAAAATCTTTTTGTGTAAAGATTTAAAATGGTGATTTGTTTAATCATTTGAAAATAAAAGCTTTGGATTTTTAGGTTGTGACTTAACTAAAATCCCATATCCATATGTTTTTAAATATTGCGCTCACTATTCGGTTTAGCCGGGAGAGGACCTTTGTGTCATATAGCCCATTCCGAATATGTGATACGTCGTTATGGATAGCATTGAAGACCAGTGGTGAAGACCGGGTATTTGCGAGAGCGATAGGATGACCTATCGATTGTCTCTGCACTGAGTCGCGCTGGTATAGAGATTCCCTAAGTGATGGGAAGTCCGATCGGGATTGTGAATACCCGGATTTGCAAGGGCTTCTTCGGAAGTGCCTTCGGTTCTGTTCGAGCCCGGAACAGACTTGTATGATCGTGTGTCTGACACTACACTTTGAGATATAAAGCCGATTCCTTTCAAATACATATCTGTTGGTGGCGGAGAATTTATTCTCTTAGCTTAACACCCTTCTCTGAGACGTACAAGCTCAGGGGTTATGTAGTTGAAGGTTATCAGCGATATACTCCCAATTTGGTAGTGTGGCATGCTAAGTGCTGCTGTGTGTTGATGATCATCTGTTGATCATTTGTTGATCAAAGCATGGCTTTGTGGAAAAGCGTAGCTTTGTGGTCGAGACCTCATCGAGCCTCACAAACCGGTAATGGTCGAAACAGGAAAGATGTGGCAAGGTTTCAGGGGTAGCTCCCCTAGGGTATGACCATTCCTTCTGGAAAAGGGTAGTATCATGGTATGGAGCCCAGATACTTACTCATGTGGACACACTACTGTGTGATGTTGTTGTTGGAGAGCTCTCGGATAAAGGTCCCAAAGGACCGGGGGTGGCATATCTCAGGTTTTATTCCCCGGGAAGGGGGTAGCCGGCTTTGTGTTAGCAGAGAACAGGTTGGTTCTCGGGGTGTCCCGCCAGAGGCATTCCCATGTGGCAATAGGAAGTTCCTTAGTCTGACCATTTGTTGGAAATCCATTCAATCCAATACGAGCCTTGTACGGTTTTAGTTGTATAACCTGCCATGGAATATGGCGGCAACCTGCTATTGAACATGGTAGCTATAGTAGGCATACGGCGAAGAGTCGTATGCTGGCTAGGATTAATATTATACTTTCGAAATTGTTTTTCCACTGTGAACTTATAATAATAATATTAAATGGTTTTCACGTATCAAACATTTTTTACTATCATAAGGAGAAATCTCCTCCAATTCTGCGTTTGCATTGTGTGTGTGGCGGGAGGCCTTATGGTAGTTTCATTTTCCAAAAAGCATTGCGGATTTATTTTAAATTCTTCCGTTTGTTTTAAAAGACCAAATGTTTTATTTGCTCATACCAGTCCCATGACTGGCTTGGAGTTTATTGTTCCTTTCCTAAACTCTGGGTGCCCACTATTTTCCACACGGGCAGTCTAGAGTTGGGTTTTTCAGATAATCTATAGTAGGAATTGATTCGTTAGCCTTCTGGATTTGTGGATCGTTTTTGCCGAGCTAGCTTTGGATTGAAGATGGAGTCCTTGGAGTTTGGCATTTGAAGACGTTATCTTTCCGCTGTTATTCTTTGTATCTCTGATAGTGTTGATATCTATTGCATCTTTCTATTGTACCATCATGTTGTATCAATCTGTTGTATCTGATATTGTATAAAATATTGTATATCAAGTATATATGATATATGTTATTCTTTTTCTTCCACTGTGTTGTTATACTTAATGTGTTATCGCTCCGGCGAACCAGATTCGACGTTTGGATCTGCGGCATTTGAATACGAGTGTCATATTCGGTGCCGATTTTCGAAGGTCGAGTCAGGATCGTTACAGTTTACACTTGTTCATGCATGTTAAAATCTTTTTACAAATGTGAAATTGTATTTTAAAACACTTGCACTTGTTTAATTTGATAATGAAGTGTTTACACTTGTCCACTTTCATGTCATTAATGTGTAAATAAAATCTGTATTATATTTTTCAAATTGTTTTACACACACACACACACATATATATATGTTTTTTTTATAATTTTTATTTATTTATATTAACATATGTTAAAATCAATTATATATATATTCTTATACTTTTAATATTTATTTATATTTTTACAAACCATATTTATATCATGTATAAATTTTAAAAGAAAGTACTCAAACCTTTTACTAAATCTTTTTCAACTAAAACTATTATATCTAATATTGATAAATATTTATCTATAGAGTTTTTAAATATAGAATTTATCTTTTAAACAGCTTTTGAAAATTATTATATTAATCTCAAATCATAACTTCCAGATATATACACATATAACATATATGTATATATTATAATTATAATTAGTAAACAAATTTTTATTAGTTTTAAAATATAGAGTATTTAAATCCAATTTATTTTTAAAATATTTATCTTTGAATTTCAAATTCAAATTCTATTTACAATATATATATATATATGTATATAAACAAACATTTATCTTATTTATTTTGGAAATTTTTAAATTAATTCACAAATAAACCCAAAAATTTATATTAATTACTAAATTTAGTTTGGCTTAAAAAGGGGATCGTTACAATTTAATTGCATAATATTTTGGCTTGGGCTTAGAAGAGAGGCCCATCGTTAGGGCTGCAAAATTTCGATTTAGGGAAATTCCAGGGTGGCTAAAACATAGGGAATTAGCTTGGAGGTAATGGGTTGAGATCTAGTGAGAATGGGTGAAAAGGTTTTCCTCGTTTCTCTACAATATAACCATATATATATATATATATATATATATATATATTTGTGTGTGTGTGTGTGTGTTTATGTATGTATGTATGTATGTATGTATGTATCTCTAAAATAATTACAAACCTTTTTTTGGCTGTCACTATGAAATGACCCGCAAATCCGTACCCCTTGAGTCGACACTATTCTCCATCAATCAAATCAAGATGAACGGAAATACGAACCATTTGGGTTAAAGAAGAAGAGGTAGAAGAAGAGAAAATAAAACAACATCAGAATCTAACCATCGCAGCGGAATAAAATATAATAGATAATAACAGACCTTTACACAAAAGAAAGTTATATCTGTTTTATTCATACATCATCAGAGTTCAACAACATCAATAACATA
Organism: Allium cepa; assembly: GCA_030765085.1. Classification (NCBI taxonomy): domain Eukaryota; kingdom Viridiplantae; phylum Streptophyta; class Magnoliopsida; order Asparagales; family Amaryllidaceae; genus Allium; species Allium cepa. The sequence goes on from CM060931.1 coordinate 117,638,640, forward strand.
CAACTGGACAGTCATATAAACTTGTCCTCAAAACTGAATACACAGCGGAATAATAATCAAGTACGGAAGTACGTATCGCCATCCATCTCGTCTCCTGAGCTCCACAACATCCTTTTCTGTATCCTATAATACTCGGTCTGACCCGAGCATTATAGTTAAATAACACCGGAGTTAGTCTGGAATACCAGCGTGAGAAAAACATACTCAATTGGATTATTAAAGTTTCAAAATTCTTTTGAAAACAAAAGCATCTCGTAAGACCACGCCAAAATAAACATGTCGGGTTATTATCTTACGATAGCCAAAACACTTTTTATCAAAATCCTCTGATATTATAATAGTGTCTATAGAAAGTAAAATAGAATCTAGTTGAAATGCTTGCATCTCACGTTTCTGTAGGATCGATTTCACCCTAGAGGGGGGGTGAATAGGGTGATAGTGTAAATTATAAAAGTTAATCGCGGAAGCTTATTAATTAATTTCACTTCAGATCACAGAATAGCAGCACAGATATCGCAGAATATAAATAACAGAATAAAACAGAACAACACAGAATTTACCCAGCTTCGGCAAAACCCTGCCTACGTGTTGCCCCCAAGGTTTCTACTAGAAATTAGATAGTCCCTCGCTTACACACGTAAACTCGCTATACCCGCTATTGACTAATCTAACTCTACGCTCAAAACCCTGACCACAACTCAATCACCGAGTTGCGAATTCCCAAACTACACACCGTAGTTTGTCCCCTAGTCACACGACTAGAATTTACAACGGTTTAAAAGAGAATTTTAAAATTAAAAGAAAAACAAACATAAAAAGCAAATAACCCTAATTTAAAAACAACTAAGCCCAAAAATAAACGGCCCACTAATTAAAAAATATGTCTCCCTTTTTCTCCCTTTTATTTTATCGGCCCGGTTCTTTTTCTTTGCTTGAGTATAATGGCGACCGTTCCTTTTGCAAAATTGGGGCTTTCGTTCTTGATGCCGTGCTCTTAAATTAGGGTTTTAAATTGAAGTTGCTGCCTTTGTTGGTTGATTGCAATCACTGTTTCTCTGATTTGCTTCAATTTGTTTGCGGCTTCTCCTCCTTGATCGAGTTCGATTGCTTCGGTATGTATTTTCCTCCTTTTGCTTCGTTGGTTGATTCTTGAACTCAATACATTATGCCGATGATGATTTTGGGTATTTATAGGATTCGAAATCCTATTTTTGCGTTCGTATTTTCGTGTTTGAATTTGTCTACTGAATCACCTCGGCCACTTGATGATGCTTGAATGTTTGAGATTTATCTGACTTTGTCAATTTCGTATTTTTGATGCTTGGTTGACACGGCTTCGATTTTGACTTGTTCAACATTGAAATTCTTGCTATCCACGGCACAGCTCCGATCATATTTCTGTTGATTTTATTCTCATGGTTTCACGAAAAATAAATAACCACTACACTTTGAAACTACTCCCTGACTTGTGTTCACTGTGGCACTATGTCACTGTGTTTGTTTATGCGATTCCATGATTTTGGTTTAACTATGTACCATTGACTTGATATTCTTAACTGCCTGTATTTTGCATTCATGTACTTGCTGCTATGTTGGTGGCAATCCTGTGTAAGTGCTTGTGTCATCACTTGTTTGCGGTGACATTGTGGTTTGCATTGAGCATTTTGTATGCTTGAAATTTTGGTTTTACAGTTGCACTTGGTTTTGTTGAGTTTGCACCGCTTCACTATATATTTAGGTTGTTGCACCATGTTGTTTGCTGTGGATATTGTGTTCATGTTTGTCGTGCTTGTAGTCTGGTCCATTGAGTTAGATCATCCATTGTAGCTTTTGTGCATTTCTGTGTGTTCATGTTGCTGGACTGGACATTTGCCGGAGTCTTCATTTTGTAGTTGTATTCCCTTCATGTGTTTGTACTGGGCTCGACATTGCTGATACTTTGGTTTTACTGGCCACACATGTGCATGCTTGCATCTTTGAACTTGGTTAGATGGTACTGTCCAGTTGATCTTGTTTTGTAGTGATCCACTTGATTGCTTCTGATTCATTTTTGAGGCAGTTTGCATTGATGCTGCACTTGGTCTAGTTGTAGTTTGCATATCACCTGCTATTCCACGGTCTATTTGGTGGTATTTGATTCATCTGATACTTCTGTTGGGGCTGTTGGTCTTCGTTGCATTCAAATTACTGCTGTTTCATTTGTAGCTGTGTTGACCATTATGCACTGTAGCTTGAGTCTCTGCTGTGCATTGCATTTTGAGTTGTAGTCTTCTGTCTTCATGTAACTTGGTACATTCCTGTAGCTCCATCTATGTCATAGCCTTTGATGATTTATTGTAGTATGTTGGTCTGTCTTGTATTTGGCCAGGTTTTGTTGGTTCATTGGTGTTTGTACACTTTTCTTGATACTTGCCTGGTCTGGTTCTCGACCTATAGTGTTCATGATGCATTTCTTTTTCATGATGTAGCTTGATTCATGTATACATTCATGAATTCTCTAGTTGACTTCCTGCCGTTGCATACACTTTGTCATTCTGGCCTTGAACCTGTACTTGCAGTGTTGGTCTGACTTGAACTCGATTCACTTGTGTTGAATCCAGTTTCAAAACTCGGATTTGACCTTGTGTTCGTGTCGTATTTTTGAATTTATTGCACCTAAGTTGAACCTGTCCATATATTTGGGTTTGACCTTGTGCTCACTTGTCCCTGTAGCATTATCAAGTGTATATATCGGCGTGCACGGCCTTGTGGCATATACTGTAATATACTGTGTATGTCACAAGTTGTTCGTGTATGATGAATTCAAATTTAAATTATGACGAACAACCCAAATAACTGAGGCAAATCATATATTCAAAAATTATCTTCTATTTTTGAATTGCAAAAATATTTCTTTTTCAATTTTACTGCGTTAGTGAATATTTTTGCAGATTTCTCAGATGCTAGATTCAAACTGGAATGCAGTTGAAGATAAATACGAGTGTGAGTGATATGTAGTGAGGTGAATTGTAAAAGTGAAATGTGAATTGTAAATGTGAAATGTGAATTGTAAATGTGAAATGTGATGTAATTGTAATCAAAAATGTATATGTATAGTGAGAGCTTGAATTTGTACTATCAAAAATTGTAATAAATATTTGTTTGAATAAAATATTCGTTTGAATTCAAATTCCGTGTTATTTATTTTATTCTGCAAATATTTATTTAATCTGTGAAAAATAAAATAGTATATTATCAAATACATTTAAACGAATGTATATATGTTTATTATCATCAAACAAAAATCATATAAGCGCATATTCAACAATCTCCCCCTTTTGATGATAACAAACATATATTTAAGATTTTGAATATGTTAAATGTATTTGATCATTTATATATCCTAATTGCTCCCCCTATTTAAATGCTTCCTCTCTATACGATGCTCCCCCTACATATATGCATATAAATAAAAATATGTAAATGAGCCTATATGCAAATGGAAAATTATTTGACCTTTGCTTGATTCTATTTGACAAAATCTTAACTTTTCTCTCCCCCTTTTGTTATCAGCAAAAGAATAATAGTGTTAGAGAAAATAGAGAAAAAGTAATCAATATCAATTCAACATTAAAACTCAATTGAATAGAAATATTAAATTTCAATAAAAAATTCAAACAAAAATCATAAATATTTTGTTAGGCGCATATTCCACTTTTAGAATGATGGAAATGATGTCATCATATAAAACCATACAGTTGTGTCTATTTGTGGTATATTTATATCAGGAATTTGAATATCTACTAACCATGCATGACCGTTAGGACTTTTAAATGAGATTAGTAGTATCCAATTTTATTTTAAAAAAAATGAATTCAAGTATCTTCTAACCACGCATAACCGTAAGGACTTTTAAATGGGATTAGAATCAACTTGCTTATTTTACAAATCAACTTTTGATATGCGTTCCATACATGCATAACCGCGAGGACTTTTAAATGAGCATGAAAGCACATAACAAATTCCAAGTAATTCACCCATGCATAACCGTGAGGACTTTTAAATGAGAGTGAATACTTTGGTATTTATTTATTTATTTAATTTTTTTTTTTATTTTAAAAAATGTAAAAATGAAAAACGAACGATTCCTGTTTAAAGTACCACATATTGACAAACTATATAGAATTTTGATGAGTGATGGTTGATAGAAATATGATAGGTATAGAGATGGTCATGGAATTTTTACCAACAAAAAGTTTTATAACTCTTGTTTACATTTCTAAAGAAATTTTCTAATTATACTTTCTCGAGTTATAATATATAATCAATATCAACACTCATCACTTTTTCAATCACTATTTTTCTTTTCGATGATTTGTAGGGAGAGAAAAAAAATTAAATATTCAGCAAATTTCTAAAACACCTAGACTGAGTCGTAGTTTACAAAAACTATTTTCTGGTAGGGGTTTTGTAAAGATGTCTGCCAATTGAGAATCAGTTGAAATAAAATTTATGCAGATATTTTCTTTGGAAATATGATCTCTAATAAAATGATGTCTTACATCTATATGTTTTGTTCGCGAATGATGTACAGGATTATTTGTGAGATCAATTGCGCTTTTGCTATCACACATTAGTGGTACACGTTCAAAATTTAGGCCATAGTCATGCAAAGTTTGTATCATCCATAAGATTTGAGCAGAGCAACCGCTCAGAGCAATATACTCTGCCTCTGTTGTGGATAATGCAATACAATTTTGTTTTCTACTCGACCATGCAACTAATGAATGTCCTAACATAAAACATGCTCCACTAGTACTTTTTCTATCAACCAAATTTCCAGCATAATCAGCATCTGAAAAACCTTTCAATTCAAAATTATCATTTGATGGATACCAAAGACCAAATCGTGGGGTGTGCAATAAATATCTTATAATTCTTTTAACAGCTTTTAAATGAGATTCTTTTGGGTTAGATTGAAAACACGCACATAAGCAGACAGAAAACATGATGTCAGGTCTAGAGGCGGTAAGATAAAGGAGTGATCCAATCATACCTCTGTACTGCTTTTGATCAACTGTCTTACCCTTTTCATCCTTGTCAAGTTTAAGTGTTGTACTCATGGGAGTTCTTGCTGGTTTAGCATCTTTCAATCCAAATTTGTTGACAAGTTCCCTAATATATTTTGTTTGAGAAATGAATGTTCCTTTATTGCTTTGTTGGATTTGAAATCCTAAAAAGAATTTTAACTCTCCAACCAAGCTCATTTCAAATTTTTCCTGCATGACTTTTTCAAATTTCTCATACAATAACTTGTTAGTAGCACCATAAATGATGTCATCAACATATATTTGAACAATCAAAATATCATTGTTTTCATGCAACAGAAATAGTGTGGTATCTACACATCCCTTTTTGAACCCATTTTCAAGGAGATAAGAAGTAAGACATTCATACCAAGCTCTGGGAGCTTGTTTTAATCCATATAATGCCTTCTTTAGTTTGTATACATGGTTTGGATATTCATGATTTTCAAAACCTTCTGGTTGTTCAACAAACACATCTTCTTTTAAAACTCCGTTAAGAAAAGCACTCTTAATGTCCATTTGTCTTAGTTTAAATCCTTTGTAACAAGCAAAAGCTAACAATATTCTAATTGATTCTAGTCTAGCTACAGGCGCAAAAGTTTCATCAAAGTCAACTCCTTCAATTTGATTGTATCCTTTAGCAACTAGTCTAGCTTTATTTCTAATTATATTTCCAGATTCATCATATTTATTTTTAAAAATCCATTTTGTTCCTATAACTGGATAATCCTTAGGTCTAGGTGCTAGACTCCAAACATTATTTCGTTCAAACTGATTTAGCTCTTCTTGCATGGCCATGAACCAGTTTTCATCATTAAGGGCTGAATCTATGTTATTTGGTTCTATTTCTGAAATAAATCCACTATATAAGCACAGATCACATAGATTTTTAAAGGATGAACGAGTTTGTATACCTGCTATAGGGTTTCCAATTACCAATTCTGGTGGATGGTCTGTTTTGTATTTCAGCTTTTCTGGATCCAGATTTCTTCGGACTTCTTGATTTGTGGTAGTTTCTCTAGCATCAGCAGTTTCTTTTGGTTTTTCGAACTCATCTTTTTCTTTCTCCTCTTCAACGTTGCTTTTGGATGTATCCTGTTCGTCAATGCCTTCATCAAATTTCACATTGATTGACTCTACGATTGTTTTAGTCTTTTTGTTGTAGACTCTATAAGCTTTGCTTCTCGAAGAGTAACCCATGAAGATGCCATCATCAGCCTTTGCTTCAAATTTTCCTAACTGATCACCTGTATTAAGAATATAGCAAGGACATCCAAACACTTTGAAGTAAGCGATGTTTGGTTTTTTGTTGAACCATAGCTCATAGGGGGTTTTGTTAAGAATCGGTCTGATGATAACTCTATTCATTACATAACATGCTGTATTTACAGCTTCTGCCCAGAGATGCAGAGGTAGTTCATATTCATTTAACATAGACCTAGCCAACTCTTGTAAAGTTCGATTCTTTCTCTCAACTACCCCATTTTGTTGTGGAGTACGTGGTGCAGAGAACTCATGTTTGATTCCGTTTTCATCACAGAAAGTTTCAAATTCATAATTTTCAAATTCTCCACCATGATCACTTCTTAACGAAACAATAGAGACTTCTTTTTCATTTTGCACAAATTTTGCGAATCTTGTGAAGTATGAAAAAGTTTCTGATTTTTTAGCTAAGAAATATACCCATGTATATCTTGAGTAATCATCAACTAACACAAAGCAATATTTCTTACCTCCTAAGCTAGCAATGTCATTAGGTCCAAATAGATCCATATGAATTAGTTCAAGAACTCTAGAATTGCTTACATTGTTTTTGGCATGAAACGATGATTTTCTAAGTTTTCCCAAAGTACATGCTTTACAGATGTTTTCAGTTTCAAACTCATGTGATGGCAACCCTCTTACCAAACTTTTCCTTTTTAATTTGTTTAATAAGTTCATACTAGCATGCCCTAAACGTCTATGCCATAAATTCACTTCTATATCCATAGCTACCAAACATTTAGAGAGAATGAGATCATCAAAAGATAGAGAATATATATTACCTTTCCTTTTTCCTGAAAATAAGATTTCTTTTGATGATTTGTCAACAATTTTGCACATGTCAGAATCAAAGATAACATTCATACCTTTATCACATAGCTGGCTGATTGATATCAAATTGTGGTGCAGATTTTCAACATATAGTACGTCATTCAAGGTAAATGTATTGTTACCTACTTTACCTTTACCGACAATTTTACACTTGTCATTGTTCCCCATTGTGACTCTGCCACCTTTGTACTTTTCTAGGCTAAGGAACTTCGATTTATCGCCTGTCATGTGCCTGGAACAGCCAGAATCCAAGTACCATTGCTGTTGTTCCTTAGCCTGCCAGCATACCTACACGAGAAGAGAGTTTAGTGACCTATTTGTTTTTATAGGTCCATGATTGTTAGTGGCAAAATATTTAGAATGATAATTTTGTGGATACCCAAAACTATTTATAATTGTTCCCTTCGGCACCCAAATTTGTTTAACTTTGAGAGATTTTATATTTGTGCCTTTTGGAACCCAAATCGGTATTGTTTTCATATGTTTGGGTCTATTCCAACAATTATTGTGATTGTGTTCAAATTTTTTACAAATTGTGCTCATAGAATTAACTTGATTAATATTGCTTTCAACAATTTTCGAATTATTATATCCAAGTCCTTGTCTAACCATATTAACAGTTTGCTTTCCTAAAAGCATATTCAACGATTTTTCACTTTTTGAAAATTTATCTAAGGTCGTTGACAGTTGTTGAACTTGTGTTTTGAGAGATTCATTTTCGTTTAACAACTGTGTGCATTTTTTAATAGAAATCTCTCTCCTAGTATTTTCATTCTCTTTTAAAATCAGAATTTCATTTTCAAGTGATTTTATATTGATTTCCGATTTTTTAATTTCTTCTTCGAATGTTGGACACTTATCACACTTAGGAATTCTACATTGATAGTTCTTAACTAATTGATCAAGTTGTTTATTGCATTCTATCAAAGTATCCTTTTGAGATTCAAGTTTAGCATATTTTTCCCTAAGTCGTTCATAACAGCCATTTACTTCATGGAAATAAATTAGTAATTCAGAATGAGTGAGTTTTGATACCTCGCTTGGCTCGTCGTCATCACTGTCTGTAACTTCACCATGAAGGCACATGTTTGCTTTTTCACTCTCACTCTCGGTGTTATCACTTTCATCTTCGTCAGTTTCATCCCAAGTAGCCACAAAGCTTTTCTTCTTTAGTTTCTTTCCTTGATTTGATCGTTTTTGAGGACATTGTGGCTTGATATGGCCGGGTTTGTTGCATTTGTAACAGATGATTTTCTGATCTTCTGGGTTGTCTAGTGCTTTGCCTATTCTGCTTTTCAATTCATGATTTCGAGCTGGATTTCCGTATTTGCGATTCCACTTTTTGAATTTCTTTATTAGTAGCGCCAGCTCTGCTGCTCCATCATCATCATCATCATTCTCATCATCACTTTCAGTTATTCCTTTGAGAGCTATTGATTTCTTTCGAGTATCTCCACCTTCACGCTCTTCCTTGAATTTCATTTCTAGCTCATAAGTGGTGAGATTTCCGATGAGTTCTTCGACTTTGAGTTGTTTTAAATCTTTCGATTCTTGAATGGCAGTTACTTTTGCTTCAAAGCTTCGTGGAAGGACTCTGAGGATTTTACGGACTATTTCCAATTCGGTGTATGTTTTTCCGAGAGCTTTTGATTTGTATACGATATTGGAAAGTCGTCCGTACATCTCTTTGACATTTTCTTCTTTCGCCATTGTAAATTTCTCGTATTCGCTGCTTAGCATGGCAAGGCGAGATTCTTTGACTTGAGATGTTCATTCGTGAGTCACTTCTAATATGTGCCATATTTCCTGCGCAGTTAGACAATGTGAGACACGATTAAATTCAAATTGATCTAATGAACAGATAATAGAATTCATAGCTTTGGCATTAGTTTTCTGTAATTTATTTTCTAGTTCTGTCCATTGTTCCTTTGGTTTCTCTATTTCCTGATCATCTACAGTTATAGTTGGTATTCTATCACCTGTCTCAACAATATCCCAAGCGTCAATGGTTTTCAAAAAAAATTCATCCTATTTTTCCAAAAAGCATATTCACCATTGAACATTGGTGGTCTAACTATGGATTGACCTTCTGCAAAAGCATTATTAAAAGACGCCATTTTAAAAATTCAAATTTTAAACAAAAACTGATTTTTTTAAAAAAACAAATGTTGACTTCTATTCCTTGCTCTGATACCACTTGTAGGATCGATTTCACCCTAGAGGGGGGGTGAATAGGGTGATAGTGTAAATTATAAAAGTTAATCGTGGAAGCTTATTAAGTAATTTCACTTCAGATCACAGAATAGCAGCACAGATATCGCAGAATATAAATAACAGAATAAAACAGAACAACACAGAATTTACCCAGCTTCGGCAAAACCCTGCCTACGTGCTGCCCCCAAGGTTTCTACTAGAAATTAGATAGTCCCTCGCTTACACACGTAAACTCGCTATACCCGCTATTGACTAATCTAACTCTACGCTCAAAACCCTGACCACAACTCAATCACCGAGTTGCGAATTCCCAAACTACACACCGTAGTTTGTCCCCTAGTCACAAGACTAGAATTTACAACGGTTTAAAAGAGAATTTTAAAATTAAAAGAAAAACAAACATAAAAAGCAAATAACCCTAATTTAAAAACAACTAAGCCCAAAAATAAACGGCCCACTAATTAAAAAATATGTCTCCCTTTTTCTCCCTTTTATTTTATCGGCCCGGTTCTTTTTCTTTGCTTGAGTATAATGGCGACCGTTCCTTTTGCAAAATTGGGGCTTTCGTTCTTGATGCCGTGCTCTTAAATTAGGGTTTTAAATTGAAGTTGCTGCCTTTGTTGGTTGATTGCAATCACTGTTTCTCTGATTTGCTTCAATTTGTTTGCGGCTTCTCCTCCTTGATCGAGTTCGATTGCTTCGGTGTGTATTTTCCTCCTTTTGCTTCGCTGGTTGATTCTTGAACTCAATACATTATGCCGATGATGATTTTGGGTATTTATAGGATTCGAAATCCTATTTTTGCGTTCGTATTTTCGTGTTTGAATTTGTCTACTGAATCACCTCGGCCACTTGATGATGCTTGAATGTTTGAGATTTATCTGACTTTGTCAATTTCGTATTTTTGATGAATAGTTGACACGGCTTCGATTTTGACTTGTTCAACATTGAAATTCTTGCTATCCACGGCACAGCTCCGATCATATTTCTGTTGATTTTATTCTCATGGTTTCACGAAAAATAAATAACCACTACACTTTGAAACTACTCCCTGACTTGTGTTCACTGTGGCACTATGTCACTGTGTTTGTTTATGCGATTCCATGATTTTGGTTTAACTATGTACCATTGACTTGATATTCTTAACTGCCTGTATTTTGCATTCATGTACTTGCTGCTATGTTGGTGGCAATCCTGTGTAAGTGCTTGTGTCATCACTTGTTTGCGGTGACATTGTGGTTTGCATTGAGCATTTTGTATGCTTGAAATTTTGGTTTTACAGTTGCACTTGGTTTTGTTGAGTTTGCACCGCTTCACTATATATTTAGGTTGTTGCACCATGTTGTTTGCTGTGGATACTGTGTTCATGTTTGTCGTGCTTGTAGTCTGGTCCATTGAGTTAGATCATCCATTGTAGCTTTTGTGCATTTCTGTGTGTTCATGTTGCTGGACTGGACATTTGCCGGAGTCTTCATTTTGTAGTTGTATTCCCTTCATGTGTTTGTACTGGGCTCGACATTGCTGATACTTTGGTTTTACTGGCCACACATGTGCATGCTTGCATCTTTGAACTTGGTTAGATGGTACTGTCCAGTTGATCTTGTTTTGTAGTGATCCACTTGATTGCTTCTGATTCATTTTTGAGGCAGTTTGCATTGATGCTGCACTTGGTCTAGTTGTAGTTTGCATATCACCTGCTATTCCACGGTCTATTTGGTGGTATTTGATTCATTTGATACTTCTGTTGGGGCTGTTGGTCTTCGTTGCATTCAAATTACTGCTGTTTCATTTGTAGCTGTGTTGACCATTATGCACTGTAGCTTGAGTCTCTGCTGTGCATTGCATTTTGAGTTGTAGTCTTCTGTCTTCATATAACTTGGTACATTCCTGTAGCTCCATCTATGTCATAGCCTTTGATGATTTATTGTAGTCTGTCTTGTATTTGGCCAGGTTTTGTTGGTTCATTGGTGTTTGTACACTTTTCTTGATACTTGCCTGGTCTGGTTCTCGACCTATAGTGTTCATGATGCATTTCTTTTTCATGATGTAGCTTGATTCATGTATACATTCATGAATTCTCTAGTTGACTTCCTGCCGTTGCATACACTTTGTCATTCTGGCCTTGAACCTGTACTTGCAGTGTTGGTCTGACTTGAACTCGATTCACTTGTGTTGAATCCAGTTTCAAAACTCAGATTTGACCTTGTGTTCGTGTCGTATTTTTGAATTTATTGCACCTGAGTTGAACCTGTCCATATATTTGGGTTTGACCTTGTGCTCACCTGTCCCTGTAGCATTATCAAGTGTATATATCGGCGTGCACGGCCTTATGGCATATACAGTAATATACTGTGTATGTCACAAGTTGTTCGTGTATGATGAATTCAAATTTAAATTATGACGAACAACCCAAATAACTGAGGCAAATCATATATTCAAAAATTATCTTCTATTTTTGAATTGCAAAAATATTTCTTTTTCAATTTTACCGCGTTAGTGAATATTTTTGCAGATTTCTCAGATGCTAGATTCAAACTGGAATGCAGTTGAAGATAAATACGAGTGTGAGTGATATGTAGTAAGGTGAATTGTAAAAGTGAAATGTGAATTGTAAATGTGAAATGTGAATTGTAAATGTGAAATGTGATGTAATTGTAATAAAAAATGTATATGTATAGTGAGAGCTTGAATTTGTACTATCAAAAATTGTAATAAATATTTGTTTGAATAAAATATTCGTTTGAATTCAAATTCCGTGTTATTTATTTTATTCTGCAAATATTTATTTAGTCTGTGAAAAATAAAATAGTATATTATCAAATACATTTAAACGAATGTATATATGTTTATTATCATCAAACAAAAATCATATAAGCGCATATTCAACAGTTTCAGCAATAGTTGGGCACAATCAAAACCGTACAGGCGCATAGGGAGAATGGATTTCCAACTAATGACTAGGCACTGGGGTACCACCTGTCACGGTACCTGGTCTAGATCAGCATACCGAGGATCACTCCCGACCCCCTGCAACACAAGACCGGGACTACCCATTACTGGATAATCCCGAGTAAGATCACACCACGGTTGGGATCAGAAACCGCACAACTAAGCCGAATAAAAGGGACATCTAGACAGGGATGACCTCGCCCTAATGGGCGCTACCCATCTAGCCTTGCTGCATAACCCTTGATTTTCAGTCATTCCTGGTTGATGAGGCTCGAGGCTAAGCGTTACCTTTTTAGAACATATCCCTTAGAATGCTCATCGCCCACCTGACGATGTTCTAAAAGCATTCATCCATACAAGTCTGTCACGGGTTCGAACGGAACCGAAGGCACTACTCCTACTACATCCATTTTGGAATCATCCTTAGGTTTAGTAGCGACTAGCCCTTGCACTTCGCTGCTTCACCTTCGAATCCAAACTCTTGTTTTCCACACGAAAACGTTCAAACCGGATCGAAGTGGTTTTCGAGAAATTAATCCCGATCCCGGTCTCTTCGAAACGATCAGCGCATTGGCCAATATTGATAGTCGGTTATTTAACTACCAATTAATATTCACAAAAATCCATCAACATAAATAATTTATCCTGAATTATTTATTAACCTCAAAATATCTTCGCAAGATATATTTTCCTTTCAACCCTTTTGAAAATAGTTTCCAAACCACACTCTTCTCATGAAATAAATTCCCAAATATTTATTTCCACTGAAAACACCAAGCACAAAATTTTTGGATTTTTAAAATAATTTAAAAACACTTTATCATAAAATATACTTTATAATATTTAAATTAAAAATTACTTTAATACTTATTTCAAAATATATATTTTAAGAATAGTTAAAATAAAACTACTTTATACGGTATAAAACTGAATTTCTAACCTTTAAAGCATAATTCCAAGCCACCTTTAAATATTTACTGTTATAATAGATTAAAAGAAAATATTTACTTTAGAATTTAATCATTTAGAAATAATAAGTTTTCTAAAACATACTTTTCAATACAACCTTAAACTTTTAGCTTATATTTTAAAAAAAATGCTTTGAAAACGTACGTGGCTATCCAGGGAAATACGCTTCACTTTCACATCTTTAAAAATTAGTCACTATTTATTTTCAAACATAAATTTCCATCATGAATTTATTCTTTCAAATATCCACTGATATATTACTTTACTTTTATAAACCCAGTTTATAGATTTCTTAGTCTCACTCTCTTTTAAATTTCCAATTTCAAACACTTAAATCAATTTCCAAATTGGTTTCCAATTTACCCCATTTTGAAATAAACTCCTTTACCTACTCATTTATTTCAAAACCCATTGATTTCAGATTTTTATTTCTTCATTATGATTTAAAATCCATTAATTGAAAATACCAATTTCAGATTTCCCCAAATTCCTTTTTTATCTTTTCTAATAATTTAAATCTTAAATTTAAAATAAATGCTTTATTCTTTTAAATAATAACACTTAAGGTTAAAATTCATTATCTTCCTGTTTATTCAAAATCCCCTTTTCATACACGGGATTTATTTATTAAAATTTTAAAAATCACTTTTACTTTTTCAAATTCATTCTTAAATTTATTCAAATTCTCTATAATTATTGTACTTAAAAATTCACTCTTTTATTTCCTTTCCAAAAATCCAATTCTATATATTTTGATAACTCAGTGTACCGAAATATATTCAAGCAAACCAAAGTATTCAATATTCCAATTGTCAATATAATTCATCACAGAATATCAAATATTCATAGCACAGAATATTAAATAATCTAGATAAATTTGAGGAATACAGTTGGATCCCTCTAACCTGTTTCCCTGCATCCACAGATGTTAGCACAATACCAATTCCACTTCGAGGTGGAATATCGCAGTATATAGGATTAATATAATATCATCCGCTATTATGCGGCGCATAGGGTCTCATCCGCTATATAATGCGAGAAATCAATCATACCAATATATACTATATACTACTATATATAATATAGCACGTTAAATCAATTCAATCATTCAACCAGTTATTTAAATTTAACCATTTAAATTTAAATAGCAAACCAGAAGAGTGAGATTAACTCACCTTTGATTTTGTATGCAATCCAATCCAAACTAGCTTGTTCTTCATTATTTTTGACCTTGTATAAACATTATACAATTTATTAATATTTGAATTAATTCTAACAATTTATTTTCCATTTTGAAATTTAATTAACAAATAGTTTTAGTTTTAAACTAATTTCCTTTAACAATTTCTAAAATAGTTAAATAAGTTAGTTAAACAAATTAATCAATCATTATTTTAAAATTCGAACCAGTGGATTTAAAAACGTGTATATGTATTTATTTTTTATTTTGAAAATAACCCGTAAAGACGTAAAAATCTAATCTTTATGTTCAACATTCTAAAATTCCAATTTTTCCCAAAATCTTATATAAATTCTCTGTTCATTTCTACATAAAGATATACATTAAAACAAAAATTCTTCTATGACATAACTTTCTTTTCAATTTGAATTAAATTAAAATGAAAAGCCATACCCAAACGAATGCAGCCCTATGCCTTCACCTCGACGCCTCGCCGCACCCTCCATAACACCACCTTAGTGAGCTTCATGCATACGAGCTTTGAGTTCGACACACGACCCATCTCGCCGTTCCCTCAAATCCTTCAGCGCTTGCAGTCTCAAAACTCCTCTGCCATACTCAATATCAATCTCCACCATCGTGACTCCCACGCGACTCATCTACGCCCTTTAACTCGCGAGTGCACCGCTTCGTCGAACAACCTCTCACCGCCGTCCTAGCTTAACCCTACCACGTGTGCCCTTGCCTGAGTCTCGAAATTGAGCTCGGATGAGAAATCATCTTCAATTCGATTCGCGAGAACTCGAATGTTACAGGTTTGAACAAAGAAGAGGAAGGAATTCGAAATCTGGTTTCGAATTGATTTTTGAAGCACGCGACTTGAAAAAGCAAGATTCTTTTGACAGAGGCCATTAATTTACTATCGAACATCAATTTCGAAATCCGCTTTAAGAGGATAAGCAAGGCTCGGTCCTTTTTTTTAATTTTGTTCTGAAGATTTTTATTTGGGTTTTTAAAATACTCGGCTGTTTATAAAAAGGAAGGAGAGAAACGAAGTTGAAGGGGAAGCATGCTTGAGAAGGAAAAGCACAGTGATTTGAAAAAGGACAGAATAACTGCTGATGGGAGGTATATTGACCAGTAAACAAAGTATATTTTATATTTAAATTTAATTCGTCTTGTATTCATAGGTTAAAATCTCGATATCCTATCGAAGTGTGCCGCTAGGCGTTCATAACGTTATACCCATATTCCGAACGCAATGGAAAAGGTTTCGAGTCCTAATTCGAATGCATGGAGAAGATAGTTTTTGAACCAGTTATTTTATTAAGTTTTCGATATAAATTTCAACGCGTTTATATATCGTACGCTCACACAACAACTCCGATCACTATGAAATTTGAAATCTGATTATAGTACAATATTACGGATCCAATGGAACTGGTTTCATCGAATTTCGAGACTGTTCCTCGAAAGGCTATTTTTAAATATCGATTTAAACGATATATTTTCAAAACTGAACAAATCACTGTTAAATTCAGTTTTAAAACTTCTATTATTCTCAGCACTATCAAATTAAATTTTACAAGCCTTCTAATTATTTTAACAAGCTTAAAACTGAAGATTCAGTATTTCACCCAACTTCCAATTATTAAATTCAATAAATAAATAGTGATATTTAGAATTCAAGTTAAAATTAACCTTTCAAATATTTAAAATAAATTAAATATTCCCATTTCAAATGCTCAAAAATTTCGGGTCATCACACATTACCTTCTACATTGCTGGTTAAAACATAGCTCTCAATCCACTCCAAAATTCTCAAATATATTTCAAATTAAAATAATACTATTCAATAGTTAGAGGTCGGTGATTCTGGACTTGCAATATGACGAATCTAGAATAGTGAAAGGAAAGGACGTCATTGCTTCAACGTGGATTCAAAGGCATCATTAAATTGGTAATTTTAATTCATATTACAGTAATTTCTATGATCCTATAATGACCAATTTCATATCTGTTTAAATATATTGCTACTATATGTTTAGTTAAGTAAGATTTTATAAGTAGATGTAGTTGTCATAAATCAGTTCGGTTATGTGCATAATCTGTTTGTTATACTATTTGAGTTATGTATAGACAAATGTTGTTTACTGTATAAAATCAATTTTTGTCATTAATAATTGTTTTACATATATTTATTAATAAATTCATATATGTATATTAGCGTATATTTCTCTGGCATAATAGCATATATGCATATATAAGATATATATATATATATGACTTAAAAAATTTAATACACTTATTTGTATATAATTTGAATTTACAAATTCGAAAATCAATTATCATGCATATATTCATATTTTTAAATATCCCTCGTTTTTCTATAATACAACCCTACATATATATTAATTACTAACCTTTTTTGGCCGCCATTACCTTCTACATTGCTTGTTAAAACATAGCTCTCAATCCACTCCAAAATTATCAAATATATTTCAAATTAAAATAATATTATTCGATAGTTGGAGGTCGGTGATTCCGGACTTGCAATCTGATGAATTTAGAATAGTGAAAGGAAGGGAAGCCATTGCTTCAACGTGGATTTAAATGCATCATTAAATTGGTAATTTCAATTC
Source organism: Allium cepa (assembly GCA_030765085.1). Taxonomy (NCBI): domain Eukaryota; kingdom Viridiplantae; phylum Streptophyta; class Magnoliopsida; order Asparagales; family Amaryllidaceae; genus Allium; species Allium cepa. The sequence continues at coordinate 117,655,754 of CM060931.1, forward strand.
ATATTACTATAATTTATATGATTATACAATGAGCAATTTTATATCTGTTTAAATATATTGCTAGCATATGTTTAGTTAAGTGAGATTTTGTAAGTAGATGTAGTTATCACAAATCATTTTGGTTATATGCATAATTTGTTTGTTATACTCTTTGAGTTATGTATTGAGAAATGTTGTTTACTGTATCTAATCAATTTTTGTCATTAATAATTGTTTTATATATATATTAATAAATTCATATATATATATAAATATATATATATATATATATTAGTGTATATTTCTCTCTCATAATAGCATATATGCATATATAAGATATATATGTGATTTAAAAATTTTAATATTTATATATATAATATGAATTTAAAATTTTGAAAATTAATTATCATGCATGTATTCATATTTTTAAATTAACTTTTATTGAATTTTTGAATTTTTTATTATATATAAAATAATTATTACATTAAAATTTTAATTTTATATTTAAAAAATATTATATCATTTCAGAAACATATAGAAAAAATTTAGAAATTTTTCAATAAAGATTATTATTTTTAATAATTAATTTTATTTTTAAAAAACTGTTTATGATTTATTAAAATAATAATATAATTGAAAATTTCTTCAAATTTTTTTGTAACCTTTCATTAATGATCCTAGAATTTTTAATATTTTAAAATTTGAATTTTTAGTAATATATTATTTTATATTAAATAATTATTGTCGAAATCTATGTATCCATTTTTAAAAATAATATTTCAACTTTGAAAAATCTCCAGATTTTTCCTTAGCCTTAGTAAAATTTGAATTTTCATCAATAGATTATTTTATGTTAATTATTTATGGATGAAAACATCATTTTATTCATAATATGTACAGATTAAAATACTAAAATTACTATGTTTGCAAAACTAAGTTGATTTTGAATTATAAATATTTTTTAATAATTGTTCTCTCTCTTTCTATATATATATATATATATATATATATATATATATATATATCAATATATAAATGTTTTATGATCATATATTATCTATAATATATTTATACATACATGTGTGTATGTATTGTGACAAATATACGTGCACATATTTAGACAACATACATGACATACAAAATGAGCTAATATGTCTGTTGCGATGGAAATCCCAACATCTACATATGGACATTTAAAATTTTCATGGATTATTATGTTACACGTGCACTCATACATATATGTATATTATACATTTATGTATAAACTAAATCAAATAAAATTAATTTCATACCTTAATATATTTGAATTTAAATAAAATAAATGATTTTATTTAAATGAAATTTAGGAACATTATAATTCAGATAGACTTCATAGGCCCAATAAAAGATCCAATAGAGTAAAAATTTTGAAATTCACTCACAATTTCTGTTGCGGGCTAGTCCAGTTCCAACAATGGTATCATAACCCAAAAGCATATGCAGTCCAATTTAGTCATATTAGGGCTAACTAATTAAGCTTGCTCACTTAGTATGGTGTCTAGAAATGTAATGTCCAGGATTGGAATTGCAATCAAGTACCCTATCCTACATGGCTACCAGTCTGACCCGAAAGGTGAAGTGAGCCCAAAGGACGCTCCTAATGGAAAAGGCCCGACTTAATTTCGGCCTTGGGTAAATTTTCAAAATCATTTTGAAAATTAATGTTACAGATTTTAAATTTAATAATTAAATTAAAAATGAAACATGTTTACTATAAAAATTCTATTACTACATAAGTTTTCAAAATGTTTGAAAGGATAATGATATTTTCAAAATGTTTGAAAATATTTATATAATAATTTCAAATTTCAAATTTATTAATAAGAATAATAAAATAAATTAATTAAATTTGTTAATTATTAATGTATATATGATATATATGTGTTGATATATGTATATGTTGATATGTGTTATGTTAATTTAAAATGTTTAATTTAACATAAGTTTACATGTATGTATACAAGATAAATTTTGAAATTAATAAATTTTAATAGAAATTGTCTAATTGAATAAATTAATTAAAGGTTAATTAGTTAAATAAAATACATGTATATATGATATATATGTGTTACACTGTAAAGGTTATAGTATACACTATAAATGTTATAGTAGATACGTCCAATATAAAAGTTATATTGGATTAATTTAAAATTAATTAAAGAGTTAATTGATTAAAATTAATTAGATAAGATTTCATTAATGATATATTATACGTAAGACTATCATATAAGTAATATGAAATATAAAAGTTATATAACAATAAAACTTATATAATATGTGTATAAACAAAATGTGGAACATTAAAGAAACCCAAATAGACTTGAGAAATGAATACATATGTAAATGTACATATACCGTGATTTCTGATGTGTCTAACACTTGAATCGTTGGGGTATTTCATAAGAAATATATTATTATATAAGTCGATATCACTCAATATATATATATATATTGAAGATTATGAATCTTCAGTATAATGTTGTCTTCTACCGTATATATTAATAAATTACTTACATACTCTTTGGTTGTTGAGCAAACTCAAGCTAAGGATGTTATGCATAGTATTATTAATATATTAAACAAATGAGGTAAGATAACTATATGTATTTGTTGAGAAAACTCAAGGTACATATGCTATACTTAGGCCATCACGATATAGTAGGTATGAGTGAATAATCTCCTTCGATTTGTTGAGCAAACTCAAGGTCGAAATGAGATTAGAACAAGGAAAAGTGGGTTAGGAGTTGTATGTGATACAACCGATAAGGAGTTATCCATCGTTCGTGGAGTAATGATTTGTTGAGAAACTCAAGTCGGAATACCAAAAAACAAGTTCTAACACCCACTAGTGAAGTTGTAAGACCTCTGTGTTTCGTCTTAGGGTTTGGAGAAACATAAAAGACTAGTGGGAGCCTTATTAGAAAAATGAAATGGTAACATTTAACCTTTCTAATATTATAAGAACTATGCTATATAATGTTATAATTATCTACAATGATAAATTTGTGCATTTAATATGATTGATAAAATGTTTGTCAATTAACATATATAAACAAACAAAATTGAAAGTTGACAAATAGAAATATAATATATACTTACTAATAATTCTAATTGAATGTTATATAATGTTTCTATACCCATGCAAGTGCCTAATTTCAACTACATAATATATTTGTAAGCTGGTCACTTATATGTTTATTTGGTGTAGACCATGTAATATATTTTATGATTTTTTGAACTTAAATGAAATTCAAGACTATGGATATTTGATCCATGTACTTTCACATGTAAATGTTATATGGTGAACAATCATAGTTTGTGTGGTATAATATTTCGATGAAGTTAGTTCATTCGACGTAAGCAATAAACAATATTTTTAAGATCATGTATTCAACTTGAATGATTTCAAAAGGATCATATTGTGTTAATATAACACAAGACCATAAACTATGAGATACATCTAAGAACTCGATTGTTGAAATATCATCTTGATCGGTTTACATAAAGTGCAACATATTTGATGTCTTAAATGTTAAGAATAATCGAATGCGCTTTTGTATAAAGTTTGTTATGATATTATAGCAAGGTTTTCTTTTGAATAGTTTGACCATTTGAAAGAAAAATGAATGTATAAGAATAGATGTAATTTAAGGTAAAGTTGGAATGAAGAGAATGGATGGTCACTTCTGCTTCATAGAGAAACATTGGAAACAAGAATTGTAATAATAATTGATACTTAATATTGGAATATGAACTATGATTTTTATTTCAAAATGTATTTTCATATGAAAATTGTTTTCTATAACATTTATTTCTTTATGTTCAAGATATTTTATCAAAGAACTCTCCACTATAAACTAGTTGCAGCATATGAAATAAGTAAACAATATTAACAATATTAAGTAAATGGTGGACCTCTGAATTTAGTACGCTATTATAGTAATGGCTGAAATACTGGGAGCATGTCATATAGCACCTAATGATTGCATCAAATTACGAAAATTGTTTTCATAAAATATACCGAACATTATTTGTGAAATAATGTTTAGGTATTGACTGAAAAATAGATATAACTATATTTCAATATGAGTATTATGAATATTCATTATGAAATAGAACTATATTATGGAATTTGTTTTCATAGTAAAAGTGATGCAACAGAAATACATATGTGTCTAATATAATTTATAGTTGTTTTGGAATTATAGACTAAGCCTTGATTTTGAGAAATAATTTTACTATATGATTATAAATCATATGATACGGGTTAATTATATCTCAAACAATTAATGGCTATGCACCCATTGAGTGGGAGCATCACAAGAGTTGATGAACTCTTTGAATTAATACATATTGATGTATGCAACCATATGTCTATTGATACCAAAAGGGTTCCACATACTTCATTATATTCATCGATGATTTATTACCAACATGTACATATTTATCGGATACATATGTAGCAAGTTTATGGTAAAATCATAGAATATAAAAGAAAAGTAAATAAAATAACATGTAATAAAATAAAATGATTTGATTTGATCGAATAAGTGAGTATAATGGAAAGAGTTCCAAATGTACCTAAAAATGAATATAGATTCAATCACCAAAGTCGCTCCTCCATGTTATATATAATGATGTATCGATAAGAAGTAATCAGACATTGTTAGACAATTTACAATTAATTTTGAGTGAAGTTGAGTTAGTTTCTTTCCATAAGGCCATGTACTTAAGAGTGGTACACAAGTTGATATTATTTCATCTAAACAACGGTCTACAAAATCATACAAGATAGGGGTTTGTAAGAAATCCTAACATATCACAGGTCAAGGAGTTGGTAGGTTGTGCGAGTCAAAAGATTGCACGTGATAATTGTTCATGAGGGATCATGTATGAATCTCCAAAAAGTTTTTTGGAAGGGTCTGTCATCAAATGACATATTTATGTTTTAAACATAATTTTTGTAAACTAAAATCAATTTTATAAATAAAAAGTTCATAAAGCATTTATGAATCTCTATTCTATTTGCACTAAGAAACAATTGTTGTTTCAAAATATATCAACTTCATTGTGAAGGAATTTCTTTGAGAAATTTTTGATAGTTAAATGGAATTGGATTCGATCCAAAGATAGAACTAATTATATGAGATGAAGTGAAATTAACTAACCTATACGAACACCTAGCATTAGAATGTCTAATAAGTATTCTTGTACATCGAAAAGAAACTATGAGTTTCTTATTAATGTCGAAAATATACATTACCCTCGGTTGTTCAATTAAACCATTAAGATTGTTGACTCTGTATGGAATGATGCGCAATTATGAAAGAATTCCAAGTACACTATCAAAATATGATTTTGATGGTCGTAACCAAAGAGATGTGATCCATCGGTCGAGATTGTGTCTTTATTGGAAAGACTAATGTGGTTGGAATTAAATGAGAAATGTTGATAAGAATAATATCACAAATTTCAATTGTTGAAATTAGCATAACAGATTCGGTATTCAACATGCTCAAGTTAATTCATATTTACTCATAAAATTATCGCTCGATAAGACTTAGTGTTTGGTACTTATGTATTGAAACAGAAAATTCTAAATAATGATTTAGAGTAAGTCATTTACGCATATTAACCAAAAATGCCTCGAAGTCAGTGAGAGCGATATTGGGTTTGTGAGTCTTTGGATATGATCCAAGAAATGATACGAATGTATCATTTTGTAAGCATCAATATTGAGTAAGTATTTTTATATAAATATCAAATAGTTTGATTTTCAATCAAAGTGCAGAGAAAGCGGTGTTCATAAGAAAGAACGTTAAAAGGTACATTGATATTTATAAACTATAAGTAAACAATACATCGTTGATTTTAACAATATCTTTGCATTAAAATCAACTTTAATTGTTTTAATACTCCATTTTGGATTGTAAATGATGTCTTTTATGGTGAGTATAAAAGATACAGAAATTGTCCCAAAATGATATACAAAAGCACCCTATTAAAAAGAGAACTTGTAAGTTGGATTCCTTATGCATTAGCAATAGGAATTAACATACAGGTTATGTTGTGTATGATATTATGTTTTTTTTATGTATTTGATACATGGAGCAAATATAAAATCCAAATTGATATTACTAAATGGTTGTTTGAGGTGTTCTCGTGTATTTATGAAATACTAGAGAATTGTTCATGGAAATAACGAATTCGTTATGATGGCACGTTTGGACACAAACCTTTATAAGTGATATTTAGTATAACATGTCAATGAGAAATTCAATTTAAAATCTTTACTTTGATTTTTTTTTTCAAAATAAAGGTGATTGTGGTCGATTCAACGATATGTTGAGAACATTAACTTGAATAGCGGTACAATAAACCAATGTATATAGATATAAATGCACAAATTATAATTGAGCCAAAGGTGATTCCAAATGTTGTGAATCCCATAATATTGTTATAAGCTAAAAAAATCATAAAATTGGTCATGATAGAACTTAAAGCTCACTAGAAGTCGAAAGACATACTTCGAATTGTTCTACATGATAAAGGCAATTTATCAATGTCAGAAAGAGTTAATCGACAAAGTAGATAGTTAAAACATAATAGCATGCCCATTCACTAAGGGACTGACCTAATTGGTTTTGAGAAAACTGATTGAAGAAGTTGGAATTAGATTTAATAATTGACTCCAAGTGCAAGTGAGAGATTGATAGAGTTAGAGTATGCCTTAGGGGCAATTATTAATTTGTTACATATATCTAACTCGTTGACCAATATTGTTCGAAATAAAAGGTATTTTCTTCCTATTATGTACTTGATATAATGTGATTATATTAATTAATAAATTAATTAAAAGTATGTTTAATAGAAAAATTCATAAATGGTATATTTTGTGATAGTAGTTACAAAGTGTTGTAACCGTGAGTAATTTATCACAACGAAACAAATATAACATTTTAAAAGTTCCTAATCAAGATGCATCAAGACTGGATATCGATGTATCCGTTGAAATTGGAGTACGTAACGCTATCTAAATATTAGGCAGTGTATTACTCATGACTGCTGGGGGCACCTAGGGGTTATGTACCAATAATTATTGGATAACTATGCAATGACTCACTTGATAGTTTTCTGTTGGTTAATATAACTAAGGTCAAACAGAAAATATCGATGTGACTGATTTACATAGTTCTCTCAACTTGAGAATACTATGGATCTTCAATATGAAAGTTCTGCTTTGATTATAGTCAAATCTAGGCATGGCGTCCATTGAGTGACTATAGTTGGGTCGAGTGAAATATTGGAAGTGAAGCACTATTCAAGAGAGGATTCGTCTCCTTAATTATATGCGGTTTGTATCACGGTCAACTCAAGTCAACTCAAAGTCGAATCTGGCCAGAGCATTTCGATTAATAATAATTGTTATTAATTAACCAAACTCCATAAGTCCAAAGTGATATAATTTGGACGAAGAGAATTGGTGTAAACAAATGTCACAACTGGATAACGCTTGTTAAACTAAAATTGGATTTTACTGAAACTGAGTAAGCGATAAATTTGGCCATAATGTTACGCCACCTGCTAAGTGACGTGTGAACGTTAACATTAGAATAGTTCGATGTTAATCGCTAGCCAAATTTACACCCAAGAGTTACACAGCCGAAATGATGAATTCCCTTAAGACCGAACGATTTAATTATTTTATAATTGTTGTAAATTAATTAATATTTATGGAATATTAATTATTGAATTTGAATATGATTTGAGAAATACATAATGTTATATGTATATATATATATTTATAATAGTTATTAATATATTGATCGATATACAATATCGACAAGCGATTAAATTAGATTCAATTGCATAGTATTTTGGCTTGGGCTTAGATGGGTTTAAGGCCCATCATTAGGGCTGTAAAATTTCGGTTTTGGGAAGGTCTAAGGGTGGCTAAAACATAGAGAATTGGCTTGGAGATAATGGTTGAGATCAAATGAGAATGGGTAAAAAGGTTTTCCTCGTTTCTCTATAATACAACCATATATATATATATATATATATATATATATATATATATATATATATAATTACTAACTTTTTTTTGCCCCGTTACCTTCTACATTGCTGGTTAAAAAATATCCCTCAATCCACTCCAAAATTCTCAAATATATTTCAAATTAAAATAATACTATTCGATAGTTAGAGGTCGATGATTCCGGACTTGCAATCTGACGAATCAAGAACAGTAAAAGGAATGGAAGTCATTGCTTCAATGTGAATTCAAAGGCATCATTAAATTCGTAATTTTAATTCATATTATAGTAATTAAATTATATTCTATGATCCTATAATGAGCAATTTTTCATATCTGTTTAAATATATTGCTACTATATGTTTAGTTAGGTGATATTTTGTAAGTAGATAAGTTGTCACAAATCAGTTTGGTTATGTGCATAGTTTGTTATACTATTTGATTTTGTATAGTCAAATGTTGTTTACAGCATAAAATCATTTTTTTCCATTTATAATTGTTTTATATATATTTACTAATAAATTCATATATATATATACATATATATATATATATATATATTAGTGTATATTTCTCTCTCATAATAGCATATATGCATATATAAGATACATATGATTTAAAAAATTTAATACGCTTATTTATATATAATATGAATTTACAAATTCAAAAATTAATTATCATACATATATTCATATTTTATAATTAACGTTTATTGAATTTTTGAATTGTTTATTATATATAAAATAATTATTACACTGAAAATTCAATTTAATATTTTTAAAAATATTATATCATTTCAAAAAAAAAATAGAAAAATTTTAGGAATTTTTCAATAAATTTTGTTATTTTTAATAATTAATTTTATTTTGAAAAAACTGTTAATGATTTATTAAAAATAGTAATTTAATTGAAAAATTCTTTAAAAAAATTTATATCCTTTCATTCATGATCCTAGAATTATTGGAAATTTAAAATTTGAATTTTTAACAATCTATTATTTCATATTAAATAATTATTGTCGAAATTTATGTACTTGTTTTTAAAAATAATATTTCAACTTTGAAAAATCTTCTGATTTTTCTTAAGCTCTATTTTATAATCCTAGATTTTAGTAAATTTTGAATTTTCGTCAATAGATTGTTTTATGTTAATTATTTATGGATGAAAACTATTCATAATATATACAAATTAAATACTAAAATTATTATGTTTCCAAAACTAAGTTTATTTTGAATTATAAATAATTTTTAATAATTATTCTCTCTTTTTCTATATATATATATATATATATATATATATATATATATGAATGATTTATGTTCATATATTATGTATAATATATTTATAAATACATGTGTGTGCGTGTGTGTGTTTGTGTGTGTGTATTGTAACACATATACATGCACATATTGGACAACATACAAAATGAGCTAATATGTCTGTTGCGATGTAAATTCCAACATCTACATATGGGAATATTATACTTTTCACAGATTATTATGTTACACATGCACTCACACATATATGTATATGATACATTTGTGTGTAAACTAAATCAAATAAAATTAATTTCGTATCTTAATATATTTGAATTTAAATAAAATAAATGATTTTATTTAAATGAAATTTAGAAATGTTCTAATACAGTTAGACTTCATAGGCCGAATAAAAGATCCAATAGGGTAAATTTTCTGAAATTCACCCATAATTTCAGCTGCGGGCTAGTCCAATTCCAACAGAATGGACACACATGAGTTCGGCTACGGTGTTAAGGGCTCAACCTAGGGTGGACTTGGGCATGGCCATGGTGTGTGAGGGAAGTGTCTTGTTTTAGGTGGAGGAGTGTATAAGAAGAAGTAAGAAGTGATTTTAAACAAGTTTTAAAAAGATTTAAGGTCAAAAAAAATTAAAAAAGGCATGGAAGCCATTAACATGGAATTGAGGCTTTGGAAAGGAGATAACAAAAGTTGGAATGAGAAATAAAATGAAATGAGAATGGGAAGAAGGGGAAAAACTTTTATATAAAATGAGATATTGAAATTACTAAATTATGACACTACCCTTTACTAAATGAATGCCACTTCATCACCTATGTTCCCCCTTCCTTCTTTAATTCAAAAATTCATGTCCCCCCATGATACATGAAGACCCAACATGCATTAAACACCATAGTACTTGAGTTGCCAAAATGTCATTTCATGTTTAAACATTTTTTTTAATTATACTTTTTTCCATAAATTGTCACATCACCTTGTATGCTTATGTATATATTCATGTATAATATAGTTCTATCTTATATTTGAGAAGCTATCTATTTATACTCTAGGTTTACAATGTTTCCGACAACTTTTAGATAATGAAAAGTTAAAAATTTGGAAAATGCAGCCACATTTTTAATTTTTCTTCGAATTGATTATTTTTGTAAATAAATTTGAAAAACTATTTCACCATCATTATTCATTATTTAAAAGAGTTTTATTTTAATAATAAAAACCAATATTTTAATATTTAAAATTAATTAAATATTCCCAAATTAAAAAGATGAAATTCTGGGTCATTACATGGATAGTGAAATGTTTAGATGTAAATGAATACAGGGATATCTCTGCTATTGGTAAATAGAATTGAATGAATAGGATTTCTACGGTGACTTTTTGAAATTTCAAAAATTCCCTACATCCTTAACGGAATCTCATCATCGGTTCACAACCTCTATCATCATTTCTTTACCAACAATCCATCAACGGAATTTCACAATCAATTTGTTTGAAATAAAATTGTTGTGACTACCAAAGCTTTTGAACTTATAGCACATATCCATCCATAAAAAAATTTATTAAATAAAAAGTAAATATTTCTAGCTATTAGATACATGTATGTGCGATTTACACTAGTATCCATAATGACATATTAGAGAAGGTTATATTAGGCATATCGTATGTGCACATAAGGTTTAACGGGTTAGCCGTAAATAATAGCTAAACAGAAATCAATTGGCATAAATTAATGGTATGGGTAAAGTTCTTAATTTTCCAATCACTAGAACGTTCTATTGACCCCTTCCTTATAACAACCCTTTGATTCGATTTAATAGGACTGGATATTGGAGCAAGATGGGAACTGTAGATGGTGAAATCTTCTTATTCATACTGGCGTTGACAAGACAATTAAATTTCCAAGGAATGATATTCCTAGGTAACGGCCTTAGTCAATACGTATGTTATATTATATTTTTTAAATTCTGCTATGACTTTATATTGACCTCATTCTGATTTACTTATGTGTATTACAGATTACCAAAACCAACAATTCGTATCCTAATGACTTGAGTTTCAATTTAGTCAAAATTCGGACCCATTAAGGTGTGGGTTGTTACACTGTTTACATAGAGTACACTCGTAGTCAGTAAGACATGTATAAGTTTAATAGTAAATCATTTATGCAACTGTGTATACAAAATACACATTATACACACCATATATTAAACACAAGTGTACATATCATTATATATATATATATATATATATATAAGTATACTATGTGTATTTTGTATATATTCCCTATTCAAGTGTACCTATGAGTGTATTTTATGCCTTAATGTGAATTGAAACTTCATGAAACAACCTCCCTAATAGATTGTGCATCCATCTCGAGAGCTACAAGTGGATCAACTCCATCACCATTTTCTATCAAATATTCCAACTGCTTAATATTTTCTTCCCATGTATCATTGTACGGTACTTGAATAAAATCATAAATAATTGATAAAACCTATAGCGATATTCAATTGATAATTTGAAAGAGCATCCTATTAGCTAAATGAAAATGTAATAAGTCTCTATGTACATCTTTTTCCAATAATGCAACAATTATAAACAAACAATGGCAGCTTTTAGTGGAAAATTATAAACAAAGAAACAACCTTTTTCCTATACAAGTGTACTCTGTGTATGGTGGGGTTTCTTGTTGAATTGATGTAAATTTATCACCCCAGTCAATTCATATGTCAGCTTACAGTAGAAATTATAAACAAATAATTAAATCATTTCTATTCAACCATCAATTATTTATTCAACCATGATTACAGAATGTTGGAAATCATTGTTTATTCAAGCATTATCAAATTTAGTTTCCAAAAACACTAAACTATACTGTACCACTAGCTGCAAACTTTAAATGAAACATCTCTAGATGCAATATTTTCTAGCTTGATTTGCTCAAATTCCTTTTGTTGTGATTTGTAGAGCTCATCCCAAGATTTAACTTCTTTCGTCACAAGTTTAACCCAATGATTGGCTACAGTGGAATATGAGCATTATCTATTAGACAAAGTATCTATATTATTATATTATTACTGAGTTTGGTTTCAAGAGCACAGAAGCCTCTTTCAATTTTAAACTCAACAGTCATGTACTTTGTTTCTCTTTTAGTTCGCATCTATTCCCTTCCTCCCTTATCATCCAATCCCCCTAAATATTCATGTATTCTAAAATCGAAGCATCGCTTTTCCACCACAAAAAAATTAACGATTCAATCTGTTTTCATTTCCCACTCATGGCAAAAACCCTAAACCAATTCCACCGCTCTCCCATCTGACGAAGTATCTCCATACGATGAATCAACTAACAGGTTGTTCCACTGCAATAGGCCATGGCGATCTTCCTGATTTAATAGTCGCAGATTAGACCATTTCTTCAGCTTCAATTCATATCGAGGAATTTGATTCAATTATTTTAGGTATGTTCTCCCTTTATTTTATTTCAATCACCGAAATGTTTCACAAAATTCGCTAATTACCTCCTCTCTCGTTTCATAACTATGATGCGTCCTTTAAGCCAGAGTTGACTACTGTTTTCGCTTATTTTTTTATGACTTCAGCTTTATGTTCAGGTAATTTCAACACCTTTGATTTGCAAGTACTTATCTAGATATAATTTTCCAATAACCGATGTACTTAGTTGTATTGAAGATGTTTTAAATTTGAATTGCTTGCATTCTACTTGAATTTTCATTTTATTTCCATCTGATAGTAATAATTTTCCTTTTGCAAAGTTTCTGTATATATAATAATTTTTACCATGTGTTTTAGATTGATGTTTTATTTCTTGCCTAGACTAAAGCTTTAAAATATTCAGGTTGTATTCTTGAAATCATCTTAGATTCTTGTAGTCGCATAGGAAAATTTAAGATTATAATCTCAACTTATAACTTGGACTAATTGGTTAATCATTTTAAATCCTTGTTTCTCCTTCAAAACTCAACTTATAACATGGGTCAATAAGTGAACTGTATTATTATCTAAATTCAATAGGCATTATGCAAACAAAATGTCTTTAGGCAACACAACATTAAATAATTGTAACCCGTTGTTTGTTCATTTTAAGTGATTTCATATCCATCCACCGCACTGCCTTTGTTAAATCTGATGGCCATGGCTTTACTCCATTTCAATAGCAGTCAGAAATCTAATAATGCTGTGTTATTCATAAGGTAAAATTTTTAGTATACAGTTTATTAGTTTTGTTCCCTCTAATTGGATGTGGAATTATGTCAAATCTTGGTTTGCTAAAATAATATCTTAAAAAACATCTCTAAATTCATCATAATCTGGAGTTGGTTTGATAAATATTTAACTTGAAATATTTCCACGTGATTCGTTACATTTGTTTCTCCTACAAACTATGCTGAAACAAATGGTTATCTAGCACAAATGATATCTTTTATATTGTCCATCTAGATTAGCTTGCACAATGATTAATTCATGTGAAACTTTTCATATAGCAATAGAACATGAATAATTAGTAAAAACTATAATAAAAAATGTATATATCAATGCTAAATCATTTCTAATGAAATTCTAGAGTTGATAATTTTGCAAATAGCACTTTTAGTAAAAGAGAGATGACCATTGAAATGAGTACCTTGCCACATGTTATAAGTCTATGTGCAACTGATATCATACAATATCCTATCTGGAAAAAAGGATATGACCTTATAATATGTGCACGATAAATTTTGGGATTATTGTAGAACATAAAGATGATTGTTTTTATTGCTATAGCATGCCTCCATGCCCTTAACCTTAGCAACAGTGCTTTTTGGTTAAGAGAAATTACCGTCTGACATGAAAATCTCTTTAACTTGAAAATATTTCCAAGTAATTCATTACATTTGATAAATATTTAACTTCAAAATTATAAATAAAATTTGTTACTTTGCGTTTGAAAATTTGGTTTTTTTACCTCCTGAATAGTTCTGTACGGGCTCAATAGTCAAATTATGACTATACTAGGAGATAGCAGATTTCACATTGCGTGGATTTTTTGGTTATGTAGTTCACTACATGATGTTTTATATAACCACTTATAGCATACAATGTTCCTAAAAGTGGCTGTCACTTAAATGGTTGGACTAATTTTTACACGCTCTTATGTTATTGTTTACTTCTCCTATCATATAACTATAAGTCCAAATGTGCACACATAGACCATAAGGTATAGATGAAACTCAAAACTACTGCATTATATTTTTATTATTTGGTATTTGAATTGTGATTTCGGTCATATAACTAAAAGTAATGTCACAGAAATTATAATCTATACCAATATCGCACTTATAATAAGCTTTTTGTATATACTTTAACTAATAAAATGCATTACTATGTTTCCTTATACACTATACTTACGTTGGACCTGCATATTCTGTTTTAACTTATATTTATTAAATTATATTTATTAATAAAAAAGGATTGCAACTAGAAACTATTAAAGCAACCGTATTCATGATATGAAATCGATTACTTATTTCAGCGATGAGGCTAGGTTCAATATTCATACAGTAATACTAATTATAATAAAGCGAACAATTTATAAGTGGACCAAATCCTACTAAAATCAAGCTACAAATTTTCAATACCAAACACGTAAAAAATATATGGTCAACCAATTCATTGATAATGTACAATAGATTGAACAATAATTGTTTCATCCTTTGCAAGCTTCTTCTTTTTTAGAATCTATGGTTTGATATGAAGATTTCCTCTTTGATTTATATAATCCCATGATGTTAATAAGATGGACAAGATAGTTTTTCATTACTTGCTCATCGGTGTGCGACTATGAATATAATTTCAAACATTAGTACATGCTAATTTACGTATGCATTAAAAATACATATTGATGATCATTGTTCATTGATTTACAATCGATCGAGAATTCTTAATATTTTTATTAATGATCGTTTATGACAAAGTTGCAATTGTTTGGTATCAAACTCACTTGAATCCTTTTTCTTCTTCGTAGAATCACATTTTTCTTGATCACATTTCTCATTTCTACTATCGCGAACATGAACATTTCTAATTTAAATAATCACAAACATGAAAATGCTTTGATTCATTCTTAGGTGCATATGTATATTATAAAGACTATGGTATTGTTATAAACAAATAAGAATATGTTATAAATAAACAAGAGCAGAAGCCATTAGAGGAAAAGAGTGGAGACATTTTATTCATTCAGAGAATAGATTATCCATTTACATTACATAGCCACCTTTATATAAAGGCTTCAGAGCAAAGGATTTAACCTATTCCACGATGTGGGACTAAACAAAAGAACATAAAAGCATATTCATTTTATGGTTTACATATATTGTAACACTCCCCCTTGAATATGCGTCTTCAAAATCTTGAATGCTCTGATAACTTGAAATTTTCCATTTCGAAACATGTATGATGATTGCTCCCCCTCATTATTATCTTGCTTGCATTTATCGATTCAGTCGATATAGATATTGTTTGTTGCCTCATTAAAAACCTCTATAAGGAAAACCCAACGGGAAAAACCTTGAAAGAGGAAAAGAGTGCAACTCGTGAAATCATAAATATCATACTAAAGATGATATTCCTTCTAGTTTGATACTTCGGGATCAAAATAATGCCTCATTAAAACCTTACTAAGAAAAACCCAATGGGAAAAATCTTAGTGAAGGAAAAAGAGTATAATGACATATTTTATTTTCTTATTTTTTTTAAATAAAGCTTGATACTTCTGGATCAAACTAATACCTTACAAAGGAAAACCCAATGGGAAAAACCTTAGTCAAGGATAAAAATATAATTTAACTTAAATAACATATTTGAGATGTTATTTCTTGAAAAGACGTTTGTTTCTTCTAGATCAAGACAATGCCTCGTTAAAACCTTAGTAAGAAAAACCCAGTGGGAAAAATCTTAAATAAGGAAAAAGAGTACATTGTAACTTATTTTCAAATGTTACTGGGGAGTTGATACTTCTGGATCAAGATAATGTCTCGTTAAAACCTTACTAATAAAAACCCAGTGGGAAAAATCTTAGTTAAGGAAAAAGAGTGCATTATAAAATACTTATGGATGCTCCCCCTGATTTAAAATTTTCCTCTGAATTCATATTCGTCTTTCGATAACTCAAATTGGTTATAGATACTTCTGGATCTCTAAATATGAATCTCATTAATAATACAATTTATTAATAGTTTCCTTCGATACAATCAAATTTTCTAAGATTGTTTCTTCCAAATATGGTTTGCATTTTATGCATTTGTATGCTACTTTTATGAAACACACTTCATGTGCTTTCATTATTATTATTATTTTTGCTTCAAATTAGTTTTGCGCATTGCAACTATACATCTTTCATGAATATTAAAAATTTCATTACAACATTACTAGAAAGCAGTAAGTAATCTACTCATCTTGATGTATCAAGATTTTCATTACAACAATACTTAGAAGAAATTTGTAATCTATACTCATGTCTTTTTCATTCTTTATAACTACAAAAGTTATATATATTCTTCAGAAATTTGTATACTTTAATAAGTATTTGCATATCGCAACTATCACTTCAATGGATATTAAGAGTTTCATTACAACGATACTTAAAAATAGGAAGTAATCTACTCATCATGAATTATATCAAGATTTTCATTACAACAATACTTAAAAGTAGGCTGAAATTTACTCTCCTTATTCTTTGCATTCTTTATAACAATGAAAGTTATTTATATTCTTCAGGAATCTGTGTACTTTCATTATTTAATATGATTTTAAACCACATTTATACCTTCAGGGTATATTAAGCATTTCAAGTACTTTCGGTACTTTGCAGACTACATGTCCATATTTCTCTACTATTAAGGGATTCATGATGGTCAGTCATGTTTCCCCTAATTCAAGATTCTTAATCTATTTATAAATATAAGCGCTTTATTATTTGCAAATTTATCGTCGATGATTATTTCTTGTCAGTTCCATACATGAATTATTGAGATCTCTTTAATTATGTTTTAGGTACCTAACCTACATCTAGGGTTATTTGAGAATCATTTCATGGATCTTTTTCAGAGCATCCTTAAGTGTTTCTTCAAGAACACTCACCTCCTTTATTTGGCATTTTTATTACTAACTCCAAAAATATATTGAACTAACTTTTGAACCATATTTCAGATGTGGTTTACAAATTTTGATCCTTCAGGGATTCAAATCTATATTGGAGAAAGTCTACTAGGGATAATATTGATGATATTTTGCATCATTGTATATTTTAATAAATATTTAACACTGATGATCAAAATGAACTTGTATCCCTTTATCCTCCCCCTCAATGTTGACAAACATTGTCACATTAAATAATAATCATCTTTGGACTCTCATTTTGATCCATTATGATATTGCTACTACATCATACATATTAATAATAGGAGGATAATTCTTTTATTCATTGATAAGATGCATTCAATTGATATTGATTATTAGAGTTTGTTCTCATTCATTGATCTAAGCTATTGGAGGAATTTACTTATTGTGTAGATCATTTGAATACATACATGACTTCAGGTCATTCAGCATTTATGTTGATTGAATTTTAAATCACTAGATAATATCCATACATAATCTATATGATGAGCTCATAACAAACTTCAGGTTGTTAGCTAAATATTTTCATATATGGATATATACGTGCGTCCACGTATTGCATATATATATTATAAATTTGCATATTCTTTCTCTTTTGAATTAGTGATTTTTAGAACAAAATATTGCAAGGATTCAAACTATTAATTTCTATTTATAGATCAATGTCAATGTGAATCCGTCAAAACCGCATGATAATGTTCAAAACATATGGTTGGAACCATATCGAACTTCTGGTTCGAACAAAATATACACATAACTTAAAGTTTTTAAGTTTTATTCCTTAATTATATCCCAAATATCAAATTTATATGCATTTATTTGGTTTAATAAATTTACCAAATATATAAACAAATCTCTTGTAGAGATATGTTATCATTTTCAAATTTATAAATCTCTTTTGAAGATATTTTAGTATCACCACTTCTGGAGTGAACTTATCTCTTCTATATATATATATATATATATATATATATATATATATGCATTATTTGAATGCCATATCAATATGCAATATTCCTTTTACATAATTACAACTTTTACAGTGGCCTAAAATATCTCTACTGGAGATTTTTATTGTAATTGCCTTTGAAATAGCATATCAAACTTTAAATACAATAAAAAAATTAGATTCACCAAATGAAAGTAAGTTGCAAGAGATAAAACCACTATTTCTAGAGTGTAACATTGGCATATCTTTTTTTTTGAAAAATTATTGTTATTGCTTCAAAAAAATTATATGGTTATTTCTTCAGTGAATATAGTGTTTCCTTTTAAGGAATTGCAAAGTAACAAAAATAAAATTTCTATAACATCTCTTCTGGGATGTTAAATTTTGCAATATAAATATAAATAAATCTCTAAAACATCTTTTCAAGATATTAATATATACACATCCAATGATGTTTGATATATCATATAACATAATATCTTCAGGATATTTGGTTAATATAATATAAATATGAAGATATAAGGTAAGGTATAACTCATTTGGAGATTTTTGTAATCTCTTGAATGCAGCATTATTATCTCATATGATAATATATTATTTTCCTTTAACTTCTTCAAGAAATACAACCTTATCATTTTACACAATTTCAATAGAGCTTCGGGCTTCTAATTCATGAACTTCAAGTTCACTAATTTATTATGAACTTCGGATTCTCAAATTTTGTGTAAACTGCCTTTTTTTAGAAGCTTGTACATTTTGACAAATTAAAAAAAATACTGACAAGAATTCGAGCTTGTAAAGTTTGTCAGAAAATCTTTTCATAATTCTAGACTGCAGGCCTTGGACTTTGAGTTATAAACTTCTATTAAAATAATTCCTTTGAGTTGTTAAACCTATTTTTCCGTTATAACAGACATTACTTGTCAAAATATATACATCAAATAGTAAATCATACGTCTATTCTTATTCCAAACACAAACATACAACGTCATTTAATTTACAATAATCAATGCATTTAATGCATTTATGACAATAAATGATTTAATTTATTACCATAACACTTGCAATTAATTCATTTGTGATAAAAATAATTACAATTAACCTTTATGTGGTTCAGGATATAACTACTGTCATAGCAAAATAATTTCATTATAAATATATGAACTAATTGAACAAACAGTACTCAAAATAACACAATTTCATCTCAAATATAGGTTCAATATTACTCAATAATAAAATTAAAATGAATATCTTAAAGCGAAACTTTATTTTCCAATAATCAGAATTTCTAAATAAACAAAATTATCTCAGATCTATCCATATCATTCATAATCATAAATAACTATAAATCTCAGATCCAAATCATTATTATTTTCATAAGAAAACTAACTTCATAATTCTTTACCAAATATATCAAAACAAACATGTAAATCTTCAAATCAACACAAGTTATTTTAGAAATTTAGGAAATTAAGATTATTTCAGATCTATTATATTTGATCTATTATATTTTACCTTTTGAAAAGTGATTGGATGCATGGAAGAAGGAGAAAAAATTAGGAAATAAACTTCCTATTAGAATGCCTTATTTTTAATTAAAAAGAAAGAGAGTAGAAGAGTAGATATGTTTCTATATATTTATTTGGTTTAGTAAAAACACCAAATATATCAACAAATCTCTTCCGGTAGATTTTTTTTTAATATATTATTTTCACTACTTCTGGAGTGAACAAGTTTCTACATATTTATTTGATTTAGTAGTTAATACCATTGGAAAATATTTTTAGAACTTCAGGTTCCAATTTTACTTTAAAAAAAAGTCTTTGTTTAGTACTTTAGATCCTAAATGGTACAACTTGATTTTCATTGTCAAACTTCAGGTTTGATTGCAATTGAAATTTACCATAATCTGAATTAGATTTTCTAATAATTCAAAGCTTCACATCTCAAATTTATATATTTGAGTTTTGATATATAATCCTTTTTTTAGTTAGAACTTCTGGTTCTTTATTTTAAGGAAACTTGTAATTTACTGATTTATGAAAACTGCAGGTTCTTAATTATTATTTCCTTTTCTCTTTTTTTTAAAGGAAACATTGGAAGATATTAAGCTTATCATGTAAGCTTTTACTAATGTTTCCATTCACTTAATACGATCTTCTAGATACGTATTATATTTATATTTGTTTCTCTTAGAAACAATAAAATATTTCTTCTGGAAATATAAATCATATATCAAAATAATTTCCAAAGTCTTCATTCAAATCTAAATCAAATAAAAAGGTTTTCAAAATGAAAACCCCATTTACCAACCATGTTTGATTTCTCAAATCCATGTCCAAACTAAATACAATCAAATTCAAAAAAATTGCTTTAATCAACAATATCAAATTTTGTCAAGTTCAAACTTGCATTCCAAAATAAATGAATTAAAAAACATAAAAATAAGTATGATATTGAGATCTACAATATAATAAGATCATAAAAATAGCAAAAAAAAATTAGATCTAAAATATAATAACTAACAAAATAAGAATCAGATCTCAAAGTTTAGATCTATATAAGATCTAAAATTATAAGACTACTATAATAAAATTTAAAAAAAAATAAGACAACATATTCAGATCTGAAGAAGTAGATCTAGAATGGAATGAGATATAAAAAAATGATTTGGAAGATTAAATCATCAGAAAAATGACTTACCGTTATGAGATCTATAATTGCATCTGGAAAAGAAGATATGATTTCATGAATTATCACAATTGTAGATCCATAATTTTTTTTTGTATAAATCATGCTGATAACGTGTTATAAACAAATAAGAATATGTTATAAATAAACAAGAGCAGAAGCCATTAGAGGAAAAGAGTGGAGACATTTTATTCATTTAGAGAATAGATTATCCATTTACATTACATAACTACATTTATATAAAGGCTTCAGAGCAAAGGATTTAACCTATTCCACGATGTGGGACTAAACAAAAGAACATAAAAGCATATTCATTTTATGGTTTACATATATTGTAACAGATATTAAATTATTATTTTTACTATTTAGATTAATTTATTGTTTGATCATATCTAATCCTTCTTGACGATGCATAAGTACAACTCTTTTTATTATTTGTTTGTTTGTTATCCGAAGAAGAAATTGGACAATAAAGGCTAAATGCAACTAAAACAAAATAGAAAATACTTCGCATCAAACGTATAATATAAGAAGATACAGAGACATTATTTTTTTAATGTATAGGCCTGAATTTGGCATATTTAGATAAACAATACTAAAAAGAAGTAGGAACGTTATCTTATCCTATGTTTGTTTCTAAGCTGATATCGTTACCACAGTTGTGTTAATTTTATTTTAATAAATAGTTTTCAATTTAATTTACATCATTTTGTGCAGCACCTCAAGAAAGAAGAGCGAGCTGATACAAGGATACAGAGCTATGTTAATATCACAAAGCATGCACAACTAGACATGAAAGCATCAAAGTTGTTAAAGTAATTAAATTAAATAATACAGTAGGAGATACATGTTATGTTCTACCTTTTGATTCAATGGGAGCTGTCTTATAGATTATTATCTCCTTTTGTTTTATTTCAAACTTGCTTTTTTTATATTAGTTTAGAGTTGCTACAGGTTCAAAGGTGTAAGAAAATGTTTAATGCTCATGAGACATAAAGCTTTCTAACTTACTAAACAATGTCCACATTTTGGATTATAAAGAGATTTCAGATAAGAAATTACTCATTTCATGGCAATAGTTTGTCATCATTGGTTGCTTTGGATACATAGAAAGTACTTCTTCTGTTATATTTAGTAATTTTAAATTATTTCTGCATGTCTCAAGTATCATATATATATATATATATATATATATATATATATATATATATATATATATATATATTACAGATGCATGCACACACACATTGAATATATTTATCTTAGGTCCATTGTACCCATACTCGCTAGATTCTTTACCAATAAACCGCAACACGGTACTATATTTTAGAATTACTAGGCATGACTATATAATCAGTAAATCACTACTAATGAATTAATGCAACACGATATGTTTTTTTTAAACTGCTAGGCACGACTTATTATAGCACTAGACAATAGTTAGTTCATTTCTTTATTATGCCACTTCCATGCACGATAGTTGTAATAATTCTATGATCTTTTATATTTATGTTGTAACATGGTCATTTTCTTATAGTTACCTCCCCAGGGACTGTCATATCAACACTAAACTTGGCATTCTTACTAAATTTAACATTATATTTACTTCATGTAATATAGGAAAGTTGGATCTGATGTCAGCTAGAGTTATACATTAGCAGAAGTTAACCAGTGTACGAAGCGAGTTATGAAGCCTTACAACAGTAGCAGCAGAAGAAGTTAATCGATGCATGGTGGCTGAAGCATTTTTCCAATTATTCAATTATTTAATGGCTAAGAAAGTGAACAACTATCTATTTTTATATTGTACTGCCTACAATTGAAATAACAGTGCATGCTTAGTCTGTAGTTTATTTTGAAAATGCTATCAACTTCAACTAACGTAAAAAAAATATTCCACCTAGGTCCATAAATTAACGTCTCAGCCTGTTCTCAACGAATTTTACTCATTCGTGCATGATTTTCATTTATAACATCACGGTACAGGTTTACACAACAACATGTTCATCTTTACTTGCTGGTGTATTTATGTTACTTAGCATCGTTTCAATTCGTACGTTGCTCAAACTGCTCCAACATTCAGAACATTACTATGTGCTACAACATAGCAGAATATTCATTATATAAGTTTCAAATATCAGTAATTTAAGTTTCATTTCTAATAAATTATTGCAACGTCAATAAATAGAATGGCATACAATATTTCTTATGCGACTAATTAACAACAATCTATGTGCATAGCACGGGTTCACGCTAGTCATATATTGGAAGTTGTTAATGTTCATAAAAGTTATTAAGCTATTTTCTTTTCCTGCTTGAGGACCACGTTGATGAGGGTAGAACGTCAAAAATTATATGTTTAAAATGAAAACTATGGCCTTGTTGAAAGCATTAACTATTAAATATCCCATTTCAGACATTTCCATCCAGTATTCTCATGTAACATCATTTTCATACATATCAGTTTGGCCTTCATTTCTTCACATAGATTAACATCAAACTGCCTATAATACAGCTCTCGACATGTATTAAGATATAGTAACATTGCTTTTCTAAATTTTATAAAATCGCCATTTATTTCTTCAACTTGTCGAGCCATGCAATGAATTCCATAGTTTTCGTCATTATCAACGTTTTCCACTTTTACAATAGAAGACGTAGAAAATATGGGATATAATGTTTTAATTTTCTTGTATAAAATTGGTCAGTTGAATCAAATTTTTTCATAATTTTTCCGCTAATTTTTCTGATTTAAGATCCATTTCAATAGTTTGTCGTTTACTTTTCTCTTTAGGGGTTAACTTTTAGCACAACTCGGTTATGATAGTTTACAGAAACTACTTATCACTCGTTCATGTTCCAATGAATATCTTTCCATGAACCACAGCTTTTGTGTGTCCGATTTTGATTTTCCTAGGATGCCATGTGGTCGCTGCTTATGTCCTTTAATTATAGCAACATTGTTTTTTTCTCATCTGTTGTTATACTTTCAAACATTTTCTAAAATCAATATGTTCAGATGTATGATCTGCCTCCCTACATTCTCGAACTGCAGGCATATAGTCCAGTATAAGTTAATGTTCACCAACTACATCTAAGGGAATTGGACGAAAATCATCATAATTCTCTAATGATTCATGCGCATAAGGTAAACCATACATTGTGCACAGTATGTGATCGCAATCATAAATTTGGAATTCTTGATTTTTAATTTTCACCAATTATATATCATAGATCTTATCTATAAACAACGAAATTCTGTATCGAATATTTTAAAAAATTCTATCTTCTCCCAAACATTTCTCAAAAGTACCCCTAATTCCTGTATGCTGTAAGGCCAACTAATCACGCATCTTTTTCTAAATGAGTATAACCGATCCTTGTGACGATCTTATATATCATTTCAATATAAAATGTTATGATTCAGCTCTATTCGAAATTCTATTCCCAAGATGTTTAACTTTATTTGTCCAAGCATAAACAAACTTTCCTTATAGGGTATCCAATTGCCAAAGGTATATTGAACTACTTTATGATAATCTTCCCATGTTTTTTTAAATCTTTCCATGATTCACCAAATCCATCTTCTGATTCTGATCATACAACAAACATCCAATCAGCAATAAATAACCGTGCAACTTCAACCATGTCAGTTTTTTCCTCGACTTTTGCTAATGATATTCACATGTCAAACAAATATCTTCTAGAAAAATATTACAAATTCCATTAATTAATGTCCATTCTCTGTTTGTTATAAGGAAATTTGGAAACTTTTTTGTATTACACAAATATTTCAAATTGGTAAGTGCCCACTGATAGTCTTTCTCACTTTATGTGATAAAAACATTGAGCGATTATAAATGTTTTATTTGTCGACGTAACCTATAGCATTTCCATCAATGACATACTAAATTTATTCATCTTGTATGTAGTCAAGCAATAGAATAGAATAAAAACATCTACACAAAATAGTTGATTTTGGATGACACCATATTATATCTAAAATTGAATCATCGTCCTTATCTTTTCGAACCCAATGCTCATAGTGATCATCAACGATTAGTTTCAACAAGTGTTGCATCACATATCATCCTTGAATTTCCATAACTCTCATCTTATGTTTAAAATTATAAACCATTTTAAAAGTAGAACAATTATCGGGAAAATTCTTTTAACATTGATCAGCATATCCCTTGGCCTCACACCCAGAACCAATATGTCCAAACAATGCTTTTTTCTAGTAGTGTAAATCGTCTAGCATATAGATGGTTAATTAAAGATTTGAACAACTCATGATTATGGATCCCATTCACCACCATAACTTCTCACCTTTGTCGATATTTCCTTCATAAATCCCTTTAAGCAAAAACGGACATTCACACTTATGACTTAAAGTAAGCTGTCTTCGTTTTATATTTTTTACATCCTTGATTTTAGTCTTGACTTCTAGGTATTTCTCACTTCTCTCACAACCAATTTGAACTCTTAGCTTTTACCCTATTTTCTTATCAGAACAGGTTATGACAATGATTGTGTTCAGCTTTTTCCTTGTCGTTTGACAACAATGTATTAATGCTTCACAAGAACGAAATTCCTAAATATAACACACTATTAGATCTTAAAATACCACTTAAAACTATAGAAGTTGATAGCATAAACTAATTCTGTAACGACCCAGAATTTTTAATTTATTTAAATTTAATATTTAATTAATTTTTAATATTAGTAAGTGAATTTATAAGTCAAATAAATTTTTATTTGAATTATTGGATTTAATTGGATTATTTAATCGATAATTTAATATGTTAAATTATGGAAATAATTGAAAATAGGGTTAAATATGATTGAAAATGATTTGTAAAATTTTATTTTATCATATGGGAGTTAGAATGATATTTTAGAACTTTTAAAATCGAATTAAAAGTTAATTTGTGAAAATTGAATATTTTAATATTTAATAATCGACTGTAAAATAGTCAATTTTTGAACAGTCTCAGAATTGAACGAAACTAGTTTCATTGGATCCGTAATAGTTAGTTATTGCCGGATTTCAAATTTCGTGTCAATCGGAGTTATCGTTTGATCGTGGCAGCTCGAAACGCATCGATTTATTTTTAATTTAAATTTGACGAGTGAAAATAGCCATTTTTCAAAAAGTCTCGGATTTCGACGAAACCAGTTTCATCGGATCCGTAATGTGATATTATTGTAAGGTTTCAAATTTCAAGTCAATTGGATTTACCGTTTGTCCGGTACAAATTAAAACGCCTAGAAATCGACTTAAATCGGTTTAATTTAAATTGAGCGTTTATAGCCATAACTCGCACATACTTCCGAATTAGCTTTCGAAACCTGTTCCATTGTGTCCGGAACGCGGGGTAAACCCTAGAAACGCTGGTTACGGCGCGTAAATCGGAGTTCGGAATTTCCGGGATGAATAGTGTTTCGTCGGTTCCTTATAAATAGCCCACTATCTCAAAAAAATAAAAAAATAAAAAAGAAAAAACCCTAACTATATACTGCAGCCGGCCCTAACCAATGTATGGCCAGAATTTTCCCAACTTCATCCCTCCAAATCTCCAAATCCGTCGACAATTAGCAAGAATGTTCAACTACAAAGTGATAGAGCACAACACGAACTAGAGATCCAACGGTTATGATCGAATTTGGAGCGACGATGGAGGAGAAAAGGGGGCCGTTCTCTTCAGGCCAGCGCACGAAATTCGAGGCTCATCATGAGGCCGAGCTTAGGGGGATTGAGGCCGAGCATAGCTTAGGTCATGGGCTTCGAGATGAAGGTGGTTTGATCGAATTTCGTCGAGTGTAGCGAGAGCAAATCGAAACCCTAGTATGGATGGAGTGGGTTCAAGGTTGCGGCCTAATTCCTGTAGAAGAACATGAAGAGGAGAGAAAGGGTGGACGGCCTGATGGAGAGGAGCATGGATCTGAGGGTTGAGAATGGTTGTGGTTTGAAAATAATTATTTATGTTGTAATAGTTATATATAAATCGTGTACAAACTTCAATAATTCATAACTTTTTCATACGAGGTCGAAAACGCGCGAAACCAGTTGCGTTGGAATCGTATGGACGAGCACTACGCGATGGAGTTGGTTTGGAGTCGTTTGGAGTTAGTGAGAATTTTGGGTAAAGTTAAACGTCCGTTTAATTTTATTCGAAATAAATCGCTAAAACGGAAATTTAAATCAAGGTGAGAACTTCTCACTCAATCGAATCAGTTTCGATTTTATTTTAAATAGTTAGATTTAAAATATTTGAATGCATGTTTGAATGTTGATTAATATCTATTGATTGTTAAAATAGACATTATGCGCCGTTAGTAAGCAGATGTTATTTAATAAAAACATATACCGCGAATATTTCATAAACAGTGAAATTGGTATTATATATAATATCAATATATATATATTGGCATATGTATATATTGGAGTTGTTGATTTCCCGCATTTATTTGTTTAGCGGATGAGACCCTATTGCGCCGTTATTAAGCGGATAATATTTAATAAGAACATATACCGCGATAATTTCGTACTGGAGCGAAATTGGTATTGTGCTAATGTTTTTGGATGTAGGAAAACAGGTTGGAGAGATCCAACTGGATTCCTCAACAGTATTTATTTGATTTCAGATATTTTGATATTTGATGGACTATCATATCGATATATGATGTCGTTGTAGTCGTGATTGACTATTTGGTGTGTAGCATCATTGGACCCAGATTTTGGGATTTTAAAATGATTATAAAGTGATTTTTGAAAATATAAAATATTTTTGGAATTGATTCATTTTAAATAAATAAACGTTATAATTTTTAAAGTTATAAAAATTATGATTTTTTGAGAAATATAGTTAAAAACTGATTTTTGAGAATATGATACTAATGATTTTATAAAATAGTTTAATCGGGATTTTAGAATTATTGTGAAAAGTTGAAATATAGGATTTATAAAATTTAATTATTTTATGAATCAAAAGGAAGAAGTTTTTAAAGGAATTTAAAGACGTTTTAAAAGAATAATATAAATTGAATTATATTAAGAGATTTATAAATGGATATTTATAAATTGAAATATTGACATTATAAAACGAGTTTTTATAAGTGTTTGAATGAAGTGAAAATGAATTTCATAAATGAATGAAATTTATAGAATTATAAACCGTGAAGTTATAAATGAAATTTATAAATAGTAAGATTTATAAATTTGGTGAAATTATTTGAAGAATAGATTGGTTAGATAAATGGATCTTATAAGTTATAAGATTTATAAATTGGAAAGTCTCTAAAGGAACGATTTTGTAAAATAATCGTTTTATAAGTAATTAACTTATAATATGAACGTTTAGTTTATAATTTAGTTATAAACTGGAATAGGTTAATAAAGGAATTTATAAAAAGGAAGTTTTTATAAATAAATAGAAATGGAATTTATAAACGTTGTTTTATAAATCCGCAAACAACTTATTTTGATAAGTTAATTGTCATAACTTATTTGATGGAGTTATATTCACGTTTTTGAACTGTGAATAATTCTTTTAAATAAAATGTATAAAAGGATGAAATTTGTTAACAAAGTATATTCACGTTTTTGAATAGTGAATAACACGTTAAAGAAATTGTTTTGGATTTGGATGTTTTAAATAGAATTAAAACGATCTAACGATGTTTTAAATTGTGCTGAGATTCGAAACCATAGATTTCAACATTTATTGTTGAAATAGACGTTTTCGAGAAATAGAAGGAAATAATGGACTATAACACTGTTGTTATAGTAAATGATTTCCGAAAGGGAATGTTTTGAATAGTATTGGGATTTATATATCTATTTTAATTTAGAATCCCTATACTAGTGATTTTGGGTTGTCGTAACGATGTTTTACGCAACATTCGTTTTGGCCCAAATAAATATGTTTAAGAGAATGATTTCCTTAAAGAATGAAATATATACTTAATTCGATTTAAGTATATTGAATATTTTCTAAGTGTTGAAAATAAATAAAATTCGTGAATTACTTATTTAATGAGTAATGGAAATGTTTTCCAATATGAAGTGAATAATTAAAATTTATCTTTTTGAAGATAAATTGAAATGGATAATTGAAATGATATGCATGGATATTTTGAAATATAAATTCACTATTGAATTTATAAAGGAAAGGAGAATTTGTTTAAAAATAAATATTGATTTATTTTTAAAGTGTGAAATTATATATATCTAGTGAAGATATTTTGGAAAATAAATAATTTGGAAAATTATTTGGAATCTGGTGATGTATGCATATCCAATTGATAGTTCAATAACCGACTATCAATATTTCCCTTTGAATGGGTAATTGATGTGATTTGTTTGAATGTGAATGCTACACTTATTTTTGAATAAGCGCTCACTATTCGGGTTAACCGGGAAAGGACCATGGGGTCGTATGACCCATTCCGAATATGTGATATGTCGTTATAATTGCATTTAAAGATCGGTGTTGAAGACCCGGTATTTGCGAGAGCGATAGGATGACCTGTCGATTTACTCTGCACCGAGTAGCTACGGTATTGAGTTCTCCATATGTGATGGTGAATCCGATCAGGATTGTGAATATCCGGATTGCAATGACTTCTTTGTAAGTGCCTTCGGTTTTGTTCGATCCCGGAACAGACTTGTATGGATTGTATGTCTGACATTACAAGTTGAGATATAAAGCCGATTTCTTTTAAATATATTTCTGTTGGTGGCGGAGAATTTATTCTTTTAGCTTAACACCCTTCTCTGAGACGTACGAGCTCAGATGTTATATAGTTGAAGTTATCAGCGATATATTCCCAATTTGGTAATGTGACATGCTGAGTGATGCTGTAAATGATCATTGTGTTGATTATTGTGATAGGATCGTTTATTTGATCGTCTATCTTAGTGATCATTGTGTTGATCATTTGTTGACCCAAAGCATGGCTTTTGTATAAAGTATGTTTTTGTGGACGTGACTTCGTCGAACCTCACACCCCGGAAATGGTCAAAACAGGAAAGATGCGGCAAGGTTATGAGGGGTAGCACCCTTTAGGGTATGTACATTTCCTTCTGGATAGAGGTTGTATCATGGTATGGAGCCCAGATATTTAACCTATGTGGTTACTACGAATTTATTACTTTGTGGTTGTTGGTTTTCGGGATCCCGTGAGAAAGGTCGTTTACGATCGGGGAATGGCGTGCTCGTGTCAGTAGTTACCCAGTTAGGGGTAACCCGGCCTTGTGTTGGCAGAGTTCCGGTTTGGTTCTCGGGGATGTCTTTCCAGAGGCATTCTCATGTGGCAATGGGAAGTTCCTTGGCCTGACCATTTGTTGGAAATCCAAAGAAACAATACGAAACTTGTACGGTTTTAGTTGTAGAACCTGCTTCCTCAGGAGGTAGCTATAGTAGGCATAATATAATGGTACCTATGCTGGCTAAGATTTATATTCTACTTTCGAAATGAATTTTTTTCTACACTATGCACTAATAATAATATCAAAATTGATTTGATTTTAATATGTATCAAGCATCTTTGACTATCATAAGGAGAAATCTTCTCCAAGTCTGCGTTTGCATTGTGTGTGTGGCAGGAGGTCTTATGGTAGTCTCATTTTTAAAAGCATTGCGAATTGAATTTAAAAATATTCCTCTATTTTGATTTTAAAGATAAATAAACTGTTTTGAGTTCTCACACCAATCACATGACTGACTTGGAGTTTATTGTTTTCCTTCCTAAACTCTGGGTGCCCACCAATTTTCACACGGGCAGTCAAGAGTTAAGGTTTATCAGGATATTCTGGATATTCTGGAGTTGCTGGAGGCAAGATGGATGGCATGGCGTATTACTAGTTTATATAGTATTTCTTTTTCCGCTGCACTGTTTGTTGTTGTTGTACACTCTGATGATTTGATGTAATGAAATGAAATGTAATGTAATAACTGATATAGTTCTTTGTTTAAAGATTATTCATTTATTATTATATGTTGTTCCGCTGCGAATTGTGAGATTCTGATGTTGTTCTGTTGTTTTCTATTCCGTCCTATTTTCTTCTATTTTTTTCTTTTCCGTTCTATTTCCTTTCTCTTCCCTTTTCTATTCTATTTTCTAATTTTCTGTTTTTCTTTTCCCTCCATCTTCTACCTTACCTATTATCCTTTTAAAAAAAAATTCTATTCTCTTTTCCCTCTTCTTTCTACCTCCTTTTCTACTTTTTCTTTTCTTAAAATCTTTTTAAAACCCATAACTATTCGGTTTTTCGGCAATGAAAAATCGCGTACGTTACATTTGGTATCAGAGCTTATGGTTAAGCGACAACCATGGTTCTGTTGGGTATTACTCATTAGAGATAGAGTCAGCAGTACTCTAGAATGAATTTGAGTGTAATAATAGCTATGAGAGCGTATTTGTTAGTGAATATATAAATTGTTTTATATTGTGATGATTGGTTTGTTGAGTGGTATATGAACCTTCGTCAGCACGGTCTGGACAACTATGCCGAAGGGGTTTATAAACATTTGAATAGAACAATTCGGCACAATATTGATTTTTAAAATTGGGTAAATGAAATAATTTTGCCTTGATTATATTTTATATATAAAGAAATAATTTTTCAGAATTATTAAAGTATATAAGTTGATTATTTAGATGTTTGAATAATCTAAATTGAAGAATAATTGTATAAGCAAAAGAATTATAAGAATTAAATTATAATTAAAGTGATTTACAATTGTGAAATAAACTTATATATGTAAGAAGTGAAACTAATGAATATATTTATGGATATGAGTTATAAATAAAAAAATGAATTTAAAGTTAAATGGAAATTTACTTTAGAATTGGAATCTGAATTGATTTATAAGTTGGAATTTAAGTTAAGTAAAAACAAGTGATGTTTGTAAATGAAGTATAACTTAAGTGATATGGAATTAAGTTGATATTAGTATCAAACTAAATTAATAAAGTTAAGTGATAAATATGAACTTAAGTTATTTAAATGAAATTCAACTTTGAAATTGAATTGAATTAATGGATTAAATGTTAATCAATTGAATGTGAATAATTGGTATGAAATAATGAATATAAGTGTTAATTCATTAAAATCTAATGTTATTGGAAAGTTGAATAATTGAATGAAAATCAATTAATTAAACCAATTGTAAGCAAAAGAATTTGGTTGTAATTAATATACATTGATTGTTATGTGGTTGCTAGTTGATTGATTGTGTATAATTCATTAAGTGTTAATGAAATTAAATTAATGAAATTGGAAGCTAAAGTAATTGGAATTCAATTGGAAGTTAACTAAATTTTGAATAGAAGTGAATTCAAATTAAAGGTAAATAAATTTGAATAGAATTGAACGTGAATTGGATTTAATTAGTGAATGCAAACTAATATAAACTAATTGAGAATGAATGTTAGTAAAAACATCCACTTTTAGTGAATCAAATGTGATTAAATTGAAAGCCATTTCATTAAATATTAATGAGAATATGAATTTGTTGAATGATAGTGGGTTGATGTTTGCATTTGTTGCTTTTGTTTCAGTTGCTATATGTTGTATATCGATACTATTATCTATATGCATGTTCTCATGTTGTTTGTTGAGTGATTAGTAGGTGCGGATCGCGTTTGCTTCGCATTTGGAGCTCGCTTTCGCGCTATATTAGCCGTATATGCTTGCTAATAAAATATAAGGTACATATCTCGGATTACATACCGTACTTTTACACTTTTTTCCCTTCGGGATGCCTCATTACTTGATGAGATGTATATTTGTGATATATATACTGTCATTTTTTTTTTCGGATCGAGCCGCGCAAAGGAGACTATGGCGAATTTTTCCGAGAATTTAAGGCGTTGGGAAAAATTTGAGAAAATTGGAAAATTTTGAAAACTTTAACTTTGATTTTGAATTGAAAGTTAAATGATATAGATTGTTTTTGAAAAGATAAGTAAGTATGATTTGGAAAACTTAGTAAAGTATTGTAAGAAGTTTAACTATGGATTTATGGAAAATTAATAGAATTCTATAACTTTTCTTACTTGTTAATTTCGAGGACGAAATTCTTTTAAGTGGGGAAGATTGTAATGACCCAGAATTTTTAATTTATTTAAATTTAATATTTAATTAATTTTTAATATTAATAAGTGAATTTATAAGTCAAATAAATTTTTATTTGAATTATTGGATTTAATTGGATTATTTAATCGATAATTTAATATGTTAAATTATGGAAATAATTGAAAATAGGGTTAAATATGATTGAAAATGATTTGTAAAATTTTATTTTATCATATGGGAGTTAGAATGATATTTTAGAACTTTTAAAATCAAATTAAAAGTTAATTTGTGAAAATTGAATATTTTAATATTTAATAATCGACTGTAAAATAGTCAATTTTTGAACAGTCTCAGAATTGAACGAAACCAGTTTCATTGGATCCGTAATAGTTAGTTATTGCCGGATTTCAAATTTCGTGTCAATCGGAGTTATCGTTTGATCGTGGCAGCTCGAAACGCATCGATTTATTTTTAATTTAAATTTGACGAGTGAAAATAGCCATTTTTCAAAAAGTCTCGGATTTCGACGAAACCAGTTTCATCGGATCCGTAATGTGATATTATTGTAACGTTTCAAATTTCAAGTCAATTGGATTTACCGTTTGTCCGGTACAAATTAAAACGCCTAGAAATCGACTTAAATCGGTTTAATTTAAATTGAGCGTTTATAGCCATAACTCGCACATACTTCCGAATTAGCTTCCGAAACCTATTTCATTGTGTCCGGAACGCGGGGTAAACCCTAGAAACGCTGGTTACGGCGCGTAAATCGGAGTTCGGAATTTCCGGGATGAATAGTGTTTCGTCGGTTCCTTATAAATAGCCCACTATCTCAAAAAAATAAAAAAATAAAAAAGAAAAAACCCTAACTATATACTGCAGCCGGCCCTAACCAATGTATGGCCAGAATTTTCCCAACTTCATCCCTCCAAATCTCCAAATCCGTCGACAATTAGCAAGAATGTTCAACTACAAAGTGATAGAGCACAACACGAACTAGAGATCCAACGGTTATGATCGAATTTGGAGCGACGATGGAGGAGAAAAGGGGGCCGTTCTCTTCAGGCCTGCGCACGAAATTCGAGGCTCATCATGAGGCCGAGCTTAGGGGGATTGAGGCCGAGCATAGCTTAGGTCATGGGCTTCGAGATGAAGGTGGTTTGATCGAATTTCGTCGAGTGTAGCGAGAGCAAATCGAAACCCTAGTATGGATGGAGTGGGTTCAAGGTTGCGGCCTAATTCCTGTAGAAGAACGTGAAGAGGAGAGAAAGGGTGGACGGCCTGATGGAGAGGAGCATGGATCTGAGGGTTGAGAATGGTTGTGGTTTGAAAATAATTATTTATGTTGTAATAGTTATATATAAATCGTGTACAAACTTCAATAATTCATAACTTTTTCATACGAGGTCGAAAACGCACGAAACCAGTTGCGTTGGAATCGTATGGACGAGCACTACGCGATGGAGTTGGTTTGGAGTCGTTTGGAGTTAGTGAGAATTTTGGGTAAAGTTAAACGTCCGTTTAATTTTATTCGAAATAAATCGCTAAAACGGAAATTTAAATCAAGGTGAGAACTTCTCACTCAATCGAATCAGTTTCGATTTTATTTTAAATAGTTAGATTTAAAATATTTGAATGCATGTTTGAATGTTGATTAATATCTATTGATTGTTAAAATAGACATCATGCGCCGTTAGTAAGCGGATGTTATTTAATAAAAACATATACCGCGAATATTTCATAAACAGTGAAATTGGTATTATATATAATATCAATATATATATATTGGCATATGTATATATTGGAGTTGTTGATTTCCCGCATTTATTTGTTTAGCGGATGAGACCCTATTGCGCCGTTATTAAGCGGATAATATTTAATAAGAACATATACCGCGATAATTTCGTACTGGAGCGAAATTGGTATTGTGCTAATGTTTTTGGATGTAGGAAAACAGGTTGGAGGGATCCAACTGGATTCCTCAACAGTATTTATTTGATTTCAGATATTTTGATATTTGATGGACTATCATATCGATATATGATGTCGTTGTAGTCGTGATTGACTATTTGGTGTGTAGCATCATTGGACCCAGATTTTGGGATTTTAAAATGATTATAAAGTGATTTTTGAAAATATAAAATATTTTTGGAATTGATTCATTTTAAATAAATAAACGTTATAATTTTTAAAGTTATAAAAATTATGATTTTTTGAGAAATATAGTTAAAAACTGATTTTTGAGAATATGATGCTAATGATTTTATAAAATAGTTTAATCGGGATTTTAGAATTATTGTGAAAAGTTGAAATATAGGATTTATAAAATTTGATTATTTTATGAATCAAAAGGAAGAAGTTTTTAAAGGAATTTAAAGACGTTTTAAAAGAATAATATAAATTGAATTATATTAAGAGATTTATAAATGGATATTTATAAATTGAAATATTGACATTATAAAACGAGTTTTTATAAGTGTTTGAATGAAGTGAAAATGAATTTCATAAATGAATGAAATTTATAGAATTATAAACTGTGAAGTTATAAATGAAATTTATAAATAGTAAGATTTATAAATTTGGTGAAATTATTTGAAGAATAGATTGGTTAGATAAATGGATCTTATAAGTTATAAGATTTATAAATTGGAAAGTCTCTAAAGGAACGATTTTGTAAAATAATCGTTTTATAAGTAATTAACTTATAATATGAACGTTTAGTTTATAATTTAGTTATAAACTGGAATAGGTTAATAAAGGAATTTATAAAAAGGAAGTTTTTATAAATAAATAGAAATGGAATTTATAAACGTTGTTTTATAAATCCGCAAACAACTTATTTTGATAAGTTAATTGTCATAACTTATTTGATGGAGTTATATTCACGTTTTTGAACTGTGAATAATTCTTTTAAATAAAATGTATAAAAGGATGAAATTTGTTAACAAAGTATATTCACGTTTTTGAATAGTGAATAACACGTTAAAGAAATTTTTTGGATTTGGATGTTTTAAATAGAATTAAAACGATCTAACGATGTTTTAAATTGTGCTGAGATTCGAAACCATAGATTTCAACATTTATTGTTGAAATAGACGTTTTCGAGAAATAGAAGGAAATAATGGACTATAACACTGTTGTTATAGTAAATGATTTCCGAAAGGGAATGTTTTGAATAGTATTGGGATTTATATATCTATTTTAATTTAGAATCCCTATACTAGTGATTTTGGGTTGTCGTAACGATGTTTTACGCAACATTCGTTTTGGCCCAAATAAATATGTTTAAGAGAATGATTTCCTTAAAGAATGAAATATATACTTAATTCGATTTAAGTATATTGAATATTTTCTAAGTGTTGAAAATAAATAAAATTCGTGAATTACTTATTTAATGAGTAATGGAAATGTTTTCCAATATGAAGTGAATAATTAAAATTTATCTTTTTGAAGATAAATTGAAATGGATAATTGAAATGATATGCATGGATATTTTGAAATATAAATTCACTATTGAATTTATAAAGGAAAGGAGAATTTGTTTAAAAATAAATATTGATTTATTTTTAAAGTGTGAAATTATATATATCTAGTGAAGATATTTTGGAAAATAAATAATTTGGAAAATTATTTGGAATCTGGTGATGTATGCATATCCAATTGATAGTTCAATAACCGACTATCAATATTTCCCTTTGAATGGGTAATTGATGTGATTTGTTTGAATGTGAATGCTACACTTATTTTTGAATAAGCGCTCACTATTCGGGTTAACCGGGAAAGGACCATGGGGTCGTATAACCCATTCCGAATATGTGATACGTCGTTATAATTGCATTTGAAGATCGGTGTTGAAGACCCGGTATTTGCGAGAGCGATAGGATGACCTGTCGATTTACTCTGCACCGAGTAGCTACGGTATTGAGTTCTCCATATGTGATGGTGAATCCGATCAGGATTGTGAATATCCGGATTGCAAGGACTTCTTTGTAAGTGCCTTCGGTTTTGTTCGATCCCGGAACAGACTTGTATGGATTGTATGTCTGACATTTCAAGTTGAGATATAAAGCCGATTTCTTTCAAATATATTTCTGTTGGTGGCGGAGAATTTATTCTTTCAGCTTAACACCCTTCTCTGAGACGTACGAGCTCAGAGGTTATATAGTTGAAGTTATCAGCGATATATTCCCAATTTGGTAATGTGACATGCTGAGTGATGCTGTAAATGATCATTGTGTTGATTATTATGATAGGATCGTTTATTTGATCGTCTATCTTAGTGATCTTTGTGTTGATCATTTGTTGACCCAAAGCATGGCTTTTGTATAAAGTATGTTTTTGTGGACGTGACTTCGTCGAACCTCACACCCCGGAAATGGTCAAAACAGGAAAGATGCGGCAAGGTTATGAGGGGTAGCACCCTTTAGGGTATGTACATTTCCTTCTGGATAGAGGTTGTATCATGGTATGGAGCCCAGATATTTAACCTATGTGGTTACTACGAATTTATTACTTTGTGGTTGTTGGTTTTCGGGATCCCGTGAGAAAGGTCGTTTACGATCGGGGAATGGCATGCTCGTGTCAGTAGTTACCCAGTTAGGGGTAACCCGGCCTTGTGTTGTCAGAGTTCCGGTTTGGTTCTCGGGGATGTCTTTCCAGAGGCATTCTCATGTGGCAATGGGAAGTTCCTTGGCCTGACCATTTGTTGGAAATCCAAAGAAACAATACGAAACTTGTACGGTTTTAGTTGTAGAACCTGCTTCCTCAGGAGGTAGCTATAGTAGGCATAATATAATGGTACCTATGCTGGCTAAGATTTATATTCTACTTTCGAAATGAATTTTTTTCTACACTATGCACTAATAATAATATCAAAATTGATTTGATTTTAATACGTATCAAGCATCTTTGACTATCTTAAGGAGAAATCTTCTCCAAGTCTGCGTTTGCATTGTGTGTGTGGCAGGAGGTCTTATGGTAGTCTCATTTTTAAAAGCATTGCGAATTGAATTTAAAAATATTCCTCTATTTTGATTTTAAAGATAAATAAACTATTTTGAGTTCTCACACCAGTCACATGACTGACTTGGAGTTTATTGTTTTCCTTCCTAAACTCTGGGTGCCCACCAATTTTCACACGGGCAGTCAAGAGTTAAGGTTTATCAGGATATTCTGGATATTCTGGAGTTGCTGGAGGCAAGATGGATGGCATGGCGTATTACTAGTTTATATAGTATTTCTTTTTCCGCTGCACTGTTTGTTGTTGTTGTACACTCTGATGATTTGATGTAATGAAATGAAATGTAATGTAATAACTGATATAGTTCTTTGTTTAAAGATTATTCATTTATTATTATATGTTGTTCCGCTGCGAATTGTGAGATTCTGATGTTGTTCTGTTGTTTTCTATTCCGTCCTATTTTCTTCTATTTTTTTCTTTTCCGTTCTATTTCCTTTCTCTTCCCTTTTCTATTCTATTTTCTAATTTTCTGTTTTTCTTTTCCCTCCATCTTCTACCTTACCTATTATCCTTTTAAAAAAAATTCTATTCTCTTTTCCCTCTTCTTTCTACCTCCTTTTCTACTTTTTCTTTTCTTAAAATCTTTTTAAAACCCATAACTATTCGGTTTTTCGGCAACGAAAAATCGCGTACGTTACAAATTCAATGTTGCAATAACTTAGTCCGTCGGTGATAAAACGCTTTGTCACATCTACTTTGAAACTTATAGGATCAACTACTTCAACATTGATTTTAAATTCATTTTCACGCTCATATCCTTCAATTATCTTATCTTTTATTTTTATGTCACAATTTTTTTTCTCCGCTCTATTTTCTCCAACTCCAAACTATTGCGTTAACATCAGCTTCTATAAACTACACAAGAACTAAACCAATCTAGAATATTTAAAAATATTTCTTAAATAAAGATCCATTCGGGTAACGTAAATGGCTAGGCATAACCAAAATTCAGTATTGCAAAACCGACTGGTCTGAAAACAATAAAATCATGCACCATTTTCTAGATAACTTAATTGAATAATTAGTTATACACAACTGGTTCCTAAACTATATGCATTCAAACATTAACTCCAAATAATAAACCATTATGTATTGAAATCAATTGATAACTCCAGTTTATTGCTTCAAAAAAAGATTAATTTATCATCAATTTAAAACTCTATTCGGCATGCATAATTTCATCAATCGATCTATTGATATAAATAAAGTTAATCTAAAAATGGAAATGATAAAATACTTACGTTGTTGTTTTCTTTATGTTTGCTTATACTGTCATATATGAGAACTGTAGAGAAATACGGTTCTAATCTATTCCATTACATATAAGGTTCAACGTACGATCATTTATATTTTTACTTCTCATTCATTCTTACTTCCAATCCTTTTCTGGTTGATTTTATAGAAAAAGTTTCACTTATCCTCTAATAATTACTTACCATTCTAAGCTCCAAATTAAAAGTTCATTGCATATTAATAACAACATGCCCTTTCATTTTCTATTTCTATTCCAAATATTCAGAAATGTTCCGCTCATTTTCTCTTCTTACTTTCATTTTCTAAACTTTTTATCAAACATAAATCATTTTCTATTTCAGCTATTCAAAAATGTTTCATGCTCATTTTTTTCTTCTTACTTCCAATTTCTCAACTTCGTATCCAAAACAAATGTTTAAATCCACAAATACTATCATATCCTATGTTTTTTCCCTTTTGATCTAAGTGGAAAATTTGCTCCTTTGACTGCAATCATAGAATTCCCTCTTCTATGATTTATGAGATGATTCATGCTTTTGGGTATGTAATATTTTTCTATTTGATGTCATATTGATTATTATGAATTAGAGTGGCTTGGTGTTGGCATTAAAAGAAATTAATATATTGAATAAAATATTGTTTAAGTGTGATGCTAAAAGCACCCAAGAAAGTGCTTATTAATATCATAAAAAAAAATGTAATTCATCTTATTTAATTCATGTACTTCATAATACCATACTTATTTCTCCACTTAGTTACTGATTACCTAAGGAAAACACATTCCTTTCCTAAACCACGTTTCTTCTTCTTCGTTGCGTAAATTCCAAAACCCTAAGCTCGCGCTTTCTCTTTCTTCTTCATCGCATAAAATCCAAACCTTAATATCCAAATTTCTTATTCTTCCTCATGTTAAAACCTATATCCTAACATAAAGTCTTCATAGTTGAAACTCGCATTATCGAAAAATAATTTAAATTTTCTACTCTATATTGTTAACCAATGAAGCTGAAGAAAGAATGTGATTTAGAGAATAGTCAACATTCTAAGGAAGAAAATTAGGTGATTTTGATTTACATTAATTTTGTAGGTTATCAATGTTATTTGCAACATGTATTTGTTTAGGGATTGTTCAATTATGGTATTTAGAAATAAGGAGTGGTGCATTGACATTAATTTTCTCAATCGATTGATAGAAGACATTGTTTTTCATGAATTCAAATAATGAAAAGGAAGAAGAAAACTCCAATGATCTAAATACACTATGTATTCATAGTTAAGTATTTGAATTTATACCATTAATTTGAAGAATTTAATAGAAAATTAATTCTGTAGGCCTTTCTTAATAAATTTGCTGGGTATAAAAAAATCGATGATATGAAGATTAATGAATAGAGATTGAACCATCTTATGTAAGTATATTTTAAAAAATAAAAATTTCATTCGTCGGTTTAATGTTATATGTACATATACACAATTAGTAATTGATGTTTTATGGATTGAATAGGTTATTAAGCTTTTTACACGAGCAGCGAGAAAGCAATGGAGTATGACAATGAGTCAATTGTAGAAGCGAGAAGAAAATAGGACTTGGGTGCTTGTTTTTTAATTGTTATGGTATTAGGTAGCATAAATTTTAAATACTTGCGATATTCTTTAGCAACGGTAATAAGAAGCATTTTCTTGGGTGCTTTTAGCAGCATACTTGTTTAATCTTCAAGGAATGGTCATTTTATAGATCATGGTTGGAAAAATCAAGGTAATAGAAATCATTTCTTCTAAAAATTAACTCCGATCATCTTTCTCTAGTTGTAGGTAAGATATTTTGATTTTATTTTCATAGCAGCTCCAGTACACAAGTTTCGATCGGTCTTATAAACCTTTTTCATTCTAACTAGAATTTGGTTTAATTCACCGATACTTCTTAACTTTTCAATCATTTTAAATTATTTATGATTTTATTGATATATTGCATTGTGTTTCTACCTTGCTTTCAATGTTTTTGATCTAAAGGGCCCTGAAAAATCTTAGCCAGCTGGATCGATCAAACTCGATTCAAAGGTTTGAATTGTATTCTATTATTTTTATTTTCACTTAATTCGATGTTGAATTTCTTATTTTTGTTCAAAATTGCATCTTTTCTTTGAAGGGTACCTCCAGTACATATATTTTATAGTGATTGTGTTTCTATGTTACTTTCATTGTTACTGTTTTCATTGAAACACTATTTAAAGACCTCCAAAAAAAAACCTCTAATATGATTGAGATCAATTAATAAGTTTAATTTTTTGTTTCTCTTTTTATTTAATTCAATGTTCAATTTATCGTTTTGTTTAATTCCATTGAGATCGATTAGAAATTTTGACTTTTGTTTTGCTATGTTTCTTTTCATTTAATTTGATGTTGAATTTATTTTCTTTTATTCTAAATTACTAATTTCATATGTTTTCTTAAAAAAAATTGCCTCAAATTGTATCTTCTTCTAAATTTTTTCCGTTTCATTTGCTTATGAGCTTGTTGTTAGAACTGGGCCAGCTCGCAACGGTGGTGGGTGTATTTCAGTTTTTTTATCCTATTGGTTCTTAATTGGGTCTACGAAGTATAATTCATTTAAAACAATTCTAAATTTGTTTTAAATAAAATTATTTAACTTAAGTATTTTGTCATAGAAAGTTAATTTCAATGATTTAGTTTACACATACGCACACACATATACACGTAACATTACATATACATATGTGTGTGCATGTATAACATAATAATCCATGAAGGGTATAACATGTAACAACCCGCATATTTATCGATTTTATATTTAAATATTTTATTTAAATATTTTATCGTTAGTCGGATTTTAGTCCGAAAAGCTACTTTTTGCATACGATCGAATTAGGACTCAGGACCACTCCCATTGAGTTTAAAATGCCGTTTGCGACCTTTTTGAGTATAACTTCGATATGTTTGGAGAAAGTTGATTTTTGCTACTTTTCACTTTGGGTTTGAGTTTGGGCTCAGCCCTATATTTAACTTATGCTCAAATCTGAGCCACTCTTCCCCACTCACCCTCATTCTCTTCTCTTTTCAGTTTTTAAAGTATTAATGGTGGGAGAGATTGGAAATTAAAACTCCAAAATCTAGTTCCTTTTG
Organism: Allium cepa; assembly: GCA_030765085.1. Lineage (NCBI taxonomy): Eukaryota > Viridiplantae > Streptophyta > Magnoliopsida > Asparagales > Amaryllidaceae > Allium > Allium cepa. Next base: position 117,698,404 of record CM060931.1, read on the forward strand.
CAACTTCAAATTCCTAGCTCCAAACTCAAGAAGAACCCATTGGTAAGCTTCTCTCCTTCTTCTCCAACTTATTCTCTTACCAATTTCAGAAATTCCTAAACCTAATTTTGAGAATGATCTTGTTTTGAGCATAGATTCAAGCTCATTTGGGTTGTGTTGAAGAGAGGTTGATTCTCCATTTGCTTTCAAGCTTCTTCTTGTTTGATTTTGTCAAAAGGTGAGATTTTTAATCTCACATCTATGCTTATAATTATCTTCGATTGTTAGGTATAAATTCCTAACACTTATTCTTGTGCAATTGCTTTTGATTTGGATTGCTTTTGAGAATATTCCAATTTTAGTGTTTGAAAGCCAAATCCTTAAAAATCATAGCTTTGAGGTTCAAATGTGTTTTTGGTGATGCATCGAGGAGCCAATAGGGCCAGGTAGCCGTTAGGCATAGTTCCCTAACGTCCGTGCTCGTTCGGTTGCGAATTGGTGGAGGTTGCATATCAATTTATGGGCATCAATTTGCAGAGCATCAGGTTCGGCCGACCGACCCCCCTGGTCCGGTCGACCGACCTGCTAGTATAAGTGCTTCTCTGTTTCTGGTTCGGCCGACCGACCCCCCTGGTTCGGTCGACCGACCTGATGCCCAAGAAGTTTTTCAAAACAAGGTTCGGTCGACCGAGCTCTGTAGCCGGCCGACCGACCTGATGATTTTTTGCCTACTTCGCCTAGTTGCTTGAATTTCCAACTTAAATCGATTCGTGTTGTTTCCTATTTATTGTTATCAATTAATATGAATTTGATGACTCCTTTTTTTTAGGGATTTTTGAATATCCATTTTAATGGATTCTTTATCGGTTTCGTTGGATTTTTATTCACATCTCCGTATGTGAATTTTAGTGATTGATTGTTCCTACAATCTTCTTTGTGTTTTGTCACTTTAAAAATATAAAGGTTTTCTATACTAGTAGTAAATATCAAAACTCTTTCCTCAAACGATTTCAATACTATTTTAATACCAAATTCGTTTATAAAACCGTTTTCCAATCTATTAGTATATACAAACATTTACCTCACTCGTATGAGAAATCTAATTAAACGACTTAGTAAAACAAGTGGTATGAAACGCTTGCGTTCACTTTGTTGGTTAATTCTTGGACTTGTTCGATTGAAACTCTTGTGACAATTTTCTAGTGGAGATCTACAATTTGTTCGTAAATATTTAAGTTAAGCTAGTGGTTATGGGACATGATGCTAAGCTCATATATTTACTAGCTTACTGTAATCGACACTTCTCGTTGATCATGACGATCATCTTTGTGATTTAGACTAGCAATGTGCGATGTCTCTTTGTCTGCGAGGGAGACTAAACCCCGTTTTGTGGAGTTTCGACTCAATTTGGTGGGGTAGCAACCCATGGTCTTTGGGCCGTTTGTGGAGCTTCGGCTCAATTTGTGATGGTTAGCAACCATGGAATTAGCGTTCCGTTTGTGATACACGTGTTGGTGGGCTTTATGCTTGTAACAACCCGCATATTTGTCGATTTTATATTTAAATATTTTATTTAAATATTTTATCGGTAGTCGGATTTTAGTCCGAAAAGCTACTTTTTGCATACGGTCGAATTAGGGCTCGGGACCCCTCCCATTGAGTTTAAAATGCCGTTTGCGACCTTTTTGAGTATAAGCTTCGATATGTTTGGAGAAAGTTGATTTCTGCTACTTTTTACTTTGGGTTTGGTTTTTGGGCTCAACCCTATGTTAACTTATGCTCAAATCTGAGCCACTCTTCCCCACTCACCCTCATTCTCTTCTCATTTCAGTTTTTAGAGTGTTAATGGTGGGAGAGATTGGAAATTAAAATTCCAAAACCCTAGTTTCTCTTGCAAATCCATATCCTTGCTCCAAACTCAAGAAGAACCCCTTGGTAAGCATCTCCTTCTTCTTCTCCAACTCTTTCTCCATTCTATTTCAGAAATTTCCTAAACCTAATTTCGGGAATGTTCTTGTTTTTGAGCTTAGATTCAAGCTCATTTGGGTTGTGATTGAAGAAAGGTTGATTCTCCATTTGCTTTCAAGCTTCTTCTTGATCGATTTTGTGAAAAGGTGAGATTTTTATCTCACATCTATGACTATAATTATCTTTGGTTGTTGGGTATGAATTCCTAACACTTCTTCATGTGCATTTGCTCTTGATTTGGATTGGTTTTGTGAATATTCCAATTTTTGGGTTTTAAGTCAAATTTGTGTAAAATCCTTTTATGGATGTTTGATCATGCTTTTGGTGATGCATCGAGGAGCATATAGGGCCGGGTTGCCGATTGGCATAAACCCTTAGAGCCAATGTTCGTCCGATTGCATTTTGGAAGAGTTGCTCTTCATTTGAATAAGGCTGAAAAACAGCCCAGGCATGATTCAGTCGACTGAAAAACTCTGTTCAGTCGACTGAACCTGAAACCCGAGAGTTTCCAGGCATGATTCAGTCGACTGAAAACTTCTGCACAGTCGACTAAAACTGAAAACAGAAAGTTTCCTGAACCTTGAAAATTTCCATGTACAGGGTCAGTCGACTGAAATTCTCTGTTCAGTCGACTGAACCTGCTGTTTGAGTCCAATTTGCCTTTTTGGATTGGAATTCCAATTTAAATCGATTCGTGATAATCCTATTTGTTGTTATCATCTATTATGATTTTGATGACTCTTTTTAGGGATTTTTGAATATCCATTTCGATGGATTCTTTATCGATTTCTTTGGATTTTATTCACGTCTTCGTATGTGAATTTTTGTGATTGATTGTTCTTACAATCTTCTTCGTGATTTGTCACTTTAAAAATATAAAGGTTTTCTATACTAGTAGTAAATATCAAAACTCTTTCCTCAAACGATTTCAATACTATTAATACCAAATTCGTTTATAAAACCGTTTTCCAATCTATTAGTATATATAAACCTTTACCTCACTCGTATGAGAAATCTAATTAAACGGCTTAGTAAAACTAGTGGTATGAAACGCTTGCGTTTACTTTATCGGTTAATTCTTGGACTTGTTCGATTGAACCTCTTGTGACAATTTTCTAGTGGAGACTTACAGTTTGTTCGTAAATATTTAAGTTAAGCAAGTGGTTATGGGACATGAAGCTAAACTCATATATTTACTAGCTTAGTGTAATCGACACTTCTCGCTGATCATGACGATCATCTTTGTGATTTAGACTAGCAATGTGCGATGTCTCTTTGTCTGCGAGGGAGACTAAACCCCGTTTTGTGGAGTTTCGACTCAAATTGTGATGGGGTAGCAACCCATGGTCTTCGGGCCGTTTGTGGAGATTCGGCTCAATTTGTGATGGTTAGCGACCATGGAATTAGCGTTCCGTTTGTGATACACGTGTTGGTGAGCTTTATGCTCCCGTTTGTGATAGGCCTCCCCCCTTTGTGATTTCTGGATTTCTTGTGTAGTCTTCTGGAATTTGTGTGTCATTGACTTTGGTGATTTTTGGATTTCTTGTGTAGTCTTCTGGAATTTGTGTGTCATTGACTTTTGTGATTGACGTGGATATTATCGTCAATATTTATGGTTTGGTGAACGAAATAGGAGTATGACGTTTCTTTGATTCTTGTGTAGATTTGGTGACATTGATTAATCTCTTGATGATTATCAACTAAGTATATATATATATATATCACAGCTTGGCATTGTGATTATTATGTGTTTAGTCATATCTCTTATTCTATATCGTTTCATCTGATATTTATAGTTAGACTGATCCATTTATTATTTTCTTATTAAATAATACTCGGGTCAGACCGAGATGTTACAGGTGCTTCTGCTTGACTTCTCATCCGGGATTAACTCCTTGACTTTTGGTTAACTACTTAGATTAGTAGTTATTTTGTTGTATACATTTGATATATAGACTCCTTAATGTATACTTATTCTTTTATGTAGTTCGTGTAACTATTCTTTTGTGATGTTGTGGATCTTTTCAGACCACTACTCTGATGTACACTTTTATGTGTAGTATTCATATCTTATTCCGCCTTTGTGATATGAATTGTCTGTGATTGATTTGTGTTATGTTTATTTCTATATTTGTTTCCGAAGGATTTATATAGCCACCGTGTAGTAGCTTTGAGTTTGTGTTGGTATGTCGGATTTCCTCTTGAAATAGAATGCATGTTATATTATCTGACATATCGGTGCTCGCGCAAAGAAATTACACGGATGGTCGCTCCTCAACAGCCTTATTCTCCATGCTAGTCGACAGCATTCACCGTAATGTTCTTGGCTAGCGTGGGTATAGAGGTGGGGCGTCACAGCTTGGTATCAGAGCCAAACTTCGGAACAATATGGAATATTATAACAAGGATCATCGTCCTAAGTCTTTCTTAGGAGTCGTGCTTTAGGGTTTAATTCGAGTCTTCGTACCGATTCATCCTATTTTCCTTATGATTCCTTATTTATCTATCAAGATTGCTTGATATTCAATTTGGTGAATAACCTTTTCTTCTTCTTCTTTCTTTCTTAAGGAAGAGAAATGTCTAGAACTGGCCGCCCCAGAGCCGTACCATCTAGCACTCCACCCCAAGATGGAGTTTTTATGACTGCTCAACAGCTTCTTGATTTGGTAACAAATGCTCAAGCAGCTGGAGCTAACCCGGAACCTACTCACCCAAAGTCGGGATTTGCACGCTTGTGTAGCGATTACACTAATTTGGGTGGGGAGCCATTCAAAGGTTCCGAAACTGTTATTGAAGTACAAGCTTGGCTTAGAACATGCGATCGCATCTTTTCGCGCATGAATCTTATTGACCTTCACCGAGTTCAGGTGGCCTCTAGTATGCTCCGAGAAAGAGCATTGGACTGGTACGAACTTCTTATTTCTGAGATTAATGAAGCGGATCTCACCTGGGAGAAATTCCGAGAACGCTTCGAGTTAAAATTCGTACCAGAAGCAGAAAAAGTGACATTGGCTCGACGATTTATAGACCTTGTTCAAGGTGAGTCATCTGTGACTGATTACGTCACCTCTTTCGAGTCGCTTTCCAAATATGGGGTTGAATACATCAACACCCCTCTGAAGAAGAATCAAAGATTTGTTTATGGCTTAAACAAAAGTCTCAAGAAGCCATTACTTCTAAAGTTAGAAGTTTCTTTCGACCAACTCGTTGATATCGCTCTTCGTCTTGAAGAGGCGGATAGAGAGAATGATGTTGAAGTGGTGGGTTCCAAACCAAACTTCAACAACAGAAAGAGGTCAAACAATTTTAAAGGCCCTTATCCCAATAAGAAAGGGAAGCAAGCAACCTCCGTGGCAAAGACTTCTTCCTTTGGTCGTGGGGAATGCTATAATTGTGGTTCGAAGGACCATTATGCGAACAAGTGCCCAAAGTCTCTTTCTTGTCGCTACTGCAAAGTTCCCGGTCATGTTATATCTTCATGCCCCAAGCTTCAGGGCAAGAAGGAGGGAAAGTTAAATGTTGCTCAAGCCCCTAGCAACACATCTCGTGGCCAAGGTATTTCTCATTCTATTCTAGATGGAATTATTTTGTTTCGTGATCATCCTATTCGAGTTCTTTTTGATACGGGTGCGTCCCATTCTTTTATATCAAAAGAACTTGTTGATGCTTTTTCTTTGGATGTTTTGTGTTTAATGACTTCTTTGAGAATTGCGAATCCGGTTGGTGGATCCGCAACAATCAGTTTATTGTGTAATGATATCGAGATTATTTTGTGTGATTTATCTTTCCGAGCCAATTTGCATGTCATGCGTTATTTAGGCTTTGGAATGATTTTGGGAATGGATTGGCTTAACCGTTATGAAGCTCATATCCTATGTCCTGAGCGGACTATTCATCTTCGACATCCTCAATCTGTTAATCAGGTTTCTGTTATTCTTAAAGATTCAGATTCTGCTTTGGTTGCATCTTTATATTCTTTAAATCCTCGTGATGATGATGATGATGAGGGTGATATTATTTCTCTTATTCACGTCGTTTGTGAATTTTCCGACATATTCGAGCCCGTTTTAGGATTACCACCTAAACGAGCAATTGAGTTCAGAATTAATCTTACTCCGGGAGCCCAACCTATCACTCGTCCTCCTTATCGTATGTCCAATAAAGAAAACGAGGAGATGCGTAAACAATTATCTGAATTGGAAATGAAGCAATTTATTCACTCTAGTTCCTCGCCTTGGGGAGCTTCAGCTATTTTTGTGAAGAAATCCGATGGTACACTTAGGCTTTGCGTTGACTATCGCAAGCTTAATGATCTTACTATCAAAAATAAATATCCTTTACCTCGGATTGATGATCTATTCGATCAACTTAGTGGTGCTAGAGTCTTTTCACAATTGGACTTGGCTACCGGTTTTCATCAGCTTCGTATTGCAAAGGATAGCATTCCTTTGACATCGTTCCGCACTCGGTATGGATCTTATGAATGGCTTGTTATGCCATTTGGGTTAACAAATGCCCCGGCTTATTTCGTTGACTTAATGAATCGAGTCTTCAAAGATTTTCTTGATCGATTTGTTCTCATCTTTATTGATGATATTCTTGTGTATTCTAAAACCGAGGAGGAGCATGAAAAACATCTTCGGATTGTGTTGGAAACTCTTAGGAGTAATCAATTAAAGGCAAAATTTTCTAAGTGCCACTTTTGGCAATCTTGTGTGAAGTTTCTCGGTCACATTATTTCTGAATCCGGAATTTCCGTGGATCCTTCAAAGATTGAAGCGATTCAAGATTGGAAGAGACCGGAGAGTGTGACAGAGATTCGTAGTTTTCTCGGATTGGCGGGCTATTACCGTCGTTTTATCAAAGACTTTTCTAAAATTGTCGTGCCTCTCACTAGCTTGACGAAGAAAGGTGTTAAATACATTTGGTCGGACAAATGTGAAGCTTCTTTTCAGAAATTAAAAGAACTTCTTTCTGATGCTCCTATTCTTGTTATTCCCGAAGGGAATCAAGATTTCGTTGTTTATACCGATGCTAGTCGCATTGGTTTGGGTGCCGTTCTTATGCAAAAGGAACGCGTTATTGTTTATGCTTCTAGGCAATTAAAGCCTGCTGAGACTAGATATGCCACTCATGATTTAGAGCTCACGGCTATTGTTTTTGCTCTTCGGATTTGGCGTCATTATCTCTTAGGAGAGAAGTTTGTTCTTTACACAGATCATAAGTCTTTGAAATATTTATTCTCTCAAAAGAAACTTAATTTGCGTCAACAGTGTTGGCTCGAATTTCTTGCACCATATGATCTTGATATTCTTTATATTCCCGGTAAGGGTAATCTTGTCGCCGATGCTCTTAGCCGTAAACAACAAGCTGTTGTCTCTATGATGATATCCGAATGGAACGATCTCGAGATTTTATCCACTTGCGAAACTCGAGACCGTGTTTCCGATTTATGCTCATCGTTTGTTTTATGTAGCCTTGAGGCTCATCCATCTCTTTTAGACCGCATTCTTGAAGCTCAAGGGCTAGATCCCAACTTGGCTCTTCTTGGCCAAAATATTAGGGATAAAATGGATATTGAAGGTTTGAAAGACTTTGATATCGATTCTCGTGGTGGCATTCGGAAATTTGGTAGACTTGTCGTGCCAAATATTGGTGATCTTCGTAAAGATATTTTAGAAGATTCACATCGTTCTAGATTTACCATTCATCCCGGTAGTAGTAAAATGTACGCGGACATGAAGCGACTTTATTATTGGGAGGGAATGAAACTTGACATCGCTAACTTCGTTAAACGTTGCATGACTTGCCAACTCGTTAAGGCCGAACATCAAAGGCCCGGAGGGTTATTGCAACCTTTAGAAATTCCAGTTTGGAAGTGGGATCAAATTTCCATGGATTTTATAGATGGCCTTCCCCGTTCTCGATCGGGTTATGATAGCTTATGGGTAATTGTCGATAGACTTACTAAATCCGCTCATTTTATTCCTGTTCGGTCTAGTCGAACTGTTCCTCTTTTGGCCAAAATATTTATCAAAGAAATTGTTAAATTGCATGGTGTTCCTACTTCTATTGTTAGTGATCGTGATCCATTGTTTACTAGTGGATTTTGGAAGAGTCTTCAAAAAGCTTTGGGAACGAAGCTTAATTTTAGCACCGCTTATCATCCCCAGTCCGATGGACAAACCGAGCGTGTGAATCAAACTCTTGAAGATCTTCTTCGTGCTTGTGTTCTTGATTTTGGTGGAAGTTGGGAAGATCATATTTCACTTGTTGAATTTTCCTATAATAATAGCTTCCAATCTAGTATTGGTATGGCACCTTTCGAGGCACTCTATGGTAGGCCATGCCGATCTCCTTCTTGTTGGCTTGAGGCCGGTGAGAAGCTGGCTTTAGGTCCAGATTTTATTCGTGATTCCACAGAAAAGATTGATCTTATTCGTCATAGGATGAAAGAAGCCCAAAGTAGACAAAAATCCTATGCCGATAACCGGAGAAGGAAGTTAGAATTTTCTGTGGGAGATCTTGTGTTCATTCGTGTTTCACCTATGAAAGGTGTTGTACGTTTCAGTCGATCGGGAAAGTTAGCGCCTCGATATATTGGGCCATTTCCTATCACCGAACGTATTGGTTCCATGGCTTATCGCCTTTTATTACCGGCTCAATTTTCTGCTATGCATGACGTGTTTCACGTTTCTCAACTTCGGAAATGTCTTCGAGATTCCGATTCTATTCTTGAGCCCGGTGTTGTGGAAGAGATTGAAGTTTCGCCTAATTTAACTTATGAGCAACATCCTATTCGTATCATTGCTTCGGAAGTCAAACGACTTCGAAATAAAGATGTTCCGCTTGTTAAAGTTCAATGGTCTTCAAATCCTAAGGATTGTTCTTGGGAATCTAGAGAGTACATCGAGCGTACACATCCGGACATACTTTCTCGTGCTCTTTGAGGTGAACTTCTTATTTCAAACTTCTTTTGTGTTGAATATGCTTCTATGGTTGTTACTATATATCTTCTTCTTGTAATATTGCGAGGACGCAATTTCTTTAAGGAGGGGAGTCTGTAACAACCCGCATATTTGTCGATTTTATATTTAAATATTTTATTTAAATATTTTATCGGTAGTCGGATTTTAGTCCAAAAAGCTACTTTTTGCATACGGTCGAATTAGGGCTCGGGACCCCTCCCATTGAGTTTAAAATGCCGTTTGCGACCTTTTTGAGTATAAGCTTCGATATGTTTGGAGAAAGTTGATTTCTGCTACTTTTTACTTTGGGTTTGATTTTTGGGCTCAACCCTATGTTAACTTATGCTCAAATCTGAGCCACTCTTCCCCACTCACCCTCATTCTCTTCTCATTTCAGTTTTTAGAGTGTTAATGGTGGGAGAGATTGGAAATTAAAATTCCAACACCCTAGTTTCTCTTGCAAATCCATCTCCTTGCTCCAAACTCAAGAAGAACCCCTTAGTAAGCATCTCCTTCTTCTTCTCCAACTCTTTCTCCATTCTATTTCAGAAATTTCCTAAACCTAATTTCGGGAATGTTCTTGTTTTTGAGCTTAGATTCATGCTCATTTGGGTTGTGATTGAAGAAAGGTTGATTCTCCATTTGCTTTCAAGCTTCTTCTTGATCGATTTTGTGAAAAGGTGAGATTTTTATCTCACATCTATGACTATAATTATCTTTGGTTGTTGGGTATGAATTCCTAACACTTCTTCATGTGCATTTTCTCTTGATTTGGATTGGTTTTGTGAATATTCCAATTTTTGGGTTTTTAAGTCAAATTTGTGTAAAATCCTTTTATGGATGTTTGATCATGCTTTTGGTGATGCATCGAGGAGCATATAGGGTCGGGTTGCCGATTGGCATAAACCCTTAGAGCCAATGTTCGTCCGATTGCATTTTGGAAGAGTTGCTCTTCATTTGAATAAGGCTGAAAAACAGCCCAGGCATGATTCAGTCGACTGAAAAACTCTGTTCAGTCGACTGAACCTGAAACCCGAGAGTTTCCAGGCATGATTCAGTCGACTGAAAACTTCTGCACAGTCGACTAAAACTGAAAACAGAAAGTTTCCTGAACCTTGAAAATTTCCATGTACAGGGTCAGTCGACTGAAATTCTCTGTTCAGTCGACTGAACCTGCTGTTTGAGTCCAATTTGCCTTTTTGGATTGGAATTCCAATTTAAATCGATTCGTGATAATCCTATTTGTTGTTATCATCTATTATGATTTTGATGACTCTTTTTAGGGATTTTTGAATATCCATTTCGATGGATTCTTTATCGATTTCTTTGGATTTTATTCACGTCTTCGTATGTGAATTTTTGTGATTGATTGTTCTTACAATCTTCTTCGTGATTTGTCACTTTAAAAATATAAAGGTTTTCTATACTAGTAGTAAATATCAAAACTCTTTCCTCAAACGATTTCAATACTATTAATACCAAATTCGTTTATAAAACCGTTTTCCAATCTATTAGTATATATAAACCTTTACCTCACTCATATGAGAAATCTAATTAAACGGCTTAGTAAAACTAGTGGTATGAAACGCTTGCGTTTACTTTATCGGTTAATTCTTGGACTTGTTCGATTGAACCTCTTGTGACAATTTTCTAGTGGAGACTTACAGTTTGTTCGTAAATATTTAAGTTAAGCAAGTGGTTATGGGACATGAAGCTAAACTCATATATTTACTAGCTTAGTGTAATCGACACTTCTCGCTGATCATGACGATCATCTTTGTGATTTAGACTAGCAATGTGCGATGTCTCTTTGTCTGCGAGGGAGACTAAACCCCGTTTTGTGGAGTTTCGACTCAAATTGTGATGGGGTAGCAACCCATGGTCTTCGGGCCGTTTGTGGAGCTTCGGCTCAATTTGTGATGCTTAGCGACCATGGAATTAGCGTTCCGTTTGTGATACACGTGTTGGTGAGCTTTATGCTCCCGTTTGTGATAGGCCTCCCCCCTTTGTGATTTCTGGATTTCTTGTGTAGTCTTCTGGAATTTGTGTGTCATTGACTTTGGTGATTTTTGGATTTCTTGTGTAGTCTTCTGGAATTTGTGTGTCATTGACTTTTGTGATTGACGTGGATATTATCGTCAATATTTATGGTTTGGTGAACGAAATAGGAGTATGACGTTTCTTTGATTCTTGTGTAGATTTGGTGACATTGATTAATCTCTTGATGATTATCAACTAAGTATATATATATATATATATATATATATCACAGCTTGGCATTGTGATTATTATGTGTTTAGTCATATCTCTTATTCTATATCGTTTCATCTGATATTTATAGTTAGACTGATCCGTTTATTATTTTCTTATTAAATAATACTCGGGTTAGACCGAGATGTTACAGGTGCTTCTGCTTGACTTCTCATCCGGGATTAACTCCTTGACTTTTGGTTAACTACTTAGATTAGTAGTTATTTTGTTGTATACATTTGAGATATAGACTCCTTAATGTATACTTATTCTTTTGTGTAGTTCGTGTAACTATTCTTTTGTGATGTTGTGGATCTTTTCAGACCACTACTCTGATGTACACTTTTATGTGTAGTATTCATATCTTATTCCGCCTTTGTGATATGAATTGTCTGTGATTGATTTGTGTTATGTTTATTTCTATATTTGTTTCTGAAGGATTTATATAGCCACCGTGTAGTAGCTTTGAGTTTGTGTTGGTATGTCGGATTTCCTCTTGAAATAGAATGCATGTTATATTATCTGACATATCGGTGCTCGCGCAAAGAAATTACACGGATGGTCGCTCCTCAACAGCCTTATTCTCCATGCTAGTCGACAGCATTCACCGTAATGTTCTTGGCTAGCGTGGGTATAGAGGTGGGGCGTCACAATGCTCCCGTTTGTGATAGGCCTCCCCCCCTTTGTGATTTCTGGATTTCTTGAGATGATTTCTAGAATTTGTGCTCCACCAATTTTCGTGATTTCTATTGATAAGCCTTATCGATATTTGTGCATTGGTGAATTTGTGTGTCATTGACTTTAGTGATTTCTGGATTTTTTGTGTAGTCTTCTAGAATTTGTGTGTCATCGACTTTAGTGATTGACAATGATGTTATCGTCAATATTTATGGTTTGGTGAACGAAATAAGGAGTATGACGTTTCTTTGATTCTTGTGTAGATTTGGTGACATTGATTAATCTCTTGATGATTATCAACTAAGTATATATATATATATATATATATATATATATATCACAGCTTGGCATTGTGATTATTATGTGTTTAGTCATATCTCTTGTTCTATATCGTTTCATCTGATATTTATAGTTAGACTGATCCGTTTATTATTTTCTTATTAAATAATACTCGGGTCAGACTGAGATGTTACAGGTGCTTCTGCTTGACTTCTCCCCTGGGATCCATTGCTCTGATCTTTTGCTTACTACTTAGATTAGTAGTTTTTGTTGTATACTCTTGAGATATTGACTCATTGATGTATTCTTTTGTATAGCACATGTTGCTATTATTTTGTGTTATTGTGGATCTTTTTAGACCACTTCTCTGACATACACTTTCATGTGTTAGTTATATATATTCATATCTTCTTCCGCCTTTGTGATATGAATTGTCTGTGACTGATTTATGTTATGCTTATTTCTATATTTGTTTCCGAAGATATTATAGCCACCGTGTGATATCTTTGAGTTTATGTCGGCATGTCGGATTTCCACTTAAAAAGAATTGCATGTTATACTATCTGACATATCGATGCTCGCACAAAGCAATTACACGGATGGTCGCTCCTCAACAGCCTTATTCTCCGTGCTAGTTGACAGCATTACTTCGTAGTGTTCTTGGCTAGCGTGGGTATAGAGGTGGGGTGTCACATAACATGCCCGTATATAGATGTTGGGATTTACATTGCAACAGACCATTAGTTTATTTCGTATGTATTGTATGTTGTGTAAATATGTGCATAAATCTATAATGCAAATTATATATAAATATAAATACGTGTACATATATTTTATAACTAAACCTCAAAATTAAATAAATAAATAGATAATTTAAAACATTTTTATAAATATATATACATAATTAAACATATAAAATTATACATACATGCACATATATAATAATTAAAATTATATATATAAGGTTAAATAAAATGTATATATCTGAATAATTAATTACATTCAAATACTTAAAATATAATTATATATATTTTAAAATTATTTCTAGATCAAAATTAGCAAAACAAACAGAAAATAATAATTTTATAATTTTATCATTATTATATATCTAATAAATAGTTTTGATCATAACAATTAAAAATATTATTAATAAATATTAAAAAATAAAATTTTAAAATTTAATAAAATTTAGGATCATAAAATACAGGTTCAAATTTTTTTCATGATTTTTGAAAAAAAATATTATTTTTAATAAATAAAAAATATTCAATTAATGGTCGGGGTCCATTTAACCTCGTCGGCCTTGCCAAAAAAAATATATTCAATTAAAGTAATTTAATTATTAAATATTAACAAAAAATTTGAAATTATTTCGTGGGTTACTGCTTAGATGTAGTGATTTAAAAAAAATATAAAATCAAATTTTTAATGTAATAATTATTTTAGATATAATAAACAATTCAAATAATTAATAAAAGATAATTTAAAATTATTTTTGTAAATAAAAAATTTATTTTCGAATTTGATAATTCACATTATGTATAAATTGGTGTAAGGAAAAATTCTAAGCTGTTCATACATTATAAATATACATATATGTAATTATATGTTAAAATATACATTAATCTATATTTAAATTAATATATAAATATACGTAAAATAATTAATAATGACAAAATTTAATTTTTACAGAAAATTAGATTTGTTTATACATAATAATATAACCATGCACATAATTTGTGACAACTGCATATACCTACGAAAATTCACCTAACTAGATATACGACATTAATATATATACCTATTTGGGATTAATGAATATTAAATCATAAAATATGATATGATTATTGTAATATATAAATAAAATACTAATTGATGATGCCTTTGAGTCCACTTGAATCAATAAATTTCCTTCTCTAGTTATGCTCGATCCGTCAGATTGCAAGTCTGGAATCGTCGACATTTTCTATCAAATAGTGCTTTTACTTAACTTGAATTGATTTGAGATTCTTAGAACTGATATGGGGATTAATTTCGGCCAGCAAACTTGATAATTATGGCAGCTAAAAGTTGTCTTTGATTAAGAGTTTAGAGATCCATATATATATAGCCTTGTATAAGAGAGATATTAGGACAATCTCACTACATATTCTCTCTTAATCTTAGCCATCCATCCCTAGGACTAATCCTAAGTTTTAGCAGCCTTCAATAACCTATAAAAGCCGAAATTTGCAGTCCTAATGATGGGCTTTAAACCCATTTAAGTGCAAACCAAAATGCTATGCAATTAAATCTAATTTAATCGCTTATCGATATCGTATATCGATTGGTACATTTATAACTATTATAAATATATAACAATTTTTATTTCTCAAACCATATTCAAATTTCATAATTAATATTTCATAAATATTAATTAATTTAATTTATTTATAAAAATTATAAACTAATTAAATTATTCGGTCTGAAGGGAATTCATCATTTCAGTTGTGTAACTCTTGGGTGTAAATATGGTCAGCAATTAACACCAAACTATTCGAATGTTAACGTTCACACGTCACTTAGCAAGTGGTGTGACATTATGGCCAAATTTATCGCTTATTCATTTTCAGTAAAATCTTATTTAATTTAATAAGCTTTACCCGTTAGTGACATTTATATACACCAATTCTCTTCGCCAAAACTGTATCACTTTGGATTTATGGAATTTTGTAATGGTCAAAATTCCAATATTGTCCACATTTAACTCTATAGTCCAAACACAAAATCCTTGATACAATAATAACAATTATTATTAACTATACTATTCTAGCAAGAGATTTTGACTTTGGGCTGACTTGAGTTGACAATGATACTAAATTCATATAATTGAAGTGACGAATCCTCTCTTGAATAGTGTTTTTCTTCCAATACTCCCACTCGATCCAACTATAATCACTTGATGGATGTTGTTCCATGATTTGACTATAATCAAACGGTGTTTTTCATATTGAAGGTTGATAGTATTCTCAAGCCGAAAGAGTTGTGTCAGTTAGTCACGTCGATATTTTCTATTTGACCTTAGTTATATTTACCAACGGAAAACTACCGAATGAGTTGTTCTATAGCTATCCAATAATTATCAGTACATAACCTCTAAGTGCCCCCAGCAGTTATGAGTAATACAATGCCCAACATTTGGAGAGCATTATGTACTCTTGTCTCAACGGATACATCGATATTCGGTGTTGATGCATCTTGACTAGGAACATTTAAAATGATGTGTTTTGTAACAATGTGATCTAATACTCATGATTACAACTAATTGTAATTACTATCACAAACACTCATTTATGGATTTTCTATTAGATATATTTTTAATTAAACATTTAATTATTTATAACACATTATAACAAATATATAACAGAAAGAAGAAACATCTTTATTACGAACAAGAATTGATTTCGGAGTTAATAAATTACAGAATTTCCTCTAGAATATACCCCTAACACTATCATTTGTTCCCTTCATTTATTTTGTAAGAGCTTACTTGATTTATAAATAAGTTGACACCATAAAATCTTTTCTTATTTCCAAAATCTATTATAGGTAAAGCTGAACTATTTTGTACCCTCAAAATTTATACATAAATCAAATTTTATTTTATTTTTGTTTTTTGAGTAAAAATATGAACTTTGTTCCTATATTTGTTTTGTATGTTATAACTAGTTTATTAATACGTAAACATCAAATAATCTTCAGTTTTGTATAATCTATAAGATGTAAGGTTATCTTTATTCGATTCTTAATGATCTTACAGAAGAGGGAATTATCTATTGTTTTCTACAAAGATAGCCAGAAGTTATGCTATCATAATATTGGATTGAAGATGTAGATAAGAACAACATTTATAAGTAAACTAACTTCAAATATAAAGGTCCATATCTAGTGATATTACCATGCAATTCACAAAAATAATACATAGTTACCAATCGCATCTAATTTGAATTTAAACTAATTAGAAAACTAATTACAATTACATTACTTTCATTGAAATTCAATTTAGTGGAAACGATTACATAAGCTCAAATAACTTTTGATTTTGTGATACATTAAAATTGCTTTTTAATTTTACTTAATTACATATTTTATGCACCTTATTATTTCATATTGTGTAATCCATTCATATTATTTGCACATTTTTGAATATGAAGTTGGAAACATTAAAGTTGTACAATGTGTAGTTGATGTTTGAGTTTCCAGAACTTTAGAAGATTTTTTTGGTAGGACATTAATGTATTAAGAGATATGACGATGGAGAGAAAATCAATTGATAATATGATGTGCACAAAGGTAAACTTCAAAACAAAATTGATCACATTGGTTTGTTGTTGGATGATATTATTCCTTTCGTTTGTAACCATTATATATCATTTTCTCAGAAAATTCATTGCAATTGGTAATAAGAATATGCACGTTCAATGGAGTAGTACATTAAAACACTTTTTTCTAAAAGAAATCATGAAAGTTTTAGTTGTTATAATTGTTAACATATACTAAATGACATATTATATTTGTACCCATCAAATATATATTTATTTATTATAATATATATGTTGAATTTATGTGATTCAAATATTTTCCAAAGAAGACAAGAAAATAATTAATTGATTCAATCAATCAATTAATTAAGCTATATATGGAAAGATAAAGAGGAAGAATATATGTGATATCTTTTAGAGAAGGGAAACTAATTATTGCTAACCAATTAATTAGTCAAAGAATTTGTTATATGAAGAAAGAAAAGATTACTGATGGAGATCGATTCAAGCAAAGAAAATTATGGAAACCAAGATCACCATTATCCATTTACATAGAAATCAAATCATGGATATTCGAAAAGGTTTCAAAGATAATCTGAAAATTAATTTTCTTAATCTCTAAGTAACTCCTTCATTATGTCTGTTTAAATGAAGGAAGTTCATCTTCATATTTGTGTGAGCATGTGAGAATCATCCACCATTATCCTCTTCTTCAGTAAACCCTAATTTCTACAGTCAATCAATTAAGGGTTTTGAGCGTAAGCAAGTCTTTGGATAAATTGATTATTCAATTTGTAATTATAGGTTAGTCTCTCCACTACTACCTATATTTTTGTGATCTCTCTCTTTTGTTCTCTGTTTCTTCAGTGAAATAAAGAATAGTTGTTGGGTCCGTAGACGATCTAGCCGAACCACGTTAAATCTTTGTATCTCTGCTTTTCTGTTTCTCTTTGTTTGATGATTATTTTTCATTGAATTTGTGGTTGATAATTAATGGACAAGCTAGATCCTTCTTTTGATTGTTTCCACGCATTAGCATTCCATTGCATTTTTAGAGTTAGTGCAAATTAATTGAATTTCTTCACAACAGTTTAGTATTGAAGCTAGCTGCCTTGTTCTAGATTAGTTATCAATGACAAATTTTTTAGTAGTAGTATGAAAAATTATGGCATCACCAAATTTGTTAGAAAGGAGTTTCTAGGACATGGAAGGTGAAGACTAATGATGGTATTCTTTAGCAACCAACTTCGTTCATATAAAGAAAAAGATAAAAGCCAGAAACACCTTGGAGGTAGAGATATGCATGGGTCCCACTTCAAGGGTTCTAGACGGAGTGCTTGCTATTATTGTAAGAATAAGGGACATTTCATACGTGTAATGACCCGGAATTTTGGGCAATAATAATTTAATAATCTGTGTAAGTAATTTAATTGGTTTAATAGTTTTCTTTATAATTTTAATTTAAATTTAGCTAATTTATTCTTTTAAAGGTTAATAAATATTTAATCTGATAATTGTAATTTATGTCTTTCTAACAATTTAAAATTTTGATAAGAATTGTTTTTCAAAGCTAATCAGATTTTATTCTGTTTATAATATATACATTTGATATATATTATGAATAGAAGAGCTTTTGTTTTAAATTAAGATTAATTTTCAAATTGTAATATATATGTATGTATATGTTATAATTTGAGTTGTTTGAAATTTAATTTAATCTATTAACAAATTGATGTATGAATGAATATTGTAATTTTAAAACTTAATAGTTTTCAAAGATTAAATTTAAAGATTTATTTATTTGCTTTCAAAATATAAGGTACTATTTATTTTTAATATGATAGTTTATAAAAAGGATTTAAATAAAGTTTTGTTTTATTTCTTTAAAGTGTTTAATTTTAATGGTTAAAAATGTATATGTATAAGTTTTAGATTTTAAACATATATTAGAATTATTTGCATTTTTATTAGTGTTAGAATATTTCTTTTAAAAGCAAACTTATATTTATTTATAAAGCAAATTTAATTAGTAGGTTATATTCACGTTTTAAACTAAGTAAAATTTATTAAAAAGACTTAAAGTACAAATGTAAACATATTATCACCTTGCAATAACAATGTAAGTAAATTAAGCAAGTAGAGTGACATTTGTTCAAATTTAGAACAAGTGGCATTATTTTCATGATAACTAAATGTTTTTAGAAAAAAAAATGAAAATCAGTTTTTCACAAACACTTTTCTCTTCTTCTTCAAATTCCTATTTTCTATCTTCAGTTGAACATTTATGGCAACCTGAAAACTTTTTTTAAAAATAAAAATAAATCTTCAACCTGCAATTCCATTCAATCTGCAACCTTCAGATTTAAACCTGCAACTACAACCTGTAACTTAAAAAGGGGGAGTTCAATATCAGTTCAACTTCAATTATAAGCATGCAGATGGATTTTACATCAGCAATTAAAGGTTTTTCAGATTTAAAGTTATTCAAGTGCCTGGAAGAAAAAAAGAAAAAAAAGAGACAAATCTGCTCTGCATATATTTCAGAGGTGAGTAAATCTCTTTTAAAAACAGTATTGACCTGGTTGTTACTTCCTACATGTGATGTTTTGAAATCTATCTTGATGTGGTGTGGAAATCATCAGTATTCATAAATTTGAATTTATAAATATCAATTATTTCTGAATATTATGTGCATGCCTGTATATTTATTCACCTTGTACTTGGTTCTGTAATTTAAAATTTTGATCAAAACCCCAAACTTATTCAACTGGTCTTATTTAAGATCAGAGATTCAAACATATTATGTTTGATTATCCTCAAGTTAAAACGAAAATTTGCTTCAAAAAGTATAGGTTAGAATTTTTCCTGGAAATAAGAAATGCAGTGGCAAAATCCTAAAGTACATGATCAATCAACTTGTTTAAATTTGGATTTGAATTACATGATTGAAATCATGTTAGTAAATAATGAATTTAGGAGTAAATATCAAAAAATTTAGTTGAGGAATTAAGATGAATTTGGGGTTTGTTTGTAAATTGGGTTTTAGGCAATTGCCGAAGATTTACTTGATTAATTGAGTTCATATTTGAATTGAAGCTTGCTTGCAAGCTATTGATCAGGGGAAAAATATAGGATATTTTTTTTAATTAGTGGTTTGAAGGGAATTGGATCAAGTAGGGTTTTTATCTGCTTTCGGCTGTGCGTTGATTGTCGTGATCTTTGCAACATGATAAGGTGACCGGAGGCATTCGTTTTTCAGGGAAAGGTAGCCAGGGACGTAGAGCTTCGATGGAGAGGGTCGGCGAGGTATCGCGTCGTCGCAGTGGTTGGTAGTGGAAGGATTTAGGAAGGGGGTCTGCTGCAATATTCGAGCTAGTAATCCAAATTTTGTTTCGCGTAGTTATTGCTCGAACTGGGTTGGATTCATGTTCGCGTGAGGTTTTGGGGTTGTTAGGGATTGCCGTGGTGATCGACGTCGGCCGAGACGAACGGTGCACGTGCACTGTGCACGACATTGTATCAGGGAAGTTTGTTTTTGGGGAAGAAAGGGGTCGTACCGTTGGAGC
Organism: Allium cepa; assembly: GCA_030765085.1. Taxonomy (NCBI): domain Eukaryota; kingdom Viridiplantae; phylum Streptophyta; class Magnoliopsida; order Asparagales; family Amaryllidaceae; genus Allium; species Allium cepa. Next base: position 117,718,393 of record CM060931.1, read on the forward strand.
TCTCGCGATTTCTCAAAAGCGACTCGAAGTATTGCTCGCGTTTCGCTCGTGATCAACTCGAAGAAGATGGGTTTTGCTGTGGGAAGTTGGGTTGTGACTGAGGTTTTGTTTGCGTATTCATGGGGGTCAACTCGAAGGAGGGTGCTGGGTTGTTTTCTGGGCAGACTCGAGTGATAGGTTATTGAGTTTAGTTAGGTTCTGAAATACTAAGTTACAGAATTTGCTTGTTATTGAAATAATTTTGATCAAGCTTCAAATTTAAAACAAGTTTATAAAGGTAACAAATGTATAAAGTTAAAACTCGTTGATTTGAAATTAAGTTAATCAAACTTTAAAAATGTAAGTCAAATGTACTTTCAAGATTAAATGTTGAGGTGATTTCTATAAAAGTAATTTAACTTAATTAAAGTTTGAATTTTAATAAAAAAATGTTTTGATTAAATCAAAGTTTTAGTAATATCTTAAACTAAGTTTTCAAAATTTTATTGAAAATGAAAGTTTAAATTAGAAACTTTAACTGTTTTAAATTTTAAATTGGATTTCTGAATGCCTTATTTTCAAATAAGATTATTGTTATGATTTTGAAATCCAAATAGGATAAGTTGATTAAGTTATTAGATTTGATCAATTTCAAATGACTTATGTATAAAGATAAATGGTGTTAAATTATTTTGATATGGATTTAAGAATACTTAATAAATATGATTTATTAATGTTTTCTTAATTAATTAAGGATTTTTAAATCTAGGAAGTTAATTAATTAATTATTTAATTAATTTTAAATAATTAGTTAATTTATTTTTAAATAATCACTTAATTATGGATTAATTAAGTGTAATTACTTAATAAAGTAATTTATTTTGGTTAATTTATTAATGTAATTAATTAATTAATGGAATGTGATTAATTTAAGATTAATTACCAAGAGTAATTAATTAAAATGTAATTAATTAATTAAGTAATTAAATAAGGATTAATTGTTAATTTAAATTGGTTAATAATTACTTAATGAAGTAATTAAGGATTAATTAATTGAATTAATTAATCAAGGATTAATATAATTAAATTAGAAATTAATTAATTGAGAAGTTAATTAATTTAGTTGAGTAATTACAAATTGTTAATTACTGATTATGATTAAGGAATTGATTAATTATAAGTTAATTAATTAATTAAAGTATTATTAATTAATAAGAATCATTAATTTATGTGATTAATGATATTAATCAAGGTTGATTAATATAAGTGATTTAATTTAAGTATGATTAATTAATGGTAATTAATTAAGGTTTAATGTAATTAATTATAGTTAATTAATTAATGAATGATCATTAATTATTGTAACTAATGATAGTAATTAAGGATTAATTACTGTATATGGTTAAGGATAATTACTTGAATGTAATTAAATATAATTAATCAAGGAAGATTAATTAAGGAAAATCATTAGAGATGATTAATTTATTCTATTTGGAATAATAATTAATGAAGAAGGATTTTAGTAATCCAATTGATTAAGAGATAATCAATTCTGTTTTGGATGTTTGATTAATATGGGTTGATTGATTAATATTGGTTAATTGATTGATATTGGATGATCAATATTTGGAAATCTGTATTGGATGATTGGTTGATATTGGATGTTTGATATTGGTTTGATACTGGAAGATTTGGATATATCTGTTATGTGATATGCTGCTTTGTGAAGATGAATATTGTTATGAATTATCTCTTGTGATAATATGATTCATCTATCTGTTTATATATCATCCTGAATATAAGTTAAACTGTTTAAACCCTTAAGTATAACTTGGACATTAAAATGGCATATGGTTTTGATGAGACCGGGATCGGGTTTCCATATTTGGAATCCGAAAACCACATCGATTCCAATTAAACGTTAGGTCGTTAATCCAAGTGGAGCAAGTGAAGACTCGAGGTGTAAGGGCTATACGTCAGTATAACTCTGTGGGTGATTCCGTAATGAGTTTGACGGAATAGTGCTTATAGATTCGAGATGGCGAATCAGAGTGCAAGGGCTATGGTCGTTGACTTTGAGGGTGATTCCAATAATGAGTTCAACGAGATAGTGCCTTCGGTTTCGTTCGAACCCAGAACGAACTTGTATGGATTGAATGCTTTCAGAACATCGTCAGGTGGACGATGAGCATTCTAAGATAGATGTGTTCTCTAAAGGTAATCATAACCTCAAGCCTCATCAATCGGGAATGGCTAAAATAGGGGAGGTGCAGCAAGGCTTCGTGGGTAGCTCCCATTGGAGAGCAAGATTTACCCCTGTCTAGAGGTCCCTTTTTATTTCGGCTTAGTGTGTGGTTGGTCGCGCCAACTACGGGGTTGCCTTGTTCGGGACTGTCCAGTAAGGGATGGTTCCGGCCTTGTGTTGCAGGGGAGTGGGAGTACTCCTCGGTACGTTGATCTAGGCCACGTACTGTGACGGACGGTACCCCAGTAGCCCTGCCATTGATGGAAACCCATTTTTCCTACGAGACCCTACGGTTTTGATTGTATTACCCACTTTTGTGGCTAGTAGCTGGAATTTAATAGATGTAACAATTTCGGCTATTTCTTATTTACTTGAAAACCCTAGACACTATTATAATATCACTGGATTTCCTATCAAATGTTTTGGTTAGCGTAAGGTAAAAACTTTTGCATGTTTATGTGTGGGAAGTCTTACGTGATACCTTTTTCTTTCAAAGGTTTTTCTAAAGTTAAGCAACTTTTAACCCGTTTACTCACACCAGACCCCTGTCTGACCCGAGTGTTTATTTTCTGTTTTATTAAACTCTTGGGTACTCATATTATGTATGAGTAGTCAAGTGGATCAGGTTAGCTTGACGAATTTTGGAGGAGATATGGAGCAGGAGGCTTCGACGTGTAGATATATATTGATTTCCGCTGTGTTTGTTTGTACCTGTATCTGTTGTTTTTGAGTTATATAGCTAGACAGAAGTTTATAACTGTCTATTATCAGTTGTTTAAGTTGTGTACTCTGATGTAATGAGATACTATGTAATATTTTATGAGATATACTATATTTTATTCGTTCCGCTGTGAGTTCTCTGATGTTGTTTGTGTTCTTCTTTCTCTTTCTTTTCTTCTTCTATCCCTTTCTTTCTTCAAGATGATGCGATTTTCTGGGAGTAGAAAGTCGGGTCGTCGCAATACGGGATTGTCCAGCTCTTAAAAATAAGAGAGAAGAAGGAGAAAGCTTTAGTTTTGCCAGCAGTTAGACCAGATGCGGATAGAAGTGATAGTAATACATCATTACTTTCAGACAGTATTTCACCTTTAGAGCATATAAGTTGGGTGGTTGATTCTGTAGCCTCTTGTCATATGACGCCAGATAGGAGCTATTTTGTCAATTACAAGAAAATTGATGGCGGAGCGGTTCATATGGGGAATGACACAACTTCTCATGTTATGGGCGTTGGAAGTGTGAGGTTTAGGATGCATGATGATGTTGTTAAGACTATCATGGATGTTAAACATGTTCCGATGCTGCGTAGAAGTTTGTTATCAGTTGGAGCTTTGAGTAGACTTGGTATGAGGATAATAATAGATGGAGAGAATTTGAGAGTGGCGAAGGATTCCTTGGTAGTGATGAAAGGGGTGCGAGTTAATGATATTTATGAGCTTCATGGAGAGATGGTCTTAGAAGAGTAGGTAGTTTCTACTGATTCTAATATTTCAGATTCTACTCAGTTTTGGCATCTTCGTTTAGATCATGTTGATGAGGAGAGTCTTGAAGCATTAAAGAAGCGTGGGTTAATTGATGGTGTTTGTCAGTCGAAGCTTAGCTCTTGTGGAGATTGTTCTTTTGGAAAGAAGAAGCATGTCACATTTGATGTTGGAAGACCTAGAGCTACAAAGTTTATAGAGTATGTTTATTCTATGTGCATGGACCCACTCCAGTTGCATCTTTTGGTGGAGCCAGTTACTTCGTCTTATTTATGGATGATTTCTCACATAAGGTCTGGGTCTATTTCTTAAAGGCCAAAAATAAAATATTTGCGCAGTTTTGTAAGTGGAAGACCTTGGTAGAGAAGCAGTCGAGGAAGCGTTTGAAGGTTCTCAAAGATGGAAATAGTAGTGAATTTGTGTCACAAGAATTCACTAACTATTGTGAGTCCGAGCATGTAATTAGATATTTTTCTATTTCTGTTGAGTCGCGTTGTTATGGAGTGGCCGAGAGCATGTGTCGAATATTGTGGGAGAGAGCTATAAGCTTAAGAACGACCGCTGGTCTAGAAGAGAGATTTTGGGCAGAAGCGATATCTATGGCAGTATTTCTCATCAACCGCACACCTTCTATTTCCATAGATATGAAGATCCCAAAAGAGATATGAAAATGAGAGCTTGTTGATTATTCATTCCTTAAAGTGTTTGGTTATTCAGCTTATTTAGAAGATGAGAGACATGATAAGTTGAAGCCTAGGGAAAACAAGCACATTTTGTTAGGCTATAGAGAAGGAGTGAAGAGGTATAGGTTGTGGTGCAAAACAACTAGGAGAATTGTGACTAGCGGGCATGTGATATTTAATGTGAGGTCTTTGTTGAAGGTGGAGCCTCTATCAAGTGTTGACATTGGAAGGACAAAAAATTACCAAACACATTTGGAGTCATCAGATTGTTTCCATATTCGGAGAGATATTGGTATTTTCAATGATACCATAGTTGATGAGAAGATTACAGAGGTTCAGACTCTAGGTGGAGCTTACTTGCTGGAAAGGCCTTTTGGTTCAGTTAGCCCTATTTGTAAGCATATTTGCAGCGATGATTCTTCATCTTATGATTTTAATGTTTTGGAGCTTGTTGGTGAGTCTGCTGATGTTGAATTAGGAAAATCTACCAAAATTTTTGTGTAGGAGATTGGAGTAGATAATATTGAGTATGTCCTCACTCAATTTGGAATGGAGAAGGTGAAGCGCCCTGTTAAATCTCCATTGGTCTCTCGAAGATTATCTACATTTTTGTCTCCAACATCGGATTTGTTGAAGAATTTTGGTAGTTTCTCGTATGCATTATGTTTTCTGATGTGCGTACTATCATTCTTGTGCTTGGAAAAGATTTGGAAGCTCTATTTGGAAAATATTGCCCAAACTAGTTCACATTGAGCTTGTTGACGTAAACCCAACAATTTTTCGAGATGTGGTGATGCGGTGAGATTATTATATTTGAATCAAGGTGGAGTGTTGAATTTATGTGATTCAAATATTATGTCTATTTAATGAAGGAAGTTCATCTTCATATTTGTGTGAGTATGTGAGAGAGCATCCACCATTATCCTCTTCTTCGGTAAATCCTAATTTCTGCAGTCAATCAATTAGGGGTTTTGAGCGTAAGCAAATCTTTGGATAAATTGATTATTCAATTTGTAATTATAGGTTAGTCTCTCCACTACTATCTATAATTTTGTAATCTCTTTCTTTTGTACTCTTTTTTTTAGTGAAATAAAGAATAGTTGTTGAATCCGTGGATGTAGGCGATCTAGCCGAACCACGTTAAATCATATGCTCTCTTCTTTTCTGTTTCTCTTTGTTTGATGATTATTTTTCATTGAATTTATGGTTGATAATTAATCGACAATCTAGATCTTTCTTTTGATTGTTTCCGCGCATTAGCATTCTGCTGCGTTTTTGGAGTTAGTGCAAATCAATTGAATTTCTGCACAACAATATAATCATCCATTCTATAATATAAGTACTTTAATATTTAATCATTCTTCTTTTTTCTGTTTCATAATTTAGAGAGTTAATTCAGTTATTCGGCAGTTAAAATTTTTGTTTTTACGTATTTTTCATCTTTAACTAACTACGATTTATAATTACTTTGTAACCTACACACTTCGTTTTATCTTCCTGTCTCTTTCCTAATTTATTACATATTATCAAAAGTACAATTAACCTTTTCATATTCATTTTTTTTCCTTAACTTTTGAATTAATGTCATTTTATTACCCTAGGTATTCCTTTTACATGTTTTCAAATCCATTTCTACATTATTTTAATTTCGTATCTTTCTGTTCATCTTCATTCTTTGTTACTGTAGTATCCTTCTTTACATTAATCCAAACTTTAATTTATACCTTATTTAACTAATTTTATTATCTTCTAATTTTTTTGTCAGATATATAATTAGGATGAAAGACTTTATTCGACGTATGTTGTGAGTGCTTAACATCTACTTAGGCATTCTAATAACTTCTTTATTGATCATACTAATAGTTGTAAAATTATTGCTTATAAGTATATTTCTACATTGCAATATTACTTTTATTGTTTCATAAGTTTGAATCTTATATTATTTGCTTCTAAATTTTTTATCGTAACTATATATTAATTGTCCATGGTGGTTCGATGATTTTTCCTTCTTCTAGAGTGTTTAATTTCAAGACCATATGTGGTGGTTCAATGCTGCACAAAAGGTACAAAACTTATGAGCATGGTTTAGTGGTTGATATTCTAATTGTACTAAAGCATTTTAATTATTGTTAAAAAACCACTTCTTCTTTCTCTCTATCCTTTAGGGCGTTGGACTCCAAAAATATCCACGGTGGTGTAATGTTGTGCTAATGGTAAAAAAAATTGCATGCATTATTAGTAGTAGATATTGATTTATACCCGACTTTTTATTTTCTGAGTTGAGCGAATTGTAATTTTAGTACATAAGATTAATACCTTACGTTGGTAGAAGGAACAACAATCATTTATAGTGAATTGTAAAATGGTGAATCATTTTGACCAAGGAGAGTGTAAAGAGTCAATTTTTAAATTAAAAAAGTTTTATTGAGGGAAGAATCAAACAAAACATTCTTTTCTTTTAATTTTCTCAATCTTCATCATCTAAAATAGACAAAATAATATGGGTATTAATTTCTTTCCTTCTATGAAAGATTATAATTATGTTTTTTTTGAGGAATTTTAGTATCTTTCATTTTGATTGAATATGAAATTAAGGTATGATGTTTTATATTAAATTAAGGTATGAGAGTTTGAAATGGTAGAGGGATATTATTGATATAAAGAGTTATAAATTTACATAAAAATTACTAATAAGTTAGAGAATCTTCGTTTGATAATTCCTTTTTTATATCATTTCTTTTTTTACAGGATAATGTGTCAAAATAAATTTATTTGGTAATATTGCTAAATTATATAGATGAATCAAAATAATAGGTACCTATTTTTTCTAGAAAAAAGGAAAGGATCTATATTTTATTCTTATTCTTTACGATAAGCTAATTCTATTTATACATCACTAATCTATTAAAATACAATAGAAAATATAATAAGGTAATATACATCAAAAATTACTTTACATACACCAACTTTTTTACAAAACAACCCTTGTTTTCATCTTCATTATGGATTCCTAATGTTGAATTAAGTAAAAATTCAACAACATAACGTAATTTTTGACATTAATATTGTATCTTCTTTAAATTATTTAGAAAATTCTAAATTCCAACAAAATCAACTTTGATTTAAGAGAAAAGTTATATACTTTTAAATTAGAGTAGCTAGTTGTAATTATCTTGATTGATATTTATGTTTCATTGACTTCATCAAAATGTATAATTTGATCAAATAACATCACTTTTAATCCTTTAATTTGATGAGTTATAATTAAAATAAAAGAATTTGCAATTAAGAGGAAGGTTAATCTAGTCATATATTTTCTTAGCAAAATAATTGTGTATGTTAGGTGATTTCTAGTGTATGAATAGAATTTGCCTTCTTGATAATATTACCTTTTTAGAAAATGATTGTATAAGAACAATCTATAAAAATAGGATTATTATTTGAGAAAATTAAGCATAATCTTTAATGTTTGAGCCAAAATTGATTTAATGTGAGTTGTCACTAATTTAACTTCAATCAATCTAATTTAGGACATAAATGCAATTGATAAGTTCATTAATGATTGCAATTAATATGACAACTAATGAGGTAATTAATGTCAAAATGAGTTACTTCTCTGTTTATCTTGATTTAACTTGATCTTTTAGAACGTATCTTAAATAAACAAAATAAAAGAATTAAAAGACGTAAACTTTGTATGTGAAAAGAAATGAATAATGGTTGATAAAATATATAGACAAATTATATTCATACATCATAAATTGCTTTTCATACACCGTAAACTCTTTAATAAAATTTTAGAAAAAAATGCCCTTGTTTAACAATCATATTAAATTTAATATTAAAGAACCATACTCATCGTATATTCAACATTATTTCTTTCGTAAATTTATCGAAAATCTATGCATCATTAGTTGAATTAAATTTAACTTCCTTTTAGGTATCAGTTTTATTCATACAGTTTCAATGCATTCATGCATAGTTAATTTTAACATTTTTCATTTTAAATTAAATATAAAAATTAAATTTTAAAATTCAAAGATCCAGAAAGTACTAAAGTTCTCTCTATCTTTTACTTATATTAAACAAAGTTTAAATTTAGCATCAAAGTTAAGTAGTTTAACTTTGTAATATTCAAAAATTAAAATTAAATTGTTTTATATAAGCAATTAAGAAAAAATAAATTTCATTTTATGTATTTGAATTTAAAATTTGATACTTGCAAAGGTGAATTTTGAGAATTTAGGAACCTTACTTTGATTAAAGGACGAGAGTGAATGTTAATGAAATTAGATAAGTCTTTGTTTTATTCCAAACTGAGGGTGATTTTATAATATATATGGTGTATATTAAGTAAAAAGTGGTGTATGCGATATTAGCAAATTTTTTGATGTATGTATAGTAATTTACGATGTATGAATAGAACTAGCCAAATATATATTCAAGTTGGTTCAATGACTGATTTCCATAATTGTCAAATAAAATAACCTACTCTTCTCCTTCTAATTCTCCTGTGATATTTTCATTTACCGTGTCCACATTTTCAAATTTTCTGCATGTTTTCTTGGTCCAATCATTAATTATTTTAAACTAAATTCTTCATATTCTAAATTCTTATTCAATCACTTCTAAATTATTATAGATATTTTCACTTAAGTGTTTCCAAATTTAAAACTTTAAGAACTTTAATAATATTTCAATTCCATATGTATCCAAACAAATATATTGTGCATAACTAAGAAATCGGAAATTATCGAAATAATTATTTAATAGAGCAAAAAATTATAATTTTAGATTCAAATTGAACAATAACAAAATAATATTCATGTAACGAATAAAAGCTTCATAAAATTAATAAAAATTCAAATAATAACTTACTTACCTAATGGAATTTATTTCATATACACAATCATAACATAAATTACCTCTAAGTAAATATTGTTGTAATAGATATTAGGAATGTGGGTGAATATTCTAAATGGAAAAGGACATTATTGTAATCTCAGCTGCATTTGGAGTCTATAAATATAGTACTCATTTGTATTATGTAGATACCATGAATTAATAAAATGTCTTCTCTCTAATGAATTTTGTTCTTATTTTATTATATAGCACGTTATCAGCATGAGTGCTCTAGACATTTTTTTTCTTCTTTCGTCCATTCTTATTTTATTTATTTGAACCAGGAGCCAAACATATCCATTCTCCACTTTATGAAAATAAAAATCAGCTGCTACCGATTCAACTGTACTGCCTATTCTCTAGGCGGATATTTAATCCTCTATGTCAACTATATATTAGCTTTTACTGGTACAATATAATACACCATATTATTTACAAGATTAAACTTTTTTATCTCTCTGTTTTCGTGAAAACGCTTCAGGATTTTATCTCTTTGTTTATCAACCTACTCCATTTCTTCAACATCAGACAAGGTACAATTTATTCTTATATTTTGGTTGCAACTATTTTATTTCTCGCAGACGGCACCATTTTATTTTTATCAGTTATTTATGCATTTGAATCATGGGTTTGTGATTATTGTCTGCTGTAGTTTTTTTTTTTGCGGTAGTGGAGTTACCAAACATTGAGGGCACCCATACAAATAAATATTATCTACAGTATAATTAGATCATCCATGTTTCTTATATTATATGCCTTCAATTCGTAGACCTCTAGTTTATTATCAAAATCAATATTTGGAATTGTATGCCTCCATCTAAATTAGCATGTAGCTTCACCTTGCACGTCAACACCTTTTGACTTTTATGTTGTGTTGCAAAGAATTCTTATTTACGATATGCATTATATATATGAAAATATGCATGATATTTGAAACAACGACCATAGTTTAATTATAAACTTGTTATCTTCTTATGCTATTGATTTGCTGAATCTTCATATCCATAAAACAAGTTCAAATCTCTTTCTAAATGGCAGGCACCCTTATTATCCTCTATTGATGAACATAGCCCACAGTTTTCTAGTGTTTGACACTAAGTTTAAATACATTTGAGTACTTGTATGAGTTAGTTTGGCCACCATCCTATAAGGTATGTCAATAATTACCATTGTTATTTTATTTTATAATAGACAGTACACTTTATATGTGGATCATTCGTACTTTGTTTCCTGGCCTTCAAGAATTGTTGTTCCAAAATATATTCATTTCATTCCCTTAAAAAAATCTTATAAATATTTACCAGTCATATGTCTTCTTTCAGCTTGTGAGTTAACAATACTCTTAAGATATCAATATCATGATATATATTGTAGTGTCAACTATGTATTTTTCCCAAAAAGATAGTTCTTCCCTTACAGTTATATTCTATATATCCAATAAAAATTCAGATCATATTTTTAGTTTAAGATATTTTTTGTTCATTCATGTACATTGGTTGTATATATAATAATAAAATTTCTATTTTTCTGTTGTCCTAACTGAATTCTCGTGCCTTAAAATTTTCCCTTTTTCTGCCGAAAGTAAGATATACTTCTTTAGTATAACTTTATCATGTCTGATAAATGAACAGGGAATATATTTTAGATGTGAATGTAACATCTTAAAGTTCACAATATACTCTATGTAGAGCGTTGATACAAGTTTTATTCCATTGTATTTTAATACTAAAGGCATGGAGAGAACTTTGAATATGGCAACAGATTAACCAAGTAGCCAATTACCTATCTAATGTTACTTGCGTACGCTCCTTATTAGCTTTATTGCATCTGATTTAACTTGCTAACATTTGATGTACATTTCGATTAACATAAAAATTGAAGTGTACCATTACAAATTATTTTAATGTTCTATATGTATATTTCTATAGTGACCATTTTTGCTAAGTCTGGCATTGCATGTTTACTTACAATTTGATTTTAAAAACCCATGCACAACTCGATAATTTCCTTTTGTGATACTCAAATACACATTTCAATAACTTATTTAAATATACAGTTTTTTCAAGTTATAGTACATTTTCCAACACCTTTGGTTCATTTTTTTTCTTACTGTTGAACTTACCCTGGCAATTGTTCTTGACAGTAAATAAAATTCATGGCAAACATTGCTAAGCTTGAATTAAAAATGTTGGACATATTTGGAGACAACTATTTGTCATGGATACTGGATGCTGAGATCCACTTGCAATCTCAATGTTTAGAAAATGCCATTAAAATCATAGCAGGACAAAGCAAAGGCTCTGATATTTTTAAGACGTCACATCCAAGATGATCTAAATAGAATATTTAATGGAAAATGATCCTCTCCACTTATGGAACTCCCTGAATGAGCGTTATAACCACCATAAGATGGTCATACTTTCAAATACTAGGCAAGAATGGTTGAACCTGAGGTTTCAAGACTTCAAATCTATAGGAGAATATAATTTTGCTATGTTTAGAATTACTTCTAAACTGAAATTATATGGAGAAAAGATAGATGATGCGCAAATTCTTGAAAAGACATATTCAACGTTTCATGCCTCGAACATACTCCTGTAGCAGCAATATCGAGAGCGTCATTTTGCAAAATATTCTGAACTCATAGAATGTTATTAATTACTGAGCATAATAATGAATTACTTATTAAAAATCACTCCTTAAGACCAACTGGTTCGGCTGCATTATCAGAATTTAATGTTAATTGTGCTCACTTCGGAAGAGGCAGAGGTCGAGGTAGAGGACGTGGTTGTGGCCATGGACATGGATATAACTCCAGCAGAGGCGGTTATGGTGGTTTTAATGGGAACAAAACTAACAACTTTAAAAACAACAAAAGAAAAATGAGCCTGAAAAGACTAATGATTTTACTACAGAAAATAAAAAGTACTATGAGGAAGTTGGTTATAGATGTGGATGCTCTGGTCATTGGTCGCATACATGTAGATCATTAAAGAAAACATTTGAAGAATACCAACATTTGAAGAATATTGAAACAAATAACACTGAAGGATTGTTTGATAACACTAACTTGAAGTTAGATGAATTCTTCAAAGATGATGATGGAAATTTTATAAATGATGAAAATCTCAATGCGATGATTAATGATATGACCGATCTGATCAACTAGAAGTAGCCTGAAGCTTGTTGTGCGATTTTTTTCCATTTTATTTTAGTCAGTTTGAAGTTGACGTTTGTTTGTTTGTTTTATTTTCTATGACTAGTTGAAATAATATGAACTGATGGATATTGATTTGAATTGGTAGTTTGCTTTGTACTCCTTTTTTTTAGAAAACATTAGCATTTATTTATGTTCATAATTATTTTCAATAATTGACTAACTATATTGTCTTTAATTCTTAAGGTATGGATCATCAATACTTGAATGATGATATATGCCTACTAGAAAATGCAACTAGTCATATGATTTTGACAAACCAAAAGTTTTTTTCTGAATTATCTGAAAAGATTTCAGCTAAAGTTTCGACCATAGTTGGATTTGCTAATATAATTGAAGGTTTTGAAAGAGCTCGCATAGTATTACCAAATGGTACACATATCTTCATTCAAAATACATTATACTCAAGCAGTTCTTAAAGAAATCTGCTATGCTTCAAGGATATAAGAATGAATGATTATCATATTGAAACTATAAATGAAAACAATAAAGAATATCTTTGTATTATTTCTAGAATTAAAAGCCAGAAGCTTATTTTAGAAAAAATTAGAGCAATGTCGATTGGATTATATTTCACGAAAATTGGCATAGTTGAATCTCATTCTATAAACATGAGGTAGAAGCTCACAAATACAAAGACATTGATTCTTTGGTATGATCGCTTGGGTCATCCTAGATCAACCATAATGTGTAAAATTGCTAGAAATTCAAATGAGTATGATTTATCAAACCAAATTAATTTACCAAGTGATTACTTATATGCTCCATGTGCACAAGGAAAATTAATCACTCGACCTTCATATAGTAAAATCATTTTTGAATGTCCAACATTTCTACAAAGAATTCAAGGTGATATATGTGGCCCAATCCACCCAGAATGTGGACCATTTAAATATTTTATGGTATTAATTGATGCATCAACTCGTTGGTCACATGTATGTTTGCTTTCTACAAGAAACATGACATTTGCCAAATTACTTTTTCAAATAATCAATAAGAGCGCACTTTCTTGATCATCATATTAAATAAATTCGACTAGATAATGCAGAAGAGTTTACTTCTTAAGTATTTGATGATTACCGTCTATCATTGGGAATTAAAGTTGAACATTCAGTAGCTCATGTTCACATTCGAAATGGTCTGGCAGAATCATTAATTAAGCATGTGCAGCTTATTGTAAGATCGTTGCTTATACAATCAAAGCTACCTATTTTAGCTAGGAGACATGCAATTTTGCATGCATCAAAATTGATTAAAATTAGACCAATGTCTTATCTTCAATTTTCGCCATCACAGCTTTTAACCGGACCCCAACCAAATAGTTCACATTTATGAAAATTTGGTTGTGTTGTGCATGTGCCAATTATTCCACCACTTCATACTAAAACGAGTCCTCAATGTAGGTTGGGAATTTATGTGGGATTTGATTCACCCTCAATAATTCGTTACCTTTAACCTCTCAAGGGTAATGTCTTCACTACAAGATTTTCAGACTGTAAATTTGATTAGATAATCTTCCCGCCGTTAGGGGAAGGAAAGACCATTACAGTAGACCGACGTGAAATATCATGGAATAATCCATCTATGTTTCATTTGGATCCACATACAAAATAATGCAATATGAGGTATAAAGAATTTTTCAACTTCAGAATATCTCAAATCAAATGCCTGATGCATTTAGTGATGCTGCAAAAATAACTAAATCTCACATTCAGCAAATGCACCAGCTAGAACTGAAATCCCAAAAGAACCAAAAGTAGCAAACGAATCTAAAGCAAGATAAAAATGTGGAAGACCAATTGATTGAAAAGACCTAGGGCCTAGAAAAAGAATGTTTAACGAAAAATCATCAATTGATAAACCTTCTGAAGAGGTTATAAATGATCTAAAAGATAACTTAAATGAAAATCCCAATTCTCCTAAAAAGGCCGAAGAAACTATTATCCCATAAGAAATAATAGAAACTTCCAAAAATAAAATGGTAGCTAACAATAATGAGATCTCAATATTTTATACAAACTATGGAGAAATGTGAGATCGAAGTAAAATAATAATTGATGATGTATTCTCATTCGCAGTAGCTACTGAAATAAATGAAAATCGCGACTATAATAAGAATAACGATAATGAACCAACTAACATAAACGAATGTCGAAAAAGAAACGATTGGCCAAAATGGAAAGATGCTATCCAAGTTGAGCTACATTCACTTCAAAAACATGGTGTGTTTGGACCAATAGAGAAAACACCAGAAAATGTTAAACTTGTAGATTACAAATGGGTATTCGTTAGAAAACAAAATGATAAAAATGAAGTCGTGAGATACAAGGCACGACTTGTTGCACAAGGTTTTCTATAGAGACCAGGTTTTGATTTTAAAGAAACATATTCTTCTGTTATTGATGTCATAACATTTCGATACTTGATTAGCCTTGTAGTTTTTGAAAAACTAGATATTAGATTAAATGATGTTGTGACAGCTTATCTTCATAGTGAATTAGGTACCGGTATTTACATGAAGATCCCAGATGGATATAGGTTGCCTAAAGAAAAATCAAAGTCAATGTACTCATTAAAACTGAAGCGATCACTATATGGTTTGAAACAATCTGAAAGAATGTGGTATAACCGTCTTAGTGAATATTTGGTAAAACTCGGATATAAAAACAATCTCATTGGTCCATGTGTTTTTATAAAGAAATCGGTAAAGAGATTTGCTATTTTAGCAGTTTATGTTGATGATAAAAATTTGACTAGAACTCCAGAAGAGATTGATGAAACAATAAATTACTTAAAGAAAGAATATGAAATGAAAGATCTTGGCAAAACAATGTTTTCTCGATCTACAAATCAAGCATAGTACTAATGGCATACCGATCCATCAGTCAAACTACATTGAGAAAATCCTAAAGCGTTTTTAGATGGATAAAACATATCCACTTAGTACGTCTATGGTTATTAGATCTTTGGATATTAAAAAGTACCCTTACCCCCCAAAAGAAGATGATGAAAATATGTTTGGTCCAAAAGTACCATATCTTAGTGTCATTGGTGCATTATTATATTTAGCCCAATGCACGAGACCAGATATTGCATTCCCAGTAAATCTTCTTGCAAGACACAGTTCAACACTTTTAGGAAATCAAATCTACGGTTTCGATGACAACAACAATACAATGGAAATCGAATATGCATATATATTTCTACTTACAGGTACTTGCTACAGTAGAAGAGCAAGGCTCAAAGAACATTACAAGAGACTACAAGCCGATAAGATCAATGGAGCAACAAGACATAAGCACAAAGTAAATATGCACAGGTTTCGGATGTCTGGATGCACTAGCCAAACGTTTGAAGAAATCCTCTAGAATACAAAACAGACAGGATCGGACGTCTGGTTGATGCACTCAGATGTCTGAAAGACTACTGTACACAAAAAATATATAGAGTCAGACGTTTGAAACAAATCCCAAACGTCTGATTTCGAACTTGGAATTTAAAATTCAAATTACAACTGACACATTTGAAAAGACATCTTCGCTTCTCTTCGCTGCAACTCTTTATCACCATCAGAAGCAACTGTAGAGCACTTGTTAATGGATGCAACTACTCAAGGAATCTCTCTACAACTATATATATCATCAAGAATCAAAGAGAATAATCACTATACTTACTTGTGCTCTTTACTTACATACTCTGTTATATTCTTGATCTCTAGCAATCTATAATTGTATTTCACTCTTCCATATATTCAGATCTCCTCAATCAATACTCTGGATATATATTGGAAGCATTTGTACTTAATAGTCAATATTCGTGTTATAGAACACATACTTGACAATAACAAGTTATTGTAACCAAGACTATTCTTTCGGGCGAAGTGAGGGTGTTTGATAGTCGAATTCCGAAGGGGAGCTTCGGGACTGGACGTAGGACGGAAGGTCCGAACCAATATAAATCCTAGTGTGCTTATTCTATATTTACCTAGATTAATTTTATCTTAGTTGCATCATATATTTTGGCACATATACTTGCATATACACCACAAGATCCACCCTATAGACTTTCAATTGGTACCAGAGCAAGGTTTGATCAAAGTACAATAACACGTTTTTGAATCACTTTAATATGGCAAGATTTTTCAAGAAGTACAATCCACAGCATGACCCCCACTTTTTAATGGTTCTAACTATGCATATTGGTCAACACATATGAGAATTTTTATGGAAGCTAATGGACTAGAAATTTGATCAGCCACTCAAGATAAATATGAAGCACCTGCTACTGCTATGAACACATGGACCGATGCACAAAAAAGGGCTGCTTCTAATAATGCCAAATCTACGAATGTTCTATTTTTCTCACTAGATAAAAATGAGTTTTCAATGTCATGTTATGTAACACTGCATTTGATATTTGGCGTACCTTAAAAGTTACACACGAAGGCACAAACAAAGTTAAACAAACTAACATTTCAATTTAAAAAAAATCAAATATCATCATTTAAAATGAATCTATAGTAGACATGTACTCTAGATTCCAAACCATTCAACACGATTTAATGGCACTTGGAGTCAAATTCATAAATTTTGATTTAGTATCTAGAATACTCAATTCTTTAACGCCATAGTGGGAATGAAAAGTATTAGCTATCGAAGAAGCTAATGATCTTCTAGCACTCTTAATTGAAGAGTTGATAGAAAATTTAATGTCCTATGAAGCTAATTTGTAGGCACGAAAAGAACCAAATTCGAAAAAGAAGAACATAGCATTCCCAGCAACAAATGAAGACTCCAACTTAGACGAAGAAGAAATTGTATTTATTGCCAAAAACCACAACAAATTCAAGAAGTTTATGAAAATGACAAAATTTCAGAAATGAGGAAATTCAAGCTCAACAAATCAAACATCAATCAAATGTTATGAATGTGATCAATTTGGACATATGAAGAAAGACTGCCCCAAGCTCAATAATGATAAAAAGAAGAACAAATTTTAAAAATTCAAAAAGAAGGCCTTCAAAGTAACATGGGATGAATCAGATTCTTCATCATCATCAGATAGTGATAGCGATAGTGACGGAGAATAAGTTAATGTGTGCTTTATGGCATAAACTGATGAGGTATGTCCTAAACTTAGTTATGAAGAATTATTAGAACTTAGCATGGAACTAGATGATAAATTTAGACAAATTAAAAAATTGAACAAAGAACATATAACCAAAATAAATAGATTAGAACTTGAAGTAGGATGTTAAAAGATGAAAATTTTATTTCGGAAGAGGAACTAGAATTATCTCAAGAAAAAATTAAAAATAATTTGGCCGAAAATGACGCTATTGCTATTGATTTTGATAAAAGTAAAATAGTAAAGGATAACTTGTTAAAAGAAAATGTCAACTTGAAAAGTAATATTGAAATATTTAAAATTGAAAATTTAGAATTAAAAGAAAAATTAGATAAAATTACAAATAATGTCTCAAAATTTAATAAAGGAAAACAGGATTGGAAAATCTTATCAAAACTTCAAAACCATCAGGTAATAGGAATGGAATATGATTTAAAAATACTCCTAAACAAAGAGGAAATGATGTTAAGCAATATAGTTGTATTTATAAAAAGACTAAAAATTCACCTAAGTCTAATATGAATACCAAAAATTTAAAAAATTTCCTAAGACTAATAATAATTTGATTAGATAAAAACATATCAATAATTTCTTAGAGGATGTAGTCTATAATAAGAATTATATTCATAAAGGTACCAAACCTTCTTGGGTATAGCTACCTACTTCTCCTAACATCTAGGACCCTAACAAAGTAGGTACCAATTAAATCATCTTTTATTTTGCAGGTACCCAAAATAAAAAATAAGGAGAAATGGATACTAGATAGCGGATGCTCCAAGCACATGACAGGAAATTCAAAAATATTATCAAATATAACATACATCGATGGTGGAAACGGTAACTTTTGGAGATAACTCAAAAGGAAACGTCGTGGGCACTGGAGAAGTCATCAACTCTAGTATTTCTAACTCTTCTATTATTACAAATATTTTATTAGTAGAAAATCTAAAACACAACCGACTAAGTATTAGTCAATTATGCGATAAAGGGTTTCAAATCAATTTCGAAAAAGATAGATGTAATATTTTCGATAATAACAAACAACTTATATTCGAGGGATTTAGAAACAAAAATATTTATGTTTTAACATGAATATAAATAAAAATTCAAATTTGTGATTAACCGCCAAACATGACGATCCATGGTTATGGCATAAACGATTTTGTCATATTAACTTTAAATATATTTATAAATTAGCAAAATATGAGCTTGTTAGAGGTTTACCTAAAATAATTACAAAGTAGAAAATTTATGCGACGATTGTCAAATTGGAAAACTAAAGAAAAGTTCTTTTAAATCGAAAAATAATATTTCTATAAAACAACCATTAGAATAATTACATTTAGATTTATTTGGTCCAATGCACTACAAATCACAACAAATATTTTTTCATAATAGTTGATGATTTTTCAAGATATACATGGACTTTATTTTTAAAACATAAAAGTGACACCTTTGGTATGTTTAAAATATTTGCTAAAAGAATTAAAACACAAATGGATTTGAAAATTAAAAATATTCGAAGTGATCATGGTGGAGAATTCGAAAATGACACTTTTTTACGAATTTTTGTAACAAGAAAGGAATAAGTCATAAATTTTCTTTTTCCCGAACACCTCAACGGAATGGTATAGTAGAAAGAAAAAATCATACGTTACAAGAATGTGCACGAACACTATTAGATAGTAGTGGTCTACCAAAACATTTTTGGGCTGAAGCTATTGCCACAGCTTGTTATGTTTTGAATCGAGTAACCATATGTCATATGACTAAACAAACTTGTTTTGAAATATTTTTTGGAAGAAAACCTAAAGTATCATACTTTAAAACATTCGGATCAAAATGCTTTATATTAAATACAAAAGATAATTTAGGAAAATTTGACCCGAAGGCCGATGAAGGAATCTTTGTTTGGTATTCGGATCGCAGCAAAGCATATAGGATTTTTAATAAACGAAATAACACTATTGAAGAAAGTTTACATGTTTCGTTTGATGAAAATCTTCTTAACCATCATACTAATGACGATGAAGAAATAATTCCAATAACTAATACAACAAATTCTATTAATAGTGAGCAAATGCGCAAAATAATACTTTGATATCATCTCCTAAAATTCTTAAGGATCATCCAAAAGATAATATCATTAGGGATCTCAATTCTAGAGCAACTAGAAATCAACTCAATCAAATAAGCCATATAGCATTTGTGTCAAATTTTGAACCAAAAAATTATAAAGAAGCTTCAAATGATAAATTTTAGATAATAGCTATGCAAGAAGAATTAAATCAATTTGAACGTAATAATGTTTGGGAATTAGTACTAAAACCAGAAGATCAATCGGTTATAGGAACAAAATGGGTATTTAAAACAAAGCAGATGAAAACGGAAATATTGTTAGAAATAAAGCACGTTTACTTGCTCAAAGCTATAATCAAAAATAAGGTATCGACTATGACGAAACATTTGCTCCAGTAGCAAGACTAGAGGCCATACATACATTACTCGCTTTTGCAAATCATTACAATTTTAAACTATTTCAAATGGATGTCAAAAGTGCCTTTTTAAATGGTTTTAATAAAGAAACCGTATATGTTGAACAACCTCCATTGTTTGTTTACGAAAAATATCCCGACCATGTTTTTAAATTACAAAAACATTATATGGATTAAAACAAGCCCCCCGTGCATGGTACGAACGTCTTAAAAATCAATTAATTACATCTGGTTTTCAAATAGGCAAAATCGATACAACTTTATTTACTAAAAGAGAAAATAACGACATTTTAGTTGACAAATTCACGTCGATGATATTATTATTGGTTCAACTAACGAAAATCTCTGTAATCAATTTTCAAATATTATGAAAAATGAATTTTAAATATCTCACATGGGAGAATTAAATTTCTTCTTAGGTTTATAAATAAAACAACTTGAAAATGGTATTTTTATTCATCAAGAAAAATATTGTAACGATTTATTACGTCATTTTGAAATAGATAAAACTTCAAGCAAACCAACACCTATGAGTACTGGTGTTCACTTGGAAAAGGATGATAACGGAAGAGATTTCAATGAAAAAATATATCGTAGCATGATTGATTCCTTACTCTATTGGACGGCTAGTCGGCCCGATATTATGATGAGTGTATGTCTCTGTGCCCGATTTCAAGCAAAACCAAAAGAATCTCACCTAAGAGCTGTTAAACGTATCTTACGATATCTATCTAGTACTAGAAATTACGGTTTGTTTTACCCTAAAGGATCATCGTTTAAACTAGTTTCATATATCGATGCGGATTTCGGTGCCTGTACAATAGATCGTAAGAGTACTAGTGGAACATGTCACTTTATCGGACAATCATTAGTTTCATGGTTTAGTAAAAAATGAAATTGTGCCTCCTTATCTACTTGCGAAGCCGAATATATTTCAGCAGCTTTAGCATGTGCACAAGTGATATACATGCAACAAACACTTACGGATTTCGGCAAAATTATCTGATAACATGAGTGCAATAAATCTATTAAAAAACCGTGCAAATCACTCGCGAACTAAACATATAGATATACGACATCATTTTTTACGTGACAATGTTGAAAAGGAATTATTTTCACAAAACCACTAAATGAACAAACTTTTGTTAAACTGCGACGTGATTTAGGGATATGCTCTCTTAATGACCTTTTAATTTAATAACCACAACTTCACTTATGCTATGTTTAACTAATAATTTTCTATCCACAAATTATAATTGATAAATCCTTCACCTTCAGTTTTTTAGTTAGTTGTTTTTTGAAAATGATCTATAAATAATTTTTGAACTTATATATAAATCTTCATACAACAAGAAGAAATATATATATATATATATATGTATATACACACACACATTTCATATTAAAAAAAATATAATCATGTCTTTTGAAAATTCTCATCTATCCTTCTCGACACCTACAACGGATAGCTCGGCGGATACACCACAATAGCTTCCTACCCACACACCAAATCAGGAACCGACATGTAGGTGGTCCTACTATCACACGGGATTCACTCCAGATAGCAAGAAGTCCAAACGATCTTTATTTGTCTCTCCTAATACAAAGGAGAAAATTGATGAGATACATCACTATTAAAAACAACAAATAGATTTGCAACGAGAATTATGTTTTGAACGAAAAGTCACGGCACGAAGACTAAGCTTTTTGGAGCAAGTAGCGATGAAGTTTTATAATTCACGAAAGAAGGATGTCCATGAACCACTTTCGATTCCCTGCAGTTCCTTGGATCCTTGTATCGTACACCTTTGGATCATTCACCAAGGTGGATTCTCTAGTTCTCGAAGAACCCACGAACATGGAAATATATTGTCTCCACTCAAACGATGGAGGGATAATAAGTCAGATGATCGCAAAACTCCATCGCCATCTAAATAGTTTATATTATTTTTATTGTGTTTATATCTACGTATATTTGTAATTTTGTTTCACAAAAATAATACTACATTTCTTTTCAAACAATAGAGGGTCGAGAAGTAAGCAATACCCTTAAAATTTCGACTATTTTTAGAAAGATTGGTTGTTTCAAACGTCTGGATGTGGACCTCAGACGTCTGGCACTCTGATATCATTTTTTACATCAACAAAGATCAATTCTCACTTCGAGTTTTTAAGAAAGACATTTTCATTTTTATATCTTTATTGTCTCGTGCATATGTCAGACGTCTGATAGAACTTTCCAGGCGTCTGAAAATTGTCTCTGCTTACTCAAAATAGATACCAAACTATTTCAGACGTTTGACATACGAACCAGACGTCTGAATAAAGTCTCCGCCACCAAATTATAAAAAATCGATCTATTTCAGACGTCTGATATTTACACCAGATGTTTAAAAAATCTCTCTGGCTATCAATTTTAAAAACTCAACCAAATTCAGACGTCTATCAAACTAAACCAGATGCCTAACTCTATCTACTGTGTCAAAATTAGGTTAAACCAGACGTTTAAATTACATTTCAGACGTCTGAATTTCAATCGACACTCATATATGCCTAGATAACGACTATCTCTTTTTCTCTTTCTTATTTATTTCATTTTCTCCTTCGATCGATACCGATTTTTTGTAAAATTTCTGCCTCTTTCGAACTTAAAAAAAATTCAATGCCTCCTAGAACTAAAAACCTTAAGATATCCAAAAGAAAACAAGACCAACCAACTTCCTCAAACGCTCAAGTTTGCTCGGATGATTAAATCGAATGATGGATGAATCGAGCACCATATTCACTCAAGAGGTATGAGGAAATTCAGAAGAAGAAACTTCACATAGGTCCATTCTATAACTTACTCAAGTTTCCAATGTATGATTTAGATGAATTGCGTGACAATGCTGGTTTAGAAGCTTTGATATCGTTCAACCCCAATAAAATCCAAATTGATCAATTGGCTATATTTCTCTTCTACGCTAATTTGGATAGCACAGCTGTTTGGAACATGAAAAATGAAGATAATTGGCTATGGTCTAGCATTTATGGCAACACGCTTAGGCTCACTCTGGGAATAATAGGAAGAACTCTCGGATGTTTTGACACGGGCAAAGATCTATATAATATTCCCGATATGCGTTTCAAACCAAGGAACAAATATAACGCATCAAATTTGAGAGGATAAAATGCCTAAATTTGCTTCCAAATATTTACGACCAAAAGTGAGACTTCTTACTCGAATGATCATCAACACTATAATTCCTCGTCTAGGAAGTCATGAGCAGATAACCGAATTAGAAAACAAAGCTTTATATGCTCTATTCAGCGGAACAAGGGCGAATTGGATCAAATTTATATTTGACGATCTCAAACATTTTTGGACTCGATCACGGCCATCAATTATCTACTCCACATACATCACGAGACTTCTACGTGCTACAACATCCCCTCCTACTTATCCACATTTGAAGAAATTTCTTCAAAATATGCTTCCACAAAGTTTTTCTCACTAACGCATCTACCGGAAATTCCTTCAGAATTTATATCTTTTGAAGATTGGACGCACAATCGTCAAGCAAGACAAGCTGGGCATCCACCTCAACCACACCATGAACCATCACAAGAGGAGGAACAACATCATGAGACAACTCCTCCTCCTCCTGCACCATTTGATTATACAAACCAGGATGAGATTTTGGAAACTCGAACAGAGACAAATCCAAATGAAAGCATTCGAGATCTCACTCTTTAAAATCAACAAATCTTGTCTCGAAATCAAAATTTTTTGGCTAAGCGTATTGACTGCTTTGAAACATCTTTTGCCACATGCCTAGCAATAGTTGAAACATCACTTTCAACTGTATTAGCGGTTCTCAAAGAGGTTCTTTAGAGGGTTCGTGGTCCGACACCTCCTTCCGAAGATTAGCCAACCCCAGTGCCTTCTCTTCCTTCGAAATATTCTAAACTTTTTGAGAAGAAGAACCTTTAAAACAAACTCCGACATCTCCTACAAAGTAACCTCGCTCTTCCCAAAAAGAAAATAAAGGATATGATCAAGAAAAAGCTTTCCCGAAAGACTCATAGATTTTAGGATTTCATATTTTGTACACTTAAAAAAACTATGAATGTATTCAATTACAATTATTAATGAAATTCTCTTTTGGTGCGTTATCTCTGTATATATCTTTGACGATAGATTGATATTTTAATATTTAAAAGTTTGATATCCTTTTTGATAATGTCAAAGGGGAGAAATAAAAAATAAATAAATATATATATATATATAATAAGCACATATTCAGAGGGAGATTTATAAATTATGTATAAGTACATTGTATAGTTGTCATCATAAAAAAGGGGGAGATTGTTAGGAAATCAAATCTACGGTTTTGATGACAACAACTATACATAGAAAAATTAGAATAAGAAAGGATTTTCTAGTTAGACGCATGGAATTAGCTAAACATTTTATCCGAACAAATGTAGAACCAGAATGGATGGTTTTATGTCTATTACCAGTCCTTCCTCCTGAGTCGAGACCAATCATTCAGATAGATGTAGGTAAACTAATGAGTTTAGATATTAATGAACTCTATAGAAGAGTTATCTATCGAAACAATACTCTTACTGATCTATTAGCAATAAGTAGGTCTACACTGGGGAATTAGTAATGTGTCATGAAAAATTAGTACACGTAGGACGGGAGGTTCGAACCAGTATAAAATCCTGGTGTGCTTATTCTATATTTACCTAGATTAATTTTATCTTAGTTGCATCATATATTTTGTCACATATACTTGCATATACACTACACGATCCACCCTATAGACTTTCAAACACCAACAAAAAGATACTGGAATGATATAAAACATATCATGAGATATCTTCGTGGAATAACAAATTTAGGCTTGTTTTATTCTGACATAGGTAATAGCCCAAATCTAGTTGGTTATGCTGATGCAGGTTATCTTTCTGATCCACATAAAGCAATATCACAAAACAGATATGTATTTAGTAATAGTAATGCAGCCATTTCATGGCGATCTACAAAGCAAATGTTGGTAGCAGCATCATCCAATCAAAGTACTAGCACTATATGAAGTAAGTCGAGAATGTATTTGGTTAAAATCATTAATTAAGCATATTCAAATTACGTGCCAGCTCCCTTCAACTATAGAAGGATCAACTATTATTTATGAAGATAATGCAGCTTACATAACTCAGATTCAGGCAGGTTACATCAAGGGTGATATGACGAAATACATTTCTCCTAAATTTTTCTTCACACATGAACTATAAAAACACAACAAAATAGAGGTGAAACAAATTCAGTCCTAAGAAGATCCAGCTGATCTATTCACATAGGCACTTCTAAAATCAACGTTTAAGAAGACGGTGTATAAAATTGATATGCGTCGAATGTATCAACAGACTAATTAAATGCGTTATAAACCAGGAAGAGCATTCAGAAGTGTGCTATAATGTACTCTTTTTCCTTCACTAATATTTTTCCCACTAAGTTTTTGTTAGTAAGGTTTTGATGAGACATTATCTTGATCCAAAAGCATCAACCCTCATAATGCCATAAGCTTTTAATGGGGCAATTATTCTTATGAGACGCATATTCAAGAGGAAGTGTTGTAATATATATTAGAAATGTGGGTGAATATGCTAAATGGCAAAGGACATTATTGTAATCTCCTTTGCATTTGGAGTCCATAAATATAGAACTCATTTGTATTATATAGATATTCTAAATTAATAAAATGTCTTCTTTCTGATGACTTTTGTTCTTATTTTATTATATGAAAAATATATAAATTTCAGATTATATTCTACATTCTAGCCATGTTACTATACATGGACATTCGTCAAAAACTCACGCACCAAGTCTATTATTTACATACCTTTAATTTTAGACTTTCATATAAGATTGTGATGAATTTTATAATTTTCGAATATTGAATAACTTTCTTGATCCAATAATTATTTTTTCTAATTCTTTTTTTGTTAACTTGATACTAATTAAGAAAAGAAAGTAGTAAATGAGAAAAGGATTTAATTTAAGGATTTGAGAAGTTCCACTAACATTATTTCTCATTTAATTTATTCTTTCATATTTCAGTGTTTCCATCACTTTATATCGTAATATCAATCTTTGTACCGTAGTTTTATCTTGATGACTAGCAATATTAGTTTTATTAAATTGTTGAATATAAAACAATGTTTGAAAGAGTCAACCAAATAATTATGTATTATTGTTGGACACTCTTAAGATTTTTAGTTTTGTTGTAATATGTATTATAGCTCAAAATTTTTAAGCGTTTGACATTATTCCTTTTACGTCTACTAATCACACGTAAACTAATTTATAATTTTTTCTATTATAGTACAATGATAGCATATGCATAATGGAATATATATATATATATATATATATATATATATATATATATATAATGCACATAGTTACTTGAATTGAGCCATTGTGTATGAGGTATTTTATTATTAGTGATCTCTTAATATTTTAGCCTTATATATTTAGTAGCTTCTATATATTTATAATTTATTAGCTATTCTGGCGTATGTGCCGACCACCTGTTTATTCTTATGATTTTAATAAAAGTGGATGATCCACTTTAAAGCCGGCAAGCCTTGCTAATTTTTTTTAGTTTTGTAGCTTAAAATTTGATGTGTGTATCTACGTACTTATTTATATGTGTATTACATAATTATTTTAATCTTCTTTTGTATGGTGCATAAACGTAGTTATACAGACATGCACAACGACATACAAATGCGTTTTCTAGATAAATAATTTTGAATATTCAAAATACATAGAATATTTAAATGTAAAACATACCTTGAAATAACGGTTTTACTTTAGTTAAATATAAAAAATGTACTCAATCAAATTTGCAAAAAATAATAATTGCAATCCATATGCGTAACACGGGTTTGTATCGGTTGTCTGTAAAAGGTTAGGTTTTGACGTCAAAATAACAGTAGGACCAAAGGTTTAAAGAGTGGTTTATGGAGAAAGTCGATGTAAATAGCAGGGCTCAGATTGTTTCAGTACAGTTGCAACAGAAAAGGCATGTTCATGCGTTACATTTCTCTTCGCAGTACGTGGAAAATGAATATTCAATTTCGTGATTTCCAAACTGATTTGTTTCTCCAATTCTGTCTTTCTCGTCAGCACTGACGCTTGGATTGATCAACGACTTTGAATATTCATTTAATTCTACTCCAAACTGATTAAAAATCTCAGCAATAATTGATAAACGACAAGCGCTGAAAAGCAAACTAAACTGGGTGCGATTTGATTCTTTCGTTATATATCGTTCCATCCCTAGAACAAAATCTCCCTTTATATTGAGCTTGAGTTCGATACTACTTGGTCTTTATTGCTCTCTTTTCTTTGATTTTGCTTTTAAAGGTAAGCTTTTGATTATATTTGTCGACTCTGTACTTGATTGAACTTTATATTTCACCTTATAATCTGCTGAATATAGACTATATAGACTACCTACATCATTTTGAACTTTATATTACACAGTCAAAGATCGAACCTTGTGATATTGGTTCTGTTTACTGTTTTAGATCTGTACGTTTGTTTTTTTACTTTTTTTAAAAATTGCCATGGAAAGAATATGCAACGAACTTGCAAAACGAGAAATGATGTAGTCAATTATCAATTATAGTGTATAAGCATAATTTGTTTTGCTTACATTATTTTATCATTAACATCTGAACAGGTCTCTTAGAGCCTGTATATAATGAGAAGATGAAGGGTTAGTGAAGTCCTCTACATACTTGAAATACCATAGGAATGGGGTTTGAACCTCTGCTTTGGTACTGCAAGCCTAAAGAAAATCAAATATGGTCAATAGTAGAAAATGCATTAGGCGCATACACGCCTTGTGCAATTGAAACCCTAGTTGTTGGAATCTCACATTTGGTTCTATGTGGTGTTTGCGTTTATCGAATTTGGAGGTTGAAAAAAGACTTTACAGTAGAAAGATATAGTCTGAGGTCGCGTGCTTATAATTATGTTTTGGGCTTTTTTGCTTCATATTGTGCTTTTGAGCCATTGTTTAGATTAGCATTTGGGTTATCCATTTCAAATCTAAATGGACAGACTGGCTATGCTCTTCCTCCATTTGAGGTGAGTGTTATATATATGTTTTAGAGCTTTTTTGATTGAAATAGCTCCGTTGAAGATTGTGTGTTTATTGTTTGTTGATAAACTCAGGTGGTTGTATTGATTGTTGAAGCTATTGCTTGGTTAAGCATGCTTGTTATGATTGGATTGGAGACTAGAGTTTATATCACGGAGTTTAGGTGGTATATTCGGTTTGTTGTGGTGAATGTTCTGATTGGAGAGTGTGCTCTTTTCAAGCTCGTTCTTTCTGTTAGAGAGTATTATGATAAGTAAGTTGTGTGTGAATTTAAGTTGGCTATTTGCATTAAACAACTTTGCAGTCGTTTGTGATGTTTAAATTTGCTTTGAAAATATTTAACCAATATAGCCTTACTTCCTCATCGTCGTCATCCATAAATTTGCTTTGAAAATATTTAATCAATATATCTTGTTCTTTCCCCCGAAAAATGGGTTCAGCCATATGAATTATCTTTCTCCATAAATTTCTGTACTGAATCATATTTTTTTAGAAGTTCAATATTTTAAAGTCATTTTTAATATTTTTCCTTCCATGTTAATCTAGATCTTCCCTTTTGTCTTTTTCATTCTATGTATATATGTTATCTTCTTGTTTTATGAGGGTCGCTCTATCTTCTTTGTATGTTTTCAAACTTTTCATACCATCAAAGTCTAGTTACTAATTATCTCATTTATGTGCACCACTTTTAGTATCTTTTTTAATTTCTCATTCATAACTCTATATTTTCTAGTTATTTAATTATTTCTACACTCTGCTTAACATTCTCATTTCTCCAATATTTAAATTGTTTTCTTTCTGCTTCTAAAATGATCAACATTTTGCTCAGTGCAATATAGTTGGTCTAATCCAATTTGATAAAATTTCCTTTAAAATAGTACTAACT
The DNA here is from genome assembly GCA_030765085.1 of Allium cepa. Classification (NCBI taxonomy): domain Eukaryota; kingdom Viridiplantae; phylum Streptophyta; class Magnoliopsida; order Asparagales; family Amaryllidaceae; genus Allium; species Allium cepa. The sequence continues at coordinate 117,747,570 of CM060931.1, forward strand.
TATTTCCATTTTAACTAACCTATATTAATTTGGTTCGTTGTGTTCTTTTCCACCTCTTCATATTCTTGTATCATCGATCCTAAATATTTAAATACATGTTTTTGTTAATAATTTGATCGTATAAACATATTGTGTTATGCTCGTTAACATCTTTACTAAAACTACATGTCATATATTTAGTTTTAGATCTGCTAAGTTTATAACTTTTGATTCTAATGCATATCTTCATTTTTTTCAATTTTCGTTCTACTTTTTCTTCTGTGATGTCTATTAGTACAATATCATCTGCAAGCATCATGCACCATGGTACATCATCTTGAATTTCTTTTGTCATCTCCTTCAAGACTAATGCTAATAAGCAATGTCTTAAAATCAGTCCTTGATGTAATCCTATTTTTAGCGAAAACTCGCTAGTCTCACCATTTGAGATCATATTTTCATCACAAAGGTTTCCTACACATCTTGAATAAGTTTAAGTTGAAATATGTTGTTTTTCTTAAACGTAAAACCGTTTAAATTTGTCTCTTGGTATATCTTATGTTTTTTCTAGATCTATGAATACCATATGTTTTTGTTACTCCTAGCATGTTCAATCAATCGTCTTATTAAATGTATACCCTCCATTTTTGACTTACTTGGAATAAAACAAAATTGGTTATCTGATACCATTGATACATTTTTTCAATCTTTGTTTTATTATTCTCACACATAGTTTTATTGTGTAACCCATTAGTTCGGTTCCTCTATAATCACCACAATTTTGCATATCTTCCTTGTTTTTAAATATTGGAACCATTGCATTCTTCTTTCACTCATTTGGAATATTCCCATGTATAAGGCATCAATACCTTTATTTCCTTATGATTTCCACATCTCCATCGGTATACTATCCAAACCTACTTTCCTGATATTTTTCATTGCTGCTTTTAAATCTTTACTTTCTTTTCTGCATATCATCTTCAGGATTCTTTTCATTAAGCAATTATTCAAGTTGTTGTAAATATTTTCAACCGTTTAGGTAATCCCAACTGTAATCCACTAATTAACAGCCCACTATCATAAACTTCATAATGTTTAATTATTTTAAATCAAGGCTTTCAAAATAAGGTTCAATTCGTAGTTCTTAAAATTCGAACTTAAAATTGAATCTGTATTTAAATCGTGAATCGTTGATTCATTTTCAATGATTATATAAGTTTTTATGTTAATTATCTATTTTATGTAGGCCAACAACTAACACATAAGTATGTAAAAACATAGATCGCTCTCTCATGCTATTTTCTACTTTTCAAATTGAATTTTATATTCCAGGTTCCACATCTAAACTTTTCTCTTGATTTATCTTTATTTTGTATGTGGAACAATAGAATCAGAATTGTAGATATGATCTTGATATTTTTTTTAAATTTAAAAAATGAAATATTTTTTTAGTTGTGATTTCAATTGGGTTTGAATTGTAATTTAAGAATCAGATCGTAACTTGAGAATCGAGTTGTAATTGGAGAGATCCGATTCGAAATGGGATTTACATAGTAGGATTTTAAGATTTCCGATAACAATATTTTAAATTAAAACAAAGATGTATGGTTAGTATGGAAAATACAAAAGCTTCATCATACTAATGCACTTAGTTTACGTACAAAAATGTTGTATTACGCTTTGATTAACTTTGAAATTTACCTCATATGCAATATGAATTTCTTGATGACATTTGTTACATATCAACAAACTTGTGATTAGTGCTTCAAATGATAACTCATCCACTGAAAAACTGATGAAAGATGCACCGGTCTAATATCATGAAGGCAGTAAATCATTTTGTTTATTGCTCAAGCCATGAGGGTTTTCATACGCTATATCAAATGTTCACAGATATCGTCAAGCTTACCAGAATATTAAAAAAAAAATGTGGTCGATATGAATACATAAATTGTTCATAATAAGGGAAGCATGATTTTTACATATTGTTTTGTAGCCAAAGTGGCAATATTGTATCTGTTGCGTTATGCATCTTCTAATTGCCAAGAATATTATTCTAATTATATATGTTGAACGGTCAAGAATAGCTTACGTCTTGTTCTGTTTCTTCTATGTCCAGACCAGTATTCTATCTGTACACCAGCGAGTTACTTTGCCAGGTATGTTTTATATCTTTATTGATTCAAAATAATCTTTTCACATCCATAAAGTTTTATTTGTTTTTCAATGCCTTTAATCACTTGAGTTCGTTCAACAAGGTTACGAACTTACTAATCATGCAGCTTCTGTTTGGAATCCTTCTGCTTGTTTATGTTCCTACATTGGATCCATATCATGGTTATGTACGAATCAGACCCGAGGTTGAATCTAATAATTCAGACTATGAACCACTTGCTGCTGGAGAGCAAATTTGCCCTGAGAGACGTGCAAATATTATCTCACGTAATGCATAATCATATTTTTTGTGACATGCAGCTGATTTTCCCTTAGTTCAATTTTAATTTCTTAATTTTTTTTTTCAGAAATATTTTTCGGATGGATGACTCCTCTCATGCAGCTAGGTTATAAAAGGCCTATCACTGAAAAGGATGTTTGGAAATTGGATACATGGGATGAAACTGAAACACTCTATAGCAAGTGAGTGTTTATATTGTTTATATACAAGGAACCAGACAAGCGTGTAAGATTCTTCATGAATTGTGCTAAGGTTAATTTTCCAGATTCCAGAAAAGTTGGTCTGTTGAATCGCAAAAGCCAAAACCTTGGCTGTTGAGAGCACTGTGCTTCAGTCTTGGAGGAAGGTATAATTATGATCCTTCCTCCTCCTTTTTCCCTGAGTTCTTTGATGCTATGTTATTCTATTTGTTGCTGCAAGGATGCCAATTTGACAAATAATCACTCGTTACACTGCTTTGATTACAGATTTGTGCTTGGAGGTTTTTTCAAGGTAAAGTTTAAGAATTATTTATTCATTCTGATCTATTTAGTCCACCTTTTTGCATATTTTACTGTTGCAGTCCAATGTTTACTTCTCTCATAACTTGGTAAATTCAAATCTGCTATTGAGCTATAAATTTCCATGTAGATTGGTAATGATGCTTCTCAATTTGTTGGTCCAATTATATTGAACCTTCTCCTAGAGGTGATATTTCTTAAGTTGTTGCTTTGTTTTGTCCATTCAATTTACCTATTCTCTATAATTTTAATGAAATGGATACTATTTGTTATTCTTAACTGTGCGCAGTCAATGCAAAAAGGCGATCCATCTTGGAATGGCTACTTTTATGCATTCTCAATATTTGCTGGAGTGGTATGAATTTGAACATGTATTATATTTTGCCTAAAATAGATGCTGCTTATTATGCTGTTTTCAACCCCTGATATAAACCTGACTCATTTAGTGAAGAATATTGTTATGTATACCAATATTTCTCATTCACATTTTTGATATATTATTTCAGGCATTGGGGGTACTATTTGAAGCACAGTATTTTCAAAATGTTATGCGTTTTGGCTTTCGATTGAGGTCTACCTTGGTATGCAGCAAATATAATGTTCCTCTTGATTTTTTGTGATATATATTTCCAAATCTTTGGTGAACAGTGTCACACTTTCTTTGTTTATCATCCCATGTAATATAAACCCAGGTTGCTGCTGTGTTCCGCAAATCACTGCGATTAACGCATGAGAGCCGAAGAAACTTTACTTCTGGAAAGATAACTAATTTGATGACGACCGATGCAGAAACACTCCAAGTACCCACATTTTCTTTGTATCTTTGATTTGATTAATTGTTGTTAAAACATAACACACGTAATTTATAGGTTCTTTGCAACTACTTATGAATGTATACTTGTGTATATAAGAAAAGTAACTGTTTTAACATTGTTTCCATTCCTAAAGTGGAAACTGGTGTTAAGGTCTTATTTATCTTTCTTTAGCATAAAGACTTATTTCCTACTTTTTACGTAATCTTTTTTATTAAGGATTTTATTTTTATTTTTTTGAGTTTTCATGACAGAGATAAGTACATTCATTTATTTTATAAAAAGTGCAACAATCTTTTTAAGAAAAGATATATGCTTTTTAAAAGAACTGTGAACATCTAGTTTTTCAATCAATTTTTTTGTTTTATTTAAAACCTGGATTTATTGACCTTTTTGGTGGTTTGTCTGTCCTAAAATTAATACATCAAATTGATGATAAAATCCATCGATGTTCGAGTGGGCATTATGCACTTGTAGTTTTGTCCTGGAAACCAAGGGTGAATCCACAACTTGTTTTCCAGTGGGCTCACAGATTAGAGAGGAAAAATCAAAATCAATAAAATTTCAAAACTTGTTAAATCAGTATACCAGTTTCACTTATATTCATTTTTTTCTATCCTTTAACCAATGGATATCTATTCAAAATGAGAATAGAGTTTCTCTGGGATGAAGAAAAATGGATAATTGCTGAAAGCAACTTGAACTTCTGATAGTTTGAGAGGGTCTTATTTATAAATTTGGGAACTTCCGTAAAACACCCTCCTCATGTTTCAAAATACACAGTTGTTCTCTCTCAAAGATAGATTATAAAAAACCCATATATTTAAGTTTTAGGATATTAACAAACTCTGCAAATATTTGCAAAGAAATATGCAAATATTTAAAGTTTCTAGACTGCAAATATTTGCAAAAAATTCTATTTTTTTTGTTTTGATGCAATTAATGTTCAGATTTAATTTTCCAAAAAAATGAATTTTATTAATACCGAAATTGTAAATAGGGGTGTAATTTAAAACATGTTTTTGGAAATGATTTTTCATGTACCAAATTTGAAAATAAGGGGCAAAACCAAATTTCTACTATAAATATTCGGTACTACTTACAGAATTTTGAACAATTGAGGGGGTCAGCTGATCCCCGTCAGCTACACATAGGTTCGCCCATGCTTGAAACATAAACAAAAATATGCGAGGCCTTAAAACTAATTGAGAACTTAAATCGGGTTCTTTAGTGAAAATTCCTTTCTTAAAATGGTGACAGAAGGCCACAATTTTGTAGATTACCACTCCTTAACTCTTACATAGTATTCTTGAAAATTCTGACGGTTAAAAACTAACATGCGAATATTTCATTTTTCCGCAGCAAGTTTGCCAACAACTTAACAATTTATGGTCAGCTCCATTCCGAATAATCATCGCCATTTTTCTTCTGTACAAGCAGCTGGGTGTTGCATCTCTTATAGGCTCATCAATGCTTGTTTTTATGTTTCCTTTACAAGTAAGATTTTGGCATCATTCAATACCTGTATGCCTATAATTCTGATTTTTATGACTATTTTTAGTTACAGATTTTCTTCCATATCTGACGATTGTTCCCCTCATTTTCAATTCTACTAGACATTAATTATCAGCAGAATGCAAAAGTTAAATAAGGAGGGCTTACAACGTACTGACAAGCGTATTGGTTTAATGAATGAAGTACTAGCTGCCATGGACACTGTCAAGTATGCCTTAATTATGTGGACATTATTGAAGGCTTGTATAATTAGCTATACGATTATAATATTGGTTGTTCTACTTGTACTTTTCTTATTATTTCTTTTTGTCGAATTTAATTTCAGATGTTATGCATGGGAAGACAGTTTCCAGTCTAAAGTGCAAAGCATACGTAACGATGAGCTTTCTTGGTTTCGTAAAGCTCAGTTACTAGCTGCGGTATGACACACACACACATGTATATAGTGAGAATTTTTCTTCATGTACTCGTAAAAACTTTTATGATCTTTAGTTTTCCTCTTTATCTTTATGTCATTATTTACACATGAAGTTTGCTTTTCATGTACATCAGTTTCTGGCTATAGTATGTATTCAAACATTCACTATGATGTTGCAATTGCATGTACATATCTTTCAAATAATTCTAAATAGAAAATTTTAGGTATTATATGTGGAATTTCGATGCTTCTGATCTCTTCATTCCTCTAAATAATGAGTACATTTTAGATGTAGAGATTTAACGCCATGTTCCTATATTTTTGCAGTGCAATTCTTTTATTCTTAATAGCATACCAGCTGTGGTAACAGTGGTGTCATTTGGGCTGTACTCTTTACTTGGCGGAGACTTGACACCTGCAAAAGCATTCACATCACTGTCATTATTTTCAGTTTTGCGTTTCCCTCTTTTTATGCTTCCAAATTTGATAACTCAGGTAAAATTTGCACTTTTTCCTGCAGCTAACTAGATATGGTCAGAACATATGCATTATCTATTGTTTTGAAATTTTTATTTGATATTTACTATCTTTAGACTGGAATCGGACAATAAGCTTGTTATAATTGATAATTATTAAAAGGGTTGATATGGCTAAAATATAGGGTGAACTGCAAACTTGACAGGGGTATAAATTGTTCAAAATCTAGGCGCTGTAAAAATCCATGAATTTGGTGCCTTCTATCGAGCTTGTGGTATTCCTCTTAAAAAAATCGTGATACATTTCTTACACAAATACATTACCACTTCTGCTTGTTTTTTTAAACCATCCATAGATAATGTAAACCACACTATCAATTCACTCGTGCAGAATAATTGAATACTAAATGATGCAGTATTGTTTGTTTTACAATGCTTGTCTTGATTCTCCAGTTAATTCATGATTTTTTTTCCTGTTGCATTTCTAAGTATAAGAGTATTTTCTTAAAAAATTACACAGGTTGCAAATGCAAATGTTTCTTTGAAACGATTGGAAGAGCTATTATTATCTGAAGAGAGAATACTCCTGCCAAATCCACCTCTTGACCCGCAGCTTCCAGCCATTTCAATAAAAGATGGATTTTTTTCGTGGGATTCGAAGGTATATGTTCATACTGTAATGGCTTATGTAACTTCTGCCTTTTTTCTTTACTGTTGTATATAGTTGGTTTGCTGCATTGCAGGTTTGAATTTTGTTGACCTGTGACACTATTGTTATCACTCAATATTTTTTTACTGTATGCATACATTCCAATTTTTTGAAGTAATTTTCAAGCTAGAAATTTCTGAATATGTGTGTGTGTATAAATGCGTAATTTCTGATAACCATTAGTCAATTGGTGAGACCTTTGGTTGAGTGGGTCAGATATCTGGTTTTTGAACCTTAGAGTTGGTCGCCTCCTGTTGGTGATATCTTTCACACACACACACATGTTGAGTTTCGGCATTCCCGCGTACCGTACGCGTTCGCTTCACCGTGTTTAGCCGGAGTCAACGGTCGAAGTCTCCCATGCCGACATCCCGATTGAACATCCCTCCATCGGACATATAATTTGGTCTTGGCAACACATTGTAACAAAAGGAATCCCAATGTTACGTGCCACCAATATTATTTCAGATATCCTACGATGTGGGACTTTTTTACATGTTCAATCCACGCACCCACTCCTTTTACAATGCGAGCCACACCTAACAACATATACATACATGTATGTGTGTGTCTGTCTATCCACACACATGTACGTACGTATGCATGCGGAAACATAGTTACTCTGCTTGATTTGAGTTTTTACTTTTTTGGAGTTTCATGTGGATTTATTCATAGTGCATATGAGCTGCACATATGACATGTTTTGGTTTATTTTGAATCTGGGTATTTTCATTGATTACAACTGCTTCTTACTTCCCATTTCCACAAAAAATAATGTGTAAAAAAGAAAAATCATTTCTCTCCATATTTGATTGGTTGGTTTATGGCATTTTTCATATTTTGTAGGGTGAGACTGTTTTCACACCTCTTTGCACTAATTTCATACTCTTATGATGTTGAACTATTGCAGTTGGCTGTAATGTAGTGTTTTGTATCTTCTAATCCCCCTTCACCATTCAATCTACATCACCAGGAAGTGGAATTAAGTAACAAAAAAAGAGCGCTGACTTAGTTGATTCGTTTTATGATTGCTTTGCCATTTCAAAATATTAAATTTGGTATACTGGAATGGTTTACATGGCCTAACATATAACCATGTCTTCGATGAAAAACTGAAAATATCGAAGTTTGATTGTAAAAAATAAAAATAAAAATCTAACACTATGCTAGTTGAACAGTTTTAAAATTAACCACAATAACTATCAATTTCTGAATATACTCTATATAAGCAGCCAGCTGTTCTTTATTTGAATTAAACATAGATTGCAAAACACAGTGCTATTTGCACCGCAATGTATACTATATTTTACCTTTTGTTTAAACTATATTTTACTCGATTCTTTCAGCAACAAAATATTGTTGGTTTTCACCATTGGTCACTAGTTTGTTGCCAATCAAAAATATATTGATACACTCGACAATTAATTTCCGACCAATACCGAGAAAGAACAGAATTCAATTGTCGGACAAACTGGGTTAAATGCAGTGAAAAAACATTATCGGTAAAATGTAGTGGATATTGTGGTGCAAATAGTACTGCCCTTACAACACGCCCTAGCAATTTCCAAATTTGAATCAAAATGCCAAATCTTAGAGTAATTAAAAAGGGAATCTTTTTTAGCATACAGTGTACCATTGTTGATGATGCAGATGAATATACTCAACTGGAAAGAGTTGAGTGTTTATTTGAAATGATATCTAGGCATGCATATTTGTATTAAACAACAAATTCTACAGGAGGAACGACCCACACTATCAAATATAAATTTGGATATTCCAATTGGAAGCTTGGTTGCAATTGTTGGTAGCACCGGAGAAGGAAAAACTTCGCTTATATCGGCAATGATTGGTGAACTGCCACCAAAACCAGACACAAATACAGATGTCAGCATTCGAGGCACGGTTGCTTATGTCCCTCAAGTTTCTTGGATTTTCAATGCTACTGTAAGCATGTTTGCCCATAGCTTATAAGTAGGAAAATTAGGTTATAATTTACTTATGTAACCTGTAGTCATTGACTATGTTTGGTAACTACTTATTTTAGATATTTTAAAAGGAGTTATGTATGGTAGCTTTTAAATAGTTTTGATTGAATAATAATTAGCACAAAAAATTGAATGCAATCTGATTTTAAGTTAAAGATTATTTTGATGTTTGGCTATTATGACTTATAAGTGATCAATGTATACCAAAGAATGATAAACTTTAACTTTAACTAGTGGCATCTTACTTGTAAATTGTTTGAAACAACAAGGCTATTTTATCCATTTATTTGGTTAAAAACACATATGAAATTTTGTCGTAAGTTATAAGAAATAAATAGTTGTTTCTCCAGTTTTAACTTCTAAACTACTTATAACTGGTTTTGACCATGTACAATGAGTTGCCAAAATGCTCATGATAGCGACTTAAATTTATGACATATAAGTCAGAAAGCTTTCTTATGACATGCTTCATGTTTTTACAACTATAGTTTATCAAAATTTCAACTTATCTATCCAAACAGTTCTATTTCTATTTTTCACTATTCACTTCAAACATCTTAAGTTACAAGTCAAAACTACTTTTATGTTGTTTCAGAATAGTTGTTACCATACGGACTCTTCAGAGCAATTTTCAACTCATAATTTACATGAAAAATCTAGTTATTTGCTGTTTGCAACAGGTCCGTGAGAATATTTTGTTTGGATTGCCTTTTCAACAAGTGCACTATCAAGATGCAATAAAAGTGACTGAACTTCAGCATGATCTTGATTTGCTTCCAGTGAGTATAAATTTTGAAACTTTAAGAGTAATCCACGCCATTTTCTAATTAAACCATATTTTTTAACACGTATCAGGGTGGTGATCTTACAGAGATTGGTGAAAGGGGTGTGACTATTAGTGGTGGACAGAAGCAAAGAGTTTCCATGGCAAGGGCTGTATATGCCGATTCAGATGTATACATATTTGATGATCCTTTAAGTGCACTAGATGCTCATGTTGGTCGAAAGGTAATTTTGTTGCCTCACCATTTCTTGATCAATTGTTCTATTTCTTTGGTATATCTAATTAATTGGTAGAAGAGCGTGGTTGTTGTTTTTTGTTTTTTGTGTATGGATATGATTGCTTCTTACTAATGAAAAGACTGTATAAGGTATTGAAGCCTAGATGGATATACGTCAATACAGAAAGCATATCTAATTTCACATTGAAGGAAGATTAATCCATTTATCTTCATAGACAATCAAGTGGTGGTTGTTTTTATATCATTTCATTTTTCTTTTTTGAGTCAAAAATTTAACCTTGTGACCAAACATGATAATGCTCGTATTCTTTGGTCCATGTTAATAAGATCACTTTCTTAGGTAAACTAATCGCTGTACTTCTCTAAATTCGCCTATATTGTAATTTTCAATTGCAGGTTTTTGATCACTGTATCAAGGACAAGCTAAAAGGGAAAACTCGCGTTCTTGTTACAAATCAGTTACATATTCTCCCTAACGTGGATAAAATTATCTTGGTTCATGAAGGAATGATTAAAGAGGAAGGAACTTTTGATGAATTGAGCGCCAGTGGTGTACTATTTCAGAAGTTAATGGAAAATGCTGGGAAAATGGAGGAACAAGTTGAAGAAAAACAAGGTGAAAAGAATGATGAAGAGATCACAGTAACTGCTGAAAATGGTGAAATCCTGAAAACTGAGAATGGTACTGGAAAGTCCGATAGTGCGAAGAAAGAGAAAGGTAAGTCTGTACTGATTAAACAGGAGGAGCGTGAAACTGGTGTTGTGAGCATGAAAGTTCTTGTAAGGTTAGTATGAAAGTTCAAAGCTATAACCTAATACTCCTTTTAAGGTCCAAAATCCCTAAAGGTTCATTTGCCTTTAACTTCAGTAATAACACGTTACAATTCATATATGCTCTTTTCTAGAAATTGCTGAAAATTCTTCGAAAACTTGAATGACTAGTTGGAGTATGGATTGGTATAAATTTTTGTAATGCATATTAGCATGGATTTTTCATGGATTTAGACCACTTTTGAAATGTTATTAAGGATTTAGACCATTTTGTAAACTAACTGCAAACATTGTCCACTTATTATTTTTTTCTTTTGGTACTAGTGCTGTTTGAAACAATGAAATACTTTTTGGTGACAAAAGTTGCACGGACATTGTTTCATACAACTCCAATGTTTTTATTTTTATTTTTTACCAGGGGTAATTTTGAATAGCGCCGGTCAATTTTTCAGAAAGGAAAAAGTTGTACTGGCCTATTTGAAATAACACTATGTTGGGGTAGATTTCACACAAATGACTGTAAATCAATCCAAGTAAATGCAAAAGCAATAAGATCGTGTTATAGTGCGGTAAAACAAACAGAAACAAGAGAATAAAACAGCAAATCACAGAAGAAAGTAAATAGAGAGTTCACACATAGAATTATAGCAGTTCCACTATCGCGAGATACTGTACATAATGGAGGCTAAGAAGAAGAATAAAATCAATCTCTGCGTTTATATAGAAATTACGACTTGGGGTTGAAGTAATTGATTTATGGTCATAAATCAATACCTCATCAATTCTTCTTTTCATACGAGTAACGTTTATCTATTTGATTTTCCAGTTTCACCTAATTTACATGCGTCTGGTAAGATTCCTTCTTTATTCAGCTAATTAGGAAATTAATTGATTACTTCAATCTCCCAAAATAATTCTTCTTCTCCTGTAGCTAATTTATTGCTCTCTTTAATGCTATGAAAAAGGCAATATATTTCAGTAATTATCTCAAATATCTTCCAAATCTTCTGCAAATGGAAATATTGTATCACTGAAATCAAAAATATCTTCCAAATCTTCTTTAATATGGAAATATTGTATCACCAAATCTAACATGGTAATACAAACAGTCACTTCTCCGAAGGGGCTATATTTTTTGTCTGTAGTTTGTTTTAAAAGATGACTGAAGTTGTAACAATTCCAAAAAAATGGACCAGATGTTTACAGAAATAAAATTCTATTACTATATATGCTTGTATGTAAAACTTATGGATCCATGTATACTCATTTTCCTAAAGGTACAAGAATGCACTGGGTGGGGTATGGGTTGTTGCGGTACTATTTCTATGCTACATCCTTACCGAAATTCTTAGAGTTTCAAGTAGCACATGGTTAAGTACATGGACGGATCAGAGTTCACCAAAAAACCACGGAGCAGGTTTCTACAATCTAATCTATGCGCTTCTTTCATTTGGCCAGGTAAGATAATCTATATTTCTCAAGATCCTTTTTACTTTGATGTATTGAAGTAATCTGGTCTTTGCATTTTTTTCCTTAGGTGTTAGTGACCCTCACAAATTCTTATTGGCTGATCATTACAAGCCTTTATGCTGCCAAGAAATTACATGATGCCATGCTCAAATCTATCTTAAGAGCTCCTATGGTATTCTTTCACACAAATCCTCTTGGACGAATAATAAACCGATTTGCGAAAGACCTTGGCGATATTGATCGTAATGTAGCCGTGTTTGTTAACATGTTTCTTGGTCAAATCTTTCAACTTCTTTCCACTTTCTTTCTGATTGGAGTGGTCAGCACTATTTCTCTCTGGGCCATCATGCCGCTTCTTATTTTGTTCTATGCTTCTTATTTGTACTATCAGGTATGGTTTCACACTTTCACTACATGATTCTAATGTTTCTATCGGGATTATGATCGCCTACTCCGATTAAAAAAAAAAAAAATCAGAGTAGAGAAACGGTCAAGGTGTCTGATCCAGTAGATGATCTTTTGAGCAATGGTCGAACTTACTGAAATGCATCGTTTTTTAAAACCATTAAATCTTTGATCGATTGGTTGACTGGTGTTCTCCACACACAAAAAAAAAAACAAAAAAAATATATATCTAAGTTTGGGATCCTATCGATGCAAAGTCATTTTTCAAAGCTTAAATATTAATTTCGGCAGACTAAACCAAAAATAAGCAAGAACTTCGATGAAATATAAATAGTCGGTGTTGCGTTTAGCTAAATTGAATGTTTAAATAGCAACCCCATTATTAATTGGACACTTTAGAAAAACACCCGGTTTAAGCTCTAAAATACACAGTCATCCATTTCCAAAAACATGTTTTGAAAAACACCCCTATCTTCGATTTCAGCCAAGTAGTAAATAAATAAATAAAAGTTTAATTTTGGTTATATTAACCTTCAATTATGTACAGATTTGATTTCAAAAAAAAAAACAAAAAACAAAAAAACATTATTGAAATTAAATTATTTTAGGGGGTAATTCAAAACCTGTTTTTAGGAAGGGTTTTTCGTGTATTAAGTTTGAAAATAAAGGGTGAATCCTAATTTCTACTTATTATACGATAATTAAATTTCACAAATGTAACATAGAGCACCGCACGAGAAGTGAAACGACTAGACTCGGTAACAAGATCTCCGGTCTACGCACAATTTGGAGAAGCACTGAACGGCTTTTCATCAATCCGAGCTTACAAAGCATACGATAGAATGTCTGCAATCAACGGCAAATCAATGGACAACAACGTGAGATTCACCCTTGTGAACATGAGCGCAAACCGCTGGCTTGCAATCCGCTTAGAGACACTAGGAGGCATAATGATTTGGTTCACAGCGACCTTCGCCATCATGCAGAATCAAAGAGCAGAAAATCAGAAGGCTTTCGCCTCAACCATGGGACTTCTACTTTCCTATGCACTAAACATCACAAGTTTGCTAACGATTGTTTTAAGACTAGCAAGTCTTGCTGAGAACAGTTTGAACTCCGTGGAGAGAGTCGGGACTTATATAGAGTTGCCTTCGGAAGCACCGGCTGTCGTGGATGATAACAGACCTCCTCCGGGCTGGCCATCTTCCGGAACGATCAAGTTTCAGGATGTGGTTCTTAGATACAGGCCTGAACTGCCACCTGTTCTTCATGGCATATCTTTTACTATTAATGGGAGCGAGAAGGTCGGCATAGTTGGCAGAACCGGAGCTGGAAAATCTAGCATGCTTAATGCATTGTTCAGGATTGTTGAACTTGAAAGAGGGAGGATTTTGATCGATGATTGTGATGTTTCGAAATTTGGACTTCGTGATCTGAGGAAAGTTCTTGGGATCATTCCTCAAACTCCTGTCTTGTTTTCAGGTATGTTTGATTATTCACAAAAATAGGGGTGGGGTCTGAGATTCCCTCCTTGTAGTCCCTTTGATGTCATCTTATTTTTTCGTTTGAATTTTTTTTTTTCAAAACAAAACAAAATTTTGTGAATCTACTAGCTACGAGATCAGCTACACAAATTTTTTGATCATTTTGAAATTTACGTCATTTAAATCACAACTCAATATGAGTCGTCAAAAACACACACATACTCAGAAATGTGGTTTCAACAGAGTTAGAATTTCAATTCAATCTATTTTTGTGTAGATGATCTTGATAGCATATACATTATCCGTAAAATATTGTTTCGCTTTAAAAAAAGTTCAACACAGAAAGACGAAAGGGAGCTACAAGAGAATGCATAAGGAGGGGGTTACCGATCTCACTCCATGTGTGTGTGCACATGTGTATAGAGTATGTGTGTAGTGATTATTTTGTTTCATGAAATAATGTCACTTACGATTTGGCCTTTTTTTATTGTGCTCAGGAACTATTCGATTCAATTTAGACCCGTTTAATGAACATAATGATGCCGATCTTTGGGAAGCACTGGAAAGAGCACACTTGAAAGATGTCGTTAGGAGGAACGCATTAGGTCTTGATGCCGAGGTATGCTTTGGTTATCAAATGGTTCTTTTCACATTTATTTTAATTTGCAAAAGTAACATCCTTTATTTATTTATTTGCACTATTTACAGAAAGGAATCACTTTCTACCGAAATTGGCCAAAACAAACTATCACAATTTCAGTTTTAAACAGTTTAAGAGCACGGAACTCTAAATTTCATGGGTGGAATAAATGAACACTTAAAAAAAGGAAGAATAAATGTAAATGAATACCTGTATAACACCAATAAAAATGTTACAGCACAACATTAACACAATGGACTGCTCGCACGCTTTTAACACTCGAACACAGTTACTATGGGTGTGTTCGCAGACGAATTGGATTAGATGTTAGAGTTTGGAGGTTGCGATGTTTGTGTACAAAAATTTGGTTAGAAGTTGGGTAGGATGTAATGGTAGTTTAATTTGTAATTTGTAATAAATAATTATAATAAATGATTAGTTTTAAATAATTAAATAATAATAATCAATAATTAATTATTGATAATGCAAATTCAATTTCAACTTCAAATTCAACAAATTCAAACGCTCCTTAAAAATTCAAAACATTTCAAATTAAATTACAAATTAATTATTATTATATTAATTATCAATCATTAATCAATAAATTTAATTAATAAATATTTCATATTTAATACTTTATGATAGAAATTCAAATACAATTTCAAACACCCACTACAAATTCAAACGCAAAATATTTTTAAAAAAAATCAAAAAATAAGGATTACATTCGACTTAACCTAGTTACACCCGACTTAACTATTTACATCTTGCCCAGCCGCTCCAAATTTGAGAGTCCAAACGTTCTCCATTAAACGCTGACGTAACTGTTACGTCAGATTTATCTGAGTTAAAAGTCAAACATAATTCCCATTGGATGCTTTTTCTACAGCATTTTCAGTTTCTGTGAACGCACCCAATGAGTACTCACCTATTCTCCTATGTGATGCACACCTTATGCGGTGACCATATATGTATAGGCAAACCTTGGCACCAAACATAGTTGTAGGGTTCTCTTGATAAATCAACTCTAGACTTCTCTGTTGCTTACCCTTTCTACATTCTTCTTTGTACTTCTTTCTTTAGACAACAAAGCTGTTATACCCGAAATCTCATTTTGTCAAAACCTGCAAAAGAGACAAAAAATGCGGATGGTTCCACACAAAACAATGCACAATGATCATATCCCCCCCCCCCCCCCTCTGAATTCAGCCTTTTGTACCATACCACGCTGACAAAATTTTATTATGGTACTGTAGCAATATAAAAACTCTTCTTCACAATGAAATATCTGTTTTAGTTATCTTAGTTTTCTAGATTATTCAATGACAATTTTGTAAATTTAGGCCACTTTTAGAAACATATTACGCAAATATGTCAGTTTCAAAACTATTTACAAAAGTACGACATTTTTGTTCATGTCAGCGCCACGCTGGCAAAAATATGTTGGTGACATTTGAAATGTCGTCGGTTTTTTTTATTTTTAATTTATACTGGCAACATTCGGAAAGGTGTCGTTATTGTTTTAGAAAATAACGATGGCGCCGTTCTAAAAGTCACCAGATTCAATATTTTATGAGAGCAGAAAGCCGCGATATTTGGAAAGGCGCCTGTATATAAATTTTTAACATATCGGCGACTTTTGAAATATCGCCAAGATAATTTAAATATATATGTATGTATATACTGGCGCCATATGAAATGTTGCCAGTACATTTTTGCCTGCATAGCGTCGACATGGCCAAAAGTGGCCAATGTTTGCAAATAATTTTTAAAACTGGCATATTTGCGTAATAAGTATTTAAAGTGGTCTAAATAAAAAAAAAATCTCTTATTCAATCTGAGGCAATTACTATATTTTGATTTCTTAGGCTTGGGATCGGGATAACTTTAAAAAAAAAAAAAATTAAACAAAAAATAATAATTCAAAATCAAGTTTTATAAACTAGTTAGAACAGACTAAAAGAAGTATCTAAATTGCTGAAACTCAAAGTGCTGATCATTTTCTCTGTTATTATAACTTGGTGATTTGATTCAGTGTGAGCCTAACGCGTATCTTTTACTTTTCAGATTTTCTAACGAAAGTTTAAATCTTGCTTTTTTCAAGGTTTCAGAAGGAGGTGAGAATTTCAGTGTGGGGCAGAGGCAGTTACTGAGTCTTGCACGTGCATTGCTACGCAGAGCCAAGATTCTTGTTCTGGATGAAGCGACTGCAGCTGTTGATGTGGGGACCGATGCTTTAATCCAGAAAACTATCAGAGAAGAGTTCAAGTCTTGCACGATGCTAATTATAGCGCATCGATTGAATACTATTATCGACTGTGATAGGGTTCTCCTTCTCAGTTCTGGCCAGGTACCATTGCCGGTATCATAGACAATTTTGCTTCACTTCTCATCCTTAACTAATGTCAATAAATACATGATTTTCTCTTGAAGGTTCAAGAATTTGCCTCCCCTGGTGAACTTTTATCCAATCAAGAGAGCGCATTCTCAAAAATGTGTGACAGCACTGGAGCAGCTAATGCCCAATATCTTAAGGTATTATCACCAAGTAATTGTGATAGGTCCTTACTTTCTTAGTTGTATTAGCTTTTTGTTTTGTTTTGCACTCTGAATAGAACTGTTCATCACTTGTTGCAATAGGTGTTTTGTAATGATGTATAATGTCATTAATTTTTTAATAATGCAATAATAAGTGGTTTTAATTTGTTATATTTATTAAGCACTAAATCCGTTCGTAGCACTCAATAAACCAATACACTTAAAAAGTAATTAACACTAAGCAATCAGACTTCTTATACAAAACGAATGCGAAAAAGTATAGAATTCCGAGTCTAAACAAATACAGCCAAGCGATCAGCAGACTTTTATTGACTACTGTTATTTCCTGATATATGCCAGGATATCGTGTTTACTGCGAGATCAAACAAAGAAGACGCTCAAAGACAAGATGGCCAAAGAAGATGGCTAGTGTCGTCGAGATGGGCAGCTGCTGCACAGTTTGCACTAGGGGTTAGCCTATCTTCTTCCCAAAACGACCTTCAGAGTTTAGAAGTTGAAGATGAGAATAGCATACTTAAGAAGACAAAGGATGCTGTCATCACTTTACAAAGTGTTTTGGAAGGAAAGCATGATAAGGCAATCGAAGAGTCACTTGAAGAGTACCATATTCCTCGAGATAGATGGTGGTCATCTTTTTACAAAGTAGTAGAAGGTATGTTTTGGAACTCGTAATGTGAAAGACTTTTATTTTTAGAGTATGTACTATTTAGTCGGATAAGAAATATATTGTGTTCTAGTTATTAAGGAATAGCATGAGAGGGACTTGACAATCGTTTAAATGTCATTCCTTGTGTGAAAACTTAAAAGATTCCATTAGCAGTCAAAAGTAAAATTGCATTTATTTCCGTGAAAGGACCTTTTGCTTTTTAAAAGTTATTGGAGTACAGCTTCAATGTTATGGCACTATTTACTATTTTGCATTAAAAGCTAGGATGAATAGAAGTAGGCGAGAAAAAAGGAAGAGGAAGGGAATGAGACAGAGAATATAATATTTATCACAGAGAATTCATTTCATCTGCTGCCTACATCAATCCTTACTCATGGTAACAGAATCGATACACCTGTCCCACTCATGGTAACAGAATTGATTATGGTTAATAAAAAAATACATATTTATTCTAGAAATACTGTAGGATCCTATGCTTTCAGCTGTTATTTTTCCGGGCCGGCCATAGCCCAAAGCCACCAAAGTGGTCGCCTATGGCCTCTGATTTTCAGGGCCTCAAAATTCAATTTTATTTATACATTTAATTGTATTTTGTTTAGACATATAACTCGTCATCCTTTATATTAATTAAAGTAGATTTAGTGTGCTGTTAAGTTTATATGCTTTGTTCCTAAGCCACCAATGTTCAAATCTGGCGTAGTGCTTTTAACCCTGACTTCAGATATTTGGGCCTTACACCTCGAAGCTAGGGCCCGCCCTGCTATTTTAACTGCATGCATTATTAGTGGTCCATCTTCCTTGTAGAATAACATGTAGGGATCCAATGCTATTGTTTTAGCAAAACCAGCTAGCATATTAGGGGCCTTGGTGCATTGTATTGGTAAGATGGGTATAAATGTATCAAAATCCAAAAAAAAAAAAAACAATTTGGCGGTACTCTTTTATAATTAACAAATAAAGATATCCTTAGCCAACTCAACTTTTAGATGTAAAAATGAAAAAGATAATTGCTTTAGGAATTAAGTCTAGGAAATTTCTGAAAGACACGTAAACTTGTGTACGATTGTAGGAACGTGCATTTGACACAATGAATTGGAAACCGTGCATCTTTCTTTTTCCTTCTTGTCTAGTTGCTTTGCTAAATAGATATCAGTTTATGATTATAATATAATTTCAAAAAAGTCAAGTGCCCCTCGAGTTATCCTATAAATATAAATTGTATTCAAAAGAAAAGGAAATTATGGTCATGGACCTATCAACAAGTGTTTTAAGTTGTAAAACACATATGAAGCTTGTCTTTACTAGTGCTCCAATGTTGAAATTCATGTATTGCTTATACAGGTCTTGCTATGATGAGTAAACTGGCTGCCAACCGAATTCAGTACCCAGAGTTGACATTAAATGACAAATCTCTTGACTGGGATTCAATTGACATGTGAGCTGGCTACTTGAACTGCGATGTCAAAGGCTCATTTGAAGGGCTAATAACATGTTCAATTTTAATGTGTCTATATAGTATGCAAGCAGCACAAACTGATGCAGCAGTATGAATTCATAATACAGCTCTGCTAATTGAGAATGTGTATGTACTCTACATTATCAGTTTAATAATGAGAACACGTTAAATGGTATTACAGGTTTGCTTCTACACGAGTAATTGTTTGAGCTGTAATAATCCTATTGAAAAGTAACCATTGTACACTTCTGATTATATGGCATAACATTAAACTTCTTGAGTTTTGCAAGTTTTACTTTCCATCCGATGTTTTATTCTTATCCTATAGCAAAATTTACCTGTCTGTTTTAGACTTCAGACATGCTATTGCATATGTCATACATACATGGTACAAGTCTTATACGTCTAGTATACCAAAATAGAGACGAATGAATAATAAACTTGTCTCACATGTTTACAACTCAAATTTCCACCACACTGAAATTATGTATTAGTTATTTTAACACCAAGTATGTTGTAATTAATTACAACAATAAAGTAACAACTATAGCGATAATAACTATAGTGCTAAATCAAACGTTATACCATTCAAAGAAATAGTACAACGCAGAAAGAAAATGATATTATATGTATATATATATGTATATGTATATATATATGTATATACATATGTATATACATACGAGTGTAATGGCACGCACTTCGCGCGTGAACTGTTTTTTTTATAAATTATATATGTTTAAATCAGTCAAAAAAATATTTTTATTTTCAAGTGATATTTTGTAAAGAAGTATTTTCAAGTGATATTTTGTTCGTTAACGGATCGCACCCGCCTGCTGCTCGCGTCGCACCTGCTTCTGTTCACCCGGGCTTCTTCAGTCATGTCGCACCCGCCACCCGCTTCTATTCGTCCGTTCCCTCCTCACAACGAAGCAAATATTTGAGTATCGCAAGGCTCCAACCTCTTCATTGCAAAGCTATTAATATAATAGAACAGCTTTGCAATTTTTGACGATGTAGGACTTATTTTCATTCAATTTAGTATTAGGAATTCCAACAACAAGTTTAAAACAGCAGTGACGCTATGGAAAAATACCGTTCATAAACGGCAAAAATATCATTCATATCGACATCAATTACAGCCCACTTTTCTTCTAAACCACTTTGTTTCCTCATCCATGTACTTGCAATTTTTACATGAAAATAATTTGAAATTTTCCAAGCAAAACCCTTGCATTTTACAGCAAATGATACAGATTATTTCAGTGATTAGAATGAGAAGGAGAAATGCACTCCTGAAGTACATTTGATCCACATATGCCTTCGAAATTCTGGACACAAACACCAGCAAACCCGGTTAAAGCTTGAAACACATTCGGCAACCCAGTTTGAAGATTATTCAATGTCATCGCTCGACTGCTTTTGACTGAGTTCTGATATTTTGCCTTTTCTTCTTCTACTTTTCTCTTGAGAGCTTCAACTTTTGTAGCGAGAAGTGGGTTTCCTATAACATTTTCAGCATGTTTGTCAGTAGCAGCTAAGGAAGCGAGTTCTTTCTCTAATTTTTTCTCGAGACGAAGGAATTTTTTTTGGAGTTTATGCTCTTCCTTTTGTTGTGAAACTATTGAGTGAATTACTGATAGAAAGCCTCTTATTGCCTCAGAAGCTACCTGTGAATGATCCATAATTAGTTAACTATTAGACTAGCACAGTTTACTTTTAAGATTATTACAGGAAGAAGTGCATTGCAAATTGATAGTTTCTTAAAACCTTACGTGGATGTAAAAATTTACGAAAATGCAACCTTGAATGCCATGACAAAGAAACCAAGGACCCTTTTGATTTAAACTATGAGTTTCGTGCTTTGCATTTGTCGTAGGTCAAAAGACAATGAAGGGCAAAAACAGTCAATTTGGAAAAAAAAAATTCAACATGTAAAACTGAAAACAACCTTTTCTTCTTTCCGTCTTTTGGTTATATATATATAAAGACTGTCTTCTTCGGTTTTCTTCTCCCTTTTGTTGTAATAACTTTGATTTTCCACCCTTTCCTCTTCTCTCATGCCGTTTGCAAATACATATTGAAAACATAAAACATAGAACTTAAATTTCAAACCAAACAATTTTAAAAGTTTGTCTGTCAAAGTATTATTCCAACCTATTCTGATTTTTTTCGTTAGCTTTTGTGAAATTATGATATAAAGAAACAGCTTACATCATAGAGTGATGAAAAAAAAAAAAAAATCATATTGGAGACCCAATTATTTCATTGTTAGTTCCCATTCAGTCCGACTTATTTCTTCGATCTCTTATTATCACAAACCTAGTTGTTGTTGTCATGATTGATCTCTTAATATTTATACAAAATTCATTGTATTGGTTTTCCCAATGTGTGATTATTTTCAACACGTCCTCTCACACACTAGTAGTGTAGCTTTGAGCAAGATCATGCATTGGTTTGGGTGATGCAAAGCAAATCTATTGTGATATCATATTAAAGAACTACTTGTTATCATAATTTTGAACGTGGAACGAAACATCTCCTATATGTTCACAAGTTTATTTGTGAATTCTTTGAAACTAAAGTAGCATATTTGCACGTGGAATGTTAACATTTATGTCATTTGTGTGAATGTTCTTCCTAATAATTATTTTCTTAAACATATACCTATGTGAGGTCAAATGAAACGGATATTGATTGATGGTTAGTTGATATGATAAAAGCTAAGACCCATCAGTGCATTCTAAGTTCAACTAATATTTTCAAAATTAGTATCCATATATTCGACTATCTGTACCCAAAATAAATGTCCTCTAATGTGAAAGGGCATGTTTCTTGCATGAAAGATGATCATTATCATGAACAGAGACTTGTGAAATACAATGCCTCAAATGTGAAAAATAGAAAAAGTGGTTTAGCATTTTTATTCATGATGTATAGCAGCATGACACTGCAACCTAAGCAGCAGTAGGAACATACGTATATTTTTGAAAAGCAGCAAATAACCATAAAATTATTACCTTATCAGGCAATCTATCAAGAGCAAGTTGCCATTCTTGACAAAGACCCCTAATCCCATCTCTAGTACTACTTATCTCATTGGTATCAGGAAGGCAATCAGTTAGTCCAACCCATTGATTCAGAATACGCACGTAGTCATGCTGAGATTTGAGAAGGTTGCAGAAGGAATTGTACCAATAATTTACTTCAGTTTCTAACTGTGCAGTGGCAAATCTGTGTGCATCGGTTGTAGGTTCGAATCCCATATGCCGTTCTATAAGATTCGCTTGCTGTGCTATGTGATTTTGAACTTGATGGCACTCATACATTGTTCTCCACATTTGTGTAAGCCTTGAGAGGAAAAAAAATGTGAAAACGTCAATGCTAATAGCATAATTAACATCAAATGTAAAATAAGTATATAATGCTTTTGTCTGCTCATGTACATTAGTATAGAATAATAACATACCTTTGCTTATACCATTTTGATACAAGTTTTTGCCTCGATGAATTTGTAGAAGCTAAAAGAAGAAGGGATTACTAATTACATTCTTGCCTACTTCATTTTTTAGAACATTTCTTGCCTACTTCATTTTTTAAAACATTCCTTAATGCAAGGATATAACTAATTTAGATACAATATATAATATAGTATAAATATATAGTGGATCCATATTTTTCTAAATTTATTAATATTTTATCATTTCCTTTTAGAAGCTATTTTCTATGTTCTGTTTTTGAATTACTTTCTTTTTTACTTTTCTCATTTTCAAATTTAAAAGAGGCCATTCTGACGTGTATTACATGATTATGAGTTATGCACGTATACTCTAAGAGCACATGTTAAGGTCGGTAAAATTACCCCAAATAGTCACATGAATTTTACATTTTTTTTAAATAGGAATGTAGTTTATAATAGAAAATTTAGACGTATGCCAAAATTTCACATAAATATAGAGGTTAATATGATATAATTGTGTTGTCGGAATTCTTTGATCTGGCAAAGAGACAATGGTTGTAATCTGCAAAGTAACAGAGGTTCACCAAAACACGTCGATGGCGCTCTCCTTAAAACGTTATTTGTCATCACCAGTCATTCTCATTAGTCGTTTTAACAAACAAATGAGTGTTGTGAGTTAAGACAAATCGTCTCCCAAGATACAATAAAGCCAAGAAGATTAATACATTTAACCGATTACGATAGCACTATCAAAATCGATTCAAATCATCATCTGAATTGACTGCAGTGACAAGAGTATTGAGTTTGTTGTCTGCGATGTTCGTTTTAACTAAAATAATTTTGTCCAAAAATACAATTTGAACTCAAACCCGGTCGAACGCGTGTAGTGGTTATGTATGGTCTCCCTTCTCACAAAAGAGTAAGTATTGGATGCCCAAAGGGCTCAATGTACTCTTGAGGAACCTATATTTAAGCAAATATAGTCCCTTATATTCTATGATGTGGGATTATTTACAACCACACATTCTTCCTCCTCTCTTTCTCCTTTTCTCATTAAAACAAAATAACTCACACAAGCATTTTATCAAAAAAATTACTAACAAATTGTCATGACTATCATGTGTAGACAAAGGACACCTTCTTATTTAACTTCCTCCATCAAGAAGATGTAGTTACTACCAAATAATTACCCTTCATTTTAGATGTTTAAATTTAGAAATGTAGTTGAATATGTAGGTTTCTAGATGACATGCCATTACAATATAATTATTTTTATACTTCGAGAATACGATAATGTAGAGTCATCTGGCACAATTGATATATAAATGAGTATGAAATTTACCCAAAGGTAAGTGCAATCAATTGATGGTGCAACTCATCATCCCTCAATTGTGATATTAACAAACATGTTGTGCTGATTGATTCTTGAAATGTGATGATTTGAGACTGCAAACTATCAATTTCTGCTCGTAATAGTTCAGTCTTTGTGTAGTCATAATCTTGAGCTTCCAGTTTCTGCAGTAATAAGGTCTTTTTCTTCTGCAGTAACTTAGCAAGCTCCTCCTCCTATAATTACTTGAGTGTCATAATGGATGCATTAATATGTAACTAGAATAACAAGTAGGCATTCACATAAACAACTACCTTGACTTTCTTGTACAGCTTTAGTTCCTCGGAATAAATTTTTTCAAGTGTTACACTATGATTGCTGGGATTGTTTTCATCGCTTGTGTTTTGAGGATATGCATTCTTACTTGATTGGAGTGACTTAAAGGACATGTTCCATGACAAAGAGCTAAACACCTTCGCTGATTTGGATTTACTAACTGCAATAGAAGTTTGAAAGTACCTTAGACACATGTTCATGATACTAAAAAAAAGAAACTACAAACAATAGTATCTGGTATTATTTTAATCTTTAATAATGAAGTATGATTATTTTGGTTATCAGATGGAAGGATGCAATCATGCAAGCCTTTCCAAAGTTAGCTAGACATGCATTATTAGTACTTCCATTACTAATTTGTGTTCATTGGAGTTTTCTTTATGTTGCATGCTAAAAGGTAAGAACAGTTACAATGCTTTGACATCGAAAAGTTACAATGCTTTGACATCGAACAAGACAAGTAACAATCCCTACATCAATGCTTTATATTGGAAGAAATTTCAACTTATAAACCTTATGGTGATAATATTTGAAAGGGAAAAGAAATTCAACATCGTGATTACAGTAATGTCACACTAATAAGCTGTAAATAATCCATGTTAAATAAACCCTTGAAAAATCCAATTTCTTATTATTATTAAGACAGTAGTAATTCCTGACTTCTTTGCAGCAGCCAAAATATATATGTCTATAGCTTCCATCAACAACATAAAACATAGCAAAATCTGTCAACTCTCGTTGGTAATAGTAGGAGATATTCGATCGGTAACCAATGATACTGAGTTTGAACCCTCTATGTATGTATGACAATCAATTATTATCATTATTATTTAAAATTTAAAAAGAATATAGCAAATATTCAAAGAAACAAAGTTTATTATACTCATATCAAGTCAATGCATAACTGTAAGTAAAAGATTTAGTACGAAGTCATGAAAATTACCCTTAACTTCTTCCATCAAGCGAATCCTATGACTTCGATCCGACTCTAAAAGCTCAACCACATCATTGCCACCAGCAGCTGCCTTCAAGAAATAATCATCAATCTCCTTCACAATCCCGACCAATGACTTTTTTGTCCTCCAAACTACCATTGCTGAATCTGTATCCTTTGTCAACATACTCACTGAAGATGAGTCATCGTCCATCATATCCTTACTACTCAACATACTCTTCTCCCTCATCATTAAATTTTCATCACAAGATGCAACATTCTTTGCTTCTTCTACATCAAACTCCACATTTGCCTCAACCCAATCCTCCTCTTCTTCATATGGTTCCCAAAACTCCCATGCAGAGCCATTCACTATAGGAGGTGGAGGAGGAGAAATGCTACCATTATCTGAGTTATCCGAATTATTATCTGAATCATCTTCCTTATTATCATTACCTACACTCTTATCAATACCATTTTTAACTTCTAGAATCTCCGACTTCACAGACAGGGGACTAAAGTGAGGTAGAGGAGGAGGTGGAGGAGGCAGTTCAAGGGCAATTTGGGCATTTCTGATTACATTTTCAGGGATGTTCACAGACTCAACTTCAGCAACCTGCCTCAGAGTCGCGCCTGTATTCTTTAATGACTTGAGATATGCTAAATGGCATGCAGCTAAATTTGCTCTACTACTAATCAGCTGTTTCATCAGTCTCTTTCTCTCGCTACATCTCCTGATTGATTCTTCTTTCTCTAATTTTGAGTTCGCGCAACCCATTTTTACCTTTTTATTTCTAACAATCGGGTGTTTTGAAAATTAAAAGCAAGCAATTTAGAGTAAAACCTGAATTGGGTTTTTTCCGATTCGACAATAAGTTATAATGCGGCAGAAAAGATTGGAAATTTGCCGCTTGAACAAGAGATTAAGACCCATTTCCAACTTGGGTTTCACCTATTTTTGAACTGCTGAAGAAATAATCAGTTTGGTTGATGATAAAACCTAAAAGAAATGAAAAAGTATCCTAACCAAAAGAAGAAATGGGTTGAAAAAGGTTCACATTACTTTTAGCAAAAGCTTCGGCAGGTGAAGAAGAATCTGAGAGGTGATTGTTTATTTTTCAGAGATAAGAAGAGAGAATATAAAAGCATTTGTAGCAGTTTGGAGCAATAATGCACAAGGAGCAAAGAAGGAAAACAACATAGGAAGAAAAAGAAAAAGGTTTCTAATCAAATTAATAAATATCAAAATATTTATGATCATTAAATTTATGATTTATATGTCAAATTTTAAATTGGGCTGTTATCAAATGTGATTGCGACAGATAGAAACGGGGACGTTGGTGATATATACGAAAATATTTGCATTTTATAGTATAAACACTTGCGGTAAACACTTTGAATTTTTGTTGAAAATATTGATATACTTTTTAATAGATTGTTTTTCGGATTTCTAGTTTGAAAATAAGACGTGGATTCTAATTTTCACAAATATGTATCTTATTAAAACGTAACGATGGATATTTGTTCTTTAATTTACTTACCAAGTCTCGAAACATCAAAATCAAAATAAGTTTTTTTTATTTAAAAAAAACACAGAAGAACCCGATGGGCTGGTAAACTTCTAAGAAGAGTATGGTAAAGTCGTCCACCGATCCAAGCCTTCATACCTCCGGATAAATTTATATAAGATAGGAAAGCGTGTGATAGGAATCAAATCTGTGTCTTTTTTTCAAAACTCAGGCTACTTTTCACTGCGTCGCACCTGCGGACTAAATCAAGATAAATTATTTGTGAATAGTTTTAACTATATGTATAAAGAGTTGTCAGAGACGTTAAATGTTCAATGGTTCTAGCATAGAATCATGCCTTCGCGGGTTTCAAAATGTCAAAAAAATTAACTTAAGAATGTTAAAACTCAATCCAAGGAGTTAAAATTCCTATTTCGTATTGCCAAACTTTATTTTTGGTGAAACAACAATTAAAAGTAAAAGATGCAGAATTTAAGATTAAAAAAAAAAAATAAGGCATGGACAAAACAAATAAAGTTTTCCTAATTCTTCCCATGACAATGAATATTGAGTGCTATGAACATTTATAAATTAAGTGTTATTTGCAAGTTATTGTTTAACTTATATAGTGCGATGCTAAACATAAACATCCCTTTAAATATGACTTTGGTAACCGCTAGTAACGGAATAAATTTTGATACAATTAGCCTGTGGCTTGGAGATGAAAGTTAAAAGTGAACCGTTATGCTTTAAATGCATTGTCAAAACAACATAAATAACCCAATGATACTTGAATTTAAACAAGTCGTGGAAATGCGTTTGATGCTCTTCTTTTGAGAGCGATGGGAGAAAATTATTTTTGTCACGTAGCGTGTTGTGACCACTGTCCCTCGTATCTTCACTCGATGCTTGTGTAGTTTTCATATGAAATTGATTGCAAGGAATCCCATGACTTTGTCGTCCCACCGATTGTCATATTGCAATTACATACAAGTCACATGAACCGCCTTTTTAAATGCATTTTCCTTCCTTCTTTGTAGCTATATTTTGCATAAGTTCTTAAATACATCCCATCCGATGTGTTTGATGCCAATGGTTAAAATGAATTTCGATGGTCAAAATTAATAATAATCGCGAAACTGGATTTATATTTTGTTTCTTCCCTCATCTCTAATGAATGATGGAGAGAAGATAACCCCTATTTGTCTCCTCGTGTATTTCAAAAGATTTGCAAAGTCCCAATACTTCATGGATAATGGGGTAAAATGAAAAAATTAAAAAAAAATTGTTAACTTACACTATATTTTATTTTGTTTTTGCACCAACAATTTATTTACGCTAAATCGTATTTAGCAATTATTAAAAAAAGAGTTTGTTGTTTCAATTTTAATTTAATTAACTTATATTAAGGCTTCGTTTGAGAGTTTTGTAGTAGCGGGTGAGAGATGTTTTGAGAGTACAGGTTTTGACTGTCAATGATCGTAACAGTTTTGATTGGTTTGCACGAAATGTTTTTATAGCCGATCAATGCATATTTAGAAGTTTAACACGCAACGGTTGTAAGAATTTTCTAATAAAATAACATTATATATATTCTTATATTTATTCTCTAATTTTGTGAAGATCAATTGTTCAATATGATTAATAGGGGGTATAATTAAAAGAAAAAAGTTAGAACCCCTCAAAACAGCTCAATTTTATGGATTTAGAATTGCCATCAAAATTACGCTGCATCGGTTTCACCAGTTTCATAACTAACAATAACCAGATGCGAAATAAACTTACAATCAAGAGTTATCACAATATTTGAAACACGAAGTCATTCAAAACCAGTCAAAATCGGTAGAGAATAAACTCCCAAGCGGAGCCTAAGGTATAATGTATACATATGTTTATATTATGATTTAAATCTATTAAATATAAATATGTTATTAATTTATTTTGTTTAATTATAAGTTTATGAATTATCAAATGTTCGTATTCATAATGTAAACATTATAAACATAATGAATAAATGTTGTAGCTAGGTGTGTGTGCGTGTGTATGTCAAATACATGTAAATAATCTTTGGGATTTATGGTTATTATTAATGTTAATGGATAGTGATATTAACAAAGCGGTATCACATATACATGTTTGCACACACATAATTTTTTTATTAATAGTTAGCTTGTAAGCACAAACTTTTAGTCTGGACCGCGAACTTTCAAAATTGCCCTTTATATATAATTTCTTCAAAAAATTGCATTTCATATACACAAGTTCAAAAAAATTCGAAAAAAAACATTTGTTATCCTAAAATTTAGGTAGCAACAACTTCTAAATGCATGTGGGGGGAGGAGTTGGCATAAAGAATAGTACTCGGTTTTAAATGCATGGCAATTGATTAGGTCCTTGAACCTAGAAATATCCAAACCTCCACACCACATATTTAACATTCTAAAAACCCTATTCACCCCTTTAAATATCGCTCTCTATCCTTCGCATTCACTTCATCTCTCTACACCACCTTCTGCTGTTCGCTATTACTTGTCATCCGATGTTGGCCTCCGACATCATGTAACTTTCAAAGCGTTGGGTTAGTCTTCATGCTTAGTTTTGTAAAGCTTCGTTGCATGAATATACGTGTGTGTGTATGTATATGTATATACACACACACACGCGTATATGTACGTGTATATATACATATACATACATATATATACGTACGTATATGTATGTGTGTGTATGTACGTATACGTGTGTATATATATGTATATATATACCTATACGTATATATATGTATATGTGTGTATGTATATGTAAATATATATATGTATATGTGTGTGTGTGTATATATATATGTGTGTATGTATATGTGTATATATGTTCAAGAATTTTCATATACTGCATTCAAAACGACCAAGTTTTTAATATTAATATATTGTATTGAATAATAAGCGTATATGATTAAATTACTTTCAAATAAGAAATATATTCTGTAACATTGCATAACACTGAAAAAAAAAAAAAATGTTGCTTTCAGTAGTGTTTTCAAAAAAGGTTGTGTTTCCCTATCTTAAGCTTAACATCATATAAAGTTAAAAAGGAACCATATTCATATCTATGAATTAATGTGCTTAAAGAATAACGCTCTTTACTGTCTTGAGCCTTCGTCACTTACACATGATGCATTTATAAGGAACGCTTTTTTTTTTTCCTTGGCCCACTAATTAAAATTCAAATCCAGTACCAATCACACAACCCACCTCAAAATTGACAGCCCAATTTCACAAAATGATGCCAAATCCCATCTACCATCTATTATTAATTGGCCTACATGAACTAAAAGCGACTAACCTGACTAAGCATGAAGACTGAAGGCGATATATATATTTATGCCCTCGCAAGGCGGGCTTAATTGAAGACAACATCTAATACTCCAACATAGATGGTGGTAAAACCCCATTCAACATCCATGGATAGGTAAGCATGTATAGTTAAGCATGGTGGTGGATAGTATCAATATCTATACTGCAATATCTGATGTTGCAATAACTGATTCATGCTTAGCTTAACCCGACTAAGCTTTGTTGCATGAATATATATCTATATATATATATATATATATATATATATATATATATATAGCCTTCAGTATTATATATCTTGCATTTCTATATCCATCATCGCCATCTATTATTAATTGCCATCTATTATTAATTTATTTCCAAGTTTGATGGCCGGAGTTGCACCACCATGCTGTGCAGTTGATGCCCCTGCTGTTACCCCGCTATAACTCTGCTATATCTCATAGTGAATTTCTACCGCTACGATTTTTTCATATAGCCTCAAATATAGCCTTTCCGCTTTAAGCCTCGTTATTTCCGCTATATTCCGTTATTCCCGCTATATTCCGCTGTTTTCGCTATATCTTCTTTAAAAGAAATGAATTGAAAAATAACATATGTACATTACAAAAATTATGAAATTAATTTATTTAATTGAATTTTTAATATATTTTCAGAAATGAAAATACTTTAGTATTATACTAAATTCAATTATGTTATATTATAGTTTTACGTTTATTTATAGTATATTCGCACATGTTTTTAATTAAAATTATTAATGTATTAATTATAATTCAATTGAATGTTAATTCTTCATTTAATTACCATTTATATATTTGTAAAAATATTAAGTACGAGCTTTATATGCTATTTTAGAGTCATCTGTTATATCCCGCTATATTCTCGCTGTATCCCTGCTATGACTTTTTACACCTCCACCTCATTGAATCTGTCGAGCGGGCGCTTTAACTGCACAACCACAATGTTTAACTATCCATATACCCCCGCCTTAATTGAGGCACGTGTCACCACCATGCGAAGACCGCCTTCCGAGTGTATGTTTGTTAGTTAAACATGTTTCCGAGTGTATGTTTGTTTATATGTGTAAGGAAATGGAAATAATCAAGGGTTTTATATACTACGAGATCTAATATTTTAGGAAAAAAAAGGCAAAGTCCAAAAGCAATCTCGAACCAACACTAGAAATGGAAACTAAACACCATGATAAACAAAGTCAACTCAAAACGATGATACGTCTCCAAAAGCATCTTTAACGAAAGATAGTGCACATGTCCAGCAACCGACAAATAATGATAAAAAAATCTCTCTCAACAGATGATTTTTGGAATGATAAATTTACTTCTGAAGTGGTAAGTGCTATATCAACCAAAAAATTTAAAAATAATATAATTAAATTTTATTGTCTTATCAGTTTTCTCTTCATGTTTTTGCAGGTAAAATTTATGGAGGAAAATAGATGGTGGCAATTATGAAATAAATTTGAATAAAAAGCCACTACGTAGGAATTAAAAAAATAACATTTATTAGTGGTACTTTTTAGGTGTTGCAGCCCTTATTATTAATAAGGAAATCACTATATATTCTCTACTTTTATGTATTCTAATTTTGAAATAAAATTTTGATTTATATTAATGTTTGCAAATAGTATTATTACCTTATCTTTTATGTTGTGTTGGAATACAGGATGATTCTAATAATTTTGCTGTTATAGTTATTGTTACGTTAACAAGTATTATCAATTGCTATGTGAAACAAAGTATTTAAGGTTAAAAAATTAATGACCTAACCATATTTATTTTTCAGCCGGCTGTATACCAAAGATGAATACTCAAAGAAGACAAAATAGAAGAACAAATACTTTAAATGATGAACAAAGAGAAACGTGTCGTATGAAAGTTAGAGAACGAAGGAGAACTACGAGTCAAGAACGAAGAGAGAATTATCTAGCTTGGCGTCGTGAAATGTATCGACAAAGAAGAGAAAGATCTCATAACGCATCTTTAGGAAGGAATATAAATACTATAAGCAATGAATCTCATAATTACCAACAGGACAAAAACCCAAGAATACAAAGAGAACAAATAGAAACCACATATATTGAGGAAAGGGAACATATTATAAATGACATACCACAATCTAACCAAGAGTAGAGACCATCATCACAAAATAATAATCAACTACAAAGGCGTCAAACTATGCGAAGAAATGTTAGAATCCACAATGTTGCAAAAAATTTCAAAGATCATACTGGATTTCGAAAGCATTTACTGAAACAACCAACATTTTATCAACATTGTTCAGCAAAAATATTTCAACATGAGAGTGGATCATTGTGTTGTCCAAATGGAAGAACCATACTCTCCCCAGTGCATTCACTAAATGAGCTCTTGGTGCTCTACAAGGATACATGTGCTCATGGTATACTTTTCAAAAGAAATGTTCGATCATATAACCAAGTATTTTCCTTCACTTCAATGGGAGTGCATGTCGATGAAAACCTAACAAGTGGAAGAGCTGGTATTTACACTTTCCATGCACAAGAATGTATAAATCACAATATTGGAAGCCTATTGAGATAGACCCAGATTTCTACAACTATATGTATATATATATATATATATGTGTGTGTGTGTGTGTGTGTGTGTGTGTGTATTGATCATGAAATTAAAAATCGAATGATTGAAAATGAAGACTTGAATAGAGGAATATTGGAAAAGATACAACGTATGTTGGATGAGAATAATGATTTTGCTTCATACCTATGTCGAGTTTCACAACTTCCCAAGATTCATAATTATAAATTTATAATTAAACAATAACCATTGCACCAACAATATATGTTGCCTACATCCTCATAAGTTTCCGTAATGATAGTTGGTCGGCATGAGACAAGTCTTATAAATAGTAGAGATATTATTCCTCATACGACGACGAGTCAGCTTATGAGAATTCCAGAAACACATGGTTGTTATAACCCTTTGCAGTGTCCTCTCCTACTACCTTATGGAAGTTATGGTTGGGACCTTAACAACCATAATATAAATGGAACTCCTGTAACATGTCGTGAGTACTATGCTTATATTTTGCAGATACGAAGTAGTTTTACATTCATAAAATTATATATTTATAGCAAGCATCATTGCATGATAAAAATCGATCAATTATTAATCATAAATTTAAATACAATTGATAATACAATGGATTTCATTCTTTGGATTCACACTAGAAGTCAAACATAAATAAAATAGGCATCGGGGTCTAGCAGTTTTAATCAACTTAAGTATTATATAGATTATATATATATATATATATATATATATTCCATTTGCTATTTCTAATCAACTTAAACTTTAGATTTGACATGAATATACTTCTCTCTTTTTACATGGATGATGTTTATTACAACAATATGTCATGGATAATTATGTGAAAATTGAAAGTGGTAGAATGAGATGGTTTCGTCAACAACAACATCATATTAGATCAGAATTGTATGTGGAACTTCAAGATGCATTAAATGCTAGAGAAAATAATGCAAGTATGACATTTTTCCCTTATCTTTGGTCTATTTACAATACATACATATACATATATACACACGTACATACATATATATAATTTTATACCTATGGGTAACATAGGTAGAAGAGTAATATTACCCTCTTCGTTCAATGAAAGTCCAGGTAATATGTACCAACATTATCAAGATGCAATGGCTCTAGTACAAAAGTTTGGAAAGCCTGTTTTGTTCATTGCAATGACATGCAATCCTGTATGGAATGAAATCACATCAGAACTATCACACAGACAAACTTCCCAAGATTCCCCAGATTTTACTAGAATTTTTCGTTCCAAATATGAAGAATTAAAGCATGATATCTACGACAAACAAGTTCTTGGATTGGTTGCAGCAAATGTTTATGTCATCGAATTTAAAAAAAGAGGACTACCCCATGCTCATATGCTTATTACTCTAGACAATGAAGATAAATTACATAGCCCAGATGATTATGATGTCGTTGTAAGAGCTGAAATCCCGAATCGTGATGAAGAACCAGAGTTGTACACTGCTATCATTAAATGGGTACTTCATGGGCCATGTGGAAGACAATGACCAAATGCTCCATGTATGAAAGATGGAAATTGCAAAAAAAAAAAACCTATGCAATTTTCATCATGTACTATCGAAGGTAATGATTCACACACTGTTTATCGACAGCGGAATAATGGAATAAACATCACACTAGACAATAATCGGGATATTATAATGAATAATCGTGGGTTGTTCCATATAACCCATGGCTGCTGAAAAGGTATGATTGTCACGTAATGTTGAAGTTTGTAGCAGTGTTAAAGCTGTCAAATATTTATAAAAGTATGTATATGAAGGTCTGGATCGTGTGACAGTGGAAGTTCATTCGTCTGAAAATGATGAGATTCAAAAGTTTTTAGACGCAAGGTGGATATGTCCCCAAGAGGAATTTTGGAGAATTTTTGAATTCTCATTGCATACAATAAATCCTTTAGTTCAACGTCTACAGAAACACCTTCAAAGTAGGCAACAAGTGACTTATCATGATAACCAAACTGTGTCTGATGTTTTATTGGATGGGAACCTTTCTACATCAATGTTAATTGAATTCTTCAACACAAACTCAAAAGATTCAAAAGCAAGACATTTTTTATACCATGAATTTTCCGAGAAATACACTTGGATATCAGATATTGAAAAAAGGTGACAAAGAGCATCACATAAAAAGGGCATAAGATGAATTTAAAATGTTTCTCCGTCAGAAGGAGAACGTTACTTCTTGCGAATTATTTTGAATCATGTAAAAGAACCAACATCATTTGACTATCTTCTAACCATATATGGTATCAAATGCCCAACGTTTAGGCAAGCAGTGGAAAAGACGGGATCACTTGAAGAAGACCAAAGTATAAGGGCATGTTTGGTTAAAGCATCAAACACGTGAATATCGTCATCTTTATGAAGATTATTTGTAACGATCTTAATTTATTGTGCACCAACGAGAGCGAGAAAATTGTGAGAAGAATTTTTCTATCATATGGTTGAAGATTGTCTAAGTTCAAGTGCAATGGCTCGACCTATACTTGAAAATCGTCTTCTACATGATCTTAATGATCTATCAATGAACCATTATAAACTAATATATGATTTTGATCTTCCAAGAATTTGGAATGATATAGATGATAATTCTCTCACTTCAAAATTGATAAAGGAACAATATTCTATTATAACATCTAAAGAGGACTTTACATTTAACGAAAAGTTAAATGAATGTCAAAAATATGCATACACTGCATTTACTAATGTTGTCTACCATAAGAAGAGCAAAATCTATTTCATAGATTGCCCTAGTGGGATGGAAAAGACCTTTCTTTATCGAGCAATACTCGTAAAATTTGGGCAAGATGGTTTAATTGCACTTGCAACAGCTACATCAGGGATAGCCGCAACAATCTTACTAGGTGGTTGAACATCACATTCGTGGTTTATAATCCCAATCAATCCAACTTCAACATTAATGTATATGATACCTAAACAGTCTGAAGTGGCTGAACTTTTGAGATTAACAGCCGTTTTTATTTGGGATGAAGCAACAATGGCATATATGTATGCTTTTGAAGCACTGGATAGAACTTTAAAAGACATGTTGGGAAATGACATGCCATTTGGAGGTAAATTTATAATCATCGAAGGGGATTTTAGACAAATTTTACCATTTGTACAAAATGCTATAGTGTCATAAATTATTGATGCATTCATTGTTAAATCATCATTATGGAAACATGTAGAAGTGATCCGTCTCACTTGAAATATGAGGGAAAAAGAAGATCCATTCTGTGCAGATTTCCTACTACGAGTTGATGATGGAAATGAGCCATATATATGTGAGGACATGATAAGGCTACTAGACGAATTGCTTATACATGGAAAGATGAAAAATCAATAACAACTCTAATATATTTAACTTTTCCGAACTTATACATTAATGCATTCAATACAAAATATACGATTACAAGAGATAATCACCCCACTTAATGAAAATGTGGATATGTTAAATGATCAAGTTATAAATATTTTTCCTGGTGATCACCATTCCTACTACTCTTTCGATTCTTTGGAAGATGATATAAGAAATCTATACCAGCTTGAATATTTGAATTCAATAAATTTGAGTGGTCATGAAGAAAGGTGCACCAATTATACTACTAAGAGTCTAAGAAACCTCGATCCAAAAATGGATTATGCAACGGTACTTGACTTATATGTCGTGAACTTCATAGAAACATCATAGATGTAGAGATTGCCATCAGTCACTTTGCTGGAAGTTCGATTTTCTTACTAAGAATACCTATGAAGCCCTCGGAAGATATCTGTTTACCATTTACTTTATTATGTAGATAGTTCCCTGTAAGACTAAATTTTTCTTTAACTATTAACAAAGCTCAAGGGAAAACAATTTCATATGTTGGAATTTACTTACCCCAAGATGTATTCAGCCATGGTCAACTTTATGTTGCATTATCAAGAGGAGTTTCAATGAAAAACACCAAAGTTTTAGTAAAAAACGGTGAAGTTCAAGGGCAATCCGAAACCTACAAAAGAAATATTGTGTACAAGGATGTGCTAATATCTTCAAAAGGACAAATTTGATATCTTTTTTCGTTGGTTATTTCTTCTTGTGATGTTTAACACATAATTCACAATATATATATATATATATATATATATATATATATATATATATATATATTAGATAATACAAGCATATAAAATAATAATCATCAACGATGAAATAAATCTTCGTTTTATTGATTATTTTATATTTAAAAGTACGCTTTCGTGCATGACATTTGCATGTCAATTTGCACTTGTAAATCATGTATTTTTCTGTTACATATGTATTCTTGCATTTTTGAAACATATGTCGTTTGTACTATTTAAATGCACATGCCATGCCAATATGACTTAAATATAATAGCTTTGGTGTTACTCTTTTTTTCTACCTGCATGAACTTCCTCAAACGCCTCTCTATAGATACTATCAAATGCTAATATCACTTAAAAATGGAATCTAACAAAAAAAATTACAAATTCTAAACGCTCTCTTACATATATTATCAAATTTAATATCATTTAAAAAAAGGATCTAAAAATTAAAATTTCTATATATTTTTGCTCCTTATAAATTGATAACAGAAAATAAAATTCAACCTAACAAAAAAATTAAATGTTCCAACTTAGAAATAAAAATATACAAATGATTCCAACGCAAAAATGTTCCTAAATATTTATAAAAATCATTTCTCTTGAATATGTGAAATACATATTGTAAAAAAAATCAATTTACTAGCGAAGCATGTGCTATTGTCAAAAGAGTGTGACACTAAATGTATTACAACCTCTAATAAAGAAATACATATAGAGGCAATTTTGGAAGTTCGCGCTAAGATCAAAAGTTTGCCTTTCCAAACCAACTATTAATATATATGTATGTGTATGTATGTATAAGTAAATCTTTTAATATGTATTATTTGTAACTATTTAAAATTATTAATTATTTATCTTGATTTTATTTCATGGCCAAAAACATTTAAAGCATGTATATGATTAAATACATCAAATAAAATGTTTACCTTTTTCTAATTTTACCGATTGTCAATGCATCGATGGTTAGTTATTTCTCTCTGGATCGCTTATTCCTTGTCCTCGAATATGGTTTGCAAATCCAAACATCTAGGCTTCCACCAATTCTTCAATGGAGGCTAGGGTTTTTATTTTTATATATTTGAATTGTAAAGTCATGATGATGGGATTGAACATGGCCAGGCATATTTAATCAAAGTGATAAACAATAAATGCATTGGAACACACAGCCGATTTTATATTGGTTGCACTCCCCGTCCCGCTTCTAGTCTTAGAACTCTTTTTAGAGTTTCACTAAACTACCTCCACTTCACACAGGGGATTATGTTTTCATAACTTTCAAAACACCATATCGGACTTCAACTTGACCATCCAATGACATAGCATAACAACTTCAAATCTACCGACTTTTTGGAGTTCAACAATCAATAGAAAATAATTCTTGACTCACCGTGTCAAAATACACTAATATGTCAACACTGTAGTACAAAATTCTTATAACTAGCACAAGCGAGATTAAGTGGAGGTGTAGAAGATTAGGAAGCTATTCGACCAAAATCTAAAGATGTGGAGTTGGTTGATCGTCGGTCAGAGAATAACATTAAATGGAATACCATTTGTATGTACTAGTAGTAAAAGAAGGCAATATAATTATCATCAAGATGTAGAGAAAAGTTAGTTTTGCCTTTGAGTGTTTGAGAGCATTTGAATATGATATAGGGATGCTTCTAAGGAGTTTTTTTCCTTTTAAAATGAAGAGGAGCGATTTCGGGACGAAGAGATGAAACAAAGAAATATGAACAAAGTTTCAAAATTTGAAATAGGGATAAAACTTCATTTTACTCTGGCTCATTACAGCAAAAGCTATAGGTCACATGGTTAAGGCCAAGCTTAGGGATGAGATGGTGCTACGACTCTAGGCTAGATGAGGAGAAACTTAGGGGAAGACGTTAGAAAATCCCAAAGCTTGCAAAAATTCAAAAAATGACCTTTTTTAAAACTTATTTTATTTTTAAATTTAGTTTAATTTTTTGTTTGTCCTAAAAATTATAATTTTTTTATGATGTTTAAAATGATGTATCAAAATTTGGAGTTATTCGGAGAAAGATTGTCAGATTTTAACAAATCTAAATAAACAAGACTTAGTAAATACAATATTAGATTTTTATACCCATTTGTCCATCTTCGAATATTTCTTCAAAATTATTATGTTCCAATAGATTCGTAGTAACAACCCATATTTTACATATCAAAGGATCGTAAAATAATATTAAAAAAATCCAATTTGGGTCGTATAGGCCTATAACTTTGTGTAATGCTGAGTAGTGCATTTTCACCCTTAGAATTTTTTTTGGATGGTTTTAACCTTGAAAATCTTGTAAGGCCCACAATCTTGTAAGGATCTCAAACCATTACCAAATTAAAGATACGATGATTTCTCTTTCCATAGAGCGGTCATAATAGATCTTTGGACTTACGATTTAGGAGATATAGATATTTGAAGTTTGGACTATTTTTAAGCTGAGTAATGGGAAATTAAGGAGTATTAGTGCAGGCCACTAATCCATTTCAGGATTAGGGTTAGGGAAGCCTCTATAGTTGTCACTAGTCACTATAAATACAATTTTAAACATCTCCTAACTTTTCTTAGCCATCTCGGATCTTCTTCTACTAAAACTTCATCATTCGTTCAATAAAATTAACCTAAATCAATTAATTAAAAAGTGTTTTAGACAAGAAATTAGCAAGGATTTTTTAGATTCCAAAATTTATGCATTGGAAAGTGTGTAATTGCTGCTCAAATTCAAATACACTCTTATTTTGGTGATCTACGCTTGTATGGTGATCCTTGTGG
This sequence comes from Allium cepa, assembly GCA_030765085.1. NCBI lineage: Eukaryota > Viridiplantae > Streptophyta > Magnoliopsida > Asparagales > Amaryllidaceae > Allium > Allium cepa. Next base: position 117,787,341 of record CM060931.1, read on the forward strand.
ATTCTACACCCTATGTGGGTGATTCTATTCTCTCACTTTACTATGATAGTTTCTACATGTTTTAAATTATTTTAAAAATGTTTTCAAAACTAAAAATGTGATTTTTAATTGGATATTTGCCTTCCATTTTGGATCTACCTCGATTTTCATGTTTTTTTGTTAATATTTGAATGATTTGTAAGTACTTTATCATCCTTAGACTATTATACATATATCTAAAGGTTTAGACATATTTTAAATCCATTTTTAAAGTCAAAACTGATTTAGAAACTGAAATAAAAATGAATTTAAAATGGTTTAAAGTAATGTACACATATTGTTTGGACATATGTTTGTTCATATGAACGTTGTGTTAGACCATGAATGTGTGTTGATATGAATTACCATGATATGATGTTTGTTTACTTATTTGTACATTGTATTTTTGTATTTAGATGGTTGAAAATGCTCATCGGAGTGAATTGGAGGTGACAATTGATTCTATGGTTGATGGTTTCTATGTGAAAGTAGTTGTTATGTGTTCTTTGATTCGATCAAAAAAGATTTGGAGATTTGTAAGTGCAGAATTAAACTTCGACAGCCGACTCTAGAGTGTTTAGGATCGTATCAGTGCATTGTTCTTGCATGCGGGTTAAAGCAGAAAGTGTGGTAATCGAATTGGTGTGAAGTTTGAAGTTTCAAAAAATGGGGCGGGAAGTCCGATCGGCTTGATTGTGGTTCAGTGTTGACTCTAGGCCAAGGGAGCAGAAATGTAGCAGTAACTTTGGGTCAGTAGAAGATTGGTTCGGCACGTGGGTGTTCGGTGGTGACTTCGCCTGGGAGCTTGAAAACCTGGTGGTTGACTACGGTCATGCTGTATGTCCAAATAGAAAATGGATTTCAGTGTTAGGGGTGCCTAATAGGGATTCAATTTTGGTAATTGGCCTCGGTCTGGTGGTCTTGCAACTTACAATCAGCAATGGAAAAACTGAGCAAAGGTGTATGGAGTTGGGAACCTGTGGCGACTTTGGGCTTGCATAAGGCTACTTCGTGACTTCACCAAGGCTACTTTGAGGAAAGTTAGGGTTGACTTGGGGAAAGAGTGGGACGACTTTGGGACAACTCGAGACTACTTAGTGGGAAGCTTTATGATCAACTTAGGAAAAGTAGCTGGGGAATGGGTCAATCAGCACCGATCAATCCCTAACCTAATCATAATCATCCAATTCAACTTCTTCCGATTGACACCAAATTTTTGTGGATGGAAGAGCATGTTATGATGAGGCTACATAGAGTGTTTGGAAATGATCCAACGGTTGGATTTTGAGATATCGAGTGACGACGATCAGTATGTAATGGAGGTGACCTAGGGGTTGCTTCAGGCTTGACCTTGGGAATTTGGGGATTTGCTTCAAGATTGACCTAGAGATTTTTTGAGACTTCCGATGGTGATCTAAAAATGTTTTGATCTTTGATGAATCAACAACGTGAATTATATAGGTCGAATGATTCAGGTGAGAAGTGTTAGTAGGACTTAGTGATGGTCTGAAGAGGCACATTCGATGAGGTAAAGCAATTAAGTGGGGATGAAGTGTGTTCTACCAATGAGTCATGTGTTGAAGGGATTATCGGGCAAGGGTATGTGAGGGTGCTTATCTTTGTGTGCTATACCTATGTGATAGTTCAACCTCCCTTTGTTAGGGCAGTGCATATGTGATGGTATATGATCAAGCACCAAATTCAATTGCGACGTAGTGTGTTACCAGCCCTTGTAATGGTCATAAGAGTTTCAGATGTTCGAGAGCATCTTATTGGTGATGTGAAGCCTCAATGATGGGTTTCGTGATGTGAGACTTGGATGATAGTTGTGATGGCATTGTACCTTGCTGATGATAGTGATTATGTCGTACATTAGTGATGGTTAGTGTAAAGCCTTAGTGATGGTTATGGTGATGTGAAACCTTTGTGATGATCGGGTTGGTCTTGTACCTCAGTAATGGACATGGTGATTCAGTACCTTTGTAATGACTATAGTGATATGAGATGTTAGTGTTGGTTGTGGCAATATGGAATGTTAGTGAGGTTGTTGTGTGTTTACTATGTGTTTGCTATGCTGCTACGATTGGTATGATTGCTATGAGTTTTATACGGATGTCTTATGATATATGTACTATTTAGCTAGGTACCCTAACACCCGAAGTCATACTTAGTGTTAATATAGCCTTGTAGTAATAATGTAGCATATACATAGTGGCATATGCTAACTTGTTGGATGCAAGGAAAGGTCATGTATAATTTCCCATACTTAGTGTTCCTATTTTACTATATCGACTTTTATAATGCTTTGATCTTACTTATTGCTCACACTAAATTGTTGTCTAACTGGATATTTTATGCTTTACTTTTTATTATCTCGGGTACTCTCAAATGAATAGACTAGATAGCGGGTCTGAGATTAGCATATATAGATGTTCTTATTATATTTTAGAGTTTGTAACTATTCCACTATGCGGCACTATGAAGCTTTTAACGGTGCTTATGACTATTATTAGAGACGTATTTCCTTTGAGTTTATTTTGATGATATATAAACTCTACCTCATTTGCTTTGTATAACTGTTGTAAAACTTATTCACTTTGTTATATAATTTGTTTCATTCAATTTTACTTATTTGTCTTGCTTGTGCTATATCTATGTGATTATCATAGTTTATTTGATACACTATGCGATATACGATAGGTTATAACTAGGGTTTTGTTACTTTAACCTTGAATGCCACTCTACATTGAGTGAGTACCATGGCACTGCATACTTTTCAGGTATATTAGTACTAGAGTTATAGAGTGGTCATCGCATTTGGTATCATATCTTAAATTGAGGTATAACCTAAGTTGAGATAGGATCTATCAGAGATAAAAGGAGTTGTCACCTTAGAATGGACCGAGTGATATATGAGAGAGCGTACTTGTTATATGTTTTGGTTTTTAAAACTATGTATTATAATAGTGTATATATAGTAATATCACATTGCATGTATAAGTACCACTATATTCCTTATTATAAGAGACCAGTCATTCATATTTTAGATCGGAAGAATCGGTAGATACGTAACAAGTATAGCTAAAGAAGAGGAAGCAGGCTCCATGACAACTATTAACCCTGCCTTATGGAACATGTTTACTGAGATGGTGCGAATCATGGTTCAAAATTCCCAAGGTGCTCTTACTGTTAGTGGTTGTGGTAGTGCTTAAGTGCAAGCACCAAGAGACGACTTTGCTAAACTATGTAACGACTATGCTATTCTAGGAGGAAAATCATTCCATGGAGTAGAATTTTCTATTGATGTGTAGAATTGGATTGACACCTATGAGTGCATCTTGAGAGAACTGGAGTTGGAAGATGAAATGAAGAGGAAGTCAGCCTCTAGTCAACTTCATGAGAGAGTAATGGACTAGTGAATGTGTGAAGATATCTACTTCTAAAGATCAATTTACCAGAGAGTAGTTCAGGGCTTGATTTGAAGAGAAGTTTATCTCGACTGCTGAGGTTGTTTAAAATATTTGCTCAGTTGAAGTACGGAGATAAGACCATTTTTGAGTATGTCACTAAGTTCAACATGTTGTCGGAGTATGGTTTGTCTTTCATTGATACTCCGTTGAAAAAGAATGAGAAATTCAAAGTTGGCTTGAATGGGTATCACGGGGGACAGAATTATAGGCCATATCGATGAGACTTTTGAAAAGGTTATAAAAAGGGCTTTGAGCTAAGAGAGTTTATACCCAAAACAAGGACTAAAGTTGTTGTTTTGAAAGAAGAACCAAAGTTGCAAGTGAGCGGAGGAAGGTACATGGGGGAATGGAACAACAAGGAAAAGCAGTCTAAGGAAGAGGGTAGCCAAAAGAAAGGTAAGTGGGAACCGACCTGCTTTAATTGTCATGAGAAAGGTCATCTTAGTAAGAACTGTAAGGCCTCAAAGAGTGGGGAGAGGAAGTCCTTCATCTGTGATAGAGTTGGGAATATGAAGGACTGTCCAGAGCTACAGAAGTGTAAGCATGATATGTCTGCTTATGCATTGCATGCCACTTCATCGACTGCTCCATCGAAAGGAGAAAGGGATGGGCATCACTATATGAGGTATGCTTTCTATTTATGGTACACCTACATGTGTTTTATTTTATATTGATATATTAGACACTTTATATCCGTGACTTAGTGAGTATGTTAGGGTTGAGTCCTGACCTAGTGGGCAGACCATTAGCTGTTTTGAACTTAGCGATAGTTCGACCGACTTAAGTGTGGTTTGTTAAGACTTAGTGTTGTCGAGTCCTGAATGCTTATTTGTTGTGATTTCTTTGTTTGGGTCATGTTGGGTTTGGTATCATTTTTGGTATAGAGTGACTGAAGATATGTGGAAGTATGGTGGATGGTGAGATGTAGATGATGACGATAAGGACAAGAGATGGGTGTAGGCTAGAGTTGGGTTGCAAATTTACAGATGTAGTTATGGTTAACTTTGTGTATTTGCTTGAGATCCGACGCGAGGAGTCGTGTAATAACCCTAAAATTTTATAATTAATTAAATGAGCTAATTAAACGAAAAATGGGTTAAACAAGAAGGGTAAAAGGAAATGTATTAATAGAAGAGGGTATGATGGCCTAGGCCTAACTTATTATCAGACAAATACATTACCCATTTTTACTCATTCATTTATTTTACTAAAAACTAAAATAAAAGTTAGAGAAACCTTTTAATCTTGGAAACATAAGAAGATAAATAATAAGAAGATACAAAAACACTACCTAGAAGGAACTAAATAGGACTAAAAGCTCTACATCTTAAGATCTAGGTGAGTAATACTTGACCTTTCTAATCTAATTTCTTATATAATGAGATCGGTCAAGATCTATATGTTTTTACGTATGATAGATTTCATACGGGTTAACATGTAAAAGTGTAAATGGTTAACGAATGTTTTGGGGGAAGGATGTGCATACGTGGGATGTTTACATGTGTTTTCCCTACTCTAGTGATTTCAAACCTTAATGAATGTTCTATATGACATTAAGACTAGATTTGGAAAATGAGTTTACAGTTTAAGAGATTTCTAAAGCTTATATAGTTCTATATGAATTTTTGAAGTTGTATGACTCCAAATTAACAAGGAAAATACCCATAAGGGCGAAAAAAGTTAAAATATGAAAGAACAGGGGTTCAAGCAATTTTAGGGAATTTATCTAAATTTTCTATTACGAAATAAGGTAAAACTAGCTAAATACTTCATTGGGGTAGATGGGTACCACGTGGGAATGCAGTAAAATAAACTCTATGTAAAAATGCATAAATGAGGATTGGTAAAAATGGGACAAGACCAAATTATTTGCTGAAAATAACACTATAAATAAGAGAAGGTGAAATAAGATCCAATGGGATAACAACACATGTAGTAGCGGTGTTAGGAATGTTAGAGTTATCAGGGTACAACATTGAGGTGATGGCTCTATTTTATAAGTAAGTGTACTACGTTGAATGTGAAGGGATCATATTGTGCTGAAACTTAGAAAGGAACACATAATAAGCAAAGTGTAGGTCGACTACATGGGTCGAGAGGATTCTGCGCTAAAAAAGGATAAACATACAGGACTTATAAATGATAAGTTAAAGGGACTTGGGGAGAGGCCAGGTCAGAACAGGGAAGGAATCTACATTAAAAAAAAAAAGATAAGTTGGAAGGGCTATTGACATCGGGTGGGGACACTCACTCGAATGCATACCCAAGAAAGGTGATGAGAGTCATTCAACATCCAGAACTGCGATGGGGAAGGCCAAGTAGTTCCAAATTAAACAAATGTTTAGAGGCTGCATGCAGGTTTCTTTACGGTCTAAGGCTACATGTGGGTTTCTTTGTGATTCATTGCTGTGGGGGTGGTTACAAGCAGTTTGAAAATAAGTAAATAAATTACTACGGTAGGGTGATGCCAAGTAGTATGGAAGTTTAGTAAATAAATATAGAAGGACTATCGGTGGCCGTTTCCTAGGCATAACTAATTAATTGTTAAGTATCATAGGGGTGGGGTCTAGCTAGTTTGAATAAATGAATAAATTTAAAAGTATAAAAAGCCTATCGGGGCTATTTCCTACGCATAACTAAGTAAATTGTTAACTACCATGGGTGTGGGGTTTAGGCAGTTCGAATAAATGAATAAATTTAGAAGAATACTACGTGGGGTGATTCCAAGCAGTAATAATGAATAAATTCAGAAGAAAACTATAGTGGGATAGTTCCAAGCAATAACAGGCAAGAGACAAACCCTAAAAGGAGGTAAAGTGAGTACCACGTTGGTGCATAGTATTGAACAATTTAAAGAATGCCTTAAAGAATAAATGAGTCCTACAAAGGATTATTGCAGGAGTAAATGGTTAAGTATAAAGAAGAACCCATAAAGGAAAACTAAGTGGGGACTGCGTAGGGAATGCGGTATTTTATATTTAGATGTAAAAGTTATCTAAACTAGGAAGAGGGTTGGGTCTTCACAGCGAGCACAAAACTATAGGAAATTTTCTTAAGGAAGCCCTTAATTTAAGACATAAGTGAGAAATAATTGTGTTAGTAGTTTAATTTGTTTTACTTATGATGTTTGAATAGTGAGGGGAAAATCTAATCTGTGCAATGCAGGTTGGATTCACTGTATGTTTGTTTTTAGGGAAATATTATTCACACCAGACTTTATGTACGACCCATGTTTCTATTATTGTTTTCCTAATAAATTCACGGGTGCTCATTTGAATATGCTAAGTTTATGGGTTTAGGTGAGTTTGGAATAATGGTCGTAGTACGAGGACTAATGACGAAGTAGGAGTCCCTTTCACTAATAAAGATTTTGTATTCACTGTATGATGGAATGTGAGCCGCATCTTCACATATGGACTTGACTCTTTATAATGTTATTTTCTATTACCCCAGTGTGGGCACGTATTTGGGAAATATTGATCGAAGCAATTGTAATGAAAATTAAAAGCTACGTTGCGTAATGAAATCATATTAGTTTCTTTGTTTACTTTACCCAAGTTTTCTTATTATACTAAACTCACTTTAGTCGTCGGAAGATAATTCTGATGATGACTACAGCATCATCGACGTTCATCTTCAGGTTTCGAGTGAGGGGTGTTATGGTCTGGTATCAGAGCATAGTTAAGGGACACCTTAATAAAACAGAGTTAATAGAAAATAAAAGTTGTTATAAAAATTTAAAAAATAATCAAGGAGGGGATGCGCTAATACATACATACATATATAAATATATATCGTACTTATATATTGTTATATAGATATGTACAGGGAAGTATATCTATTCTTCTATTGTGATTTCACTTCCTATCTTTTCGTTCTGATAAAGATTTGCATAACAGAAAATCAAGATGGATTTGATGTGTGGACGAATCAAAATAGGAGGGGGCAAGTTCACGAAGAGAGACTAAAGAAACACAGGCCGATGGAGGAAGAGAGGAAAGAATTCCAAGGGCAGTAGGGGAGGAAGCTGCACCGCCAGCTAATGAAGTGGATATGGATGTGAACGTCTTATTTGGACAGTTCTTGGCCCATATGATGTGGAAAGCTGCACCAAAAGCTGTAAAGCCGAGAGCTGTAGTGGTGAGGGAAGATTTCTTGAGGATGAGTAAAGATTACAGAAATTTGGGAGGAAAGATGTTTATCGGGAAAGAGCCTATAATAGAAATATTGAATTGGTTGAGAAGCTATAAGCGTATATTTAGTGACTTAGGATTGAATGGAGCACATAAGAGAAGGCTGACATTAAGGAATTTACAGGAAAATGCATTGGATTGATGGGAGACCGTAATTGTTGAAACCCCAGAAGAGGGAACCACTTGGGAGCAATTCAAGGAGAGGTTTGAAACTTAGTTCATATAGGAGTCTCAACAGAGTGTGTTGTTGAGAGAGTTCAGTGACTTGAGGCGGGATGACCTTACAGTAGAGAGGTACATCCAGAAGTTTAATGCAATGGCTAAGTATGGCATAGAGATCATTAACACTCCTATAAAGAAAAATGAGAAGTTCATTATAGGTTTGAAGCAAGGGCTTTATCATATGGTGATGATTCATCTAGCATCTCCTTATGAGTTTGTTATTGACGTCGATATAATATATGATAGCATGTATAAAGAGAAGAGAAGGGTGGAGGTGTAACCCAAGGCAGAACAGAATAAGAAGTTCATCCCATATGCTAATGGCAAGAAAGGAGTGTCGAAGGGAAAGAGTGCAGTTGTTAATGCTGAAGTAGCCATTGCAGAAATAGTTTGCTACAACAATGGACGTAAGGTTCATTATGCTTCGAAGTACCCCTACCTAAGAATGTTGTGGAGGTGAAGTGCTTTAAGAGTGATAAGATGGGGAATCTGAAGAAGGACTGTCTAGAGCTTAAAGCATTGGTATATGCTTTGAAGGGACTAAGGGAAGGACCTTCTGCCAAATAGAAATGCAATGGGAAAGTCCTGGAAGGTACGACTTTGATTTTATTTATTTCAGTTAGAGTACCATTTGATACTGGTGCTACACATTCATTAATTATTAGAGACTTGGTTGATAGACTTGGGTTAGGGTTACCTATTTAGTCACTTCCATACCTGTAGCAAATCCGATAGGATGGTACGCCACTCTCGGATTGAGATACACTAACCTAAATGTTGAGTTAGGTGGGTATAGGTTTTCTTACGAGCCCTATGTGTTTGACTTCATAGGTTTTAGAGTTATTTTAGGGATGTAATGGTTAGAAAGGTATAGTGCTAGGGTGCACTGCGCCGAGAGGATAATCACTCCGATTCATCATGACTGAAGAGGTAAAGTGTATGTACATCTTGGAAGAACATGGAGCAATGTGCATGAGCGCTTTATATGTGTTAGTTTCAGAGGAAGAGGAGCTAGGAGCAATACGAGCAGTGAAGGAGTTAAGGGAGGCGTTTGAATCGGTTTCGAGGTTGCCACCCTTGAGAACAATGGAGTTCTACATCGACTTACTACCAGGGACTGAAATGTTTGTCGACCTCCTAGTAGAATGCCTCTAAAGGAGATGGAGGAGCTGAGATAACAATTGGTAAAATTAGAAGGGAAGAGCTTCATCAGACCAAGCAGCTCACCATGGGAAGAAGCGAAAGTGTTTGTGAAGAAATCTAATAGGTCTTTGAGACTACGTATAGACTATCGAAAGCTAAATGAGGGGATGGTGACGAATATATAACTTTTGCCAAGAATAGATGACCTTTTTGATCAGTTGAGTTGAACTGAGGTGTTTTTGTAGTTAGACTTGGCTACAGAGTTGCATCAACTAAGAGTTGCATAGGAAAGTATTCCTCTGATTGCATTCAGAACTATGTATAGCTCTTATGAGTGGTTTGTTACGCATTTTGGCTAACCAGTATGCGTGCATTCTTTGTAGACTTGATGAACGGGATCTTCCAGGATAAGCTGGACAGATATGTGTTGGTGTTCATAGATAAAATTTTAGTGTACTCTAAGAATGAGGAGGAGCACGCAGTTCACCTAGGGCTTGTGCTGAAGACATTGAGGCAGCATAAGTTGAAGGTGAAATTTTATATGTGTCATTTCTAGAGAAGGGAAGTGAAGTTCCTAGGCCATGTAATTTTGAAAGAAGGATCAAAAGTAGATCCATAAAAGGTGGAGGCGGTAATTGGGTGAAAGAGACCTGAGACCGTGACTGAGATGCGAAATTTTCTAGGATTGGCTGGTTATTACAGGAGATTCATCAAGGATTTCTCTCGTATAGATGCACTGATGACTAGGCTAACTAGGAAGGGAGAGCAGTTTGTTTGGGCGTAGGAGTGTAAGAAGGCATTCCAGGAATCAGAGAATAGATTGAAAAATGCGCATGTGTTAGTAATACCCGAAGGTGATAATGGTATTACCATGTATAAGGACGCGTCAGGATTGGGGTTAGGCGCAATATTGATGTAGAAAGGCAAAGTGATCACTTATGCATCTAGGCGGTTATATCTCCATTAAGTATCCAACGCATGATTTGGAGTTGGCTGCAGTAGTCTTCATATTGAAGATGTGGAGACATTATCTCTTAGGGGAGAGGTTTGAGTTATATACCGACCATAAGTCCTTGAGATATTTGTTCTTTTAAAAGGAATTTAACATGAGGCAGCAGTGATGGTTAGAGTTCCTAGCATCATACAATTTTGGGATAGATTATACCGCAGGAAAAGGAAACAAAGTGGCTAATGGGTTAAGCCGAAGACAACAAGTTATGTTTAGGCAATGTTAGAAGTTGTGTAGTTAATGCCCCGCTATTACCCCGCTATAACCTCGCTATATCTCATAGTGGATTTCTACCACTACGATTTTTCCATATAGCTCCAAAATATAGCCTTTCCGCTTTAATCCCCGCTATTTTCGCTATATCCCGTTATTCCCGCTATATTTTGCTATTTCCGCTATATCCTCTTTAATAAAATGAATTAAAAATTGGATTTATACATTATAAAAATTATGAAACTAATTTATTTGATTTAATTTTTAGTATATTTTCAGAAATGAAAATACTCTAATATTCTACTAAATTCAATTATGTTATATAACAGTTTTACGTTTATTTAAAGTATATTCACACATGTTTTTTGTTTAAAATTATTTATGTATTAATTATAATTCAATTTAATGATAATTTTTCATTAATTACCATTTATATATTTGTGAAAACATTAAGTACGAGTTTTATATGCTATTTTAGAGCCATCCGCTATATCCCGCTATATCCTCGTTGTATCCCCGCTATGACTTTTTGCACCTCCACCGCTTCGAATCTGCTGAGCGCTTTAACTGCACAGGTAGAAGATTGAAATACGTAAGAAATGTTGTCTGCGTGTACTATGCAGTATTGGTTTTGTGTAGGATCAAGCAACACAAATATGATATTAGCATGCGTAGAAGTTAGACCTATGCTAGTAGAAATGACAGCTGAACTGCAGAAGAATGATAAGTTTTGCACACACACAGTGAGTATTTTGGACTCAGGAGTCAAGGCAATAGAACTGAAGGGGTTTTGTGTGGATAAGAAGGAGTACTGTGGAAGAATGGCAGGTTATATGTTCCAAGTGCCGAAGAACCGTGGAAGGAAGTATTGGACGAATGTCATTGTTTAAAGTTTACCATACATCCTGGAGGTACGAAGATGTACCAAGATATGAAAAGGAGTATCTTCTGGGAAGGAATAAAGAAAGGTCTATGAGAGTATGTGAGGAGTTGCTTTACATACCAACAAGTGAAGGCATATTACCAAAGCCAAGTGGGCTCTTGTTGCCTTTAGAAGTTTCAACGTGGAAATGAGATTCCTTATCTATGGACTTCATAGATGGATTGCCTAGGACAAGGATTGGGAATGAACCCATATGGGTTATAATTAATAGACTAGCTAAATGTTCCTATTCTATTCCAGTGATGGCTAAGAGACTTGCGCCATAGTTAGCATAAACATACACAAAGTTGACAGTGAGACTGCATGGGATGCCAAGCACTATTATTAGTAACCAGGATTTGCTATTCACCAATGAATTTTGGAAATGTCTATAGAAGGTGTTAGGTACAGAACAGTGTATAAATACTGCATACCATCTAAAGATAGATTGGCAGACTAAGAGGGTCAACAAGGTCCTAGAAGATTTGTGAGAGCACGTATTTTATATTCGGTGGATCTTAGGAATATTATCTATATTTGGTAGAGTTCTCATATAATAAAATTTATTAGAGCGCAATATTGGTATGGCTCTATTTGAGACTTTATATAGAAGGCTGTATAAATCACATGTTGTTAGCTGGAAGCAGGAGATAGGGTTGTGTTAGGACTAGATGTCGTGAAGGATGCTCCTAAGAAGATAGAAATTACCCAAGCTAGGATGAGGGAAGCGTGGTCTAAGCAGAAGAGTTATACCGACATAAGGGAAAGGAATTGGTGTTTGCAATAGACGATCAGGCGTTTGTGAAGGTTTCTCTGATGAGTGGCATAATGTGTTTCGCGAAAGCTAGGAAGTTAGCACCCAGGTATGTATGACCGTTTTCGATCATTGGAAGGATTGGGAAGGTGGCATATAAGATGGATCCACCTAGTGTTTTTTCAAGGATTCATAATGTATTTCACGCATCATGTTTGCGAAAATGCATTATGGACCTAGGAGCGGTAGTATATCAAAGGGTGATAGAAGACATGGTTATCAAACTAGATATGATATATGTGTGCGGACTAGTTCGAGTAGTGGATCGGTACGAGAAGCGGCTTCGTAATAAGGTAATGAACCTAGTATGCGATTAGTGCAGCACAGACTGGGAGGACTTCACATGGGAAACAATGGATAAGGTTAAGAGGAACTATCAAGAGTTATTTGTCACAGATTAGTACATATGCTATGTATCGATTTATGATGATGTAGACCATGTATATATGATATTATGGTTGTTTGTTATACTAGTAGGAAGTACTAGTACATTTCATGTATGCGTGGATTGGAAATTCATGGGGATACTTAGGGTAACCATAAAGGAGAGGATTAGTCTCTAGTTGACCTTAACTGAGTTTCATGGCGAAATTCCTTTAAGGAGGGGAGATTATAATATTCCTAATTTTTTTATTAATTAAATGAGCTAATTAAAGGAAAAAGGCGGGTTAAGGTAAAATGCAATGAATAAGTAGAAGCGGGTGTGAGGGCCCATGACCAACTTATTTTGGGACAATATACGTTAACTCATTTTTACTCATTCATTTTATTTTACTTAAAACTAAAATAAAAGTTAGAGAAACTCTTTAATGGTGGAAGCATAAGAAGGCAAATAAGAAGAAGATACAAAAACAGAAGCTAGAAGAAATTAAAGAGGAACAAAGCTCTATATCTTAAAGATCTAAGCGAGGATACTTAACCCTTCTAATATGATTTCTTATATATGTATGAGATTGATTTAAATCTATATGTTTCTATGTATACCGAGGTTCATATGGGTTTACATGCAAAAGTATAAATGGATGATGAATGTTTTGGGGGAAGGATGTGCTTACATGGGATGTTTACATTTATTTTCCCTATTCTAGTGATTTCAAACCTTAATGAAAGTTTTATATGATGTTTAAGACCAGACTTAGGAAGTAGAATTAAGTTTAAGAGATTTCTTAAACTTATATAATTCGATATGAATTTTTGAAGTTGTATGACTCAAAATAAATAAGTAAAATACCCTAAAAGGCAAAATAAAGTTAAAATATGGAAGAACAAGGGTTCAAGCAATTTTAGGGAATTTATCAGAATTTTCTATAACAAAATAAAGGTAAAACCAGTTAAATACTACACTGGGTAGATGGATGCTAAGAGGGAATGCAGTTAAATAAACTCCATGTAAATATATATCAACAAGGATTGGTAAAAAGGGGATAAGATCCAAACTATTTGTTGAAAAGAACATTGCAAATAACTGAAGTGAAATAAGATCCAATGGGATAACGACATGTAAAAATGCATTGTCGGGAATGTCAGAGTGTTAGTGTAAGACATTGGACCGACGGTCATATTTTATAAGTAAGTGTGCTATGCTAAATATAGAGGGATCATACTGCGCAAAAACTTAGGAAGGAACAAATAATAAGTAAAGTATAAAGCATACTGCGTGGGTTGTGAGGATTTTGCGCTAAAAATGGATAAACATATAAGACTTATAAAAGGTAAGTTAATGGGACTCGAGGAGAGGCTAGGTCTAAATGGGAAAGGGATCTTGCATTAAAATGAAAAGACAATTGGAAGGGCTATTGATGTCGGTGGGGACGCTCACTCGAATGCATACCCAGGAAAGGTGAGGAGAGATATTAAACTTCCAAGAACTGTGGTGGGAAGGCCAAGTAGTTCCAAATTAAACAAATGTTTAGAGTCTGCATGTGGGTTTCTTTGCAGTCGAAGGCTGTATGTGGGTTTCCCTACAGTCTACTACAATAGGATGGTTCCAAGCAGTTTGAAAAATAAGTAAATAAATTACTATGGTAGGATGACACCAAGCAGTATGGAAATATTGTAAATAAATATAGGACTACCAGTGGCTGTTTCATAGGGATAACTAATTAAACCGTTAAGTACTACGATGGTGGGGTCTAGGAAGTTCGAATAGATGAATAAATTTAGAAGAATATTGCGGTAGGGTGATTCCAAGCAGTAATAATGAATCAATTCAAAAGGAAACTGCAGTGGGCTAATTCCAAGCAAGAATAACTAAGAGACAGACCATAAAGGGAGGTAAAGTGAGTGTCACATTGGGGAGTAGTATTGAATAATTTAAAGAATCCTTCGAAGAATAAATGAGTCCTTCGAAGGGTTATTGCAGGAGTAAATGGTTAAGTAATGCTAGATTAAAGAAGAACACATGAGGGGAAACCAGGTAGGGTCTGCACAGGGAGTGTGGTATTCTATATTTAGATGTAAAAGGTATCTAAACCAGAAAGAGGGTCGGGTCTGCGTAGGGAGCGCGGAAGTAAAGGAAATATGCTTAAGGAAGCCCTTAATTGAAGACATAAGTAAGAATAATTGCTCAATACTTTAAAGTGTTTTACTTATGATGTCTGAATAGTGAGGGGCAAATCTAATCTATGCGGTGTAGGTTGTACTCACAATATGTTTTTTTATGGACAGTATTATTCACACCAGACTTTATGTCTGACCTGTGTTTTTATTATTATTTTTCCCATAATCTTATACTCATTTGAGTAGGCTGAGTTTTTAGGCTTAGGCGGGTTTGGGATAATGGCCGCGGTACAAGGATTAAAGACAAAGAATGAGGCCTTTAGCTAATAAAGATTTTGTTTCCACTGTATGATGGAATGCGGGCCGCATCTTCACATGTGGACTTAATCCTTTATGCTATCATTTTCTATTATATTTGACTCCTGCATGGGCGTATATTTGAGATATTGCTATGTAATGAAATCATACTAGTTTGCTCTGTTTACTTTACATGTGTTTTTATATTATACTGAACTTACTTTAGTTGCTAGAAAATAGTTCTAGTGATGACTGCATCATCATGAGCATTCATCTTCAGGTTTTGAGTGGGGGATGTTACAAGTCATCATCATTACCATAGCGAGGAAATATTCGAAGGCGGCTGGACTACGACTATGTAGAGGGATCGAGTTCCTTGTCGACCCAGTGAAGGATGCTCGGCTAGTGTTATACCTTTAAGAAGGATGGTAATCAAAGAGCAACAAGGGTCGGAGCTGCATGTGGATGACCCCCAGGAGGGCTCATTCATAAAATTTTATCTGAGTAAGGAGTAACTATAGTATTTTCATAGTAGGCAGATGACTCTTTAAGATAGTGTGTTGAATACTGGATGCTAAGTGAGCTTGCACCGGTGTTCGTGGGTGATTTTCTTGTCTTCTTGAAAGTGATGGAAAGTAGAAGATGCATTTAAGGATTGTGCTAGAAATATTGAGGAGGCATGAAAGCTAGAGGAGTTATGTCCTAGTATAGAAACAGTTTAAGTATATTGATGGTTATGATTCCTATCCAAGAAGAGAGCTGGAGCCAAAGATGTTGGCAAGCTAGATGGTTGACAGTATATACCTATTACTGATGGATTTATTGATAAGGTGCAATGAGAGTGTCATCATTCAAGATTGATTGCACATTTCAACAGTCTTAAAATAAATGGATGGATTTTTATTTGGAAAAGATAAAGGAGAACATTAGGATCTAAGTGTATGAATTTCGAGTTAGTGGAAGCTAGGCGGAAGAAACCTAGTGGGTTGTTGCAATGGCTTATGATTTCCTAATGGGAATATATATTGATGGACTACTAAAGACTGGATCGAAAGTAGAGGTGATAGTTCAGGAATGGCTAAGAAGGGCATAAGGACCACCTATCTGAAGATGTTTACTTGATAAGACATTCTACTTGTTGTATTTACTTTCATTTGATATATCATGAAGAGTAGTTTATTACCTTGCATGCTAGGGTAGGGATAGGTTTGCTTTCTTGTTTATGTGTGCATGATTGTTGAATGTTATGTTTGCTAATGATTACTAGGCATGCAGGGTAACTATATTTGTTTAAACTAATCATGTTTGGTGAGATTTCGAGGGTGAAATTCCTAAAGAGGGGAGTGTGTAACGACTTGTATTTTATGCACCGAAGAATTGAAAAATATTATTTTAAAATTCTAATTAGGTCATATGAGATATAAATTTGGGTAATGTTAAATAGTGATATTTTCCATTGTTATAATTTTTATTAGACAATTTTAAACCTACATACCTTGTAAGGCCTATATTTTTTGGTTGGAGTGCAGTTAAGGTCTCAAGCCACTTTCAAATGAAAATGCGATGGTTTTTCTTTCCATAGAGTGGTCATAATAGAATTTTAGGCTTACTGTTTAGGGGATACGGTTGTTTGAAGTTTGGTTTGTTTTTAGGTAGATTAGCACGTAATTAAGGAGTAATTAGTGCAGCCTATTAAATCATTCCAGATTAATGCTAGGGGCAGCGTCCGTGGCAGCCACTAATCACTATGAATACATCTTTAAACATCTCCTAACTTTTCTTAGCCTCCACTGACCTTCTTATATTAAAACTCCATCATTATTTCAATAAAATTAACCTAAATCAATTAATTAAAAAAAGGATTTGACAGGATATTAGCAAGGGGCTTTTTAAATTTCAAAATCTGCGCCTTAGAAGCACGTAGCTGCTGTCCAAATTTAGATATACTCTTACTTTGCTGAATCAATGTTTATGTGGTGATTTTTATCGATTCTGCACCCTAGATGAGTGATTCTATTATTTCACTTTACTATAATTATTGATATATGTTTTTAAAGCGATTTTGAAATGTTTTTAAAAATTACAATTATGAATATTAATTGGATATTTCCTGTCAATTTCGAATCTACTTCGATTTGCGTATTTACATCGATATTTGGGTGATTTGTAAGTGATTTATCATCCTTAGACTATTATATATATTATAGTTTTGACATGTTTTGAATCCATTTTTAACATCATAAATATGATTTGCTGCTGTTTTGATTTAGAAACCGAAATAAAAATGAATTTAAAATGGTTTAAAGTAATATAAACATGTTGTATTGATGTATGGATGTTCGTATGAATGTTGGTTCAGACTACAAATTTATTTTGATATAAATTGCCATCATATGATGTTTATTTGGATGTTTGTACATTATATTTGTGTGTTTAAATGGTTGAAAATACTCATCGAAGCGTATTGGAGGTAATAATTGATTCTATGGTCTGGGGTCTCCATATGGAATGAGTTGTGATATATTCTCCGATCGACATACAAAGGTTGGGAGATCCATTAGTGTAAAATTAAACTTTAGCGGATCGATTCTAGAGTGTTTGGGGTTATATCGATGCATCGATGTTGTGTGTGGATCAAAATAGTTAGTGTGGTGATTGAATAGTGTGAAGTTTGAAGTTTCAAAAAATGGTGCAGCAAGTCTAGTTGGTTTGGTGGAGGTCGGTGGTGAATCCGGCCTGGGGGAGAAAAAATGCAGTAGTAACTCTATGCCGGTAGAAGACTGGTTCGACATATGGGTATTCGATGGTGACTTCGGTCCAAAAACTTGAAAACTTTATGATCGACTTCGGTTTGGCTATATGATTGGAGAAAATGTTATTCGGTGTTAGCATAACGAATAGGGATTCGTTTTGGTGGTTGGCTTTGGTTCGACAGGCTTATAACTTTAGGTTGGTAATGAGAAAAACCAGCAAATGTGCATGGAATTTAGAGCTTGAGGTGACTTCGAGCTTGGCATATGGCTACTTTGGGACTTTCCTAGGGCCACTTCGGGGAAAGTTAGGGTTGACTTGGGGAAAGTGTAGGATGACACCTGGATAACTTGAGATGACTTAGTGGAAAGCTTCGAGCTCAACTCAAGAAAAGCTGCTAAGGAATAAGTGAAATCAATCGACACCAATTGATCCCAAACCTAATCACAGCTATCCAGTTCAAGTTTTACAAATTGGCACCAAACTTTCAGGGATGAGAGTGCATTTTATGGTGAAGCTGGATAGAATATTTGAAGATGATCTGTTGGCTGGATTTTGAGATGTAAAGAACGACGATCGGTATATGGTGGAGTTGACATAGGAGTTGCTTCGGGTTTGACCTATGGAATTTGTGGGTTTGCTTCGGGACTGACGTAGAGATTTTTTGAAAGTTTAAAATTGTTATGAACTTTGACAAGTCGTTAACATGAATTGTATTAGGTCAAGTAAATCAAGTGAGAAGTGGTACTAGGACTTAATGATGGTTTGAAGAGGCACGTTCAACGAGGTGAAGCAATGGAACGAAACGAAGCGTGTTCTACTATTGAGTCATGTGCTTAAGGGGTCGTTTATAACTCCAAATTTAATGCGTGTTTCATGGGGTAAGGGTCTGTGAGGGTGATCATCCGTATACCCTAGACATATGTGATGGTCCTACCTGCCTTAGCGAGGCCAGGACCTTTATGATGGTATGTAATCGAGCATCGAATCTAATTGCGACGTAGTGTGTCATCGCCCTTTGTGATAGTCATAAGAGTTATCGGGTATCCGGGAGCATCTTAGCGGTGATGGAAATTTTTAGTGATGGCTATGGTAATGTGTGACCTAGGTGATGGGTGTGATGATGATGCACCTTCGTGATGGTAATGAAGGTGTTGTACCTAATGATTATGATGAGGTGAAACCTTAGAGATAGTTATAATGATGTAAAACCTTTGTGATGGTCAGGTTGGTGTTGTACCTTAGTGATGGTCATGCTGGTGCGATACTTTAGTAATAGCTAAGGTTATGTGAGACTTTAGTGTTGGTTACGACAACCTTAGTGATGGTTGTTGTGCATTTACTATATGGTAGCTATGTTTCTATGATAAGTGTGATTACTGTGAATTTGATATGGATGTCTTATGATATGGGTACTATTTAGCTATTCACCCTGACACTTAAAGTTATACTTAGTGCAGTGCACCCATCCAATGATAGTGTATCATGTACATAGTGTTATATGATAACTTGTTGGATGCATGGACATGTCGGGTATGATTTCTACTACTTAATGTTTCTGTTTCACTTTATTAGTTTATAGTGTTTTAAGATTATTTATCACTCACACTAGACTATTATCTGACTTGATATTTTATGCTTTGCTTCTTATTGTCTCGATTCTTCTTAAATGAGTAGACTAGATAATAGGTCTGAGATTAGTGCATAGAACTGTTCAGTGGACAAGCAAGAGGCTGACTCTTATCTATATTATATTTTGGAGTTTATGACTATTTTACTATTCGACATGATATGCACGTAATTGTGCATATATTTACATCCATATTTTATCTCTTTTTATTTAAATAATCATCATATTTGGGCATTTTAACATGTTTAAAACCAAAATTCAATTATTTCCAACCATCATATTTTCATCTTCATTCAGGGGCAAAACGGTCATTTTGTGCATGTATCAATGTAAGAATTTTTACTTGGACATTTTTTGATAATTTTTATAGGAATTTGAATGCACATGGAAGAGGCTTATATGAAGATATATGCATGCACAAATGAATACAAAGGAAAGAAGAGGGAAATAATTCAAGCCATGAATATGGAAGACCCCACCCACTTACCTAAATGTACAATTTGGAGCTAATGGACAACTAAGTGGATGTTAAAGCTTCATGCAAAACAAATGATGGATTAATTAGTGGATAATGGTTACTTGGTGGCCACACTTCCTAAAGGGCAATTTAGGAAGCTCCCTAAAAATAGAATTAGGGTTTTATGCATGTATAAATAGCCCCCTTATGTACATGAAAAGATCATCTTCTACTCTTTCATTTTACTTAGGAAATTAAGAAATCAAGTGTAAGCACAATGTTCTATGAAATAAAAATGGCTTCCAAGCCTCTTTCTTCTCTCTTTTCTACATGTTTTTCTTTGTTTTATTGTTAATTTTTATTTCTATGCTCTCTTTCTCCTTATGTTCATAGCTTAGATTTATATTTATGCAAGTAGTTAGTAGCTAATCTCTTTTTCCTTCTTTACTTATTTTCTATTTTTCTTTTCTTTTTAATGTTGAAACTTACATGTGTTGCTTCAATGCCACAAATGAGTAGCTAAACCCCTTCAATTTAGGGGTAATGAAGATCTCTAACTTTATGTAATTTCAACATTTTTATGACTTATGATCTCTTTGTTTATGCTTCATGAATGTGAATTTTGATGTAAGTTTATACAAGTGGGTTTGATAGCTTATATTGCTTATGCAAATAAGCTATTCTTATTCAACATAAACACAATTTACATCAACATTTGCTAATTAATTTTTGATTATGAAATGAAAGTAAAAAATGAAATTTGATGATCTATGTTACTAGTTACAATAGTAAATAGATCATACTTAAAATAGTTTTTGCTATGGCTTCTTTTTCATGAGAATTGTAAGTGGTATAATTGTTGTATTATAGTTTTATGGTTTGAGTTATGTTAACTAATAACATAAACAAACCATACTTATGATAAATGCAATGATTATTTCACTTAATATCAAAGTTAGAGATCGTAAATTATGTGTTTGTTGATTTAAAAAAATTTGAGAGTGGATTTGCCTCTAAATTGTTCTTTAGTCTAATAATTTTTGAATCGCATTTTCTAGTGTTAGCCTCATTTTATTTCTAGTTAACAAATCCTCTTCGACTTTGGTATAATTTGATTGAATAGATTTTTAAAATCATCAATTCCCTGCGGATCGACCCGTATTCGCCGCGTGCTACATTCGTACACCGTGCGCTTGCGGTATAAATTTTATTTCTAAATTCGTTCGATGGTTTTCTAAACCGATAGAATTTCCGTCGACGAACAAGTTTTTGGCGCCGTTGCCGGGGATTTGTTTTGATTTTGATTTTCTATTCTTCGGATTATTTTTGTGTGATTTTATTGTGTGTTTGTTTTGTGCATGTTGCATTAAAAAAAAACAAAAAAAATTTGGTTGTGTTTTTTTTTTTGTGATTCTTGTTGCGTGTTTGTTTTTCTTGTTTTCTTTTGCATTTGCATATTACAAAAAAAATATACAAACAATTAAAAAAAATATTTATACATTTTCTATTTGCATTTCATTTTACAAATTTTTATTTACATTGCTTCACTCCTCTGTTACATTTCCTCTCTGTTGCATTTCCCTCTCTCTGTTGCTTTTCTGCCTACATCAACTTGCCTCACAACAACATCTTTCACCACTCAATTGTCAAACATTTCCACTAGCCCTCTCTTCTCTCTGCTCTCTGCTCAAAGCACATCAGCCTTCACTGCTTAACATCAACCATCCATACCATATCACCGCATTAAAGCACAATCAAACCATTCCAATACTTCAGACTTCATCACAATAACCTTCCCTTCACATACTTCAACCTCCTCTATATAATCCCACTACAATTCATACTTCACCACTGACCACTGCACTAACTCCTCACCACAATCCACAACTTCATCAAGTAATAACGAGCAACCCTCCGATTCAACTGTGGTCCATCATCATAACAAAACGACTACTGCATGTAGCTCTATTACCAACTGCCTCCATAAATCACATTTCCACAAATCTGTGCTCAAACAGCAACCACCATAACCACATTGCCTTCCTGCCCCTGTCACACACCGGACAAAACACCCAACTACACCACTACCCCACTGCACAGCCACTGCTACCCCCCCGGCCACTTCCTCCTTCAACGACAAAGATCACCATCAACTCCTGCAGCAGTTTTGATTTCTGCCTTCATCCACATACTTCAATACCTTCTATAAAACATAGCACTGCCACAACATTCACGCTCAATACATCATCTCCCTGTTGCTGCAACCTTCCTCCTCAACTAAACATTTTCACCTCAGTCACCACGTCCCCTCTGAATATCATATCCAGTCAAAAAACTTCACATCTGCTCTGTTAACCCATTGCTTCCTGTGCATTTTACACTGTCAACAACACTTCCACAAGAAATAACTTCTTCAAACCTGACCATATCACTGCACTGCTGCCGTGCTTCCAATTAACTGCTTATTTCCACCACTAACACTTAACTACCAACCCAACCACTCAACCTCTCAAACACTCAACTACCCACACATACATCAAACAAGTCACTACTGACAGTTCACACTCCATTCCACAAAAAGTGATCGCTTGCCATCAACGCACCTCCCTGAACCACTCTGAATCAGGAATCACCTCGCCCCTTGAAACCACACACTAAACGACATTCAAACAACTCGAACTCTTTCAACACCGCATCGCAATTCACGACCAACCAATCAACCGCAAACCTCTGCTTCAAATCCCGACCTAAACCCACGCAACCCACCGTCGCGACCATCATCACCCCATACATCATCTGAAATCCTCAAATCGCAACCACCAGGCTTCGATCGAAACTTAAACAACTTCGCGAATCCCCTAAAACTCGAACACTTCTCAAAACCCAACCATCACCAAAATCAAACTCACGAACCATCACTGCCTCGCTCGAGCAGTTGCAAACCACCCCAATTGCCACCGCGACAGTCCCTACTTCACATCGCGAACAAGTAACCAACTCGAACAATTTCTTTCCTTTTTTTTTACTCGAACACGAACTGGATTTCTGTTTAGCGAAATTCTGATTTGATTCTTTTATTTTCTGTGGGTAACAAACGAAGGATTTGATTTGTGTTTTCTATTAAAGGGAGTTGGAATTGTGTTTAGGCAGTTTGGGTTATTAAGGGTTGGGCCGTTTTTATTTTATTTTATTTTCTTCTTTTGTTTTTTTAGGTTTTGCCTTCTTTTGTTTAGTTTTAAATCCACACACACATATATAATTTTTTTTAAGTAAAATCCTACTTTTAAGTTTCCTTTCAAAAAAAAAACAAAAAAAAAGTTTGTTCAGTGAAGATTTTGAATTTTTTTTTGGGGCTTGTGAGTGTGATTTTAGTGTGTCTTCTTTTGTTTTTTTTATTGTTGTGTTTAATTTCTACCCAAAAAAAAACAATTATCATAGAAAAACTTGTTTTGTTCTTTTGTTTCAATAGTTTTTATTTTACTTTGTTTAGTTTCTCCTTTGATATACAAAAAAAACAAATAAGTTTCCTTTTGCTTTGTTTGAAAATCTTTTGTTTTGACAGTTCTGTTATTTTCCTTTGTTTTATTTCGTTCGATATATAAATTTTTTTTGAAAATATATCCTGTTCTTCATTTCAGGTTGCAAAAGCAGAAATTCAAAAGGGAAAAGTGTTTGCCAACAAATAAATTGCTGTGCTTTGCTAAAAATCGCCGCTAAAAAGAATTTGCTAAAATAATCTACACGCTTTGGTATTGTGCTTCCATCTTTATTTGCATTGTTGGTTGCCTGCATTTGCATTAAAAAAAAAATTTCAAAATCCAAAAAAAACCAAAAACAAACTTCATTTTAGTTGCATTGTTAATACACGTTTAATTTCTTATTTTGCATTCATCTCATCTTATTTTCTTTTCTAAGGGCAATACCCCAATTCACATAAGGTGAGGGATTTCATCACCCTTTCCTTAGCCCACAAACGTATTTCATCGTAGAATTTGACTAATAATAAAGGTTAGACGTTGGACCTAAGGGTGTCACGAGCTCACTTAGGGCTTAATTGTATCTTCACAATTGTTTTATTTGAACGATTTTATTTCTTGGTGTCTAGGCTACGGCAGAGTAATAACCAGTTATAAAAATTATGGTGATACGTAAATATTATGCTGGTTGTTCCTCTGAAGGTACTTAAACCTTCGGCTGCATTGCTACGGTGATTCGTGGTGCACCGATAACTCCTGTCCGTTAACTGGCTGAGAAATACTTTTGTTGATTTAAGACAAAGTGTGATTATACAATTTTGGGTTAGGAGCTACTAAGGACAGAAAACTGTAATTAAGTCCTTTGCATTCATTTAGTTGCATTAGTTCATGCATATTTAAAAAAAAAATTAAAAAAATCCAAAATCCAAAAAAAAATTGTAAATTTAACTTGATTTTTCAAAAGAAAAAAAATTTAAAAATTCAAAAAAAAAAAAAAAATACAAAACCAAAAACATAAAAAAAAAACTTGAAAAACCAAAAACAAAACAAAAATCAAACTTTTCTTTTGAAAATAAATCTCACTCGTTAAATAGTTTTCTCCCTTGTAAAAAAAAAGAAGCAAAACAAAAAACAAATTTTCAAATCTTCTTTCACTCTCTAAACTCGATTCTAACTCCTTTCTCTTCTCGACTTTCACTTGTGCATGAGTACTTGGACTCGTGACACAACAACGAATCGTTGGACTTGCGACCCTTCTACAAACTGTTTAACTCGAACAGATGATCCTCCTGAAATGGCGAACGAAAACGCCCCTTGAACTCTTATGGATAGAATCTTTCCCGACAGAGTTTCTATTCCATCTTGCATCACGTTACCCGCCCCTACGGGTAACCATTTCGAAATCCATTCGAACCATATTGCCACGCTTCCAAAATTTGGCAATTTCGAGCACGATGATCCATACATTCTTTTGACTAAATTCGAACAAGTTTGTGCAACCATTAAACTCCAACAACTTTCTGATGACGGAATCAAACTTCGATTAATTCCATTTGCTCTTACGGATTACACTGAAAAATGGTTGTACAGCTTACCTTCGAACTCAATTAAAACGTGGGAAGAATTTGTAAAAGCTTTCTTAAAAAAGTTCTACCCCTTGGAAAAAACAAGTAGAATTCGAAACGAAATTGTAAATTTTCATCAATTCAAGTGTGAACCATTTGGAAAATATTTTGAAAGATTCAAAGAGCTTTTGATAAAATGTCCACACCATAACTTTGAAAAATGGACGATTTTCCAAATCTTATACGATGGACTAGAAAACAGCTCACGAACGATGCTCGAATCAATGTGCCAAGGCAATTTTCTTGCCCAACATCATGATGATGCTTGGCAATTTCTTGAAAATCTCGCTGAAAAGTCGTCCCAATGGGAACGCTCGAACGAAAAATCAATCTACTCACGGTCGGGTGCACACTCGATAGGATATTCTGTTGCTTTGGAAGCTAAGATCGACGCAATGATTAAAAAATTCGATAACGTTTTCTCATCAAATCAAATGAACCAAGCTTCCCAACCGATGTGTTATAAATGCAATGATCCTAATCATATAGCCGATCAGTGTCCTAATTCCGTCGAACAAATCAATGCTTTCAATAAAACCAAAAACGACCCGTTTTCTCCAACGTACAACCCTGGTTGGAGAAATCATCCGAATTTTGCATGGAGCCAAAACAATCCCAACACGAATACAATTCGTCCCAATTTTCAAGCATTTCCGAATAATGCTTCGAATCCTCCCTTTCAGCCCAATAATTTTCAACCAAACTTTACGGGCCCGTCTCATAATCAACCGCAACAACCAAATTTTCCACCAAATTCTGCTCATCCTCCACAAGACGATAAACGTTTAACTTCGCTTGATAAAACTCTTGAAACGTTGGCTAAGGCAACTACTCAAAGCCTTCAATCAAACAGCAATTTGCAAAATTTGTTGACTTCATATATGCAAAACACAAACCAATCGATTGCAAAACTTGAAATGCAAATGAGTCAATTAGCCACGTCTGTAAGTGAACGTGAACGTGGAACATTCCCAAGCCAGCCCCTTCCAAATCCCAGAAATCAAAACGCAAATTCAAATCAAGCCCGTGTTGTTCAAGATAGCAACGTCACCTAGTTGAATGCTATCACAACTCTACGTTCTAGCAAACAAATCGATAATCAAGTCGTTAATCCAAATGTTTTACCGGAAACTTTTCTCGACGCTTCTAAAACAACGAACGACTCAGAACAGAACGTGGAGCCAAACGTCGAATCGAACGACAATCAAAATTCTTCTTCTTCTACTCGAGTAGACCCGCCTACCGAGTATCGTGTTCCATTTCCACATCGTCTTCGACCAAAGAAACACTCGGACCAAATGGAAAAGATGTTGGAAATTTTTAAACAAGTAAAAGTGAACATCCCGCTTCTTGACATCGTTCAGCAAGTCCCCACTTACGCGAAATTTCTTAAGGACTTGTGCACCCAAAAGCGACACACTCATGTACCCAAAAAAGTCTTCTTAGCTGCTAGTTTGAGTAAAGTCTTGTCCCAATCCATGCCCGTTAAATACAAAGATCCTTGCTGCCCTACGATATCGTGTACAATTGGAGACAAGACGATTAACAAATGTTTGATAGACTTAGGCGCGAGTGTCAACTTGATTCCATACTCCGTGTACGAACAATTAGGCTTAGGTGAGCTCAAACCCACGAAAGTTACGCTTCAATTTGCCGATCGTTCCATTAAGAAGCCCGTGGGAGAAATCGAAGACATGCTCATTAGAGTAGGGCAACTTATATTCCCCGTTGACTTTATCGTTCTCGAAACACAACCCGTGACGAATCCCTCGATTCAAATTCCGTTGATTTTAGGCCGACCATCTTAGCCACCTCAAATGCCTTAATCAATTGTCGTAACGGATCAATGAAAATATCTTTTGGAAATATGACTTTGGATCTTAATATTTTCAATCTTGAAAGCCAATCGAATGAACCTTGTGACCAAACGTTGGAAGTTAGTGCCATTCACGAAAATGTTGAAAACGAAACACTTGATCTTAACGATGAACGTGAGGCCGAGTATGAAAAATTGTTTCACAAAATTCCCAACGATATTGAATACACTCTTCCTTTTTAATCGCTTCCAGTTGAGTCCGAATCTCAACCCAATTCTTCGATCGAAAAAACTCCAAAGTTGGACCTCAAACCGCTTCCCGACCACCTTAAGTACGCATACTTAGCTGAAAATGAAACTTGTCCTGTCATCATTTCTAATAATCTTCCTCTTGACCAAGAAGCTTCTCTTCTCTCTATCCTTTCGAAAAATAAGGAAGCAATGGGATGGTCGATTTCCGATATAAAAGGAATTAGTCCCGCTCTGGTTCAACATCGCATCCATTTAATCGATGATGCCAAGCCTGTTCGTGACGCGCAACGAAGGCTTAATCCAAAAATGAAAGATGCGGTGCGTGATGAAATTCTTAAACTTCTCGACAACGGAATCATTTACCCAATCTCCGATAGTTCATGGGTTAGCCCAATTCACGTTGTACCGAAAAAGTCCGGGCTAACCGTTGTCAAGAACGATTCAAACGAGCTTATTCCAACTCGTACTCAAACGGGTTGGCGTGTTTGCATTGACTATCGAAAACTAAATGCCGCAACACGTAAAAATCAAATTTAAATCATTTTGACTTTTATTGAAATTTGTAACATATTCATTAATTTAATCAAAATTTTCTTCACAGCTGTAAATTTCTTTCTCAGAAATATAATTTTTAATGTTCAAAATATTATTTATGATTAATTCCAAATTATCATTCTTTAGCACGTAATTTTCTTTTTCAAGAAATAAGGTGAGATATGAATTGTATAAAGAAACTTAAAATCATCTTTTAATATATTTTTTAGAATCACTTATTTGAATTTGAAGTGATTCTATAAAGAATGTAATTCATAGTTCTCTTGCGATAATTTGATGTTCTTTACTCTAATGTTTTAATTTCCTTGTTAAGCATACAGAGTTGAGAATTCAAATTTTCACAGGAGTTTCATGATTTACAAAACTTTCCTCGAAAATAACTTTTTTGTTTTACAGCTACACCACTTTTAATTTTGAATTATTTAACTTTCCAACTAAATCAACATTTTTCTAAATGTTTTTTATACAGATTTCACATATAACCATAAAATTTAATTAAATCATCAAATCAAGTTGCAGTACCACATCATCACTTGTAGTAGCCCCCGTAGTAGCAATGTAGCATAGCTATTGTTCTTTATTGTAGTATGCATCGACTGGATCTTCGGTTTTAACCACAGTTTTAGGATGTTGTTACAATTTATAAAACATCAGGCTCTGATACCGCTATAAATTCATGATGTTGGGATCAAATATGGACAAATATATTTAGTCAAAGTTATAGATAGTAAAATTACCGAAAAATATTAAACAGGTCAAATAGCCGATTTTACATTGATTCAAGACTCCCCGTCTTACGTCTAATTCATAACTATTTTCTAGAATTTCATTAAACAATGCTTACTTCACCCAGAGGAATATGTTTCTCCAACTATTAGAACAACCAAACTAAAAAATGACTTGAGCACCTAAGGACACTTCAACAAGACTTCAACTCTACCGACTTCTTAGACTTCAATAATAAGTAAAAATTATTTGACTTCACTGTGTCAAAATACATTGATATGTCAACACTAGTACAATATTTCTATAATCTGCATAAATGACATGTACCAGTGGTATAGAAGATTAGGAAGCTGTTCAACTAAAATTTGAGGATGTGGATTTGAATGATCGTTGGTCGAAGAACAAACAGTATATGGAATATTTGTTTGAATGCACTAATAGTAAAATGAAGGAAAATGAAGGCTATAGAGTTTGAATCAAGATGTAGAGAAAGGTTATTTTGTCCTTTTGATGTTTGGTAGCATCTATATATGATCTAAGGTTGCTTCTAAGGGTGGTTTCTTTTAAAATGAAGAGAAGTAATTTCTAGACGAAGAGGTGAACTGAAGAGACACGACCAGAAGTTTCAAATTTTGACTCAAGGAAAATGTCGCTTTGCTCCAAGTCATTGGAGTAAAAACTCCATGTCGCCAGCCTTGGTCAGGCTTGAGGATAAGATAGTGCTACGGCCGTAGGCCAAGCGAGAAGAAACTTCAGGGAAGAAGATAGAAACCCTCGGAGTTCACAAAACTTCAAAGATGACCTATTTTAAACTTCCATGTTTTTAAACTTATTTTTCTTTATTGTTTAAGCCTTTTTTATAGTTAGAAAATGCTGAAAAAAGTTTGAAAAATATTTTATGATATTTAGAATGATATATCCAAATTCGGAGAGATTCAGAGGTTGTTTGAAGGTTTTATCAAATTTAGACTAACATGACCGATAGACAAAGTATTTGGTTTTTGTATCGTTTGTCTATATTCAAGTATTTGTTCAATATTGTTCGATCCCAGTAGTTTTTTCAACTCCATAATGTCTTTAAATACTTATGCTCATGTCTCCATTTGATTTGTTATGATATATTCGCCTTTTTTGAACTTATATTGGTCATCATCATATCTTTATTAGTACTATTGTACTTGAAATAATTCAATTAAATTATTAATGTCATTGTCATATGGTTTTTATCATCAAAATACCAGGAATGTGTTCCCAACATGAATAAGAGAAAGTGCGGCTATTTATATTCATCATGATATCAAATATCTACCACCCTTCTATCTTGATCCGAAGACTATATTTTTCCCCATACTAGCCCCTAGTTTGGGCTACCAAGGCATGTATGGGATATTAGACTTTAGGTCTAATTAATACATCATATATGTATATATGATGTGTATATATATAAGTACGTATATATGTATTAATCATTTAATTAACTATTTAAGCCTATGTATTTAATTAAATTAATATACAACAATTTTATGCTATTTTAATTATTTAAGGCCTCAAAGAAATAAATTTTATACCATAAAAATTCAATACACTATTTGTATTAATTTTTAATTAATTTATACCATTTATAAATTGGTTGAACCTGAAAATTAGCTAACGACGTAGTTGTATTGACATCCTGGGGTGAACTCGGTCCTCGGTATGTATTTAAACGACTTAAATACCATACTTTTATGGACTTTGTTGAAGTATAATATCGAGCACAAGTTCAGTTACTTATAGATCATTTGGGTAAAATCCAATTTCTAATCTTTATTAGGCCACATGTTGTAATGATATTCTATGCATGCGTTCTTTTTATCATCATTATATCATTAAGATATTTAAAAAGTTTGACAACCTAGATTTTCAAATAATAATTAATTATGGTAAATAATATTAATTAATCGATTAAAATGGATTTTTAAGTATTAAAAGAGAATAATATTTATAATTGATTTAGTAAATGGGTTTAAATTGTAAATATATGATAACTAAATTGAAATGTGTTAGAAGATGTGAAAATAATATTTTATAAAAGCAATGAAAATAATATAAAATAATAATTTGGAAGAGAAATGATTTTTAAATATGAACTTGTGTTTACTTAGATCAAATAAAATTTGGTTTAAAATAAAAGCCATCACACACACACACACACGCGCGCGCGCACACACACACACACACACATATATGTTCTATTTATAAATTCAAGGCTCAAGCTTTTATACCCAAGCCCATATAACCCAAGTCCAAACTAATTCTAGAACTTTCTTTCTCTCGATTCTTCTCTGTTTACTTATTTTATTTTCACGTATACTTCTCTGTAAAGGGGAGCTTCTTCCTGAAGCAATTCATTCATCACTTTTCTCACCTTTCAAATTAATTAATAAATCATATAAATTATAAAACTTATATATGAAGCTTTATATATCATTTTGCATCGACGGCGTGGACTTTATTGGGTGCATTGCTATGTTTATTGTGAGAATGTGAATTTTGGGGCAAGGAAGAAGGAGGGAACACAATGGCAGGTGAGTATAACCTTACAAAATTATGTCAAAATTCCTGAATTTTCATCTATACTTATAATTTTTGGGTTGTTGTTGTTGCTGCAAATGACATTTGCATTGAATTGGAGTAAAATTAGATTAGAAACCATTCAAAACTGGTTTTAAAAATTGGAAAATGTTTCCAAGCTCGACCATTCAAGTCGACCGTCCAAGAGCTTAGTTCGACTAGTTGCCTTGGAGTTTCTGAGTGTGTCCGTGCTTATCATATGTGTATTTCATTGTGCGTGCACATAACAGCGTGTGCATGTTTGTGAATACACATGCACATATACGTACATATACATGTACATACATACATACATATGTGTGTATCTGTGTGTGTGAGTGTGTATCTGGTATATTTGCGTGAGTCTGTGTGGCTTGGCTGTTGTATCTATATTTTATAGGCGAGTTGGTCTGTGGTGTGAATGGGGTGTGCGTGTCAGTATATATACATAGATGCATACATATACATACATACATATATATATATATATCTGTGTGTGTGTGTGTGTGTTTGTTTGTGTGTGTATTTTATGTATGTGATGTGCATACATGTAATTGCGTCTATGAGAAAACCCAAGACTAAAAGTTACATGTCAAATCATCTCCTTCTTCAGGTGCGCTTGCGTGTGTAGGTTAGCGATCACGTTTGTATGCTTAAGTGTTCAAGCATTCTTTGTGTGTATATATATCTAAGAGTGAGTGCACGTATATATGTGCGTGTTCGTGTGTGTGTATACATATCGGTGAATGTGGGTGTTGAATAACTTGTGAATTTGCTAGGTATAGTTTTGCTATATATATGTATATTCTATTTGCTTAACTAATTAGATTACAATTCTAGTTGAATTACTTACTGTAACATCATAATTTCTACAAAGTAAAATTTACAAATATTAAAAAGGAAAGCTCCTTGGCTTGTAATTCCGAGATCATTGTTTGATTTCCAATGAGAGCTTAAGCACCGGACTCAGTATCCGAGAGTATGTAGTTTGAGATTATGAGTCAAAGCATTGACCGAGATCAAGATCATTATCCAGCTAAGTTAAAAAGCTTAGTCGAGGGCAGAAGTTGCCTAAACTAAAAGCATTTCGACAAGTATCAACAATCAATGGCTTAGATAGCCCAGGCCGAGACCAACGGTCAGGATAAGCGGAAGATATCCAACTTGATATATATAGAAGCATCACTTCAACAATCAATGTCAAAATGCACTCAACCAGATGGTGACAAGCATTCAAATCTAAGCTACTTATAGCAAGATAGATCATTAATCCAAAAGAAAGCAGTTGCACCAATGGAAGAACATTAAATTTGCTATTAGTAGAGGATCACCTGCTATAGTAAAAGGGCTGGCACTAAAAAAGAATTGAAATATAAAACTTATCGTAGTTCCTAGATTAGAGCTCTCATTAAAACTCAATAATGGCGAAAATGTATAAACTCAGTGTAATAAGCCTCTCAGCTAAGTAGGAGTGAGTAAATAAGGAAAGGATAGTGGATATATGGACTTTCTGTCCGAACCACTATGAAAGTCTCAATGTTATTTACTTTTTGTACTTTACCTTCTCTGCATTGGCTATTACGACTCTACAGTTCAACATCTCGTAACCTAAACTTGATTGCATCACGTACTAGTATTCTTTTTGTCGGGTTCAATAATCCAACCAGCTTCCGAAGTTATACCTTCAAACCTCGGGGTGTTGGTGTAGATGAAATTTTGCGCTAATATTTTTGACGCTAAAAGGAGGGCTCAAACCTTAACACCTTGTTTCCTCTCGAAAATCCAACAGAACATTCCGGTCAACTATGCCTAGTTCTGAAAATGAAGAAGTCATCTCATAGCTACCCCTTAACCTTAGAATTCAGCTCATTGAAGAAGACAATAATGTAAGGTTGGTCATCCTTATTTTGGAGAAAGAGAATGGAAAAGAATACGATCTTGTATATGAGGTTCAAGCTTCTCGTATCAAGAAGCTTTCGAAATATCTTCAAGAACCCCTCCAGGAATCAGCCCAACTATAAAAGATGGTTATGACCCTGAATAGAGAAGTTAGGAATCATTCCACCGAATTGTTCAAATATGAAGGTTTGGTTTCTTCTGATAAGAGAACCCTTCTAGTCACACAAGATAGTGAATATCCAAAGAAATTGATGCGAGATTGGGTTTTTACTCCACTGAACCAGAGCTTATCTTGGATATTCTAGGGAACTCGTGAAGACTTCTTTTACCCTGATTTCCCTCCATCAAAGAATGAAGACCCTAAGAGTGAGAAGTATTGTATCTATCAATGTCAAACAGGCACAAGATTGATGGATGCCGAAAGCTTTCTTACGCGGTCGGGAAATTCATACAGAAAAAGTAAACCAAATTAATTAAATGTTAGTTTGAATATCTTTTTTCAATTTTTTTTACTTTGTCCTGTTTCTATGACTCCAAGAGAATTCCATCTAACTCCTACCAAATGAATGTATATGGCGCATTTCTATAAAGATGAGTTGCAAGAAGAATCCTCTTTTATAAATCAAATTCCCACAGGCAATTGGAAGATACCATTTCTATTAATATGATCTTCTTAATTCTATCTCTTTCTCCAAAGTTTCAACTCTAAGGGGCACCTTATATTCTTGGACTTCTTAAAGTTTAATCGGAAAGTCTTGGTTTTTTTCTAATGTATTCTTCTTTGGCATAATCCTGTATATCTAGCCTCTACTCGGAGGGTGCATTCAAGTCCCACAATCCACGGTCTCGTTTGGAATGTCCTCTCTCCTTACGAATTTTTTCATATCATACTTAGAATATAAGGATTGAAAATCTTCCATTAATCTGACAAGATCAATGAAGAGTTTAACTTTTTCTAATAATATTGATTCTATCGATAGTTTTCTTTCTTAAACTTAGATCAAATTTTCTGTCGAGCAATGTGATTTATAAATCGTGTGATTCCAAAAGTCTTTTACAAGACAATCTGAAAGCATTCTTTTCAAAGAATTCATATTTATCTTTGCCAAGTTACAACTAATGTTCGGTATGACCGTTGACTTAAATTATTTTTTGATGGCCGATGCCTGCCAAAAGTGGTAGTAGATAGCCGACATCCATCGAAAGTGGTTATAGATGGCCAACGCCCACCGAAAGTGGCTGTAGATTTGGACCCAACAATAAGTTGGTGACCTTTCCATATGAGCACCCCCACAGTGATGCGCTACAAAGTGTAAGGCTATATCACCTGGGTTTAAAAAGACATCGAAAAGTAGAATGCATGCTGATAGTGAGCCATGGTCAAGTTGTACCACACATTAGGTGGATTACCAATAAGATTAGAAAGTTGAGTGGATTCCCAATGATAGTGGGCCATGGTCAAGTAGTCATGCATCGGGTAGAC
The DNA here is from genome assembly GCA_030765085.1 of Allium cepa. Lineage (NCBI taxonomy): Eukaryota > Viridiplantae > Streptophyta > Magnoliopsida > Asparagales > Amaryllidaceae > Allium > Allium cepa. The sequence continues at coordinate 117,821,403 of CM060931.1, forward strand.
TCCTAATAAGATCAAAAAGTTAGATAAACTCCCAATCATAGTGAGCCATGATCGAGTAGTACCATGCATTGGGTAGATTCCCAATAAATTAGAAAGTTGGATATACTCCCAATAATAGTGTGCCATGGTCAAGTAGTAACATGCATTAGGTAGATTCCCAGTAAGATTAGAATGTTGGGTAGATTCCCAACATTAGTGAGTCATGTTCAAGCAGTTTCATGCCTAAGATTAAAATTGAGTAGAATGCCAGTAAGGGTAGAATGCTAGGGAAAAGTTCCTAAGTTAAGGTGTCGAGTATATTCTCGATAAATAGAGAAGAGTAAAAAAAGTGAGAATGAAACCAAAATGAGATAATACTCCTGATTTTGCCACTAGGTTGGCTCCGGACATGGATCCAGTAAAAAGCTCGATTGGGTCTGAGATTTTATTTCCACAAGAGTATACCGTGGGCTAGAGATACCCTATAAAGAGAAGATACTAATGTACACTAAAGCAAAGTGACGATGTAAGAAATAAAATCGAAAGGAATGAAGTTCCTTTAAATCTACATGGATATAAAAAAATTGCAATTTACAGTTATGATAGTTCATCCAAGAAGGTGTTATAAGGAATAGGCCAAGAAGAACGCCTAATTTAGTAAAGAGATAATATTACAAAAACTCGATTACAAAATCAAGAGCATCAGAGGATAAAGTATAAGAACGAAAGGAGGAGATCCATCCAAATGAGCAAGATGAGGTGGCAAGTTAGAGCTCTCCGAAACAATCTTAGTTTCCTAATCTCAGAAGGAGTTTGTTGCTAACAACATCCTTAGCCACCTTTCCTCCCTCCGTCTAAGGAATTGTGATGTCATTTCCCAAGGTCATATGTTGATTTAGAGCCCACTCTTTTCCAAGCTCAAAAGCTTTAATATTTATGTTTGGCTTTCGAAGTTCAACTGCCCTATCTTTATAAGATTGGTAAAGAGAAGTATAGTCTCGCTGAGTTTTTTAGCAGCTCAGGCAAGGTACTCCCCAAGGAACGTCAACTTAAGATTAGTAAAAAGAAAAGATGGGAAATAAAGAAGAGCTCCACATCAGCTACTCTAGTTTAAGATATTATGTGACAACTGCGTCGTATAACGACGAACAGTAATTTATATATTATAAAGTCATCAAGGAAGGTGCATTTGAAAATTTATACAAGCCAAAAGTTATAGAAGTCATATTGTTATAAGGATGAGTTACAATGTGTTTTCTTCATCAAGCGTATTATCAGGAGTATCTTCTTGTACCTCCTTATCGGTAGAAGCAGCTTTTTCCTCCTCCTCTACCGGGGGCTCGGCTTCATCCTCCACAGTGACCTCAGTTTATTTTTCCATCTTATGTTTCTCGTACATTTTAGCAAAGTTAGATTCTACTGTGGCATCATTAAGATATATTAGAGAAAAAACTATGTTTTGGTCTTGATGGTGAGCATAAGCATCAAATAAGACTTGGAAGGCTCGTTTGTCGGCCTCCTTCTAATGCTCTTCTCTAGCAAAATAATATTCTTTATCAACCACATCGGACTCAACTATCTCCAACCTCTGCTCTCTTTCCTTTAAGTCTTTCTAAGGAGCCTCGATCTTACAATTCCTCTCTCCAGCAATTCTACTTAACTCCTCTACTTGAGTATTTATCTCCTGAACATTAGTTTGAATTCCGCAAACTCCTTTTTCCTTGCTTTAGTAGTGAATACCATCTCCTCTATTTTCAATCCCCCATCTTGGAAGGTGGAGATTTTTGCTACAGTCTAGAAAAAGGCAACATGGTAAGAATAAATGTTGGAATCATAAACCTACACATGAAAAATTCATTCCTACTTTGATGCTGTCCCGGAGGCTATATTCGATTTCTCTTCGAAATCCTACGGTAGAGCTTAGAGGTTAAAATGTGCTTCAGTGATGGCATAGAAAAGCCACCTTGAAAGGTACCCTTGTGATTTCTATTGCTTGCTAGTTTTTCTCGGTAAGAAGATTCGAATCCTTTCCCTTGGAACTTTTGGCTTTAGAGGATCTGGAAATCTTTTGCTTCTTTGAGCCAAAAGTATCTTTATAAAGAAGCAACAACTTGGACCTTTCCTTGGCCTCCTTTCCCTTATCCAAGAAGTCAGCCTTCTTATAAGAGGAAGTCACTGCAACAAGGGGAAACAGATAAGGTTAAAATAAAAAATAAGACTAAGTTTTACTAAGAGCATAAAATAAACTAGACTAATGGTTAAAGTTTGAAACCCTCAATCTCACTTTCCCCAAAATTGGATTCGGTTTCTCCTCTACTATCAATGACCATGGCAGAAGCTTTCTCGTACTTCCTAGAAGGTTTAAGTCTAGAAAATTTAGCAAAAGAAAGTAATAGACCTTGAACTTTCTTTTGTAGGATCGATTTCACCCTAGAGGGGGGGGGGTGAATAGGGTAATAGTGTTAATTATAAAAATTAATCGCGGAAGCTTATAAAATATTTCATTCAGATCACAAAATAGCAGCACAGATATCAAAGAATATAAATAACAGAAAAAACAGAACAACACAGAATTTACCCTGCTTCGGCAAAACCCTGCCTACGTGTTGCCCCCAAGGTTTCTACTAGAAGTTAGATAGTCCCTCGCTTACACACGTAAACTCGCGATACCCGCTATTGACTAATCTAACTCTACGCTCAAAACTTGCCACAACTCAACCACCGAGTTGCGAATTCTCAATCTACGCCACGTAGCTTGTCCCCTAGTCACATGACTAGAAATTTAAACGGTTTAAAAAGAAAATACAAATTAAAAACAATTTAAACTCAAAAACCCTAATTAATAAAATGCAAAGCCCTTAAAATAATAGGCCGACCCCCCTTTTATATTTTAACCCGTTCCTTTCTTTGTTCCTTTATTTGGAGATGGCGGCCGTTGTTCTTTCGTTCGTATCTCTTTGCAAAATTAGGGCTTTCCTCGATCTCGTTCCTTTTTGCTCTTAAATTAGGGATTTGGACATTTCAAAGATGCCGGCTTTTGGTTGCTTGATCGAAAGGAGGAATTATCACTTTGTTTGCTTCGTCGATCGCTTGCTTCTCTGTTTTACTTACGGCTCTTGAAATTGATCGAGTTCGAACTTGCTTCGGTAAGTAATTTTATGCTTTTTGCTTTTCTGGATTTGGCTTGCTTGAACTCGATGGAATAATTGTCGATGATGATTAGGGTTTTTATAGGATTTGATTTCCTAGAATTGAGTTCGTCTGATTTCTTCAACACTATGCTTTTCGGCCGTTTGATTATTCTTGGTTGTTTGAGATTGATTTTGACCTTTTCATATGCGTATACGTTCGTTGCTTGGTTGACACGGTTTTGAATCAAATTCGTGATGAGCACGTCTTTAATTTTGACTTCGCCCACTTTTTGACTACCACGTCTCTGACCTGTTCAACTTTGATTTCGATCTGTGTATTCATTTTTCTGCTGGCTTTTGGTAGTACTTTCAACCTTATTTGATTTGTTTCATGACTCCGGCCATTGATTTATTGGTTGCCTCGGTTCGGCCCACTGTAGTTCCATCATCTCTGTGGTCACCACGGCTTTACTATGACTTTGTGAATTTTTCTGATGGACTTCAATTTTGCTTCGTCACAAATACTTCACTTGATCAGATGCTCTTCACTGAGCATACTGTATTGCATTTAGTTTTGCTGTGTATGGTTGCTTGTGTTCTGGTTTTTGACTTGTTTTGAATTTGATTCACTGATCCATTTTGGTTTGATTACTTTTGCTGTCATGTTCACTATGTTAATTGTGTCTTTGATGCATTCCATATTTTTGTTGCATTCATTGGTCAGTGGATTCACTGATGCACTGCCTTGTATCACTTGTGTCGCTAAACTAGTTCTGTGTACGTTGCATATTTAACTGGGTTGTAGCCTCGACTCTGTCCACTGTTGCATTGTTGGTTCATCACTTCGTTTCACTACGTATTCCAGTGTGCCTTTGTACATGACTCGTGCACTTGCATCTGCTCTGTTGGCACTGGTTCGTGTATATGTGCAGTTTAGCTTGTTTTTATGATATTCTTGGCAACTCGGTTGTATATTTGGTCATCTGCATTTTTTGTTATTTATGACTGCATCTTGTGGTTGTCACTGTGTTGCATTGAGCTCGACATTGTTGTTTACTTCACTTGTGGTCTTCATTTTTGATTCAGAACTTTTGTCATTATGTCTTTGACTGCCATGTGTATACATACACCTATGTATGTATATATGTGTTGCATTTACTTGCATCTATACTTGGTCATAATTGATGTTGTTGAACTTGATGGCATGCATTTTATGGTCTGCCTTGTTGCTGTGTCATTGCTGTTGACATGTTGTTGCATTCCCTTGAGTCTGTTGCATGAGTTAATTGCGTACTTCATGATTGCACTGTCTTCTGCATTTATGTGGTTGTTGACACTGGTCTGCATACATGAGTTTGATACTGTTGGTCGACTATCTCCTTGAGTTGCTGTACTTCATGTTGTATTCATCCCTGTTGCACTCTTTGATGATTCATTGGTGAATATGTTGGCTTGTGACATTCATGTTGCAACTGGTTTACTGTCTTGTTTATATTAGACTAGTCGACACTTGATTCTTGAGTTTTGGCCATTTGCACCTGTGTTGAATCCAGTTTCACAGCTCGGGTTTGACCTTGTGCTGAAGTTGAAATTTTATTTATGTTGCACGTGAGTTGAACCCGGCTTTTCATTTGGGTTTGACCTGTGCTCACTTGTCCCTGTAGCATTATCAAGTGTATATATTGGTGTGCACGGCCTTGTGGCATATACAGTGATACACTGTGTATGTCACAAGCTGTTCGTGTATGATGAATTCAAATTTAAATGATGACGAACAACCCAAATAACTGAGGCAAATATTATTTTCAAAATTCACGTTTTATTTTATATTGCGAAAATATTTATTTTTCAATTTTACTGCGTTAGTGAATATTTTTGCAGATTGCTCAGATGTTGGATTCAAACTGGAATGAAGTTAAAGATTTAAAATATGAATTGAGTGAATGAGTGATGTGTAGTGAGGTTAAAATGTAAATGTAAAATTGTGATGTAATTGAATTTATATCAAAGTTGTATAGTGTATAGTGAGAGCTTGAACTTGTACTATTCAAAATTGTAATAATTATTTGTTTGAATAAAATATTCGTTTGAATTCAAATTCTGTGTTATTTAATTTTATTCAGCAACTATTTATTTAACCTGTGAAAAATAAAATAGTACATTAACAAATACATTTAAATGAATGTATATATGTTTATTATCATCAAACAAAAATCATATAAGCGCATATTCAACAATCTCCCCCTTTTGATGATAATAAACATATATTTAAGATTTTGAATGTATTAAATGTATTTGATCGTTCAATTTGCTCCCCCTATTTAAATGCTCCCTTTCTACACAATACTCCCCCTACATATATGCATACAAATAAAAATATGTAAAGGAGCCTATATGCAAATGGAAAATTATTTGACCTTTGCTTGATTCTATTTGACAAAATCTTAATTTTTCTCTCCCCCTTTTGTTATCAACAAAAGAATAATAGTGTTAGAGAAAATAGAGATAAAGTGATCGATATTAATCCAACATTAAAACTCAATTGAATATAAATATTAAATTTCAATAAAAAATCAAACAAAAATCATAAATATTTTGTTAGGCGCATATTCCACTTTTAGAATGATGGGAATTATGTCATCATATAAAACCATACAGTTGTGTCTATTTGTGGTATATTTATATCAGGAATTTGAATATCTGCTAACCATGCATAACCGTTAGGATTTTTAAATGAGATTAGTAGTATTCCAATTTTATTTTAAAAAAAAATGAATTCAAGTATCTTCTAACCACGCATAACCGTGAGGACTTTTAAATGGGATTAGAATCAACTTGTTTATTTTAAAAATCAACTTTTGATATGCGTTCCATACATGCATAACCGCGAGGACTTTTAAATGAGCATGGAAGCACATAACAAAATCCAAGTAATTCACCCATGCATAACCGTGAGGACTTTTAAATGAGAGTGAATACTTTGGTATTTATTTATTTATTTATTTTTGTTTTTTTTAAAAAAAAATGTAAAAATGAAAAACGAACGATTCCTGTTTAAAGTACCACATATCAACAAACTATATAGAATTTTGATGAGTGATGGTTGTTAGAAATATGATAGATATAGAGATGGTCATGGAATTTTTTACCAACAAAAAGTTTTATAACTCTTGTTTAAATTTCTAAAGAAATTTATTAATTATACCGTCTCAAGTCATAATATTTGATCAATATTAACACTCATCACTTTTTCAATCACTATTTTTCTTTTCGATAAACATTAGGGAGTCAGATTAGTCAAAATAGTCATTTGAAATCAAATTCAAAAATAATTATGAAATTAATTTTTTAAAAATGATTAATCTGAAAATATGGTCAAAAATGATTTTCTCCAGGGGGTTTTAAAAGAAAATTTTCTGCTATTTGAAAATTATTTTAAATGAAGAATATGCAGATATTTTCTTTGAAAAATGATGCAGTTACTAAATGTCTCAGAAATCACGTTCAACTAGTAATTTTTCTACCAACTAGATTACTAGTGTAATCTGCATCTGAATTTCTCTTTCACTCAAAATCATCATTAATTGAATTTGATTGACCAAACCATGAAGTGTGCACCAAAAATTTCAAACTCAATTTTAACAACAATTTAAATGACATTATCTTGAATTTGAAATGAAGCCATGTAAATAATAAAAAAACCGTGAATATAGAGTCAGCCGTATTATAACCAATTGTATTATCCAACAAAAACACTATTATTAATCCAAATTAATATAGATGAAGTAATTAAAAGAATCTAGAGAATTTTAGTGTTTTGGCATAAGAATATAATTTGGCCAACTATGTTGAATAAGTCAGAATCATCATCTTTTCATCATCTCATTATTGGCTGATTTAATTCAGAATATGGTGCAGATTATCACATTTAATATATCGTTCAAATAAATATAACTTTACCTGTTTTACCTTTACGATAATTTTTCGTTGTTGTCCATTGTGATTCTGTCACCTTTATACTAGGCTAAGGAACTTTGCTTCGTCGTCCGTTGTGTTTCTGGAACAGCCAAAAATCCAGAGAACACTATTGTTGTTCCTTAGCCTGCCACCACACCTACACGGGAAAAGATTTATGTGACCTATTTGTTTTTATAGGTCCATGGTTGTTAGTGGCAGAAAATTTTGAAAAATAATTTTGTGGAGACCCAAAACTATTTATAATTGTTCCCTTCGGCACCCAAATTTGTTTAACTTTGAGATTTTTTATATTTGTGCCTTTTGGAACCCAAATCGGTATAGTTTTCACATGTTTGGGTCTATACCAACAATTATTGTGATTGTGCCCATATTTTCTACAAATTGTGCACATAGAATTAACTTGATTAATATTGCTTTCAACAATTTTCGAATTATTATATCGAAGTCCTTGTCTAACCGTATTAACAGTTTGCTTTCCTAATAGCATATTCAACGATTTTTCACTTTTTATAAATTTATCTAAAGTCGTTGACAATTGTTGGACTTGTGTTTTGAGAGATTCATTTTCGTTTAACAACCGTGTGCACTTTTTAATAGAATTCTCTCTCCTAGTATTTTCATTCTCCTTTAAAATCAGAATTTCATTTTCAAGTGATTTTGTATTGATTTCTAATTTTTTAATTTCCTCTTCGAATGTTGGACACTTATCACACTTAGGGATTCTACGTTGATAGTTCTTAACTAATTGATCAAGTTGTTCATTGCATTCCATCAAAGTATCCTTTTGAGATTCAAGTTTCGCGTATTTTTCCCTAAGTCATTCAAAACAACCATTCACTTCGTGGAAATAAATAAGTAATTCAGAGTGAGTAAGTTTTGATGCCTCGCTTGGCTCGTCATCGTTGCTATCGATTATATTCTCATGAAGGCACATATCTGCTTTCTCACTCTCACTGCTATCGCTTTTATTCCATATAGCTGTAAAACATCTTCGTTTTGATTTCTTTTCTTTGTCGAGTTGAAATCGGGGATAATTGGGCTTGATATCACCGGGTTTGTTGCAAATGATCCTGTGTTCTTTCGAGTTGTCCAGTGCTTTGATTATTCTGCTTTTTAATTTTTTATTTAGAGCTGGATTTCCGTATTTGTGATTCCACCTTTTGAATTTCTTCATTATTAATGCTAGCTCGGCTGCTCCATCATCATCATCCTCATCACAACTGCTATTTACCAATCCTGTTAAGCACATTTCTTTAACCGAGTCAGTTGTGGAGGACTTCTTATTGCTGTTGACTTTTGCACCATATATTGCATCGAAAGTATTCCAGATTTCCTGTGCATTTTCACAATGAGAAATGAAATTAAAATTATCTTGATTAATATGAGAATATAATATATGCATAGCAAGAGCATTAATCAAGATAATTTTCTTATCTGTTATGTCACACCCATTTTCAATAATATCCCAACATTTAATATTAATAGATTTTAAATAAAATTCCATTTTTAATTTCCAATTCAAAAAATCTGTTCCATCGAAAATAGAAGGAATAATATTGGAGCGACCCTCAACAAAAGTATTAATAAAAGATGCCATTTCAAAAATTCAAAATTTTAAAACAAAAACCAATTTTTAAAACACGAATTTTTAAAACAAAAAGGGCTTTTGTTCCTTGCTCTAATACCACTTGTAGGATCGATTTCACCCTAGAGGGGGGGGGTGAATAGGGTAATAGTGTTAATTATAAAAATTAATCGCGGAAGCTTATAAAATATTCAATTCAGATCACAGAATAGCAGCACAGATATCGCAGAATATAAATAACAGAAAAAACAGAACAACACAGAATTTACCCAGCTTCGGCAAAACCCTGCCTACGTGCTGCCCCCAAGGTTTCTACTAGAAATTAGATAGTCCCTCGCTTACACACGTAAACTCGCTATACCCGCTATTGACTAATCTAACTCTATGCTCAAAACCTTGCCACAACTCAACCACCGAGTTGCGAATTCTCAAGCTACTCCACGTAGCTTGTCCCCTAATCACACGACTAGAAATTTAAACGGTTTAAAAAGAAAATACAAATTAAAAACAATTTAAACTCAAAAACCCTAATTAATAAAATACAAAGCCCTTAAAATAATAGGCCGGCCCCCCTTTTATATTTTAACCCGTTCCTTTCTTTGTTCCTTTATTTGGAGATGGCGGCCGTTGTTCTTTCTTTCGTATCTCTTTGCAAAATTAGGGCTTTCCTCGACCTCCTTCCTTTTTGCTCTTAAATTAGGGATTTGGACATTTCAAAGATGCCGTCTTTTGGTTGCTTGATCGAAAGGAGGAATTATCACTTTGTTTGCTTCGTCGATCGCTTGCTTCTCTGTTTTACTTACGGCTCTTGAAATTGATCGAGTTCGAACTTGCTTCGGTAAGTAATTTTATGCTTTTTGCTTTTCTGGATTTGGCTTGCTTGAACTCGATGGAATAATTGCCGATGATGATTAGGGTTTTTATAGGATTTGATTTCCTAGAATTGAGTTCGTCTGATTTCTTCAAAACTATGCTTTTCGTCCGTTTGATTATTCTTGGTCGTTTGAGATTGATTCTGACCTTTTCATATGCGTATACGTTCGTTGCTTGGTTGACACGGTTTTGAATCAAATTCGTGATGAGCACGGCTTTAATTTTGACTTCGCCCACTTTTTGACTACCACGTCTCTGACCTGTTCAACTTTGATTTCGATCTGTGTATTCATTTTTCTGCTGGCTTTTGGTAGTACTTTCAACCTTATTTGATTTGTTTCATGACTCCGGCCATTGATTTATTGGTTGCCTTGGTTCGGCCCACTGTAGTTCCATCGTCTCTGTGGTGACCACGGCTTTACTATGACTTTGTGAATTTTTCTGATGGACTTCAATTTTGCTTCGTCACAAATACTTCACTTGTTCAGATGCTCTTCACTGAGCATACTGTATTGCATTTAGTTTTGCTGTGTATGGTTGCTTGTGTTCTGGTTTTTGACTTGTTTTGAATTTGATTCACTGATCCATTTTGGTTTGATTACTTTTGCTGTCATGTTCACTATGTTAATTGTGTCTTTGATGCATTCCATATTTTTGTTGCATTCATTGGTCAGTGGATTCACTGATGCACTGCCTTGTATCACTTGTGTCGCTAAACTAGTTCTGTGTACGTTGCATATTTAACTGGGTTGTAGCCTCGACTCTGTCCACTGTTGCATTGTTGGTTCATCACTTTGTTTCACTACGTATTCCAGTGTGCCTTTGTACATGACTCGTGCACTTGCATCTGCTCTGTTGGCACTGGTTCGTGTATATGTGCAGTTTAGCTTGTTTTTATGATATTCTTGGCAACTCGGTTGTATATTTGGTCATCTGCATTTTTTGTTATTTATGACTGCATCTTGTGGTTGTCACTGTGTTGCATTGAGCTCGACATTGTTGTTTACTTCACTTGTGGTCTTCATTTTTGATTCAGAACTTTTGTCATTATGTCTTTGACTGCCATGTGTATACATACACCTATGTATGTATATATGTGTTGCATTTACTTGCATCTATACTTGGTCATAATTGATGTTGTTGAACTTGATGGCATGCATTTTATGGTCTGCCTTGTTGCTGTGTCATTGCTGTTGACATGTTGTTGCATTCTCTTGAGTCTGTTGCATGAGTTAATTGCGTACTTCATGATTGCACTGTCTTCTGCATTTATGTGGTTGTTGACACTGGTCTGCATACATGAGTTTGATACTGTTGGTCGACTATCTCCTTGAGTTGCTATACTTCATGTTGTATTCATCCCTGTTGCACTCTTTGATGATTCATTGGTGAATATGTTGGCTTGTGACATTCATGTTGCAACTGGTTTACTGTCTTGTTTATATTAGACTAGTCGACACTTGATTCTTGAGTTTTGGCCATTTGCACCTGTGTTGAATCCAGTTTCACAGCTCGGGTTTGACCTTGTGCTGAAGTTGAAATTTTATTTATGTTGCATGTGAGTTGAACCCGGCTTTTCATTTGGGTTTGACCTGTGCTCACTTGTCCCTGTAGCATTATCAAGTGTATATATTGGTGTGCACGGCCTTGTGGCATATACAGTGATACACTGTGTATGTCATAAGCTGTTCATGTATGATGAATTCAAATTTAAATGATGACGAACAACCCATATAACTGAGGCAAATATTATTTTCAAAATTCACGTTTTATTTTATATTGCGAAAATATTTACTTTTCAATTTTACTGCGTTAGTGAATATTTTTGCAGATTGCTCAGATGCTAGATTCAAACTGGAATGAAGTTAAAGATTTAAAATATGAATTGAGTGAATGAGTGATGTGTAGTGAGGTTAAACTGTAAATGTAAAATTGTGATGTAATTGAATTTATATCAAAGTTGTATAGTGTATAGTGAGAGCTTGAACTTGTACTATTCAAAATTGTAATAAATATTTGTTTGAATAAAAGATTCGTTTGAATTCAAATTCTGTGTTATTTAATTTTATTCAGCAACTATTTATTTAACCTGTGAAAAATAAAATAGTACATTAACAAATACATTTAAATGAATGTATATATGTTTATTATCATCAAACAAAAATCATCTAAGCGCATATTCAACATCTTTTTGATTTCGGTGAGAATCAAGTATCAGTGTCGCTATAAAGATGGAATCTTTATGACATTCTTATACCTATCCTTAAATCGATTAGTGACAGTCGAGTCATCGCTCTTCTCAGGCCTCATTGTTTAAGATTTAAAAAAACATGACCTAGAATACATATAAGACTAAAAGAAAGCAATATATCAAGGACATACCATCATATTGAAAGAAGTGGCTATTTGGTCGGAAGAGGCCTTAACAAAGAACTGCCGATGTGGCATTATTTTACTGAATGGATCCTTTAGAGGGGAGGGACTTTGAAATTTGAGGAAATACATGGGAAATTGCCCAATGGACTTAGACTCTAATAGGTTGAACATGTAATTGAAATTGATCTCAGTAACAGATATATCTCGGCAGCCTTTTTTGGAGTATAGAATTGTCATAGCAAATAAACTGAATAGGAAGTAGCCAAGTTGAAAGGGATTACTGCGAGACCTCAACAAATAAAGGGGCTAGAGGCAAGAAGATTTCATATTCTAAATGTTTTATGGACCATATAAATTATCCCATTGGAAGTTTATAAACTGCATCCTGGAGCTATCAATGATTGTCTCGATTCCCGTGATCCTATAATAAGACAAAACTTTGTCGAAATCTTGCTAAATTTTGATAGGAGCATTCATTTTCAACCTAAGAGAAGGGGGAAAGTTATTTAATTATTAAAATAAAAGTCGGCATTATCCTCAAAACAAGGGTTAAGCAGGTTAAATCCAGTAAGAACCTAAATCTAATTCTTGGTTAAGCAATAAAAGGAAGAATATCAATGATGATATTGGCAATCTTGATGAAAATAATAAAATTGAAAAGAACTTACTAGTTCAAGAGCAGATATCAAAGGATGGATCAAAGAAAGCTTGAAAATATCTATAGTGGTTTTGCAATTTGTATAGGCGAAAGAGGAGAGAAAGAGGAAAGATTGTTTTTGTTAAGATGGAACGACCCAGATTGAAGAGAGAGAAAAAATTTCACCATAGATCTCATTTAACAACTGTCCATAAGAGGAATATCAAGTGATTTCCTCGTCATATGTCAAATCATCCTTGCACAGGAAAGAGGGACGCTTTTAGAAGATAAACAATTAACTACCAACATCTGGACTCACATTTAATGCAAGGCTAGAACCCGTCCCTTCAAAGGTCCATTCTCGAATGATCACTGACAAATTCCATGCTAAAGTACCTTCTCGACCTCATGGTTTTAGATTAATCTTTGCCTCTTGGCAACATTTTCAAAAACTTTGACCTTACGGCTCCAGAATAGATTTTTTTTCTTTCGGCGTTCAAACAATTTCGTTTATCATTTAGCCTAAATGGATTCAGATGGCAAGCACTTTTCAAAAACTACGACCTCACGGTCCTAAAATAGATTTCATCTCTCGACGTTCAAACAATTTTGCTTATCACTTAGCTTAGATGGCTTCAAGTAGAAAGCATAATTTCAAAAACTTTGGCCTCATGTTCCAAAATATATTCGCCTCTCGATGTTCAAACAATTTCTCTTATCACTTAGCCTAGATGGCTTCAAGTGGTAAGCATAGTTTCGAAATTTTGACCTGATGGTCTCAAAATAGTTTTCGCCTCCCGGCGTTCAAACAATTTCACTTATCACTTAGCCAGGTTGGCTTCAAGTGGCAAGCACAGTTTCAAAACCTTTGACTTCAAGGTCCCAAAATAGATTTTGCCTCTTGGTGTTCAAACAATTTCACTTATCACTTAGCTTAGATGGCTTCAAGTGACAAGTATGATTTCAAAATCTTTGACTTCACGGTCCCGAAAATAGATTTCGTCTCTTGACGTTTAGACCATTTTGCTTATCACTTAGCCTTGATGGCTTCTGTTTAACGACTACTTTTCTATCGCTTTAGAAAATAGTCGAAATTTTTTAAATAAAAACTAACCGCAAGCACACGACGTACAATTTTAGTATGTGATGAGTACCGGTTGATCTGTAGGGAATTGTTTAGATTTTAAATTTTTTTCATTCAATCAAATTATACCAAGATTTGAAGTTGTGATTAGTACTCTCATATTTTTGTAAATCTACACAAAATAATCTATGATCTCTATTTTTGATATTAAGTGGAATTAGTGATGTATTTATCATAAGTATGGTTTATTTATGTTATTGATTAACATAACTTAAACCATCAAACTATAATACAACAACCAAAGCGACTTATCAATTCTCATGAAAATGAAATCAAAGCAAAAGCTATTTTAAGTATGATCTATTTACTATTGTATTTAGTAACATGGATCATCAAAATTTGTTTCTACCTTAATTTCATAATCAAAAATCAATTAGTAAAACAATGATGTAAATTGTGTTTATGTTGGAATAAGAATAGCCTATTTGTAAATACAACACAGGCTATCATATTCATTTTTATAAACTTATATCAACATTCACTTTCATGTAGCATAAATGAGACCATAAATCACAAATTATGTTGAATTTACATACTTTTAGAGAGCTTTATTACCCTAAATTGAAGGAATTTAGCTACTCATTTGTGTTATCAAATCAACACATGTAAATTTCAACATTTAAATAAAATCAAAGAAGGTAAGAGCTAATTAGAATAAAAGAAGATCTAAACTAGTTGCATAAAAGTAAAACTAAGCTACTAACATGAAATGAGCATGTAAATAAAAATGAACAAGAAAATAAAATAAGAACAAGGAAGAAGTAAAAGAACAAGAGGCTTAGGAAGCCATTTTTATTTCATATTTGATTTGAAGCTACAACTTGCATTCTAATTTCCTAAGTAGAGAAGAGATCCATTACATGAACATAAGAGGGCTTTTATACATGCACAAAACCCTAATCCATATTTTAGGAGGCTTCCCAAAATATCCTTTAGGAAGTGTGGGCACCAAGTAATCATTAGTCTCTAATTAATCCATCATTAAGTAGGCATGAAACTTTAACCTCCATTAACTTGTCCATTAGCTTCTAATTATATATTAAAGTAAGTCGGTAGGTGGGATCCTCCATGATGCATGGGTTGAATTATTTCCATCTTTATTTCTTTGTTCCATCCTTGTGCATGCATATTTCCATGAGAACACCTTCATATTTCCATCTAAATATTCCTATAATTAAAAAGAAAATGTGCAAAAAAATATTCTCAAAATTGATTCATGCACAAAATTACTATTTTACCACCACATTAATGTATGAATGATGACTTGAAAGTATATTTGAAATTTGGTTTTAAACATGTAAAATACCCAATTATGACATTTATTTAAATAAAAATAGATTAAATATGGATGTAAAAATATGCATATTTACGTGCACATCAATACCCCTATACTTATCTATTTATTCGTCTTCGAATAAAGAAAAACTAAGATAAATCTATTTTTGTAGGAAACACGCTGCATTGAGCGTATGCAAGAAGCCATTAAATCTCTAGGTGTCCCTACTAGGACGAGTGTTGTCTCGTAAGGGTTTTAAGCGGATACTATCCACAAAATCCAAATGCACATGAGAAATTCCTAAATGCAAGATTTAATTACAAAGAGATGGATGCAAGTTTTTGAAAATATTTACAAATGAAGAATTTACTTTCAAATCGACACGAATAAGTTAAATATAAGTTCTGGTCATTATCAAGAAATTTAAGTCCTTTTACTCGTCAAACTTCAAACACAAATTAACTAATCATCATAATTAGACTCCAGTTTGGCTAGTTGTTTCGGTTGATAACATAATGCTACTATGAAACAAATCCTTTGTTAAATATCAAAGTTTTTCAAAGTGGTATTTTCATTTCTTTTGAATAACAAATCAAATCACATAAGTGCAAATAGTACTTGAATTTCAATTGCTTACTCTCTCTTTATTTGAAAATTTTATTGATATTAACAATTTACATATGCCTAACTCAAAAAACCGTGGCCAAATATATGTCCCATGCACTGCCTTTCGGGCTTATGTGAGGGGAATACAGAGCATGGCGAGTGCACACACAAGTGTATGCACCTATCGACTGTAGGCGTTATTAATGAAAGCATTTTTATATACATACACCTAACTCGGATAAACTGAGGCCAGATATACCGATCATGCACTGCCTTTCGGGCTTATGTGAGAAGGGTACAGAGCATGACGAGTGTACACACTTGCACGTGAACACATAAAGTGGCATTTTTTCCCAATTTGGCATTAAGTTTTATCCTTGCATTGTTTAAGAACCAATTCAAGATGGTGCAAGCACTCGGAAAAAGAGTTTCCAAAGATAGGAAAATCGTCCATAAACACTTCAAGCAAACGTTCGACCATATCAGAAAAGATGCTGACCATGCATCTTTAAAATGTGGCAGGAGCGTTACAAATGGAAAAGGCATACGACGATAAGCAAAAGTGCCAAATGGACATGTGAAAGTTGTTTTCTCTTGATCTTCGGGACCGTTGGAATTTGGTTATAGCCGAAATAACTATCAAGAAAGCAATATAATTCGTGGCCGACTAAACGTTCGAGCATTTAGTCGATGAAAGGAAGAGGGAAGTGATTCTTAAGTGTTGCGGCATTTAATTTTCAATAGTCAGTGCAGACACGCCAACCCATTTGAGTTTGAGTTGGAATAAGTTTGTTTGAATCGTTCTTGACAATGGTAAGCCCAGACTTTTTTGGTACAATGTGAATTTGGCTAACCTATGAACTATCAAAGATTGGATATATGATACCATTATTAAGAAGTTTAAGAATTTCATCACGCACCGCATCCTTCATTTTTGCGTTAAGCCTTTGTTATGCGTCATGAACAGGCTTGGCATCGTCGATTAAATGGATGCGATGTTGAATAAGAGCGGGACTAATTCCCTTTATATCGGTGATCAACCGTCCAATGGCTTCCATGTTTATGGAAAGGATTGAAAGTAAGGAAGTTTCTTGATCAAAAGAGAGAGTCACAGAAATTATAATGGGAAACATTTCATCGTCACCTAAATATGCATATTTAAGGTGATCGGGAAGGGGTTTGAGGTCCAACTTTGGGAGTTGCTCAATTAAAGAATTAGGTTGAGATTCGGACTCAACTGGAAGTGATTTAAATGGGAGTATGTGTTCAATATCATTCGGGATTTTGGGAACTAATCTTTCGTACTCGGCCTCGCGTTCATAGTTAAGGTCAATCGTCTAGTTTTCGAAGTTTTCATGAATGACACTAACTTCCAACGTTTTGTCATGAGGTTCATTTGATTAGTTTTCAAGATTGAAAATGTTAAGATCCAAAGTCAAGTTTCCAAAAGTAATTTTCATCGAACCATTGTGACAATTGATTAAGGCATTTGAGGTGGCTAAGAATGGTCAGCCTAAACTCAATGGAATTTGACTCGTAGGGTTGATTACATGTTGTGTTTCGAGAATGATAAAATCAACGGGGAATATGAATTACCCTACTCTAATGAGCATGTCCTCAGTTTCTCCCACGAGCTTCTTAATGGAACGATCGACGAATTGAAGTGTGACCATTGTGGGTTTGAGCTCACCAAAACCTAATTATTCGTACATAGGTTATGGAATCAAATTTACTCTCACTACAACAAAACATACATTTTACAACGGATAATGCCCGTTGTAATATGGATTTTGCAACGGGCATGAGCCCGTTGTATTAGGCCTCGTTGTAATAGGTCGACCATATTTTACAACGGGCAATGCCCGTTGTAATACAGCCTTTTACAACGGGCAATGCCCGTTGTAAAACGCCCTTTTACAACGGGCAATGCCCGTTGTAATACATGATATTGCAACGGTTTCTGACCGTTGCAAAATAAATGCAAATTTTAAAAAAAATACAGCAGCATACATCCATACCATTAATGTGTAATTAACGAGTAATAAATATTATCATAAAATAACCAAAATCATTTCATTTCAAGTGTGTTTGCATTTCATTTGCATTTTCACTGTGCACTGTACATTTCTTTATAAAACATAAAAAAGAACAGTTACAATCACATAAACACTGCCTATCACAGTTACAATCACAACTCCATTACTTCCATATTACAAGTGCAACTTCAACTTCCACATACCATCACTGCCCGACATCTCCACAACTACATACCCATCACTACGAAACTGTGCCATAACAGTACATACAGTTCAACCATCACTATGCCATTTCTAACATCACTGTGCACACATACAAAATACCACTGCCGTCATATATTGTTGCACGCCTCTCCATTGCCTCATTACATCCTGTCCTCTTACATCCAACTGCAACTCACCCACAAAATTTCTAGTGCAAATCACAACCAAGCACTAGCCACTGACCACCATTCCCCCGGATTATCTATGCATACTTCATACGTTTCAATTACATCACCTGAATTCTCTCCTTACTCAGTAATATGTAAAAGAAAGTTAATGTTTGGCTTTAAGCTACCCATATGATGTGATGCTCAACACTTTAAACGCTTTTTATATGACGTGTCTGTATTTTGTGTGTGCATACATGTGTGTATGGAAAAAGGGTGTGTATGTATACACTACCTACCTACCACAAACTGTTTGAGTCAGCCATACGTCGTTGAATTGTTTTGTTACTACAATACACTGTATGATGGATTATCAATGATGAAATGAGAAAATAGGATTCATATTCAAGGTTTGATTAGGACTCTTTTTTTTCGTTTGGTTGTTTTGTCTTTTCTACTGATTGTGTAGTTAAGTTTGCATCATATGTTGGTTTTGGTGTTTTATCTATGATGAAGTATTGAGACTGGAATTTCATTATATTTTTAGCCGAGATTACCAAGAAACAGAACTGTAGAATGTTGCAGTTTCCAACACACGTTCTTCAAATGATACGAATCTTCATAACAGCTTAAAATATTAATCTGGTTTTTATTTTGTGGTTATTTTTTGTTTCTAATTAGCAATTCAATATTATTCTCAATTTTATTTGTTCTTATGTTAGATGTTAGTGTCGCTGACCTAAGAGTTGTCATTTTATGAAGTCTTCAAACTAGCATACGATATGTTGTTCATCAATATTTACTCCTGCACACATCTGCAAGTTAGATTTATTTCTTATTCATATTTTTAGTTTAAAGAATGAAAGCAATTAAAAAGCTAAAGGAGTTTATCTTCTGTACAAGTTCAGATACACGTCAAAAATAATGCCAACGGTTTGGGTTTTTTCCAGTGTCTTCTGGTAACGTTTTTTGGTTTCAATTTTTTTGTGGATTAGTATTTTCATTTATGCTATTTTTGGCTTTAATATAGCTGCTTTCTATGTTGATTATTAGGAATTTAGGATAACTGCCTTTCTAGGATCTAAGTAGTTTAAAAAAAATGTACAATGTTATTTGTTTAAGTGATTTGGTTTTTTGTCATTTTGAAACATTTAACATCGTGAAAACTTATGTGTCGAACCCAAGATATTCATGTAAAAAATATTGGGCTATTATTTGTGTTAGATATCATTAAATTTTTTTAAAATAATTTGTATTCAATACATACCTGTTAGGCTGTCTGTTCCAACACAGGTTGAACAGTGAAAATAATGGCATAATTTTCACTTCAAAATTACCAGCTCACGAACTCATTTAGCTATTTTGATCTGGAAATATAGCCAGAATGCATTGCAACACTTCATAAAATCCATCTCCACCATCATCAACCACAATCTGCTTGCCACCCCAAACCTCTGCAACATCACTTACAAAAACTACACTACAAAAACTGCACTACTACAATCAACATCGCTTACACAACTCCATTATCCATACTTCATTCACAACCCGAACTACATTCTCAGCAACATCTCAACCTCTTCAACTGAAGTCAACTCGCAGCCGCCACGCAACTACACTACTACCACCAAACAGAGCATACAACTGCTTTAACCAACCATCCCCTTCCACCACTGAGCTTCAGCCATCAACTTTTTGCCACTACTGAAAACTACTGCTCAACCACTGTCAACATCCTGCATATCTCCACCAAACAACTTCTTGACCACATAAGCTGCTGCTACCCCTGTCGTCATATAAAACACCACATTCACCCACCGGTAAAACTTGATCTATCACAACTTACCATACATACATACTTGACATCTTCATTTCTACCACTCAGACGAACACCCAAGCTGTTTTCCAATACAACCTGCACACTAAATCACTGCCTACCCATGCAACCTCCTATATACCACTTTTACATCCATTTATGCCTCCTTCCATCCACTACGTTGCAACCTAACCAAATAACAGCCACCACAAAACCACTATCAGTCGAGACCATTCCTTACCGCAATCACCAACATCTGTTGCCTTCACCTCTCTGCCAACCCGTCTATGCCTTGCAATATCTCCACAAAATCATCAATACGAAACTCCACCGCAATCACGACCATCCTTCCATCACCACAACCACCTGCTTCGAGCAATTAACAGCAACCACTCACCTCCACAATTGCCACATCCAAAACCAAATCGCCACTCAGCACTTCGGCAACTTCATCTCCATCGCGAACTCACCCTAACATCGCTTTCAAACATGCCTTCTCCGGTCTGACCTCGTCAACGACTCCATCCAACTCTAAATTACTTCGAACCTCCATCACACGAAATCCCCAATCGAGCCCCTGTCCAAACCACGAAAACTCAATCTCCTCCAAACTAATCGCCAACAACCAATTGATTAGTCGAATGAAATCTGATTTGGTTTTGAATTCAACATCGATTTGATTTTTGATTTGCAGGGTTTTTTTGATATCTGGATTAAAACCAAAATTTTAGGATTTAATGATGTCGACGAAAGGAATCGGGGTTTTGGAGGTATTGAATTTAGTAGTGTGGATGAATTTGGGAGAAGAATTAGCTTTTAAACGAGAATGTAAGGGGAAGCACCGGCAGTTGCGCGCGTGGGACTAATAAGAAATGAAAGGCTCAATTACAACGGGCACATGGAGGGAAAAAATTTCAGTATTAGAGCCAAAATTTCATAGTCGATCTATTACAACAGGCATTTGTTGAATGTTATAAAATATACTTCTATTACAACGGGCAAAAGCTGACCGTTGTAATATCTCTCCATTACAACGGGCAAATAATGCAAGTTGTAAGAAGGACGTTGGACAGAGCACCTATTACAATGGTTCTAAAATGACCGTTGTAATAGCCGTCTATTACAACGGGTAGAATATGCCCGTTGTAAAAAGGACGTTGTAATAGGGTATTTTTGTTGTAGTGTCTTGCGCCTAAGTCTATCAAGCATTTGTTAATCGTTTTGTCTCCAATTGTACATGAGATTGTGGGGCAGCCAGGCTCTTTGCATTTAAAAAGCATGGATTAGGACAACAATTCACCTAAACTGGCCGCTAAGAAGATTTTTTAGGTAATTGAGTGTGTTAGTTTTGGGTACACAAGTCCTTAAGAAATTTAGCGTAAGTTGGGACTTGCTGAACGAGTCAAAAAGCGAAATGTTCACTTTCACTTTTTTAAAAATTTCCAACATCTTTTTCACTTGGTCTAAGTGTTTCTTGGGTCAAAGATGATGTGAAAATGGAACATGATACTCAGTAGGCGGGTCTACCTGAGTAGAAGAAGAATTTTGATTGGCATTTGGTTCGACATTTGGCTCCATGTTCTGTTCAGATTCGTTCGTTGTTTAAGAAGTGTCAAGAGGAATTTTCGATAAATCGTTTGGAGTAACGAGTTGATTATCAATTTGTTTACTGGAATACAAAGTTGTGATAACATTCAATTGGGTGACATTGCTATCTTGAACAACATGGGCTTGATTAGAATTTGCGTCTTAATTTCTGGGATTTGGAACAGGTTGGCTTGGGAATGTGCCTCATCTACATTTACTTATAAACGTGGCTAATTGACTCATTTGCATTTCAAATTTAGCAATTGATTGGCTTGTGTTTTGCATATACGAGGTTCACAAATTTTGCGAATTGCTGTTTGATTGGAGGCTTTGAGTGGTTTCTTTAGCCAACATTTCAAGACTTTTTTCAAGTGAACTTAAACATTTATCGTCTTGGGAAGGGTGAGCAAAATTTGGTTGAAAATTTGATTGTTGCTGTTAATTTTGTGATGGACCCACAAAGTTTGGTTTGAAATGATTGGGTTGAAAGGGAGGATTCGAAACATTATTCGAAAATGCATGAAAATTGGGACGAACGACATTCGTGTTGGGATTGTTTTGATTCCATGCCAAATTTAGATGATTTCTCCAACCAGGATTGTACGTCGGAGAAAACGGATAATTTTTAACCTTGTTGAAAGAGTTGAGTTATTCGATAGAATTAGGGCACTAATCGGCTATATAATTAGGATCGTTGCATTTATAACAGATCGGTTGGGAAATTTGGTTCATTTAGTTGGATGAGAAAATATTATCCAATTTATTAATCATTGCATCAATTTTAGCTTAAAACGCCAAAGATGATCCTATCAAGTGTGCGCTTGATCATGAATAAATTGACTTTTCATTTGAACGTTTCCATTAGGATGACTTTTCGGCTAGGTTTTCAAGAAATTGCCAAGCATCATCGTGATGTTGGGTGATAAAGTTTCCTTGGCACATAGATTCGAGCATGGTTCGGGAGTGTTTTCGAGTCCATCATATAAGGTTTGGCAAAGCGTCCATATTTCGAAGTTATGGTATGGACATTTTATCAAAATCTCTTTGAATCTTTCAAAATATTTTTCATATGTTCCACCCTTGGATTCATGAAAATTGACGATTTTATTTCAGATTTTAGATATTTTTTCCAAGGGGTTGTACTTTTTAAAGAAAACTTTTCCAAATTCTTTCCAAGTTTTAACCGAGTTAGATGGTAAGCTATACAACCATTTTTCAGCGTAATCCGTAAGAGCAAATGTAATTAATCGGAGTTTTATTCCATCATCAAAAGGTTGTTGGAGTTTCATGGTTGCACAAACTTGTTCGATTCGTCAAGAAAATGTATGGGTCATCGCATTCAAAATTGCCAAATTTGGAAGCGTGTCAATATGATTCGAGTAAATTTGGAAATGGTTACCCGTAGGGGTGGGTAACTTGGTGCAAGATGGAATATAAACTCTATCGAGAAAGATTACTTCCATAATAGTTCGAGGGGCGTTCTCGTTCGCCATTTCAGGAGGATCGTTAGTTCTAGTTAAACGATTTGTAGAAGGGTCACGAGTCCAATGATTCTTAGAAGTGTTACGGATCTAAATACTCATGCACTAGCGAGAAAAATAAGGGAAGAGAAGGAAATTAGAATCAAGTTTAAAAGAAAGAAACAAGGTTAAGAAAACTAAGTAAGAAATTGTTAGTTTTATTGTACCTTTTTTTAAGGAGGAAAATGTTTACCAAGAGAAATTTATTTTTCAAAAGAGAAGTATGATTTTTGTTGTGCTTTCCGGCTTTCAATTTTTTTTATATGTTTTAGATTTTGTATTTTTTGTTTGTTTTTGAATTTTCAAATATTTACCAAAGGGAATTTTTGTTTTCGAAAAGATTATATATATATATATATATATTGGATTTTTGTTTCTCAAAAAAAGAAACTTTGAGAATTTTTTTTTGGGATTTTTATTTTTCATAAAAGATACTTAAGAATTTTTTTTTTCGATTTTGATTGAAAAATTTCAAAGGAAAGGATTTAAAGGATTTTTTTTTGGATTAAAAAAACCTAAGTTAAGTTAAATTTACAATTTTTTTGGTTTTGGATTTTTGATTTTTTTTTAAATATCCATGAACTAATGCGACTAAATGAATGCAAATCACATAATTACAAATTTTCTGCCCTTAGTAGCTCCTAACCCAAAATTATATAATTACACTTTGTCTTAAATCAACAAAATATTTCTTAGCCAGGTAATGGGTAGGAGTTATCGGTGCACCACGAATCACGATAGCAATGCAACCGAAGGTTTAAGTACCTTCAGAGAAACAACCACTATAATATTTACGAATCACTGTAATATTTATAAATGTTATTGCTATACCATAGCATAGGCACCAAGAAATAAAATTGTTCAAAGAAGACAACTGCCAAAATACAATTAATCCCTAGATGAGCTCGCGACACACTTAAGTCGAATGTCTAACCCGATTTTTGGGCCAAGAAAAGGGTGATGAAGTCCCCCATCTTATGTGGATTGGGGTATTGCCTTTAGAAAATAAAAAGAAGATGAGATGAATGCAAAGTAAAAATTAAACATGTATTAACAATGCAACTACAATGAAATTTGTTTTCGTTTTTGAATTTTTTTTGAATTTTTTTATGCATAAATTCAAATGCAAGCAACTAACAATGTAATTAAAAAAAAACTGAAAATGAAAGTACGATACCAGAGCGTGCAGATTATTAGCATTTTTTAGTGGCGTTTTTTAGTAAGCAAGCAAAGCAAAACGATTATTTTTGGCAAGCCGTTCTTCCTTTTAATCTGCTTTGGCAACCTGAAAAGGAGTGAACCAAGATATATACAAAAATTTTAATTTTCTTTATATTTTTTTTAAAGAATAAAATAAAACAAGTGAAAATAAAACAAGTGAAAACAAAACAAATGAAATTAAAACAAATGAAAATTAAAACAAGTGAAAAGTAAAAGAAGTAAAAACAAGACAAATTGAAAATAAAACAAATTAAAACTTGTTTTTTTATATATTTTGAAAGATAGTTAAACAACAAAGTTTTACCATTAATATTTCTTTTTTCTTTTTAAATAATACATGGGCTCGGCCCAGTAAAAAAAAGGAAATTTCATAACTCACGCAAAATAAAAAAATATAAAACTTTCTTCGCTGTTGAAAAAAACACAGTTCCTTAATTCACATGCGATATTCACAAACCCAAATCAGAATTTCAATTTTCAAATTCACATGAAGGTAGGCATAATCGAGTCATGTCGCGGTTTTGGGAGATTGAAGGGGGTTTCGATCGTTATAGGCAGTCGATTCGATGTTTGATGTTTGAGAAGGCGATCGTAGGGTGAGTCGATTGGGGTGTTTTGGGTTATTCGAAGGCGATGGATTTTGGAGGAGTCTGTAGAGTTGTAGAAGATGGTTACAATTTTGGGTTGCAATGATTCTAGAGCAAGGCAGTTAGAAGTTTGGATATGCAATGGTGTGTAACACTGGTGGCGGTAGAAGGTAGCTGGAGGTGGAGAAGTTGCTGCAGAGAAGTGTAGAGATGATGGTAGTGTGATGTTAACAGATGTCGGCCTTTTTTCCTTTCTGGTGGATGGTATGGGGTAAGCAGTTGGCAGGTGAAGTAATGGGTAAGATGGTGGTGCAGAGAAGGCTGTGATTAGAAATGATGTAGTTAAGGGCGTGTAACTGTTGTAAGATATGTATTTGAGGTGATATGCACTGATGTAACTGTTATTAGGTGGGAGTTCCAGTAGTGTAGAGTTGTGCAGATGTAGATGATGTAACAGAAGTTGCTGGGTGAGGAAGTATGTTACAGTGGGTATGGTTGCAGGTGTTGGAATTCCTATAGAACAAAATGAATGAAAAATACATAAAGTGCTACATCGTCTAATATACTAAGAAAGCCAAGTATATTAATAGATTTCTCATGAGAAGGTTGGGGGCCTGGGGCTCTTAAATGTATGCTTCGTTGTGAGGAGGGAGATCATGCATCTCCACCACACACGTGCCGCCGCCATCCGACCGAACGAACCGGGCCGGGAACGGGTCTAAAATGCTATTCTTTTTGCTAGGCCATCGTTTAACGGTTTTGGGCTTCGGCTGAAACTGGGCCGGGCCTGTAATTCAAAGAGAAGCGGGCGGGACTGTTTATAAAGCGGACGGCCGTTAGATGCGAACAGAAGCGGGTGCGAGAAGCAGACATGGGCGAATGGATACGGCATGAGCGATTGAAGTGGCGCGGGTAGGCGAGGTGGTACGGACGCAACTGTTTGAGCGAACGGGTGCAGACACGACCGTTCAAAAGAGATACGGACCAACTATAAATAAGAAGGAAAACTGATCACTTTCCTTACTCATTTTTGCGAATCCGAATCTTCTTCTTCTCTTCTGCTACCATACTCTAAATCATAGAGTGATATACTCATTACAATCTCGAGCAGAATACGTCTGTTGTATCTTGGGAGAATTTTGAAATAACATTCTTAAGGAAATCGTTACGACGAGCCTCAGACGTAATCCGGTTAGAATTCTAGTCTGATTGTATATTTATATACAATATTCTATATTCTATCCGTTATTCTGGTTATACTATTTATTCAAAATAGTATAACGCTGTAGTTGTAATTTATTTACAACATTCATATTATTATAATAATTACTACAGAATTCCAGTGTAGTGGAAGAATTCTGAGTTATAAAATTGTGCGACGAGTTTATAGTAGCGTGCTATCTGTTTTAGTACACTAGTCAAATAACATCTTAAGAATTTTACTGTTTTATACTAAAGCAGAGATGGCAACAGTTGACAACATGAAAATGGATAAGTCCATCTTTTCAGCGGTTATTTCTGAATGCAATTTGGTTCAGAACCCTAACCAATGGTGGGTTGACACAGGAGCTACTCGTCATGTTTGCTCTGAAAAATCCATGTTTTCAACATACCAGAAATTCGATCAGAAAGAAAGACTCTACATGGGTAATTCTGCAGTTTCCATGATCGAAGGCAGTGGCACAGTTATCCTCAAATTCACTTGGAAAAACTGTCAAATTGAATGACGTGCTTCACGTTTCAGACATACGCAAGAATCTGATCTCCGGCTCAGTGCTATCAAAGAAAGGATTCAAAATTGTGTTCGAATCAGACAAGATGGTTCTGTTCAAAGCTGGAATGTATATCGGAAGGGGTTATTTATGTGATGGCCTATTTAAGGCAAATGTAGCCGTTATCGGCAATAAATCTATGTATTCTGATTGTGCTATTAATAAAATTAAAGTTTCTTACTTGCTTGAGCACGAAATTTTACTATGGCACGATAGATTAGGACACATAAACTTCCGAAAAATGAAGAAATTATCAAACTTGGGATTAATTCCAAAATTCCAAGTAGATAAGAACTACAAATGTGAGACATGTGTAGAAGCAAAAATGGTCAAACAACCATTTAAATCTGTTGACAGAAGCACCGAACCATTAGGTTTGGTACATACAGATTTATGTGATTTTAAATCACTACCTACAAGAGGTGGGAAAAAGTATTTCATTACTTTTATTGACGATTATACGCGATATTGCTATGTATATCTTTTAAATAGTAAAGATGAAGCAATAACAGCGTTTATAAAATACAAGACTGAGGTAGAAAATCAGTTAAATAAAAAGATCAGGATATTAAGATCTGATCGAGGTGGAGAGTATGAATCACCATTTGAACAATTCTGTGAAGAAAATGGAATAATTCATCATACAACAGCACCATATTCACCACAATAAAATGGTGTAGCCGAGAGGAAGAATAGAACATTAAAAGATATGATTAATGCAATGCTTTTAACTTCTGGTCTACCGATGAACTTGTGGGGGGAAGCACTAAATATGTCTAATCATATATTAAATAAGGTTCCTCACAATAAAATAGGAACAATTCCATATGAGATATGGAAAGGACACAAACCAAGCTTTAAATACCTCAAAGTGTGGGGGTGCTTGGAAAAAGTTCCAGTTCCGCCTCCCAAGAGAGTCAAACTCGGACCAAAAACAGTAGATTATTATTATCTTGGGCCAGCCCAAAATAGTAGTGCCTACAGATTTTTGGTATTCAAGTCTGATATAACTGATATTCATGTAAATACAATCATGGAATCAAGAGATGCCTCATTCTTTGAAGATGTGTTTCCACACAAAAGGAATGAAGGAAATAATGTCCCAAAAAGGACAAGAGAAGAATCAAACGATTCCCATGAAGATGAAACTCATCATCAAATTGAGGATGCTGGACCAAGAAGAAGCGTAAGGGCTAGAACTTCCAAAACATTTGGTTCGGACTTTTTTACATATGTATTAGAGCACGAACCTCAAACGTACAAGGAAGCAATGTCATCTTCTGAATCCTCATGTTGGAAAGAAGCAATCCAAAGTGAGATTGATTCAATTCTAAGTAATAAAACTTGTAAAATTGTTGATATTCTACCAGGAATAAAACCAATTGGCTGCAAATGGATTTTCAAGAAGAAAATGAAAGCAGATGGCTCTATCGACAAGTATAAAGCCAGATTAGTAGCCAAAGGATATCGTCAAAAAGAAGGAGTAGACTTTTTTGATACATATTCGTCGATAACACGAATAACCTCTATAAGAATGCTAATAGCAATTGCATCCATCTATAATCTAGAGATTCATCAGATGGATGTATGCATTCTTAAATGGAAATCTCGATGAGGAGATTTACATGGAGCAACCTGAGGGATTTATTTCCAAAGGAAATGAAAACAAAGTCTGTAGATTAGTCATATCATCATACGGACTAAAACAAGCTCCAAAGCAATGGCATGCAAAATTTGATGGTGTCATGATGAGAAATGGTTTTCGTATAAATGAATGTGACAAATGGGTTTATTATAAACAACTTAGACAATCATATGTGATGATCTATCTATATGTGGACGATATGCTAATATTCGGTCCAAATACTCAGGTAATTGAGACCATAAAGAAAATGTTGATCAACAATTTCGACATGAAAGACTTGGGTGTTGCAGATGTTATTTTGGGAATAAAAATAATAAGAACACCTAACGGAATTGAGTTATCTCAATCACATTATGTAGAAAAAGTGATTGGAAGATTTCAAAATTTTGGAATTAAAGGAGTAAATACACCTTTTAATCCATCAGAAGTACTGCATAAAAACACTAATGAGAGTGTAATGCAACTGGAATATTCTCGTGTAATAGGATGTCTCATGTATCTCATGAATTGCACAAGACCAGATATAGCTTATGCAGTAAGTC
This sequence comes from Allium cepa, assembly GCA_030765085.1. NCBI lineage: Eukaryota > Viridiplantae > Streptophyta > Magnoliopsida > Asparagales > Amaryllidaceae > Allium > Allium cepa. Next base: position 117,850,085 of record CM060931.1, read on the forward strand.
GATTGAGCAGGTATACAAGCAATCCAGGGAAGGAACACTGAAAAGCACTAATGAGAGTGCTTGGATATTTAAAAAATACCACTAAGTATTCCTTACACTATGGAAAATATCTTGCCATCTTAGAAGGATATAGTGATGCAAACTGGATTGCAGATTCAGAGGAATCAAAATCAACAAGTGGTTATGTCTTTACCCTAGCAGGGGCAGCAGTGTCATGGAAATCTACTAAACAAACATGCATAGCTCGATCCACTATGAAATCAGAGTTCATTGCATTAGATAAAGCAGGCGAAGAAGCAGAATGGCTTCGTCACTTTTTAGAAGATATCCCATTTTGGCCTAAACCTGTACCGGCCATATGTATCCACTGTGATAACCAAGCTGCGCTATGTAGAGCGCACAACTTTGTGTATAATGGAAAATCACGACACATACGTCGTCGCCATTACACAGTTAGGTAGTTACTCTCTAATGGAACTATTTCCATTGATCATGTGAGAACAAATGATAACCTAGCAGATCCATTTACTAAAGGTTTATCAAGAGAGAAAATTGACTGCGCATCGAGGGGAATGAGTTTAAAAGCCTAAACCACAAAGAGTTATCTTATACGGAAACCTATCCTAGCGACTGGAGATCCCACGGACTAGGATCAATAGGCAAACCAGTTCTGAATAACTCAAGACGCAATGCATTTGCATGGACATAGTCCAACTCCATTCCTATGGTGCACAACATAAATGCATGCCAACAGAAGTATTTAAAGGTTAAAACTATGTTTTTTAATGATGACCATATCTTGGAAATAACAAATGGGGTATATGTAGTCTTAATGGTTGCGATCACCTATGTTAGTGTGAGCTGGGTCGGCTCTATGAGAATATTAAAAGGCTTTTATTCCCTAAAACACTCGTAGAACCAAAAAATTGTTCAGGACCAAAATGAACACAACCAAGAGATTGGATGAGAAGGGAATCAATGCTTCGTAAAACTTATTGTCTGGATATACAATAAAGGCCGACGGTTCAAGATGAAATAATTCACTGATTAGCCAAGTAGATCCGATAAGTTTTGACTAGGGAAAGTTCAAAGTGAAATATCTACTTATCTACGACAAAGCATTATTCCATATGTACTCTGTGATATTTCGCTTTGTGTGGGGGATATGTATATTATCATTCATGTGGGGGACTATTGGAATTCCTATAGAACAAAATGAATGAAAAATACATAAAGTCCCACATCGCCTAATATACTAAGAAAGCCAAGTATATTAATAGCTTTCTCATGAGGAGGTTGAGGGCCTGGGGCTCCCAAATGTATGCTTCGTTGTGAGGAGGGAGATCATGCATCTCCACCATACACGCGCGCGCGCCTCCGCCGTCCGTCCGACCGACCGAACCGAACCGGGCCGGGCCGGGTACGGGTCTAAAATGACTATTTTTTTGCTAGGCCATCGTTTAACGGTTTTGGGCTTCGGCTGAAACTGGGCTGGGCCTGTAATTTAAAGAGAAGCAGGCGAGACTGTTCATAAAGCGGACGGCCATTAGATGCGAACAGAAGCGGGTGCGAGAAGCAGACGCGGGCGAATGGATGCGGCATGAGCGGGTGCGACCCGATTGAAGTGGCGCAGGCAGGCGGGTGCGACTGTACGAAGTGGTACAGACGCAACTGTTTGAGGGAACGGGTGCAGACCCGACCGTTCGGAAGAGATACAGACCAACTATAAATAAGAAGGAAAACCGATCACTTTCCTTACTCATTTTTGAGAATCCGAATCTTCTTCTTCTCTTCTGCTACCATACTCTAAATCACAGAGTGATATACTCATTACAGTCTCGAGAAGAATACGTCTGTTCTATCTTGGGAGAATTTTGAAATAAAATTCTTAAGGAAATCGTTACGACGAGCCTTAGACATAATCCGGTTAGAATTCTAGTCTGCTTGTATATTTATATACAATATTCTATATTCTATCCGTTATTCTGGTTATACTATTTATTCAAAATAGTATAACGCTGTTGTTGTAATTTATTTACAACATTCATATTATTATAATAATTACTACAGAATTCCAGTGTAGTGGAAGAATTCTGAGTTATAAACTTGTGCGACGAGTTTCTAGTAGCGTGCTATCTGTTTTAGTACACTAGTCAAATAACAGCAGGCAGTATATAGGAGTGCGTTGATGGTGGACAGAGGTTGTATGTGGAGTTGTGATGGATGAGGACTGGTGATGGTGAAGAGATGTTGTGAAGAGGCTGTCAGTTTGGGATGGAGGTATAGTCTGAAGGGGCTAGTTATATGAAGTATGAAGTAGTATGGTGTAGCAACGTAAATCGACAGTGGGGATGGTGAGTTGTAATGTGTTGTTGGAGTGTAGAACGGTAGTGGTTGAAGGTTCTGTTATGATGGTGGTTATGGCAGAGAGCAATGGGGTTATGGATGAAGTGGATGGTTTGAAATGCAATAGCAGCAGTGGTAAGTAGCAGCAGAGGCAGTAAGTGTGGAAGTTGACAGCAAGTTGTTGAAGTGTGGAAGAAAATGTGCAATGTGCACAGTGGGATGATGAAGTTAGTAAGTCAAGACATATGGTATGATTGAAGTGAGTTGGCACTGTGAAATTTATCGTATTGGCGAGGCAGTGGTATGACTGGTGATGGTTTCAAGCTGTGGTGATATGGGGAAGCTGTGTAAGTAGTGAGGAAAGTTTATAGTAATGGTTTTGTATGGTATAGAAGAGATGTTGGTGCGGACAGCGGTATGGGTCAGTGGTGAATGAGTGATGGCTAGTTATGAGCAGGGAGGAGATTGATAGTAGAAAATGCAGAGGTTGGTCGAGGAGAGATTGTAGTGTTTGAACTGAAGTGTGGGCAGTTTCTCTGGTGGTGGTGGTATCGAGGCAAGTGGTGGCAGCAGGTTGTGTTGATGAGTGATGTGTGTGGGTGAGGAGATTGGTATGTGCAGTTAGATGGTGATGGAGGTTGTTCGCTCGAGGAATTTACGGTTGTTGGTGATTGTTGGTTCGGGTTCGGTTTTCAGATGGTGGTTGTCAGAGGGTTAAAACAGGGGCACAGTGGAAATGAGGCAGAAATATGCACTGTGCATAGTGAAAAGAAAGTGCACATTGTATTTTTTTTCTTTTTTGAAAGTTGTAAAACAAGAAAATTGTAAATGAAATGGTAAAAAAAATTCTTTTTGAAATGGGATTGTATATAATATTTTTTTATTATAAATAGAAATGCAAATGCAAAATAAACAAGAAATTCAAGCGAACAAACAAATGCCATAAAAATCACACACAAACATACAATTTTTTTCCTAAATGCAATACACACGCAAAATTAACACACAATAAAATCAAACAACAATAATTTGAAAAATAGAAATTAAAATCAAAACAAATTTTCCGACAACGGCGCTAAAAACTTGTTTAACGACTAATTTTCTATCGGTTTAGAAAATAGTCGAATTTTTTTAAATAAAAATTAACCGCAAGCGCACGACGTACAATTTTAGTACGTGATGAGTACAGGTTGATCAGCAGGGAATTGTTTAGATTTTAAATTTTTTCATTCAATCAAATTAAACCAAGATTTGAAGTTGTGATTAGCTAAAAATGTAAAACAAAAGGCTAGAACAAAAGTGATGGAAAAAATGAGATTAGAAAACAATTTAGAGGCAAATCTACTCTCATATTTTTGTAAATCTACAAAAAAGTAATTTATGATCTCTATTTTTGATATTAAGTGGAATTAGTGATGTATTTATCATAAGTATGGTTTATTTATGTTATTGATTAACATAACTTAAAACTTCAAACTATAATACTACAACCAAAGCTACTTATCAATTCTCATGAAAATGAAATCAAAGCAAAAGTTATTTTAAGTATGATCTACTTTGGTTTATTTCTGTTGTCTCAATGAACCAGGCAGCTTTCATACCATCAAGGAATATTCTTGACAATGTGCTTCTAGCTCAAGAGCTTCTTAAAGGATATGGTAGAAATAATGTTGCCTCTGCGACAGCTCTAAAAATTGATATTTCAAAGGCCTATGATTCTATTCACTGGACTTCAATAGTTCGAATTATGGCACACATGGGATTCTCCAGAATTTTTGTTTCCTGGATATATGTTTGTATCTCCTCCCCTACATTTTTTGTAGTTATTAATGGAAGTCCTGTGGGCCTATTCAGTAGTAGCAAGGGCATACGACAGGGAGATCCAATATCAGCATATCTTTTTCTGTTGGTTATGGAAGTTTTCACTATTATTCTTAACGCTAAATACTAACAGAAATTAATAAAGTACCATCCAAAGTGCAATACTTTTCAAATTAACTCTATAATGTTTGCTGATGATGTGATGTTGTTTACTAAACCTGATTTTCCATCTCTGTCTGCCATTCTGGACGCATTACAGTCCTTTTACCGTATGACAGGACTTACTATCAATCATGCTAAGTCTTCCATGCTTGTTGTGGGAGTTAGTGATGCTCTGAAAACTGCTCTTTATCAACATATTGGCTTCACATGCATGGATAACGATATGAAGTATCTTGGTCTCCCTCTAATCTCTAAGAGAATTACTAATGATGACTGTTTTGCATTATACCATAAGATTACTTCAGTTATGAGTGCTTGGGAGAATAGAAAATTAACACAAAGTGGTAGACTTGTTCTGATCAAAACTGTTGTTTTTTCTTCTCTGGTCTACTGGGCACGTTCAATGATCCTCCCTATGAAACTAATGCAACTTGTAAGGTCGGCCATGATTAGATTCTTTTGGACTGGCAGTGTTCATAACAGGAAGTTGATGCCTTGCTCCTACACAAAAACTGAAAATCCCATGAAGCTTGGTGGTCTCGGTGTTATTAACCCTAGGAGGTGGAACCAAGCTGCAATAAGTACTCATTTTGATGCCATTATCAACAAGAAGGATACAATATGGGTTAAATGGATATGGCAACATTACATTAAGACCAAATATTTTTGGAGTATGGACATATCACAAAACAGCAGCTGGATTTGGAGAAACATTCTGAAGCTAAGACATGTTTATCTCCCTATTATTCAATATCATGTTACTGTTAACTCTATGGTTAGCTTTTGGCATGAACCATGGGCATGTAAGGGCCTTATTCTATCTCAGGTTTGTGACTATCAACAGATTCAGCAATCTGGTATACGATATGATGCAAAAGCAAATGAATTCATGCATGAAGGGAAGGTGCAGATGCCAAATACTAGTAATCAAATGCTCAATGTCATGTGGAAAGATATCCAAGATAAATGCTGCACTACTCATCATCATGATGCTATCACTTGGGACTTGAAGCAACACAGTGTACACTGTGTGTACAATTTTTGCTCTGACTTCTCTCCCCTACATGCATCTAAATGGTACTCAGTTATTTGGTCGAATGACTCTGTTCCATCTCAAAATTTGACGATGTGGAAAGTGTTAAATCAGGCACTGCTGACCAGAGGTAAATTACACAGTATTGGGTTGCCTTGCTCTCCTTTGTGTCTGTTTTGTGAAATGTTTGAGGAGAGTGCAGATCACCTTTTTTTTGAATGCCCTGCACTCAAGATCTTGATCAACTGCATCAGTAGCACAACTGGTTATAATCTATCTTCTGGAAGCTCGAGTATTGTGTGGAGCATCATATATAGGGCTACGAGATGGAGAAGTGCTCGATCTAGAATGTTGGTTGTAAGTTTGAAAATATACATGAGACTCATATGGAAGGAAAGGAATGCGATTGTTTTTGATACGCAAAGGAAGAAACTGGAGGACCTATGGCATGAAGTTAAGACTGCCATCCACTTGCAATTGAAGACTTGCAACAGAGATTACCCTGACAATTTGATTATTCGATGGGCATGATTTTTTTTGTTGTTTTTTCAATTGTTTTTTTCTGTTTTTTCTTTTCTCTCTTCCTTTATCTTTTTCTAACATTTTGTTTGTAACTTTTATTGTGTTGCAATAAACTGGTAGGGGACCAGTCAACCCCGCCGGCTTTTCCAAAAAAAAAAAAGTATGATCTATTTACTATTGTATTTAGTAACATGGATCATTAAATTTTGTTTCTACCTTAATTTTATATTCAAAAATCAATTAGTAAAACAATGATGTAAATTGTGTTTATGTTTGAATAAGAATAGCCTATTTGTAAATACAACATAGGCTATCAGATTCATTTTTATAAACTTATATCAACATTCACTTTCATGTAGCATAAATGAGACCATAAATCACAAATTATGTTGAATATACATACTTTTAGAGAGCTTCATTACCTCTAAATTGAACGAGTTTAGCTACTCATTTGTGTTATCTAATCAACACATGTAAATTTCAACATTTAAATAAAAGCAAAGAAGGTAAGAGCTAATTAGAATAAAAGATGATCTAAACTAGTTGCATAAAAGTAAAACTAAGTTACTAACATAAAATGAAAGAGCATGTAAATAAAAATGAACAAGGAAATAAAATAAGAACAAGGAAGAAGTAAAAGAACAAGAGGCTTAGGATGCCATTTTTATTTCATGTTTGATTTGAAGCTACAACCTGCATTCTAATTTCCTAAGTAATTAAAAGAGGAGAGATCCATTACATGAACATAAGAGGGCTATTTATAAATGCACACAACTTTAATCCGTATTTTAGGGAGCTTTCAAAAATACCATTTAGGGAGTGTGACCACCAAGTAATTATTAGTCTCTAATTGATCCATCATTAAGTATGCATGAAACTTTAACCTCCACTAACTTTTCCATTACCTTCTAATTGTAGATTAAGGTAAGTGGGTAGGTGGGGTTCTCCATGATGCATGGTTTGAATTATTTCTATCTTCATTCCTTTGTTCCATCCTTGTGCATGAATATTTCCATGATAATACCTTCATATTTCCATCCAAATTTCCTATAATTAAAAAGAAAAGGTGCAACTAAATGTTCTAAAAATTAATTCATGCACAAAATTACTATTTTACCCCAACATTGATGTATGAACGATGACTTGAAAGCATATTTGAAATTGATTTTAAACATGTAAAAATACCCAATTATGACATTTATTAAGATAAAAATAGATTAAATATGAATGTAAAAATATGCATATTTACGTGCATATCAGCTTCAAGTGGTAATCCTTATTTCAAAATTTAGACCTCATAGTCCGGTTAAGACCATGCCTTCCGGTCCAAAATTTAAATTTAATTTCGTGAAAGATAGTCCAGTTTTCTAGCCTAAGTTGAGATTTCTCTTTTCGATATTCAAATCATTATACTAGGAATCAATATAATACCTCCCCTTTATACACGTAATATAGACCAAACTCGGAAGATAATTGAGGAAAATAAATTACACTCACTTATATTAAAGTCCACTCCATATCCAACATATGAGTGAGCTTTGGGGGGCATGTATTACACCATAATTTCTACAAAGTAAGAATTATAAATATTAGAAATGAAAGTTCTTTGGCTTGTAATTCCGATTCCCATCGTTTAGTTTCCAACGAGATCTTAAGCACTGGACTCAGTATTCGAGTGCATGTAGTCTAAGGGCATGAGTCAAAACGTCGACGAAGATCAGGATCATTATCCAACTAAAATAATAAGCTTAGCCGAGGGTAGCAGTTGCCTAAACCAAAAGCATTTCAGCAAGTATCAACAATAAAAGGCTCCGCTAGCCTAGACCGAGACTAATGCTCGGGATAAATGGATGATATCCAAGAAGCTATATATAAAAGCATCGTGCCAACAATCTGCGTTAAAATGCACACAACGAGTTAATGACAAACATTAAAATCTAAGCTGCACATAGCAAACCAGGTCATTAATCCAAGAGAAAGCACTTGCACTAATGGAAGAACCTTAAATTTGCTATAGATAGAGGGTCACGTGCTGCAGTAAAATGGACGACACTAAAAAGGAATTGAAATATAAAATTGTATTATGCTTTCCTATATTAGAGCTCTCTTTACAAACTCATTAATGGTGGAAATGTATAGACTTGGTGTAATAAGCCTCCCGACTAGGTAAAAGTGACTAAATAAGGAAATGACAGTGGACGCAGGGACTTTCAGCTCAAACCACTATAAAAGTCACGGTGTTATTTACTTTCTGTACTTTATCTTCTTTGCATTGGCTATTGCCACTCTACGGTTCAACATCTCGTAACTTAAGCTTGATTGCATAACGTCTTAGTAATCTCTTCGCTGGGTTCAATAATCAACCAACTTCTGAAACTACATCTTTGGACCTCGAAATGTTGGTGTAGACGACACTTATGTATTCAAACTTGAACTTAGTTCTATTTAGAAACTTAACCTTGCTTCATTTAGTATTTTATAAGTTGAACAAGTTTTGACCTTATTTGCTTGGCTTTTGGTTGTATAAACTATAATTATTACACTTTTTTTGTTACCTTGCAGTACTATTGTTGTCTTATGCTTTCGCACGTGTATGGGTATGAGTGCAAATTTACATATTGTGTGTGGGGAAATTGCAGCATGTGTGCGTTATATGGGCTGGAAAGTGCTGCATTTGTGAGTGTATTTTTGTGTGAGTTCAACTGGGTTGTAGAAGTGTAGTGTGACCGTGGGTGAAATTTGTAAATTAGAGTTTGTTGAGTTCATGTGTATGGGTTTATGCGTATGCTTGTATAAGGTGTGAATATCATTTGTGATGTGTGTTCATTACAAGATGCAACTGAACAATATAACTGCAATATAATAAACGTTGGACTTTCGTTTATATCTTGATTCACTGACCTTGTTACTATGCATGTTCTCTTTATGGTTGTGTATTATTTTGATTTTGGTTCTAAAAGTTGACTAGCTTGCTATTCTAGACTCCGTTAATGTATTATATTTTGTCGAGGTTTGGTTGTTATCATGCTTTGTGTACGATAGTATGTGTACCAGAATTTCATTAATTTACAAATAAAAATAAAACCATATTTACCAGCTAAATCAAGTACATTCAAACTATATATGCATACATACGCACATACATATTTGGATATAATATATGTATGTAGTTAAATCAAAGTTTTATAAATTAATAACGAAATTTAATTATATTGCTCAAATGGTTTTAATAATTATGTTATAAAGTGTGGGATTTAGATGTGTGTGTGTATATAACCTAAGTTTTGAAAACTATATTTAAATTGTTTATGATCGGATTTGACCAATTTGAATGTTTTTCAATTATCTAATTTTATGAAAGGGTAAGAAATGTATTATTTTAGATATGGAAAATACAATATTTTAGTTTACTAAATTATTTATTTCTTTAATTCTAGAATCTATAATTATAATCTGTTGTAAAGAATTTATTACTAAAAATGGATTTATTTAATATTTATTTATCAAGTTAGAATAACCAATATTATATTGATATTCTAAGCTTCCTGATTTCTTATCTTCTCTGATTCCATTGATATTGATTTAGTTAACTGTCTAATTAATTCTAGACTATAAATTTATTATTTATCATTCAGTTCTAAGTATTAAATTTTTTATACCAAATAATATGTTGCAATTGATTTATTATTGAATACTTATTCATTTGTTCCAAATTTACATGTTTCTTTTGATTATTCTAATTTATCTTGATTTTTAATTTTATATTTTAAATCTTATTATATGAATGATTCACCATTGACTTGGATTTGTCCAGTGATTTAATATGATACTGTGATGACATCCTTGTTATGATTTTGTTGTATTTATTTTGTGTGATTAGAAAGCTGATTAAACGAATGAGTGAAACCGTTTGGTATGAGACTTTCCATAACTTTTTTTAGTTGTTCTTTGGACTCGTTATGTAGAATATTGAAGGGTGAGTCTAATGTGTAAGCACTGAATAAACGGCCTAGTAACACGCGGTGGTATGGGACACCATTTCATTATTTATTTGGTTATTCTTTTGCTCATAGATGACCCTCAATATGGGGATACGGTGTGTGATATTCACTGTGGTGAATATATAATATGTTGACTATGTGAAGCCTTGTGTCAGTGATTATAGCGAGCTATGTGTTGGCGTTTGTATTTATCTGCGTCAGCATATGTTTAGTATCTTGCGTCAGTACCTATATTTAGCTGTGTATTAGTGTATGTATAGTATCGTGCGTCGGTATGTTATATTGCCGTATGTCGGCTATATATGTTTATATATTAACATTATTTGTCCATCACAGTCCAACTCCCTTTATGTTTAAGGAGTGAACCAGGTTGGCCAGTATCTATCCCCGGCGTGATCGCGGTGGTCGTACCCTAGATCCGTGATACTTTTTTCTACTTAAGGCTATGTGTCGACCATTACCCTATGTTGGCATATGTGTTGCCTATTATGTCATAAAAGCTAGCAGTCAGTTACCATAGGGGCACGTGTCGGTAGTCGTGACCGAAGAGACTACGCGTAGTCGAGCCTATGGTGGATTATTGTTACGATACTAAAGAGAGAGGGAAGTAATGGTAGGCTATGATCGCATGAGCCATGCTGGATAGGCAGTGTGTCGTGTTCGCTAGTTACATGTGTAGTTTCGTAGAGCATGAGTGTCAGTCAGTCTCCCGTCTGGTTCTATTGTGATATGATTTAGACAAGTACATTGTGATTATACTAGAGACCATGTCCTGAGTATGATCAATCCATGTATCCTTCTTTGGCATGTGTCCCATATTATTCTTTTTGGCATGTATCCTTAAATTTTACTTATTTTCATGTATTGTTTTTATATCTTATTGGCATGTAGCTCATTACTATGTTTTGATTCTAGATGTCTTCCGATATTGATATGATGGATATTTTCGATATTTGAATGTTGATTTCTGGATACGTATGATTCACCCATTTGTGTTGGTTCTATGATTACTGTTTTGATATGTTTCTATGTGGGTGACGACCTCATTCGATATTGATATTGATTGGTTTCATATGGGTTTGAGATATTTGGATGATGTGGTGCCTTGATGATGATTAATGGCATTATACATATTTTCTACATTTATATGCATCCTTTGGCATATTGTTTGATGCTTCGATTATATTAGAGAGCCATCATATTATCATTCCATGTTGCAAGTTACCTTTAATATAGTTACTTGATTAGACATAGTCTGACTCGTGTATTATTTTGTATTGCGCGGGTTAGTCTGAGACATTTTAGGTACCAGGACGACATGAATAGCGATTATTTTAGTGGGCTTAGAGAGATAAATATGTTAGGATGAAGTGTATAATTTATACGACATTGATTGTATATGGATTGTATATCACATTACATAGAGATAGTTGATATTTGAGACTTTTGTATCTAAACCATATTATATGCTATCATTCTGACTGTGCAACAACCCCACTTGGAGGTCCAAAACCAACGACTACGGATGCTGCAATCATCCGTAATTATTAATCCTCGGTGACCAATTAAGGTAATGCTAGATAAATTGATATATCAAAAATACATGGATATGGAAAAAGTTTAAATTTTCGAAACAACTTTCACATTCCATTCCAAAACCATTTCAATATTATTTACAAAATCCCACAACGTTAACCACGTTTAGAAAAATATAATTATTACCATACACCCCAAGTGTGACGTATGAAGACGCCCCCTTGATGTCAGAGTGTAGAATAGGCAATAAACAACTTTGCCTTAACAAAACAACTCGACGGAATCACATGAGAAAGAACTTAAATTACTAGATGCCTCCTGCATGATTCCAGAAGCTTTTTTGTCTTAAGAGGTACCTGAAAACCTCAAATCTCAAACTACTCAAAATCAATTGAGTATTTGAGAGTTTAAGGGGAAAATATAAACTTCGAGTCAGATAAAGGCTGGTATGAATAATAATATACCATCTCAAATCATTTAGATATTCGGGTTTTCTCATACTAGTATCTTAAAAACCTTTATAAACCAATTTCTGTTTCCCTACATCCATAATAGTTAATTCAATTTATAATATTATTATGTGATGATATGCAAAACAATTGAATCAATTCTGGATTACCCATCCCCAATTCATTTTGACTTCTGTCATAATTATAGTTTCTAGGATTACCAATAACCTAACAGTTTTCATGGGCTGACTAATAACCAGATAAACTTTTAAGGACTCATTGTCCAATTATATAGTTTTCATGGAATTACTATGAACCTATTGGTAAATCCAAATCATTTCTTTTATCTTAGTTTTCATGGACCGACTAGGAACCTATTGACTAACTGTCAATATCAATTTCTTTTATCCTAGTTTTCATGGACTGACTAGGAACCTATTGACTAACTATCGGTATCTTTCTTTTTCCCTAGTTTTCACGAGCTAACTAGGAACCTATTGACTATGTGTCATTATCATTTGCTTTACACAGTTTTCATGGGCTTACCGTTAACCTATTAGCCCCTGCCAATATCTTTTATTTATATTTACTACTAGGTAAACCTAACTTGTTATTTTATCCTTTTTCAAAAATACAGTTTTTTGATTCATTATAAAGTGAACATATACATATATGAAGAAGCAAACAATATAACTTAGTCAGTTCTTTTAATCCATTAAGACTTCTTCATAAATTCCAATTCAAATTACTTTGTTTGTTAATATGCCATGGTTTTGCATTTAAATGAGATTGGATTACTCTTTTTGGAAAAAATACTTTCGAAATCTTGCTTCGACCTTACTCGATAACCTCCTTCGAAAGCATATATCTCTTTTCAAATATTAGGCTTTTTCCTTTAAAAACACTTTAAAATCTTTCTTTTGACACCTTTCGAATATAAAAGAAGTGTTACTTATTAATTATTAGAAGCATAGCTTCGAAACCATTGGAAGTATCTCTTCCTAAAAAATTGAAAGTCGCTCTTTCGACATCATTGGGTTTACCTTATTAAAATATCATTTGGGTCCAAGAAATTTTATAAACAAAAGTAACTCTTTCAAAAAAATTCTTTATGATATAAAAATATTAGGGAATTTATGATGGCGTCGAAACCATCCCTTTCCACAGAGTTGAAAGCTTACCTTTAAAATATTGAAGGATAGATTCGAAACCCCTTTTCAAACCATTGCCTTCGTAACCCATAACCCTTTCAAAAGCATTTAGAAAGTAGCTTAATATGGCTTTAAAATAAACAATTCCTTTCGACAGTATTGATGACTTAAATATACTCGAAAGGTAAAAGAATCGACGGCAGAGCTTCGATTAGGTCCGAACCCCTTCTTTCGAAAGCATTAATTTGTAATTAAAGCAACTCCTTCAAAACCCCCCTTTTCTTTTAAACAAACATGGCAACCCCTTCGAAAGCCATTATAAAAATCCTGTCGAATACATACGTATCGACTAAGTCGAAAGCTTAGTAAAACAAAGGCAGGTGCTTGTCTTTTTAAAAAAAATAAGGTAATGATCCCATCGAAAAGCTATGCTTTCGACACTATACCTTTCTCCTTTCTCCAATCCACTATGTATCACCTAGACGATACCATGTGTATTGAATTTAACTTAATGAGGTTTCAACATAGTTGAAGGCGAAAGGAAAGGGCGAAAGATACTCTGAATAGAGGTGAAACCGGTTTTTCTGGGTTAAATACTAAATTAAGCAACTTATATAAACTAACCTGCCTACCTGTAAATTTCTTATTGGTTGCCTTAACTTTTCCCATGCTTTTCAAAACTAACCGCCTTTTTATTTTGGATAAGTATCAAACTCAAACTTTTGCAAATAAAACATTCCTTTTTATTTACACTAAATCATTTTGATCCTCTTCTCAAAATAATTTATTTTGTATGTCAAATTACTAAAGAAAAATCCCAAAATTCACAGAAATTTACTTTGATCATGTTATCTAACACATTAGAATTTCAAATCCAAATTCTCAATATATTTTTTGAAATAATTTATTAAACCCAACGTGTTATATTTTCATTCAAAAATTCATAATAACCTTTCCGAAGCTTGGATATCAAACTTAAAACCCAACACAAAATCATGTTTTTCATGACATAAATTTTTTCCATGGCATTTAAACATCAATATCACACGGTTTTATTCTAAAACCGTATGAACCATTATTTAAACAATCTTATTTAAATTTAAACAAACCATAATTCAAGCATATCATCATCAAACATCATATATATGAATTTAAACTTAAATCTGAAACATAAATTTAAAAAATAGAGATGGAAATTATCATTCACTTTAATCTTTGATAAGGAAAGTGATTGACATAAGTTTGATTTCTCATTTTAGTTTCTCTTCTTTTTCTTTGAATTTCCTCTTCTTCTTTTCTTTTTAATGGCCGGCCTTTCTCTTATTTTTTTACGTTTTTCTTTTGTGAGAAAATGAATATGAGTGTGAATGGTTTTGTGTGTGTGTAGTAGTAGGGTTAGATGTAGCTAAATCCCATTGTACCCTTTCAATATTTAACTTGTCTATAAACCATCTTTTATCCAATTACATTAATAAGCACATCCACTTATATTTATTCAAATCTCAATCCCTGTATCATTTAACATCTACATTATTCTATTTAATTTATCCAATCAAATATCCTGAATAATGTTATTTAAATTTGGGGGTGTTACAGGTTTCCCTCCTTAAAGAATTTCGTCCTCGAAATTCAATAAGGGCTAAATGCTAATCATAACAATCATCCTTTACCGCTCCTAACAACTATACTAGTTTATCTGACTAACAATCATCCATACAAAACTAATATAGACATACCATTTAAAACAGATCATGATAAGTATCTCGAATCCCGTCTTTTGCTTTTGTCTCCTAAGTATAGTCCTTCTCCTTGTCAAACTTTCACCAACTTGATTGTATTGGACCTTAATATTTTCTCATCTCTCGCTACAATCCGAACTGGTTGTCTAACATTTGTCAAATTAGGTTTTACTACTAACTCGTCTAACCTTGTTTGAGGAGTAGTAGTCTCTGGATCATGCACATACATGCAAAGAAGAGACACATGAAATACATTATGGGCACCTGCCATACTGCTCGGCAATTCTACTCTGTACACAAGCTTTCCAATCCTTTCTATAATCTGGAGTGGACCAATATGTTTCGGTGCCAGTTTCCCTGACTTTTCGAATCATATCACTCCCTTCATCGGTGATACTATAATAAAAATCATGTCTTCAACTAAGAACTCTAGGTCTTTACGCCTTTTATTTGTGTAACTATTCTATCTACACTGAGCTACCTTCATCCAATCTCGGATCAGCTAAATCTTCTCTGATGTCTCTCTAACCATATTTGGACCTAAGACTAATTTATCTCCAGTCTATAACCAACATGCTGATGATTTCCATGGCCTTCCATGTAAAGCTTAAAAAGATGCCATTCTATGCTAGTCTGAAAACTATTATTATAGGAAAAATCAGTCAAATGCAGGTGATCTTCTCAAGATCCACCAAAGTCTAGTACACAAGCCCTCAATAAATCTTTGAGTACCTTACTGACTCTCTCAGTCCACCATCCGTCCGTGGGTGATATGCTGTACTCATCTTGAGCTTGGTACCTAATACTCTCTGTAGACTTCTCCAAAACTCTCTTGTGGATAGTGCATCTCTATCGTTGACTATGCTACTAGGAATTCCATGAAGTTTAACTATGTTCTTCACGAGCAACTTTGCTAAAACAGGTGCCATCTTGGTTGACTTGACTAGAATAAAATGGGCACTCTTGGTCAATCTGTCCACTTTGACACATATGCTTTTATTTCCCGTGTTTAACCTTGGCAACTTGTCTATAAAATCCATGGATATAAAATCCCACTTCCAAACTGGAATCTCTAAACGCTGAAGCAACCCGCTCGGCTTTTGGTGTTCGACTTTCACTTGTTGACAATTAGCACATTATTTAACCCATAAGCCAACATTCCTCTTCATGATTTCCTAATAGAAGCTTCTCTTCATATCTTGATACATCTTGGTTCCCCCAGGATGAATCGTAAACTTGGATTGATAACACTCATCTAGAACTTCTCTTCTCAATTTATCTATATTCGGAACACATAATCGTTCCTTCTTCCTCAACCATCCTCTTCGATCGATGCCAAAATCTTTAAGGTCATCGATCTCGGATCCAAGCTCGAGTCTTCTAGTTTTCTCGGCTAACTATGAATCATCTTTCTATTTAGAAACTATCATCTCGATCAGCACTGGTCGAACCTCTAAACAGGCTAACCTAGAACTACTCTGATTAGAATCAGTAGTCGATCTCGACTTTATACTACATGTAGCCAAAACTTCTAAATCCTTCCATTCCACTAATATAGCTAACACCACATTCTGATGTTTCCTACTAAGGGCGTCCGCTACCTTATTTCCTTCCCCAGGAATATATTCTATACCAAAATCATAAGCTGTCAGAAATTCCAGCCACCTCTTTTGTCGCATATTCAATTCTTTATGAGAGAATAAACATCTTAAGGACTTCTAATCAGTGTATATCTCAAATCTCTCTCCTAAGAGATAATGTCTCCAAATATTTAATGTGAAGATCACTGCATCCAACTCCAAATCATGAGTAGGATATCTCACCTCGTGCGGTCTAAGCTGTCAAGAAGCGTGGGTAATAACTTTACCATTTTGCGTCTCCCAATCCTGTTCCACATGGATCAATGTACTCCACCAACCCTTGGTTTCCATTGGTACAACTAACACTGGCACGTTGGTCAATAAATTTTTTAACTTAAGGAACCCTTCCACACATTTGTCGGACCAAACGAACTTCACATCCTTCCGGGTCAACTTAGTCAAAGATGCTGCTATTCGTGAAAAATCTCTAATGAATCTCTGGTAATAGCCAACAAGTCAGAGAAAACTTCTAATCTCGGTTACCATCTCTAGCCTCTTTCAATTATTGACAGCTTCGATCTTAACTAGATCTACTGCTAAATCTTCATTCGAAACTACATGACCAAGAAACTTAACCTCCTTCCAAAAATGACATTTAGAAAACTTCACCTTTAACTAATGCTTCCTTAGCGTCTCAAGCACTACTCTCAAATAATCCTCATGTTGTCTCTCATCTTTTGAGTACACCAAAATGTCATCTATGAATATTAACACGAACCTATCCAAGTGTTCTTGGAAAACCTGGTTCATCAAGTCCACGAAGAAAGCAGATGCATTCGTCAATCCGAATGGCATCACTAACCACTCATTCGAACCATACCTCGTTTGAAATGTTGTCAAAGGAATATTGTCCACTGCCACTCTCAACTGATGGAACCCTGTCGCCAAATCCAATTGGGAAAACACTTGACTCCACTAAACTGATCAAAAAGATCGTCAATCTATAGAAAAGGATACCTGTTTTTGATCGTCCTTTCGTTCATCTTGCAATAGTCGATGCACATCCTCAACGACCCATTTGCCTTTTTCACGAAAACCACGGCCGCTCCCCCAGACAAACTGCTTGGTTTAATAAAATTCCTTCCTTCTAGATGCACTAGCCGCACCTTCAATTCTTTCATCTCAGTTGGTGTCATCCTGCTAGGTGGTCTACTAACAGGTTCAGCTCCTGGCACAAGATCTATCCAAAATTCAATAGTTCGTTTCGATGGTAGTCCTGTGATTGGCTCAAATACATCTGCAAACTATCTTGCAACTCGAACCTGACTTAGCTCCTTCGCTACTTCCAAAGTACTTAACACAAGACAAGCACTTCGGTCAGAACTCTCTACTGAAAAGATGATTCATTTCTGACAATTTGGATGCCTCAATGATATATCCCCTTCCTAGCAAAATATCCTAGCCTCATATATACCCAACCAGTCCATATCCAAAATGATCTCAAAATCTACGAAATCATAAACATACAAACTGCATGCAAACTAATGACCTAACAATCCAGTTCTAGTTGGTCACATTTCATCCCTAGAGTTGCATACCCTTCTATTGGATTCGCAACCCTTAAGGAAGAAACATGGTAAGTGGGTACTAAGCATAACCTATTAAATAAATTCTAGTATATAAATGAACATGATGCACCAGTATTAAATAGTATCCTATCTGGAATACTTTGAATCAAAAATGTACCTTCCATGAAAGTCTTTCCCTTATCTACTGCAGTTGGTCTGGAAGAAGACGGTGGTCCAATAGCAAAAACCTTTCCTTTTTCTATCTTAACTGGTTCTGGACACTGGTTCTTGTAATGCCCAATTTGATCGCAATTGTAGCACTTAATGCGCTTCTTATCAGTAGTCTTCTTCTGCCCCTTGCCTGATCGGCACTCATTCGCAAAATGACCCTCCTTGTCATATTTGTAACAGACTAGACTTCTTGGCTGAATCTCCCTTCTAAGCTCCTTTCTTTTTGAAGAACTACCTCTTTTTACATTGAGGACCGGGGATTCAACTGGCTTCTCCCTAGCTAAAATATCAAGCATCCCTTTATGGAGAATGGCAGTCTCCACTACCACATTACAAGGCGCCCGTAAGGAAGGATCTCATCTTTCTTATTAATTTCACTTGTATAGGGTCTTATTGAACTTGATCTCATCGATCATGGATATGAGTGAGGGTCGCCCTAGTCGGCCTCAGTCCCCAAATGAAACTTTCATTCCTACTGATGTCAGTGTGTATAATAGCGTATCCATATCAAGATATCTCATCAATTCTATTTGCATCTCGATAACTGACATGTCTCCTTGAGCTAAATCCATTAATTTTCTCATCAATGCTGACTTGGAAACTTCAGAAATAAAACTCTGTTCAAATATCCTTTGAAAATCTGCCCAAATCAACTCTTCCTTTGGAACTCCGACAGTCACACCATTGCACCAGTGAAGTGCTGACCCTTGCAACTGCCTAGAGGCCAACCATCCATTCTGCTCATCTTCTAAACCCATATTAGAGAAAATCGTTTCATAGTGTAACAACCAATTTTCCACTTCTATAGCATCTTCCGTTAACGGGTTTCCACCCAAACAGGTGTAGTCTCAGTTTAGCTTGGCATAATTATACCTAATGGGAATCATAGGATTTTCTCCTCCAATATTACCAGCCACTCCAGCCGTTCCTGCTTGCATCAAATTAGCAAGGAACTGATACATCATCCCCGCATTTACTGGCAGATTCCCAGCACTCACATTAGCTTTCGCATTTTGATCAACGTTAGCTTGTCGACCTTGGTTCCCCCGGGTGTTAGGTCGAGTATTTCCATCAGTTATGGTGCTTCCACCACCCAGATTTCCACTTCTGTTTCCTGCTTCCATATCTTCTTTCTCGTAAGTCTGTATACGAGCCTTAGTAAGATACAGAAGAACGATCTAAGAGAAAGGGTAATTACGTACTTATATATATATATATTCCTATATTTATCAAATACAAGTACGTTACAATCGTGTTGACCAAACCCGGATCAAATTTTTGATTCATTGGATATGTTTTGAAAATCTTTTAGGTTTTAATTACTTAAAATTTCATAAACCCATGCTCCGATACTAGCTTGTAACATCACCCACTTGGAGGCCCAAAATTGAAGGCTATGGATGCTGCAGTCATCCATAGTTATTAATCCTCGGCGACCAAATACGGTAATGTTCGATAAATTGATATACCAGAAACACATGAATATGGAAAAAGTTTAAAATTTCAAAACAACTTTCACATTCCGTTCCAAAACCATTTCAATATTCTTTACATAATCGCACAACGTTAAGCACGTTTAGAAAAATATAATTATTACAATATGCTCCAAGAGTGACATATGAAGATGCCCCCTTGGTGATCAGAGTGTATAATAGGTACTAAACAACTTTGCCTTAACAAAACAACATAGCGGAATCACATGAGAAAGAACTTAAATAACTACATGCCTCATGCACGACTTCGGAAGATTTTTCGTCTTAAGAGGTAGCTAAAAACCAAATATCTCAAACAACTCAAATAAATTGAGTACCCAAGAGTTTAAGGGGAAAACATAAACTTAGAGTCAGACATAAAGCCTGGTATGAATAATAATATACCATCTCAAATCATTTAGACATCTAGTGAGACCACACCGCTTAGCGGAACAGGTTTTCTCTCACTAGTATCATAAAAAACTTTATAAACCAATTTCCGTGCCCTTGCATCCACAATGGTTAATTCAATTCATAACATTATTACGTGATGATATGCAAAACAATTGAATCAATTCTAGATCGCCCATCAAAAATTCATTTCCATTATCTGTCATAATTATAGTTTCTAGGATTACTAATAACCTAATAGTTTTCATGAGCTGACTAATAACAGGTTAAACTTTTAAGGACTCCCTATCTAGTTATACAGTTTTCATGGGCTGACTAGGAACCTATCGACTAACTGTCAATGTCAATTTCTTTTATCCTAGTTTTTAAGGGCTGACTAGGAATCTACTGACTAACTATCAATATCTTTCTTTTTCCTTAGTTTTCATGGGCTTACTAGGAACCTATTGGCTATTTGCCGATATCATTTTCCTAACACAGTTTTCATGGGTTTACTATTAACCTAGTGGCCCCTGCCAATATCTTTTATTTATATTCACTACTAGGTCAACCTAACTGTTTATTCTACCCTTTTTCCAAGTACAGTTTTTGGATTCATTATAAAGTGAATATATACATATATGAAGAAGCAAACAATATAACTTAGTCAATTCTTTTAATCCATTAAGACTTCTTTATAAATTCCATTTCAAATTACTTTGTTTGTTAATATGCCATGGTTTTGCTTTTAAATGGGATTGGATTATTTGTTTTGAAAACTATACTTTCAAAATCTTTGAAACCTTACTTTCATCCTTACTCGATAACCTCCTTCGAAAGCATATATCTCTTTTCAAAACATTGAACTTCTGCCTTTAAAAACACTTTAAAATCTTTCTTTTGACACCTTTCGAATATAATAAAGTGTTACTTATTAATTATTAGAAGCATAGCTTAGAAACCATTGGAAGATCTCTTCCTAAAGAATTGAAAGTCCCTCTTTTGACATCATGG
Organism: Allium cepa; assembly: GCA_030765085.1. Lineage (NCBI taxonomy): Eukaryota > Viridiplantae > Streptophyta > Magnoliopsida > Asparagales > Amaryllidaceae > Allium > Allium cepa. The sequence continues at coordinate 117,871,100 of CM060931.1, forward strand.
GGTTTACCTTATTAAAATATCATTTGGGTCCAAGAAATTTTATAAACGAATGTATCTCTTTCGAAACCATTCTTTATCATATAAAAATATTGGGGAGTTTATGATGGCGTCGAAACCATCCCTTTCGACAGAGTCGAAAGTTTACCTTTAAAATATTGAAGGGTAGCTTCGAAACCACCTTCGAAACCATTGCCTTCGAAACCCATAACCCTTTCAAAAGCTTTTAGAAAGTAGCTTAATATGGCTTTAAAACAAACAATATCTTTCAACAGAATTGATGACTTCAATACACTCGAAAGGCAAAAGAATCGGCGGTAGGGCTTCGAATAGGTCGGAACCTCTTCTTTCGAAAGCATTGATTTATAATTAAAGGAACTCCTTCGAAACCCCCTTTTACTCCCTTCGAAAGCCATTATAAAACTCCTTTCGAAAACATACGTATCGACCAAGTCGAAGCTTTGTAAAACAAAGGCAGGCGCTTATCTTTCTAAAACAATTTGAGGTAATGACCCCATCAAAAGCTATGCTTTCGATACCATACCTTTCGCCTTTCTCCAATCCACTACGTATCACCTAGATGATACCATGTTTATTGAATTTAACTTAATGGGGTTTCGACATAGATGAAGGTGAAAGGAGAGGGCGAAAGTTATTCTAAATAGAGGCGAAACCTTTTTTCGGGTTAAATACTAAATTAAGCCACTTATATAAATTAACCTGCCTACGTGTAAATTTCTTATTTGTTGCCTTAACTTTTCTCATGCTTTTCAAGAGTAACCGCCTATTTATTTTGGATAAGTATCAAACTTAAACTTTTGCAAATAAAACCTTCCTTTTTATTTACACGTAAGTCATTTTGATCCTCTTCTTAAAATAATTTATTTTGCATATCAAATCTCTAAAGAAAAATCCCCAAAATTTTACAGAAATTTACATTGGTCATGTTATCTAATATATCAAAATTTCAAATCCAAATTCTCAATATATTTTCTAAAATAAATTATTAAACCCAACGTGTTAAATTTTCATCCAAAAATTCATAATAACCTTTCCAAAGCTTGGAAAATTATCAAACTTAAAACCTAACTCTAAAATCATGTTTTTCATGTCTTAAAATTTTTCCATGGCATTTAAACATCAATTCACATGGGTTTGATCTAAAACCATATGAACCATTATTTAAACAATCTTCTTTAAATTTAAACAAACCATAATTCAAGCATATCATCATCAAACACCATATATATGAATTTAAACTTCAATCTGAAACATATATTTAGTAAATAAAGATGGAAATTATCATTTACCTTAATCTTTGATAAGGAAAATGGATTGAGATAAGTTTGGTTCCCATTTTTACTTTCTCTTCTTTTTCTTTGAATTTCCTCTTCTTCTTTTCTTTTTAATGGCCGGCCTTTCTCTTATTTTTCTTACGTTTTTCTTTTATGAGAAAATGAAAATGGTGTGAATGGTTTTGAGCGTAAACATATACATATACATATACATACATACATACATACATACATACATACATATATATATATAAAGTTAAGTTAGATGTAGCTAAATCCCATTATACCCTTTCAATATTTAATTTGTCTATATACTATTCTGTTACCCAGTTAAATTAATAAGCATGGCCACTTATATTTATTCAAATCTCAATCCCATTATCACTTAACATTTACATTATTCTATTTAATTTATCTAATCAAATATCCTGAATAATGTTATTTAAAATTAGAAGTGTTGCAGATGGACTCTGTGATCTCTGTGATTTATCGTATATTATGTATTGTTCTGTCTTATAGGCACATGTGTTATTAATTTGTGCGTCTACTATGTACGTTCGTTGGTAGGTTATATTCATTAAAATACGTATCAGTGTTAGCTCAAGGGAATATTCAAGTGTGCACCTCATATAGCCTCATTCTCCATATTATCTGACTGTATTGCTCTGTAATACTCTTGGATAGTATGGATAAAGAGGTGGGTTGTTTCATTTGATACATGATCAAATACTCCAAAAATATCTGTAGATGATTGCATAGACCATTTTAAAGTTCTTAGTTCAATCCAGTAACAATTATCAATTATTAATTTTGCTTTGATAAAAGATCTTTACTTTGAGGTGACTACAAATTACAGTGATACTGACGTTCTATAATAAAGGAAAGAAATTCTCTCTTGAGTAGTGTTTCACTTCAAGTAGTTCAATGCATACCCAACTATGGTTAAAACATGATTGTGATGTCATGTGATTTATCGTAATCATAGTGTAGTGTAGCTACTTAAGACCTACAATTCTCTTTAATCTAAAGACTACTTCACGTGGTTACATGAAATCTTCTATTTTGAATTAGTTGTATTAATCTGTAGAATACTTTCATTGTTGTGATTATTCCAAACACGACAAATATGTAATCTTTTGGTGTCCCCAACAACCATGAGTAATTCATTGTTCATCATATAAAGAGCATTACGTACACTAGTGTTAATGGATGTCTTGATATTCTATTCTCTTTACATCTTGGAAGGAACATTTAAGGACAAGTAGTTGAACATTGATTTAAAACTCATGGTTATGAAAATATTTACATTTGCAATCGATAAAATACTTTTCTTAAGAATTTTCTATTCATATATATGTATATATGTATATATTTAATGTATATAAAACTTACTTATGTCAAATATAAAATACATATGATAGCAATATAAAACTAGAAGCATATAATGTAACTTACATAATGTCCCTAAGGAACACCCTTAAATGTATAAATTTAGATGCACTGCCTCTTGTTTCTTGCAATGGTACACCAAAATTTTGATGCTAGTGTTAGCACCAAAATTAGATAAAGATAATTTGGAAGACTTGACTAAGATTATACATCTAGTTAAGTAGGTTGATCACAAGTTGATGGATGATAGCTTTGTGTTATTGAGATGTCACTATGCAATTTCTTTTTTAACTAGGTCCTTTCATACAAAAATTACAAATCATGGATGGCCTCCTTAGCCATTAAAGCTCTTTACTCAAGCTTTCTTTCTACATGATAGAAAAAATGAAAATGAAGAAGAAGATCAAATCAAAGAAATCCCCTCTGGGGGTACCCCTATATATAGAGGATTCCAACTCTTGGATTGGCGCCATGTGTCTCCTAGAGTGAGTGAACAGTGGATGTGATTTCCATAAGCAAAAGCTGCCATCGTGGGGAGATTGGTATATGTTGGCTCCTAGAAACATTTACAATAACCTCCTTTTCTTATTTAAACTTGTAGGCTTCCCTAATGACAACTCAAATATACAATAAAGGCTTCACTTAATTAGTTCATGATGTTTTCCTAATGATTGGTTTAGTGATTCATTGGGACGACCCTGTAATTTTTCTTTATAGGACACTTCGCAACAACTCTTCGCGATATCTTTTGGAACTCTCAGTGATGGCTCTGGCTTAATGCTTGAAAATAGCATGCAACCCCCTTTAGAGACTTTTGGCGATGGCTTTTTATTTGAAAATAGCACATGATGACTCTTCATGATGGCTTTATCATATTGTTTTATGATAGCCACCAATGCCTTTTATCACTACGGCCTTATAGAAACATTTCATGACGACTCTTTGTGGTGGCTTTTGTTTTCCATTTAAAGATTATGGACGATGACCGTGTTCAACTCTTTGAGGTAGCTCAACCACATTGCCTTATTCAACTCTTCGCGACAGCTTTATAAGACTTATCGCAATAACTTTTAGGATCTTATTTCGATGTTCCAACCCAACTCTTCATGAAGCTTCAAAAGAATGCTTTCGAGTGTTTTTGGAAACTCTTCGTGATGAATCTATCAAACCTCCTGCGATAACATTTATTTGTGTCATTAGTTTGTGTTGCTTTGTTCGCACGCAATGACTTGATTTCTTTGTTTTGTTACTTGGAGATGGATCATGGGTACCTTGTGGGGCTACTTGATATAGCTTGTTATCTTGTTAAGCGATCACTTTTAAGATATATAATGATGGTTCTATTTACTAGTGATGGTTCCATTCGTTCATGATAATCCTATGTATGTCAAGTGCTTACTTATGCAAAATGGCTTCAATTATATGCAATGGCTTAGATTAGGCATGACGGCTTTACTTAACATATGAAGATTCCTCAAAACATGACGCAAATGACTTCTAGTTGCAATTGATGGGAATTTGTCTATTAATTTATTCTTGGAATTTTGGGTGAACCACTTGCCTCCTTTCTTATATAAGAAGTTTTGTATTCTTTAGCTTAAGTGAACTTCTGTTCTTGCACTGTTCCTTTCTTAAGTTATCATTCCTTGGTTCTTTTCTCTTTATTGATGATTGCTTGTGCTACTCCATCTTGCTTGAACTTTCACTCTTTAACACTGTGACTTTCAATGAAAGGTTTTTCATAATGCAAAGGTTTGCAATCTCTTAAAAATATTTTTAATTTGCAATGGTTGTTCTTATTGAAAATATTCTTTACGGTGAAGAGTTTTCCACAAATCTGCTAAAAGATACCCTTATAAAAGTTTCATAACTTTTTTGGAAGCCATTTGATGCGAAAACCAACTGTGCATGCTTAGTAAAGTTGGATTTCCCGAAAAATGAATTTTTAAAGGTGAGGAAGACTACTTAAAATCTTTTAAAAGTAGATTTTATCAGGATAAACTAGTGTTGCGGTAATGTAGAAATTTTCAAAGTTTCAGGGAAACGCATTTTGTCCTTTGCCTATTCTGAATTTGGTCATTCATTAAAGTAGGAGTTCAGTTGACTATCCTCCTTCAGACGGTTGTTTTTGTAGTCCTTGTTTGATCATCAGAGTTTTCATTGACTATCTCCCTTGGGTAGGAGCTTTGACCGATAGTGGAATCAAAGGCTTAACTTACCATCACTTTTTGTATGGTAGCTTTGGCCAGGATCGAAATAGGAACAAAGGCTTTTATCTACCTCCTTTGGATGGATGCTTTAACCAGGCTCAATGGTGAGATCAAAGGCTTAATTGACCATCGCTCTTTGGATAGTTGCTTTGGCCAAGCCCGAAGGCGGGACTAGAGGCTTTTCATTCATCTCACTTGGACGGGTGCTTTGACTTGGCTCGACTTTGAGATGAAAGGCTTAATTAACAATCACTTTTTGGATGGTTGCTTTGACCAGATCCGAAGGCTAGACCAAATGCTTTTCGTCCATCTCTCTTGGATAGGTGCTTTGACTAGGTTTAACGGTGGGATCAAAGGCTTAATTAGCCATCACTCTTTGGATGGTTCTTTTGGTCAGGTCCGAAGGTGGGACCAAAGGATTTTCATCCATTTCCCTTGAATGGGTGCTTTGACTAGGCCTGGTGGTGGGATCAAAGGCTTTTCGCCTATCACCCTTAGATGGGTGCTTTGACCAGACCCGACGGTAGGGCTTAACTGACCATAACTCTTTGGATGGTTGCTTTGGCTAGGCCCGAAGGTGGGACTAAAGGCTTTTCATCCATCTTGGGTGCTTTGATCAGGTCAAACCACGGATCAAAGGCTTAATTGACCATCACTCTTTAGATAGTTGCTTTAGCCAAGCCTGAAGGCGAGATTAAAGGCTTTTCATCCATCTCCCTTAGATGGGTGCTTTAACTAGGGCTAACGGTGGGATCAAAGGCTTAATTGACCATCACTCTTTGGATGGTTGCTATGGTCAGGCTAGAAGGTAGGACCAAAGGCTTTTCGTTCTCTTTCGGATGTAAAGGATGCCTTTGTTCAACAAATCTTACCAACCTTGTCAGGTCGGAAGTTAAGTTTGAATGCGTGCGCTTCGCATATAAGGGCAATAACTTAGGCGAGATCAAATAAGTCATTCTAGGTAATTTTCTTTATTCATTCAATGTCATGAAATATGGCATCAAATGTTCGACATTCCAAGTCCTTCGTATCACATTTCCATCAGGTTTACTTAATCGGTATGTCCCTGATAGGATTACTTTGTGAATTCCAAGTGGACCTTCCCTATTTGGTTAAAGGGGTTCATCCGTGGGGTCCTTCATGTTTTCCATTACTTTCCTTAAGACCAAGTCTCCTTTTTGAACATCTTTTACATCACATTTTCAATTCGCTACATTTCTCAATTCGCTAAGTGAGTCAAGTGATTCCTTTTTCAATTCTTGATTCATCTCATACGCTTAAGCAATTCTTTGACATGAGAGGACTTTGACTTTAACCAATAACATTGTCTTAGGTCCATAGGATAAGGAGTATGGAGTGTGTCCAGTAGCAGTCCTTGTGGATGTTCGGTATGACCATAAGACAAGAGGAAGTTCATCCACCCTGATCCCTTTAGCTCTTCCCAATCGTTTCTTCAATATGTTCTTTATGGTTTTGTTTTCTACCTCTACTACTTCATTGGCATTCAAGCGAGCTACTAATGAATTTTTTTTCATGATTTTGTTCTTTTCACAAAAGAGAGTGAACTCCTCAATTTCGAATTGGGTTCCGCTGTCAGATATAATATTTTTTGGGAGCCCGAATCTTGTTGCTATAAACTGTTGTGTAACGGCGGTCGGACCAAGCTCTCCATCTCCAGCACGTGGCGTGCGCCTATGGGTTGGCACACATTTTTGTTGTAACAAAAGGAATCCCCATTGTTACATTCCTACCAACCCATATTTATATACCACTTCTCTATATTATTTAGCGATGTGGGACTTTTCTTCAATCCAAACCGCCGTTCCTCCATTAAACATGCAAGACAACCCTAACAGTCTCCCCTTGACTCGCATCCTCTTGCGGTAACCTTTGAGAGTACTGCCGTGTCTGCATGGCCCAGTCCGTAACCTTCGGCTCTGATACCACTGTTGTGTAACAGCGGTTGGACCAAGCTCTCCATCTCCAGCACGTGGCGTACGCCTATGGGTTGGCACACATTTTTGTTGTAACAAAAGGAATCCCCAATGTTACATGCCTACCAACCCATATTTATACATCACTTTTCCATATTATTTAGCGATGTGAGACTTTTCTTCAATCCAAACCGCCGTTCCTCCATTAAACATGCGAGACAACCCTAACATAATCTTGATGACAAACTCTAGAACTTTTTCGGTGGTTGTGTTAGACATGGGTTCGGATTCCACCCATTTGGTAAAATAATTGATTGCTACCACAACAAATTTCGCTCCCCTTCTTGGTACCACGAGAGGACCGATCGAATCAATTCCCTATACTTTAAAGGGCTATGGACTAGAAATGGTTGTTGGGTTGCTTAGAGGGAGTCATGGGATTTTATAATAATTTTGATATTTGTCACACCCTTTGACATATTTATGGTCTCCTCTATCATTCGGGGCCTGTAATACCCTTGTCTCACTACTTTCTTGGCTTGTTTTATCCTACTAGAATGATCGCCACAAAATCCTTCATATGCTTTCGTCAGCAATCTCATGGCCATTTCGAGAGTAACGTGTCTTAAGTAATGCATTAAATATCCCTTCATGTATAATATTCCATCAACTATGGTGTATAAGGGGTTTTGATACCTTAGTTTTTGTGCCTCTTTCTTTTCTTTTGGTAGGATATCCTTTTCGATATATTTAAGGAAGGTCATTATTCAACTATCATTGTGTGGGTTTTCATTACATCTATTCCTCTTGGATCTTTTCTGACATTACTATTTTCTTGGGGATTTTTCTTATTATTTGATTGTAAACGGATTTGAGATATAGTTAAAACCAAGACTTCCTTACCAAATTCTTCTTTCTCTTCTCTCATAATTGGGTTTGGTTGAAATCCGATAAGTATGATTTTGACCTCCGGCCACCTCATGAACTTGCTAGTTTGACCATAGAGTCTTCTTGCACGTTCTTTTCCCTTGGTATTTTGTGTACGGAAAAATCCTCATACTGAACAAACATCCATGGATTCTTTTGACATATTGAGCTAATCGAGTGTCTTTAGTTTGGAATGTCTTGCTCAGTTGGTTTACCATTAATTGTGAATTGTTAAATATTTTGAGTCTGGGAATTTTGAGTTGCTGCACCAAGGTCAATCCCACAATCATTGATTCACGTTCCGCTACACTGTTGGTTGTTGGAAAGCCTAATTTTGTAGCATAGTGAAGCCTGTGCCCATTAGGGGTAATAACCACATATTTTTCTCCTGCACCATGTACGTTTGATGCTTCGTAAAACTGCCACTTAGGTTTGAGTTTCTTTTATTTCTTTGGATTTTCCATGATGAATCGTGTGCACTTAGCAACAAAGTCTGCTAAAGCTTGTCCTTTGATTGTCTTCCTGGATAGGTATTCAATATCATCCTGGCTTAATTCCATTCTCTATTTTGTCAGCCTTCCTGATATTTCGGGATTACTTAAAATTTACCTCAGTGCATATTGGTCAAAACCTTGATTGGATGAGTTTGGAAATTAGATCTTGGCTTTTATGCTAAAAATAATAAACAATATGCTAATTTTTCTATAATCAGGTATCTAGGCTTAGCATCTTTTAATCTTTTACTTGTGTAGTAAATTGGAAAATGGATCCCATTCTCCTCTCTTACCAAAACTGAGTTGATGGCTTGTTGTGATATAGCCATGTATAGAAATAAGCCTTCTCCTTCTACAGGGCTCAAAAATATTGGTGGTGATTCTAGATGATCTTTCAACTCTTGAAAATCTTTTTGACATTCGTTCATCTATTCAAAGATCTTCTTTTTCTTAATTACATCGAAAAAAAGGATACATTTATCCATTGCTTTAGACATAAACCAATTAAGGCTGTGACTCATCCATTTAATCCCATCACTTCCTTGCACGTTTTAGGTTCTCCTATATCTCTAATAGCTTTTATCTGGTCCAGGTTGATATCGATTCCCCTAGCACTTACAATATAACATAAGAATTTTCTAGATCAGAGGTTTTCGAAAGACCTCTTTTGTGAATTTCATCGTATACTTCTTTAATACCTCAACCATCCCACTCAAGTCTTCTGCACGATCCTCCACTTTCTTAGATTTCATTAACATAAACCATTTAAGGACCGCGACTTATCCATTTAATCCCATCACTTCCTTGCATGTTTTAGGTACTCCTATATTTGGTCTAGATTGATTTCGACTCCCTTAGCACTTACAATATAACATAAGGATTTTCCAGATCGGATTTCGAAAGATCTCTTTTGTGAATTTCATCTTATACTTCCTTGATTCCTCAAACATCTATCTCCACTTTCTTAGATTTCACTAACATATCATCAACTTTAACTTCCATGTTTCTCCTTATTTGATCTTTAAACATTCAGTTCACGAGTCGTTGCTACGTCACCTCTGCATTCTTCAACTTGAATGACATTACTTTGTAGTAGTACATTCCCCAGTCTATGATAAAGCTTATATTTTCCTTGTTGGGCTTAAACATCAAAATCTGATTGTATCCTAAATAAGCATTCATAAAAACAGTAATTTATGGCCACTAGTTGCATCTACTGGTTGGTCGATTCTTGGTAGAGGGTAACAATATTTTGGACATGCTTTATTGAGATCCGTATAATCAATGCACGTCCTCCACTTCCCATTGGATTTCATCACCAACAATAGATCTTCCAACCATTTAGAGTAGAATATTTCTCTTATAAATCTATTTCCAGCAACTTTTTCACCTCCTCTTTAGTGTTGCAGCATGGGTCTTATCAAACAACCTTTTCTTCTGTCATGTTGAAACAAACTTCATGTCGATATTGAGTGCGTACCACATTATAGATGGATCAATTCCTTCCATGTTTGTGTAGGTCCATGTATATACATCTATGCTTGACTACAAAAACAAGATCAACTTCGTTTTGGTTTTTTTGTTCATTCCAAACCTATTTTCACTACTTTGATAGAGCCTTGAAGGTCTAATATTACTTCTTCTGAGCTTTTGTTGGTTATGTGTTCTCTCGTTCATTTCTTAAATCTATTTCTGGGACTATTTTCTCTAAAATTTCATTCTCATTGCTACTTACTTAGTTTAATTCTACATACTTTCTCCTTCTCGCTTTAAATCCACCTTCTTTGTTGATCGCCTAGCATACCATCGAAAGGAAATTGAGGTTATTTGCCTTAAATACTAGTTCTCGTGGACTGATATGCAAGAGCTTTTAGTTCTGATTACATTTATTTAACTTGGGTCCATAGCACGATCCCTTTATTTTATTAAATTGCTCAAGTGTAGCGAAATACATTTCATGAGAAATAAACTGCTCACCACGAACTGTTCCCTATCCCATTCTACAAGGAAAATTAACCAATATATGTTTTAGTGATACAAAAGCATTTGTCTCATCAAGAGCCAGCCTTCCAACTAAAGCATTATAGTAAGAAGGTTGGTCCATGACCATGAACAATGCTTCAAACATTCTTGAATGTGGAGGAGTGCTAATTTGCATAAACAATTTGATCCGACCTACTGGAGTAGAGCCTTTATTATCGAATCTAAAGATCAACTCTAGGCTAAGTTCAAACTTTTCTTCCAAAATCCCATTTGTTGAAAAGCACATTTGAAGATGACATTCACTGCGCTGCCCATGTCTATTAGAATTTTTGATACGAGTGACAGTACTATTTGATCGGTTATCATAAGAGGATCATTATGGGGATGCCAGATTTCTATCAGCTCTTTAGGAGTTGTCAATAAATTTGGCATTTTGATTGCGCTTTTCAAAAACTGCAATGGAGGTTCATCGCTTACCGAGTAGATTCTCTCTTTAGCCTCTCCCACATACCTACTTCTCGATCCCTTGCTCAATCTTACTACGTGTGGTCCTCCATGGATTGCATCAGTATGATTCATTGGTTGTAGTAATCCAAGCAGGAGCACATCTTCCACGATGTTAGTGTTGTTGACGGGTGGCTTTTTGTTATGAGTAGGCTTCTAATCGATCTTCATGTATTCTTTGAGGACTCCCTTCCTAATCATATTCTGTATAATTCCTGCCAAGATTCTGCAATCATTCATTTTATGACCGTCAACTTTATCTCCTCCTTCATTTGGTTTTGGATTCGTCTTCGTTTTGAATGAAATCAGGTTTTATGTAGTTCGTCCTTTGTCGCAACATATATATAAGAGATAGGCTAATTTAGTTCAACAACATTGTTTCGGCAAACTCTTCCCATCTTCCTTCCTTGTTTAGGACTGAAAAATTTCTTTTCTACCCTTGATTTTTATTGTTATGGAATATCTCATCCATCTGTACAAATGTATTAGCTTGAAAGTGAAAATCTTGTAAGTCTCGGCACCTATGAATGTATAGCTCTTTTCGAAATGGTGTATTTTCAATCAAGCCAGAATCAACCTCCATTGGCTTCTCTCAATCACTTACTCCTTTTGCTTTGTTAGATTCTATGTTAAATTGCTTCAAATAGTCTCTCAACATTCCCATGATTTTTATTTGATGTTGGCCAATACACTCACATAAATTATAGGTTCTTTCGAAGTGCAAAACTGAGTTGAAATATCATATGAGAATTGTTCCCATAAGTAGATTGTCTTTTCTCTATAACGTCGATACCATTTTGCTGCTGCTCTAAAGAATGTGGTCAAAATAATCTGCATCGAACTGCGCTTGGGGCATTATATAGATCCATTTGAATTTCAAACACCATCAAGTGATCATTCGGATCAGTGGCGTCGTCATACTTAATAGTTGGGATTTTAACAAGAGAAAGAAATGGTACTGCTATAATCCTTTCCATAAATGGTACCCTTCTAATATTGTTGTTGACTTTAGGATCCATCGTTCTTTTTTCCTTTTAATTCAACCATGTCCTTTGTCATTTTCCCATGAAGTAAGCTTCTTCATCCTCACAGTTATCCCGCTTTGGCTTATAATACTTTTGCAAAGCGGAGCTTGCAAATTGTGATTTCGAACCTTTATTAGGCTTTTGAATTAGGGGACTTTATTCCTTCTTTTGCGTTCCTAAATTGCTCTTTTCAACATTTTTACTTCTTATATTTGACTCCATCGCCTTTTTGGGGGGAGATTCAACTTCCTCTCCCTCCTTCTCTTTTAATCTCATTAATGAAGTTTTTTACAAAACTAAAGCTTTAATGAGCTCATGCATGACTTCCAACTTTCTCTTCATAACTTGAAGTTCATCCTTCTCCTTTGACGTCTCTTGAAGTGTAGATATTTTCCCTTCCTCTGCATTTTCTATGTCATATGAACATGATGTGCAACTTCTTTTGGTGCTTGGACACTAACTTTCTTCGTTGATTTTTCCCATGCCATAAATGCTATTGTTGATTACAAGGCCTTGCGTTGGACTCTCAATGAAAGCACCACTTATGTTAGTACCGAAATTAGATCAAGATAATTTGGAACACTTGAGTAGGGTTATACATCTAGTCAAGTATGTTTATCATATGTCAATGGATGATATATTTGTCTTCTTGAAACCTCATTATGCAATTTCTTTATTGTCTAGGTCCTTTTACACAAAATTAGAAATCATGGATGGCATCGTTGGCCATAAAGCTCTCACTCAAGCTTTCTTTCTATAGGATAGCAAAAAATGAAAAAGAAGAAGAATATCAAATCAGAAAATTCCCATCTTTTAGGGGAGGGTTACCATTGTATCTATAGAGGATTCTAGCTACTGGATTAGTGCCAATTGTCATCTAGAGTGAGTGAATGGTGAATGTGATTTCTAAAAGGAAAAGCTGGCGTCGTGGGGATATTAGTATATAATGGCTCTAAGAAACTTTTACAATAACCTCCTTTTCTTATTTCACCTTGCAGGTTGACCTCACGATAGCTCAAAAATACAATAAAGGATCCACTCAACTAGTTCACGAAAGTTTCCCAATGATTTGTTTACTAATTCATCATGACGACCCTGTAATTTTTCTTTATGGGAATAGTTCATGACACTCTTTGTGACAGCTTTATGGAACTCTTGGCGGTGGCTCTGCCTTAATGCTTGAGAATAGCACGTGACTTCCTTTAGACTTTTGGCGATGGTTTTGTCTTTGAGCATAGCAATCATATCATTTTTTGATAGCTATCAATGCCTCTTATCATTACTACCTTATAGAAACATTTTGTGATGACTCTTCATGGTATCTTTTATTTTTCATTTAAAGATCGCGGGTGATGGCTGTGTTGAACACTTCACGATATCTCAACCACATTGCTTTATTCAACTCTTTGGGACAACTTTACAAGACTTATCACAATAACTTTTAGGAACTTATTTCGATAGATCCACCAAACTCTTCACAACAGCTTCAAAAGAACACTTCATAGTGTTTTTGGAAACTCTTCGTGATGGCCCTATCAAACCTCCCACGATAACATTTACTTATGTCATTAGTTTGTATTGCTTTATTCACAGGCGACAAATTGATTGCTTTGTTTTGTTGCTTGGAGATGGATTATGGGGGCCTTGCAGGACTACTAGAGATAGGTTGTTATCTTGTTAAGCAATCGCTTAAAGGTATATTGCAATGCCTCTATTTGGTAGTGATGGTTCCATTCATTACTGATAATTATGTGTATGCACAAGGCTTTTTTATGCATGATGGCTTCAATTATACGTGGTTTTGTATAGATTTAGCATGATGGCTTCCCTTAATATATGAAGGCTTCTCAAAACATGACGTGATGACTTCCAATTACACCAGATGGGAATTTATCTATTAACTAGTTCTTGGAATTTTAGGAATAACACTTATGTTGAAGTTTCTTGTATTTAAGCTAGAAAGCTATCGAAAATCTTGTTCAGTATTTGGTATTTACAAATTTCTAAACAATTTGTATAACTTTATGAAAAATTTGCTCTTGATATCAAATTTTGGCAAATATTATTGGCTTACCTAGCGAAAATCTTTCTTATTTTTCAATGCGATAGAAAAATCAATTTTATTTTGTCGTGGAATCATAGAACACAAAATCAGAAGTAATTAGACTTAAAAGGAAGTTAGGTGTTTAGGGTGATAAATTAACTATGACTAAGAATTGGGTGGACAAAGGAGAATTTTCAACGTTGAAGTAGTAGGGACGGGAAGCAATAAGTAGGAGGCATGTTCGATAAGAAGGGTTCGCCAAGAATCGTGTGAGAAATGGGTATGTGTAAGGACTTTAAATTTAAATTAGTCAAATAAAATTAATTAAAAGGCTTGGACGACCCGAATAAGAGAAGAAAGGGGAAATGAATTAAGTGAAAGGGGGTAAGGGGTCCAAGCCTAAATTATTGTGGGATAATAAACATTAATCTTTTCTATTCATTCATTTCATCCTACCTAAAAAAATGAAAGCTAAGGAAGAAATTTAATGGTGGCTGCTTAGAGAAGACAAACGGGAATAAGATAAAGAAAACATAAGCTAAAGGGGATTATGAAAACTAAAGCTAGACATCTTAAATATCTTGGTGAGTAATACTTAACCTTTCTATGTCGATTCACAATATATGGGCTCGGTTTAGATCTATGAATTTTTAAGTAGGATGAGATCATACAAATTTCTATTAATTGATATAAATGATTTAATGTATGTTTTGAGGAAGAATAGATAAACATGAGATGTTTAGACGTGTTACTCTACTTTAATAATTTTGAAATACCATGAAAGTTTTATATGTTGTTCTAATCATTATTTTAAAGATGAGTTTTTAGTTTGAGAAATTTCTTAAGCTTATATGATTTTATATGATTTATCGAAGGTGCGTAACTAAAAATAAATGAGGAAAACACCCTCAATGTCCAAATATTGACTAAGTGTGCTAGAATAAGTGTTCATAACTTCTTTGAGAATTTATTAGAATTTTATAAGGGAAAATAAACTAAAATGGCTAAGTACTGTGTTTGGGCACACAAAAACAAATTATATGGGAAAAATATATTAATGACTGTTAGGAATAAGGAAAACCAGATCCAAATCATTTGCTAAAAAGAAAGAAAAATGACACTTTAAATAAATAAAAGTAAAATAAGGATGAATTGGATAACGATATATGTAATGATGTTGTTAGGGGTGTTAGAGTTTGTCTGAAATGGCGGTTGGGAGAGGGCCCTACATTACAAGTAAGAACTGCACACAACATAAAGAATTCATGCTGCGCCATAATTGGGGAGGGAATTTTAATAGAAAAGATGGGAGCACTCAGCATTGGGGCACCGTGGTATTGCGCCAAGAAAAGTAGTAAACTAAACCTAATAAGGGATAAGAGGGTGGGACTCGAGAAAAGGTTGGGTCAATAAGGGAAGGGATTTGAAAGGGCTATTGATTCCTGGTGGAGACACTCACTCGAATGCACACCTGGAGAAGGTGAGGAGAGGCATTCAACTTTAATGGATTGCGGTGGGGTTTTCCAAGCAGTTCCAAATTAAAAAAAATATAAGGACTACATGTGGGTTTTTTTGGGTCAACTGTGGTGGGGTGGTTTCAAGCAGTTTAAAATAGTAAGTAAACAGATATAGAGAGACTATAGGTAGTTATTTCTTTGTAGTACAAAGCTTAACTAATTAAGTACTATAAGTGGCTGGGTCCATACAGTTTTAACTAATGAATGAATCTAAAGAAGACTACGGTGCGATGATTCCAAGCATTATTAGATAAGAGATAAATCTTAAAGGGATGTTAAGATGGTACTATGCATAGGGTTCACTACCAAATGAGAATGGTTTATTAAAGAATAATTGAAATTAGGATTGAGTAGGAGCTGCGCCAGGGGTGCAGTAGTAAATGGGGACTACATAGGGAAGCATGAGATGTGGATGTAGGTAAGAACCAATAGCCTCAGTATTCTGATTGTTCCACTCTTGATGTTTGAATGGTGAGGGGGAAACCCAGTCTATGCAGTATAGTTTGGTTTCACTATCACTACAAGAATTTTGATTTTTAGTAGCACTCAAAAAACGCTACTAAAACTTTTAGCAGTGTTTTGATGAACACTATTATAAAGCCTACACTAAAAATACCTGATTTTTAGTTGCACTTATTTCAACACTACCATAAAACTTTTTACTACAGCGTTTATGAAACGCCACTAAATTCTTTTTTTGCAGCGTGTATAAAACGCTACCAAAAGGTTTTTTGATGCTACCAATAGAATTTTCAAATTTACCCCTACTTTACGGTTGTGTTTGCTCAACGCCACTATATGTATTTTCGTAGCGTTTTTGAAACGCTACTAAAATTTATTGATCATTTTGCACCATTTTTTCATGCTATTATTTTCTGTTGATGGTCTATTTTATTTCTACTATATCAATCAACAATCATCCACATAATCATCATATTCGAACAATCAAAAAAATATTAATCATATAATCAAATAAGATATTCATAATCATTCTAATACATTAGATTTTTTATAAAATGACCAACATACAATAAACATTTGTATACAAATTTACACACCAAGTACTAATAAAATGTTATACCAAACTGGTGCTAACAAAATGCTCGATTACCCATAATTCTTTGTTGCATGCACAAGTGAAACCTAGAACCATAAAAGTCCAACCTTGCTCTCTTCGGAAATCCAATGCCTGCACAAGTGAAAGTACAACATATAGTCAAACAATTATGTTAATTCGTAGGCTTTAAATCTGATATCAAACATCTATAGCATTGTACAAGCATATCATACTATAAATAACGTCATATAAATAATCAAAGATATAAACAAAATGAAATAAATAAAGTCCAATCTTACAGTTATATATAAAACTTTGTTAGATTAATTATATTATTATTATTTATAAAATTTAGTTAACTTAAACTTAGTTAATTTTATAAAACTTGTTTAATTAATTTTAACAAAACTATTTTTATTAACTTGGTTAACTTAGTTAATTTATTATTATAATTATTATTATTTATAAAACTCGATTAACTTAGTTAATTTATTATTATTATTATTATTATTATTATTATTATTATTAAAACTCGATTTAACTTAATTTTATTATTATTGTTGTTGTTGTTCTTATGAACTTATTTCATTTTTATGAACTTAGTTAATTCACCATCATCGTCATCATTATTATTTTTTATAAATTTTTGTTAAATTAGTTATATTATTATTATTTATAAAAATTTAATTAACTTAAATTTAGTTAATTTTATAAAACTTGTATAATTTCAACAAAACTTAGTTAATTTTTGTTAACTTAGTTAATTAATTAATTAATTTATTATTATTATTTATAAAACTCGGTTAACTTATTAATTTATTATTATTACTATTATTATTATTAAAACTCAGTTAACTTAATTATTATATTATTGTCATTATATTAGTTAATTTTTATAAACTTTGTTAATTCATCATCATCATCATTTAAAAAACTTTGTTAAATTAGTTATATTATTATTATTTATAAAATTAGTTAACTTAAACTTAGTTAATTTTATGAAACTTGCTTAATTTTAAAAAAACTTAGTTAATTTTTATTAATTTGGTTAACTTGGTTAATTTATTATTATTATTATTATTATTTATAAAACTCGGTTAACTTAGTTCATTTATTATTATTACTAAAACTCAGTTAACTTAATTATTATATTATTATTATTATAATATTAATTAATTTTTATAAACTTTGTTAATTCATCATCATCATCATTATAATTTGTATGTTAAATTAGTTATATTATTATTTATAAAGTTTAGTTAACTTAAACTTAGTTAATTTTATAAAATTTGCTTAATTTTAAAAAAACTTAGTTAATTTTTATTTACTTGGTTAACTTAGTTAATTTACTATTATTATTATTTGTAAAACTCAATAAACTTAATTATATTGTTATTATTACTATTACTACTACTGTTGCTATTTATAAAACTGAGTTTGCTTATATTACTATTACAAATGTTTGAACAACCGTAAATAAAAATTTCAAACTTTTGCAACCCATCCTGACACATACTTCACTTCCAGCAGCATCTTCCACCAAACTACAAAACTTCACTTCCATCAATATACTCTACGACATCTACCACTCTACAACATCTACCACAACCACATACATCTGCACCTGATCACAAACTTCACCACATTTCCTCTTGACCACCACAGTTCTACTTTCTACTCCTCTGCCACTCCAGTCATTCACTATCTACTGTGTGCATCCCAGCACTGCCATACTTACATACAATCACCACTGCTCCCCTTTGAACCATACCCTACTACCCTTCAATCCCATACAAACTGCTGCATTGCCTCTGTCAATCTCCCCTGCAGCCATCATCAGGCTTCCTACCTCTGACCAACTACACTTCAACATACATCTCTACCATCAACATTTATGCCCATCAATATCTTCTTCACATTCTCTGCCCCTTCCAGTTCCCTGTCACTTCACCAGAAGTTCTACCATCTCCACCCTGCAACCAGAAAACCCACACTACTGCCATCACTTCAGAGAAACCATCAAATTCGACCTCTGACTTCAACAAATAGTAGTACTCATATCGCGGCACTTCACAACACTACCATACCTTCACTGCTTTCGCCTCCACTTATAGCCATCTGCCACAATCACTGCTGATAGCAACAACAGCCACAACCAGATCCCCTACAGTATCAGTTCAACCACAAACTACACTTATCGTATCAGTTCAACCACAAACCACTCTCCTTATCATTTGTGCAGTTTTTTTATTTGAACACTTCTGTTCATAAAAAAACAACTTCCGCTAAATAAAAACCAAACCAATTGTGCATTTTATTTCATTTGGTTGCTTGCAATACACTGTGTTTGCATTACAATCTGTTCTTCTTTGGGTTTGCATTTCTGATTTGGGTTTACAACTCATAAAACTATTTTTCTTTGAGACATTCAACATCGGCTCTTTTCTACCACCTCCCCCTGCACACTTCTACAATTACCTCACTTTCAAACAAGACCCAAAACCGTTGAATGTTTTTTCAAATAAGAACCCCTACGGAGGGGAGGTCCAGGGGGTGGCAACCCCTTAAGGTGGGGGTGCAGGGGCAATGCCCCCGCTACGGGGTTCGACCGTTAGAAAACGGTCACCACCAGTAGCACAACAGCCACCACCAAATCCCCTACAGTATCGGTTCGACCACAAACTACACTTATCTTATCAGTTCAAC
Organism: Allium cepa; assembly: GCA_030765085.1. Classification (NCBI taxonomy): domain Eukaryota; kingdom Viridiplantae; phylum Streptophyta; class Magnoliopsida; order Asparagales; family Amaryllidaceae; genus Allium; species Allium cepa. The sequence goes on from CM060931.1 coordinate 117,890,182, forward strand.
CATAAACTACTCTCCTTATCAAATTTACAAAACTCGGATTTAACGAGGAATGGAATAATTGTTGTATTGTAGGAAAATGGTGTTCATAATTCAGCTTATAGAATGAAAGGCACAAATAAAAGATATGAATAAGTAGCTATAAATAAATTATACCAAGTAGTCATCATTAATAGGAATAATGAACAAAAATCATAGTATTGACATATTTATTTCCCTAGTTAATAAATGTATCTACCCACCGTGTACAACAATCAATTTTGGTTTATAAGTCACAGTGTCATTACGTTTTCATCAAAATAAAATTATGAATAACAACTTGAACTATAACAAAGTGATAAAAATGCTTGAGTGGAGTAAAATTTAGGTACATATACAAAATAGGGAAAAATCATTCAGGTGCAAATCTAATAGAAAAGCAATAACAGACTAATGGACTAAGTACATGGATAGTTAGATGGTATTTCAATATATGGATCATGTAATTATGGTTAATCACGTATGCATATCAAAGCACCGAACTACAGGAATATACTAAAGTAATGCCACAAATTCCTGCATAGATCGATCTGAAAAAATATAAATCCTCCAAAGTTGATTGAAATAATCGTACCTAGATCTAATCGGCAACCAAATTTTGCAAAGTAAGTTCTTAATGGTTGTGGACAACAACTAAATAAACCGCCAATGGTTTAATGGACTGTCGTTGTTCTTCCAAATTACTCCAGCGACGTAGAAGACGCCACAACCCAAATCCAAGAATGGTTTACAGTTCAATACACTGTAAATACGAACGTAGGCCAAATATCGTGAACGAAGGAAAAATTGAAAACAAAGGTAAGTAGAAAAGGGTTGGACAAATAAAATTAACACAATTCGAAAATATTTCATCCGAACATTGGTTTGAAGCCCTGAATATTTTAGATCTGAACATTGGTTGACCTCCTTTGTTGCCAGCAGCGCTAACTTTTCTCGTGCGTGAAATTATAATTTTTCTCTCTTCATTAATCGATTTGGGGTAAAGCCAGAGACGAAGTGATTTTGGAAGATGAAGTTACAGGATTTGATGGTGGGAATGATTTGGTCATATGAGATGAAGATTTTGTGAAACTATAAAAGTGGATGAGAAAGAAAAAGGAAGGAAGATTTTTTTGAGGATTTGATTCATTTCAGAGAAGATAAGAAAAATTATGAGCGGACATATAAAATTTTAGCAAAATTTCACTGAATTAATGGAGGGAATGATTTGGCCGCATTTATACCTTAATTTTTATATTTTAGATAGGTCAATGGTTGCATATAACATGAAACGCCACCGAATAATGCAATCAAAAGCAGATTTTTTTGCAGTGTATATGATTGTTTTGAGTAAGTATTATTCACACCAGACTTTATGTCTGACTCGTGTTTTTATTATTGTTTTCCCCATAAATTCACCTCTGTTCATTTGAGTAGGCTGAGTTTATGGGATCAGACATGTATGAAATAAGGGTTGTGGTACGAAGATCGAAGATGGTGAAGGAGGGCTAGTAGCTAATAAAGGCTTTTGTTTTCCATTGTATTAAAGAGTGCAGGCCGCATCATCACATGTTGACCCGACTCTACACTACGTTATTTTCTACTATATTTGACCCCTGCATGGGCATGTTTTCAGATTTAATTATGACTAAAGTATATATAAAGCATGTTAAATAAAATATATGAGGTAATGAAAATATTTCGTTGTTATGTTTACTTTATCCGTGTTTAATTAATAAATTAAACTCGCTTGTTTTGTTGGAAGATAATTTTGGTGATGACTGTAGCAGCAGCGGCATTCATCTTTGAGTCTCAAGTGGAGGATGTTACAGTTTGTAGTTCTTTTGAAAATGAAGAGGATATTCATGGAAAGATGTGCGATGATTTTCTTATAATAACATCGAAATAAAAAATATAGCCTTTAACCCGAAGTCATATCACATGATTAACCTTCATTAAAGTAGAGTCTCAATAAATAAGATTTACAATACTCTTAAGTGAAAAAACCACTACTGTAAGACCCATGTTGCTAGTACACACTGATATGGATAGATTAATTTATTAATAATTAAATAATAATAATTTTATGGGATGAATACGTATTAGGATGTGCCAAAATAACTAAACCTAGAATTTCTTCAAAATTTGAAAAGGGGGTAATGATATTTCACATAAGGGAAAAGAAGTAATTTTTTAACTAATTAGAGGAGGATTAGGAAAAGGAAAACTTAATGTTAAATCCACTTAAGAATCCTCATAACCCCTCTCCATCTCTTACGTTTTATTCATTTTTTCCACCTTAAAGAAAAAGGAAAGAAAATGCATTCCTTGTTGAAGCCCTCGTTTATTAAAGAGTAAGAAGAATAAAAAGACACGAAGAAGAGGGTTATGACATATGTCTATCGATCCTTGGTAATTCATAAAAGCGTTTAAATGATCGTATATACCAAACTAATGTTTTTATCATCATAAGACAATCCATTTTCATTCAAATTCAAAACTGAATACAAAAAAAAAAAAGATCGTAACATTATTCTCTTATATATGAAATTTTGAAGCTGAAGGAAGGGTTTTCGAATTTAAAATCAAAGTTAATGACCTTAAAGTGATCTAAATTTGGATATATTTTTATAATATTAAATAGAAACAGTTTTTTAATTTCAAAATTTTCGTCTTAGAATGAATTTCCTACAAATTTTCTAAGTCAAGATTTAATTACTTAAAATATCAAAAATATTTATTTTCCCTAAAACTTTTATATGATTTGGATTTTCAAGAATATTGCTAGATTTTTTTAAAGAAATTTTGAACTTCTAAGAATTACTTGGATTAGAAGAAATGAGAAAAATTGGTAACCAAATAATCAAGGAATTAATTAATGTATATTGTTAAAGGAGAAATATTCTTTGAAAATTTTCTGGAAAGAAATCAATAAAGGAGACGGTAGGCAAATAAGAATTTAACATATGGCATGATTTGGTCAAAGTAAATAGTTTTAAAAGAAATAAATTAGTTTTAGAGTTAATTACTAGTTTGCCACTGTATTTTCAATATAACACCGAATGTCATATTCCCAGTAGCATGTTAGCATATCTTTAGTATCATACCTCCGGTAGCTTAAAATTCATACCTCCGGTAGCATATGTTTCATAACCGTAATAGTTATAAGTTCTTATCGCCGGTAACATATATTTCATAAGTCTGAAAGCTTAAAGTTTATATCTTTAGTAGTATGTGTTTAATAACTTCGATGGCCTAAATTTCATAACTCCATTAGCATATTATGTACTCACTCTGTTAGCATGTTAAGACATAGCTCCAAAGCATGTTAAGTCATACATCAATAGAATGTTAAGCTATAGCTCTAATAACCTTTTAAATCATATATTGGATAGCATGTTAAACCATATATTGGATAGCATGTTAAACCATATATTCGATTATGCAATAATATGACGTGGCATACCTTATGTTTAATAACTTCATTAGCTACAAGTTATATATTTGATAACATGACTTGCGATAGTTTCATAAACTATAACTTAGATTTTGGTGATGTTATTGGATATTTCAATTGACTAATGGGCCGAGTTTCCATAACATTGAAGTATTGATTCAATAACTTTGAAATTTTAATTGGGAACATGATATGCACATAAATGTGCATATTTTTACCACCATATTTAATCTATTTATGTTAAATAAACGATCATATTGGGTATTTTAACTTGTTTAAACCAAAATTCACATTATTTCAAATAGTTAAATATTCATCTTCATCCAAGGGCAAAATGTTCATTTTTGGTGCATATATTAATATTCTAAAATTTAATTGAAAATTTCTATGTTATTCTGTAGGAATTTAAATTCAAATACAAGTGGCTTCATGAATATATATGCATGCACAAGAGTGAATATAAAAGAATGGAGATGGATATAATTCATTTCATGGATCATGGAGGACCCCATCTACCCACATACCTTCATGTACAAATTAAAGGATAATGCACATGCTAATAAAGTTTAAACCTTCATGCACATCTAAATGAGGATTATTTGAAGCTAATGATAACTTGGCCACCGTACTTCTTAAGAGGGTCGTTTTAGCAGTTCCCAAACAAATGAACTAGGATTTCCAAACATGTATAAATACCCCTTATCTTCATGTAATCCATCTCTCTTCTCTTAGACTCTCTTAGTTAGTTTTAGTTTAGGATCAAAAACAAAAGGCAAGCTCTCGTTTTCTTTTCATGGCTACTTAGCCATTTTTATTTCATGTGATTTTTTTATGCAATATTAATTAGTGTTTTATTTTACTTACATGCTCTCTTTCTTTCAGGCTGTTAATGTAGATTTTATTTTATGCAATTATATTAGTTTTCTTTTCCATTAGCTTTTATTTTCCTCTTCTTTTTATGTTATATTGCAAGCTACATTTGTTAATTTGATAACAAATATGAGATGCTAAACCCCTTCAATGTAGGGATAATGAAGCTCTCTAATCATGTAGTTTCAACATAATTTGATAATCTTTACTCTCTTTTTGTGTTTCATGGAAAGTTGATGTTTATGTAATTTTATGTTTGGTATTGAGTTTGATAGCCTATGTTATTCAAAACAAATAGGCTATGCTTAGTCATATTAATCACAAATTGCCTCTTCATCTACATATGATTATGACAATAAAGTGAAATTAAATCAAAATTTGATGGTCTATATTTCTAATCAATAGCTAATAGGCCATGCTTAAAATAGATTTCATTTTCAATTTCTTGTTATTTTTCATGAGAATTAAAAGTGGTTTAAAGTTTGTGTTATAGTTTGGTGGCTTATGTTGAGCTAATTAATAGCACAAATATGTCATACTTATGATAAACATATCATTTAAATCCACTTATGATCAAAAAAGAGATATAATTTCACAATTTGTTGACCTGTGTGATATAGAGAGTGTATTTATCTCTAAATTGTCATTTTATTCTCATAGTTTTCATTCACTTTTGTAGCTGTTCTTCTATTAGTTTTTACATTTTTAATTTGTAGTTAACAAGATTCTCAAATCTTTGGTTAATTTGATTGAATAGAAATTTAAAATCTAACAATTCTCTACGGATCGACCTGTACTCGCCACGTACTAACATTTGTACGCCGTGCACTTGCGGTTAATTTTATTATAAATTCGATCAGCTACTTTTCTAACTCAATAGAATTTAACCGACGAACAAGTTTTTGGACGAACAAGTTTTTGGCGCCGTCGCCGGAGACTTAGTTTTGATTTTAGATTTCTACTCTTTGAATTGTTTTTGTTTGATTTTATGTAATTTTATCTTGTGTGTTTGTTTGCATTTTTTATTTTTTTAAAATTCATAGCTTGTTTAGTTCATTTGTTTGTTTTTGTGCGTCACGTTCATTTGTGCATGTCTGATTCATTCCCTTTTGCATCGCTATTTTTTTTTTAAATTATTGTATGTCACATTTTAGTTTTCTATTTTTAGTGTAAAACTGCATTTGTGTGCATTTCTTTTCCTCTTTTTTCATTTGGTTGGATATTATTGTGCTTCAGTTTCTGTTTCATCTTGCTTGCCGTTTGCATTTGTGTTTCACTGTTAATAGCTCTCTGTTTGCATTACCTTTTCTACACAGTCTCTGTTAGTTTTATTTCATTTTGGATAAAAGAAAAAAAAAAGCCACATTTCAACTCATTTTCTTACATTTACTCTCTGTTTCAACATTTCTTTCTGTTTGTTTTCTTACATTTCGTTTTGATTGCATTCTCTGTTTCAACGTTTCTTTCCTTTACTCTCAAATATCTCTCACACTCCAGTTTCAAAACAACACATCAATACATTTCCACTTGCTGTGCTTCTGCATTTCACATTTCACTCAACATTCTCAACTCTTTGAACACGTTCTCTACTCTCTGTACATCATTCAGTCGAACTGCTGTACACTCCACATCAAAATTCCAATCAATCCACTACTGCTCAACTACAATATACCAGCCATTCTAACAACAGCCTCGCTTCCCGTCTGGCCTAGATCCGTCAAAACTGACCCTAACCCACTTACCCAACCCACTTACCTTAAAATTAAAAGGATTGGGTTCAACCCGTTTAATTTTTCGTTTTTTTTTTTACCCAACCCGTTTACAGCTGTCCAACTAAATCTCTCAACCCAACCCAATCCCGCTTACCCATCCTACCCTAATTTCTGCTGAGGCGACGATAGAAAAAAAGGAGGCGATCTCTCTCTCTCTTCGTTCCTCAACCCTAGATTCTAACTTTAATCAGTCGAAGAGCATCGACAACCCTAACTTCGAATTGGAGTGACTGAAGAGCGCGGGCTTCATCGTCGTTCAGATTTGTAAACCCTAGGTAATTAAGTTCTTGCGATTTTGTCTAATTTTCATGTCAAGGATTTGTAAACCTTCAGCATCTATTGATTGATGCTAAATTGATCCTAAATTGATTTTTAATTTACGCGAAGCGATTAAAATGATGTATTATTATGACGTTTATATATACGGTGTATCAAATCAAATGCATTCAGATGAAAATTAGTTCACAGCCAAACCATCGGATTTTTTAAACATACATTTTATCAGGTCTAGCTTGCCGTTTATCCCAACTAAGAGCTGTAGTTCTGCACAGTGCAATTTTATCAGGTCTGCGTGTCAAGTATCCTGCAGCAAAACATACATTTTGGTTTGACATATTCAAGGTCCTCTTTTCATTTTAGTAATTTAAGCAATCTCAAGTTTGAATTATATATAACTTTTTTTTTCCTCTCTTTACAGAATATTGATAAAGTCTCGCATATCAACTGCCCTATTTTAGTAATTCATGTGAGTAATTTATTTTCCTAGAGGTTCCTATCGATAGTATATATCAGTTTGTTTGATAGTTTTAATTGAATATGAGCAAAATTGAACCTTTGTCATATTTTATCTTCTCTCTTTTTTTTCTACTTTCAACACTTTTTACCAAAAATTGTAAAATTAAAATAATAACAATAATAATAATAATAAGTGAAGTATTTCACATATCCCTTATTCAATCTTATTTGTCTGCAGTAATTATCATCATAATTTATACACACGGCATATTTGATTCGAATAATTGTGCTTGTATCTTTATCAGGGAGATTCTGATGAAGTTGTGGATTTCTCACATTGTAAGCAGCTCTGGAAGTTATGTAAAGAACAATACGAACCACTATGGGTTGAAGGTGGGAATCACTGTAATTTAGAGCTCTTCCCTGCGTATATAACGCACCTTAAAAAGTTTTTAATGGCAGTAGAGGCATTATCAGTCTCCAAACCTGAATCGAGTCAGTGTGGTAATTCCTTTGAACCTAGACGAAGTCATGCAGGTATTTTAGAGTTACTGAGAAAGAGTTCAAAACATCAATCAAGGCCGAATAACGATCAAAATGAAACAAGGAGAGGAAGCCTGGACACAATATTGAAATTAAGAAAGGGCAGTTATAAGGAATTTTTTTGGAAGAGTGCCAATCATAAAGAGAATTTGGGAAAGAGTGCATATGATAGATGTGATAATGGAAATGTAACCAAAGGTTCTCAATCGCATGAGAAACCGAAAAATAGCTTTGATAGGTAAGAAGTTTTTTTTTATGCAGAATATTTGTTAGTTCACTAAAAAGATATTCTTTAAAATAAGTTAGGAAAGATACCACTAAAATTTCATTTTCTGTAACAAACTTGACTTATTAGTTTTTGTTTTACTTTTAAAAAGGCACCGTTTAAAAGCATTCCAATGAACCCTTAGTATCATATATGATTTTAGGCCAACATGGCTTTGTATTAATGGTTCAAAGTTCTGATTAACGACTAAGTTTTGGCACATGGTTTTCCTGAAGTTTTAGTTATGTTTTGGGTTGGTATATGGTTCTATGTTTTGTGTAGTTCAAAATTTCGGTTCTGATTTTGAATTTGGTACTTTTAGATGCTTATTCTCTATAAAATGTATATCATATAGATATTATAAAAAAATTATGTGCTTATTTTATATAAAAACTACAAAAAAGAATAATAAATTGTGTGCTTTTATTTTGAGATATGTTTATGAGGTTTTTTTTTATGTTTGTTTTGTCAATATAATTTATGTTTTTTAGGTATGCTGTAAATAAAATAGTAAGCGCTAGTACTAGAAATAATTAATAAAATAGGAAGCGTCAGATAATAAACCGTCAGATAATAAACCGTCAGACCTATTGTTGGGTCATTATAAAGTCTAATTGATTTTCTTATATGATAAACAGGTAAATCATTCAGTCCGTTTGGGTTAGCTGGGTTAGTTGGGTGGCTACGGTAGGTTGACAAAATCAATAACGGGGTTAATTAAAAAAGGGTATATTAAAACTTCTTCCTGTTATTTTCCATCTGCTCTTACATTCTTTTTTCTTTTTTCGCCAATAACGGGGTTTTAATATTTGCATAGAGCTTACCACGTTCGTTATTAAACAAATTTCCAATGCTAATCAAGAATAATCCTGCATATTAACAAGTGTGCATGTTGGATGAGATTCATAAAGAATGCTACTAGGTTCTTTCTTTAGGATTAAGTTTATATGGTATTGTTTCAGTTTCATTGTGTGTGTGTATATATATATATATATATATATATATAATCATAAATTTTTAGAATAATGATGAATCTATCTACCTGTGTTAGTTTATGGTTGCACATGATAGTTAATATGTATTCATTTAGTGTATGTAAATTGTTATAGGTGACTGAAAGCATTGACGATCAAAGGAGATGTTGATGAATTAACATATTTGAACCGAGATGATGACGCGGTATGCAATCTTCTGTTGTAATGTTATACTGCATTACTCGGGATATGTCAATAGCATGTAATTTCAATATTTTCACAAATTAACCTTCTCAATTCTTTTATATACATGAAATAAATGTGCTATGTATGTGAAAAGGAAATAGAAAAAATTGAATTCTTTTATTGTTATCCATCAAATATCAATCGCAAATTGATCTGTTGCTTCACCCTGTTATAAACACGCGCGTCTAATCATAACATTTTACACGTACCATGATTTCTTTTCTCACCGCTACACATGAAATTTAAGACCTTGTGCATACATAGAAATTTGGTATAAATTGAATACATTTACATTGTAATCCTAAATAATGCAGATTTATAAGTGCTGTACACTGTGACGATTTATCAGACATAGTTACAAGTGCTGTACACTGTGACGATTTATAAGCTTTACAAATAATGCAGATGCTGATAGTCTACACAACTTGAAACACATAATATAACATTGGAACTAAACACTCTTCAAAACCCCCACAATTCATTTTGCACAAATTCATTTGTTTTCAAGAACTGATATCTTTAAAGTTTTGGTGTTTTCTTATAATAGATCTTTGTTTCATACAATAAAATGAGCTTGCAATTTCTCCCTACGTAGGCTTGGAGGAGGAGTATAGAAACCGTCCATAATTTTAGAAATGTTGATACAGTATATCATTTATTAAAGAAAAAACAATATACTATATGTTTATTTCTTAATCTATTTTGTTTCTTACTTAACATAGTTAACATTTTTTTGATGATTTAGGATTACAAGAGTGTGGTTAAAGGCTTCAAGGCTTCAAGGTTGTGCTTAATGAAGTGTGTGCTACTGTAGGACATGCCTGTTGTTCTATAGTATTTGGTTCAGTATATTTTGGTTACTTGATTCAGTTATTATATTCAACGATGGACTTTCTCACCTAAGATTATACTATCCTGAATCTTTTAGTTTTAGTGTTGCAGTTTGTAAGTATATGATGCAGAACTTTCAAATATAATAGTTGTCGCAATATCTAGTTCAGTTTTCCTATTTGTTGGAGCAAAATTATGATTTTTTGTGTAGAATTGACAATATAATAGTGTAGTTTTTCATTTTTTGGTACTATTCTTGATAATATGATGTGCATCATTTCGCTTTCTTGTGCAGTTTTTGTTTTTTCCTCATGCTGAATTGATAATAAAAGGTGTCGGTTTTCAAGTTTTAATGTTGATCTTAATGCTTAAGCCACAGTTTTTGTTAATGCGTCGAGGCGGGTGAACCCTTTTATTAATCGGGTCGGGTCGGTTCGACCCGTTTATTAAACGGGTAAAATGGGTTGGGTTTGTTTATATCTTAAATAAGTCGGGTCAAATTTTACCCGACCCATTTATGACCCGACCCGACCCATTTGACGGGCCTAATCCATAGTCACACAGACTACGTTGCCATATCAATCGTACAACAACCCAAATACTGCATTTTCTCCCCATATCACAAAACATACACTACGACCACCTATCTTACTGCTAACAACTACACGCAGTTCCATTATCGCCTTAAAACTATCACTTCAAACTGCAGCTCCTATCACCACTGTCAACAATACTTCTGTCACTTGCAAACTATCACTTGCAACATCACATCACCTAATTACCAAACTTATTTCTTCCCACTGCATCCAACTCTTTCCTCCATCAACCTAAAACTTCACATACCTCTCCACTCATTCACATACGTCAAAATCCCCCGCAATCTCCACTGTCCTACCACCAACCACGACCCAATCCAACAGCCGAAATGGACCGCGAATAAAAAAAGAAGAAGAGACAAATTTGATTACCTGACACAACAATTACAGCTTCGACCATGGCAATACTTCACCAGCCCCTACTCTCCATCAATCGCCGAAGCAACACAAAGCAAATCTCCAATTCCTCGACCATCCTCCTGCAATCGCGAATCACCACGATCCAAATCCCCTCCGATTTCCAACCACCAACCCGCGACCTCATCTCACACCTTCGGATGTGTGATTGAACTCGACCAGATGTGACGGCAATTTGATTGATTTTGGTTTCGGAATTTTCAAATCTCGAACGTGTGAGTGATTTTCTGAGTTAGGCAAGCAGTGATTTTCGTTGTTTTGAGAATTTTGTTTAATTGAGTTCTGTTCGTTTTGAGTAAGTAGTGGTTTTTGTTGAAAGTTTGTTTGTTCTATTTCTTTTGGGCCCGATTTTAAAATTCTTTTTAAACTGTTTGGCTGGCAATTTGGATTGTTATTGTCTTGAGAAGTTTGAAATAAGAATTCTCAAAAAAATCTTGCTCGCCTAAAAAAAATCTTTTGTGTTTCTTTTTATTTTCGTTTGTTTAGGAGATTACTTGCTTAGGTGATTATTTTGGTCCATTTAGTTTTTTTTTATCAATTGTTCTTCCTTGAAAGGAAAAAAAAAAAACAACAAGTGTCTATTAAAAAAAGTTTTCGTTTGTTTTAGTTTTAATTGTTTTGTTTTTCGTTTATTTTCACTTCTTCTTTGATAGACTAATATAAAAAATGGTGTATATATCCTGTTTTTAATTTTAGGTTGCAGGAAATAAAAAGGAGTTGCTGTTATAAAACTACTCAGCTTGCTTGCTCAATAAAAAAAACTTTGCTGTTTTCATCTCTAGTTTTATTTGAATTGTATATTGTTGTTTGCTTGCATAAAAAAAAAATCATCGTAGTTGCATCGTTAATACACATTTAATTTCAACTTTGCATTTCATCCTTAGATTTTGATTAGTAATAACGGTTAGACATCGATAACTCTTAATTGTATATTGACAAGTTGTCTTCTTTGAACAATTTAATTTCTTGGTGACCAGGCTACGGCAGAGTAATAACCATTTATAAATATTACGGTGATTTGTAAATATTATAATGGTTGTTTCTCTGAAGACATTTAAACCTTCAGTTGCATTGCTACGGTGATTCGTGGTACACCGATAAATTCTGTCCATTACCTAGCCGATAACTATCTTGTTGATTTAAGGCAATGTGTGATTATACAATTTTGGGTTAACTTAGGATAAATAATTTGTAATTAGACCCTTGCATTCATTTAGTTGCATTAGTTCATGCATATTTAAAAAAAATTCAAAATTCAAAACTAAAAAAATTGTAAATATTCCTTTTCCTTTGAAAATTTTAAATCCTTTCTCTTTGAAAATTCAAAAATCCAAAAAAATTTAGAAAAACCAAAATCCAAAAAAAATTATAAAACCTTTTCAAAAACAAAGAAAAAAATTTTAAAAACCAAAAAACAAAAATTAATTTCCCTTTTGAAAAATACATTTTATTTGTAAATATTTTTCCTTTATTAAAAAAACCAAAAACTTGAAAATGACCAAATTTCCATACTCACATGAATTTTACGATAGTTGTAAAAATCAATATAATTCATATAATTTCACTCAAAATTCTTATGGATATTTTAATAACGACTGTTGTACAAACTATTCGATTTTTGAACCATAAAATTTTCAAAATAACGGTCAACCCTCAACTCTTTAAAGGTATATTGAAAAGTTGAATCTTTACTTGATCAAACAATTCAATCTAATGATTTGTGTAAATCATATTTGTGCAACAATTCCAGTCAAAGTTTTTAAAATAATCAAAATTTGAATTCACTTCCAAATTCAAATGATTTTGATTATAACCCATGCCAATTCAACTTCGAACTCCAAAATGAATTTCAAAATCATAATGCAAATGTGAATCACTTTTCGAATGATTTTGGCAATGGGAATAGTTTCAATAACGATGCAATTAACAATTTTTGTTCTCAACAAATTCAAATTGAAAATTCTCAAATTAATATTCATGAATTTGATTTAGTTGAGCAAATGGAAAAAGAATACGAGAATTTGTTGCGTGAAACTTACAAAAAAATTAGTGACAAACATAATCAAATCCCAACTTGTGAAGAATCAAATAATAATCCACCATTGATCGAAATTGACGATTCTTGTTTTCAACAAGTCCAAATTGAAAATCCTCAAGTTAATAATTACAAAAACAAAAAATATTTCTTGTACATATGTATATATTTTTTAATAAACACCTAGAGTCATGTGTTCACATTCATGTGTTCACTCGCCATGCTCTGTACCCTTCTCATGTAAGCCCGAAAGGCAGTGCACGATCGGTATATCTGGCCTCAGTTTATATGAGTTAGGTGTGTATATAAAAATTCTTTTATTAATAACGCCTACAGTCGATAAGTGTTCACACTTGTATGTTCGCACTCCAGCTCTGTATTTCCCTCACATAAGTCGCAAGATAGTGCATGGGTAATATATCTGGCCACGGTTTTCTGAGTTAGGCATATGTAAATATTGTAAATATCAATAAAATTTTCTAAAAAATAGAGAAAGTAAGCAAATGAAATCCAAGCACTATTTTAACTTATTTGATTTGACTTGTTATTGAAAATAAATGAAAACACCACTTTGATAAACTTCGGTAATCAGCTAAGGATCCATTTTATAATTACACTATATTATCAACCGAAATAACGAGTTAAACTATTGTCTATTTGTTATGGTGACTTGATTTTTGTTGGAAAATATGACAAGTAATCGACTTAAATTTTCAAAATAGTGACCAAACCAACATTTAACTTATTTGTGTCGATTTAAAAGTAAATTATTCATTTGTAATATTTTCAAAAACTTGCATCCATACCATTGTAAATATATCTTGCATTTAGGAATTCTACACTTCGCATTCGGATTTTGTGGGTAATATCCGCTGAAAACCCTTATGAGACAATACTGTTCTACTGGGGATACCCAGAGGTTTAACGGCTTGTTGCATACGTTCAATGCAATCATGCTCCCTACGAAAACGGATTTATCTTAGTTTTTTGTTTCCTTTATTCGAAGTCGAATAAAAAGATAAGTGTGGGGGGTATTTGATGTGCACGTAAATGTGCATATTTTTACCACCATATTTAATCTATTTATATCAAATAAATGATCATATTGCGTATTTTAACTTGTTAAAACCAAAATTCAATTTATTTCGAATCGTCACATATTCATCTCCATCCAGGGGAAACTGGTCATTTTTGTGCATATATTAATATTCGAAAATTTAATTGAAAATTTCTATGTTATTTTGTAGGAATTTAAATTCAAATACAAGTGGCATCATTAAGAGATATATGCATGCACAAGAGTGAATACAAATGAATGGAGATGGAAATAATTCATTTCATGGATCATGGATGACCTCACCTATCCACATACCTTCATGTACAAATTAGAGACTAATGCACATGCTAATAGAGTTTAAACCTTCATGCACATCTAATGAGGATTATTTGAAGCTAATGATAACTTGACCATCACATTTCCTAAGAGGGTAGTTTTGGTAGTTTCCAAACAAATGTACCAGAGTTTCCAAACATGTACAAATATCCCTTATCTTCATGTAATCCCTCTCTCTTCTCTTAGGCTCTCTTTGTTATCTTTAGTTTAGGATTAAAATAAAAGACAAGTTCTCTTTCTCTTTTCATGGCTACTTAGCCATTTATATTTCATGTAATTTTTTATGCAATATTAATTAGTGTATTATTTTACTTACATGCTCTCTTTCTTTCATGCTAGTAGTGTAGATTTTATTTTATACAATTAGATTAGTTATCTTTTCCATTAGATTTCATTTTCCTCTTCTTTTTGTGTCCTGTTGCAAACTACATTTGTTAATTTGATAGCAAATATGAAAGGATAAACCCCTTCAATTTAGGGGTAATGAAGCTCTCTAATCATGTACCTTCAACATAATTTGATAATCTTTGCTCTCTTTTTGTGCTTCATGGAAAGTTGATGTTTATGTAATTTTGTGTTTGGTATCGAGTTTGATAGCATATGTTGTTCAAAACAAATAGGCTATGCTTAGTCATACGAATCACAAATTGCCTCTTTATCTACATATGATTATGGCAATGAAGTGAAATTAAATCAAAATTTGATGGTCAATATTTCCAATCAATTGTTAATAGGTCATGCTTAAAATAGATTTCATATTCAACTTCTTGTTATTTTTCATGAGAATTAAAAGTGGTTAAAAGTTTGTGTTATAGTTTGATGGCTTATATTGAGCTAAGTAATAACACAAATAGGCCATACTTATGATAAACACATCATTTAAATTCACTTATGACCAAGAAATCATAATTTCATAATTTGTTAAACTATGTGATCTAGATAGTGGATTTATCTCTAAATTGTCATTTTATTCTCATAGTTTTCATTCACTTTTGTAGTTGTTATTTTGTTAGTTTTTACATTTTCAATTTGTAGTTAACAACATTCTCAAATATTTGGTTAATTTGATTGAATAGAAATTTGAAATCTAACAATTTCCTATGGATTGACCCGTACTCGCCACGTACTAACATTTGTATGCCGTGCGCTTGCGGTTAATTTTATTATAAATTCGATCGGCTAATTTTCTAACTCGATAGAATTTGGCCGATGAACAGAACATCAATAAAGAAAATAAAAGTGGAAATATTAATGTCCAAAATTTCTAAATGATAAATTGCATGCTTATACACACAAACACCATAGGCACTAGTGGCTATGATAAAACTTATTAACATTGTTATTGTTGTCTTAATAACTTTATATGTTCAGTCCTTTAACTTGATCAGTTATGTTCGTTGATTATATATTATTGACATGCTCACTTATATAAAATCACCAAATATTGATGACACTAGGAACAAATGACCCGTAGGGTTGTTCAATTAGTAGGTACTGTTAAGCTAAACTCCCATGTGAGTAAGATTGGATTCAGGAGATCAGGAAGACCAAAATGTGCAGGGATGCTTAAATTGATCACGATAAAATGACATGTTCTAAATTTTGAAAATGAGGTTAAGCTTTGGTACCGGTGTTAGGGTAGCACCTCAAATTATAGCAGATTAGGCCTCTTTGTTATCAAAGTCAATGATCCAAGTGGGATTTCCCAACCCGATGCTAAATTTATGTGTATGCATCCGACTTATTGAGAGGAACATTTGGTGTATTTTCCTTTTTCATGGGGCTTGGCATCCTTATGGGAACAAAAGTCGTGCTTTTACATGATTTAGAATTAAGTCAACCTGATAGGTTTTTAGTTGGTTTGAGAAAACTAATAGGTTAGCAGTTACCTTATGAAAACTAGATCGATGTATTTTACACTTAATGAAATGTGTTAGTAAGCAAGGAGAACCTATAACACACCGGGGTAAAAAAATTATATGTAAAAGGGAAAGCAATTATAATGGGTAGATGTAGGGTATGTGATGTTGGATCAGATGCATTGGTAGTGGAAACAAAAAGGAAAATTCCAAAAATTTCTTTATTAATTTTGCACTATATCTTATTTGAGTTTGCATGAATAGTATACTTTCACTAAATCATATTTAGTGGACATTAATAAAAGGAGTTTGTTATCTTGATTTGATGTACATGCGCATCAAGATACACACACACACAGAGAGAGAGATATATGCATATATATTATAGTTCCAGTTTAATCCATTTTTAGTTTATTATATTTTATTTATTAGGAATTCATATTCACAATGTGAATACTATAGATGTTATAAACCGACTTAAGTATGAACATGGAAATCAATATACTAAATAACTATATATATATATATATATATATATATATATATATATATATTAATAACCATTGTGATTATGGTTATATATGGAAGATGATATCAAGAGTTATATTTTTATATATTTGAATCATCTAATGATAGCATGTAAATTGTCTCTATGAATAAGCACTGCAATTTATGGTAATAAAGGGAAAACAATGTCAATAATCTTTCTTTAACATATTTGAATAATCTCATGACGATAAGGGATTTTTTTTTGAAAATTTGATGATAAAAGATCTTATATATAATAGTTTTGGCCATTAATAGATAAATGTATGTATAAAATTTACTTATCCATAATAAAATTGTTTTTATTTGATTTTCAAATTTGTATATATACATACACACGTACAAACGCGCACACACACATACACATATTTAAAAACTAAACTATTTACATATATTTTTAATATAATTATCAAATTATATATACGTATGTATATGCAGTTATTTTTAGTATACAATATATTTTGAGATATATACTTATTTAAAATTTGGAAGTTAAATTAAGTTTAACTAATTCATACATATATCAAAACAATGTTATATTTTAAATTTATAAATCAAAAATAGTTTTCCTGTATATATGTGTATGTATATGTATATGTATATGTATATATGTATTTATAGGCCATGGGCATATGGTATAACAATTTTTTTTTATTATACACGAATATAATTATATATGTATAATTAAATATGGACACATGCGCATAGACACACACACACATGTTTATTTTAAAATATTCGTGATAATTATTTTATTCTGGATTTTTATGCAGTTTTGGACAAAAATAAAAAAATTCTACAAGCTTATATAATTTGATAATATTTAAAATAAGAGCATACCTTAGGTCTACTGGTTATCAATACGTTGGTTGTTAGGTATTCCTCTTCGGATCACAATTCCTTCTCCTTGAAATTGTGTAAAAATCATATCTTCATGACTTCGACCAATTTTCTAACTGAGTATAGGGTTTTAGGATTTTGTTATGTCTTTGTGAATTGGAGAATGAGATAAATTTACAACCTCTCTTGGCCTAGGGAATAAATGTATGTTTCCATTTTTCTTATCATTCACTCAATATTTGAAACAATTTACTGAATATCAATTAGAGCACATGTGGCGATCAAGAATTACCCCTCATTCCCATTACATGGTCGGCCATACCATGCATGAGCTTCTTTGCCTAATTAATATACTATACATAAATTAGTTAACCACTAAGTCCGTGTATTTAACTAAATCAATAAATACCAACAACATATTATTTAGTTAACTTTAAGGCCATAAATAAACAATTAAATGCCATAAAAATGTAATATAAAATTTGTATTGTTTTTTATTATATATTTATAACATTTATAAATTAGTTTAAATTGGCTGAGCTAGAAAATTAATTGATAGCTCATTTGCACTGACTCCCTTATATGAACTCAGTCCTTTATTAATATTTAAACAATTCAAGCACTAAAGATTGTATAGATTTTGTTGAAGTACAACATCGGTTATAGGTTCAGCTATTTACAAATCATTTAGGCGAAATCTGATTACTAATCTTTATTAAGCCACACCTTACAACAATATTTTGTAAATGTTTTCTTTTCATAGCCATTATATCACTAAGAATTCTAGAGTTTGGACAAAGGTCAAAATCTCCAACAATATATGCAGTTAATTATATACTCCCCTTCAAAATCCTTATCTCAATCTAATAAGATTTATCAATTAACCATTTTACTATAGGTAAAGATTTTGAATTTAAGTCAACTACCAATTATGATGATACTAACCTTCTATAATGAAGGAGATGAATCCTCTATTGACTAGTGTTTCATTCCTAATAATTCAACATGTATCGAACTATGGCCGTAACATAATCAATATGTCGTGTGATTAACCACAATCAAAGTACAACCTAGCTACTTAAGATCAAAAATAATCTTAAGTCCGAAGACTACTGCACCTCGTTACATGAGGTATTCTTTTTTTTCTTGGTTGTATTAAAATATAGAAACTATCATTGAGTTGTTCTGTGATTGATCCGAACAACCAGAAGTACGTAATCCCTTGGTTTTCCTAATGGGCATGATTAAATACCGTCCATTATATGAAGAGAATTATGTACGCTAGCCTTAATGGATGTATTGATATCCTTTCTTAGCACATCTTGAATAGGAACAATTCAAGGATAAGTATTTACTTAACATGATCCAATACTCATGGTTGCGAACCATTGGCAACTACAATCGATTAGATATTTTACCTAAGGATTTTCTATATATATATATATATATTTAATGTATATAAAGCATTATTTATGTATAATATATTAATAAATATGACAGAAAAGTAAAACTAGAAGCATGCTCTATTTCAAATAAAATTCTCTTTAAGAGTTAAGTTATATAATCAAATTTCACAACCGCTCTTAGGGAACACCATTAGCTTTATCATATGCGACATGTGAACCCTATTAAATTTGGATATATTCATACTTAACCAATTTTTACATGATGTTTTATTATTTCTAACCTTTGTGGTTATGTTGGAGCAGATCATCAAGCAGAGGTAATATGGGACAATTTTAAAAAGTTACCTTTTATTTCAGTATTTACTAGATATTTATTTATGTTATCATGAATAATGTTGTCAACATTAAATCATATCTAATGTTTTATTGGATGAATTTCATTTCAATTTTTTGATTATGCTGTATTATCATTATATTACCAATATTAGTTTGATTTACAATGTCATTAGTTATTTAAAATATTTAATGTAATAATTTTTATAATTCAATAACCTTTTCTCTATGGTGAATTTAATATTAATATAACTTTCAAATAATATATATATATATATATATATATATGTGTGTGTGTGTGTGTGTGTGTGTGTGTGTATGTATTTGTGTGTGTTTGTATTTGAATAGTTAATACCTTAGTGACATTAGCTAATAAAATTATTTCATACGGTAAATCCAAATAGTACTTTTTCCAATTTTAATATTTCTTAAACCAATATTATAAGTTTATATGTTATGATTTGTCTTAATTCAAATATCAAATATTAAAAATAAAAAACGTCTTGATATATTAGTTTTTATTAACGGTGTTGATAAGTAAATATTAAATAATAATACTAATGTCCTACCTAATTTTCTAAGAAAGATAAAGAAAGAACAATTCCTTGGCAAGGGTTAGAAAATATTAATGGGACTATTGAACTTTGGAATAAAGGAACTTTCGAAAGGCATGGCTATAAAACTATCTATTGATAGAGTGCTATTGACTGTATCGGGATATCATGTTGATAGAGTGCTATCGGCTCTAAAAGGCTATCTTGTTGATGTAGTGCTATATGCTCTACAAGACTATCCAATGTTACCAGCTCTACAAGGATGTCATATTGACAGAGTGTTATTGGCTACACAAGGATATAGGAACGTTGAAGCTATCAAGGTCGCAAAGTACTACCAGTAAACAAAGTTAAAACTTTATCATAGTTATAAGTTTTTCCATGTGTCGGTGATCCATTAGATAACTCATGCTACGTCAATAGAATGGAAAATAATAACAGCATAGAATATCATCTAATGCATAATATCACATCCAGAATGTGCCATGTCATAATTCAATCATGACCATCAAAGCCATAACATGCCAAATGTCAGTCATCCAAGGGTGTAGTTTTACTATAAATAGGCATGTACCCCACGTATGAAGGGGCCTTTTTTGAATCTTCTTCTCTCTTAATTTCATTTTAACTCAAGAAATTTGTAAAAGTGCAATTGGGAATTCCATAGTCATTTCGGTCAAACTAAGATTTGTGAATTTTGATCGAGCATTATGAAATATATATTTTCGTAGTTAATGTAACATCCCCTATTCTGAGGCCCAAAAATAAACACTATGGATGTTGTAGTAATCCAAAGTTATTAATTACGGGTGACAAAATGCAGATATGTTAATCATATCAATAATAAGAAGCAATGAATATGAAATTATTTTAAACACAATTCGAAAATAAATTTTATATTCCATTTCAAAATATGATTTCATATTCATTACATAATCCAATTTGCGATTCCATGTTCAGAGAAAATATCACTACACAAAATACTCCAAGGGAGACATATGAAGATGCCCCCTTGGTTGATCAAAGTCAAATACTTGGCAATTATACAACTTTGCCATTACATTCAAATAGAAAAAACCAAAATACATAGTGGAAATAAATAAAGCTCCTAATAGCTAGAATGCCTCCTGCACGTCTTCGGAAGCTTATTTGTCTTACTGGAAACGTAAAAACCCTTACTCCTGACCTACTAAAATTAGTACCTGAGAGTTTAAATGGGAAAATAAAAACTCCGGATCAGATAATAGCCAGATGTGAATAATAACCTACTATCTAAAACCAAATAGATATCTAGTGAGACCACACCGCTGAGCGGAATAGGCTTTCCCCTTAGTAGTATCTAAACAAAAACTAATTAACAATATACCAGGCGCCTGCAACCATAATGGTTAGAACAAAAATAGAATTTATGGTTATGCAACATATACTGGATTACCCATCCTAATTTATTAGATTACCCATCTTAATTTCAAATAACCACCGGTCACAATTTAAACTGACTATTTGTCTTGTTTTAATCTGACTACCGATCTTATAAATATGTGCACTACCCATCTCACATATAAACATATTCAAAGTATGTGGACTATCCATCTCACATACAATTATTTCTTGGATTAACCATACCCTACCATACTGACTACCCATCATATATGGTTCCATTGTTTAAATTATGTGGACTATCCATCACACATATTCCATTTAATTTACAACGATGTGGACTATCCATCACATATCCTATAGTTTTTCTAGGACGATATGAACCTTTTCATTCCTTCATAGAGACTATCCACCTCCAATATGATTTGGACTAGTCATCACACATCCCATAGATTTCCTAGGATGATTATGAACCATCATTTAACATTTTAATTCATGTTACCCACATGTTTATGTTACCCACATGTTCAACCTACATCAATTGGTATCCCTAATTAGGTTATCTTTCCTTAAAGTTATAACATCTCGAAGTAAAGTACATTGGTATCCCCAATTATCAATGTCAAACTTATTTAGGAAAATACATTGGTATCCCCAATGATAAAGTTGCATCTACAAAAAATTTAATTTGTCGAAACTAATCTACTTTGGTGTCCTCAATGATAGTGTCGACATCTATAATCAAAATAGCATTGGTTTTCCCAATGTTTGAAATCGAAGTTATTACTACCATAATGGTCGACGAGGGACTTCGGCCCAGACAAAGTTGAATACTTGCGAGAAGGTTACAGTATTTCATCAACGAAAGGATATAGGGATGACTTTGAAGATGTACGAAGAGCACCTAGATGACATTGTCATTCATGATGAAATATTGCTCTTCGACCACACCGATTACTATATATACATTAGTTTCGAAGGCACAAGAATAAAGCAATGTTGCAAGAGTAAAAGATGACCTCTTCATCAATATGTCATTTTCGTCAGTATAACCTCCTCGCCATATAATGTCTTCAGCAATCAAACTACTTCACCTCTTCATAGCTCACCAGTATCACCAGTTATCAATCAGAAAGGAGAAGTCCTACATTTCAAAAAGTTCTTCGAAGGTGTCGCTCTTCGACAATGTCAACGGAATAAAAAGTCATGCTGCTCTTCGATAGAGATCACTTTCTATATCCTCTCTGGATGGCTCACCAAAGACATCATACTTCCATATGTAAGCGGTATTGATAGAAAACACTACTAATATCCATGAAGACCATCCATATAGTAATGCCGAAGTTATTGAAGACATTTTACCAACATTTTCAAAGATGTCCATATTGAAGCATGCCGAAGACACTGAAAGTGAGGTAATGTCTCTTCCACAGCAATTGAACCAATGCTAGTCCGACTGAAGTTAACCATGTCGAAGACCTAGAAGGCGAAGTGACCCCACCACGCCTCTGTAAATATGACCCTAGGAGTGCCATTTTAGGGATAGAAAAAATTTCTTCTCTCATTTCTAACAATGTAAACCCTAAACCAATTTGGGGATTTAGAGCATATTGTAATTCTTAAACATCATATATGTAAAAAAATTAATATTAAACAAGGGCATATCATATCATATGTATCATCATTTCACACTTGTGATTTGAACATATTTGTCATTTCGCACATTGCATATTTAAATTGTTATGACTTCGTGATAGGCATAGCATAGTTGACTTCAATCCAGGACTTCAAACTTGTACTCACTTTGAATATGTGACTTCGAGCCACCTATACGACTATGTCTATGTCGACGACATCATGGAAAACAATGAGAGACCTCTTCTAATTGATGACTTTGACAAGCTTCTTCAAAGCTTCTCATTGATTAGCCTAGTTTCCTAATCATATTTGGGGTTAGTTATTCATTAACATTTTGGTGCTAGAAGGAGGGCTCGAACCTCTGACTTCATTGAAACCCTAAGTGGAACCGCTTCAACTTGCATTGAACTACTAGCCTACATACTAGGACATAAAGAATATTCCTATTCAAGAATATACTGATTCAAAGATAAACAACCTGAATCCCAAACACCATGCTGCTTAACCATGTTAAGAAGTCTGAGTAGGGGTCTTCCGAGCCTTGAATAATTAGGACCACTTATCAAGTCACTGATGATCAAGATTTCATGAAGAACAATTATTGAGATTAAAGGCCTTGCAGATCATAAATAAAAAGAAGCGAGCGACCCTTTATGACTCGGATAATCGAAGCATAAATTCCTTTCATATGGGCCCTACTTTTTTATTTGGTAGGAGATATCCCAAGGAAGGATAATTTGTTCCTAAAGATTAGGAGAGCCATCCAATCTCAAGCCAATGGGACCATATTCGAGAAATGGATCACAAGTGATTTTGACACATTTGCTCAGAAATGGCGTAGGATCATGAGTTATTCATTGGCACTAAGTGAGATTCAAAGGACCTTAAAGAGAAATTTAATCATTGAAAGTGAAATGCCTGCACCAAGCATGAAAAAGCTAGACAACAACCATAGGGACTAGCCTTTCCAAAAGATTACAATCTCACCATCTCTCTTGAGAATATCTACTTCTTGACCAAGGATAAGCTTGATTATTGGCCTTCACATAAGAAAAGATCCAAGTTCGAAAGGAACCTTAGGGGATCATATTGCCACTACCATCTTACCAACATGCATGATACTAACCAATGTAGAAACCTAGATGTAATGGTAATTAATTTCCAAAGATAAGGCAAGCTTGATGACTTAGTAAAAAGATATTTGACTAGTTAGGTAATAAATGAAATTGTCCGAATGAGCGATTCTACATGGTTGAGGAGTAAGATTCTCCTAGTATAATGGAAAGCTTAAATCGCTATCTAAGATGTTAGTAAGGGGTTAAAGCCTTTATCTTCAACTGACACAAGCCTAGACAAAGTGCCTCCTATAGAAAGGGATAAATAAGCCTTTGGTCCCATCTGAACGGGCCTAGCCAAAGCACCGACTAAGCCTTTGGTCCCACCTACATGACAAGGCCGGAGCATAAGCCCTTAGCCCCATCATCAAAGGCCTGGTTAAGGTGCCTCCTAGAAGAAGGCTAGAGTAATCCTTTCGGCCCATCCGAAAGGGCCTATCCAAAGTTTCTACAAGCCTTCAACTCTTGCCTACACGGCCTGGTTGGAGCACTTCCTAGAGCGAGTACAGATTAAGCCTTTAGTGTCATTATCAAAGGCCTCACTAAAGCATCAAACCAGCCTTCAGTGCCTGCCATCAAAGGCCTCACTGAAGCACCTCCTATAGGGAGGTCAGGTTATTCTTTTGGTCCTGCTTAAGGTAACTAACCAAATACACCGAACAACATGGCTAAACCATCACCTAAGATGGTGATAAGGGGTTCGAGCCAAAGTAGTACTCCTAAATCAATCAAAATCTAGGACAAGTAGTTCTCTCAAATCTACCAAAATCCAAGCCAAGTAGTGCTCTCAAATCTATCAAAAATCCAAGCCAAAGTAGTGCTCCCGAATCAGTCGAAATCAGAGCCAAGTATTGCTCTCGAATCTATCAAAATTTGAGCCAAAGAAAAGTGCTCCCGAATCAATTGAAATCAAAGTCAAGTAATGCTCTCAAATCTATCATAATTGACCCAAAGAAGTGCTTTGAATTAATCAAAATCATAGCTAAATAGTGCTATCAAGTCCAACAAAGTTTAAGCCAAGTAATACTCTCTACCAATCAGTTTTCCAAAGGAAGATCTGAAGAAATCCAGACCAAGTAGCGCTTCAAATTTATCTAACACCAAGAAGAAAAGATCTTTAAATATTCCATTGCCAAATATAAGATATTGATTTTCTTCTATTACCAAATATAGAATTCCGATCTTCTATTATCCTGTATATATGGATTTCTTATCTTCTATTATTCTAGACGTGGACTTCTAACCCTTCAGATGGGGTTTCTGATATTCTATATTGTTACCGAATCTAATATCATGTAAATGGGAGTCTCCATTATTAAACATCTACGTTGAGTTATAAAAGGTTCAATTAATAGCAATCTCAATTTTATAAACAAGCAAAAAGTGAGCTTAATATACTCAAAGTATGGAAAACTAAAATTCTAGGCATCCTGCAATTTCAAGTCAGAATCAAATTTAATTCTTGGTTACATATCTGAGGTAATATTCATGTAATTACCCACGTCTATGAGTTCCTTAAGTTTCTTTTCCCTTTTATGAATGGTGTCTGCATCATCAATTGAGTTGATCCACTCTTTCAGGGTATGACGAAGAGTTTTATTAGCTGCTCACAAAGTTCGAATCGTACTCGTCAGTCTTTTGATTTCTCGATTAAGACCGTATTTCTCGCATTCGATTTTTTGGACCTTATTTTCATATTTACAGATGCGTTGGGATATCTTTTCTATGCACTTCTTGTTGAAATACTACTTCATTTTGAATTTGACTTGATTACCCTACTTAGAGAACATTGCATTACTTAAACTTGGAGGAGGGTTTAGCAAAGCGGTAAACTCTTGATAAGTCGTGGATATGGATCTTGATCTCCATCTTGGAATAGGAGAGGGAAGGCTAAAATCACCCTCACTTATAATAAGCTCCAAAGATTGGTATAATACTTGGCTGTTTGTTAGCTCTAATTTGAGATTACTTATTTTCTGAAGAAGTTTAGCTATGTTAATATCAGTTTTGACAAAGAAGTTAGATCCTTGAGCTATGTCCTTTTATTTTCAGCAACTGAAGCTTATTCTTTGTTTCTTAAAGTTCTGCCTCTATGAGAGCGGTCAGTTCTTTATAAGCATTAAAACCGATATTACTCTGCTACTCTTATGCTTCAGGGTTTTTTAGGAATCGTAAAGCCGAGTTATCTCGGCATGATCATTTCTCCTCCATAATGCAAACAGTCGATCTTTAACTTCAATAATTCACAGGTTGTCCAAGGAATCAAATTTACACGCTAACCGAGCATCCTATTAAAAATAAAGAAAATAAAAATTAATACATGAAGGGCAAACCCTTCCATTAATAACAACGAAGTTTACAAATAATAAAAAGAGTCAAGGTTGCATTGCAATTCGATTTCAATGACATTTAAAAAATGTTCAAATTTTTAAAACCATGGCCTTAGCCTTTTCAAATGACCTAGAAGACAAAGTAAGTGTAGAACCAAAAGAATCCTTGATTCCATTCAGAGTATAAATTAGAGAAAAACGATGATAATCCCATATCTTGACTGGAGGGCTATCACGACCACATATTAATTTTATATGGTAAGATCGGATTTCACTAAGTAATTTTTCCTTCTCATCGTCGAAAAAGTCAAAGCAAAAACGGGGAAACCGCATGTAAATTTCATGTATATCTCTGAGGAAAAAGTGTCTTGCCAATTGTGATGTTTTTAGAATTGAAGATATCTCCTTAAAATCCTTCTCAACTTTAAAATTTTACTCAAGAGATCCTTAGGGATAGGATTGCACGAGAAGTCTTTGTCTGTGCAACATAGATAACTAAAACAATGAAATCCAAAAGTAAACTAAGTAACATATCACTATTGTACAATCATTCAAGTTCACACAAAAATTGATTTCTTATAATTTCAGAGATAAATCTCTTCCAGTTATACCTAATTTTTTCGAAGGAAAGAGAATGAGAAGAAAAAGGGATAGGAGTAACACTAGGAAGATTCCAACATGCTCCGAGATAAGGATTGGACCCATACTCGTCTAAATATCTATAATGAAAGAGTCTAAGCAAACCTTCGCAGGGATCATCTAAGTATGAGAAATTAACAAAGTTTACCCCTACAATAAACTTTGTACGTAAACTCCACCAGGGTGTTTCTGCCATCAATTTGCATCCAAATTAGGGCCATCAGTTCAGAATTTTCTTTCATAAGTCTTTCTCGATGATAACGAGCTTTCCTCATCCTGGGTGCAATTTCTTTTTCTTTAAAGTACCTCAAACTTGATGTGCTCCTAGCAAGCTTCTTTTATTTTTCAGATAACTTATTATAATCCTTTATTTATTTGTCTAGTTCCCTATTCTGGTAGTCTATATCTGATTGTTTCTTCTCGAGCATGACGCCATAAAAATATTTGACTTTATCCTTAACTAAAGTAATTAATGTATTAACCAAAGGTTATCTGATAGTCAAAAACATTTGCGTAATAAGATCCATACCTAAAAGAGTGAAAAAGTAGGCGATGAGATTTTCTCTTTATCTTTGGACTTTGGGCCTTGTGAAGCGTTGTCCTTCTTGGGAGAAGTTCTTTAAGAAGGATTAGGAATTTCGATAGCCCACGTACCTTGGGAAGTTGGATCTTGGTTTGCAAATCCTGACTTGTCCTTGTCAAGCAATGGTCTAAAAATTCCATTTTCACCACCTCCACCGTTGTTGTTATTCATCATCATTGTCATCGGGACTATCATTGTTATTATTACTCCTATCCATATACTCATCATCATCCTTCTCCTCTTTATCTGCATCAGTATCTTCATCAACCAAAGGATCATCATAAGTTAGCAGATTTGCAGTATCAACCTCCTACTCTTCCTTCAGAACATGAGATCCTTGTGACATCTCTTTATATTTGTTCATGAACTTCTCATTCCATTCTAAAGGAAGGGAAGGGAAACCGAAGTCCGGGTACTTATAAGCATTATCAGTGTAAGCAATGAAAAGAACCTTCTCATGAGATCCCTCGATAATGGTAGAGTTATATTAAGAAGATAAGACACTTTTTTGCTTTGTGTCTTTAATCAATTCCGTTGACTTGCTTACGAAATCTTCTTTCTTCTTTAGCTTTTATTAAGAGACATGTTCTTTGTTATAAGCTTATCTTCTTTCGTCTTATCTTCCTTAAGAGTGACTTATAAAGCTATCACCCTATCGTTTGAAGTTCGAAGTAAGGTTTTTGTCTCTTTAAGAGAGGCAGGCAGCTTGCCCTTCTTCTGTACAACTTAGTCTCTTTCGAAAGTTTGATCAATAACAAGGTTATTATGCAAGGAGTTTTCCTCTTTTAGCTTATAAATTTCAATTGATGACTCCGAAATCTTATCTTGAAATAAAAGCAGACACTTGGAAACTTGGTGTGCATAATGAAAATTGAATACGTGGGATATCAAAAGCTTAAAGCAGCTAGACATAAGGGGTATTACTAATAAGTGTTTCCTAAACAGATTGAATCGATGATCTCAGGTGTTGGAAGAAGGTTGCAATATAAGGAAGTAGCGAAAGAAGGGGATTGAGTTACTGATTGAAGAAGATCATTAAATTTGTTGATAGAAGCTAATGATTGAGGTTTAGAAGGAAGAGAGCTCTTTAGAGTAAAAGAAAACCCAAGCTCTTCGCAAGTACGATTCAAGGCTTTTGGGGGCTTGGGACGGTAATATAGTGGAGAAAGTCCTGGGAACTCTTTGCTTCAATCATCTACTGGGTCTCATCTACGGTAACATTAAGATTCTTATATCTTCGGCCGCATCAAAATTTGGAATTTCATGGTTTGAGTTAGCACCGACCAACTCTTCTTCTCCTATAACGGTTGGAACTTACGTGTCTCTGGTCTTTGGCTTCTTGCTAGGAGTAGACGCAACAACGAAACTATCAGCCATCTTTCTTTTAACAAGAGAAAACGAACTGGAAATAGCCTCTTTAAGAGATCGAGACTAGGAGCTTGAACCGAAACAGAGGCATCATCCTTCTTTGGTTTATCTTTAGAGGTGTCAACAGTGACTTCCTTCCCTATGGGAACAACAACCAAATCGGATGAACCCGAGTCAAAAGAATAAATTTATGAGATTAGGTTATGATAAATTTTGAGTGATTACAATAATCCAGGTACCTCGGGCTGAACAACGGAATTAGGTGAAAAAAGTTCAGGCTTTCCCATTACCAATGAGCCCTTACCCGTAGAGTTTCATTTTACCAATGGAGGTTCTCCCAGGATTTTGTAGCCATCTGAAATGATATAATATTGACAAAGTTTGGACGGGATTAACAGCCTATGCTTGATCCTATTATTTCCACTGCTTTGGTCAATGACGACACAAGTTCATGATCTTTCGAATTCAGCTGTTTAGGAGCAAGATCTGGAAGAGAGATACCCATTAATAAGGAACAAAAAACCAATACAGATAAACAAGAAAGAGAAGCTTACCAGTAGTAGAAAAAGTCCCTCTAAGACCGTAGAAGAAATTTGCAAAGAAAAACCGAGTCTCCTATACTTTTGCCTTATTAAGAGTCTAAGAAATTAAGTCTTAGGATGAGGATGGATCTGGTTGATCGCCAACTTTATCAGGGCCAGCTATGTAATGGAGAATCCCAAGACTAAGAGAGGGAAGATAGCTTCTCGAGCCAACACATCTAAGCAGGTTAGGTACATGTAAGAATTCGATAATGACTTGATCGATGCAATATGCGAATGCTTTAAGTACCTCAAAAGAAATCTGGGAAAAGGAAGATATCTAGTATGCTAGATATGTATAACGGAAAAAGCGAAATATCCCTCTGGTGGATTATAGATGCTGTCCGAGGTTCCTGTAGGTATAGCTTCGACCCTTGTGATGTGTGATACTAAATTGACTTAGAATAGAATCCACCTCAGCCTGGGTGGTGATATACGATGGTTTGAAAATGATATCTTCTTTCTTGCTGCCCAAAGGAGAAGGCTTGGGCTCTTTACCAGTGTTTCTAGCATATTTCTTTCCAGATTGTTTGCCTTCTATTATTATGCCAAGTGATATTGTTTTAAACTTAAGATATTATCACGATTTAATGAAAGATTTTATACATGCTAATACTAGATCTAAAGTTATAGGCTAAATATTTTTTGGCTTGTTAAAGTGATAATTCAAGTGTCAATCGCAAAATGGTAACACTTATGTGACATGAGATAAGCATGTCATTAGACACGAACTTCGATCTTCGTAATGAATCTTATGGAAGTATGATAAAACAAGGGTTAACATGTGATATTCATGAGCTTACAAGTTAAATAGTTTACAACCGTCATAATATAAGTGTTGAAAATAATGATATGATAAAGAATTTAGTCCATATCGAAACTAATAAAAAAATGACCCTTATAACCGTGTTTAATTCCAAAGTAATAAGGGCGTTGACGCTAACGAGTAGCGACAATGTGAATTAAAAATATGATAATTGGTTAAACAGTTCATAACATTCAAAAAGTAATGGCGACAATAATGTGAAAGTCACATAGAACCCTACTTACAATGTTAAGCATAATTATGAAAAAGTTATGGAAAATGATAAGGCCATTGTCATCAAGTTATGTTTGTAACCAAACGTCGAAGACATATGGCTTTGTACTTGATTGACATCAAAGTCATTTACATTGCGCCTAATCGAAGCAAACACCATCAACAACCTCTAAGTTCTCAATTAAAAAATAATGCCCTTTGACTTAATCGACAAGGTGAGAGAGGGCTTCAACGTTGTTAGCCTTGATTGATTCACAAAAAACTACCAAAAAAGACGATGTGCATGACATTGAATGTGTCACTTCGCCCACTAAAATTATTAATGAATGAACTAACAAGGTAAAAAAATATTATTGACTTCCACTGTCATAATAAAACTATAAGTGTCGTCAAGGTTGTTCGATAGCGGGTTGCAGGTCAAATGAATCATCTCTCTCGCTAAATAACCTAGAGCATATTTGATGAAATGCGTACTCCAATTGATAGTGAAAAAGCTGCTAATAATCCAATCTAAATTACCCTTTGTTAATAATGATAAAAATTAAAAAATTTAAATCAAATCCAAACCTTAATAAGGCTACAATAAGTTTCAGATCAAACCCATGAACCCATCAAAATTCTCAAATCACTAAATCAATATTTACGAACTGATTATCGACTTAAAATTGTTCAAGTAGTACCTCATACTCAACGTTAATGGAATTAACAATCGAAATTCAACAATAAAATTTGGAAATTCTAGCCAAATGACTAAGCTCAATGGTATATTCGAAAATAAAAAAATTCAAGTTAGAGCCTAATCACGATTTCATCGTAAAAACCGTGTAAACTAATCGATGACTTGATTAAACAAGAATCAACCTTGCTTATAAGAATCAATGCTAAAGAACTCAAGTTGAAAGATAGTTTTAAGAATTTGATTTTCGCTTGAAGATTTCTAATTGTTGTTAAGAGAATAAGGAGAAGGGGACTATGTATTTGTAGAAGGAAAGGGGGAGCGGGAGCCATCAAATTGATTTAAAGTAAACAGATGAGATTTGTACGGGAAAACAGATCGACGAAAGAAGGACAACGTTGAAGCTATTGACTTGTAAAGTCAAGGACTCCTATATGCTATGAGGGGGCAAATGTTACTACCATAACCATCGGCGAGGGACTTCGGCTTAGAAAATTTTGAAGACTTGCAAAGAGGGTATAGTATTTCGTCAACGAAAAGATACAGGGACGACTTCGAAGATGTACGAAGTGGAACACCTGGATGACACAGTCATTCAAGATGAAATACTGCTCTTCGACCATGCCGATTATTACAGATACCATTGCTAACGGAGACACAAAAATAAAACAATGTTACAAGAGTAAAAATGGCCTCTTAATCAATATGGGCACTTCGTCAGTATAACCTCCTCGCCTATATGACCTCTTCGGCAATCAAACTACTTTAACACTTCATAGCTCACTAATATCTCTAGCCATCATTAGAAAGGAGAAGTGCTACATTTCACAAAGCACTTCGAAGGTGCTGCTCTTCGATGATGTCAAAGGAATACAAAGTCATGTTGCTCTTCGATAGAGATCACTTAGTAAATCCTCTTTGGATAGCACACGAAAGACATCACACTTCCGTATGTAAACGGTATCGATAGCAAACAATATCAATAGCCACAAAGATCTTGCACATAGTAATGCCGAAATTATTAAAGACCTTATTACCAACATTTTCGAAGATGTCCATATTGAAGCACGTCGAAGCACTAAAAGTGAGGTAATGCCGCTTCCACAGCAATTGAACCAATGCCAGCCTGACGCCGCTGCAGTCAAGCACGTCGAAGACCTGGAAGGCGAAGTGACCCCACCGTACCTCTATGAATATAACCCAAGGGGTGCCATTTTGAAGATGGAAAAAAATTCTTCTCTAATTTCTTACATTGTAAACCCTAAATCATTTTGGGGATTTTAGAGAATATTGTAGTTGTGAAACATTGTAAACTTAGGATTTTAAATATTAAACAAGGGAATGTCAAAGCATATGTATAATCAGTCCAAACTTGTGATTTGAACATATTTGTGATTTTGCACATTGCATATTTGAAATGTTATGACTTCATGACTGGCATAGCATAGTTGACTTCGATCCAGGGACTTTGAACTTGTACTCGCTTTGCATATGTGACTTTGAGCCACCCATATGACTATGATTATGTCGACAACATCGTGGAAAGCAATAAGAGATCACTTCTAATTGTTGACTTCGACAAGCTTCTTCAAAGCTTCTCAATGATTAGCCTATTTTCCTAATCACTTGGTTAGCGAATTTATTCATTAATAGAAGTCATAAAACAATGGGCTCTCCATCGTTAATGAATTAGAATATACCACATGCCGTATTAAAACAACATCGGCCTCTATCCAAGGTCGAAGAAAAACTTAAAGTTCTTTTAAGTATGGACTTTATGTCGAAAATAGAGTTTTTGACCCTCTTACAATATAAATTATCCACCTTTTTTAAATCAAAACTTTAGAACATTACAAAATAACTGGTAACTGTCAAAAACATATGATCTATAACCCTCTTGAATATAGGTTGCTTCGCCTCTTTAAAACAGTTTTAGTTTACATGAAAACAAGGCCTCTCTGGCACTAAAAGGAAGAAGTGCAGCATCATTGCCAAATAGTATAATGTCGCCGACCTTGATGAATTGCGACATCGAGACTAGTAGCGTTAATTTAAAACCTTATACTTAACTTACTTTGGCAATTGTGCCACTTTAAATTCATATGTATATACGGTCGAAGTCATAACAAGTGTCGTTCGTGCCTTTTGCATAGTGAACTTCGAAGATATTGAAAATATTGATATATGGCCTCAATTAAAATCATAGTCGAAGAGGGATGGCGTCGACTTAGATTAATCATGAAGTGGAGTTGCCTCCAAACAAAAGTTGTCGACGATGTCGGTGTCGACACAATTGGATTCATTCCATAGCTACCTAAGTAGCCATCATATGCTTCCTTCTATATCAACATCGACACTCATAGGAGCGGCATTACTTTAGGCTCGGCAAGAATAATGGCGACGTGGCACTATCGTGATTATCAATAAAATTGATTTATTACCAATAAAAGTAATTGTTTTTCACCAAACCTTAATTCTTGTCCAATTTATATTGGATGAAACAATATCTTTAACAATACTTTTTAGAAATTACTACCACATACATTTTCCAAATTACAAAACATATACCAAACTAATTAATTAATATCCTTAATTAATTATCCTTTTAAAGTCTTTTCTAGCATATAAAATTCACAATAATTCGAAATTACTCAGGAAAAATCCTAAAATTCACAGAAATTCCAAAACATCATATTCTTTATCATATAAAAGTTTCGAGAGCAAAAAACATATTTAATTATTTTTAATAATTGAAACCCGAATCTAACTCAGTTTCCACCTTATGAAATTCATAAAATAATAAATTTAATTTGGAAAATTAAAAAATTAAAAACCCATGTCCAAAATAATGTTTTTGTTAACATATCAGAAAATCAAAGCTTTTGGAGATTAAAAGCTTAGATTTCACCCTTAAAACCACTTAAATAATTTCATAAACAATTCCATATATCATTATCCCTTCCAACCAATGATTAAACAACCCTAACTTAGCAAAAATCATCAAAACCATTCGAGTACTATCCATAGCCGAATTCAAAAACTAATAATAGAGATGGCTCACATATTATTCACCTTTGAATTAATTGTTGGAGTTGAGATCTGACTTTGGTTTAACTTCCTCTAAACTTTGCTTGAATGTCCCTTTGATTTGGTGCTTCTTCCTCCTAGGTTATGGCCAACCTCATTAGGTTTTTCTTTTGATAGTTTTTGTTTATAAAAAATAAAAATGATATGAAGAAGAGAGGGTTTAAGGGATATATGATAGCTCTATACCTAAATTGCCCGTCTCATATATCCTTCTATATATTAAGTTTCTGAAAACAATCTCATTAGTTAATTTATTAAGGCACGACCTTATTAATGACTAAATCTTATTCTACTTAACTATTTACATTATTCACTTTAATCTATCCAGTAAAATATCCTAAATAATGTTAAACTAAAATTTAAGGTGTTACAGGCTCCCTTCCTTAAAGAATTTTGTCTCAAAATTCAGTAAGGACTACAAAACAAGCACAACAAGCATGAAAACAATGCTAGTATATCCAACCAGCTATAAAGTTTATATACAACAAATATAGAACATACCATCACAACAGCTCAAGATAAGTATCTCTAATCATGTCCTTTGTCTCTCGAGTACAGTCTTTCTCGTTGTCACTCCATTGGACCTTCACTAATCTGACTGTCTTGCTTCCTAACTTCTCTCATCTCTCACTATAACTGGAACTCGTTGTCTCATAAAAGTCTGATCTGGTTCTATTACTAAATCTTCCAATGCATTCAGAGCAATAGTAGTCTCTGGATCATGCACACACTTTCTAAGATGAGAAACATTAAAGACATTATGGATACCTACCAAACTACTCAGTAACTCTACTTAGTATGCGAGTTTTTCGATCTGCTCTATAATAGGGAATATTCCAACATATCTCGGTCTTAGTTTCCTTAATTTTCCAAATTTTTCAGCATACTTTAATAAGAATACAATCACCAACTAAGAACTCATGATCTTTAAGCCTTTTTATCTACGTAACTTTTCTTCCTAGACTAAGCTTCTCTCATCCTATCCCAGATTACTCAATCTTCTCTATGGCTTCTCTCACCTTATCTGGACAAAGGACCAATCTGCCTCCAGTCTCCAACCAACATGCTGGTGATTTGCATGGCCTTCCATACAAAGCTTTGAAAGGTATCATTCCTATACTAGTCTGATAAATATTATTATAGGAAAACTCAACCAAGTGCAAATGGTCTTTCGACGACGTACCAAAATTTAGTACATAAGCTCTCGATAAATCTTCAAGTACCTTATTGACTCTTTATGCCTGTGTCTGTGGGTGATAAGCGGTACTCATCGTAAAATTGGTACCTAATACCTCCTATAGACTCTTTCAGAATTCACTAGTGAACAAAGTATCTCTATCATTGACTATACTACTTGGAATCCCATGTAGTCTAACAATATTCTTCATAAATAACTCAGCTAATATAAGTGCCATCTTAGTTGACTTGATGAGAATGAAATATGCACTCTTAGTCAGTCTATCCATTATGACCAATATACTTTCATTTACCATATTCTACCTTGGCAACCCGTCAATAAAATCCATGGATATCGAGTCCCATTTCCAAATTGGTATATCTAAAGGCTGAAGCAATCCACTTGGCTTCGGATGTTCGACCTTTACTTGCTGGCAGTTTTCACATTGCTTCATCCATAAGTCTACATCCTTCTTCATGCCTTCCCAGAAGAAACTTGTCTTCATATCCTGATACATCTTGGTTCCCCTAGAATGAATCATACACTTCGATCGATAACACTTCCTAAGAACTTCCCTCCTTAGGTTTCCAACATCTGGAATACATAACTGTCCCTTCTTCCATAACCATCCTCTCTAGTCAAGACAAAAATCCTTTATATCATCGATTTTGGTACCACCTTCCAATCTTTTAATCCTTTCGGCTAGCAATGTGTTAACCTACCTTTTGGCAACGAAGTGCACAGGCGGATTTAACCCAATAAACTGCACAATTATCAAGGGTGGGGTATCATGGATTTGGCTTAAATGGATGGATTGGAAATCGATTATAGTTAAAGCTATAGATGATAGTAGGGTGGATTTTGATGAAGTAAGCATTTGTATGGACCGACCAAGAACGATTCATGAAACAACTTAAGTTAGAAAGATCGATCAATATCTCAAAATCCACAAGACTAATTCATTTAAAACTTTCAAAGCATCAATAAAATAAAGAGGGGAGCCTATAAAAATGATCGTGCATCAATCCGTCATAGGAATTGCGTATCACGAAGTAAAAGACTTTAGGATCGTTTTAGACCAATCATTCCTGCCTATCCAACATATCAAGCACATATCATGGAATAATGGTTTATAGCGGTCGATGCTTCTCGGCCGATCGTTCATATCGATCCATCATAATGATCGGTGCAATTCAATGAACCATCCAATATCAGCCAAGATCACCCCATATCTCCTAAACTACAAGTCAGAATGATTCCTTACTTCAGAAGCAACGTCGAAAGGCATGAAGAAACCTCCTGAAATGACCGGCCTTGGATTTGATGAAGGAAAAACGATCGATGATATGATGGTCGATCGTTATTAAATAACAAATTAGACATGCCGATCATTATGGCGGGCCCATATGGATAAGAAGGCCTTGTAGCCGAAGTTTCACCTGTAAATACAGCAGCATTGCTTCAAAATAAGGGGCCTTTTTTATGCTTCTCTTCATCTTCTACCTTGGCGATACTCTGTCAATTTTACTCTTGAATTTCACGGATTTGTAACTGTAATCAACAGTATAAACTAATAAAGGATTACTGGAGTGGACATAGGTCGGAGTTTTCCAAACCACTATAAACTTTTTTCCTTTATATTTTCTGTTATTAATTCTATGATCTACGTGCTAGTCTTTCTATTTGGATATTGTTTTGGGAAATTGGAGCTTTCACGTACAACTGGGTGTTTGTGATCAATTTTTGGCGCAAACATTTTGGTGCTATCACTGAGAAGACTTGCAGCCGTGGATTTGGAAGTTAGGATCTCATATTTAGAAGCTTGGATACTTGGATCTAGCAAGCAGTGGATAGGCGATCAAGAAGGAGACAGGGAACATATATGAGCCATCATGAAGGGAGTCAGGAGGTTTCCTCAGGAGCTAATCAGGAAAGCATTGTCTATTCCATGAGCTGGATAGCCACAATACAAATGACTATAGGCATTTGAAGAATATCATTAAGGAACATGTGAGGAATGGTCAGTTATAACAATATATAAGGACTCGGGCTTTGGTGGTGGAAAAGGAGCAGCCACCGTGCACCTCGAATGAAGATGGCACTGGATCAAGGCATCATCATCAACTTATAGTCAACTGATTGGATTTATGGCATGGAATAAGTAATAAACCCCATAGTAATATTGCTAAGTCACTTACATATATACTGGATCGAGGACGGCACCCAGGCATGCTTTGAGATGACGATGAACCATAGTGCTTGGGTTTGTGAAAATTTGTTTTTTCCTGTTTACTATGAATTTTGGTTTTTCTAATACTATGGTTATTTAGTTTTTTTGGTTGTAAGAACTCTTATTTTATATTTTACCAAGTGGACTTTGGAATGCTTAAATCTAGATTAATGCAATAAATAACATTGGTCACGGTTATGGCCCCGGCGTGAGAGATGAGGCAATAACCGAGAGTCATGAGTCCCCTTGCCGGAATACGACAGGATGGATTCACACATGGATAAGTCCTCGATTGGGGATCGAGGCTGGAGTAGGATACCTCATGAATTAAGTCCTCGACTAAGGAATGAGGCCAAAGTAGGATACCCGATGGATTAAGTCCTCGACCGGAGAGTCAAGGCCAGAGAATAGAACCCAACAGATCATCGAGTATGGACTATGCCAGGCAAGGGGTAAGTCGCTTCGCCATAAAGCGACAGGATTGACCTACTCAAATCATCGAGTATGGATTGTACATGGCAAGGACCTGAGGAGGTCTATGGATTTGGATATGGACCAAGAGCGGTCTTGGATTTGGACAAAACGACCCGAAGAGGTTTATGGATTCGGATATGGACCCAGAGCGGTCTCGAATTTGGAGAAAACAACCTGAAGAGGTCTATGTGTTTGGATATGGACCTTGGGCGGTCCCGGATTTGGATAAAATGACCCGGAGAGGTCTATGAATTTGGATATGGACCCGAAGCGGTCTCGAATTTGGATAAACCGACCCGAAGAGGTCTTTGGATTTGGATATAGACCCAGAGCGGTCTCAAATTTGGATAAAACAAACCAAAGAGGTCTATGGATTTTGATATGGACTCGTGTGGTCCCGGATTTGGATAAAACCATCCGGAGAGATCGTGGATTTGGTTAATGAATTTGGAGTGGATTCAGAATTGGATATCGACTTAGAACAGTCATGGATTTCGCTAATGATCCATATTTGGATAAAATAATTTGGAGAGATTGTGGATTTGGTTAATGAATTTGGAATGGATTTAGAATTGGATATCGACTTAGAAGAGTCGTGGATTTCGCTAATGATCCAGAGAGATCAAGGAATTGGATTGGGAACGGATTGGATTATGGATAGGTTAATATGGAGATCGATGGATTATGGATTTAGGATTTAGGACTTATGACAATTCAAAACACGCCTTCCTATTGCAAGGCATGTTTTGGGGAGCAAATTGTTAACCCACTTTTTGGCAAGGTAATGCACAAGCGGATTTAACCTAACAAACTTCACAATTATCAAGGCTGAGATATCATGGATTTGGCTCAAATGGATGGATTGGAAATCGATACAGTTAAAGCTATAGACGATAGTTTGATGGATTTGGATGAAGCAAGGATCTGTATGGATCGACCAAGAACGATCCATGAAATAGCTCAAATTATCCCAGATCGATCAATATCCCAAAATCCACAAGGTCAATTTGCTCGAAACTTTTAGAGAATTAATAAAATAAAAATAGGAGCCTAAAAAAATGATCGCGCATCAAACACTGAAGGTTTTAGGAAGGCCGATCATTCTAGAACTATCCATCATGACAATCATGTATCACAAAGTAAAGGACTAGAGGATGGACAATCATTATCGGCTGATCGTTCCTCTCAATCCATCATAGCAGTCACATATCTTGGAATGATCGTTTGAAAACGGCCGATCCTTCGTGACCAATCGTTATTGACCGATTTTTCATATTGATCCATTATAACGATTGGTGCAATTCAATGAACCATCCAATTTCAAGCAAGATCACCCCATATCTCCTAAACTACAAGTCAGAATGATTCCATACTTCAGAAGCAATGTCTAAAGGCATGAAGAACCCTCCAGAAGCGATCGATCTTAGATTGGATGAAGGAAAAATGATCGATGATATGATGGCCGTTTGTTATTAAATAACGAATTAGACATGCTGATTGTTATGGTGGGCCCATATGGATAAGAAGGCCATGTAGCCGAAGTTACCCAATAAATACCACAACATTGCTTCAGAATAGAGGGCCTTTTTTCCGCTTCTCTTCATCTTCTACCTAGGCGTTACTATGTCAATTTTACTCTTGAATTTCACGAATTTGTAACTATAATCAATAGTATAAACTAATAAAGGATTATTGGAGTGGACGTAGGTCGGAGTTTGCCGAACCAATATAAACTTGTGTGTTCCTTTACATTTTCTGCCATTGATTTTGTGATATGTGTGCTTGTCTTTCTATTTGGATATTGTTTTGGGAAATTGGAGCTTTCACGTACACCTGGGTGTTTGTGACCAATTTTGACGCAACCAGAATGAAACATCTCTTAGAAGCAATCCTTTTAATCAACACTAGTCGAACGTCCATGTAAATTAACATGGTTGTACTTTGACTAGAACTAGCAGTCGATCTTAACTGCACACTACAAGTAGTCAATACCTCTAAATCCTTCCATTCTGCCAATATAGCTAGCACCACATTTTGATGTTTCCTGCTAAGTGCATCTGCAACTTTATTTCCTTTCCCAGGTGTATGCTCAATCCCAAAATTATAAGCTACTAAAAACTCCATCCACCTCTGCTGTCTCATATTTAACTCTTTTCAAGAGAATAAATACCTCTAAGACTTATGATCCATATATAAACTGAATCGTTCACCTAAAAGGTAGTGTCTCCACACTTTCAATGCGAAAATCACCACTGCTAACTCCAAATCATGAGTGAATGTCTAACTATGTGGTCTGAGCTGCCAAGAAGCGTAGGCAATCACTTTACCCCTCTACATCAATACAGCTCCTAATCCTATTTCACATGTATCCGTATATACCACCAAATCTTGATTCCCATCTGGAACAACCAACACGGGGGCATTGGTCAACAAACACTTTAACCCAAGGAATGCCTCCTCACATTTGCCAGAATAAATAAACTTCACATCCTTTCTTGTTAGTTTAGTCAGGGTGCTGCTATCCACGAGAAATCCTTGATAAATCTCTGTTAATAGCCAGTCAATCCAAGAAAACTCCTTATCTCAGTCATCGTCTCCAGTCCTTTCCAACTTTTATCAGCTTCGATTTTGGCTGGATCGATTGATTACCCTTTTTCTGAAGTTACATGATAAATTCTAGATAGTCACATCTTATCCCTAGAGCAGCATGCCCTTCTTAATATTACCTCAATGTTGTGATGTTACATCAATGTCTCAAGCACCATCCTAAGATGAATCTCTTGATCTCTTTCATCCTTAGAATATATTAGAATGTCG
This sequence comes from Allium cepa, assembly GCA_030765085.1. Classification (NCBI taxonomy): domain Eukaryota; kingdom Viridiplantae; phylum Streptophyta; class Magnoliopsida; order Asparagales; family Amaryllidaceae; genus Allium; species Allium cepa. The sequence goes on from CM060931.1 coordinate 117,931,003, forward strand.
TTAATGAATACTGACATGAACCTATCTAAGTGCTCTTAGAAAATCTGGTTCACCTAATCCACAAATAAAGCTGGGCATTAGTTAATCTCAACGACATCACTAACCTTTCATATGAACCATACCTTTTTCGAATTGCCGTCAAATGAATACTGTCCTCTGCCACTTTCAATTGATGGAATCTTATCGTCAAATCCAACTGAGAAAATACTTTGGATCCACTCAACATATCAAATAAATCATCAATTATCGACAAAGGATATTGATTCTCTATCATCTTCTCATTCAACTTACGATAATCGATGCATAGTATTAACGACTCATTTCTTTACGAATACTGCGGCTGCTCCCCAAGGCGAATTGCTTGGTCTGATAATTTTCTTCCTTTTAAGTCCACTAACGACACCTTTATCTCCTTCATCTTGGTAGGAGTCATCCAATTAGGTGGCCTACTTATAGGTTCAGCTTCAGATACATGATCTATTCAAAATATGATAGCTCGTTTCGATGGTAGTCCTGTAACCAGTTCAAAAACAATTGCAAATTTCCTTGCAACCAAAACCTGATTCAATTTGTCTTCCACTTCATGGCACCCTATAAAGCACAAATTTCTAGACTCCAATTCTCAACCGAGTATACTATTCAATCACTATTATCATGGTGTCTCAATGATATTTTCCCATCCTGGCAAAATATCCTAGCATCATATCTTCTCAATCAATCCATATCCAAAATAATCCCAAAACCTGCAAAATCAAAAACAAACAAGCTGTACGTAAAAGTATAACCTTGCAACTCAAATTCTAGATAGTCACATCTCATCCCTAGAGCCGCATGCCCTTCTTTCGGATTTGCTACCCTTAATACAGTTACATGAATCTTAAATGAATAAATGTGATGGACCAAAAAATCTGCAGTTCCTAACGGAATAGGTAATAAAGCTACTTTGCCACCTACTACCACTAACTCACCACCCCCAAGTTAAGCTGGTACTTGTTGTTAAGGAAGTAGCAAGGTATAATGGTCTTAAGTCCAACTTTTCTATCAAACACTGAGATATAAATAAATGTGATACGCCAGTATCAAACAGTACCCTAACTGGTATGACATGAATCAAAAGCGTACCTTCCATCATAGACTTTCCCTTCTCAGTTGTTGTTAGTCTTGATGCAGATTGCTCCAAAGCAAACACCTTTCCTTTTTTAGCCTCGGCCGCTTCTAGACATCCCATCTGGTCGCAGTTAAAGCACTTCACATTCTGCTTCCCTAGAAGCACCTTGCCATCACTAGACAACCTCATTAGCATAGTGCCCCTTCTTGTTACACTTGTAACAAACTATATCAGCTTTCCCTTTTTGGCAGCTCTACCATTTTTAGCTCCCGTCTTCTCAAAGAATTTTCCCTTCTTATTTTGAGAATTCTGGTTCTCCATTAACTTCTCTTTCCCAAAGGTCGAAAGCAGTTGTTCATTCTTAATAGCCATCTCTACCACTACATTCGAATGGATCTCAGAGATGTGGCACAATTGCCCTATCAATCTCTGGCCTCAACCCCCCAATAAATTTCTCGTTCCTCTTGATAATAGTGCCAATAGTGGCATACCAATACCTAGATAGCTCATCAAATTTAGCAGAGTATTCCAACATTGATATTTCTCCCTGCTCCAACCCCATAAACTTCCTGAACAAGCTGACTTGGATACTTCAGACAAAAACCTTTCCTCGAATCTCAATCAAAATTCTGTCCAAGTTAATCCTCTTCTGGTACCTATATGGTCACCACATTACATCAAAACAAAAGCAACTCCTTGTGACTATCTTGAAGCCAACCTCCTTTTCTCCTCGTCATTTAGACCTAATTCGGCAAAAATCCATTCATAGTGTTATAACCAGTTTTCTACTTCTATTGCATCCTTAGTCCCTAGAAAAGGCTTCCCACCCAGACTAGTGTAATCTCAACTCATCTTAGCATTGTTATTACTAGTAGGCGCTGCAGAATTATTTCCTCACGCATTAGCAGCAATTCCTCTAATTACACTTGCAGCTGCTCCAGCTTGCATCAGATTAATGAAAAAACTGATACATATCCCTTGTATCTACTGGTGGGGTCGTGGCACTTACATTGGCATTTGCATTTTGATTAGCATTTATTGTCGACCCTGGTTCCTCCTAGTGTTGGGCCAAGCATTCCCATTGGTTATGGTGCTTCTGCCACCTAGTTCACTCTTTCGTTTTCTGCTTCCATATCTTTCTTTCTCGTAAACCTACATATGAACCTTAATAAGATACAAAAGAACAGTCTAAGCGAGGGGAGAATAGTGGTAAAATACATACTTATACATAAAAAATATAAGTGCGTTATTATAGCATTATCCCCTACCCCAATCTTGTTTTCCAATTCATTTGGATTATAGTTTCAAAACTCTTTTAATCTTTTTAAGTGTCATCGTAAACCTATGCTCTACCAACTTGTAACATCCCTATTTCGAGGTCCAAAATAACTGCTACATAAACTGTAGTCATCCATAATTATTAATTCTTGGCGACAAAATGCAACCATGTTAATCATATCAATAATTAGAAGCACATGAATATGAAATTTTTTAAACACAATTCTAAAATACTTTTTACATTTCCGTTTCAAAATATGATTTCATATTCATTACATAATCCTATTGTGATTCCATATTCAGAGAACATATAATTATATAAAATACTCCAAGAGTGACAATAAAGACCCCCTTGGTTGATCAGAGTTAAATACTTGGCAATTATATAACTTTGCATTACATCAAAATAGATAAAACGAAACTACATAACGGAAATAGATAAAGCTCCTAATATCTAGATTGCCTCATGCATTTCTTTGGAAGCTTATTTGTCTAGTTGGAAACGTGAAAACCCTTACTCCCAACCTACTCAAATGAGTACTCAAGAGTTTAAGGGAAAAAACAAAAACTTCGGGTCAGACAACAGTCAGGTGTGAAAAATAACCTACCATCTTAAAGCAAATAGATATCTAGTGAGACATGCCACTGAGTGAAACGGGCTTTCCCCTCACCATTGTCTTAACCAAAACTAATTAACCATATACCATGCTTCTACAACCAAAATGTTTAGGACAAAAATAGCATTTATGGTTATGCAACATATAATCGATTACCTATTCCAATTTTTTAGATTACGCATCTTAATTTCAAATGACCACTCGTCATAATTTAAACTGACTATTTATCTTATTTTAATCTGACTGCCCATCTTTGAATCATATGGACAACCCGTCTCACATATAGACATATTCAAAGTTACGTTGATTATCCATCTCACATATAATTTTTACTTGGATTACCCATCCGCTACCATGTTGACTACTCGTCACATATCGTTCCATTTTAAAAATTATATGGACTATCCATCACACATATTCCATTTAATTTAAAATGATGTAGACTATCCATCACACATCTCATAGTTTTCCTTGGATGACTATGAACCCTTTCATTTACCTCATAGAGACTATTCATCTTTGGTATGATCTGGACTATCCATCACACATCCTACAGTTTTCTTAGGAAGACAATGAACCCATCATTTAACAATTTAATTCATGTTACTCACATGTTTAACTTACGTCTATTGGTATCCCCAATTAGGTTATCTCCCCTTAAAGTTATAGCATTCAAAGTAAAGTACATTGGTATCCCCAATGATTGGTGTCGAACTCATTTAAGAAAATACACTAGTATCCTCAATTATAAAGTCGCATTCATAAAACATTCAATGTATCAATACTAATATACTTTGGTGTCCCCAAAGATAGTGTCGACATTTACAATCAGAATAATATTGGTTCCCCAGTGTTTAAAATCAAAGTTATAAAACAATAGGCTCTTCGCAGTTAATGAATTATAACACATGCGGTATTAAAACAATGTTCGCTTCTGTCAAGTTCTTCTAAGTATAGACTTTATGTCAAAAATAGGGTTATCGATCCTCTTACAATATAGGCTATCAACCTTTTAAAAAATATATTAGAATATTACAAAAAAATTGGCCAATTGCCGAAAGCATACGGTCTTTGACCCTCTTGAATATAGGTCGCTTCGCTGCTTTAGAACTACCTTAGTTTACATGAAAACAAGGCTTGTCCGGTGTTAAGGAAGAATTGCGGCATCATTGCCAAATAATATAATGCCACCGACCTTGATGAATCGCGGCCTCAAAACTAGCGACATCAATTTAAAACCTTATACTCAACTTACTTCGGCTTTTATGCCACTTAAAATGTATATGTATATAGGATTAAAGTCATAACAAGCGGCATCCCTGCCTTTTTCATATTGGTCTTCGAAGACATTGAAAATATTGGTATGCGGTTTCAATTAAAATCATAGTCGAAGAGGGACGACATCGACTTAGATTAATCACGAAGTGGCATTGCTGCCAAACATATGTTGCCGACAATGTCGCGTTGACACTATTGGATCCATTCCATAGCTACCTAATTAGCCATCATATGTTTCCTTCTACATCAACGTCGACACTTATAGGAGCGACGTTACTTTAGGCTCGACGAGAATATAGCGACATGGGGATATCGTGATTATCACTTAAATTTTTTATTACTAATAAAAGTAATTGCTTTTCACCAAATCTTAATTCTTGTCCAATTTCTATTAGATAAAACAATCTCTTTAACAATGCTTTTTAGAAATTACTACTACATACGTTTTTCAAATTTCAAAACATACACCAAACCAATTAATCAATATCCTTAATTAATTATCCTTTTAAATGCCTTTCTAGCATATAAAAATTTACAATAATTCAAAATTACTTGAGAAAAATCCAAAAATTCACAGAAATATCAATAACATATCCTTTATCATATAAAAATTTCAGGACCAAAGTCATATTTAATTGTTTATAATAATTTAAACCTGAATTTAATCCATTTCACTTCTTTGGAAATTCATAAAATATTTGATTTAACTAGGAAAATTATGAAATTAAAAACCCATCTCTAAAATAATGTTTTACTCGACATATCCGAAAATTAAAGCTACTTGAGATTAAAAACTTTTGTTTTACTTTACCCTTAAAACCGCTTAAATAATTTCATAAACTATTCCGTAAATCATTATTCTATCCAAATAATGATTAAACAATGATAATTTGGCAAAAATCATAAAAACAATTTGGGTATTATCCATAGTCGATGATCCATGTATTATTCACCTTAGAATTAACCGCTGGAGTTGAGATTTGATTTGGGTTTAGCTTCCTCTGAACTTCACTCGAATCTCGTTTTGATTTTGTGCTTCTTCCTCCTAGGTTATGGTCGGCCTCTTTAGGTTTTTCTTTTGATAGTTTTTGTATGTGAAAAATGAGAATGATATGAGGGAGAGAGGGTTTAAGGGGTATAAGATAGGTCTATACCTAAATTTCCCCTCTCATATATCCTCCTATATATTAAGTTTTCCAAAACAATATCATTAGTTAATTTATTAAGGTATGACCTTATTAATGACCAAATCTCATTCTCCTTAACCGAAACAGTCATTGTATAACTCAGATATCTAGAGCTCGATCAATGGTCAAAAATCTAATAATTTTCTATTTAATAGTGAAGTCCAATGTTAACGTCCATGGTTCAGTCTGACAATAATTATTGATTAATTAATTTTCTTCGCCAAAGGCAATGACTTTACGATGATTGGCAATTACAGTGATACTAACCTTTTATTTGAAGGAGACGAATCCTCTCTTAAATAGTGTTGATCACTTCTGGTCATTCAACTTATACCCAACTATGACCTTAACATGATCCATGATGTCATGAGATTAACTATGGTTAAAGTTTAGTTTAGATAATTAAGATTCTCCATACTCTCAATTCAAAAACTGCACATCGTCATATGAGTTCTTTTATTTGATTTTAACCTATAGAAGAATCATGGTGAGTCGTATGTATTTTTCCCAACAACTACACGTATGTATCCCTTTAGTGCCTCTAATAGTCATAAATAATTCACCGTCCATCATATAAAGAGCATTATGTAGATTAGTGTCAACGGATATATCGATATCACGTTCTTGAGATATCTTGATTGGGAACATATAAGGATAAATATTTATTTCATCAATTCCATACTCGTGGTTACTAACACATTTGTATCTATAATCAATGAAATTATTGAACTTGACATTTTAACATACAGTTAAAGTGCTTCTTCATAATTACATAAGCTTTTGCATTATAACTACTTCTTCAAACAGCAATTTATTCAAATTAAAAATTCAAATTTACGCAAGCATTCAACGCTGTAATTACTTCAAATTTAAGCTAATGTTATGTTAGAACGAAAAATCTCATTAACAATTTAGGGCTAGAAGATGGTCCGAACCCCTAACAAATCTTTTCCTTATATTCCCTTGTACCTGAAATTTACCATATCCTTCCAAATATATAGCCCACAAAATCCCCTACTCCTCTTCTAATAGAAGCGGACAATCTTGTTGCTAAAACCCATCATCACACCTCCTCAGCCAAACTATTAAGCTCATTATAGAAAACCACCATTGCCCAATACTTGACACGCTCAACTAAGTCACAATCTAAATCAACGAATGAATGACTGGGCCAGAGAAGAAGGTATCCCAATATCAAATCAACCAACTCCCACAGCTCCATTTCCCACTGCCACAATTCACTGGCTATGTAAACTATGCAGGTAGTGAATAAAAATGACAATCTCATTACTAAGAATGGTTAGGCTGGTTTAAGGGCTTGGAGTGAAGACCTAAGGGTAAGACCAAACAGCCAAACATCAACCCTTTGCACTGGCCAAATGCAATGCCCAAGCTTGCAAAATAGCAATGAGGCCACCTCGGTTTATAAAGGTGACTCATCATAAATAAGTGCAAAAATGATGATATACAGGGCTAAAAGCCAGTATAGAAGAGTTGGTATGGCTACGCGAGCAAAACAATTAGAAGGGAAGAGAGAAGGAGAGTTCCTCTCAGTTTAGGGATGGCATCATCGAGTTAGACTTCCCAAATAGCTTCAAAGCCCCCAATTTTGACAAATACGAAGGACATCCAATCCAGATGACCTCCTATGTGCCTTTGAATACCATATGGATATCGTAAATATAATGTCCCATATTTTACGTATTGGAGGATCATAATATATAATTTTTGAATACACATTGGGTCATACTTGGATATGAGTTTGGGTTATATTGAGGATTAGCATTTGTGACGTAAGTAAATTTATTGGACAGTTTTGACACTGATTCATATTTTTTAACATTTTTGATAGTTTTACCTTTTACGCCGACTTAGGTGCACCGATATGCACCATAGAATTTGGACAAACAGAAAACATCCTTTAGTTAAGAAAAAGTGTACGAGTTGTGCAATCGATGAATTTTTAAGATCAGATGTTTCGACAGTCCGTAAGAATTCAAAACGTCCAAAATCTGGTACCATTGGAACAGGAAAAAATACAATAATTCACACCATAGAAGAATCGTTGCAATTCGACTTTCCTAGAAGTCTACAACCACAAAACGCGCATTGGAATTTTGGAAATAAAGGAAAATAGGGTGCACACAATCCTTTACCTTACCCACTACCCTATATATAGCTCACTGCTTTCTTTGGCCGCACATTCCATTCCTCCCCTCACGAATATTCTTCCTCCTCAAGAAAACTCATCTTCCCATTTCTCTCTCCTCTTCTTTCTAAAGCAAACACTCACTATTTCATAATAAAAGCCTGATCTGTCTATTATTCTGATAGCTATGCAGTTATAGCCTTGGATCGACCCAACTTCGACTACGGTGGCTGAAAATAGAGACTTCGACGAAGATGTGATTTTTGGAAGAGAGCCGAAATATGTTTGGATGATATGGATTTTTTTCATTAGTACTAAATTTGGGACAACCTAAATTGCTTTTCTTTAAGAGAATGAAAGGCACTTAAATAAGATATTGTTCTTAGTCAAGTGCACTAGAAGTAAGTCCATAAGAAGTCATTATGTAAATTGTTATTTGTTTGAGTCATGAAACTAAAATTTTTTAATTGACAATCAATGGAACCCTTTCAAGCTTTTTTATTTATTACAAAATTTAAAGAAAATAAGGAAGAAAATATATTTTTGAATTCACCCTTTTTAGGGGGGTACATATCTACTGATAGAAAACTCTAACCCTTAAATTTATGCCACGTGTCACCTAAAGTAATTGAGCGATGGATATCCAGCTTCGTCCATTGAGCTTAGTGTTCATAACATGATGGCATGTATAAGCTTACTTCACGAAGGCTTGGTCATTCTGCCTATTAATTATTTTGGAGGGTTAACCCATGATAGCTCCACCTCTTTATTTTTTGATTGCCTTTTGAAATTGTCCCTTGATAGTTGCTTTAATGATTTATCTCAAGATAGTTGTTTCAATGACATATCCCATAACAAATCCAATATATTCCCCTTTGGTGACTATATTAATTGTTACTTGATAGTTTCTATATTTCACCTTATGTTGACTCTAAGGATCATACCACGAGGACATTAATTCCTCATTCCATGATGACTCCAGAAATTACTTCATAATAGCTTTAGCAAACACTCCATGATGGCTTTGAGGAACAATTTATGGCTTTGAAGAATTCTTCAAGATGGATTTGAGATCTACTTGTTGATGACTTTAACATGAATTTAAGACCTAGTTCATGATGGCTTTAAGGAACACTTCACGGCAGCTTTGAGGAATGCTATTTTCTAATTATTTCATTGAGTTAACCCACCATAGCTCTACTTCTTCATCTTTCAATGGGCTTTTAAAGTCATTTCATGACAACTTCCCATAACAATTGCATGAAGGCTTTTATACATTATTGGTTTTATTCGTCCTTTCACAGTGGTTTCAAGGTTCCATTTCATAATAGCTTTAGAAATCTCTTCACGAAGACTATAGAAGTCATTACATAAAGGCCTCGATGGCTTCAAGGTTCATACGATAGCCTCAACTATCCATTTTATGATAGCTTTAGAGATCTTTTCATAATGGTTTCCATATAATGTTGGCTTAGTTTCATTATTTTTCATTCGCTTTAGGTGATCATTCATGATAGCTCATGCGCATCTACCTATAGTAGCCATAAGAGTCATCACAAGATGGCTTCTTCATATTAACTCACGATGGCTACTGGAGTCACTACACAATAGCTTCCTCACATCATCTCACGATGACTTTAGGAACAATTACATGACAACTTAGGTGCTCCATCGTTTGGCCATGCTTTCATTAACTATTTCTTATTTTCTTTGAAAGTTATTGGGGTATAACAGGTTTGGATGATATGGGTTTGTTCATCTCGGTGGAGGGTTCCAAAAAGGCAGGGCGCATAGGCCATAGATCGATGTGGTAGTGGTAGGAAGCTTGAAAGGTTTGAAAGTAAAAAAGGGGGTTTTCATGTTTTTCTCATGGTCAAAGATATTCTTGCAGTGATGAGCGGCTAAAGTGGGTGCCGATGGTGGATAGGAGCAGGCTACGGTCTGTGGCGTTAGGTGGCGGTCCGAGGATTCGCCGTGAAGAAAGGAAAAAGAAATGGATGCTACATTTTATTTTCGTGGCCGAAGGTTGTTTGCGAGTGCCGAGTTGTGTGGCAGTGGTGGGCAGAGTTGTATGATAGTGTAGTCGGTGCTATGGTAGAGCAAATGGCGATGTACGAAGGTGGTGGGAGATGCTATGTGCGAGTAAAAGAGGAGAAAACGCTACAAGAAAAGATGCATGGACATTGAGAGAGAAGTTGATTGAAAGGTAACCATGAAATAAATTAATTAGCTTAAGTATGAGTTAGTTAAGTTTATTAATATAGTAATCAATATATATAAATCGAAATCCTATATTATTCATATTTTTTGCATACGTGGTTTGATTTAGATACAGTTTCTTGCGTTGCACTTGCATCGGAGCCCTCTACAACATGACATTGGATTTGGTAGCTTTTATTATGGTGAGTGCTATCGTCTCTCACCATACTATGATTATTAATATAGTATAAAATGACGTATTAAAATGATCTTCAACTTTAAAATGTGATTTCTGTTGAAACACATACCTGATATTATGAAAGAACTTTAAAGTGTTTTAAAATGGTTTTAAACTGGATATCACATATTCTCTTATAAATGCACTATTTTCTAAAAATCGCTCGATTTAGGCCATTTTTTATATGAATCCTAAATGGGTTTGTTATAGATTTGTTGTACATGTTTTATGTATGTTTGTTGGTTGCTTATGTGCTATGTTAGTTATATGTATTCTTGTTTTCTTATTTTAATTGAAAATGTTGATCGACATGCGATATAGTGTTAGGAAATACCCCATAAGATAGAGTTTCATGTATATCAATTGAATACACACATGATGGAAATTCGAATAATTGATAGAGTTTTGTACATGTCAATTTGATGCATACATGATGGAAACTCAAATGGATGAGTCACATATGTGGAAAAGTATTGGGATGCATTCCAATTGATCTGAAAACGAAAAATGGACTTAGGTATACGCTTCGGACATTAGGATGGACATCGGTTTTCACTTGGTTTGTACTTAGCCATTTTTGGCTCAGTACGTGACCAAAGTGTTGGTATTTACCACTATAGATTGGCTGATACCCATCACTATTGATAATGGCTAATTTGGCTAACTTTGACATAGACGATGAGGAGCTTCAAGGAGCGTGACTTGGTGATTTGCTCATGCGGTCGACTCTGGATTTTGATGTTATTGCTCTATGATGATGGATTTTGATGATGAAGTGATGAGGTGATACTTCGACATGATGATTTCAAGACTTTGATGACGATGACTCGATGATGATGGAGTTATGTCTTGCTGATAACGACTTGATGACTAGAGTTAAAGTGATGATCAAAAGGGCGTTTCAATAAGAGGGAATCGTGAGTGGAATTATGATTGTATTCCACTATGGATATAGGTGGTCGGGAACTATTGATTGGGTTCTACCATGATGACACATGCGAAAGGATAGTAGATACTAGGATGTTTCCTATATGCTTATATAGAGGGGGGCATTCGAATGCCCGTTGGGATTATGACCATGTCTAGATCATATGACTGTGGATTACCCTAGACCTTATGACTGTGGATCTATTTCCTTGCCCTACAAAGTGGAATGGATTAAGCACCATGGAACCAAGATTAATTATGTCTGTGGCTTATGATCATGCCGTACGAGTCTTTTTATATCCAAAGCACATTGTGTGACAGTGATGATTGTTTGATCGATGCTATGTTTTCCATGGTTGTTATAGTTGTTATCTGTCGCCCTAAAGATGTCACATGATGTAGGTATTAGGAAACATATGCCTAGACACCCGATAATGTACTAGGTCATCTGTATACAAAATGATGATAGTAGAGTAGCATATTATACTTGTTATGTGCTAACTCTTTGGATGTAAGGATAGGTCAGGTATGACTTTTTATATCATATGTCTCATAAACTATATCAACTTTTATAATATTTTGAGATCGTTTATCGCTCACACTAGACTATTGTCTGGCTTGAGGTCATATGTTTTGCTTCTTATTATCTCGGGTACTCTTAAATGAGTAGATTAGATGCTGGACCAGGCGATAGATGGTGCTTTACAAATGGAAGAATAGGAGATGGTGCTTTCTTAACATATATATGGGCTTATTATTACTTATTTCTATGTGCAACACTGTGAAGCCTATACAGTGTTAGCTATTTTATTTAGAGATGGTTATCTTTTGAGTTTATTTCCAGTTGTATAAACTCTATTTCTATTAGTATAACTATATGAACCCGTGCACTTTAATATTTTTGGTTCATTTAGTTATTGTTGACTCACTTTTTTTATATATGTTATTGATATTATATTTTATTCGATGCGCTATTAGATATATGATATGTTCTATGATTATTTTACTTACGTTATAACCTTGGCATTTGTCCTACATCAGCTGGGCACTATTACAGCGCACTGTACAAGTGTATCGGATGCCAGAGGTGTTGGACGGTCATCTCACTAAAGGTGGGAGTACTAGCTAGGTGTAAGTTGTCCCCAATTTGCCTTGTTGGGGGCCGCATAAAGGTTGTTCGGAAGATATAAATCTTATAATTTTAGTCATGGGTAGAACTATCAACTAACTACCAAAGGTAGTTCAATTCGAAGAGACCAATTTCCTAGACCCTAATACCTTGTCCTACGTTAAGCAGAGAGATAATGAATGTTCGCACAGCTTCAATAAATGCTTCAAATCTGAAGTGATAACGATTTGGGCGACCAGTGAGGAAGAACTACTCATGGCAACCCACATTGGGATCAAAAAAACTCTAACATGTAAGATAAGAATAGCAAGAAACCATGCAGGAGCATGAAGGCTTTTTATGGGAAAGATAGTGGGTATATATGAGCGGAAGAAGCTCATGAAGCATAAGGCATCTTATTTGAATGAACTACCCTCGTGAAAAAAAAGGAGAAGAGGGGAAAGCAACTATAATCCCCTTGTTAAGAGACAATGGGAATTCAATTTCATAGCAAACACCTCCCTTATCCATTCTCCTTTGAAAACCTATGAAAATTCTAGAACCTAGCCGGCATACAACATTCCAAACAAAGGAAAAAATCTAGAATAGAACAAAGGGGAAGCTTACTACCATTTTCATAGGGTGAAGGGCCACCATATAAGCAACTATTGTCCCCTAAAGAATGACATTGAAAATTAGTCTAGAAGGGCTGATTGGGAACCTTCCAAAAAGATGGTGTAGTCGTCCTCGCATAACGCCAGTACTCAGATCCATATGCTGGTCAAGTACAAACCTTGGTATCCTTATAACATCAATTCATAAGGGACACCATCTAGTTGGAAAAAGCAAAAGATCAATGGAAAGATATATCCACGAAGCACAAGATGAACTTAGGACTTTGTATCATGTTAAGCAATAGCCTACATAAGACATTAACTTCACTGCTGCAGATCCTAATTGAATGGTGTTCCCTCACTAGGATCCCATGGTTGTGACAGTGCTTATATCAAATTGCATGGTGAGAAAAGTGTTTATTGATCCTAAGTGCTTAGTGAACGTCATCTTCAAAGCTGCATATAATAAGATATAACTTCCAACATAAGCACTAAAGCCAAGCTTTAAACCAATATATGGCTTCAATAGTATTACAACTGTGCCAGTGGGTTGGTAAGTTTCTAGTTACAATGGTGACTGCACCGCTCCATAAAATCTTTCTACACAAATTTTTCGATCATTAATCAACAGTCCCAACAATTCCTTCCTGGGAAGGCCTGCATTAATAGAGATTAGGGCTGTTATCTCAAAAAAGATCTACTGATGAAATTCCATACCCTAGTTGGGGTAGGTAACATAAGGAGGGGAGTGGTTTTTAGGTAAGGAATTATACAATGTAACTTTGAATCCTAGCAACAAAGTTGTTTCGAATTATAGAACCGTCTCTCCAGATTCTTGTAATAATGAAAATGTAAAAGATAATAAGCCAATTCAAAGAATTACATTAGCACTTAATGTCAAGGCTAACACTGAAACACTTTAATTTATGATCGTAGTGTCAACACGGAAGAAAAATAGGGATTAACCTACATATGATTGGGATGGATGAGTACGATTTTATGTGTGCGTAATATCTGATACTACTTATAGTGAAAGTAGTGCACCTTCAACAAAGTCGTAGGAAATACAAGATGAGGTAGACCCTAGATTGGTAATGGGTGAGATGGACTTAAAACCAGTGGACGATTTAAAAGATATTCAACTAGATTCTTTGAAAGTGGTGAAAATAGTAAAAATCTTAAGCAATGAATTGCATACAAAGTTAATAACCTTCTTAAAGAAATCTACCAATGTATTCACCTAGACCCATTAATATATGGTTGGGATATACCTAACAATCATCTGCCATGCTCTCAACATTGACCCAGACGTGCATCTAGTAAGACAAAAGTGGCATACTTTGGGCTAGGAAAGTTACAACACTCTGCTTGAAGAAGTTAATTTTTTAAGGAAAATGACTTGTCAGAGAAGTATATTATCTAAAGTGGATAGCTACCTAGCCCTTGTGGAGAAGGCCAAAGGAAAAATGGAAAACCTACATAGACTTCACCAACCTCTACAAAGCTTGCCCAAAGACAGTTTTTCCTTACCTTGAATGGATTAACTAGTCGACACAGTAGTGGCCACAATCTGCTTACGTTCATGGATGCCTACTTAGGTTAGAACCAGATAGCCATGTTTGATCTAGATTAAGAACATATGAGTTACATTATAGATAAGGCTTTATACATCTGTGAGGTCATTCCATTCAGGCTAAAGAATGCAGATGCAACATATCCGAGGTTTGGCCAATATGATGATTTCATACCAAATCAGGAAGAATGGTGAAATCTATGTCAAGGGTATACTTGTAAAGTCAAAGGCAAGCTCTAACCATGTGCAGAATCTAAAGGATACCTTTTCCACATCAGGGCATTACAACATAAAGCTAAATCCCCTAAAGTGTACCTTTGCGATTCAGTCAGGATGTTTAATGGTTACATAGTAAGTGCAAGAGGAATAGAAGAAAACCTCGAGAACATTAACGCCATCAAAAAACAGAAATTCAAGAAAAACCTAAAGATGTCTTAAGCTTAAATGGGAAGGTTGTTTCCCTAAAAAGATTCATATCAAAGGCTACTAATAAGTGTATCCCATTTTTTTTAATCAAATCAAGAAAGGCCAAACTTTGAGGTGCATAGAAGAATGTGAAACCGTGTTTCAGACATTGAAGAATCATCTAGCCAATCTGCCGATACTTTCAAAACCAATTTCAGGTGAGAACTTGTTCGTGTATTTAGCTGTAACCAGTCAAGCTATTAATGCAGCTATAATTCGAGAAGATGAAGGGGTACTAAGAGACATATATTTCATAAGCAAGCAGTTGTTAGGGACATAATTGAATTACTCCTTGATTAAAAAGCTTGATTATAATTTACTACCCACGGCAAGGAAAATGCATCCCTCTTTCAAGAACATGTTATCAAGGTACTAACATACAAACCCTCATAGTAGATACTGCAAAAACCAAAGACATCGAGCTACCTGCTAAAGTGGATTATTAAGCTAAGCTAATGTAATTACCAACAAATTTGATGCTATTAAAATAAATTAATTAAAATGAATGTTTAATTAAAGTGTTAATTCGGTATTATATATAATTATTGCATAGGTCTTTCAGAGATGACCAGTTTTGACTATAAGTTTGTTAAATTTAAATTTACAATTTAAGAGATAGAAGTTTTATAAGCAATAAAGACATATGCAGCTGTTATGGACCAAATTAGGTATGCAGCCCATTACCCAACGAATGAGTATATATGCAAGCTATAAAGCCTAGCTATCATCTCTGTCCTTATTTTTCAACCTTAATCTCAAAGTTATTTAATCTCTAATGGCTGATTAACTAATTAACTAAAAACCATCAAAATCTAAAGTGCTTGAATTTTTTCTTATAATATATAGATTCAATGTTCTCAGTGGGTAGAAGAAGCAGAAGGTATTCTTTTTTGGAAGGGGTTTTGGACCAAAGGTCCCTATTCTCAAAGCTTATGCACAAAAAGTCTCTACTCATAAACTCGTGTAAATGAGGTCCCTATTTTGTTATTTTTTATCAAAATGTCCCCTCCCAGAAAATCGGCCCAACATTGAAATCAGGGGCAAAAGTAGCATAAATTGGCTAAAAACTAAAAATAGGGATCTAATTTTCATAATTTTTTTGAGAGGGATTTTTCTTCCATCATCTTTCAATTCTGGGGACTAGGCAGCCATTCCTTGTTTTTGGAAATGAAGCATGATGCACCATAATTTTCGATTACATCAATGACAGCGAGTTGACTATTAATGATTTGGGAAATTTCGATTTTAGCCATGATTAGCGAAATTGATGATATGGGGCTGTAGAACTTGACATGAGGAATTGATTGATGGTAGTAGCATATCATAATTTGGTTTGAAGTGTTATATCTTAGTCGGTGATGCAGCTAAGGCCAGAGAAGAAATTGTGCAATCTTTAATTCCTGAAAGCATGAGTTTGTGGTGTAGTTTGATGAGTCGTCCACGACTCATTGAAAACTTGAGTCGTTTCCGACCTAAGGAGTTACAGGGGGAAGTGATAAACATAGGTCGAACGGAGGAGGTATCGGACTTGAGTTGTTCACGAGTCAATGGAAGCATGAGCCGTTTTCGAGCTAACTGGATATCAGAAGGAGGCTGTACCGAGACAATGAGATACGACTCATGATGAGTCGTCCTGATTGAGTCGGTAAGGAGTTATGCCGCAATGTGTTCTGTTGAAATATGAGTATGTATGTTGAGTCGGTCAATTGATGAGTCGGTTGAGTCATGTTGTAAGGTAATTGTTTTGAGTCGTGTGTTGTTCTATTGAGTCGTGGCATTTTAAAGTCGTAAATGTTGTACTGATTGTATTTTTCCTAGGTCATGTATTGAGTCGTATGTAGTTGGGTCGTCTACTGCCAATGAGTCGCTACCGACTCAAGATGAGTCGTGAGTCGTGGGGGAAAATGAGTCGTGAGTCGTAGGGGAAGATGAGTCGTGAGTCGTAGGGTATGAGTCGTATACGACTTAAGGCTCAGGCCGAGGAAACGCTATAAATAAGGGTGCGTTGTACATTGTTAGTGGTTGATTTTTGGAATAAAATTCTCTTTTGTTAGCTTTGTGCTTTCATACAAATTGGTAGTTGAGTGTGATCTCCTATCTCCTCTTTCGGTTAATCGAGTGCGCTCGATTCAACGATCGTAGAAGCCGATTCACGGTATCTAGTGCGCTAGATCAACGTACGAAGAATCGTAGATCTTCTTTCTCGGTATCATGCGCGATCAACGAGACGAAGATAGCTAGAATCCGGTATCTTTGGATCAACGGATTTGGGCCTTGCAGTATTCTCAACTCACCGATTGCTACATTCCATCGATTGAAGTTTGTTTCGATTTATCCGCTGCGTCAGTTTGGTATCAGAGCCATACTTAGCCAATCATAGCTAAGTTGATTCTTGGAGCCAAGTATTTGAAGTTGAAGTTTGAAGTTGTTCATCGTGTTCATCTTGAAGTGGCAACGAAAGGAGAACTTTCGATCCATTGCTTTTTGGATCAAAGTGTTGGAAGGTGTTTGGAGTTGAAGTTGGGCCGTGTATACTTGGGAAGTAGCCGAGCCTTGTGAAGTTGCTTTGAAGGTTGAGCCGCGATTTATTGTTGTTTTGTTGAGGTGTTGTGTTGATTCAATCATGCCACCAAGGAGAGCCAATCGTCATCAAAACGTTGAAGCTTTGTATCGTAGAGAAGAAGCCGAACTTATGGAACAACGTATTAATGAAAAATTTGATGAAGGCATTGGAAAGTTGGAGAAATTGATGAATGATTTGAATCAAAGGAGGAGATCACCAAACTCGAACCATGGAGGAAACCGAGTTTCGCCATCGGTTACGGAAGCGAGGAGGGTATCACCACATTCTTGTAGAGATAGAAGAGAAACATCAATTTCATCACGAAGAGATCATCATGACTATGCACATGACGAGAGAAGGAGTCAACGTGAATTTGACCATGAAGCATATAGAGATGAAGAGAGACATAGTCGAAGAAGCATGCATGAGCGAAGGGATGATAATGATCGAGATCGATGTAGGCGTACTTTTGATTTTGTTGAAGAGGGTGATGGAGCTAGTATTCATTATCGAGATCGGGACGAAGTTCGAAATTCTTACCGTAATATTGAAGATGATCGACGATGGGAATCGGGTATGAAGATAGAAATTCCAGAATTTAAAGGAGGAATGGTAGCAGAAGAATTTCTCGATTGGATTTCTAATGTTGAAGAGATCTTTGATTTCAAAGAGGTTCCTGAACATAGGAGAGTGAAGTTGGTTGCTACTAGGTTGAGGGGGAGAGCTTTGGCATGGTGGCAGCAAACTAAACTTACAAGGGAGAGAATGGGGAAGTCAAAGATAGAATCGTGGGATAAGATGAAGAAGTTGATGAGATCTACTTTCTTACCTTACAACTATCAATCACTTATGTACCAGAGGTTGCAGAATCTGAGGCAAGGGACGAAATCTGTTAGTGATTATGCTGATGAATTTTACCAACTCATTGCCGGGAATGATATTATGGAAACCGAAGAACAGTTAACTGCTAGATTCATTGGGGGACTGAGAATGCAGATCCAGGATATGGTTAATATGTTTGATCCAAGATCTGTAGCAGAGGCACATCAGAAGGCGTTAGCTTGGGAAAAACAAGGAAGGCGTGGAGGTGGTGCGTTTACTAATTCCAATAATCAAGCAAGGGGTGTTGGTGGAAGTTCTAATGTTCCTAAACCTGTTACAAAGCCAGTGGTAAAGGAGGCTGAGAAGGCGAAGGTTAGCAGTGGTTTCAAATGTTATAACTGTCAGGAGTTGGGTCACAAAAGCAACGAATGTCCGAAGCCGAAGAAGAGAACCATGGTTGTAGAAGTTGAGGAGGATGATGGTGAGGAGGCAGAATGTTCAAATGCACCTTATGTTGAGGAGGAAGAAGAATTGTTTGGAGATGAAGGTTGTAATCTTATGTTGAGGAGGTCATGTCTCACACCAAAGCAAGAGGAGGATTGTAGTTGGTTGAGAAGCAATATTTTTCAGTCGACATGCACTATTCTGGGAAAGGTTTGCAAGTTCGTCATTGATGCTGGAAGTTGCGATAATATTATTTCTACCGAGGCTGTGAAGAAGTTGAACTTGAAAACTGAGAAACATCCTAAACCGTACAAGCTAGCATGGTTAAGGAAGGGTGGTGAAGTGAAGGTGTGTCGAAGGGCTTGTGTTAATTTTTCTATTGGGAAGAAGTACAAAGATGAAATTTGGTGTGATGTAGTGGATATGGATGTTTGTCATCTGTTGTTGGGCAGACCATGGCAGTTCGATAGAGCAGTTCAACATGATGGTCGTGCCAATAGTTACAGTTTCATGTTCGAGGGTACTAAAATCACTTTGGTTCCCAAGAAACAACAACAGAAGGAGAGCAAGCTAGAGGAGATCGAGGAATTGAAAACTCTGTTGACTTTGAAAGAGTTTGTCTAGGAAGTTGAAGAAGAACCTGAAATATTTTTGTTGATTGGGAGAGAGAGTAATGAAGAAGTTGAAATTCCAGAAGAAGCAAAGCCAATTTTGAAAGAATTTGAAGATGTCTTTCCAGAGGAGTTGCCTAAGGAGTTACCACCATTGAGAGACATTCAACATCAGATTGATCTTGTTCCAGGAGCAGTATTACCACATCGACCACATTACCGAATGAGTCCGAAGGAACATGAGGAGTTACGAAGGCAGGTGGAAGAGTTGTTGGAACAGGGACGTGTTCAGGAAAGCTTGAGTCCTTGTGCAGTGCCAGCATTGTTGGTGCCAAAGAAGGATGGAACATGGAGAATGTGCACAGATAGTAGAGCTTTGAACAAGATTACTGTTCGTTATAGATTTCCTATGCCAAGGTTGGATGACTTGCTGGATCAGTTGAGTGGGGCAACTATATTTTCGAAGATTGATTTGAAGAGTGGTTATCATCAGATTCGGATTAGACCTGGAGACGAATGGAAGACAGCTTTCAAGACGAGAGAGGGGTTATACGAATGGTTGGTTATGCCATTTGGTTTGTCAAATGCACCTAGTACATTCATGCGGGTGATGAATCAAATCTTTAGACCATTCATTGGGAAGTTCGTGGTGGTTTATTTTGATGATATTCTGATATATAGCAGGAGTATGGAGGAGCATGTTCTACATTTGAGGGAAGTGTTGATTATTCTTCGTGAGGAACAATTTTATGCAGCCACGAAGAAATGTGTGTTCATGACGAGAAGTGTGTTATTTTTGGGATATGTTGTATCTGAGAAGGGAATCCAAGTGGACCAGAGTAAAGTTGAAGCTATTAGAAATTGGCCACAGCCGAGAACTATCACTGAAGTTAGAAGTTTTCATGGATTGGCATCATTCTACCGAAGGTTCATTCCACACTTCAGTAGCGTGAGGGCACCAGTTACCGATTGCATGAAAGGAAAACAGTTTGTATGGTCAGAAGAAGCGGGAGTTGCTTTTGAACGAATCAAAGAACTATTGACGACAGCACCAATTCTTGTTTTACCAAATTTTCAGTTGTTGTTTGAATTACACACTGATGCATCGAAGGTGGGAATTGGAGGAGTCTTGAGTCAGAGTGGTAAACCCGTTGCTTATTTCAGTGAGAAGTTGTCAGGGGCGAAGATGAGATACAGCACATATGACGTTGAATTCTATGCTGTGGTGCAAACGATTAAACATTGGAGACATTATCTATTTCAGAAAGAATTTGTTCTGTACACTGATCATGAGGCGTTGAAGCATTTGCAGGGGCAGGACAAGATTTCAGCGAGACATGCGTCATGGATCGCGTATTTACAGCAGTTTACTTTTGTCGTTAAGCACAAATCAGGGGTGACGAATCGGGTAGCTGATGCTTTGAGTAGGAGGAGTCATTTATTAACAACAATGAAGGTTGAAGTGACAGGTTTTGAATTACTGCCAGAGATGATTGAAAAAGATCCTTACTTTGTGAAATATGTTGAGAAAGTGAAGGAAGGGAGTACTGATGAATTTATGATGATTGATGGATTTTTGTTTAAAGGAAATCGGTTATGTATTCCTGAGAGCAGCTTGAGAATGAAAATTATCAAGGAGTTGCATGAAGAAGGCCATGTGGGTAGAGATCGTACGTTGCAGTTGATTTCTCAATCTTACTTTTGGCCGTCGATGAGGAAAGAAGTCAAAAGGTTTGTGGAGCGATGTCATATTTGCCAAGTTTCGAAAGGAACCGCGACCAATGCTGGGTTATATATGCCGTTGCCTGTACCGGCTAGACCATGGGTTGATGTGAGTATGGACTTTGTATTAGGATTGCCAAGAACGCAGCGTGGTAATGATTCTATATATGTAGTGGTTGACAGATTTTCAAAAATGGCACATTTTATTGCTTGCAAGAAGACGTCGGATGCTGTTCGTGTTGCTCAGTTATTTTTCAAGGAGATCTATCGACTTCATGGATTGCCAGAGTCTATTATGTCGGATAGAGATACTCGTTTTCTGAGTCACTTTTGGTTAAGTTTGTGGAAGATGGTGGGAACGAAGCTGAAATTTAGTAGTGCTTATCATCCGCAAACTGATGGACAGACAGAAGTTGTAAACCGGTCATTGGGAAATTTGTTGCGATGTCTTGTACAGGATAATCTGAAGAGTTGGGACATGAAGTTATGCCAAGCCGAGTTTGCACACAATCATGCAGTGAATCGTAGCACGGGATTCAGTCCATTTCAGATTGTATATTCAAATTTACCCAGGGGACCGTTGGATTTAGCGGTGGTACCACAACCGAAGGGGACGGTTAAACGGGCTGTTGATTTTGTTGATGAGTTGACTGAATGTCATAAAATTGTTCAAGAACGATTAGAAAAGTCAAATGAGAAGTATAAGCGGGCTGTAGATTTGAAACGACGGAGTGTTGAATTTAAGGAAGGTGATTTGGTTTACGCAGTATTGACGAAGGATCGTTTTCCGGTGGGTGCTTATAACAAGTTGAAGGAGCGGAAAATTGGTCCAATTGAAATCGTGAAGAAAATTAATGAAAATGCTTATAAGTTGAAGCTGCCAGAAGATGTTTACACGTCTGACGTGTTCAATGTTAAACATCTTGTTCCATATTATGGAGGTAAACAATCAGATGGAGAAGAATGTACAAATTCGAGGACGAATTTTTCTCAACCAGGGGAGGATGATGCAGCTAAGGCCAGAGAAGAAATTGTGCAATCTTTAATTTCTGAAAGCATGAGTTTGTGGTGTAGTTTGATGAGTCGTCCACGACTCATTGAAAACTTGAGTCATTTCCGACCTAAGGAGTTACAGGGGGAAGTGATAAACATAGGTCGAACGGAGGAGGTATCGGACTTGAGTCGTTCACGAGTCAATGGAAGCATGAGCCGTTTTCGAGCTAACTGGATATCAGAAGGAGGCTGTGCCGAGACAACGAGATACGACTCATGATGAGTCGTCCTGATTGAGTCGGTAAGGAGTTATGCCGCAATGTGTTCTGTTGAAATATGAGTATGTATGTTGAGTCGGTCAATTGATGAGTCGGTTGAGTCATGTTGTAAGGTAATTGTTTTGAGTCGTGTATTGTTCTATTGAGTCGTGGCATTTTAAAGTCGTAAATGTTGTACTGATTGTATTTTTCCTAGGTCATGTATTGAGTCGTATGTAGTTGGGTCGTCTACTGCCAATGAGTCGCTACCGACTCAAGATGAGTCGTGAGTCGTGGGGGAAAATGAGTCGTGAGTCGTAGGGGAAGATGAGTCGTGAGTCGTAGGGTATGAGTCGTATACGACTTAAGGCTCAGGCCGAGGAAACGCTATAAATAGGGGTGCGTTGTACATTGTTAGTGGTTGATTTTTGGAATAAAATTCTCTTTTGTTAGCTTTGTGCTTTCATACAAATTGGTAGTTGAGTGTGATCTCCTATCTCCTCTTTCGGTTAATCGAGTGCGCTCGATTCAACGATCGTAGAAGCCGATTCACGGTATCTAGTGCGCTAGATCAACGTACGAAGAATCGTAGATCTTCTTTCTCGGTATCATGCGCGATCAACGAGACGAAGATAGCTAGAATCCGGTATCTTTGGATCAACGGATTTGGGCCTTGCAGTATTCTCAACTCACCGATTGCTACATTCCATCGATTGAAGTTTGTTTCGATTTATCCGCTGCGTCAGTCGGTTAGGGTTTCGACTATTTGATTTGGCGGTGGCAACGATGAAGCCAGAGGTGGTGGCAACACGTTGTGGATTTGTGCTTAAGGACGAGGTCGGTGATGGCAGAAGTGGTCGAGGATGGTTATGGTGGTGCAGTCAACATCATGTTTGGATAGGTTCAAGTGGAATTTAGGTATGCAATGATACTATAGTAAGTGAGAAAAGCAACTATTTACTTAATTGTTAAATTGCGAAATGTCCCTCATCTTCTAACCTTCGTATCTTTTGCATATGAAGTCCAACTCATTCAAACAATATTCCGTTAGACTCATGATGAAACTCCAAATGATTTAGCCTTAGGCTTACTGGGTATTGGATTCTTTTGCAAAAGCACGTTTGTATGATAATTCAGTTTGAATTATTTGAGTTCTAAAATATTGAATGCGTATCAATTGATGAAAATTTATATTTCTTGATATGTGCATGTTATTTTGTTGATTACGTAGTTCTTATGATGTTCTGGATGTGTTATGCCTCGATTGAATTATTTACTGTTGAGTGTTGTATTATTGGATATTTAATTATAATTAATTTTGGATTTGGAATGAAAAAATATTAATTAACATAGAATACATAAAATTGTCTAATAAAGGAGAATATATAAAAATAAATAAAAAATAAGGGTATTTGCAAATTTTTGGAGATATCCGTGATTTAATGAATTAAACTATAATTAATGTGAGAAATTTTATAAAGTTATTATTTATGAATTTGTATAAAATTGATAAGTAATAATGGAAAATCTATCCTAAATTAAAATTTAGGAGTTTATTTTTATTTATAAAATAAATTAAGATTTCATAAATAATAATAAAGTTTTTGTAAAAAGTTATATTGTTTTGAGTAAATGGTAATATAATTGATTTACGATATTTATGGAAGTAAAAATTATTATTATTATTTTGGTAGTAAAATAAAAGATATTTTTGGAATAATAACAACTATTATAAAATATTCTTCTAAAAATGTTTAAGTTAATACTATTTTGAGATAAAGGAAGGTAAAAGGAGTTTCGAAGTATAATATAAAATATTGTCATGAACTGGTTTTAGAAAATACTAAAATGGTTTTTGCATATATTATTATTTGATGTAAGTAATAATATTATTGTTATGAGAAGTAATTTGATGTATACTACTACTTTTGATCAAAATACAATATTTTAAGGTATTTGATGAAATAGAAGCATAATAAAACATTTTTGAAGTATATTTTCTTTTAAAGAATTATTATTGTTTTGATGGAAAAAGTAAAGGTGTTTTTTTAAACAATAGTAAAAAAATCACATTTAAGTGAAAATAATGGTTATAAGTATAATGTTGTAGATGGATGCAATAAGCGAATAATTGTTAATCTGAATTATCACATATGTTGCCTTATGATGTTGGAATCACATTTGGATGTATGTATTTTGTCACTATTACTACGTTGTGCATAGTTAAGTATAGTTTTATCCCATTGATGTTCGAGTTATTAATATAGTGGTTTATTACGCATTTGATGATTTGACGTTTGTGTTACTAATACTGCGTGTGAGTAAATAATTAACGAGTTAATATTTGTGTTACTTATAGAGTGGATTGGTACACATGTGTTTGAGTTATACTTGCATTGATGATATTACTAATAGTCGATGATTAATATGTACGTGTAAGTATATTATTTTTATGTTAGTTTGCTTGATGTTTGAGGTTGACATTGAGTGTTGTCATATCGTGTGGTGTTTAATGGCCGTGTGTTGTCATTATTGTTGTTACCCTGTATAAATGATTGATTGTGACTGTTTAGTAGAAGGCTATTTTATGCTTGCATTGGTTGCATGGATGCTATGGTTATTATGTGCTAAACAGTATTTGGATGCAAGAGAAGAGAAAGAAACATAACTATATGGGCTTGATCCCAAAAAGAGTACTTCGGTGGTCTTTTCTTATGCAATAGTTCCTGAGCCTATAGCTGAAGTGTATAGGATTAGGCTTGGTTCAAACATAGTTGAACATATTTTCCCACACATTTGTGAAGTTTACATGTTGGGGCATAAGGGAGAGAAAATAAGTTTGAATGAAGGAAATATTTAAAGGTTGTTTACTCAAACTATTTATCCTAAATTATTATCGTACTGGTTATAAAATTAGATAAAGGATTGATGTTTAAAAGATAAGGTCGTTTTTTTATTAGGCATTTTATTGTTTATTAGGACATGTGTTCACTATTGGGACTCATGTATATTTTTATTTAAATTTAGCTACGAGGTTTCTCCCCTTTGTCCATGTTGTTTTAGATTTTTTAAATAAAACCAACGATCCACTATTTTTAACATCGAAAATTGGTTGCAAGAGTATTTTGGCTGCATTTGTAGCTAATTTTAGATGTTAAAATAGTGTAGTGTTTCACTTGTATCAAAGCTTTTATTTAGCGATTTCTTGAGCTTTAGGCAGATTTGACCGTTTAGAGTAAGTTAATTTAAACCTTAATATGGATTAGAATTTAGTGAAAGAGTATTATGACTAGTGATTGTACATTTTGTATGTATGAGTTGTTTATGAAACCACTATTACGTTCGCCTAAAATGATGTTTATTTTAAATGACTTTTGTATGGAAAATTACTAAAGTATGAGTGCTGCGGGAAGAGCACTTATAGGAGGGATTAAATGTTGGTTATGCCCCACGTGACATACACATGATGTTAAATTATAATAGAAAACTAACCTTAATAAATGGAAATATTTTTATTATTGAATTTTTAAGTGGATAAAATTTGTTAGGAAAAGTTATACTAAATATTCAATTTTGGTTTTGAGATATTTTATTAAAAAAAGAAAATGTATCGCTGGCTTGAGTTTTAGCCAACTTCAGAATTAGTCTAATAAGCAAAGGTTACTTGCTAACACTAGATTTGAAAATTTTGGAAAATAGGGGAAGAACGTAAGCAAATAAAGTATGACATCAAATATAGAGTGATTCGGCAATATCGCCTATGTCCACCGTGAAGTTCTCTTACTAAATTTCTCTCTTACAATTAATAAGAAAAGGCAAGCACTTAAGACTAATAAAGTAGCTAGTCTTAAGAACTTACTGTATAAAGAGCTCTTGATTCTGTACATTGCCCATAATTCTTATATTTTCCAACCCTCTTGAAGTGGCAATGCATGGGGTATTTATAGTAGTCGAAAATAATGCTTGAACGGTTAAGGTTATGCTACAAAATAGGAGGGAAGAGTGCTTGGTAGTTGATATGGTTGCATGGGCTAATCGAGGATAGATGCAAAGTTATAAAGGGATGTGTGGTTGAGAAATATACCAATTGTTCCCTTATACCGTGCACACGCTTTGCATTTAATGCACAGTAAATGCTGATGGCTTGCTACATGAGTAGTCATTACTTCAGCCATCTAGCTACAGGGCTTGGTACAGATGAACCAACAACTTGTCGTTTTCTCTTCTATGCTTATATGGAAATCCTTGCTGAAATGGATGGTTGACTACTGAAGGTATGAAGAAGACTAAAAGCAGCTAAGAACCCAGCAGGGGAGATGGTTCCATGTCGGATGTGATGCAATAGAGAGGGCGGTCCGGGACTGATCGGATGTGGATGTACTGAATCCGAGGTAAGGATGGATGGGTCATGCTAGTGTCGACCTTGTTGAGTATGCTGGTTACCTGAGGTAGTCTAGAGTAACGATGACCGGTGATTGAAGCATTGCTGAGATAAACATGCTTATTTGGGGTCAGGCTAAGAGTGGGTTGGCATGTGGGAGTAGATCGTCTTCAAGCCGTGCCCGCATGACCAAGTAAGGCTATACTTTTCTTTGTTTTCATCTGCATAACAGGCTATGAAGTCCGCCTACTGATAAGGACTAGGCTTCACCTTGGCATTTTTCTGAGTGGATTGGCTGGTTTTAGACCAACTTGGGTTTGGGCCGACTTGAAAAATAGCCAGGCAGCCTTTATGTAGACTGGGTTGTGCCTTAATCGACTTGCTAATTACTTGCAAGAAAATTAAGCACCATTTTGTCCCCCTAGCTTGTACATGTATACGGGTGCAGTCTTGTTAAATCATGAAGATCTTTCCAATCAAACACTCTGCCATACATTTAATCTGCCCACCACATGTCAATATGCCATTGACGATTCACATTTCAAGATGTGGTAGAAACATGTCACATCTCCTACGTGCATAAAGGAACGCTACACTAATCACATTTAAATGGTTGAGATCCCTTTTGTATCTAGCACACATGGTTGAAGGAGTGGATATATAAATACCAATCTTTCCTTTACTCAGAACTCATAAAGTTTCTGCCATGAAAATGCCATAAAAGGTTCCAAATTTTCCGTTTTTCTCTACTAGTAAAAGTAGCTATCTCCGTCTTCCCCTTTCTCTCCAATTATTCCTGAGTTCTTTTTCAAACTTGCTCCTTGTTATAGAAAAGGATTAACGATGTTTTGAGATGGATCTTGCTTTGTTGCTTGTCCTGAGCTCACACTCTCTGGCCATCTCTTTGTTGCAGATTGACCATCACTATCATGTCAATGGCCTAGTTGATGCTGGTGGATTTCCCTTCCATCTTTCCCTAACAGTACTGACTCTAGGTCAGCTTGGATGCTTAAATGCCTTAGTGGAAAGTGTAATGGCTGTTATCTCTACCTCTGATGTCACAGTTAAAGTCCTTGGCTATTCCTTTGTGTCAACAACTAGTAGCTTGTTGAGATCCGTTGCGAGATTCAATATGAAAGGCTTCAAAGGTAGCAGTACACCCCTACTTCCATAGTAAAATACTAATCGATCGATGCCAAGAGTGGTCACCTACATACTTGAAGATGTGTATTCTTATAGAATTTCAAAGCACACGTCTTTTTTTAACTAGTTAGGCTAATTGACTAAGAATTTGTTGCCAAGAGTGGTCATCTTTTCTAAGAATTTGTTGCTCTAGCTTTGCTTGTTTATCTGGGCATGACTTGTAGAGTTGCGCATTTTGAATAACCGATCAGGCATGTATTATTTGGAGAATAGCCCTTTCAAAATAAATTAAATAGCAGTGTATGGTAATGGGATGATTTGAGCACGATCGTTTAGGTGAACAATGCGCCGGTCGAGTGCAACATGACCGTTGGCACCAGCATAACTTGAAGTGCATGTTAGCTCGTGGGTTCTTTTAGAGGACAAGTGATCAAACGCAACATGACGGGTAGGATCGGCATGAACTAGAGTGCATGGGGGCTATGAGATTCTCTTGGGTGATACACTGCCAATCGTAAAGTGACTATTAATCCCAATTTGAACTAGAGCGCATTGCTAGCTCGAGCATTCTGTGTACAAGTGAGTTGTATGGTGGCGAGATGAGCTAATGTGCCTCCTGTTCATAAGAATTTGTAGATATTTTAGAAATGATTATCTGTATTGGTGGACTTGAGTTGAGGTGATGATGCCTTTAACTATGTTAAATGAGAAGTCCAACTATGAGAGAGTAGGAGTAGTTACTGCTTATGTTTCAGAGTTGGGAGCGATCACAATACAAACCAAAGCGCTAGCCGACTAGATGAATCTCTCAAGAAACTTGCCACTGATTATTGAAATATCTTGCTGAAGCATGTGAAAACCCTTCTTTGCTTGTTTGAAGAAAGTCCGATAACTTTCCCTTGCCTTCTTCTGATTGCCTTTGAT
Source organism: Allium cepa (assembly GCA_030765085.1). NCBI lineage: Eukaryota > Viridiplantae > Streptophyta > Magnoliopsida > Asparagales > Amaryllidaceae > Allium > Allium cepa. The sequence goes on from CM060931.1 coordinate 117,959,604, forward strand.
TTCGCTGACACACCCTGGATAAGGAACTTTATGACGAGACAGTAATAGTAGAAGATGGCATCCAATTTGGCAAGCATCGGTCTCCCTACTAATAGATTATATGAAAATGGGAAATCGACCAAATAAAGTTTACTTGGATCTTTGTAGAAAAAGGCTCTTGGCTAAATGTCATCATAAGTGAAGTAGTCCCCTTAGGAACACTGCCTACGCCCCTAAAGTCATAAATAGGAAAACCGAATGGGGTGAAGTAGAACATGGAAAGCTTGAGAGCCTCAAAGATGCCCTTAAACATAACGGTAAATGAGCTGGCCCCATCCACGAAGGCCCCGGTGCATATTGGAGTTAGCCATTTCCAGAGTGATGATCATGGGATCAAGATGGGAGGTAGGAGAATGCTTCCCTGTCCTTGGTGGTGAAGCTAATTGGTTGTTCTAATTCCAGTCAAGGTGCTTTGGATGCTTGAGATTCTAGTATGTAAATCTACCAGCTATACCCACTTTTCTTTGATACATAGACTGATCCCCCCAGCTACAGTTAGCCACATGCAAGCCTCCGCATATGGTTAATACTTCAGTGATAGCTTGAATATTTGTGTTGTTGGGCGGTTGGGGCTTGGGTAGACAATTGTCACATCATAACCTTCTCTCTACTTGATCTTGAAAAAAATCCAAGAGTGTTCCTACTTGGATGAGTTTCTCAGTCTCATCTTTAAGCACTCGACACTCAATCGTAGAGCGACTGTTGATTTAATGGAACTCCAATTATTTGTAATTGCCGTAATGTTCCTCTCGTTTTCCATTCCAGGTGCTGCTGGGTCTATAAAAGGCTACCGGTCCAGGGTGGCGAGAAATATCATTGTCAAATTGGCTTAACTATTAAACCTTCCTTACACTGAGGGCCAACCTTTGGTCACCTTCTATTGTCAGCCCAACGACCACTATTTCTACAATAATTTTGTTACAAAGATTGGCTTGGGTAGGACGTCTTGCTTCATTGTCTTTGTCCGAATGATTTACATATTCTATTCTCATCATACCATTCGCCCACTAATAAAAGTCAGCCAAGGAGATAGCCGAATTATTTTGAAGCTCTTTTTGCATTCTATAGTTATATTTGATAGCTAAACATAAGGCCACAACCTAGCTATTCACGTACGCACACCTACACCGGGAGGATTTTTTGTTGAAGTGATTAAAGTATGGCCCTAAGCTTTCAGAAGTAACCTACCTGATGTTGTTTTGTTCATTAGCCATCAATGCATGAGTTCTAAAAGCAAAGAAATCGGTCTTGAAATCTATGCGCAATTGGGCCCAGAAACTGATGCTGCTTGGATGCAGATGTAGGAACCTTCACGAGGCCGGTCCTATAAGAGTAGGCGGAATGAGAAAACACTTTATCGAGCTGGAAAGCCGACCGACTTAGGTAATGGAATTAATGGTAGTAATAGTATCGAAAGTGTCAGCATTCCCATATCACCCGTAAATAGGGGGCAAGATATACCGCCGATGTATATAACTATTTAGAATTTCGTTGGAAAACGGTTCCCCATTTTCGTCGTCAGAGAGTGCTTAGCACCTTGCATTTCAAGCTTGCATTTAATTGAGTTGCCGACATAGGATATTCATTTCTTCCCTAAGACAAACATTGGCCTATTGAGGGATGTTCTAGCCATCCATGGGATGAGGACTCAGCTTATGCCTGGGTGGAGTAGGAGATCAACTACGAGATGGAGAGTGGTGATGATGAGAAGTGGGAGACCTTTCCCTCTACATAAAGGGAGACCTGGAATATGAAGAATGGCCTTGTTCTATCAATATGTCCCCGGCCACACCCCTATGAGATTTGAAGTGTGCAGAGAGAGTCACATGTGCCCTACCGGTGGTAGGGGAACCGTTATTGAGGCAGTTTGAAACTAAAGTCCACATATGATCAAAAGTCGATTGTCGTTGCTCTAAAGGGCAATAGTGATGACTTGGCTCTATAGATGCACCCACATTTGGAGTGATATCAATTTGGCTAGGCACATACACGGCATACCTTCTGGGATGGGCATGAACACCCATAAGCGAGGCTTCAAGCACTATCCTTTCCCGTGCCTCGACAGCATTCATGAGGTCATATGCGCTGAGAAGCATGGACCCGTGAGCAGGTAGGTCGACTAGGTCAATTGTGGGAGAAGCTTGAGGGACAAAGTTTAGAGTCACTTAGACGTCCAACCGTTTTTGTATGACATTCACCTCGCGAGCTAGATTACCCATCTTTGATAGTTGTAGCAACATAGTGTGCCACATTTCATTATTGAGACAATTTTTGAGTTGGACAGCACCGATGTCAGTTTACTTCCATTAGTTTCATGCTCATCAAAGTTGTTACCTTCGAATAGTGGAAGGTTATGGTAATAGGTAAGATCAGATTTTATAGAGGAGAAAAGTGAAGAAAAGTGAGAGCTTTAGGTGGAGGCCCTCCTTCTAGCACCAATATCACCTATGTACACTGTAAAGTTCCCTTACTATATTTCTCTCTTATAATAACAAAGAATGAGAATAATAAGAAAAATGAAGCACTTAAGACTAAAGAGCTAGCTAATCTTAAGAACTTGTTGTATGAAGAGCTCTATAGTATATATATTGCTTAGAAATTTATATTTTCCAACTCCTTGAAGTGCTAAAGCATGGGGTATTTATAGTAGCTAAAAATAATGCTTGGAAGGTTAAGATTGTGCTGTAAAATAAGCAGGAAGAATACTTAGTCGTTGGTCTTGTCATAAAGGTACAAAGCGATGTATAGTTGATAAATGTACCAATTGTCCCTCTATACAATGTGTAGGCTTTTCATTAATGCGTATTAAATATTGATGGCTTGCCACATGAGTGGTCCTCACTCCGGTCGCCAAGCTATAGTGTTTGGTATAGATAAACATATAACTTGTCATTTGCTCTTATGTACTTATGTGGTAACCCTTTATGGGATGGCTAGTAGGCTACTAATGGCATGAAGGAGACCGAAAGTAGATGAGAATCTAGTTTGGGAGATGGGGCTAGGTAGGATGTGCAACAACAGAGAGGGCAGCCCTGGGACTGGTTGAAGGCGGCTGTACAGAAGCCGCGCCAAAGACAAGTCACACTATAGCTAGCCTTGTTAAGTTGCTAGCTCCCTAAGGCGACCTTGAGTAGTGTCGACCGGGGATTGAAGTAATGTTGAAATAAACGGGTTGACTTAGGGTCAGGCCGAGCGTGGTTTGGCATGAGAGAACCGATTGTTTTCGTGCCGAGCAGGAATGGACCGAGTGGTACTTTGCCATTTTTATCTAAGTAGCAGGCAGCGAAGGCTGCCTAGGGATAAGACAGTTGGGCTTCACCTTGATTTCTTATTGAGTGGATTGGTTGGTTTGAGATTAACTGAGTATGTGTTGGCTTGAAGAATATCCAAGCCGCCTTTGACTGAGCTAGACTGTGCCTCATACAGTTGGCAAATTACTTGCGAGAAAATTGAGCACACATATATTTTTAGGCATAAAGTAATTTGTTGAAAATTTATACATAGGTAAGTGTAAATCAACTAATTTGGTGAATAAAATATTCCAATGATGGTAATTTTATATGGAAAATAGTTACAATAAAATGATTTATTTTATGGAAGGATGTTCAATATAAGATACTTGGAAAAATTGGTATATATTTTTACATAAAATACTCTAATCGAAATATTTTTATTAGAAAATATCCTTTAATAATAAATATAAATATAGTGAAGTTTATTTTATAACAGTATTATGCCTTGAATATGCTTTGTTAAAAGTATTTTATTAATGGACATTGATAGAAAATTTTATTTAAGGTGAGAGAAATGCTTTAAAATAAGCACTATAAAATTATAATGTATTTATTTAAAAGACTTTTTGAAGGAAAACTATTTTTGATAGAGGTATCAAGATTTAAAATATTTAGAGCACCATGTTGAAGAAAATTTATTTAGAGATGTCTGATAAAATGATATTTGATTATGGAGGAACATTATGGGAAATTATTTTGTTGAAGAAAATATTTGATAATGTTTGGTTGGAAATATTTTTATTTGAGAAATATTTATTATTAAGTATGTGGGAAACACATTTATTTGAAAAAAGTGCTTATCCGAAGAGTATCTTTGATTTTAGAAAAAAAATTAAAAATTGTTTTCGGTTGCAAAGACTTTTATTTAGAAGGTACTCTTTGGTAAATAATGTTTTAGAAGGAAAGACATACTTTTTGGTAAAAGTGTTTTAGTTGTAAAACACATATTTGAAAAAAAGAAGTTTATTTGAGAATATATTTAAATAATTTACAAGAATACAAATGATTCGATTCAGAAGTGAATTGTTGAAAATGTAAAATATTTAGTTTGAATAACAAACTTTAGAGCTATTTGTTAAAAGGCATTTCATTGACAAGATATTTTACTAAAAGAACATTTTGAGAACTATGAGAGTATATCGAGTGATGTGAGTTTTTTGTTTGTCTAAAATCTATTTTGATTATGTAAATTGTATGTTGTGTTGTCTCTAAAGTGTTGTAGGGATGTCTAGTCATTCCTTTCTATAGGAAGAGTAGGCATACAAGGATATGTTATTCATTTTGACATATGGGACAATTAAATTTTGAATGTATTTTTTCTTTGGTTGAATTTTTTATGTTGTTCCATTGTTTGTTAAATTATAAGTTATAATAATTTGAATGTTTGTTTTCACTGTGTTTACTTTATGGTCTGTGACATGATTGTTTAGGTTAGATTATTCTATTTTCGTTGTATTGTTATTGTTTACTGGTTGATTAGGGCTATTTATTAGATTATGTTATGCATTGAACAAATCCTTGCAATTCTATTAATTGCTTGTTTTTTTATGATCTACTTAATTGTTTGCTTATTTGGTTGCTTGGTGTGATCATTTGTATATTATGCCATGTTATATTGTTGCTTGTTGTTGATAATTTTATAATGAGATAGTTATCCGATGTTGATTTTTAGTAGGATGTACATTGGAGAAACTAGTGAGAAGTTAAGGGACATTTAAATTAGTCATGGTGGGGTAATGTTGTTTCCTAAGTGGAAGAAGTCTAGATATTTGGATTGACTAAGAGATGTGAAGATGATTCTTGAAGATGAGTAATTGGAATTGGTAAATTTGGGTGACCAAGGTCTTGGTTGACACCATTGTGTTATCAAAGCGATGGTGGGAGGTTCATTACATCATTTTTAGAAAATTTAGTGTTTTTACCAAATACATGTTTTGAACCTATTTTTATACAAGTAACAACTGGACTTCTATAAATTCTATAAAATGGTATTTTTCAAAAGAAGAGAATTGCAAAAAAAGTTATATTATAAAACAATAAAGATATTTTGAGATAGGATTTTGGTTTGAAAGCAACATGGAAGCTTTGATTTGAGAATGAAAATATTTCGATAAATGTTTTGATTTAAAGATGTAATTGGAGCTCCATTCACTAAAAATGGATAGTAGACCCCTCTTTAGTATTTTAGGAGAGTGATCCCTATCATCAAAGAGGAGTTAGTATAAAAGAATTATGGAATCAGATATTCAATAAGATTTGAAGAATGGAACAAAGTGGGTTCCAATGTGGATGCGCGCCACGGGATCATGGCTAACTTGGAGGTTTCGATGTTTTCTCATAAAATATAGAAAGATAGTTTGTGGGTTCCTTTATTTTTGGAGGTCTCTACATATCCAATCCCTTGCCATCTATGTAGGAAGGAGTTTGAGATCGTGTAGCTGCGATGTTAAGTAGTCATTGACCATCTTTGTCGGTCATTCAAGTTATCACATATATATGAGTGTTTGGTACTAAACCGTTTGTGTGAGTCTATGTTTCTTGACCATCTGTGTGGGTCTATACCTTGTCTACCGTCTATGTGGGGTCTATACTTCATTACATGCGATCAAGAAAGAATAATAATCAATGACATATAGCCATAAATAATGGATGCAAACGCATGCAAAAATTGATGAAGTTAAATTTTATTATATGCGAAACTTTTAAGTCAACACTCATACACTAACAAGTGAAAATATCAAAACTGTCTAAATTCAATACACATGCCAAATAAGAACCAAGCAAATAAATAAAAAAACTAATCTGAAAGTTAAGGAGTTACTTTGTTGGAAGTGGAGCCATACCTTATAGTTTTAGGAACATTCATAGAACCCAAATGCGCATATAAGTAACAACCAACTCTAAGGCAATGTCATTCAACCATTACGTGAAGACGTTGATGGGGAAGCAAGGTCCTCCAAGCGATCCTTGGCCTACTCAGCACGACAATAGTCCAAGCATTTAAGGAGTCTGGCATCCTCCAAGATGTCCAAGCTCACTTTCGCGCTTTCATCACCAATTCGGTTGGCGAAGAACTTCTCTTCGCCCACACATAAATCACATAAAGGATATTGTAAATGGTGGTTCCTGCTGCTTTTGGTGCACTAGAAAGCTTGCACTTCAACTCTGGCACCCTCTACTCTGCCTTCTTTTCTACATCCTTGAATATTTCCCTTCGCTTTTGTAGTTTTATTCGTCACATTTTCCAACTGAGCCTGCATAGTTTCCCTCTTTCAACATGCATCAAGGCATAATACCCCAGAAATTTTAATATTAAATTAAAATTTAAAATAAGGGTAAAAATGTAATTTTACATAAAAGGACAGAATAATAAAATTTCACAAACATTGAAATTAGGTATGTGGACATATTTCACTATGTGCGGAATGTCGTTTATGGTTAGGAAACATATATAACTTTTTAAATTTGTTAAAATGAGTCAAAAATAGTGGAAAATATGACCGGTGGCATTTTCGTAAATAAGGATTTCGGGCCAAAGTCAGAAAACCTAGCTTTCAACTATAAGTTAGACCATCTATTATTTTTTATTCCACACTTTATCCGTCAATGGTGCGTAAATTTTTTCTTTCTCTCTATCAAAAATTCCTCAATTTAAACAACTTCCATTATATCGTAAATTTCTAAATTAAAAACAAAAGTAAAGCAAATGGGAGAATCAAGTTAAAGAAATAGATAAGCTACAAATCTAGGAATGAATCAACAAGGAATAGAAGTAGCGAATTTCAATCAAACTAGAAGAGGAACTTCTTCGAGGTAAGTCAGTTAATTACAACGTTAACGTTGTTCATACGTAATTGGGTTCCTTTATGATTCAATATGATTTGTAAATATAATTTGCTGAATCTGAATAATTATTCCAACTTAAATTTAACTTGTATTGCCATTTTAGCTAATTAAGATGGATGATGATACTAGAAAGCCCTAGTTGTTAGTTCAATAGAATAATTATAGAAAAAGGAAAAAGGTGATGGACTAGTGAAATTCATATCAAATCTAGAAGGTAAATTTTATCGTTAATGTCTGGTTTGGTTTGGATAAACGAAGAAATCAGATACTATTTATTTCACCTTGAATTGATTTTGTCATTTGGAATGTACTTAGAATTTTCATTGGAAGAACGTAGGTAGTTTTTAAATCAAATTATGTAAATATACGTATATAATCAGGGAATTAACAAGTTAAATTCATAGAAACAAAGGTACGAACTACACATAAAAATATAGTTGAAAACAAGTCCTTAAACCTATACTCGAAATCAACAAGAAGATGATCAAAAACAACCAAAATAAAACTTAAAATCTTGAAGACATCAACTAGATGTTTGGAAATTCAACCAGAAGTCTGAAAAATCCAACAAGTCGTTTTAATAAGGGCTTAGATATCTGGATTTAAGTAAATCTCAATTTGGGAACTACAAGTTCGAATTTGACCCGGTTCAGACATCTAAATCCTTTTTCAAATGTTTGGAATCAAAGTTTGTTTTCTATATATTTTGCCAGAAGAAATAACAAATAAAATAAGGAAGTCGTATACGACAGAGATGTCAGGAATCATCGATGTGTGGTCAAGGTTGCCGCACATTATCAACATACCGAACGATGTTGGGAATCAAGGATGCCGAATCTTTATAATTGGTGATGTCGGCAGTTTAGAGAAGAGGAGAAATGCCAAGCTACAAGAGATGCCGAGCTTCAACAGTGCAATGAGGTATCGTAAATCTGTAATATAATAAAGATGTTGTATCCTAAAGTAGCTTTTGGGATATCAAACATATAGCAAGCCTGAAATGGTATCGAACAACACCGGAAGGGGATATCAAATGCTTAAAAAGGGAGGATATCAAATCTCAAGATGTATCAGATTTATACAACTCAAAAGATATCAAATTTTATGAACTAAATGATACCAAAGCTCCACAACTTAATAGGGTAGAAGTAGAATGCAGAACCTCTATAGAATGTCAAATTCTTTCAAAAAAGGAAAGATACCATAAGCCTCCAAAAATTGATGATGTTGAATGCCATCAATGTGGCAGAGATGTCGAAGATCATTAATAAACATAAATAATATCATATATTACCCATATGGCAAGGATGTCATATATCATCCATGTTGTATTTCATTAATGTAAGAGCAGATTTCAAATAACAAAAAACTGAAGGATTCCGAGCTTTAAGAAGCAACATGTGGAAGGTGGTCGCATATCACCAGATCAGCAAAGATGTCGAATTTCAATAAATGACAAGGATGTCGTGAATCACTAATATTCAAAAGAATGTCGAAAATCATCAATTTTCATGGGGATATTGAGAGCCATGAAAAGAAAATAAATTAAAAATCATTAGTGCAAGGAGAATAAAATCAAGAGGATTTAATGTATTAAGCTTCAAAGGCATTCATATTCCACCACATACTCCCTATTGAGGATGCCACCAAGATAGCGATCCATGTGAAGTATTTAACCTTAAGGAGATCATGACAAATGGTACCAATAAAGCCATCCATCTCGGCAAGTCATCAATCCATACCAAGTCACATCAACCAATGAAAGCAAGCTTCACCTCCTTCCAACCACTATAAATAGAGATGCATGCCCTTATGGAAAAATGCCTCTAACTTCTTTCCCTCTCTTAGCATAAATCACTTTTTGGACTATAACTTTTCTAAACACTCTAAGGAGCTTGAGAACTACTTTAATGGCAAATTCCCAATGAACGAAGAAGATGATGTGGACATATGTGTAGAAGGACTTGAACTATTTGAAATTTTCATATTTCACTTGTTTTGTAACATACCTTACAATTGGACAAAGAATATGACTTGTGCATATTGCCTATTTCCATTGAAAATAAATAAAGAACTATTGCATATTTTTACTTGCCTATTTTATCATTGAGCACATGGTTTGGATTTTAAATAATTTCATGAATAATCATAAAACCAAGGGGTATTATTGGAATTTCTTTGAATATGCCTCTTTATACAACATCTTGGGCGTGAAATAAATTTTTGGTTTAGCATTTTGACGCTAGGAGGGCTCGAACCTTCGGATGTTTGGAAAATGACCAGAATACCCTAAATTTTAAATTTTATTGCTTTGAAGAATTTTTTTCAAATTGCCCAATTTTAAGTTTTGAATTTGCAAACTTACCACTATTGATTGTTAATTTGCAGGTGACAAACAAGATAGACAACAACACATCGATATGCAATCCACAACATACATCAATGTTCGACATCAACAGTTCCTTAAGTATTCGATGTCTCCAAATATGAAAATTTGATTCACTGATATCCAATTAGATTATTCCATAATCGATATCCATCCTTATCATTCAACAGTCAATATCCATTCCGCTCATTCACCATCCGACAAATAGTATGCTCATTAATCATTCAATGTCCCTTTGTTTATTAATATTTGATATCCTATACAACTTGCTTCTCGCGTATTTCAATATCTAGATCTACTTTTATGAACAATCGATTTTCTTGCATATATTCTCTCATTTTTTGTTTCTCTCCTTCGTTGCTTTCTTTTTTAATCTCCTTGCAAATCCACCTCCTCATTCTAGCCTTAATAAATGTAACACACCTAATTTTAAATAGCATTATTTAGGAGATTTAATTAGATAAATTAAATAGAATAATGTAGAGACTAGAGTGATAAGGAATTGAGATTTGAGATCTAATTAGGGTCTGCCTATACCAGGAAGATTAAAGGAAAAAAAGGCTGGGCATAACGCTAAGGAGAAGAAGGGAAAAATCCTAAGATTCAATCTAGGAAGATTAAAGTAAGAACAAATCTCAAGTTCCTTATTCAACAAGGTGAATAGTGATCTTAACCATCTCATATAAGTCCTTTTGAAGTTTTAATGCGAGTTTAAGGTTTAAAACCATATGATTGGCTGAAAGATAATATGCTTTGATTTATATGCCACATTACAATTTGAATAAGGATTTTTGTGGGATAATATAATTCAATTTTAAGGTTAAAATCATGCAAATTGATTTCCAAATGCCATGATGTTTGAATATGTTGTGAAAAATATTATTTTGGAGAAAGATTTAAATTTTCATAATATTCCAAGGTATGGATATTATTATGAATTTTGAATGAAAGAAACTGTTAATTTTGGGTTTAAATTATTTAAGGCAATTAAGTAATATTTTTGGGTATGAAATTTATACATGTTAGAAAACATATTAAAAGTGAATTATTTTAATTTTTGGGGATTTTTCCTAAGTGTTTTACAATGGTTGTTAAATTATTTAAGTTAGAGGACTTAATTGTTTTAAATGTTTTCTCAAGGGGAAGTGCTTAGTTGTTAAAATGATTTCATTTGTTAATTGTTGAACGACGGCCTTTTTAAAAAGAATTTTTATAAAGAACTGACAACCAATAATATTTTAACAAATTAGGCAAGTCAATTAAAATGGAATCACTTTGAAAGGCAAAAAAATCAGTTTTGTTTCAAATTACAACTTATCCACTTCCATTTGCTTTCTTCCATTAATATTCTTCCGCTAATGACTTTTTTCACCCTTTCGGAACCAATGCATGGTATCAAGCAATTGAAACATAGTGTATTGGAGATAGATGGAAGGGATTGTATCAAAGACATGCTTTCGAAGGGGTTGAAACCACTCTTATAAGGTTTCGAATCTATTACTTGCCTTTGTTTTTTTTAAAAGATGCTTTCAAAAGGGTTGAAGCCATTTTTATAAGCTTTGGAATCAATCCATCTTGCCTCTGTTCTTAAAGAAGCTTTCGAAATAGTTGCCGCTTTTGAAATTATTCGATACCTAGTTGCCGCATTCATACCTTTCAAATCAGTTAGAGACTGCTTTTCTTTAAAGTATTCGAAAGCGAAGCTTTCGTCCTTTTAAACTTTAAAGCCGCTTCCTCAATGCTTTCGAAAGGGTAACTTCAACCACTTTTGATAAGAGTTTCAGAGGCAATGGTTTCGAAAGGTTGGTTTTGAAGCTGTCCACTTCCCCAATTCTTTTACTTAAGATCAATACTTTGGAAAGGTATAATTTTGCTTTTGTTTTGTTTGACCCAATAGTCATATTTAATGTTAAACCCAATGGTTTCGAAAGAGATACTTTCAACTGGTTTCAAAGCTATGTTTCTATAAATTCTTACTAGGACTAAATTCCTTTGAAAGGTATATTTTTAAGTGTTATGAAAGGTATGTTTTTCAATGTTTATTTCCAACGCTTTCGAAAGATATGTTTTTGATGGTTTCGAAAGAGAACATCTATTATTTTAAGTAATGCTTTCGAAAGGGAGAGTGACAGAGGGTAACTCTTGATGTCATAATGATCCATAGGATCTTGTCGAAAGCCTTAGCTTTCAAATAAGAAATCCCAATCTCACTTTTAAAGGTAAACCCATTGCAATGCAAAAGATTTTTGAAATGGCATTTAAAATTTAAAATCTTTGAGGAAGTTTTCCTTACCAAGGATACTGGGTTAAGGGTATTAACCATGTTTTAGTAGAAGAAGATTAAAAGGAATTAAATCATGGATGTTTAGACTGCTATGTTTTGATAAGTTATCCTATATGCTTCTATAATCATATTCACTTCATAATCAACCTATAAATGCATTTTAGGGAAGGGCAGAATAACCGGCTAGGTTAACCCAGTAGTGAATATACATTGAATTGACTCCTGTGTGAGTATGATTATATTCAAGAGGCCAGGTGAACCAGAATATAGGATGCCCAAAGCTGATCAAAGATCAATGGTTTAGACCGGTTCTTAGTAAGCCCATGAAAACTATGTACGGAAATTGTTATTGACAGGAAAGGGCCAATAGGTTCTTAGAGATCTCATGAAAACTATGCATTTAACAAATTATTGATAGAGATCAATGGTTCATAGTCAACCTATGAAAACTATGACATGGGAGATGTAATTGAAGAATCCAGTAGGTTAATAGTAATCCCATGAAAACTATACTTGGACAATGTTGTTGGTAAATACAATATGTTTTTAGTGATCCCATGAAAACTATGAAACCAGACAAATAGTCCATAAGCTTGAAATATGTTATTAGTCAGCCCATGAAAACTAATACGTTAATAGTGACCCTAGAAACTATACTTGAGATAGATAGTCAGGTAAATGGGGATGGAAAATCCATAGCATATTGCATGTTTGCATATCATCATGACACATTTATTATGTTATGTCTTAACCATTGTGGATGAAGGTGTACATGATATGGTTATTATAAATTGTTTTAAGATGCTAGTGAAGGGAAAACCGTTCTGCTAAGCGGTGTGGTCTCCCTAGATATGTATATGGTTCGAGTTAGTAGGTTATTGTTCACACCAGACTTTTTGTTTGACTCGAAGTTTATGTTTTCCCTTCAAACTCTCTAGTGCTCAATTGATTTTGAGTCGTTTGAGAGTTAAGGTTTTCATGTACTCCTTTAGACGAATAAGCTTCAGAAGATATGTAGGAGGCAAGCTAGCTATTGGGAGTTTTTTCTGTTTGATTTTGTCGTGTTATTGGATGAAATGGAAAAGTCGTTTAGTGCCTATATTTGGACTCTGATCAAACAAGGGGCACCTTCATATGCCGCTCTTGGCATATTTGGTAATAAATTTTAATTTTTCTGAACGTGGCCTACGTATGGGATTATGTAATGAATCCGAAATGAAATGAGAAATTTGTTTTAGATTGTGTTTAATTTTTTTCATATTCATGTGTTTCTAGTATACCAATGTATCTAACATTACTGCATTTGGTCACCGAGAATTGATAACTATAACTAAATGCAACATCCGTAGCAGTTTGTTTTAGACCTCCAAATGGGGATGTTATAAGTTGATATCAGAACATAGGTTTATGTAAATTTAAAAAAATCTGAACCAAAAATATTTTTAAAACATAACCCAGTTAATCAGAAAATGAGGTCGGGGTTTGGGTTAACTTTATAGCAACGTACTTGCATTTGTTACACACACACACACACACACACACACACATATATATATATATAACTATATATTCCCCTCTCTCTTAGACCATTCTTCTGTATCTTACTACGGCTAGTATGCGGATTTATGAGAAAGGATGTTCAAGAAACGGAAGAAATGTAGGTAGAGGAAGCACCACAACTAATGGAAATTCTCGATCCAATACTAGAAGGAATGCGGGTCGATATGCAAATGCTAATCCAAACAAAAATGCTAATGTAGATACTGGAATCCTGCTAGTAGATATGATTATGTATCAGTTCTTCGTGAATCTGATGCAAGCTGGAGCAGCTGTAGGAGTAGCCGGGGGAAATGCTGTGAATGGTGGAGGAACTAATCCTGTGGCCCCAGTTGAAAAATAACTATGCCAAGATGAGCAGGGATTCTACCAATCTTAGTGGGAACCATTTTTAGGAACCGTAGATGCTTTTGAAGTAGAAAACTAGTTATTGCAATATGAAAGAATTTTTGCTGATTTGGGATTAGATGATGAGAAGAAGAGAAGACTTGCTTCGAGACATTTGCAAGAAGCATCACTTTATTAGTAGAATGGTGTTACCATGGGAGCTTCCAAGGAAGAGTTGACTTGGGAAGAGTTTTGAAGGAGATTCGAAGAGAGGTTCTTGTCTGAAGTTGCCAAGTTAGTATAGCTGAAAAAGTTCATGGACTTAGTGCAAGATGAGATGTCAGTGATTGAGTATGCTACAAATTTTGATGAGTTGTCTAGGTACAGATATGTTACCATTGACATCGTCATTAAAAGGAATGAGAAGTTTATTCGAGGGTTAAGATCCGAGATTGCCAAGGTGACTATGCCACACCTTCGAGATCCAAGTATAGTTGTAGTGGAGATGGCAATCAGGAATGATGAGATGCTTTCAACTTTTGGGAAAAAGAAGCAAGTTGAAACCCGGGATTCTTAGGGCAAGAAGAGGAAACTCTTTAAGAAGAAAGGAGCTCAGAAAAGAGGAGCTGCCAAGAAAGGGAAGGCCGATGTGATTTTCTACAAGTTCGACAAGAAAGGACATTATGCTCATGAATGTCAAACTGGAAAAGGGAAAAAGGTAGAAAATATGAAATGAGTGAAGTGCTTCAATTGTGACCAGATTGGACACTACAAGAATCAATGTCAAGAACCAGTCAGAGCGGACAAGGGAAATATTTTGCTTCGAAACCATCATCTTCTAAACCTACTGCTACTGGGAAAGGAAAAACTATGATGTACGGCACACTTCAGATTCATAGTATACGGTACTATTTGATATAGGTTCATCACATTCATTTATAACTCAATGTTTAATAAATAAGTTATGTTTAGAACCCTCATATCTTGTTACTTTCTTAAGGGTCGCGAATCCAATAGGTGGGTATGAAACTCTAGAGATAAGATGTGACTAGTTAGAACATGAATTGTTAGGTCATAAGTTTGCATGCAGTTTGTATGCTTTTGATTTCGTAAGCTTCAAGATCATTTTGGGTATGGATTAGTTAGATAAATATGATGCTTGATATTTTGCCAAGATAGGGAAATATCGCTAAGACACCCCAATAGTCATAACCAAATTATAGACTCGGTGGAGAAGTCAGACTCAAGTGTTTGGGCTTTGCTGAATGCAATGGAAGTAGAAAAAGAGTTGAATCAAGTTTTGTTAACAAGAGAATTTTTAGATGTTTTCGAGGTAGTCACAGGACTACCACCGTAGCGAGCCATTAGGTTACGGATAGATCTTATGCTAGGAGCAGAACCTGTAAGTAGATCACCTGGTTGGATGACAACTACCGAGACGAAGGAATTGAGGCGTAGCTAGTGGATTTAGAAGGAAACAATTTTATAAGACCAAACAATTCACCTTGGGGAGCGGCCACGGTGTTCGTGAAGAAACCGGATGGGTCATTGAGGATGTGTCTCGACCATCGTTAAGTTGAACGAGAAGATGATCAAGAATAGGTATCTTTTGTCGAGAATCGATGATTTATTTGATCAGTCGAGTGGAGCTAGAGTATTTTTCCAATTGTATTTGGCGACAGGTTTCCATCAGCTAAGAGGACAGGTTTCCATCAGCTAAGAGTAGCAGAGGATAGTATTCCGTTGACAGCTTTTCGGACAAGATATGGTTCATACGAGTGGTTAGTGATGCCATTTGGGTTAAAGAATGCACTAGCTTTCTTCTTGATTTTGATGAACCAAGGTTTCTGAGAGCACTTGGATAGATTCGTATTGGTATTCACGGATGATATTTTAATATACTCTAAGGATGAATAAGGGCATGAAGTTCATCTTAGAGTGGTGCTTGAGATGCTAAGGCAGCATCAACTGAAAGCGAAGTTTTCAAAGTATCAAATCTGGAAGAAAGAAGTTATGTTGCTTGGTCACGTGGTTTCAGAGAAGGGCTTGTCAGTTGATCCGGATAAGATCAAGGCTGTTAATGAGGAGACCGGAGATGGTGACAGAGATCAGAAGTTTTCTTGGGCTGGCTGGTTACTACCGGAGGTTTATTAAGATTTCTCGCGGATAGCAACGCCTTTGACTAAGCTAACCAGGAAGGACGTAAAGGTTATTTGGTCCGATGAATACAAGAAGGCATTCCTTAAGTTAAAGCACTTGTTGACCAACACACCTGTGTTAGTAGTTTTAGACGAGAATCAAGGATTAGTAGTTTTTACCAATGCATGTGGAACCGGATTAGGGGTTGTGTTAACGCAGAAAGGTAAAGTTATTGTCTACGCTTTACAATAGCTTAGATCGCATGAAGTGAGATATCCTACTCATGATCTAGAGTTGGCAACGATGATTTTCACACTGAAAGTATGGATACAGTATCTCTTAGGAGAGAGATTTGAGTTATATAGATCATAAGTCCTTAAGGTACGTATTCTCTTAGAAGGAGTTGAATATGAGGCAGCAGAGGTGGCAGAAAATTTTAGCAGCTTATGATTTTTGTATACAGTATACACCTGAAAAAGGAAATAAAGTAGTGGACGCTCTTAATAGAAAACATCAAAATGTGGTGCTAGCTATGTTAGCAGAGTGGAAGGACTTGTGAGTCTTTGACTACTTGTAGTATGTAGTTAAGATCGACTACTGGATCTACTTAGAGCACAACCATGTTATCCTGCTTGGAAGCTCAACCAGTTCTGATTGAAAGGACTGCTTCTAAGCAGAAAGAGGATCCACTAGTAGCCGAGGAGAATAAAAGCCTTGAGGTTGGATTAAAGATTGATCATTTAGAAGATTTTAGTCCTGACTAAAGTGGATGGTTGAGAAAGAAGGGACGGTTGTGTGATTCGAATGTTGGAGACTTAAGGAGAGAACTCCCTAGGGAATGCCATCGATCCAAATTTATGATTCATCTTAGGGGAACCAAGATGCATCAAGACATGAAAAGGAGTTTCTACTGGGAAGGTATGAAGAAGGATACTGGCTTGTGGGTAAAGCAGCGTGTGAACTATCAACAAGTGATGGCCGAACATCAGAAGCCGAGTGGTTTGCTTCAGTCTTTGGAGATACTAGTTTGGAAATATGATTCGATATCCATGAATTTTATATACAGGTTGCCATGGTCGAATCGAGGAAATGAAAGTATATGGGTCATAGTGGACAGGTCGACCAAGAGTTCCCGTTTCATTCTAGTTAAGTCAACCAAGGCAGTTCCTGTTTTAACTAAGTTATTTACGAACCACATAGTTAGACTACATGGAATTTCTAATAGTACAGTAAGTGATTGAGATACTTTGTTTACTAGCGAGTTCTGGAACAGTCTACAGGATGTGTTAGGTACCAAGCTCAAGATGAGTACTGCTTAACACCCTCAGACAAATGGGTAGAGAGAGATAATAAGGCACTCGAGGATTTGTTAAGAGCTTGTGCACTAGATTTTGGTGGATCATGGGAACTTAGTTGAGTTTTCCTATAATAATAGCTATCAGACTAGTATAGGCAATGTGCCTTTCGAAGCTTTGTATGGAAGGCCATGCAAGTCACCAGTAAGTTGGTTGGAAACTGTAACAGCCCTAATTTTTATTAACATTATTAAGGAGATTTAATTAGAATTAGTTAAATAGAATAATGTAGAGTGATAAGGGGATTGAGATTGGTAAAATAATATAGGTGGCCATGCTTAATTAAATTGAATGAACTTATAAATGGTTTAAGTGCTAACTAATTAAACTCAAGGGAATTAGGGTAAATAACCGCCCATATTTCTCACCCTTATAGGAGTAATCCTTAGCCATACACATTTATTTTATCTTAAGAAAATATTTTAAACGTAAGAAGAAGAGAAGCCGGTTATTAGGAAGAAGAGAAGAACGGAACATCAAATCTAAAGCTTAGGTTCAAGCTAGAAGAAATCAATCTCAATCAATTTCTAATTTCCTTATCCAATATAAGGTGAATAATAATCATTACATCTCTATTTTTGGTTTTATAACCATATAATTTCGGATTTAAGGGTAAATTCGTTTTTATGATATATTGGATGATAATATGCTTGATTTGTAATTTGTTTAGATTAAACAATATTATTTTAAAGGAGATATGCACGGTTTTAGAGTAATACCGAGGTTAAACAATTTTTAAGAGCCATGAAAAAAATCACATGTTGTGGAAAACATGATTTTGGAGTTAGGTTTTAATTTTTAGAATTTTCCAAACCGTGGAGAATTAGTTATGAATTTTCAAAGGAAAATATGGTTATTTGGATTTATAAATTTAATTAGGAAAATATGTTAAGATTTTAGGTCTGGAATTTTGATATATTAGATAACATTGTTAAAGTGATTTTTGGAATTTTTACTAAGTAATTTAGTGAGGAAATTAAATTATTTTGAAAGGAGGACCTAAATAATTTAATTATTTTGCTAATAGGAAGGGCTTATTTGTTAAATATTGTTTAGTTTTTTAGATCTGAGAAAATGCGCCTAATTTTAGTAAAATAATTTGAAAAGTTAATGTTGTTTATAAGTGGGCAAATTAGTTACAAAAAGTTTGCTTTATTTAGATAAATCAACCTTTAGCTCAGAAAAGTGGGTTCCTCCTTCTTTAAAAGGACCTGTCGACTCAGAGCTTCCACCATCAACCTAATTGAAACCTTCTAGGATGAAAACAATAAACCAATACACATGGTACCAGTTAGCCGGTACATAGTGGATTGGAGCAAGGCGGAAGGTAGGGTGTCGAAATGTGGCATCCAAAGAGGTTGGCTCCTTTGTTTTGTTTTGTTTTCAAAGAAAAGCGCTTGCATGTTTATAAAAAGGTTTCGAAATAGTCAAAAATAACGGTTTCGAAAGGGTATTTCAAAAGAAGCTTGCAAAAGAAGAGCTACCGCCTTTGTTTAAAATAATAGCTTTTGAAGGAGTTACTTAGTCTTTAATTGAAGCTGTCGAAAGGGGTAGTTTCGACCAAGTTGAAACCCTTCTGTGATTTGATGTCTTTCAATGGTATTGAAGAAATCAATATTGTCGAAAGGTGCTGTTTGTTTTATAAAATGATAGCCACTTCCTGCAGCTTCCGAAAGTGGTTAGGGCTTTCGAAGGCAATGGTTTTGGAAGGGGTTTCGAAGCCAACCTTCAATGTTTTTCACCTAGATGTTTTAAATCTTTCGGAAGGATGGTTATGACACCATCAAGTTTTTCCAATACTTTTATAAAATGAAGAATGGTTTCGAAAGAGATGCTTCACTTATGTTCACTTTGACCCAAAAATGTTATTTTAAATATAAACCCAATGGCTTTGAAAGGTATTGGTTTTGAAGGGTAACCTTCAATGGTTTCAAAAGGGCTATTTTTGAATGGTTTCGAAGGTTTGCTTCTATACTTACATGATAATACTTTAACAAGGTCGAAAGGTTTCAAAAGCGATGTTTTAAAATATTTGAAAGTCAGGAACCTAATGTTTTAAAAGATATAATTTAATGCTTTCGAAGGAGGTTGTCGAATGATGTCGAAAGCACGGTTTCGAAGGTGTCGAAATGCTTTTTGAACCGAAATCCATTTTGAAAGGAAAAACCCATGGCTAAATAAAAGAGTTTTGAAATAACTTTAAGTATGTACATTTGAAGAAATATTGCCTTGATAAAAAATATAGGTTAAAGGGATTAACCATATTTTATATGAAAAGTATTTCAAGGACTTTAAGCCCACAGGAGTGGTATTGTACATTATAATGTTTGCTTCTTCAAATATGAATATAATTGCATGATAAAAGACCCATAACTGCATTTTGGGGATAAAGGGGTAGAAGAATCAGAAGGTTAACTCAGTAGTGAATATAAATTAATTATACTCCTGAATGAGTAGAATTGCATCCAGGGAGTCTGGGAGACCAAAATATAGGATACCTAAACCTAGAAGTTGTCCGGGAGATAGGCTCATAGTAAACCCATGAAAAATATGATTAGGAAGTTATTGGGGGTAACCAACAAGTTCATAATAAACCCATGAAAACTATGTATTAAGGAACACGGGTCATTTGGTTTGTAGCGAACCCATGAAAATTATATCCGGATTAAGTATTGACATCAATCAGTAGGTTCCTAGTCAACCCATGAAAACTAGGTTAAAAAGGAAGTTACTGGAGTAATCTAGAGGTTCCCAGTCAACCCAAGAAAACTAGGATAAAAGATGAGTTATTGGAATAACCTATAGGTTCAGGGAGACCCATGAATTGATTAATTTTATTGGTAGGGGCCTATTGGTTCTTAGTGATCCCATGGAAACTGTGAAATAGGATAGGGTGTCCATAAATTATAAAAAAGTTATTAGTAAACCCATGAAAACTAATAGGTTAATAGTGACCATAAAAACTATAATCATGACCGGGAGTCAGTTGAACCGAGGATGGGAAATCCAAGATGATGTTTATATATATGGATATCCTCATAAATGGTTTAAATGCTATGTCGTATTTATTGTGGATACAGGAGCACAATATATGGTTTTGAAAAAGGTTTTAGGATACTAGTGAGGGGGAAACCCGTTCTGCTAAGCGGCGTGGTCTCACTAGATATCTAATTGGATTGAGATGTTAGATTATTATTCATACCAGGATTTATGTCCGACTCAAAGTTTTTGTTTTCCCTTAAACTCTTGGATACTCAATTGATTATGAGTATTTTGAGGTTTCGGGTTTCCAGGTCCTCTATTAAGACAAATAAAGCTTTCGGAGGCGTGTAGGAGGTAGGTAGTTATTTAGAATTATCATTTTCCATTGTGTATTTTGGATGTAAAGTCAGACTTATTAGCCTTATTATATATTCTGATCAACTAAGAGGGCATCTTCATATGTCGCTCTTGGAGTATATGTTATAATTATATTTTTCTGAACGTGGTTAACGTTTGTGGGATTATGTAATGAACCTAAAATGTTTTGAATGGAATGTAGGAATGTGTTTTTAATTTGTTAATTTTTTTTCCCTATTCTTGTAATCTGTGCATCAATGTATTTAAACCGCCGTATTTGGTCACCGAGGATTAATAACTATGGATGACTACAGCAATCGTAGCTGTTAGTTCTGGGCCTTCAACTTTGGGGAAGTTACAAGTTGATATCAGAGCATAGGTTTATGAAACTTTAAAAGAAAAGTAAAACCTAAAAGCTTTTTGAAACATAATCCAATGAATTTGAAAATATTATCGGGGTTTGGGTTAATGCTATAGTAACGTACTTGTATTTGATATATAGGTATATATCTAGTACCTATTCCCCTCTCTCTTAGACCGTTCTTCTTTATCTTACTAAGGCTCGTGCAGATTTACGAGAAAGAGGACATGGTAGCGGAAATGGAAGAGGAAATCTAGGTGGAGAAAGCACCACAACCAACAGAAATTCTCGATCTAATACCAGAAGGAATCAAGGTCGACAGGCTAATGCTAATCCGAAACCTGAAGCCAATGTAGGTGCTAGAAATCCGCCAGTAGATATGTGGATGGTGTATGAGTTGTTAGCTAATCTTTTCGAAGTAGGAGCTGCTATAATGTTGATGGAGCTAATCATGTAGATCCAGATGGATATAATTATGCTAGGCTGAGTGGGGATTACACCAGTCTGGATGGAAAGCCGTTTATAGGAACGGAGGATGCTATTAAAGTTAAAAATTGGCTGCTAAGCTATGAGCCGATCTTTACTGATTTAGGCTTGGATGATGAGGAAAAGAGGAGGCTGGCCTCTAGACAGTTGCAAGGAGCAGCGATCCATTGGTGGAATAGTGTGACAGCCGAAGTTCCAGAGGAAGAACTAACTTGGGCTGATTTCAGAATGAAGTTTGAGCAGAAGCTTTTATCTGTTGTAGCTAAGTCAGCACTGATGAGGAAGTTCATGGATCTTGTCCAGGAAGATATGTCAGTAATCGAGTATGCTGCTAAGTTTGATGAGCTATCTCGATATGGATATGCCACTATAGACACAGACATCAGGAGGAACGAGAGGTTCATTCATGGACTAGGGCTAAAGCTGGCTAGAATGACTATGATCCATGTCAGAGAACCTTGTAATGTGGTGGTGGAGATGGCTATTCGCCATGAAGAGATGCTTGTTATTTCTGCTAGGGACCAATTGAATTCCAGGGTCCTCAGGGAAAAAAAAGGAAATTGTTTAAGAAGAAGGGAGCCCAGAAAAAGGAGGCTGCCAAGAAGGCAAAGGCTGATTTGGTGTGCTTTAAGTGTGATAAGAAGGGTCATTATGCTCACAAGTGCCGGATAGGCAAAGGGAAAAAGCCTGTAGAGAAAAAGAATGTGAAATGCTTCAACTACGATCAATTTGGGCATTACAAGAATCAGTGTCTAGAGCCAGTCAGGGCGCATAGAGGGAAGATTTTTTCTATTGGACCACCATCTTCTTCTAGGCTTACTACACCAAAGAAAGGGAAAACTGTGATGGAAGGTATGCTTTTGATTCAAAGTATACCAATTAGGGTACTATTTGATACCAGTGCATCACATTCATTTATATCATTGTATTTGGTTGATAGATTATGCATAGAACCCACTTACCTTGTTACTTCCTTAAGGTTGTGAATCCAATAGGAGGGTATGCAACTCTAGAGATGAGATGAGATCGGTTAGAATTTGATTTGTTAGGTCATAAGTTTGCATGCAGTCTGTATGTTTTTAATTTCGTAGATTTTGGGATCATTTTGGGTATGGATTTGTTAGGTAAGTATAAGGCTGTGAGATTTTGCCAGGATAAGGAAATATCATTGAGACACCCAGATAGTCATAACCGAATCATCTTCTCAGTGGGAAACTCTTGCGGGAGTGTTTGTACTTTGTTGAGTGCTATAGAAGTGGGGGAAGAGCTAGGACAGGTTTGAATGGCGAGAGAGTTTGCAGATGTATTTGAGCCAGTCACCGAATTACCATCGAAATGAGTTGTTGAGTTCCGAATAGATCTTATGCCAGGAGCTGAACCTGTGAGTAGACCACCTAGCAGGATGACATCGACAGAGATGAAGGAATTGAAGGTGCAACAAGTGGATCTTGAAAGAAGGACTTTTATTAGACCAAGTGGTTTGCCTTGGGAAGCGGTTGCGGTATTCGTGAAGAAACCAGATGGGTCGTTATGGATGTGCATGGACTACCGTAAGTTGAACGAAAGGATGACAAAGAATAAGTATCCTTTGCCGAGAATTGATGATCTGTTTGACCAGTTGAGTGGAGTCAAAGTGTTTTCCCAGTTGGATTTGGCGACAGGGTTCCATCAGTTGAGAGTGGCAAAGGAAAGTATTCCTTTGACTGTATTTCGGACTAGATATGGTTTGTATGAGTGGTAAGTAATACCATTTGGATTGACGAATGCACCTGCTTTCTTTGTGGATTTGATGAATCGAGTCTTCCGACAGTATTTGAATAGATTCATGTTGGTGTTTTAGATGACATTTTGGTATATTCTAAGGATGAGAGAGAGCATAGAGATCATCATTGAGTTTTGCTAGAGTCGCTGCGGTAGAATCAGCTAAAGATGAAGTTTTTCAAGTGTCATTTTTGACGGGGAGAGGTTAAGTTTCTTGGTCTTGTGGTTTCAAAGAAAGGATTGTCAGTCGATCCAGATAAGATCGAAGCTGTGAACAATTGGAAGAGACCAGAGATGGTAACCTAGATTAGAAATTTTGTTGGACTTGCTGGCTATTACCGAAGATTCATCAAGGATTTCTCACGGATAACAACGCCTTTGACTAAGCTTACCAAGAAGGAATTTAAGTTTGTCTGGTCTAAAAAATGTGAGGAAGCATTCCTTAAGTTAAAGCATTTATTGAATAATGCTACAATATTAGTAGTTTCAAATGGTAACCAAGGGTTGGTAGTATACACCGATGCGAGTGGGACTGGATTAGAAGTAGTGTTGGTGCAGAAGGGCGAAGTTATTGCTTACGCATCTAGGCAGCTTAGACCGCACGAAGTGAGATATCCAATTCATGACTTGTAGTTGGTTGCGATGATTTTTTCCTTGAATATTTGGAGGCATTATCTCTTAGGGGAGAGATTTGAGTTGTATACCGATCATAAGTCTTTAAGATACTTATTCTCTCTGAAGGAGTTGAATATGAGGCAGTAGAGATGGCTAGAATTTTTTTGGCTGCTTATGATTTTTGTATAGAGTATACACCGGGGAAGGAAATAAGGTAGTAGATGCTCTCAGTAGAAAACATCTGAATGTGGTGTTAGTAGTGTTGGCTGAATGGAAAGATCTAAAAGCTTTAGCCAGTTGCGGTGTGCAGTTAACATCTATTGCTAGTTCTAGTCAGGAGACAACCATGTTATCTTGTTTAGAGGTTCCACCAGTATTGATCGAAAGGATAGCTTCTAAGCAGAGAGAAGATCCAGATTTAGCCGAGAATGTTAGAAGACTTGAGGTAGGGTCAAAGATCGATGATCTAAAGGATTATTGTCTTGACCAAAGAGAATAGTTAAGAAGGAAGGGACAGTTATGTGTTCCGAATGTAGAGAACTTAAGAAGAGAAGTTATGGAAGAATGTCATCGATCTAAGTTTACGATTCATCCTGAAGGGACCAAGATGTATCAAGACATGAAGAGGAGCTTCTATTGGGAAGGCATGAAGAGAGATATTGGCTTGTGGGTTAGGCAGTGTGTAAACTGTCAGCAAGTGAAAGCTGAACATAAGAAGTCAAGTGGGTTACTTCAGTCTTTAGAGATTCTAGTATGGAAATGGGATTCGATATCTATGGATTTTATAGATAGGTTGCCAAGGTTAAGGAGAGGAAATGAGAGTATATAGGTCATTGTGGACAGGTTGACCAAGAGTGCCCATTTCATTCCAATAAAGTCGACCAGGACGGCACCAGTTTTAACGAAGTCGTTCATAAAGAACATAGTTAGACTTCATGGAGTTCTTAGTAGCATTGTTAGTGACAAAGATGCTTTATTCACTAGTGAATTCTGGAAGATTCTACAGGATGTGTTAGGTACTAAGCTCAAGATGAGTACTGCATATAACCCACAGACGTGTGGGTAGACAGAGAGAGTCAATAAGGTGCTCGAGGATTTTTTGAGGGCTCGTGTGTTGGATTTTGGTGGATCTTGGGAGGATCACCTACATTTGATTGAACTTTTCTATAATAATAGTTATCAGATTAGCATATGAATGGCGCCTTTTGAAGCTTTGTATGGAAGGCCATGCAAATCCTTTGCATGTTGGTTGGAGACTGGAGACAGATTGGTCTTAGGTCCAGATTTAGTAAGAGATGCATCAAAGAAGATTGAGTTAATCCTAGAACGGATGAAGGAAGATCAATCCAGACAGAAGAGTTACGCAGATAAGATGCATAAAGACCTAGAGTTCTCAGTGGGAGACAGGGTTTTAATTAAGGTATCATCGATGAAGGGTGTGGTATAGTTCAGAAAATTAGGGAAGTTAGCCCTGAGATATGTTGGTCCATTCCAGATTATAGAGAGCATTGGAAAGCTCGCATATAGAGTTGAGTTGCCGAGAAATATGGAAGGTGTGCATAATGTGTTCCATGTGTCTCATCTTCGCAAGTATGTGCATGATCCCGAGGCCACCATTCCTCAGACAGAGTAGGAGGACTTGGTAGTAAAGCCTGAATTGACATTTGTTAGAAAACCAATTCGGGCTGTAGTGAGAGATGAGAAGAGATTTAGGAACAAGACAGTCAAGTTGGTGAAATTTCAGTGGAGCGACAACGAGAAGGACTGTACTTGGGAGATAGAGTACATGATTCGAGATGCTTATCCTAATGTTCTTTGATGGTATGTCTATATTAGATTTATATAGATTAACTTCTAGTCAAGTTGGCTAGTATGGATGTTAGGAGTCATTACAGATGATTGCTATGTTTGATGGTTAGTCCTTACTGAATTTCAAGGATGAAATTCTTTAAGGAGGGGATGCTGTAACATCCCTAATTTTTAGTAACATTATTCAGGAGAATTAATTATAATAAATTAAATCGAATAATATAGAATGATACGAGGATTGGGATTGGTAAAAGAATATCAGTGGCCGTACTTAATTAAATTGAATGAACTTATAAATGGTTAAGTGCTAACAAATTAAACACAAAGGCATCAGGATAAATAGCCACCCATAATTCTTACCCTTATACTAGTATTCCTTAACCATACATGTTCATTTTATCTTAAGCAAAAAATTTAAACGGAAGAAGAAGAGAAGCCGGCCATTAGGAAGAAGAGAAGAAGGGAAAATCAAATCTAAAGCTTAGGTTCAAGCTAGAAGAAATCAATCTCTGATTTTTCTTATCCAATATAAGGTAAATAATAATCACCACATCTCTATTTTTGGTTTTATAATCATATGATTTTGGATTTAAGGGAAAATTCGTTTTTATGATATATTGGATGATGATATGCTTGATTTATAATTTGTTTAGATTAAACAGTATTGTTTCAAAGGAGATATGCACGGCTTTAGGGTAAAACCAAGGTTAAACATTTTTAAAAGTCATGGAAAAATTATATTTTGTGGAAAACATGATTTTGGAGTCGGGTTTCAATTTTTATAATTTTTCAAGCTATGGAGAATTAGCTATCAATTTTCAAAGAAAAATATGGTTAATTGGGTTTATAAATTTATTTTAGGAAATAAATTATGATTTTGGGTCTGGAATTTTGATATGTTAGACAATATGATTAAAGTGAATTTTTGGAATTTCTGGGGATTTTTACTAAGTAATTTAGTAAGAAAATTCAATTGTTTTGAAAGGAGGACCTAAATGATTTAATGGTTTTGCTAATAGAAAGGGATTAATTTATAAATATTGTTTAGTTTTAGATCTGAGAAAATGCAGCAAATTTTAGTAAAATAATTTGAAAAGTTAATGTAACCAATCATATGTACAAGCGGGAAAGTTAGTTACAAAAAGTTTACTTTTTTTAGAAAAATCAGCATTAACTCAGAAAAGTGGGTTCCGCCTTTATTAGAAGGGCCTTTTGACTTAGAGCATCCGCCTCCAACCTAGTCGAAGTCTTCTAGGACGAAACCAGTAAACCAATACACATGGTATCAGTTTACTGGTATGTAGTGGATTTGAGAAAGGCGGAAGGTAGGGTGTCGAAACGTAGCGTAAGAAGAGGTTGGTTCTTTTATTTTGTTTTGTTTTAAAGAAAAGCTCTTGCTTGTTTATAAAAAGGTTATGAAGTAGTCGGAACCAATGGTTTCAAAAGTGTATTTCAAAGAAGCTTTCAAAGGAGAGCCGCCGCCTTTGTTTAAAATAGTAGCTTTCGAAGGAGTCACTTAGTCTGTAATTGAAGCTATCGAAAGGGGTAGTTTCGACCAAGTTGAAACCCTTCTATGATTGATGGTATTGAAGACATCATACTATCGAAAGGTACCATTTGTTTTATAAAATGATGGCCACTTCCTACTGCTTTTGAAATGGGTTAGGGGTTTCGAATGCAATGGTTTCGAAAAGGGTTTCAAAGCCAACCTTCAATGTTTTTAACCACATGTTTTAATGCTTTCAAAAGGATGGTTACGACACCATCAAGTTTCCTCAATACTTTTATAAAATAAAGAATGGTTTCGAAAGAGATACTTTCGTTATGTGCACTTTGATCCAAAAATGTTTTTTTAAATATAAACCCAATGCTTCGAAAGGTATTGATTTCGAAGGGTAACCTTCAATGGTTTCGAAGGGGGTATTTTTCAATGGTTTCGAAGCTATGTTTCTATGCTTATATGATAATACTTTAACAAGGTCGAAAGGTTTCGAAAGAGATGTTTTAAAATATTCGAAAGGCATGAGACTAATGTTTTAAAGTTGGAAATTAATGCTTACGAAGGAGGTTGTCCAATGAAGTCGAAAGCACGGTTTCGAAGGTGTCGAAAGACTTTTTAAACCCAACCTCATTTTTAAAGGAAAAAACCATGGATGAATAAAGGATTTTTGAAATAACTTTAAGCATGTAAATTTGAAGAAGTATTTCCTTGATAAAAATACAGGTTAAAGGGATTAACTATGTTTTGTATGAAAAGTATTTCAAGGGCATTAAACCTACAGGAGTGGTATTGTAAGTTGCAATGTTTTCTTCTTCAAATACGAATATATTCACATCATTAAAGACCCATAACTGCATTTTGGGGATAAAGGGGTAGAAGAACCAGAAGGTTATCCCAGTAGTAAATATAAATTGATTAAACTCCTGAATGAGTAGAATTGCATCCAGGGAGTCAGAGAGGCCAAAGTATAGAATGCCTAAACCTTGAAGTTATCCAGAAGATAGGTTCGTAGTAAACCCATGAAAACAATGATTAGGAAGTTATTGGGGGTAACCAACAAGTTCATAGTAAACCCATGAAAACTATGTATTAAGGATGATTGGCAGGAGCCAATTGGTTTGTATTGAACCCATGAAAATAATATCCAGATTTAGTATTGACATCAGTCAGTAGGTTCCTAGTCAACCCATGAAAACTAGGTTAAAAAGAAAGTTACTGGAGTAATCCAGAGTTTCCTAGTCAATCCATAAAAACTAGGATAAAAGACGAGTTATTGGAATAACCAGTAGGTTCAAGGGGACCCACGAATTGATTATAATTGGTAGGGGCCTATAGGTTCTTAGTGATCCCATGGAAGCTATGAAATAGGACAGGGTGTCCATAAATTATAAAAAGGTTATTTGTAAACCTATGAAAAATAATAGGTTAATAGTGATCCTCGAAACTATAATCATGTCCAAGAGTCAATTAAACCGGGAATGGGAAATCCAAGATGATGTTTATGTATATGCATATCCTCATAAATGGTTCAAATGCTATGTATTAACCATTGTGGATGCAGGAGCACGGTATATGGTTTTGTAAAAGGTTTTAGGATACTAGTGAGGGGAAAATTCATGCCACTAAGCGGCATGGTCTCACTAGATATCTAAATGAATTGAGATGTTAGATTATTATTCATACCAGGCTTTATGTCTGACTCGAAGTTTTTGTTTTCCCTTAAACTCTCGGGTACTCTATTTATTTGAGTAGTTTGAGATTTAGGGATTCCAAGTTCTCTTTTAATACAAATAAAGCTTTCGGAGGCATGCATAAAGCAGTTAATTATTTAGAATTATCTTTTTCCGACATGTATTTTGGATGTAAAGGCAGACTTTTTAGCCTTATTATATACTCTGATCAACCAGTGGGGCATCTTCATATGTCGCTCTTGCGTATATGTAATAATTGTATTTTTTTGAATGTGGTTATCATTTGTGGGATTATGTAATGAACATTTCTACCCCGCCTTTTGGTCAAGGCCGGGATATCAAAAAATTGGATGGAAAGGATGGATATCCAGATTGGAGATCAATTGGAAACAAGGCTATGATTGCTACCATCATAATTTAACTGAACTCCAATCAAGAAGGGATCAACTGGGAATGATGAACAATGCTAGAAGAAGCTATGTTTGAAATTTTAGGACAATCGAAGTTCGTATGCTCGAGTTATGGATGGATCAAGGTTCATGGAAACTGGTTCGTATCGATATGGTTCGTATCGATCACATGAAAGTATGGATATGGAAAGGGTGCTTTGCTTCGGATCGATGGCTTTCATATCGATACGATGTGCATCGATTTGGATAGACACGACAGAAGGAAGGCGGCACGGTTCGTATCAATCAGGATTTGGATGTATACGAAGGATGAGGCAGCTGGATGGATACGAAGTCATATAACTTCGACTAGATATTCTGTTCGATGCAAGGTTGGGAATAGAGCATGGAGACGAAGCGACCATTGAAGGATTTTTGGAAGGGATTTCGTATCGATCAATCATAGATCGATACGAATTGATTGATGGATGCGAACAAGGCGATAGGAAGCACCTCGTACCGATCTATAAGTGGCCGATACGAAGGGATGAAGCTTGGATCAATACGAAGAGTATGGATACAAACATGACTTTGATCAATATGAAGTGATGGACATAAGGCAATGTAATATGATGGATACGAACAGCATAGACTTGAATGTGGCTTAGATGGATACGAAAAAGGGTCGATCGGTGGATACGAAGAAGCACACGTCGATGGATGCGAATTATGATGGATACAAAGGCGATCGATGTTAATCAATCGATACGAAGAGGTATCAATATGAATTAGTATCGATATGAGCTCAGCAGCATACCAAAAAATAATACTTGCATTGATCATAACTCAACACCTAAAGTCCAAATGCTATGAAATTTTCGTAAGGGCTTCCTTATGCATTTAAGAAGGTTTATGATCGATCTTAACTCGATGGACCATGTTTGGATCGATACGAATTGTACATGGATCGATCCATAATTACCCTATATCGATCATGTGGGTCCACCTTCGTAAGAGAAGAGGTATTCCAGGTTTTGAGGTGGATATTTTCGGATCTACACCTATAAATAGCGGTCTTATGGCAACTAAAAGGGGGATCTTCTTCTTCTTTCCTAGGCTATACTCCGCCATTTTTTCTGTTAATTTTTAAAGGCTTGTAATTGTAATTATAGTATAAAAGGAATAAAAGGATTGATTCAAAGTGGTCGTATGCCAGATATAGCTATACCACTATAAATCTTGTGTTCTTTCTTGCTTTCTTACATTTTAATTTTGCTATTTCTTCATTTTGTTCTCTACTTAATCTGGATCTGAGATATATATATATCTGGATATTGAGGATCTGTGTTTATACACCGCTTTCACTACTTCTTGGGTTTGTGACCAATTTTGGCGCAAACAAACATGAACTGTTTTGAATGGAATGTGGGAACGTGTTTTTAATTTGTTAAATTTTTTCCATGTTCTTGTGACCTGTGTATTAATTTATTCAAGACCGCCGTATTTGGCAACCGAGGATTAATAACTATGGCAGAATGCAGCATCCATAGCCGTTAGTTTTAGACCTCCAAGTAGGAGCATGTTATAGAAACTGGAAACAGATTAATCATAGGTCCAGATCTGGTAAGAGAGGACATAGAGAAGGTTGAGTTGATCGGAGGTAGGATGAAGGAAGCTCAGTCTGGATGAAAGAGTTATGCGGATAAGAGGCGTAAGGATCTAGAGTTCTCAGTTGGATATAGGGTTTTCATTAAGGTATCACCGATGAAGGGTGTGGTGCGATTTGGAAAATTAGGGAAACTAGCACAAAGATATGTTGGACCATTCTCAATTACAGAGATAATTGGAAAACTCGCATACAGAATGAAGTTTCGAGCAGTTTGGCAGGTGTCCATAATGTGTTTCATGTGTCCCATCTTCGTAAGTATGTTCATGATCTATAGACTACTATTCCTCCAACTGCATTGGAAGATTTAATAATAGAACTGGATTTGACTTTTGTTAGACAACTAGTTCGAGTTGTGGCAAGTGATGAGAAGAGGTTAAGAAACAAGACAGTCAAGTTGATGAAAGTTCAATGGAGCGATAACGAGAAAGACTATACTTGGAAGACCGAAAATAGGATTAGAGAAACTTATCATGATCTATTATAAGGGTATGTTCTATATTTGTTGTATATATAGACTGTCCACTAGCCAGGTAGGCTAGTATGGTAGTTAAGAGACGTTACAGATGACCGATATGCTTAGTATTTAGCCCTTACTGAATTTAGAGGAAGAAATTCTTTAAGGATGGGAGCCTATAACACCCCTAATTTTAAATAGCATTATTCAAGATATTTAATTAGATAAATTAAATAGAATAATATAAAGATTAGAGTGATAAGGGAATTGAGATTTGAGATCTAATAAGGATCATTCCTTAACTAAATGGATTTTATAAGAACGATTTATAAAATAAATACTTAAGAGAATAAGGCAAGGGTAATATGAGAATAACCGAACCCCATAACCCCTAAAACCTTGACAACCTTTTCATTCTCATTACATTCTTACAAAAACAAAAGCATTAACAAAAGGAAAACAAGGTCGGCCATAACCCTAAGGAGAAGAAGAGCAAAATTCAGTTAGAAACTAAGATTCAAGCTAGGAAGATTAAATCCAGAAAAAATCTCCAGTTCCTTATCCAAACAAGATGAATAACGATCTAAACCATCTTATATAAGTCTTCTTGAACATTTTAATTTGGGTCTAAGTTTTAAAACGGTATGATTGGATGAATGATGATATGCTTTGATTTATATGCCATGTTATAATTTAAATAAGGATTTTTGTGGGATAATATAATTCGATTTTAAAGTTAAAATCATGCAAATTGATTTCCATATGCCATGATGTTTGAATATGTTATGCAAAACATAATTTTGGAAATGGGATTAAATATTAATAATATTTCAAGCTATGTATAGTTTATTATGAATTTTAAATGAAAGAAATAGTTAATTTTGGGTTTAAATTATTTAAGGCAATTAAGTAATGTTTTCGGGTTTGAAATTTATATATTTGTTAGAAAACATTTTAAAAGCGAATAATTCTGATTTTTGGGGATTTTTCCTAAGTGTTTTGCTATGGCTATCAAATTATTTAAGTTAGAGGACCTAAAATTTTTAAATGTTTTCTTAAAGGCAAGGGCTTATTTGTTAAAATGATTTCATTTGTTAAATTTTGAATTTGGCGGCCTATTTGAGAATAATTTTTATAAAGTATTGACAACCAATCATATTTTGACAAATTAGACAAGTTAGGTAAAAAGGAATTACTTAAAGGCAAAAAAATCAGTTTTCTTTCAAATTACAACTTAGCCACTTCCATTTGCTTGTTTCTGTCACCACACTTCTGCTAATAACCTTTCGCACCCATTCGAACCAATGCATATGGTATCAAGCAATTGATACGTGGTGTATTGGAGAAAGACAGAAGGGACTGTGTCGAAGGCATGCTTTCGAAGGGATTGAAACCACTCTTATAAGATTTCGAATCCGTTACTTGCCTTTGTTTTTTTTAAATAAAAGATGCCTTTGAAGGGGTTGAAGCCATTTTTATAAGATTTTGAATCAATCGAACTTGCCTTTGTTCTTAAAGAATCTTGCAAAATAGTTGCCGCTTTTGAACCTATTCGATACCTAGTTGCCGCATTCATACCTTTAGAATTGGTTAGAGGCCGCATTTTTTATAATATTCGAAAAGGAAGCTTTCGTCCTTTTAAATTTTAAAGTTGCTTCCTCGATGCCTTTGAAATGATTATTTTAACCACTTTTAATAAGAGTTTTGAGGCAATGGTTTCAAAGATTTCCACTTCCCCAATTCTTTTACTTAAGATCAATACTTTCGAAAGAGATACTTTCGCTTTTGTTCTCTTTGACCCAGTAATTATATTTAATGTTAAACCCAATGATTTTGAAAGGGATACTGTCAAATGGTTTCAGAGCTATGTTTCCATAAATTCTTACTTGGACTAAATGCCTTCGAAAGGTATATCTTTAATTGTTACGAAAATTATGTCTTTCAATGTTGTGAAAGGAGTATTTCTAATGCTTTCGAAAGGTATATTTTTGATGGTTTCGAAAGAGAATATCTAGGATTTTAAGTAATGCTTTTGAAAGGGAGAGTGGCAGAGGGTAACTCATGATGTCACAATGATCTGAAGAATCTGGTCGAAAGCCTGAGCTTTCAAATAAGAAAAACCAATCTCATTTTTAAAGTTAAACCTATGGCAATGCAAAAGAGTTTTGAAATGGCATTTAAAATTTGAGTCTTATAGGACGTTTTCCTTGCCAAGGTTATCATGTTAAGGGTATTAACCATGTTTTAGTAGAAAATGATTACAAGGAATTAAATCATTGATTTTTATATTGCAATGTTTTGATCAGTTATCATGTATGCTTTCATAATCATATTCACTTCATAGTTAACCCATAACTGCATTTTGGGGTGTTAAGGGCAGAATAACCGGCTAGGTTGACCCAGTAGTGAATATACATTGAATTGACACCTGTGTGAGTAGAATTGTATTCAGGAGGTCAGGTGGACCAGAATATATGATGGCCAAAGCTGATCAAAGTACATTGGTTTAGACGGGTTCTTAGTAAGCCCATGAAAACTACGTATGGAAATTGTTATTGGCAAGGACCAATAAATTTTAGTGATCCCATGAAAACTATAACCGGAACAAATTATTGATAGATATCAATAGGTACATAGTCAGCCTATGAAAACTATGACATGAGAGATGTTATTGGAGAATCTAATAGGTTCATAGTAAGCCTTTGAAAACTATAGTTGGATAATGTTTTTGTTAGATACCAATAGGTTCTTAGTGATCCCATGAAAACTATGACACTAGACAGATAGTCCTTAGGCTTGAAACAGATTATTAGTCCGCCTATGAAAACTAATAGGTTAATGGTGATCCTAGAAACTATACTTAAGACAGATAGTTAGGTAAACAGGGATGCGAAATCCAAAGCATATTGCACGTTTGCATATCATCATGATACATATTATTATGTTATGTCTTAACCATTATGGACGCAGGTGTATAGTATATGGTTATTATAAATTGGGTTAAGATACCAGTGAGGGAAAAACCCATTTCGCTAAGTGGCATGGTCTCACTAGATATCTATATGGTTCAAGATGGTAGGTTATTATTCACAATAGACTTTTTGTCTGACTCAAAGTTTATGTTTTCCCCTTAAACTCTCTGGTGCTGAATTGATTTTGAGTAGTTTGATAGTTAAGGTTTTCAGGTTCTCCTTTAGGCGAATAAGCTTCCAGAGACATGTAGGAGGCGAGCTATCTATTAGGAGTTATTTTTGTTTGATTATGATGTGTTATTGGATGAAATAGCAAAGTGGTTTAGTGCCTATATTTAAACTTTGATCGATCAGGGGGCATCTTCATATGTCGCTCTTGGCGCATTTTATAATAAATAGTGATTTCTCTAAATGTGGCTTACATATGTGATTATGTAATGAATCTGAAAGAAATGAGAAATTGTTTTAAATTGAGTTTAAAAAAATTCATGTTCATTTGTTTCTGGTATATCAATATATCTAATATTACTGCATTTGTCACCAAGAATTAATAACTACGGATGACTGCAGCATCCTTAGCAGTTAGTTTTGGGCCTCCAAATAAAGGATGTTACAATAAACCTCATTTTAAAATTTATAATGCCAAAATATATAGAATTCTGAGCTTGTGATGAAGATTTCGAGTTTATAGATCCAGATAACCTCAGGTGCCGAAATAGCAGAAGATTTCAGACATATTAGGTATCAAGCATCTCAGGAAGTACCAAGCTTGAGGTTTTCAAACTTTGAGGTTGACATCAAAAATTAGGCATGACAAGTTGATATCGGGAAAGCAATAGTGCCAAATTTGTAGTGTTTGAGCTTGTACTAAATATTGAATGTTGAACTTGCATCAGTATTTCAAATGCATCAAGAGATTTCGGCCATATAAGAGTTTCGTATATATGGTTTCAAAAATATATAGGGTTGATTTTGAAAATAAATGATTTCAAAAAATGAATCAGGTATCATATATAAGATTTTTGAATATATATACACAATTTTTGATTATATCAGGTTTTCGAAAGCATAATGTTTTGTATATAGAAAAAATTTCGAATGAATAAGCCTTGAACATACATGGTTTCATATAATCAAAGTTTAGAAATAAAAGAATTTATATACCATTAGGTTTCCAGAGTATAAGAGTTTCGATGTGTATATAAATTTTCTTATATAAGCAGTTTCAAAAATATAAAATTTCTTATACATATAAGTTTTAAATATATGTCAAAGCTTTTGAATATATACAGTATCGTGTGTGTGTGTGTATATACATATTGAGTTTTTGAATATATGTAATTTCGAATATATGCATTTGTTTTGCATGTATATGATTTCGAAAGTTTATAAGGTTGATTTCGAAAATGAATAAGGTTTTGTATATTTACGATTTCAAAAAGATATCAGGTATCATATATAAACATATGTATATATGTGGGTTTCGTAAATATATATGAGTTTTCAAATATAAATAGTTATATATATATATAGGTTTTTTACATGTATAAAGCTAGCTAATTTCAAAAATATAAGGTTTCAAAAGTGTATCAGGTTTTATATATGTATGTATGTATGTATGTATGTATGTATGTATACACAGTTTTAAATGCATATACATTTTCATAAATAAAGGTTTCAAATATTTCATTAGGCTTTTGAATAAATATAAGCTTCGAATGTATATATGTATGGTGCTACCAAATATACAGAGCAGCAATATTATAGCGTGCATGCCTGAACATGCCGAGTCAAAATTCAATAGGAGGCATAATGCCACTGTACTTTATAGCACACACTAACCTTTCTTTCAGTAGATTGCCTCATCCCCATTTTACTATTGAAATAGAAAGGTACTAAATTAGATACAGTTATTAAAATAGGTTAGTAGGCACTGAGTTATTGAACGTCAATAGTTTATAAACGTAATCATATAAGCCAAAGCACTACTTCAAGCGATGTGAGACACTTTGTTGCACCAATATTTATTCAACTTATAACTTTACTACAATTTTTTTGAAAGAGTTGAATGTTTAATTCTCTATTACAGTTGGTTTTAAAGATTTAAATGCATGTGGTTACATAAATACTGTAATCCTAACATCTTTTTATATTGACAAAGATTTCATTTGCTACAAATAATTATCTACATGATGTTGATTTGAAAAGGAAATATATAGAAACATTCATTGCATGTGCTATAGTGTGCATTTGAAAATGATAGTTGTGTCAAATGCAGACCTTATTTTTCGTTATGTCCAATTATATGGATTTTAGTAGTCTACTTATTCTGACGTTACAAGACTATCATTCTATAAATTATCGAATTACTTTTAGTTAGCACTGGACTTTATTTTTGCACTATTGATGCATCTTTAATGTTTTAACGATACAAGATGATACTTATTTCGTAAGATGACATGAAAGCTCTAAAAGGAAAAAAATGTGAGAAGAGAAGTAGTCTTTGCAACTTCAAATTCTGATTCCAGTCAAACCGTGAAGTTTTACAGCAATTGCCCACTATGGATCAACTCTACTCATAGAAATTTCTAATTTGATTTGTTTGTGCTTGAGATTCACCATGTATTAATAGAAAATTTAAGTTTCTTTATAGGTTGAAACAAGAACTAATTTACTATGAGTAGACATCTAGAAACTCCGGGTTTTCTGATTAACGCGTGATGGGAATCTCCGTTATCGGATGTAATTCTAGTTCTTATACGTTAAATTGTTTACTGGATTTTTTATTACCAGATGGTTTTCTAGTCTTCTTATTGTCAAATGGATTTCTGGATTTCTTATTACTAGATGGTTCTCTGATCTTCTTATTATAAGATAGATTTTTAGATTTCTTATTGCTAAATGGTTTTCTAGTCTTCTTATTGTCAGATGGTTTTCTGATCTTCTTATTATCAGATTGACTTTTGGTCTTCTATATCAGATGGTTTTCTAGTCCTCTATTGATAAAATTTATGTTTTTCTATGAAAGAGCATGGTTTAAATATCAAAGATAAAATGACTCTCTATATCCAGGCCAGAATTTATATATAATATGAACTTTTGGGCCATTATTGGTCGACCATTACAGGCCAATTTTCGAAGAAAGGTTGGTATTCGAAATTCTCTCATAAGAATGGATTCTTAAAGAAAATTGTGTTCTTGACCGTAAAGATTACCAGTTCATGAATCATGACATTTTAGACTTACAAACAAGACATTCCTTTTTTCTAAGCAAAACCTAATGTTATGCAATTATACATATCATACAAAGGTGAAGCAATAAATGCCTATATTTATTTTTGTAATTACTACAAAAAGCTCTACTAAAAGCATTTTTGAAAATATTTTTAAGAAACTATCACTAATTACCCTATGGATGGGGAAAAGCACCAACATATCTATTTTAAAGATGGTTTATAAATCTTCTAAAATATGTTGCTAAGCATTGGTAATCTCTCATGGAAGGTTTTGATCTAAAATGTGTTGACAAGAGCATTTTTAAAGTTTTCAGAAATCATTGAGGAAGAAAAATCTATGCATATTTTTTAGAAAAGTTTTAAAACTGCTAAAGCCCATCGACACCACATAAATTCAAATTAGAAAGGCCTATTCTCGGACCAAATAGTCTTTTATTTAGGATTTGCATTTCTACTATGAGATTTTCTCAAAAACCCGTCTTGGTAGTAACACCAAGAAGGGGCTTCCCTACCAAAGGATTACAATATCTAAGAAAAACTTTTCGACTCAGTGACTCAAAACCCAAGCCAATAAAAACATTTTATAAAAAACCGATCCTTAAAATTTACTCTTTAGTTTACTAAAAATGGTACGAGAAAAGGTTCTCTTTTGAAAACCCATTCTTTCTTTCAAAGAAAAATTCATGCTTGAAAGTTGAAGCTTTAATGGAATTTCCCTTCAAAAAGATTTTCTCAAATTCATTAACCGGGAGTTCGTGAGATTATTCTAATTAAAAGTTTTTTAAATATTTTATTTGGTTTAACGGTAAAGAGTTATGGTAAGAAAAGCATCCTTAAAAAAACTCGCAACCCCACCGAGTATAAACAACGATCGACCTTCGGTTCAAGGCACATTGTGCTTGTTGAAACTATTAATCTAACAAGGTTAATAAAGATTGCATTAAGTAAAGGGATACCTTGCACCCAACTGGTGTACACCCTGGATCAGATGTTCAAGAGAAGACCAACTACAGACACTGGAAGACTAACGCAAGAGTTGGTATGGAGGCCTAAATCACTAGTGAGGGGCAAAAGTTAAAAGCTTAAATCACAAAGAAAGGGGACTAAACCACTAGTAAGGGTGAAAGGTATAAAAACCTAATTCATTAGCAAGGGACCTAAACCACTAGAAAGGAATGAAGAAGTCCAAAGCCCAAAAAGAGACGAAGAGAATCAATGAAAAGGACGAAGAAGTCCAAATCCCAAAGACAGGCGAAAAAAATCAATCAAAAGGACAAAGAGTTTCAATGCCCAAAGATGAGCAAAAGGATTTAATCAAAACTTAAATTACTACCAAAGATGGTAGTATGAGATGAAAAAGCAAAGAGATTAAATCACCACCGAAGATGGTAGTAAGAGATGAAATAGTATGGAGATTAAATCACTACCGAAGATAGTTGCAAGAAACGAAAAAAGAAGCTTAACCACTATGAAAGATGGTAGTAAGAAGCGAAATGGGAAAAGAGCTTGAATCACTACCAAAGATGATTGTAAGAAATGAAAAAGTATGAAGCCTAAATCACTGCCAAAGATGGTGGTAAGGAGTCAGTCATAACCTAAATCCTTACTAATAAGATAAGAATACATGAAAAGGAATCAAGCAGAGCCTAAATCATAGAAGGAGTAACCTAGTATAAAGAAGTTAATACAATTACCCATCGGGGAAAGTGCTAAAATTCATGATCAAGAACATGGTCATCTAGTTTGGAATATCGTGTGGTAATGTAATAGCAAGAATGGCCGAATAGCAAGAATGTTTGACTATCAACCAAAAATACTGGGTGAAATTAGTATCAACGTAACTGGCGAGGAAAGTCAGTATAAAAAAAACCCAATGCTCAAATTTCAAACAACAGATTAGCGAGACCAATATAAGAGAAGATGCCCTGAGGTAACCAAGTGCATCCGAAAAGATTTTCAACCACTTTGAATTCAAGCCCAGATGGTTTCCAAAAAGGATTGTGGATAAATATCCAACGGAAATGGCTCAAGATGTATTCTACGGTTAAACGAATGGATATGTGTTTAGACTAAGATGAACTAACATCAAATTTTTAAGAGAATGCTAATTGATAAATATCCACTTAGAAGGAAAGTGTGACAAGGACCAATCACCAACAAAATCAAATGAACCAACCAATTGATAAACAAAAGTGAAGAATGATGTCATGAAAATCCCATCATACTTGGGTAAAGTTTTTAACCTCAAAAGATCCTCAGAAAATTTTCATCTTTCCAAACTCATTTTCAAGGTCATTTTCTGAAAAATCCAAAAGCTAGTTTATTTTACCAATTTATGAATAATCAAATTTTAAAATATCCCAATTAGGATCTTTTGTTCGGGAAGACTATAAAACTGCTTATTATTTATGGCATATTTGGTTTATTAAAAATGAAGTATAATTTCTATAGATTTAAAAAGTATTTTCTCTCCCAGAGATATTTTTGACAAATTTCAAAAGCTTTTTCCAAATACTAATCTTTAAAGGTTTCAAATAAAAGTTTTTAAATAAGGAACTTCTAATTTCCATAAGAAGAAAGAAAAGGAGGATTGAAAAAGAAAAGTTATAAAAAAGAAATAAGATGTAAAAACATATCTATAAAAAAGAAAGGAAGTATTGCTTTATGCAAGAAATG
This sequence comes from Allium cepa, assembly GCA_030765085.1. Lineage (NCBI taxonomy): Eukaryota > Viridiplantae > Streptophyta > Magnoliopsida > Asparagales > Amaryllidaceae > Allium > Allium cepa. The sequence goes on from CM060931.1 coordinate 117,999,789, forward strand.
AAGCAAGGAAAGAAGCCAAAATGAAAAAATGATTCAACCCAGAAGGAGAAAGTCAAATCATGAAAATGAAATTATCATGAAAATAGGGACATTGCAGAAACGAGGATATTCCCAACTTTTTGAAGAGACAAAGGTGTTAAGTGAGCTATTGTGAGTACAAGAGCTATTGGCAATACATTAAAGGAACTACCAGTAATGCAAAGGACATGGAAGTTCGATTCATAGGTAGACTAGAGGATAGACAAAAAATTAAATGGATAGCGACCCAAGAACAAATGTCACCCAAAAAAAGAAGAAAAGGAAATATTCTTTGGTTTTACACTAAAGTGTAAATGCATCTTTTATGCAAAGAGATGGGAAAATGTTATCCACATATTTTGCTATAGGAAATAAAAAATACTACGAGGATGTTGAATAGGATAGAGATGTCATGAATTATCGATGTGTGGTCAAAGTTGGCGCATATTATCACCAAATTAAAGATGTCGTGAATCGAGGATGCCGAATGTCTATGATAGGGGATGTCGACAATCTAAAGAAGAGGAGAAATGCCAAGCTAGAAGAGATGGTATTCTTCAACAATGCAATGAGATATCGTAAATTTGCAGTGTAATAAGGTTTTCATATCCCAAAGCTGCATTAGGGATATCAAACAGATAGCAAGCCTGAAATGATATCGAACAACACTAGAATGGGGCATCGAATGCCTAGTAAAAGGAGGATATTGAATTTCAAGATATATTGGACTTATATAACTCGAAAGATAACAAATTTTTACGAAGTAAATGAAATCAAAGCTCTAAAACTTAATATTTTAGAGGAAGAATGTAGAACAACTTGAGAATGTTGAATTTATCAAAATAAGGAGGGATACCATGAGCCTCCTAAGGTTGATGATTTCGAAAGCCATCAATATGGCAGGGATCCCGAAGATCATCAATGGATATAAATAATATCATATATCACCAATATAGCAAGGATGTCTGATATCACCAATGTCATATTTCATTAATGTAGGGGCAGATATCAAATACCAACAAATTGAAGGATTCTAAGCTTAAAGAAGCATCATGTGAGGTGATCACATATCACCAGATCATTATAGATATCGAATTTCAATAAATGGCAAGGATGTAGCAAATCACTAGCATTCAAAAGAATGTCGAAAATCATAAATTTTCATGAGGATGTTGAGAGCCATGCAAAGAAAAGGATTAAAATCATTAGTATAGGAAGAACAAAATCAAAATGATTAGGTGTATTAATCTTCAAAAGCATTCACATTCCACCACATACTCCTTGTTGAGAACGCCACCAAGATAGTGATCCATGTGAAGTGTTTAACCTTAAGGAGATCATGACAAATGGCACCATGCCATCCATCTTCTCAAGTCATCAATCCATGCCAACTCACACCAACCAATGGAAGCAAGCTTCATCTCCTCCTAACCACTATAAATAGAGATGTGCGCCTTCATGGAAAGATGCACCTAACTTCTTTCCCTCTCTTAGCATAAATCACTTTTTGGAATAGAACTTTTCTAAACACTCTAAGGAGCTTGAGAACTACTTTAATGGCAAGTGCCCAATGATGAAGATGATGATGTGGACATATACGTAGAAGGACTTGAACTATTAGAAATTTTCATATTTGACTTGTTTTGTAATGTACCTCACAATTGAACAAAGAATATGACTTGTGCATATTGCCTATTTTGCCATTAACAATAAATAGAGAACTATTGCATATTTTGACTTGTTTATTTCATTATTGAGCACATGGTTTGGATTTTAAATAATTTTGTGAATAATCATAAAAACAAGGGGTATTATTGGAATTTCATTGAATATGCCTCTTTATACAATATCTTGGGTGTTAAACCAATTTTTAGTTCAATGATGTCAAAGTTTGAAAAATGGAGTCAGAGGTCTAAATGATTGGAAAATATTTTAAAAAAAAGAGAGAGTAAAAAATCTAAAATAGTTAATCAAACGTTTATTTCAGTAAGCATAGGATGAACCTAGACCTGGTGCAGGTGAAATAGGGCAAAACGATGAACTTATATCCCACTTTCTCGACTATTCAGAGTTCATGTAGCTTCATTGAGTAGATGCAACGATTAGTATCACTTTTTAATGGATTTAACATGAAACTCAACAGGGCTGGCATAAGTAGCAAAATTTAACATGAAACTCAACAGGGCTGGCATCAGTAGCAAAATTAGAAGCTATTATTGTTACTGGGGCATGCTTGGTCACATGTTCAAAATGTAGGAACCAGAGAAGTGAGATGGAGTCATCTAGGTAGTAGGGTTGTACGGATGGGCAGTGGCTGGGCTTATAAGGGAATCACTGTTGTTACTTTCTTAATGCTTCAGGTTGAATCTTAAAGAGCATAAGAAATGTTACCATTGAAAAGTTGACTCGAATGCTTAGGTAGGCCATAACTTGTCGTTAAGAATGTTAACTCAATATTGGTCGGAAAATTATTTATCGGGACAATATACTAGGAATTGACAAAGAGTTGTTAGATATTGGTTGTTCAATCCTTGGTTGGAAACCTTTATAAGATGTTATGGATATAGGTGTAAGTGGAATTATACACCATGATTCATAAATTAAACAAACCCTTCTAGTGTAATACTTAAACATAAATGAACATCCTTGGTCATGTAGATTATAGATGAATTTAATTTCTTTTGAACACCATAAACTAGTAATACAATTCATTCACCACACTTTGTCTGATCCAGTGCTTTTCTTCCTACTTTATATACGCACTATAGGAGGACTGGTCATAAGAAATTTGGCCCAGACACATCACGTGGAGGAGGAGGCTAGATGTTCGGAGTTATATTATTTATCGTTGCCCTCCGCGTACCATTTATTTTATTATATTATCAGTCAGATACCATGTTGTATTTTGGAACTCTATAATGTCAATTGTAGTATGGACTATGTATTGCAAGACTATTATCTAATTTGGTTATCTTCAATGTTTATATTTTATTTCCTTCTGCTTTGAGTTATGAAAGTGTAGACTGCTTTAAAATTTATATTAGTCTCTAATTATGTAATGTTCTAAAACCCTAATGACTGGTTCTTCTTAGCACAACATGAGTTCAAAAATCATTTTAGGCTTTGAATCGATGTGTCTGGAGGTGCAGGTTGTCACGGTTGGTTTTAAAGCTTAGGTTATGTATTCGTTAGGGAATAGACATATATTGAGAGAATGTACTTGTATATTTTTAGAATTTATTACTATATATATAGCGAAACTCACCCTTATAGTTCTCGTAATTCTTAAACACTATCTGGGAAAGTTGCTAATGATTCCTATTTACAAATAGGTGAGAAAGAGCAATTAGACTGAAAATAGTTTTGGTGAGGCAGTTGAGGTTCTGGGCATGAACTTTCCTATATGGTTCTGACAGTATCTTCAGGCAAGAGGCCAGACTAAACTCAACCCTAATGGTGGACCCGCAATGCAAGCGTAAGTTGCAGCCCCGACTACTCCGCCTACTTTGCATTTCTCCCAGCTATGTCGAGACTTCGAGAATCTAAACGGAAAGACTTATTAAGGAATTAAATCATTTTTGGAGACCCATCTGGGGATGAGGAATTGTGATAGGATTCTAGCTATGATGGATGTGGAGAATGTAATGAAGAGACAATTCGCTTCATGGCATTTGCAAGGAGATGCCTTAAACCGGTGAGAGATTGTTATTGCTGAGACTAGTACTGCTTTGATAAATTTAAAGCGAGCTTTGAGCCTGAGTGCATTTTTGAGGAAAAATTGGGAGTAGAGTTAGAGAAGTTCGTTCATTTGAAGCAAGGTGGCCATAGTGTTAAGAAGTATGTAAATGAGTTGAATAAGTTGGTGAAGCATGGTTTAGACCTTATCAATACACCAACAAAAAAGATGAGGAAGTTTGCTAAGGGGTTGAATACGACTTTATGAGGTATTACTTTAAGCTACTTTTGAGAGCTTGGTTAGGATGGCATTGCTGAATTCAATTGGGAAGGAGGAACCAAAGAAAGCAGAGGTGAAGCCAACTCAACAAGGCCACTGCAGAAGTGGAACAGGAGCTTATGGCATGATAAAGAAGGTAAGGTTTAAGTATAAGAAGTGCTAAGGTAGAGGCATTTGGCAAGGGATTGCAGAGCGGACATTGCGAAGATTAAATTATACAACTGCAACCAATTTGAACACGTGAAGAGAGAGTGTCCAAATGCACCAAAAACTTATTCCCAAGTGGTTAAAGCATATAAACAAGACTGCATTCCTAGCTTCAACGCTACACCAACTATGATAAGGGATAGAAGGCTATCATAGAAGGTGTGTTAGCTCTTTCTAATTCATTTATTCGTACTTTATTTGACACTAACTCATCGTACTCATTCATTTCGAGTATACTAGTAGCCGAGTTTCACTTAGAAACTTATATGGTTACAGACCCTATAGTAGTAACAAACCCAGTTGGAGGATCAACTCATTTATCCGTGATTTGTAAGGGTTTGAAGTTGTATATTTTGGATGTCAAATTCGATTTTGATGCTTTTATTTTGATACTTTCTAGGTTTGATTTAATATTGGGAATAGAATTGATGAATATGTATGGAGTAGTATTAGATTGTGATAGAAAGGTGGTTTGGTTAGGTACTTGTGGTGGGTGTACCCTTGATGAAGTTTACTGTGACCTTAGGAGTTCAGTTATGTTAAGTTACCTATATTCTTTAGATATATCACATGATGAGTTAGCTTCAATTCCAGTAGTTCATGACTAACCAGACGTCTTTTCAATGGTTTATGGTCTCTTCTAATAGTTAGATCGAATTTATTTTGAAGAGAATGCTAGTCCTACTGCCTTAACTTTTAGGCATATGGCACTTAAAGAAAGACGCGGGCCAAATAAGCAAGTGAACAAATTATTGTAGAAGGGATTTGTTTGGAGTAGTATTTTGGAGTGGCTCTTCGAGGATTTACGTCAATTATCATAAGTTAAATAAGCTGATAAAGAATAATCATCATTCACTTTCTTGTGTAGACGATCTATTGGATCAGTTAGTTAAAACAAAAGTTTTCTCTTAGGACGTGGTTACCGTATTTCATCAGTTGCACGTTGTGATGGCCGCCCTACACCATCTGTACCTTAATGTGTAACATTTATAGTAGTGTGCGCTATAATGGTGTCCGGTCGATGTAGGAAAATTGTCAATGGTTGTAGCAAAGTAAATGAACATCACAGAACCTGCATATATCTCATAGCGCAACGAATCAAATACGATAGTAAACATCTCAAGTACAAAATAGGAGAGATAGTAATACCAGATGAATCATAGAAATCAGAGTACTCAAATCTATACTGCAATACAACATAATTGATAGGGTTTACACAATCGATAATAAACTAAAAATAGATAACTGTCTCTAACAATACAATAGGACTAGTAAGCTCCATAGTTTGCATAGCGGAATGATAAGCAATAACAGCTAAATATAATAACATGATGTTATATTCTCCTGCTCGTCTTCTATCCAGCTTCATATGCTCACTATACCTAATATCCTTAATCTACTCTTTTAAGAGTACCTAAAATAATAGGAAGTAAAGCAAAAATCCCAAGTCAGTCAACAGCCTGGTATGAGCGGTAGGAAATCTCAAATAATATAAAGTTTTTTTTACTTTTTTTAGAAAAGCTAGCCGGCTTTATAGTGGGCCATGCCACTGTATATAAAATGAGAAAACAGGTGCTCTGCACATGCACATAGCAACTAAATGGGAAAATTTGAAAGCACAGGAGCTAGACAAAAGAGCCTAAACTACTATAATAGCATGACTAATCTTCCTCAGAAGAGGAAGAACAATCACGACCAACAACCGAAGTAGGTCCAATAACATGAGAAAACCTGGAGAAGAGAGCAGCCAGACGAGGATCATATCCATCCGAGTCAGGTGAGTAAAGAAATTTTCTATCCCATGTGACATCATAAAACTTACTTTTGTTCTCCTCACCAATCTCACCAACCCTAGTGAGGCATAAACCATCTCCCTCAATATGGTAGATAACAAAACGACTCTCTCCTTAAAATTACTGAAAAATGCATAAAATGTGTCCCTCTCTGGCGAATATCTCATATTAGAAGGAGCATGAACCCAAGCACGTTCATCAGAATTCCAGGAAATGATATCAGATGGAGAAGTAGAAAGATCCACCTCCAGGGCTGAAGGAGGAGAACCAACAGATGGGTTATAACAGGCACTGAAATAGAATGAGCTACATAAACCGAAGCAACTGTAGGAGGATCCACAATGGGGGCTATAACAATGGGAGCTACTGGAGCATCAACTAAGGGAACTAAAGGAGCAACCTTCGGAACCCACTTTCGAACAGGCGGACGAGGAAGAGGAATCCGGTCAATAAGGAAAACAATCGGTCCAGAACATGCTTCAGCACAATGGCCAAAGGAATGATAAGACGAGAAAAATGTCAGGTTTCCAACTATAGCGAACTCTGACCTCAGCTACATGGCTCTCATCTAATCTGACCTTTAACACCATAGGCAAAGGTTTGTCAGGAGTAATCTCAATTAGAGCTTTGGCATAAACTAGCTTCTTTCCGGCCACAGTATTTGCATCATAACATATCACCTTACTTATCAGATCAGCTAGCCAGTCGATCCCGATAAGAGGCTGGAGAACAGATGGAATATGAGAAAAGTGGGCCCAAACAGGAATAGATAAAACTTGTTCTTTCGCATGATCCACTGTAGGACTCCAAGTTGTGATAATGAAAGGTTTCCCATCAATAAGAATTGGGTTGGCCTCCAGAATACGTTGCCTTTCATCACTATGCGAGAACTTAAAAAAGAACATTTCATTATCAAAGTGAACACTCAAACCACCCCTAGGCTTCCACGTCAGGTTGCACCTCGACTTAACTAAATGATAGGGAGGACTGCAGTCAAGAAAGAAACCAACCAAGTGTTCTTTCCAAAAATCCACGCCAGCCTCAATCACTTCCATGGGTGGAATCATCACACCCTCATTCTCAACTATATCAAAGCGATGAGGCGAATGTATACCGGCATTTTTAGGCAGCTTGGAAAACAAAGATGACCACTTTGGAGCAGGCTATGGCAAAGGAGGGACCAACGAATTAGCATGAGCAACAATAGATTGGGGAAAATTGTCTTTGGCAATACAACAAGCACCCGATGTGCCACCTGAAGTTAATCCAATTTTAGTCTTGATGAACACATTGGCGTTAATAGGGTCATCAGATTCAACCACACAATCAGACGCAAGAGCATGTCCAGACCGCTCTGCCATGGATTCACCAACTCCAGAACCAAAATTCAACCCAACCAAAGTTTGAGACCAAAACAAATTACCTTCGTTCGATAGCATATGGGATATCGGGTTTGGACCCAGAGTTCTGACAGGATCAACATGATCGGAATTCGCCTGCGTCGAGTTAAAATCGCTCGAAAGGACGGAAATGGGGTTATTAGAGGCATCAGACGCAACCAAGTCAACGTTAACAGTAGCAGCTCCACGAGTAGGCAGAGCACTCGTCTGCGTCGACATCACTAAAGGGAAACGCGGAAGGTAAAAATAGAGGCCAACGAAGAAAAGCAGAAGAGAAGGATTTCCAGAGAAAAGGGAACGCGTCGCCATATCAATCGCATGCCGCCATTTGCTAACTGTTGTTATTGGACAAATGGTATGGAAAAATCATAGCTGACATGTCCTTGCATCCACATGGTTAGTACATAATGAAGAAATAAGCCACTCTACACCACAACCATCATGGTGTACTATTGTCAAAGTACTAATGGGTGTCTAAATATCTACATTGATGATATCTACATCGTGTGTCATCCCTAGAGTTATAAATAATCAAGCAAACATAACTTCCATCATCCATCCTCACATTCACTCACTCAATGCATTGGATATATGACTCTTATGACCCAATCGCATAGTCAGGGATTACTCAACATCCTAGTTTCTTAGTACTTGAATTCATATCACTTGGTAGGCCTGGAAATAGATTGCCATCGCATTCAATCTCAGGTAAAACGGATCAAAACATCATGTCATCCAAGGCACATCGCACACCCAAGTGAGCATCCGCACATACCCCTGCTTTACGAGTACAGTTCGAAACTGATGAATTACAACAAACCCTTGGCATACGTCATATACAATAGAGCACATCTCAGAATTAGCCTTACAACTCCCATTTAAAGTTGTTAAGGTTGGGACAATTCTCAACAGCCATTAGTTAACTTGCATTTTTGCCAAAGTAGATTTCACTCAAAGTTAGAAGGTCAAGACGAAGACGAAACGACTCAAGAATCTGGAAACACACTTAGAAGAAGTAAAAAATTACACCCAAGAAAAATCACGATGATTGGAACTATGTATTCCTATAGGTGCCGTTATGATTCCTATCAGTGCCAATATGGATTTCCTCCACTTCTTGGCTTTACAACCCCACATACTTTATTTACAACCTCAACCTCTTGTGGTCAGGTGCTTTTTCATAGTTTAGGCGAGCAATTTTCAAGATCGATGAGAAAAAAGCCAAGAAAGCAAGATAGTTCAAGTGTTAACAAGAGAGTCATCAGAATCAATTTAAATACTATGGAAAAGAGTTTGGAAAGCAACAAAAAGAAGATAAAAGGGTAAAGAAAGTGCAAGAATTGACTTTGCACATGTCAATCCTATCGGTACCAATATGATTCCTATCGATGCCTATAGAATTTATGGCTTTTAGGCCTCATATTTTCCCTCATATGGCCTTGGGCTTCCTCCTGGACTTCGATGCTAGTGGCCTTCTAACTCCATGTAGGTGTTTCTCTATAAATACAACCCTAATGCAACTAAAAAGGGATCTTCAATCTACTTCTTCTTCACTTCTATCTTCTCCTCAAATACTCTAGAAACTCCATCACGAATTTAAGATCCACAAGATTCTGGTCAGATCTAATATACTTGTTGTAATCCGAAGAGATAACAACTAATAAAAAATATTAAAGTGGACATAGGTGGAAGATTATGTCGAAACACTATAAAAATTCTTGTATCTCCTTTTAATTTCCTGCTATTTTTGCTTATTTGCTTTGAATCCCTACATTTTGGTGCTTTCATCAAATATTTGGGTGTTGGTGCCATTTCTGGCAGCAACATTTTGGTTTACTAAGAAAGAGCTAGATTTCATAACCTAAAACTTGGATCTGAAGTTTGAAAAAGATGAAGAGACCTAACATTAGATCTACAATTAAAGGAAGTCAACCAGAGCATGGGAGGCAGCCAGGAGATGTCCTCAAATTCTAATCATTCCATATACATAACCAGAGAGAAGATAGAGAGGATGATGAAAGAAATGAAAGATGGTACAATAGCCCGATAACAGGAGATGCTAGATGGATTCTTCCAAAGGTTAGGACAACGAGGAATAGCTGAAGCTGCTCGAATTCAAATACGAGGACTAGGAACAAACACAGTAACATCTAGAGTTGGAGCGGTGAAAATTAGAACAATGCCCCCACAACCAAGACCGCTCGAGAATGCGAGGACTCTATCAAGCATAAAGCAAAGACCAAAAGAGACCTTGAGAAGCTATTTGATTAGTTTAACGTGGTAGTCATCGTAATCAACAAGCCAGATCCATCAATAATCTTAATGCCGGTAGTGTCTGGAGTTGCAAGTAAGACTGAATCAAAATTGCATTGGGAAGGGATCCGTCGATGTTTCTAGTAGGGTTTTACTTTAAAGACGACAGATATCTGCAACAAGAAGATGTTAAAGATGATAATGCTAATATTAATGTTGCGGATGGCGGAAGACTGCCTAGAATAGGATATGGAAAAAAAGGGAAACGAAAAGCTGATAACCACTTCAAAGAACTGAAATGAAAAAGAGTGAAAATCAAAGTTCTCTTCCAACACTAATCCAACTGAAACCCCAGAGAGCATATACTAGATACTGGGGGAATATCCCTTACTGAAAGCCATCTAAGAGAGAACCCACTGATCAAGAGAGATGATTTGGAAAGTTTTGCATTTTCCACGAGCTGGATGAACATGAAACAACCGAGTGTCAACACCTTTATGATCTGATAGAAGAACTGGTTTAGAGCAACCAACTATAATAGTACATAAGGAACCGAACTGCGATAGTGCAGCCGAAGCAGCCATCATCTATAGCGAATTCATCAAGGAATGACTAGGGATCTGGGTCGAGGATGGTAATCCCATGATCAAGATGGGTAGGAGTCAGGTCCGTTTCTTGTGCTTTCTTTCCATTTTAAGGCAAGTGTTATCCCGCCTTTTGACCATGCAATATATGGACAGACTTGACGAGTCAAACTTGAAAGTTATCAAGGTAGGAAGCTCAGAGATATGAATACGAAGCCCAAAACCAAGCACAACCACAATAGAAAGAAAAATACGAAACCATTCAAAGAAGCAGAAGACAAAAATTCAAAAAATGTTGGATCGGTACCGATCCAACCAATTGGATCGGTACCGATCCACAATCACCCGAACTTGCCCCAACTCCTCCTACATGCAAGTAATGGTGCTAAAAGCTCATTTCAAGTTCCACTTCGTCGATCCCATACGATTCTCTATTGATCTATATAAGCACTTGAAATCAGCAACTTCATTCATACATAGATCCATCATTTGGACTCAGAAAAAAGCTTGTGATGATGCAAATAAGTTTGGAGTAACGAAACTTAAAACAAAATGCACAAATCCAAGATATTCAGAATGAACCATAAGTCAATCTTATGGATCAGTACTGATCCAAACCTATGGATCGGTACTGATCCATAATGATTGATGAGGTGACAATCATATTTCCAAGAGAAGTGGTCTATGGCGTCGAAAACTATGTGAGAATGTGGGAGCGAGATTTTTGGCCTCATACAGCTATTTATAGAAGGGTATAGGCTCATTTTTTTAGGATCCTTTTTTATCTTTCCAATTTTATAACATTCTCTTACAACCTCACGGATTTATACCTATCCATAATGGATGTATATTGATCCATACGAGCTATACTTGTAAAAACAACAGTATAATCAAAGGAAACTTGAAATGGACGTAAGTTGGACTTTGTCGAACCACTATAAAATACTGTTTGTTCTTCTCTTGCTCTTTTTAATTTACTTTTCTTCACTTTTCTCTCTCTACTAAATTTGTTAGATGTTCCTGCCATTTTTGGTTCAAATAGTAATAACACACATACATGTGTACGAGATCTTGATTTGTCTCTAGGCATACTCTAAGTTGGATGTCCGAGAAGAATAGATAAGATAGTAACAACATCAGACCACTTACCCGTGTATGGGATCTCGATCAGTCTCCAGGAATGCTCTAAGTTGAATGTATGCGATGGATAATTTGGATTTATGTCCTCTTGCTTGGTTTGATTTGAATGTTCGATTTTCGAAATCCAATTGAATGTGATGAATGATATTGATCGTGGTAGTCCTAACCGGAGAGGTGAGGCAGTGATCATAAGAAGTAAGTCCTCGTACGGGAGAGTAGGTAGATGGACTTGTTGTTGTTGAGTCCCCTTGTTGGAGAGCGAGTGGATTGGGCTCAATAAGGATATGAAGAGATCAAAAGTAAGTGAGTGGATGGGCTTGCTTGGTCGTTCGGTCCCCTTGTCAAAGAGTTAGCGGATTGGGCTCAATAAGAATCCATAGAGATTGAACCCTATATTCGATAATAAACGGTCCAGAGAGATCGAACCCTAGATTGGAAGATGAATGATCTACAAAGATCAAACCCTAAATTGGAAGATACATGATCCAGAGAGATCAAACCCTAGATTGGAATATGAATGGTCCGAAGAGACTGAACCCTAGTTTGGAAGACAAATGATTTGGAGAGATCAAATTCTAAATTGGATGCTAAATGATTTGAAGAGATAGAGCTTTGGAACATATGTTAGTTTGATAAAATGATTTAAACGCCTTTTAATTAGAGTTAAACAGATAAATCTCGGATGAACACAGGACGATTTTGACATGCAATATAAAAAGCTCAGAATGAAATCAAAATGATCATAATGTATGAATAACACTTAAGCAAGGATTGGAGCCCCTAGCTATAATAGGTTTGGAACAACTTTTGATTTGTAAGAAAATCCGAAGGAACCAGATGATTCATCGAGATTGATGGAAAGCCGGAGAGATCAATTACTAAAGAATGCTTACTGCTAGAACTTGTTCTTAAGCAAAGAACACCTTACATTTGAAAGGTGAACTTTGGGGGGCAAGTGCTAACCCGCTTTTTGACCCAAAAAAATTTCAACCAGAGTTGGAAGGTTAAGGAAAAACGACCCGAGAACTTGGAAAAATGAGGTAAAAAGGCACACTCAAGAAAAATCAGCAAGATTGGAGCTAATTATTCCTATCGGTGCCGATACGAATTTCATCCACTTCTTGGATTCAAAACCCCGTATACTGCATATACAACCTTAACCTCTCATGGTCAAGTGCTATTTCAGAGATTGGGCGAGCAATTCTCAAGATTGACGAGAAGATAGCCACGAAAGCAAGATAGTTCAAGTGTTAACAAGAGAGTCATAAGCATCAATTCAAATATTATAGAAAAGAGTTTGGAAAGTAACAAATAGGAGATAGAAGAGTGAAGGAAGTACAAGAATTGGCTTTGCACAAGTCAATTTCTATCAATATTGATATGATTCCAATCGGTACGGATAGGAATTTATGGCTTCTGGGCCCCATATTTTCACTCGTATGGCCTTAAGCTTCTTCCAAGAATTCGATGCAAGTGGGTTTCTGACTCCATGTAGTTGTTTCTCTATAAATACCAGCCCTACTTCAACTAAAAGGGGATCTTCACTCTGCTTCTTCTTCACTCCTATCTTCTCCCTCAAATACTCTAGAAACTCCATCGCAAATCTAAGATCAATTAGATTAGGGTTAGATCTGATATAACTCATTGTAATCCGGAGAGATAACAACTAATAAAAAAGATTAAAGTGGATGTAGACCGAAGGTTATGCTGAACCACTATAAAATTCTTATTTCTTCATTTAATTTCTTGTTATTTTTGCTTGTTTGATTTTTGATCTCTGCATTTTGGTTCTTTCATCTGACTTTTGGGTGTTGGTGCCATTTTTGGCATTAACACCATCGTTAGTTGTACAATATCATTGTTTGTCTCATAACCTTCCTTCAATAATTCCTTCAATCCACCTCGTAGTTCTCTAATCTGCATCATGAAGTACAACTATTGTGAGGACCGCCCTATACCTCCATCACCCAATCATACCTATATAGTGCACTGCAACACTGCTCGAGGACGAGGAGCTCGAGGCCTAATATGAAGAGGCATGTAGTAGAGTATTTTTCCAAATGTGCGACATGTCAGAGGGAAAAGGAGGACCAGAAGAAGCTTTTTGGTTTATTACAATCGTTCGATATTCTATAGTGGAAATTGGGAAGTATCTATATGTACATTATTGGTAGGCTACCAAGGAGTAGAAGGGGAAATGATAGTATTTCGGTCATAGTTAGTGGACTGACCAATTGTGCTTATTTTATTCCAATCAAGAACACACGGATAACTAGATCTTTGGCGACCTTATATATGAGAGAGATAGTTCGGTCGCATGGAGTCCTTCTAGCATTTTCAATAATCAAGATCCACTTTTCATTAGTGAGTTTTGGAGGAGTCTTCAGGAGGCCTTGTGTACTGATTAAATTTGAGTACCACTTATCACCCATTAACATATAGGAAGACACAGAGGGTGAATCAGGTATTGGAAGATTTGCTTCAGATGTGTATATTGGGTTTAGGAGGCTCTTGGGAGGATCACTTGCCATTAGTAGAGTTTGCTTATAATAATAGCTATCAGGTAATTATTGGAATGATACCATTTAAGGCATTGTATGGGAGGCCGTGTAGATCACCATCTTATCTGTCGAACACTATAGATAGAATCATTCTTGGACCAGATTTGATAAAGGCGACTTCAGAGAAATTGAACTTGATCCATAGAAGGATGAAGACTGCCCAAGATAGCGAAAATCCTACGTTGATAGGAGACACATGGAGTTGGATTCATAATAGATAATACGGTCTCTGTGAAGGTTTCGCCACTTAGACATGTTGTGAGGTTTAGTAGTTTGGGAAAGTTAGCACCAAAATTTGCAGAGACTATTCCGATAATGGAGAGAGTAGGAAAGCTAGCTTATAAGTGGAGCTTCTTGAAAGTTTAGTAGGAGTTCACATTGTCCTCCATGTGTCACACTTGTGGAAGTATTTACACGATTTAGCAACGGATGTCGAGCCGAGTCAGTTGGAAGTAGTCAAAGTGGAGAGAGAGTCGCTTGTGCGTCATACACCTATCTGCATTATTGAGAGTGAAATAAGGTAATGTTGCAATAAGGTAATTAAACTGGTTAGAGCCTATTGGAGAGACGGTCCAGTTGAGAGTACATGGAAGCCTGAGGATAAAATCCAAGTTACCTATTCAAAGCTCTATTCTGCTACGCTTCTATTTAATCTAGTGTAATTATTAGTGCATGCAGTATTTGGCTTAGAATATTCCATATGTAGGAATGTTTGGATGCTAGGCGTGGTTGTGAATGTATCATTAGGATATGTTTTGGATGATGGTTGCTAATAGATGAATTTTATTAGTTAGTGTGCATATGGGCTGACATGTTCATGATTGGCCCACGACACACACCACATTATCGATTTTATTTCTATTATATATATGCATAACGGTTGTTGCATTATTTCATATCTATCAAATGGTTGCTCATCCATGTATAATTGGTAGTATAGGATATTGCATATATTTTGGATACATTGCATAAGCACTTGCACTTTAAGAGGTTGATTTGTTCAAGTGACCACCTGATTTTACCTCACCTGTATGTTCATATGCATTCCATGCCAATATGTGCATACTATATCAGAAATTTTGAACTTAAGGACAATATTTGTAAATGGTTGATGGTTGAATAGATGGTAGTAGATATTGGTTGTATGAGCAAATTACAGTATTCTATATTTGAATATTTCAGTGGGACAATGTAACACCCCGAAATTTTTTAGTAATAAATTCAAAATAAGAGTACAAATATAATAAATTTTCATGAATATGGATTTTGAGCCTAAGTCAGAAAAATCTAGCTTTCAGTTACAATCAGATCCTAGCCTCCATCATTTCTTATTCTAAACCCTAGCCGTCACATGTATGTACATTTCTTATTTTTCTCTTTCAGAAACTCATCAATCCAACTAACTCTTCTATTTCTCTAAAAATTTCTACGTAAAAAACAACAGTAAAACAAAGAAGAGAATCAAATTGAAGAAAGAGTGAAGCCACGTACCTAGATACGAATAAATAAGGAATAGAACAGTGGATTCCAGTCAAACTCGAAGTGCAAGTTCTTTGAGGTGAGTGGGTTGATTATAACGTTTATTTTGATCATAAAATTGGGTTTCTTTATGATTCTATATGATTTGTTAATATAATTAGATAACTCGAAAAATAATTCCAACTTACGTTTAATTTGAATTATCATTTTAGCTATGAATTGAAATGAATGATGGTAATGGAAAATCTTAGTGTTTAGTTTAATAGAATAATTATTGAAAAAGAAAAGGAGGATAGACTACTGAAATTCATATCAAATCTATGAAGATAAATTTTGACCGATAATGTTTGGTTTGATTTTGCTAAATGAAGAAATCATATTCTCTTTATTTCACCTTAAATTGATATTATAATCTAGAATATACTTAGAATTTTTATTAGAAGCACATAGGTAGTTTTTAAATCAAATAGTGTAAATGTATGTATACAACCGTGAAATTAACAAGTTAAATTCATGTAAACAAAGGTACAAACTATACAAAAAATCTGATTGAAAAGCTGTGACGACCCGACTTTCTAACTCTAGAAAGACGTGTCATCAATAAGAAAGAAACGGATAGAAATAGAAAAGAATAGAAAGAAAGAATAACAACATCAGAATCACATAGCAGAATGGAACAAAATAAAATACATCAACATAACTATTACATAGTTATATATACATCAGAGTTATACAATATCATACAACATGACTGTCATATACATATATGTCCATACATATATCCAAAATAAATCATATACTAACTAACACAGCGGAACAATATAGATAGCTACATACGTCTGGTCTTCTGCTCCAACTCCTCCATAAAACTCTATACTCTGAATACCTATCACTTGGCTACTCATAAAAATTTGAGTACCCAAGAGTTTATGAAAAACAAAATATAAACTCCGAGTCAGACATGGGTCTGGTATGAGTAAACGGGTTAAAGTTGTTTAACTTGAAAATCATTTGAAATAAAGGTCTCACGTAAGACTTCCCACACATAAATACGGGTAAGTTTTTACCTTACGCTAACCAAAACATTTTATAGGAAATTCAGTGATATTATAATAGTGTCTAGGGTTTTCAAGTAAAACACAGAAATAGTTGAAATGCTTACATCTCACATTCCAACGTAGTTGGGCACAATCAAAACGTACGACGCTTATTGGAAATTGGATCCTACACAATGGCAGGGCTACTGGGGTATCGCCCGTCACAGTACGTGGCCTAGATCACCGTACCGAGGAGCCACCATAACTCCCCTGCAACACAAGGCCAGAACCATTCCTTACTGAACAGTCCCGAACAAGATAACCCCGCAGTTGGCTATAGACCAACCGCCCACACAACCGAATAAAAGGGACATCTACACAGGGTATACCTCGTCCTGCTTGGGCATGACCCACCTAACATTGCTGCACATCCCCTGTTTTAGCCATTCCCGATTGATGAGGCTGCGTTTACCTTTATAGAACACATCTCTTAGAATGCTCATCGTCCGCCTGACGATGTGCTGAAAGCATTCAATCCATACAAGTTCGTTCCGGGTTCGAACGAAACCGAAGGCATTATCTCTCATTTTGGAATCACCCTCAGAGTCAACGACGATAACCCTTGCATTCTGAAAACACCATCTCGATCTTCATTTGAGATTACACGCCCTAACGTTTAATTTGGATCGATGTGGTTTTCGGACTATCAAATCGATACCCGATCCCGGTCTCATCGAAATCCAAACGCCATTTTAAAGGCCAAGTTGTCTAATTAACTTATACAGTTTAAATTCAACAACTGAATTCATATAGTAATTTATCGCAGATAAATCATACACAGTCATGACAGATACACCCAGAATATCATAGAACATCACAGGATATAAATAAACATCAGAGTCAACCAAATAGAATCATCGATTCATATCAACATTTAGTTTGATTTATTTAACCTTAATTATTTGCTTAAGAATAAACTATATTTCATTCTTGCTTAGTTAATTACTAATTAATTAACTTATTTCAATTTATTAATTACTTATTAATTATTCACTTAATTAATTAATTAATTCTTAATTATTAATCAATAACCTTGATTATTGATTTATAAAACTCAATTACACATTTAATTATTACTAATTGCTTAATTAATCATTATCCTTAATTAATTATTTAATCAATTAACTATGAATTTGTTAAATTATTAACTTTCAATGATTAATTAAATCCTTAATTACAAATGGGTTTACACAAGATTATCATTAAAAACTTAATACAAATTTGATTAAATCTTGAACTACTTATTAAATTACAATTATAAACTTTATTACATTCATACTTAACTTCGATTTTAAATTAATTACTCATCTTTGTTACTGTAAAACTTCCTTAATAAAATTTAAAGTTAATCTCAGCCTAAAACAAATTGGTCAACACTAATAATATAATTTATACTTAGCTTATTTACCTTCAATTTAATGTTACAGTTAGCAAATTCTTGGAATTTTAAAACCCAAAGTAAACATCGCAACTAACTCGGGTCATACTCAATATTACCCAGTACTTTCCTCGCGTCAATCCCTGCCTCCCTTTTCTTCTTCCTCTGTTCTTTCTTCTGTTTCTTTTTTTATATATAAAGTTTAAGCTTTAAACTGTTGAAACTTATTAACACACGCACGCACTCAAATCTCGACCCAGAGACAAACCCGAAGAAAACTTCAAAATTATCGAGTAAAACAAACGACGCCACCGGAACTCTTATCGGCTGAAATGACGCCACCGTGCACGTGCACGGTGGTTCGCCAACGATTCAGGTGACTTACGGCACTCCAGCAAACCCCAATTCAACATCTCACTCGAATTCACAGCCTAGATCAACATAATACCCTCGAAATCAAAATATGCGTGAAAAGCTCAAACAGCTACTCAAACACGTTAGATAAATTCGCCACGCTCTCACGATCGCAACCACCTGAAACGACATGGCTTCGGCCATACCTCGCCGACAACACTCTTTATCACCTACCCAAGTTTCAAGGCACTCGGTTGAGCCACGGCGACGCGAGCATTGAATGAACCGAACCCAAAAACATTGAACCCATAAACCCTACTTTCCATCATTCCCTAAAAATCTTGCATTGGAAATTTTTTTAAACATTTTTCTAGTGTTCCAGAATCAATACACAAGCTTCATGTTAAATTACAACAACAAATTATTGAATCAACAGATATTCGTGAAAAAGCACCTACTGTTTACTAACGAACTGCTCTAAGAATAGTTAACTAAAAATTATAATTTTTGTCTTAAAAATCATACTTTCGTATGTTGTTTCAATATATCAATTCAAATTTACAATTCATGTTATTCGAATTTTTGATCCTTGTTTTACTCTGTACTGTAAATTAAATTTACAGTAACTATGTTGTTATATAAAAAAAAGAAATTCCTAGATCCTTATGCTTTACTTATATAACTTAATAGGTTAAGTTTTGAGTTTAAATTATTTATATGAGAGGCATAATCATCCTCTGCTTCTTTGCCTCAGATTCATGGAAAAAAAAACTTGAAGATCCTCAAAATACAGTTCATCCAGTAATTACAAACATAACAGAACTTTGTTATATCAACATAGTATTTCTATGCATCAATTATTAAATACTAAATTTCAAAAAAAAGAATTAGTTTAATCACAAAATACTATTGAAACAGAGAGTATTTGATGATGAAAGAATACTGCTATTTAAAGAATTGAATTCCTAAAAACTTCCCTTGCTTCATGAATTTTTGTTTGAGCTTGAGAATATGAAGTTTTGTTTATATTTCTTTTGCTTTTTCTCAGGTTTTGCTTCTTAAGTTTTATGAGCGAATTAAATGATATAAACAAGTAGAATGATGTGGTATTTATAGATAAGAACCGTCTTTGAACAGTGACACAACTTCTAGCATAAGCCTTACCTGGATATAATATTTTGCTTTTTTTTATGTACTAAATCCTGAGATGAATCAACATATCATTAATGTTTGCTGACACATGAATATGTATAAAGATATTTGCAGATTTTGTGTTTGAACTAAGATGTTTTGTCTTATTTTTGATGTGAACACTTAGCTTACTATGCATATAAAATTTGCTTGCAGGTTTTCATATTGTCTTTATTGCATGAATAACCCTATATGTCATGTATTCTTATGCATACAAAACTTTACAGCAACCATTATAGTCTTTATTAAAGAATTGACATTGTACAAATAAATGTTACATGTTACTCTTACTTGTCTGATTCTATATGTTTGTATTTACATAGTTAACATTTCTATTTATATCTTATTCATATCATATTTTTACACTTATGTTTATGTACTAAGGTTTTCTTATGTCTTCATACTTAAGTTGATATCCATATTTCTTTGTTATACTTATGCTAAATATTTATAAGCTTATTTTTATTTTAATTATAAAAATTGTTGTTGGAAACACTACTTAATCTTATTTTTATTTAAAGTTAAATCTTCCAAATATTTGATTTGTAACTTATATTTGCATTAGTATCCTTTATATTTATGTTTAATATTTATAGAATTGTGTTATTGTACTTATTATTATTATTAACTGCATTTATATATCTGGCACTAAATGTCATTAATACATAACTTTTTTATTTAATTGAATAAAACAGATTTATTTTAAATATTATTAAAAGAGTCTATTTTATAATTTTGAAATTAAAATTTCCTTTATAACACATATACAACTAACAATGTCCAAAATCTTATTTATTTATAAATGAAAATCTTGTATTTTATTTAAATTAGATTAAAAACTTATTATAATATTAGGGTCAAAATTCCGGGATGTCACAAAAGTCCTTAAACCTATATCTGAAATCACGAAGAAGATGAATGAAAACAACCAAAATAAAAAACTTACAATATGAAGGACATCAATCAAACATCAGAAAATCCAACCAGCGGTCTAACTAGGGGATTAGACATCTATATTTTAGTAAATCTAAACCTGAGAGCAACTAATTCAAATTTGACTTGATCCTGCCATCTGAATTCTTTTTCAAACATCTAGAATTGAAATTGAATGTGTGGAAAAGGAAGTCAGACTTTCGAATGCTTGAAGAACTATTTTTTTAAAGAGAAGGCCAAACATCTGAAATAGCTAATCCGATGCCTGAATTATTTTAGCAAGCACGAGATGAACAAATACCTGATGCAGGCAAAGTAGGGCAAAGAGAGGACTTGTATCCTACCTACTCAATAGTTAGGAGTTTGCATCGCTTCATGGAGAAGGTGCAACGAGTAGTATCACCTCATGGCAGATGTAACGTGGCACTCGATAAGGCGGGTGTTAACAGTGCAATTAGAAGCTCTTATTGTTACTAGGGCGTGCTTGGTCATATGATAAACATATAGGAATCAGGGAAGTGAGACAGAGGCACCCCCATGGAAGGGATGGGTAGTGGATGGACCTACATAGGAATCGCTATAGTGATTTTCTTACTACTTCAGGTTGAATGATAAGGAGCATAGGACAGGGTTACCATCGAGAAATTTACATGGATGCTTAGGTAGGTCATAAATCATCGAGGTAGTATACTTGACGTGAGCCTAGGCATTGCGATGTTTACTCAGTGTGTAATAGTGATATACGCAGTTCATCATTGAGAATGTTAACTCAATGTTAGTTAGAAAATTCTTTATCAGGATCATAAACTAGGAATTGCTAGATGTCGGTTGTTCAACCCATGGTTGGAAACCTTTGTAAAATATTATGGATGTAGGTGTAAGTAGAACCATATACCATAATTTGTAAAGTAAACAAACCATTCCTATGTAACATTTAAATATAAATGGACACCCTAGGTAAAGTAGGTTATAAATGGAGTTAGTTGCTTGTAAACATTATCTAATAGTACAATTCATTCGCTAGACTTTGTCTGATCTACTCCTTTTCTTGCCCATTTATACACACTATAAAAGGAGATACCAATAGGTGATTTGGCTCCATCACAGTGCCTGGAAGAGGAGACCAGGCATCCAACATTGTATTATTTACCCTTACTCTCCATGTATTATTTATTTTGTTATATTATCATTTAGAAACCATATTGTATTTAGGAACTCTAATATGTCTATATGGACTACGTATTGCTGAGACTGTTATCTGATTTTCCTATTTTCAATATTTATATTTTTTTCCATCCACCGTGAGATCTAAAAGTGTATAATGCTTTAAAAAATAATATTAGTATCTGATCATGTAATGTTCTAAAAAACCCCGATGACTCCTATTTCTTGGAACGACGCGGGTCCAAAAGTCATTCTATTAAATTTGTGTGTCCGGAAGTGTAGGTTATCATACAAGATCTAATAAAGCCTCAGCCAGCTTTATTTTAGAAACTTCAACCACATGATCCTTTAGCACAGTTTCAGAGTGCATAACACGCTTATTAATTTCCAAAACCATAGAAAGTCCTTGAAAAGGTGTAACACCCCATATTTTGGATTGCCATAATATGGAAGGATAAATTAAATTAATAATAAATTTTATATTAAAAGGATAAATAAAATGATTTAATTGCAAGATTTACTTAAGGAAGATTTGATAAATTAAGCATGGGACACTTTAAAAAATTAATTGAATCGACCTAGGGTAACTAGAGAAATTAAAGTTGTCCATATAAGTGAAAATAAATAAATTAGATTTTTTTTAATGAGAAGAATCTTATATTAAGGGAAATATATTAGTGAGAATAGGTAAGGAGTGATACCAGCCCAAGCCAAATCACTAACATACTTTCCTTAGCCATATTCTCCTCATTCTTTCCCTTTTTAAAAAAAACCTAAAAGAAATCCCAGCCATATTTTCTAAGTAAAAGAAAAGAGAAACAAAAGTTAATAGGTTCAAGCTTTCATTTATATGAGTAAGAAGAGCAAATCAAGATTTTTAAAATAAGGTGTGTAAAATTTTATCCAAAACTCTCCCTAATCAATTTAGGTTTGGATTTGACTTTGATTGGATGGTTTTGATGATGATAATTGGTTTGATGATTAAACATTGTTTTGGGTATGAAAAGAATTTAGTTATGTTTTAGGTAAAACATGATTTAGTCATATTTAATGTTATGAAAGTTTTCAAGTTAATTACAGGGATTCTATTTCAACTTGATATAACTCATATAATAATCAACTTGCAATAGTGCACAAGAACCTACGATATCACTTAATTCATTAACCTGTGAAGACTATAACTATCAACATGAAATAGTTAACTGGTGATCAACTTGCGACAACTATTTGAAGCAAACTTTCAATAACTATAGGGTGTCAACCTATGACAAGTATTGGGGGTCAACTTGAGATAACTTATAAGAGCTCAACCCGTGATAGTTAAAAGAATTGTCAACATGTGATAGCTAGTTGAGGTATCAACTTGCAATAACTCATAGGAACTCTTACGATTTCCAATAGAACTATCAAGTTGCAATAGCTAACTAAAGTCAACTTGTGACAGCATATTAGGTACAATATACGGTAGCATATATGAAAGTTAACTTGCGATGGCTAGGTTAAACATACGATGGATTATATGTGCGATACTCGGATTTGGGATATCTGTTAATGGATAATCAACGGGGTTAATTAATAGAATACTGATTTATAGATTTAATAAATAAATCTGATAATAAATATTTATATCTGGTTGAATATTTGTTTGATAATCTCATAAAATAATTACTCAAAATTTATAAATTGAATTTGTGTTGTTATATATGTATATATATAAGTTGATTTTAAATTGGATTTTTAAATTTAATTTGAATTTGGATTTAAATTTGAAATTTCAAAAGATAGATATTTTAAAATATTTTGGATTTAAAAATATATGTATAAGATTTTATTTGTATATAATTTGTTTTATTATATTTTCTTTAAAGAAATATATATATATATATATATAAATCTAGATAAGTATTTATTAATTAGTAAATTAAGTGTACAAGCTTTATATTAACATTTAAAATAAATAAAAATTACATAATGACAAGTGTAATTTATAAAAGCTTGTTAACAACATGTGTAAGTTGATAAGAAAATGCTAATAACAAATGGTATGTTTTTAACTAGTGTCATTTTGTAATTTTAATTTTTCTTTTATTTTTAATAAATTACAATTTAACCTACATAAACACATGTTTCTTCTCTTCATTTTTTTTCTATCTTCTTCAATTCAAAAGCTAAGAAAACTCAACCCCTATAACTCAAAAAAATCTGTAATCAAACATTTCTCAAACCAGGAATATTCAAACCAAATGCCTGTAACATTTCTTCAAACCTGAGATTAAATCAAAAGCAAACTCAAGAAAATAACAAAGCAGGATCATCTCTGTTTCAAAATTTAGTCACCTCTACAACAAGTTTCCAGTAACAAAGCATTTTCTTTAACAATTCAAGTACCTTTCCAGATCATAGCATTCAGTTTTTAAATCAAAAAAGCATCTTTCCAGCATTCAAGTTTTTAAAATTTCAATGCTATTTCAAAAGGATATGTTCATCTTTTTAACAGGTGAGTAACATTCATTTTAAAAAAACTTAAGTAAATGAAAATCTGTTTGCTTGTGAATTACTGAAATAAAGTATGTTTTTATGTATATATATAAGTGAATTTTTTGTATATATATGAATGTATAGATGTCTGCATGCCTGATATACCTGTGACATCTTTGTTCTTAATTTCAAGCTTAAGATTTTGATCAAAATTCATTATCTCCTTAACTAATCACCGTTAGGACTTGGGTTTCAAACAAAATCTGTTTGTTAAATCATATAATAAGGTTTAAAATTTTATTTCAGTAAATTAAATTTGTAATTCTCTGGAAAACCAAGAAGAACAGTGCAAGCATAAGATATGTAAAATTTTAAACATCTTAAATCATCAATTCAGGCATATAATTTGTATCATTAACTAAAATCTTGATTTTTAAAAATGAAATCATAATTTTTAGATTTGGTTTGAGAGAGCATTACGGGGTTGATCAGCAAATGAGTTTTGGGTGGTTTTTGATGATCAAGGTGATCGGGGAGGTCGGGGACTTCATTGGAGGTAAAGGGGAGTTCGGTAAGCTAGAAAAAAAATGTCAGAAGTGTGTACAAACTACAGTGGCGGCGGCGGGTGGTCAGAATAGTTTTAACCCTAGTTTTTGGTCATGGCTGGGAATTTGGTCACCCCATCATCTCTAGTGGATCGAGTTCCACTAGACTTTAGGAAATGGTAGCGGGGAAGCTGGCGAAGGTGTGGTCGGAGGATCAGGTGATCCGGTGATAAGAGACGTGGGTTCGAGGGGTTTTTCCAGGCTGTGATTTTGTTTCAGGTTTGCTCAGGATTTCTCGATCCTGATTTTGGGTTAGAATTGAAGTTATGGTGGTCGGGATCTGGTGTAGGGATGATCGTCGACAGGCAAGAGGAGTCGTGGATGGTCGGAGACGGCTGGATCGCCGATGCATGTGCACGGTAGTGATGGTTATGTCAGTAGCTTTGGGTTGGGGTGTTTTCTTGAAGGAAGACTCGGGTTAATGGAGTATGGACTCGAGTGAGGACACTGGTTGTTCAAGAGTGCAATTGTTTCCAGTTTTTACTTTAAACTTAAACAAAATTTTGAAAAGAAGAAAAAAAGAAGTGGATTTCCTTGGGTCGGAGCTCGAGTAGCCATCGAGTTGAACCTGAAGCCTATTTAAAACAGATCTTAAAAGTTTTAAAAAGCACGTTTTTGAATTTAAATAAATTTAGTTTAAACTTTTCCTTATATAAATTTCTTTTATTGATAATAAATGTTTCTTTACATTTGATTAAGAGGTTTTGTAAAAATATAAATTTAAATTTTGTTAAGTTAAATTTGTAATCATTTTAAATCTTAAAGTAGAAATGAAATTTAAAAGTAAATTTAAAAGTATAATGTTTTAAATGCATATGCTAATGATAATTAAGTAATTAATAAAGGTAATGATTTGTCTTAAAGATAATTAATATTTTAAATGATCAATGATTAATTAAGTTAATAAAGTAATTTAAGTATAATTAATTAATTTAGTTAATGATTTAGGAGAAATTTATAATTAAGGATCATTAGTTAGATAATTAAAGATTTTTAATTAATGATTAGAGATTAATTAATAAAGTAATTAAGTTATAATTAAGAATTAATTAATTAGAGTTAATTAATTAAATAATTAGACGTTAATTAACTGGTAATTAAGGATTAATTAATTTGTAATTAAGTTTTTACTAATTAATAATTAAGGTTTATTAATTAATAGTTATAGGATAATTAATCAACTAATTGATTGATTATAAAGGAAATTAAGGAATGATTACTTAATTAAATGGTTTGAAATTAATTAATGATTGATTAAGCAGGATTATGTGATTAATTCTAAAGTAATTAATTTAATATTAAATTAATTATAATATGGGTTAATAAATCTTGCTTGCGGTTGATTGTTTGAGTAGAATGTCTGGATTGACTGATATTTAAAGTATGATAATCTGTGATATTCTATGATGTGATATTGGATGTAGTTGTGATGAATGTGTGATATTTAGTTATGATGAATGTGTGATATTTATTTGTGATGAATACTGTGTGAATTCAAAGTATTAAATTGAATTGAATTGTTTAACCTTAAACAACTTGACCTTTAGGAAACAGAAATGACATTTGATTCGAAGAGACCGGGTTCGGGTATCAGCAATACCCGAAACCACTTCGATTAGTATCTAAATTCCTTGTAATTTGGATATGTGAGATTAATCAGGATGGAATGGAATAAGTTAGGTAACCTGGCCATCTAACCTGAGAACTATTGTGTGTGAGAAACGATTGACTATAATAAGTAAGAACTCGTAAAAGGTAGGAGTTACCCTGGTAATTTATATGTTATATAACTTGCTATTTTATGTTATATAACTTTACTCATGCTGGCTTGCAGCCTGACCCAGTGTTACTTTGATGTAATGTTCGGGTCAGACCGAGTATTACAGATTTCCAGGTAAGGACGTTCGGAGGCTCAGGAGGCGAGCTGGATGGCAGGACATATGGAGCATTTCGCTATGTATATTATTGTTTGTATTTCTGGGACAAGTTAATTTTAACTGTCCAGTTATGTGTAATGGTTGTAACTCTGATGTATTGAAATAAATTAACATATACAGTTCTTCTTTGTATAAATTCTATTAATTATTATTATATTTGATCTGCTGCGAAATGGGAGATTCTGAGTTTTGTTTTCTATTCTTCTTCTATCTCTTTTCTTCTTTTTTCCTAACCATCCGGAATTTTCGGGATCAAAAATTCCGGGTTGTTACAATTGGTATCAGAGCTGAAGGTTAAGCGAGATCCTTGGTTTTATTGGGTTTACTCATTAAGGATATGGTAAGTGATACCCTAAAATGAGTTGAGTGTGTGTGTATATATATATTAAAGCTTACTTGTTATTTTCTTATATAAAGCTTTTAAAATGGTTTCAAAAGTAAATGGTTTTTATATAAGTTTATATTTTGATATATAAAAAGCAATGGTTTTTCTCATATATTAAGGTAATTGGTTGTTGTACTATTTGAAGTGGAAATAGAAATACAATCAAATAGGAATTGGATGATATAAACTATATAAATAAGATAAATGGATCCAAACTGAAATTAAAATCCTGAATTAGTAGAAGTATTTTCAGAATAAGATAATAATCGGTGTCCAGATATGATAATCTTGGTTATTATCATAAATGGTTGTTGTGTTTATTAATGAAATATGTGTTAATGAGTAAGCAAAATGAAATGTTTTAGGGAAATAAAACAATTAGTTGAGTATGACTTATAAATTGGAATTGAAGATGATCTAAATTGTGAAGTTTTAAATCTAGGTCCAGCAATTTGAAAATTGTTTCAAAGTGATAAAGAAATAATAAATAACATTATTTAATGTATTTGAATAAAAGGGTTCTGTTTCAAACAAGAGTTGTTTGAAAATTTAAAGGAATTTGTTTTGAATTAAAAACTAAAGGTGGTTTAAAATTTAAATATAACTTGGTATGCAAAGGAAATAAATATGTATATACGAGGGATATAATAATATCAAAGATGATTTGAAATAAATCTAAGTGCTGAGTTTTAAATTTTTACTTGGAATGTGATGTGAAAACCCAAAGTGATAAGTTTTTAAACTTATAAATAGGATCAGATATTAATATGAAACTTAAAAAAAATTGAAATGGAGGATTAAAATTTGAGTAAGGTTAATGGGATTAAATTGAATTAAACTTGGAGGAAGTTAAATAAGTTTGAATGAACAACCTGATTTGGAAATTTCAAGATGAAATTGAGATTTAACTTAGGGAAGTTAAATGAGTTGATTTAGAAGGGAGATATATAGGATCTCAAATGGGTTTAAGTTCTGGGAATGGGTAATAGATGCTATTGGTGGATGTTTTAAATAAATTGGATGTTTATTTACTTTGACTTATCCTAATATCATCCTGCTGATATCAATAATCTATGAAACCATGAATCGGTTTGTTTAAAATGAATTAAGAAGTGGATTGTGATATTTTATATCCATTATAGAAATTAAATGGAAATAAAAATTTAATTTGAAATTATTTAAGTAATTTTGATTTTTGAAGAATAAAAATTGAATTTGTGAAAGTGAAATCACTTTAAACTTAAGTTTTGAATATTTAAGATAAAATTGCAACTGAAATTGCTGAAAATTGGTTTCAAAATTGAATTTGGGTAATAAATTGGTTTTTGAAAGATTAAATTGTTCAAAAAGGATTTGAAATATGATTTGAACTTAGAAATAAATTTATGAAAAAGTATAGGTAAATTTAAATGGAATTTTGAAATTTGGACTCAGAATTTAATTGTTTAAAATTTTTAATTGATAAATTAAAGAAAAGGTTAATTAGATTTAAAGGAATTAAACCAGCGATTGAAAATTTAATTCGAATTTATATAATTCGAGATGATTTAAAAATTGAGATTGGAATTGAGATAAATTTGAATTAAATTAATTTGAAGTGAAATTGAAGATTGAATGAGTTCAAATTCAAAAGGAAATTGATTTGAATTTGGGAAATGAATTGAAGTCAATTCAAATTGAATTGGAATTGAATTAATTTAATGGGATGAGAAATTGATTGGAAATGGAGATGGGGAATTGAATAGTCTGCTTTGAAACTATTTTCAAATAGATTATTTTAACATAAACTGTTTTAAATCTATTTTCCAAGCTATTTACGATGTACAACCTTTCTTTTTAAAGCCAAACTATTTTATACTTATTTTACAATTATTTTTGAAACTATTTAACTATTATGCAACTGTTTTATAAACTAATTACTATTTTTTTTACTATCTTATAACTAATTACTATTTTACAACTATTTTGCAATTATCTAACTATTTTATAACCATTTGACTATTTTATAACTACTTAACTATTTTACAGCAATTTTACAAAATAATTATTATTTTTCGACTACTTATCTATTTTTAACTTTTTAAGCTATTTTCTATATTTAAACTGGTCAGAGTGCAAACTGTTTATGATTAAATATCCATTTGAGATAAGAATTGAGGTGATAATCCAAATGGGGATTGAGGAAATTGTGAATAAATGAATAAGAATCTAAGGGAATGTGAATAGAAAGGAGAAATTGATTTAGCTAATAATCAATGAAGATAAATACGTAGGATGTACGTACATTATTCTATTCACATAGTGATTTGATCCAGATTCGAGCACAGAATTTTCGGGATAGTATATCGATCCGAGTTGGGATTTTTCACTTGATTTTCGACGGCGAATCTAGATATGGATTTTTGATTGGTTCTGGAAATTCTCTATCATAGTTAGGCTATGCAAGGAGAATGATGGTTTCTGATCAAGAAACCAGATCTAAGTACGCACTAGGAAGTCGGGTGGACGATAATAGTTTGGAAGTAAAATTGTGCGATCGAATGAGCGATCAGATTGATATAGCGTATGGATGATATATGTACATCGTATGGGTTTGAATAAAATTGATATTGAAAATTTGTGGATAAGAACTGTAAAATGATTTTTGAAATGGAAAAGTATATTTTAAACAATAAATGATGAAATAAAATGGAAATTGGATATTTCTATGATTAAAGTTCACTTTATAAAGAAAGGTAATATGGTTGATAACTTTATAAAGAGCAATCAAATTTGAATATTTGATTTGGCATAAACAAATTTATGTATCTTTGTTATATATATGATAAACTCCCCTTGTTGAATCTATAGCCAGAAGAAAAAGGTTTTTGAAAAGTATTAGAAGTATAAAAAGAGAATTTATACAAGTATGAAGCAATCCAAAGATTTTTAAAGTTATATATATATATATATATATATAAGGATTTTATGAGAATGATTTTAGGAAAAAGGTTTTGGGAAACTATGGACTTTGGAAAGGCTTTGATTTTTCGAGAAAAATCAATTTTCAAAATTTGGAAAGCCTAGTTTGAGAATTATCGATTTTGGAATAATCGATTTTTAGAAAAGGAGATTTATATGGGATTCATATTAGGTGTATGATTTGGAAGATACTATATGTGTATAGTATAAAGTGTTTTGAAAATGGCTCTGGAGAAAAAGGCGCTCCCTTGAAACGAACTTTTCAGGAGTATCATTGGTTGGTACTGCCTTGAGCCCTAAGGGGGAGGCTCTAAAGTGGATCCTGTGAGGAAGTCCGGACAAACTGAAGTTCCTGAGGATTATTAGGTAGGGAAAGTCGAGGGTGCTAATGCCTACAGAGGCATTTGGGTTATGCTGTGACGATAGTGTAACTCGATGTCGCTACGATCCACTGTGGACTATAGCAGAAATCGTATGGTGGTGAGTGTCAACGGTCTATGCTTGATTTTGCCGGGAAGGCAACGTAACATCGGAAGACTGCGATTTATGGTCGAGTGGAGAAGTGTCATTCTTTTGGCAGCGAATTTCAAGGGCGCTGATGCTTACAGTTATATTGGTTTTGCTGTGATAGCAACATAACACTAGATGTAGCTTCGATCTGTAGCAGGTTCCATGGTGTAATCGAGGGGCACGGAGGGCCAACAGTTATCTATGGATTTTGCCGAGATGGCAACGTAACTATCGGGTTAACTGCGACCATGGAGGGGGTGATGATCCAGAGCATTCTCACCAAAGATGTTTCCTCGATTTCAAAAATGTTTTCTATATTTTCAATAAAATTATTTTCCAAGTATTTTCACTGGGTGTTGAAAATGAGTCTGCTAAGTACTTATAGATTTTCAGTCCTACGCCTGATCAACATATGACCGAATTTCCGTGAGAATGAAGATGGAGTTATGGAAACATCGAGTTATAAAACGTTTTTCTATAAAACTATTTTATAATGTTATGTGGATTTTTAAAAAAATGTTTTAAAAATAATCAAAGAATAATTTATTTGATTTTGGGTATTGAATAGATTCTGGCTTCGTTCCTTTTTTAGAACGAAAAGATTCTAATAGGGGGAGGAATGTGATAACTCGGATTTTAGGATATGTGTTAATTGATAATTAATGGGGTTAATAAATAGAATACCGATTTGTAGATTTAACAAATAAATCTGATAATAAATATTTATATCTGGTTGAATATTTGTTTGATAATCTCCTAATATAATTACTTTAAATTTGTAAATTGAATTTGTGTTGTTATATATGTATATATATAAGTTGATTTTAAATTGGATTTTTAAATTTAATTTGAATTTGGATTTAAATTTGAAATTGCAAAAGATAGATATTTTAAAATATTTTGGATTTAAAAATATATGTATAAGATTTTATTTGTATATAATTCGTTTTATAATATTTTCTTTAAAGAAATATATATATATATAAATCTAGATAAGTATTTATTAATTAGTAAATTAAGTATAAAAGCTTTATATTAACATTTAAAATAAATAAAAATTACATAATGCAAGTGTAATTTATAAAATCTTGTTAACAACATGTGTAAGTTGATAAGCAAATGCTAATGACAAACGGTAAGTTTTTAACAAGTGTCTCTTTTTAATTTTAATTTTTCTTTTATTTTTAATAAATCACAATTTAACCAATATAAACACATGTTCCTTCTCTTCATTTGTTTTTCTATCTTCTTCAATTCAAAAGCTAAGAAAACCCAAACCCTATAACTCAAAAAAAAAATCTATAATCAAACATATCTCAAACCAGGAGTATTCAAACCAAAAGCCTGTAACATTTCTTCAAGCCCGAGATTGAATCAGAAGAAAACTCAAGAAAATAACAAAGTAGAATCATCTCTGTTTCAAAATTTAGTCACCTCTACAATAAGTTTCTAGTAACAAAGCATTTTCTTCAACAATTCAAGTACCTTTCCAGATCATTGCATTCAGTTTTTAAATTAAAGAAGCATCTTTCCAGCATTCAAGTTTTTAAAGTTTCAAAGCTATTTCAAAAGGCTTTGTTCATCTTTTTAACAGGTGAGTAACATTCTTTTTAAAAAAAGCTTAAGTAAATGGAAATCTGGTTGTTTATGAATTACTGGAATAAAGTATGTTTTGTATGTGTATATATATAAGTGAATTTTCTGTATATATATATATATATATGAATGTATAGATATGTGCATGCCTGATGTACCCGTGACATCTCTGTTCTTAATTTCAAGCTTAAGATTTTGATCAAAAATTCATTATCTCCTTAATTAATCGCTGTTAGGACTTGGGTTTCAAACAAAATCTATTTGTTAAATCATAGAATAAGGTTTAAAATTTTATTTAAGTAAATTAAATTTGTAATTCTCTCCAAAACCAAGAAGAACAGTGCAAGCATAAGATATGTAAAATTTTAAACATCTTAATTCATCGATTCAGGTATATAATATGAATCATTAACTAAAATCTCGATTTTTAAAAATGAAATCACAATTTTTAGATTTGGTTTGAGAGAGCTTTGCGGGGTTGATCAGCAAATGAGTTTTAGGTGGTTTTTGATGATCAAGGTGATCGGGGAGGTCAGGCACTTCACTAGACGTAGAGGGGAGTTCGGTGAGCTTGATAAAAATGTCAGAAGGGTGTACAAACTACCGTGGCGGCAACGGGTGGTCGGAATAGATTTTAACCCTAGTTTTTGGTCTTGGTCGGGAATTCGGTTAACCCGGCATCTCTGCTGGATCGAGTTCCACCAGACTTTGGGAAATGGTAGCGGGGAAGCCGGTGAAGGTGTGGCCAAAGGATCAGGTGCTCCGGTGATTAGAGACGTGGATGCGAGGTATTTTTCCAGGCTGTGGTTTTATTCCAGGTTTGCTCAGGATTTCTCGATCCTGATTTTGAATTAGAAATGAAGTTATGGTGGTCGGTATCTGGTGTAGGGATGATCGCCGATAGGCTAGAGGAGTCATGGATGGTCGGAGATGGATGGATCACCGATGCATGTGCACGACAGTGATGGTTATGTCAGTAGTTTTGGGTTAGGGTGTTGTCTCGAAGGAAGGGGTTAATAGAGTGTGGACTTGAGTAAGGACACGGGTTGTTCGAGAGTGCAATTGTTTCCAGTTTTAACTTTAAACTTAAACAAACTTTTGAAAAGAAGAAAAAAAAGAAGAAGTGGATTTCCTCGGGTCGGAGCTCGAGTAGCCGTGGGTTGAACCTGAAGCCAATTTAAAACAAATTTTAAAATTTTTTAAAAGCAAGGTTTTGAATTTAAATAAATTTAGTTTAAACTTTTCCTTATATAAATTTCTTTTATAGATAATAAATGTTTCTTTACATTTGATTAAGAGGTTTTGTAATTTGTTTAATTTAAATTTTGTTAAGTTAAATTTGCAATCATTTTAAATCTTAAATTAGAAATGAAATTTAAAAGTAAATTTGCTGTAACAACCCGCATATTTATCAATTGTATATTTAAATATTTTATTTAATTATTTCATCGTTAGTCGGATTATAGTCCAAGAAGCTACTTTTTGCAAACGGTCGAATTGGGACTCAAGACCTCTTCCATTGAGTTCAAAATGCCGTTCGCAACCTTTTTAAGTATAAGCTTCGATATGTTTGGAGTAACTCGAATTTTGCTACTTTTCACTTAGGGCTTTGGTTTGGGTTTCAGCCCATTAACCCCACTTATACTCTAGCTCAGCCCTCTCCTCTCCATTCACTCATTCCCACTCCTCAAACTCAAGCTCCAACTGAAAATGGTGGAAAGGAAAGGGAATTAGAAACTCCAAGCCCTAGTTCCTCTTGCTAGCTCAAATTCTTGCTCCAAAATCAAAGAGAAGCTGTTGGTAAGCCTTCTCTTCATCTTCTCCAACTCCTTATCTCTTGAATTTCAGAAATTCTTAAACCTAATTTAGGAAATGTTTCTCTTTTAATCTTAGATTCATGCTTCTTGTGTTGAGATTGAAGTGTGGTTGATCATCCCTTGTCTTCAAGCTTTTCATTCATTGTTTTTTGGGTTCAAAGGTGAGATTTTTATCTCACATCTATGCTTATATCTATCTTTGAATGTTGGGTATGAATTCCTAACACTTATTCATGTGCATTTGCTTTTGGTTTGGATTGAATTGGTGAATATTCCAATTTTTGGTATTTTGAGTTCAAATCTTTAAAAATCATAACTTTGATGTTTTGATCAGTTTTTGGTGATGAATCGATGAGCTTATAGGACCGGGTAGCCGATAGGCGTAAACCCCTAGCGTCCATGCTTGTCCGTTTGCAAATTGAAGGTGTTTGCACCTCCTTTGGAATGAGTTTCAAATTGAAGAACATCAGGTTCGGCCGAGCGAACCCCTGGGCCGGTCGACCGACATGTAGCCCGAGACATTTCTGGGCTGTTTTTCGGTCAACTGACCCAGAATGTCCGGTTGACCGACCTGCTCCTATTTGCCAATTATGCCTATATTGTCTATTTGTTTGAATTTCCAACTTTAATCGATTCGTGTTGTTTCCCTTTTGTTGTTATCATTTATTATCGACTTTGATGACATTTTCTTCGGGAATTTTCAGAAATATCCATTTTGATGGATTTGATATCGATTTCTTTGGATTTTATTCACATTTTCGAATGTGAATTTTAGTGATTGATTGTTTCTACAATCATTTTTGTGATTTGTCACTTTAAAAATATAAAGGTTTTCTATACTAGTAGTAAATATCAAAACTCTTTCATCAAAACGATTTCAACACTATTTCAATACAAAGCTCATTTATTAAAACCGTTTTCCAATCTATTACCATATACAAACCATTACCTCACTCGTATGAGAAATCTAATTAAACGGCTTAGTAAAACTAGTGGTATGAAACGCTTGCGTTTACTTCATCGGTTAATTTTTGGACTTGTTCGATTGAATCTCTTGTGACAATTTTCTAGTGGAGATCTACAATTTGTTCGCAAATATTTAAGTTAAGCTAGTGGTTATGGGTCATGAAGCTAAACTCGTATATTTACTAGATTATTGTAATTGACACTTCTTGATGATCGATGATGATCATTTTATGGTTTAGACTAGCGATGTGCG
Source organism: Allium cepa (assembly GCA_030765085.1). NCBI lineage: Eukaryota > Viridiplantae > Streptophyta > Magnoliopsida > Asparagales > Amaryllidaceae > Allium > Allium cepa. Next base: position 118,034,804 of record CM060931.1, read on the forward strand.
ATGTCTCTTTGTCCTCGTCGAGGACGATACTTCAATTTTGTGGAGCTTTGGCTCGTTTGGTGGAGCTTCGGCTCGTTTGGAGGAGCTTCGGCTCGTTTGGAGGAGCTTCGGCTCGTTTGGAGGAGCTTCGGCTCATTTTGCGATACACGTGTTGGTGAGTTTTCATGCTCCCGTTCTAGTGACAGGCCTCTTTCCCCTTTTTGTGATTTCTGGATTTCCATTGATGATTTCTAGAATTTGTGTTTCACCAATTTTCGTGATTTTAATTGATATTTGTTATCAATTTTTGTGCATTGTTGAATTTGTGTGTCATTAACTTTTGTGATTGGCATTGATATTATTGTCAATATTCATAGTTTTGGTGAATGAAAATATAGAGTATGACATTCCTTTTGATCTTTGAGAAGATTCTTGTGATATTGGTTAATCTCTTGTTGATTTTCAATTTCTTATTTATCACAGCTTGGCATTGTGATTATTATACGTTTAGTCATATCTCTTATTCTATATCATTTCATCTGATATTTATAGCTAGACTGATCCGTTTATTATTTTCTTATTAAATAATACTCGGGTCAGACCGAGATGTTACAGGTGCTTCTGCTTGACTTCACATCTGGGATTATCATCCTGTCTTTTGGCTAACTACTTAGATTAGTGGTTTTTTTGGTTGTATACATTTGAGTTATAGACTCATTGATGTATCCTTATTCTTTTGTCTAGCACTTGTAGCTATCCTTTTGTGTTATTGTGGATCCTGTTTTATCACTACTCTGATGTACACTTTCATGTGTTATATTCAAATCTATTTCCGCCTTTGTGATATGGATGTCTATGACTGATTTGTGTTATGCTTATTTCTATATTTGTTTCCGGAGATATTATAGCCACTGTGTAGTAGCTTTGATTTTGCGTCGGTATGTCGGATTTCATCTTGAAAAGAATGCAAATTATATTTTACCTGGCACATCGGTGCTCGCACAAAGCCATTACATGGATGGTTGCTCCTCAACAGCCTTATTCTCCGTGCTAGTTGACGGCATTATACCGTAGTGTCCTTGGCTAGTGTGGGTATAGAGGTGGGGCGTCACAGCTTGGTATCAGAGCCAAACTTCGGAACAATGTAGAATAATTTAACAAGGATCATCGTCCTAAGTCCATCTTAGGAGTCGTGCTTTAGGATTTAATTCGAGTCTTCGTATCGATTCATCCTATTTTCTTTATGATTCCTTGTTTTATCTATCAAGATTTCTTGATATTTATATTGAGAACAACTTTTCTTCTTCTTTCTTTCTTAAAGAAGAGAAATGGTTAGACCTGGCCGTCCCAGCGCCGGTCAATCTAGTGCTACTCCCCAGGATGGAGTATTTATGTCTGCCCAGCAGCTTCTTGATCTAGTAAAGAATGCTCAGGGTGCCGGACCCATTCCAGAGTCTACTCATCCTAGATCTGGTTTTGCACGCTTGTGCTTCTAAATCATTATATCTTATCGAGACTAGATATGCCACTCATGATCTAGTGCTCGCGGCTATTGTTTTTACTTTTAGAATTTGGCATCATCATTTTTGGATGAGAAATTTGTTCTCTACCCCGATCATAAATCTTTGGAATATTTATTTTCTCATAAGGAACTTAATGTTAGCTGGAGTTCCTTGCATCTTATGATCTTAATATTCTTTGTATACTCCCGGAAGGGAAATCATGTTGCCAATACCCTTAGTCGTAAGCAACAAGTGGTTGTCTTTTTTATGATGTCCGAATGGAATGATCTTTTACTAAGTTCATCGGACGTTTCGATGTACCTTGTTTTATTGAGCTTCGTCGCATTTCTTTTATGAGCTTGGTCCGATGTTCTTTTATGGTGTTCGGTTCATTGGACGTATCATTTTTGTACTACGTCGGTGTTCCGAATTATTTGAGCTTCGGTTCATTGGACATACCATTTTTGTACTACGTCGGTGTTCCGAAATTATTCGAGCTTTGGTTCCTCGGGCGTATTGTTATTATACTACGTCGTTGCACTGGCTCAATTTTCTGCTATTCATGATGTTTTCCACGTCTTTCAACTATAGAAATGCTTTTTGGATTCCAGTTTTTATTCTTGAGCCCGGTATTGTTGAAGAAATTGAAGTTTCACCTAATTTGGCTGATTAGCAACATACTCTTTCGTGCCCTTTTTGGTGAACTTCTTATTTCAATTTTTCTTTTGTGTTGATATGCTTTTATGGTTGTTACTATTTATTTTCTTCTTAAGTATTGCGAGGACGCAATTTCTTTAAGGAGGGGAGTCTGCAACAACCCGCATATTTATCGATTGTATATTTAAATATTTTATTTAGATATTTCATCGTTAGTCGGATTATAGTCCAAGAAGCTACTTTTTGCAAACGGTCGAATTGGGACTCAAGACCTCTTCCATTGAGTTCAAAATGCTGTTTGCAACCTTTCTGAGTGTAAGCTTCGATATGCTTGGAGTAACTCGAATTTTTCTACTTTTCACTTAGGGCTTTGGGTTGGGTTTCAGCCCATTAACCCCACTTATACTCTAGCTCAGCCCTCTCCTCTCCATTCACTCATTCCCACTCCTCAAACTCAAGCTCCAACTGAAAATGGTGGAAAGGAAAGGGAATTAGAAACTCCAAGCCCTAGTTCCTCTTGCTAGCTCAAATTCTTGCTCCAAAATCAAAGAGAAGCTATTGGTAAGCCTTCTCTTCATCTTCTCCAACTCCTTCTCTCTTGAATTTCAGAAATTCCTAAACCTAATTTGGGAAATGTTTATCTTTTAAGCTTAGATTCAAGCTTCTTGTGTTGAGATTGAAGTGTGGTTGATCTTCCCTTGTCTTCAAGCTTCTCATTCATTGTTTTTGGGTTCAAAGGTGAGATTTTTATCTCACATCTATGCTTATATCTATCTTTGAATGTTGGGTATGAATTCCTAACACTTATTCATGTGCATTTGCTTTTGGTTTGGATTGAATTGGTGAATATTCCAATTTTTGGTATTTTGAGTTCAAATCTTTAAAAATCATAACTTTGATGTTTTGATCAGTTTTTGGTGATGAATCGATGAGCTTATAGGACCGGGTAGCCGATAGGCGTAAACCCCTAGCGTCCGTGCTTGTCCGTTTGCAAATTGAAGGTGTTTGCACCTCCTTTGAAATGGGTTTCAATTTGAAGAACATCAGGTTCGGCCGACCGAACCCCTGGGCCGGTCGACCGACCTGTAGCCCGAGACATTTCTGGGTTGTTTTTCGGTCAACCAACCCAGAATGTCCGGTTGACCGACCTACTCCTATTTGCCAATTATGACTATATTGTCTATTTTGATGGATTTGATATCGATTTCTTTGGATTTTATTCACATCTTCGAATGTGAAATTTAGTGATTGATTGTTTCTATAATCATTTTTGTGATTTGTCACTTTAAAAATATAAAGGTTTTCTATACTAGTAGTAAATATCAAAACTCTTTCATCAGAACGAATTCAACACTATTTCAATACAAGCTCATTTATTAAAACCGTTTTCCAATCTATTAGTATATACAAACATTTACCTCACTCGTATGAGAAATCTAACTAAACGGCTTAGTAAAACAAGTGGTACGAAACGCTTGCGTTTACTTCATCGGTTAATTTCTGGACTTGTTCGATTAAATCTCTTGTGACAATTTTCTAGTGGAGATCTACAATTTGTTCGCAAATATTTAAGTTAAGCTAGTGGTTATGGGTCATGAAGCTAAACTCATATATTTACTAGCTTATTTTAATTGACACATCTTGATGATCGATGATGATCATTTTATGGTTTAGACTAGCGATGTGCGATGTCTCTTTCTCCTCGTCGAGGACGATACTTCAATTTTGTGGAGCTTCGGCTCGTTTGGTGGAGCTTCGGCTGGTTTGGAGGAGCTTCGGCTCGTTTGGAGGAGCTTCGGCTCATTTTGCGATACACGTGTTGGTGAGTTTTCATGCTCCCGTTCTAGTGACAGGCCTCTTTCCCCTTTTTGTGATTTCTGGATTTCCATTGATGATTTCTAGAATTTGTGTTTCACCAATTTTCGTGATTTTAATTGATATTTGTTATCAATTTTTGTGCATTGTGAATTTGTGTGTCATTAACTTTTGTGATTGGCATTAATATTATTGTCAATATTCATGGTTTTGGTGAATGAAAATATAGAGTATGACATTCCTTTTGATCTTTGAGAAGATTCTTGTGATATTGGTTAATATCTTGTTGATTTTCAATTTCTTATTTATCACAGCTTGGCATTGTGATTATTATATGTTTAGTCGTATCTCTTATTCTATATCATTTCATCTGATATTTATAGCTAGACTGATCCGTTTATTATTTTCTTATTAAATAATACTCGGTTCAGACCGAGATGTTACAGGTGCTTCTGCTTGACTTCACATCTGGGATTATCATCCTGTCTTTTGGCTAACTACTTAGATTAGTGGTTTATTTTGTTGTATACATTTGAGTTATAGACTCATTTATGTATCCTTATTCTTTTGTCTAGCACTTGTAGCTATCCTTTTGTGTTATTGTGGATCCTGTTTGACCACTACTCTGATGTACACTTTCATGTGTTATATTCATATCTATTTCCGCCTTTGTGATATGGATGTCTGTGACTGATTTGTGTTATGCTTATTTCTATATTTGTTTCCGGAGATATTATAGCCACTGTGTAGTATCTTTGAGTTTGCGTCGGTATGTCGGATTTCATCTTGAAAAGAATGCAAGTTATATTTTATCTGGCATATCGGTGCTCGCATAAAGCCATTACAAAGATGGTCTCTCCTCAACAGCCTTATTCTCCGTGCTAGTTGACGGCATTACACCGTAGTGTCCTTGGCTAGTGTGGGTATAGAGGTGGGGCATCACATTTGCAATCAGTGTTGTGTTTTTGGACATAATGAATCTAATTGTGAGAAGAAAGGCCTAAACACAAGTGTGATGATAGAGAGGAATGAAGCGAATAAAAAACATAATGAAGTCAAAGATACTGTTTCTAGGGAACAAAAGAAAGATACAAGGAATAAAATGAGACAGAGAAAACAAAAATGGCAGATGGTGAATAGAGCTAGAAGACAGAAAATTAAATCCTCATATTCGAATTTTAATTTGGTGGTTGTTAATGAAGATGAAAAATCTGTTAAAGAAAAGGAGTTAGATAAGGATGAGCTTAAAGAAGGTGAGATCGATATTCAATATTCTGACATGGTAGTGATTGAAGAAGAAAAGAATGGCAAACATGAAAGCACCAATTTGCTGAAAGAAAATAGTTTTCATATTCTTGCTGTGTCTGGTGAAGTGGTCCGTGATGAATCTGATCGTATGATAAAATTTGATGGGAAGGATGCAAGTGATGAATCTATGAGTATTAATCTGGTACCAAATGCTGTCACTAGGAGTTGCACTGCAAACAAGTTTGTCCTTGAAAACATTTTGGGTACAGTTTCGAATGTTTCTGCGTGCAAAAATAATGAACCCAATGGAAATACTGTTCCTCATCGTGTTGACACTGATGCAGTTGTAAATCATAACATATCTGCCCCTTTATCTGATGACCTTGCCCCCTTTCTAGTTTCAACCTCCCTTAGCTGTTAAATTGCTATCAGCGAAAAGAATACCTCATTAGCATCTCCCCCACCAAGCAGTAGCCATGAAACTTGCTCATCTCTCATTTCCACACAATCAACCTCACCTTCAACTTCTGTGCACGTTTTCTCTATGCACGTGCACAACCCAAACAGTATTGGATGTCTTTCAAATCCTATAATCACACTTTCTTCTTCTAAATCTACAATCTCTCCTTGCTCTAAGCAACCCTATGAACATATTCCTGCCCCTGGTGCCTGGAAGCCCCCCTCCATCTCATCTCTCCCTTCCTTCTTCTTCTCATTCCCCCAAGGATGCAGATCTGAATATGTTGCCACAAAATGCTCTTGTTTTTTCTACTAACTTCAAGTCAACCAATTCTATGAAATTGCATTCGGGCATGGATCTCAACCCGAGTACCAGTACGCCTTCCACTTCTTCTATTCCAACAAATAATGTTCAAAGCACTCCTATGACTAGGAGAAACAAAAAGAAACTCCTTTTTAATCAATTTGTTGATCAATGTTAAACAACATCGGCGCATGGAACATTAGAGGTGCCCACTCAGATATCAAACTTAACCAGTGCAAAAGCTTAATTGCCTCTCACTCTCTTAGATTTCTTGCAATTTTAGAAACTAAGCTAAATGCTCCTCTATCTATCAGAGCTGCTCATTTCATTAACCCTTCTTGGAAAATGAATAATAATCTATCTGAAGCTCCCTTTGGTAGAATTCTTGTTATGTATGACCCCATTATCTATGCCCTGTCTCCTATCATTTCAACTTCACAGCGTATCCATTTTCATTCTATCCATATCTCTACCTCCACTTCCTTTTACATTATTGCTATATATGGTCTTAACTATGCCACTGCTAGACATTCTTTTCTTAACCTCCTCCCCTCCTTCAGACAAGATACCCACCCATGGATAGTGCTTGGAGATTTTAACTGCTTCTTACTCTTATCTGATAGGCTGGGTGGCAACCCCCGATCACTCAAGGAAATTATGCCACTTAACTGTGCCATCACTCAATCCAATCTTATTGAGATATCTACTGTGTGTGCTCCTTATTCGTGGAATAACTCAAGAAGATCCTTTCCTAGAACCTTCTCAAAAATCAATTTCTCCTTCTCTAATATATCTGCTCTGAATGTATGGCCTACCATCAATAACCTCCTCCCTATGCCGGGCCTTTCTGACCACTCCCCCCAAATTATTTCCTTTGGTACTGCTACTGTGAGGACAAGAAAATCAAATTTTAAATTTTTTAATGCTTGGGTTAATCACCCTGAATTTATTTCTATAGTTAATTTAGCATGGTCTTCCCCTTTTTGGTAATCCAATGTATGTTTTGTAGTGTAAGCTTAAAGCTGCCAAGACTGCCTTAAAATTGTGGTCTTCGACAGAATTTGTTCTGGCAATTTGGCTTCCTCTAGCCTTACTCTCAAATTTCAAAATGTCCAAGTGATGATGCTCAGTGATACTTCCAACAGTGAGTTAGCTACTTAGGAAGCAGATTTATCTACCCAGCTATATGAAGCTCTGAAACATGAAGGCCTCATGTTAAAAAAAAAGCTTAGAATGGAGTGGTTCAAGGATGGTGACAAGAACGCATCATTCTACCATTCTTCTCTTAAAGCTAAGCATTCAAGAGAGTTAATTAGTGTGCTTAAAGATGTCAATGGTGAGTTTATCTCTGTTCCCTCCCTTATTGCTGATATGTTTCTCGACTATTTTAGCAAACTGCTTGGAAATGGTAATGATTTCACTCCATCCCTCGACCTTCTTGATTCTATCAACTTCCCCTGAATATCTTCTGCTGAGAATGAGTTTCTCTCAACCGCTATTACTAACTCGGAGATTAAAACTGCTCTCTTCTCTCTAAATTCTAACTCTTGTGGTGGTCCTAATGGCTTCAATGCTTTCTTCTTTACATCTTGATGGGAAACTGTTGGTATTGTCTTCACTAAGGCTATTCAAAACTTTTTCAATAAATGCAAAATGATTGGTTCTATCAATGCTATTAATATAGCTCTCATCCCTAAAGTAAAAAATGCTTATCAAGTCTCTGATTTGAGGCCTATCACATGCTGTAGTACCATTTATAAGTGCATCTCAAAGATCATTGCCTCTAGACTCAAGATGGTTCTGCCTAATATCATCTCGTCCAATTAAGCTACCTTCCTTAGTGGTATAAGTTTTCTTGATAATGTTCTTTTGTCCCATGAATCGCTGAAGGGCTACAACTCCTCTCATGTGTCTCCAAGGGCCATTTTCAAGCTTGATATATCTAAAGCCTTCGACTCCTTGCACTGGGACACTATAGTTAGAATTCTACGGTTGATGAATTTCCCCAAACACTTTGTGACGTGGATTAGTACATGTATCTCGACTGCTAGGTTTTCTATTATGGTTAATAACAGGATTGTGGGTTATTTTCAGAGCAAACAAGGTATTAGACAGGGTGATCCGATGTCTGCTTATATTTTCATTTTGGTTATGGAAGTATTGACTCAAATTCTCAACCATCTAGTCACAGAAGGTAGTCTCTATCCACTCTAAATGTAAGAACCCCCTCATTACTTCCTTAATGTTTGTTGATGATCTGGTGATTTTCTTCAAGCCTAACATGATGACTGTTTCCTCAATTTTGGGTGGTCTCCAGAAATTCTACTTAATCACCGGCCTATCCATTAACTTATCTAAGTTTGATATGTTGATAGCTGGTGTTGGAAATGATTTGATCCATCAAATTACGAGCCTTTCTTCCATAAATCAAAGTGTCGAAACAACCAAGTACTTAGGTATTCCCATGACTTCCTCTAGAATTACAAGTGCTCAATGCATGCCTTTGTATGAGAGGATCATAGCTAGACTTTCAATGTGGAGTAATAAATATCTTAGTCAGGCTGGTAGGCTCACGCTTATTAAATGGATCATTTTCTCCATGACGGTGTACTGGTCAAGATCTTTCATCCTCCCTATCAAGCCGATTAAAATGATCAGGAGTGCTGTGTCGAGTTTTTTTTGGCATGGATCTGTTCCTCTAAAAAACCGACTCCATGTGCATTTTCCATACTTGAGCTGCCTCTGTCCAAAGGTGGACTGGGTATTAAAAATATGTTAATATGGATTCGTGCAGCCCTTGTTCATCACATAGACAACTTCCTAAACAGTAAAGATAACATTTGGGTGAAGTGGTCATTCGATCACTTTATTGGCAATAAGAACTTCTGGACCGTGTCTATCCCTCAATCTTGCAATTGGATAGGGCGTAGCATTCTGAATTTGAGGAATGATATACTACCCTATGCTAAAAGTAAAATTGCTGCTAATGGTAGGATGTCCTTCTGGCATGACCCGTGGATCAAGGAAGTCATAATTCTGAGTCAACTGCTAACTTACAATCAGCAAATGCAAACCGGTATAAGCAAATGTGCTTTGGCCTTTAATTTTATTGATGATGGTCGCATTGTCTTCCCATACTCTAGTAATCAATATGTCAGACAGCTTTGGAATTCTTTCCAAGATTTTCATGTGTCATTAGCTCGGGATGATGGAGTTTCTTGGTCATTCTGTCAAGACAACTTTAATATTAATGGCTTGTACAAGTGTGACGACCCGAACTCGATGTCCGACAAACCACATCAAATTCGTATCGCCGGAGCTTGCAACAACATTAGATGATAAATAACACAGCGGAAAAATAAAAGATGATATCACTGATACAACATGAATACAATATCCAATACATCAATTTGATACAATGGTAATCATCAACATCAGAGAATACAAAAATACAGCGGAACACGATACAATATGATAAGTCTTCGCAGAATCCAATACTGCAACTCTGATCCAAAAGCTCCAAAGACAAAGCTCCCAAAACTCCAAGCTCGATCCACCATAAAGGTTGCACCAAGATAAGCAAGTCCGTCCGTGGACTCAAAAGACTCCAAAATGATCAAATAGAAAGCTGAAGGCTACCAAAACGATATCTACTACCTGACTAACTGAAAAACCAAACTCTAGACTGCCCGTGTGGAAAATGGTGGGCACCCAGAGTTTAGAAAGGGAACAATAAACTCCAGGTCAGTCATGGGACTGGTATGAGCAAACAAAAACATTTGGGCTTTGAAACAAACAAAAGGGTTTAAGTTTTGAAATCCGCAATGCTTTTTGAAAATGAAACTACCATAAGGCCTCCCGGCACACACACAATGCAAACGCACACATGGGGGAGATTTCTCCTTATGATAGTCAAAGATGCTTACTACGCAAAAATTCTTTTTGATATTATTACTAGTGCATAGTGGAAAACCTTTCGAAAGTAGAATATAAATCCTAGCCAGCATAGGTACCATTATACTATGCCTACTATAGCTGCCATTTTAAATGGCAGGTTCTACAACTAAAACCGTACAAGGCTCGTATTGGGTTGAATGGATTTCCAACAAATGGTCAGGCTAAGGAACTTGCTATTGCCACATGGGAACGCCTCTGGCGGGACGCCCCGAGAACCACCCTGGCTCTCTGCTAAACAAGGCCGGCTACCCCCTTCCCGGGGAATAAAACCTGAGATATACCACCCCCGGTCCTTTGGGACCTTTAACCGAGGATCCTCTACACCAACAATATCACATAGTAATAATATAGTGTGTCCACATGAGTAAGTATCTGGGCTCCATACCATGATACTACCCTTTTCCAGAAGGAATGGTCATACCCTAGGGGAGCTACCCCTGAAACCTTGCCGCATCTTTCCTGTTTCGACCATTACCGGTTTGTGAGGCTCGATGAGGTTTCGCCCACAAAGCTACGCTTTTTCACAAAGCCATGCTTTGATCACAAATGATCGTCAATCACACAGCAGCACTTAGCATGCCACACTACCAAATTGGGAGTATATCGCTGATAACTTCAACTACATAACCTCTGAGCTCGTACGTCTCGGAGAAGGGTGTTAAGCTAAGAGAATAAATTCTCCGCCACCAACAGATATGTATTTGAAAGGAATCGGCTTTAAATCTCAAAGTGTAGTGTCGGACACACGACCATACAAGTCTGTTCCGGGCTCGAACAGAACCGAAGGCACTTCCGAAGAAGCCCTTGCAAATCCGGGTATCCACAATCCCGATCGGACTTTCCATCACTTAGGGAATCTCTATACCGTAGCTACTCAGTGCAGAGACAATCGATAGGTCATCCTATCGTTCTCGCAAATACCCGGTCTTCACCACCGGTCTTCAATCGCTATCCACAACGACGTATCATTATTCGGAATGGGTTATATGACACAAGGTCCTCTCCCGGCTAAACCGAAAAATGAGCGCAATATCTTAAAAACATATGGATATGGATTTTAGTTAAGTCACAACTTAAAATTCAAAACTTCCTTTTAAACTACCATTTAAATCTTTTAAACAAAAAGATTTAGTTCACAAAATTTACCCAAATTCACAAAGATCCATTCACTGATTTCAAAACAATTTCCATTTTAATTGGATTAACCCATTTAATCTTTTAAACAAAAGATTTAACTCAGCTTTCAAAACCATTTCCAAAAGTTCATTCATAACTTGGAAAACTGTATTTCAATTCAAACTTGAAATCCCTATAATACCAATTTGGAAATTCATTTCTTATATGGAAGCTTTATCATTTAAAAACAAACAGTTTTCATTTTGGAAAAATTTGATTTCAATTATACAAGTTAAAGTTTCTCAAACTTGGGTTAAATTAAATTCTCAAAACAACACTTTTAAAATTGGTTTAAAAACCCATATAATTTGTATGACCTTTTACTTCATAAATTCTCAAAATAGAATTAAATTTTCAAAATTTGAATTCAATTTTAAATTGAATTATTAAGTTTCAAAACTTTATTAAGTTATTCAAAATAACCTTTATTTTAGAAATTCTTTTCCAAAAGCTTTTCATTTTAAACCCGATCCATTCTCAAAATCATTTAGATTTAAAAATTCAATTTTACAATCTATTTCAACAATCTGTGACTTAACCAATTTCCACGTGCAATCCATATTTGTGTGTGTATAGTGTAGTCCAAGGGGTTTTACACAATAGTGCACACATCTATCATCACAGATATATCGATAAGCGGTATAACCCATAACGCTTATCTTCATTCACTGATTCATAGATAAAGTAAATTTATCAATCACAAAGACTTACTAATATGGTTCGATGTGGGTTTCGGATAACCAACTGGAATCCGACTCCCTGTCGCATCGAAATCCAAATGTCATTTTACAGGTCAAGGGTTTGCATATTCATATAACAATATATTCATCACAAATAAAACAACTCATCACAAAACATTACATAGCATCACATCAAATAAATCAATCCATCACAAAGCATCCAATAGCAATCAAACAACTACAACTAGGATGAATAAATTGGGTGGTTTATTTTATCAATAACATAATTACTTTTATTAGTAATCTTAAATTAATGATTTATTAATTTCAATTAAGTTTTAATTACCCTCATAAATTAATCATTTCTTTAATTAATTATCTTAATTAATTAACCCTTAATTGTAATTAAATCTTAATTACTTTTACTAATTAATTATTCCTTAATTAATTAAATCTAAATTTCTTATTCCTTAATTAACTACTTTAATTAATAAACCTTTAATTATTGATTAATTCATCATTAATCTCTAATTATCTTCCCTTAACTACTTTCACTAAGTAATCACTATTTTAATTTAATCATTCATTAATTACTTGATAAATTAACTTGAATTATTAGTTATCTACTTGAATTACTTACATTAAGTAATAAATCTTTTTAACAAAAAAAAAATCTATTAATCATTAAAACATTAATTATCTAACCCAAACAATAAAGTTTTATTTGTCATTAAAACATCTTAATATTATAAACTTAAAATAACTTTTCAAAATAAATGCTTAATTTAATGTAAATCATTTTAAAAACTTGGTAATTTAAAACAGATTTGTCTTTAAAAAAACTTTCTAACTAATTCAAAACCGGTTAACATTAAATTTTTATCAAAATTCAAAATTGTTTAGTAAAAATTTTCAAAGTGAACTTGATTTTTTTTCTTTTCAAAACTGAACTGTTCTTTCCCAAGACTCATGACCCAGGCTAAACACTAAAATACCCCTGCCTTGCTTCGAGTTTCCCCAAAGTTTGACCCGAGCCCACTTCAAATCGCGTTCTTCTTCCCCCAAACACGAACCCACTGACACGCTTTGCACGTACACGTGCACAAGCACGATTGCCATCGTGGATTGCCAAAGAACTCACCGGCACGTCACTGATGATCACGAGAATCGATTCGAACACCTAAATTCATGAAATCGTCATTGAATCAAAATTTAACAAATTCAAGGCCAATTTCTCATTCCTGTACCCATGCGACCACCAAAATTTTGTTCGCCCCGCCACGACAGGCCATCGAAAGCTTCGTAATCCTCGCCGAAGCTGCTCCGTTCATCAGTGAACGTATCCCCCCAGGTCCGATCACTTAGATTGCCGTGACGATGCCAAAAGTTACTCGCGAATCAACAGCAAACCCAACGTGCCCAAAACCCTAAATTGACTTCGTCCCCAAAATTCACGCAATATAAATTTTTTCTAACATTTTTCCCTACTTCGCAAACCATTAAGCTATCTTCGAAACCAATTTTAACATCCAAGAATTGTTAAATCATCTGGAATTGACAAAAGAGCATTTTGTGTTCATCTCGAATTTGCACCTTAAACACGTGACTAAAAATCATCATACTTATTTTAAAAATCTTGTTTTTGTATGATTATTCAAGATATAAAGTTAAATCAACAAATTAAAATATTTGAATTTAACATAAAATTTTCATTTCACTGTGAAACTGATATGCAAAGTCCTTGCTACACTGTCCAGCTTCAACAGATACCAAGCTTATGATTTTAAGCTTAAACAACGCCATTTGTTTCAAATCCTAAGTTTAAAATGGTTTGTATGAAAGAAGTGTTAAATTTTCCATCCTTTATCTTTGCTCTGTAACCAAAATACAGAGGGACAAGCCCCATAAAAATTCCCAGTGCAGAGAAGTTTTACAGAACTACATGTTTTAGATTTAGACAGCAAAGCACAGATTTTATTGAATCAAATAACAGTAATTATATTTTTTTCCACATGATATTCATAAAAATTTTCTTTACCTTTAAAAATCAGTATTACATCATCATTATACATTTTCCTTTAAATATCATACTTAATAAAGGTTTAGAGAGGAAGATAAGAATCCATGTGTATATGTACATGTAAGCATAACTTGGCAACCACATAAACAGTTATCATAAAAAAAACATCAAGCATCAAGCACAGAAAAACAGGATATTCAAGTTTGGAATCAAAAAGAAAGGTTTGCTCACCTTATCACTGAAGAACAGAGAACCAAATATTTGTAACTGCAGATCAACTCTTAAACTTGATTGTTTGTTGCTTGCTTAAGCTTTGTATTGGGTTTTTTTTTTTTTTTTTGATCTTGTACTTTATTTTTTTTCTTCTGCAGCTAGTCAATATAAGTTTTTTGCTTAGTTTTTTTTTAATAGATTAAACAAACTAAAATTTAACTTACTTACAGATTTTGTTTTAAATGAAACAGGGAAAGCTTTTGGTCTGCTACTTGAAATCCTAAGCCTTGAAATCTTTGATTCTGGTTCTTTTAATTGATTCTTTGATGATGAATCTTTGAATTTCCCTTTTATTTAATTACTGAATTGCTCTTGAATCCTTGAAATCTTCTCCTTACAAACTCAAGCTTTGAACTGCAGGTTGAGATGAACTTCAACTTCCAGGTTTTAAATTTGAATTTGCAATCTCAGGTTGACGAGTCTGATCTGGTTTCTGTTGATCAGATCTTTGTTTTGCATCTGGAAACTGAAATTTGCAATTTCTTCCTCTTTTTTTTTCCTTTAGCTTCTAAAACTTGAAATGCTCTTGCTCTTGTATTTGAATCTTTCTACTTCCAGGCTTTGATAAATTGATTTTGTTTCATGTTTTTTTTTTCTCAGGTTCGAGAAGAATGAAACCTGGCTTTTACCTTCTTTTCTTTTCTGGTTTCTTATTTCAGGTTTTGGGAAGCTAAATGGCCTAATTACTATTTTATTATATTTTTTCCTTTTTCAAAAATTGAATGCCATTTGTCCATTTTCTTTTTGCATGTTGTACACTTGTAGTTTGTAGGGAAATTTATGTTTGAATCCCTTTGACTCAATTTAATTTGTAAACTTTTGTTTAATCCTCCATGTAGTTATGTTTTCATATATGCATATGTCTTGATTTTAAAAGTTGTTTATGTTTTTTATTTGGTTATATCCTCTTTTCGTATTTATATTTTACACAAATAAAATTTCTATTGTTTTTCACATTCAACTTAATTTTAGCTCACTATCTTTATATACAACTAATTTATACATTTTATATTCATGCCTTTCTTTTATTATTTATTTTCTTTTTGTACAACCTTTAAAAAGTTAAGAGTGGTTTAAATATTTTGATTACATATTAACAAGTAATTACTTTTATTTATATAAGTGAATTTCACATACAAATAATATTTTGAAAATGAGTGCATTAATTTTTTATTAATTTCAACTTCCAAATATATCTAATATATTTAAAATTTAATAATTTAAAGCTTTTACTAATTTAAAATTTAATAATTTAATATATACAAAATAAAAACAACCCTTTTACTAATTTAAAGCTTTTAACTCTATTTTATTTTTAATACATTTTTTTCCTTTAAATTCAATGTTTATAAAATATTTATTCTTGTATTTTCAAATCAATTTGTTATTTATCTTTAAATCCATATTTATTTTTAAATCAAATTTTTATTTTATTTTTATAAAATTACTTATCTCTAAGTTTTAACCAAATCCTACTTATAATCTAAAATTTTAAGTTCATTCAAGAAATTTCCTAACTAATACATGAATAAATTCACAATTTATTTTCAAAATTAAATTAATTGCCAAATTAATCGTAGTTAATTTTCAGGAATGTTACAACAAGCTATTTGCTTGCCAGTCTAACTGTATGACCTTTAGCTGGTATAAGCGTATATGGCTGAATCACAACTCTGAGAGGCAAAACCTGATTCTATGGAAACTCTTCTCCAATGCTCTGAAAACTAAAGTTCTGTTGAGGAAGAGAGGTGTTGCCATTGATACTACTTGCTGTTTTTGTCAAATTGCTGAAGAAGATACACTTCACTTATTCTTCCGCTGTCCTTTCGTGCAGATGCTGTGATGCTCTACTAATTATCTCATTAATGGTAGGAAGGTTGCTTCCATCAGTGAAGTTGAATGGGATCTCATTTACAAAGCCACAAGGTGAGGATGTGAATCAACTTACATTCTCCTATTCACTTTTAAAGTCCTCATATCAGTCATTTGGGATGAAAGAAACGCAATAATTTTTAATGCAAAGAGGAAGACAGTCAAGCAGATGAAAAAAAGTATTCTGTGTGCCTTTAGGATTGGGATTTCTGCTTCTAAGCATGAATTTCAACCTGCTTTCCTTGGTTGTCTCTCCTAGTTGTCTTGCTGTTTGTTTTGTCCCTGCTCTTCCCTTTTGTTTTTGTATTTTTCCCCTTTCTTTTTGTCTGTGTCTCCTTGATATACCCTGTTTATTTTTGTTTTCTCTTGTTCTCTTGTTGCTAGGTCTCTTGCTTGCCTTTTTGTAGGAAGCTTTGTTTTCTTTCCTCTTTGTATTTTCGTCCTTTGGTATATCAATAAATGGTAGGGGTCCATTTAACCCCGCTGGCCTTGCCAAAAAAAGTATAATGTTTTAAATGCATATGTTAATGATAATTAAGTCATTAATAAAGGTAATGATTTATCTTAAAGATAATTATGATTTAAATGATTAATTAAGAACAAAGTAATTTAAGTATAATTAATTAATTTAAATAATGATTAAAGATAAATTTGTAATCAGGGATCATTAATTAGAGAATTAAAGATTTTTAATTAAAGATTAGAGATTAATTAATTAAGTAATTAAGTTATAATTAAGAATTAATTAATTAATTAGAGTTAATTAATTAAATAATTAGACGTTAATTAACTGGTAATTAAGGATCAATTAATTTGTAATTAAGTTTTTATCAATTAATAATTAAGGTTTATTCTTTAATAGTTAAAGGATAATTAATCAACTAATTAATTGATTATAAAGGAAATTAAGGAATGATTAATTAATTAAATGGTTTGAAATTGATTAATGATTGATTAAGCAGTTTAGGTGATTAATTCTAAAGTAATTAATTTAATATTAAATTAATTATAATATGGGTTAATAAATCTTGCTTGTGGTTGATTGTTTGAGTAGAATGTCTGGATTGATTGATATTTATAGTATGATAATCTGTGATATTCTATGATGTGATATTGGATATAGTTGTGATGAATGTGTGATATTTATCTGTGATGAATACTGTGTGAATCCAAAGTATTAAATTGAATTGAATTGTTTAACCTTAAACAACTTGACCTTTAGGAAACAGAAATGACATTTGATTCGATGAGACCGGGTTCGGGTATCAGCAATACCCGGAACCACTTGGATTAGTATCTAAATTTCTTATAATTTGGAAATGTGAAATTATTCAGCCTGGAATGGAATAAGTTTAGTAACCTAGCAATCTTACCTGAGAACTGTTGTGTGTGAGAAATGATTGACTATAATAAGTAAGAACTCGTAAAAGATAGGAGTTAGCCTGGTAATTTATAAGTTATATAACTTGATATTTCATGTTATATAGGTTTACTCATGCTGGTTTTCAGCCTGACCCAGGTGTTACTTTGATGCAATTCTCGGGTCAGACCGAGTATTACAGATTTCCAGGTTAGGACGTTCGGGAGCTCAGGAGGCGAGCTGGATGGCAGGACGTATGGAGTATTCCGCTGTGTATATTATTGTTTGTATTTCTGGGACAAGTTAATTTTAACTGTCTAGTTATGTGTAATGATTGCAACTCTGATATATTGATATAAATTAACAGATACAGTTCTTCTTTGTATAAATGTATTAATTGTTATTATATTTGATCCGCTGCGAATGGGAGATTCTGAGTTTTTTTTCTGTTCTTCTTTTATCTCTTTTCTTCTTTTTTCCTATCCATCTGGAATTTCAGGATCGAAAATTCCAGGTCATTACAAGATGAGCGTCAATGTGTGATGGCTAGGCTTGACATGCGATAGCCAATATAAGATAGTTAGAGAAGCTAAAATTTTCTAAGTAAAAAAATGAAAATACAAAGTGCACTTTGGAAGCTAATTTCCAAGTGTTGATTAAGAATTTCATAGGGATGAAATCATGAAGGGAATTTACGAGTAAAAATTATGTCAACTTATTCTGAAATGGAAGAAAGCTTATAGAAGCTAAGAAATGATATGGTATCATTTAAATCAAAGATAAAAATGGTTTATCTAAAGAATGTGCAGGGTATATTATGAATGAATAAATAAAGGGACTGAACTAAGATCGTAAAGTTATGCTGACCCATGGAGTTATTGAATGATAGGGTGCCAAGACTAATGATGTCAAAAATTTGATGGACATGGCAGGATGCCACGACTTGGAAGTCCATAAGCTATAATTTGGATAGATTAAACTTTAATGTAAGTTTGCGGTAAGGTGCTAAACATTAGGGCAGTGTTATAAATAAATTGAACCAACAACATGAAAAGAAAGTGTTTTAGGACTAAGAGGGGCTATTGATACTTAGTAATGACGCTTTCTATAGTGTATTCAAGGTGCTTACATTCAACCTCTTAAGAGAGTCGGATCAGCTTTAGTCAGGGTGGCTCACATGGTGGAATCAGTGGTTATTTCAATAAGTGATGTTGTTCGAGAAAAAATAAATTTGTGATAAATGGACCTAGGTATGTGATCACTAAAATGAATTAATGACAACTTCAAGATTGACATATAAATAAGAGATGGGTGATGCTTGTATGGATGATGGATGAGTGTATGCCATGGTTCATAATTGAATATTATGTATAGGGTATACTTAATTTTAGTTTGATAGCATAAACATTATGTGGTTCATAATTGGATGATAGGTACTGTGTATACTTACAAACTAAATGTGATGCTAATGTGTGCTCTTGATGTGATGCGTTTTTACATGATATGATGTAATTATTGTAATGATAAGTGAGGAGAAAACGGGTTCCGTGCTTTAGTGGCGTGGTCTCGTTATGGTTGTTTAAGGCAAACATTTTACTCGTACCAGGCTTTATGTCCAACTCATGTTTCTACTATTTTCCATAAACTTATGGGTACTCATTCAAGTAGGCTGAGTATACGGTTTAGAAAGGTATCCTTTAGAAAGACGAGTAAACACTCCAAAGTCCAAATAGGAGGCTTATTTCCACACATAAAAGTTATTTTGAAAATTCCACCATGTAAACTAGGAATTATAACGGATTGACTATCACGTCGGCATCTTCATATGTTGGGCATGACAATACATTTATTTCCTATTATATTTACCCCTATGTTAGAGCAAGATGGGTTAATGATGATGTAATGAATCATTTAAAAACAATCCGATGTAATGAAAATTTATTTAGTTAATCTGTTTAGTTAATGTTGAGAAAACTTACTAAACTCACTTTGTCATTTAAAAATGATTTTGGTGATGAATGTAGCATCATCGGCATTTATTTTTAGGTCCTAAGGTAGGGAATATTATAATATGGTATCAAAGCTTAGGCTAGGAGAGCATTTAAGTGAAATAGAACTAAGTAGTAGAACTAGAACACTATAAGAAGGGTATACGCTACACGCACACAAATATACATAAGGTACTTGTATTTTGATATAGATATATATTAGGATATATCAACTCCTATTATTGCACTCACCCTTTCTACTTCCATTTCTTACGAATGCTTGCTTATGCAGAAGGCAATAATAGACATATGTAATAGACATTTGACTTTATAAAGAACAAGAGCAAATCTTAACAGAGGAACTAGAAGTACACAAATTAATGGCCAAGGAGGGGAGGTAGCTTCGAAAGTTCATACTCAAACCGATACTCAAGTGCGTACCACGACTGAAGGATGCTTTGTTTCGCCAATTTATAACAGAAATGATGCGACAACAGCTAGCTGAGGTTGCTGAGCTGAGACCTGTGGTAGCTAGAGGAGTGGACTTTCTATGATGGCATGGGACTATAAGAACTATGGAGGAATGGTATTTATGGGGAAGGAGTCCACTCTAGAAGTGTCGCGAGTGCATCTTTGGAGACTTAAGGTATATCGAAAAAGAAGGTTAGCTTCTTGTAAGCTCCAAGAGGATGCACTAGACTAGTGAGAGGCTCTAATTACTAAATTCCTAGAGGAGGAGATAACCTGGGAGCAGTTTAAGGAGCGATTTGAGGCATACATTCTCGAATTATAGAAGAGTGCACTGAGCATAGAGTTTTTGGATTTAAACCAGGGGGAGATGACTTCGGCAGAGTACATCTAGTGTTTCATTTCTCTGTCAAAGTATGGGGAGAGCACAACAATACTTTATTGAAGAAGAATGAGAAATTCATAAAAGGTTTGAGAAAAGGGATGAATCATAAGATAATGGCCCACCTTTTGTCTCCTTTCGAGATGGTGGTGGAAATGGAAAGATTATATGATTACTTGTTTTAATAAGAGAAGAGAGCTAATGTTAGGCCTAAAGGTGGGCAGAAGAAAAGGTTCCATATCAAAAGTGCTATTAGAATTATAAAGGAGGAAAGATCTCGGGAGGAGGAGCTCAAAAGCTGAATGTGGCAGATGTCACTTGTTTCAACCGTTGGCAAAAAGGACACTACTACACTAAGTATACCTTAACCAAAGAATAAGGATATAACGAAGTGCTTTATCTATAAAAGACCTAGCCATAAGAAGAGGGATTGCCCATAAGCAAAGCAGGTAAAGGTTTATGCTTTGGAAGAAACTTTGTCTGGACCAACTGCCGAGGAGAAAGAAAGGGTATGCTTGGAGGTATGATTTTAATTTCCAATGTATCAGTTAGAGTTCTATTTAATACTGGTGCGATGCACTCTTTCATTTTGGGAGAAATTGGTGATAAGTTAGAATATGAACTACCTGTTTGATTATGTCGTTGCATGTAGTTAAATTCGATCAATGAGTATGCCACTTTTAGCTAAAGGTGCACTGACCTTGAGTATGTGTTGTGCGGACATTTGTTTGTTTTCGACTCATATATGTTTGAATTCATAGGGTATAGGTCAATTAGTATGGATTGGTTAGTGTGTAATGACGTTGTGACCCATATGTGTTAAAGTTAGGATCTATTGTGCAGATAGGATTATCACCTTACAAAATCCAAAAGGCAGAGAAATAATTGTTGCTTTGGACGTAATAAAGGCGAAGCCGGACATGATATTGTGTGCTATGGAAGATGAAGATGAGATCGGTGGAGTACTGGTGGTCAGGGAATTCGTAGATGTTTCTGAACCCAAAGTTGGATTGTCGCTAAGAAGAGCAATCGAATTTCTAAGACCTAATGCTGAGGGCTCACCCTATTAGTAGACCACCGAGTATAATGCGGCCAAAAAAAAAGGAAGAATTGAAGAAGTGGCTGGTGGAAATCAAGGATAAGAGTTTCATTAGACCGAGTAATTCATGATGAGGGGATGTCCGCGGTATTCATAAAGAAGTTGGATGGATCTTTAGAAATATATAT
The DNA here is from genome assembly GCA_030765085.1 of Allium cepa. Lineage (NCBI taxonomy): Eukaryota > Viridiplantae > Streptophyta > Magnoliopsida > Asparagales > Amaryllidaceae > Allium > Allium cepa. The sequence continues at coordinate 118,056,171 of CM060931.1, forward strand.
TGATTATCAAAAGACGAATGAATTGATGATAAAATGTCGTTATCCTTTACCTAGGATGGACGATTTACTTGATCAGTTTAGTGGAGCTTGAGTATTCTTGGAGCTAGATTTGGTAAGAGATTCCATCAACCAAGGGTAGTAGAGTATGATGTTTGATTGACCATGTTCAAAAAAAGGCACGGTACATACGAGTGGATAGTGATGCTATTTGGATTGACCAACGCCTACGCGTTCTTCATTGATCTCATGACCAAATCTTTCTCTATTAGTCGAATAGGTTTGTGTTAGTATTCACTTATGATATCTTGGTATATTCTAAGAATGAGTGAGACCAGGAAATCCATCTTAGATTAGTATTGGAGGCGTTGAGACAACACAAGTTAAAGGAGAAGCTTTCGAAGTACCATTTTTGGAAATGAGAAGTTATGTTTCTTGGGCACGTTATTTCAAAGAATGGGTTGGTTGTGGATCCATTAAATATAGAAATCATTAATAGTTGGAAGAGAACATAGACGGTCACGGTGATTAGAAGTTTCTTGGGTTTGGCTGGCTATTTGATGGATTCATTAAGGATTTCTTGCACGTAGCAGCACCCTTGACCAAGTTGACCAGAAAGAACGAGAAGTTCGTATGTATCGATAAGTATGAAGGGTCATTTCAGGAGTTAAAGAAGTTATTAATGAATGCTCTTTGTCTTAATTGTGCTGGAAGAGAATCAGAAGTCGATAGTGTGTCTCAATGCTTATGGAATAGGTTTGGGAGCTGTGCTGATGCAAAGAGAGTGAGTAATAGCTTACACGTCAAGTCAATTAAGGGTACATGAGGTTGGATATCAAACTTATGACATAGGGTTGGAAGTGGTGGTGTTCACGTTGAAAATTTTAAGACATTATCTTTTAAGAGAGCGATTCGAATTGTATATGGACCATAAGTCCCTTGAGTACTTATTCTCTCAAAAGGAGTCGAATATGTGGCAACAAAGATGACTGGGGTTTATAGTAGCATATGACTTTGGGACATAAGATATGCTAGGAAATAGGAACAAGGTTGCCGATGATTTGAGTAGAAGCAGCAAATTGGAGTGTTAGCCATGATTGAAGAATGGAATATGTTAGAAATGTTAGCCTCACGTGAAGTGCATTATAAACTGAACGTGGGATTGAGTAAACAGCTGGGTAGGTTGGTAAATTTAGATGTGCTTCAATCGCTTGTAGATAGAAAAACTAAAAGATAGAGAGAATACCTATTAACATCTAAAAGTATTAGAGAATTAGAGATGGAAGTGGATATTGAGGATTGGAAAGAATTCTAGTTAAATTCGAATGGATGGCTCAGGAAGAAAGGAAGACTATGCGTCTTGAATGCTGAAAACCTATAGGAGGAGGTCTTGGAAGAAAGTCATCTATCTAAGTTTATTATTCATCCGGAGGGCATGAAGATGTGTCATGACATTAAGGGAGCATTCTTTTGGGAAAGGATAAAGAGATACATAGGAGAATGTGTAAGGAAATGCTTTACAAGTCAGCAAGTGAAAGCTGAGCACTAGAAGCTAGGCGGTTTACTTCAACCTTCAATGTACCGAACTGGAAGTGGGATTTAACATCCATAAAAAATTTTATTGACAGATTGCCTAGGTGGGGAACGAAAAATGATCACAATTGGGTAATCGCTGATAGATTGACTAAGAGTATCCACTTTATCCGATGAAGTCAACAAGGATGACATAAAGCTTAGCAAAGTTATACATGAAGAATTTGGTGAGGTTGCATGGGATTCCGAGCAATATTGTCAGTAATAAAGACCCGTTATTTACCAGTGAATTTCTAGATAAGTTTGCAGAGTGCGTTGGGTACATAGTTGACTGGATTACGACTTACCACTCACAGATTGATGATCAAACCGAGAGGGCAAACCATGTGCTCGAGAATTTTCCAAGGGCATGTGTTATGGATTTTGGAGGATCTTTGGAAGATCATTTGTATCCATTAGAGTTTGCCTGCAACAACAGTTACTAATCTAGTATTGGAATGGCACCTTTTTAGGCGCTTTATGGTAGACCGTGTAAGTTACATTTTTTTTAGTTGGACACAGAAGACAGACTTATGTTGGACCCGATTTGGCAATGTAGGATCGATTTCACCCTAGAGGGGGGTAAATAGGGTAATACTATTAATTATAAAAATTTAATGCGGAAGTATATAAAATAATCGCAACACAGATATAATAGAATAATAGCAGCACAGATAATAGCAGAATAAAAATAGAAATAGAACAACACAGATTTACTCAGCTATGGCAAAACCCTGCCTACGTGCTGCCCCAAGGTTTCTACTAGAAATTAAATAGTCAGACGCTTACACACGTAAACTCGCGAGACCTGCTATCGACTAACCTAACTCTATGCTCAAAAGCCTGCCATAACTTAGCCACTGAGTTGCAAATTTTTGAACTACACCACCGTAGTTCGTCCCCTAGTCACACGACTAGTAAATTACAAAAGTTTAAAAAGAAATACAAAGTAAAAACAATTTTTAAGAAAAAACCCTAATTTTAAAAATAAAGCCCAAATAATAACTTAAAGAAGCCGGCCCAAATTAAATAAAAGAGAATCTCCTTTTGATTTTTATATTATCGGCCCGTATCCTTCTTTTCTTTGCGTTAAAAAATGGCTGCTTCTTCGTTCATTCCTCTTTTGAAAATTAGGGCTTTCTTAATATGAAGACGCCGACTTTGTTGATCGAGTGAGTAGATGATTTCACGACCCTTGCTTTGTTGATCGATTGTTTCTTCGATTTGCATATGGCTGTTTCGAATTGAGGCGAGTTCGATTTGAATAAATTCAGGTATGTAATTTCCTTTATGATTCACGTTGATATGCTTGAACTCGATACGATTCAAGTTATTGATTTAAACGTTGCTCTGTTGTTGCTTGAACTCGAATACTTTTCCCGCCGATGATGTTAACGGGTTAAATAGGGTTCGATTCCCTATATTTTTGTTCAAATGTATTTTATTTGAATTCTTATTAATTCTTGCTTGGCCATACGATTTTGATTCAATGCTCATGATCAATCTTGACTTGTTCATTTCGTACGTGTTGCTTGATATACTTGAATTTGCTCCGATCTTCAATGCTATGACTTTTCCATTGTACTTGCGATTACTTTGGTCACCACGGCTTTGATTTCTGACTTGGTTCCATTCTTTATGCTGTTGACTTCGGCCATTTGAAATTTGTGATAATTTGAACTTGTTCGATTTATCACCTGGTTTTGGCTCTGACTTGTTTGATTCTCTAATTTGAAACTGCTACCAGATGTTGCATTGCATCATGTGTGTCCATGTAGTCTGCACTATGCATCTCCATTTTTATACTTGAATCATGTTGTAGCTGAAACTCTAAAATTGTTAAATATGTACTTGACTATGGTTTCATATAAATGTGGGCTTGAAGTCTTGATGTAGTGTTGTCGGTGTATATATGCTTGGTTCTCTGGTATTGTGCTTTGCACTTGAGTTCTATTATACATATACTTGTATTTTGTGAACTTGCATATGTTTCTGAGTGTGGTCTGCACTTTTATATCCTCTGGCATAGCTTTTCATTTGCTTCGGGTTGCACTGCTTGATCACAGTCATTTGTTCACTTTGTTGCATTTCATATTTCCTTGAGTCTGCATTGTGCATATACATGTGCTAGTTGCTCTGACCAATTTATTGCATTCATGTTCTTTGTTTGCGTTGAGTTGTTGAGCTTCTTGTCACTTCAAGCCAGCTTATTGTTTTCACTGGACTTATTTTGACATTCATGTACATATTTATGTTATATGTCGTAGTCTTGAGTCTTGTATAATTCCATGTGTTGTTGCAGTTTGACTGTGCAGTTTGCACTTTTGAAGCTTTCTTGTGCACATTTGAGTTTGTATTGATTATTGATTTGAAAAACTACTTTGTGTTTGCATGCTTGAAGTCTTGATATATTGATTTATATTGCATGCACCTGAGTTGAACCTAGCTTTGGCTCGGGTTTGACCTTGTGCTCATACCGTGACTTTATTTGTATCGCACTTGAGTTGAATCCAGCCTCGGCTCGGGTTTGACCTTGTGCTCACCTGTACCTACAGTTTTATCAAGTGTATATTAGTGTGCATGGCCTTGTGGCATGTACAATGATACACTGTGCACGTCACAAGTTGTTCGTGTATGACGAATTTAGAATTAAATGATGATGAACAACCCAAATAACCGAGGAATATAATATTTTCACAACACATTTTATTTTACACTGCAAATATATTTCATTTCTAATTTTACTTCTTCAGTGTTTATTTTGCAGATCGCTTAGATGTTAGATTTAATCTGGAATAGAGTTGAAGATAAATATGAGTGAATGAGTGATATGTAGTGAGGTGCAAATGTAAATTAACAGTTGTTATGTAATCAAAATTATATTGTAATAAATATTGTATATATACAGTAAGAGCTCAAATTTGTACTATTTAAAATTGTAATAAAATATTTGTTTGAAAAAAATTCTATTTGAATTTAAATTCTATGTTATTTATTTTATTCAGCAAATATTTACTTAATTATGTAAAAATAAAATAGTACAATATCAAATACATTTAAATGAATATGTATATGTTTCTTATCATCAAACAAAAATCATATACTAGTATATTCAACAGGCAAGAGATGCTACTGAGAAAGTAGAATTGATTCGCTCTATAATGAAGGCGGTGCAATCAAGGCAGAAGAGTTATGCAGATAAGAGGAGAAAAGAGCTTGAGTTCGCAATATGCGACTATGTGTTTGTGAAGGTTTCTCTGACGTGGGGAGTTAAGTGCTTTGGAAAGGTGAAGAAATTTGCACCTAGATATGTAGGACTATTTTCATTGATTGAGAGGATTGGTAAACTCGCTTATCGAGTTGAGTTACCAAGTACTTCGGCGGGTGAGAATAATGTTTTTCATATATCACATTTAAGGAGATGTGTGCATGACCCAAATTCTATAGTGGAACCGAGGACAATAGAAGACTTATCTATAGAGCTAAATTTGACTTATGACAAGTGATCGAAAGGGATAGTAAGTTGTGATACGAAGGAGTTAAGGAAAAGAGTTTTCAGACTTGTACACATCCAATGGAGCAACGACAAAGATGATTTTACCCCGAAGGTAGAGGATAGGATTAGGAATATGTATCCTGAGTTGTTTTAGACATTTATGTATATAACATGGTGCTTTGTTTTTTATTATATGTACTAGTAGTGGTACTAGTAATTCATGTGTGAAATGATTGCGTTAGTGGTTGCACCAATGCATTTTTGTTTGATGGCTGATGATTTACTTTAGTAGGGTACTAGTGTAGCTTACTTAACTTGTGTGTACTTATATGATGATGGCTTTACACTATCAAGTTGTTAGTGTAATTATGTATTCTTTCTTATCTAAATTTCAAAGATGAATTTTTTGTAAGGATGGAAGACCCTAACACCTCATATTTTGGAGTGCAATAATATGGGAGAATAGATTAAATTAATAATAAAAAGAATTTATTAAAACAATAAATAAAATAATTTAGTTGCAAAAATTGCCTAAAGGATATTTGATTAATTAAGAATATGACATTTTAAAAGGTCAACTGAATAAACGATGGGTAATTAAAGCAATTAAAGCCGACCTTATTAGTGAAAATGAATAAATTAAATTTTTTGAAAGAGTAGAATCTTATATTTAGGGAAATATACCAGTGAGATTAGGAAAGGAGGGATATCATCCCAAGCCAAAATAACTAACATACTTTTCTTAGTCGTATTCCCCTCATTCTTCCCTATTTTCATTTTCAAAAAAAAACCCTAAAATAAGACATGGTCCTCCACATTTTCTAACAAAAAGAAAATACAAAAACTAGGTGATTCAAGCTTTCATTTTAAGGAGAAAAAGAGCATATCATGGTTTTTTAAACAAAGATGAGTAAAATTTTCTCTAAAGCTCTTCCTAACTTATTTGTGTTCGAATTTGACTTATATTGGAAGATTTTAATGATGATAAGTATATTTAACGATAAACCGTTGTTTTGGATATGTTTTGAAATCCTAATGAATATAATTTAGTCATGTTTTAGGGTAAAACATGATTTAATCGTATTTAACGCGTTGAAAATTTAATATGATGTTAGTAATGATAATGAACGTGGATTTTTAAGTTCATAAATTTTGGGAATTATTTGGAAGTATTATGAATTTTCTAAGTTGAGGAAATGCATAATTTTAGGAAAATTAATTAATAGAAGTATTAAAAATAACTGTTTGGACTTGAAATTTTGATATGAGGCAAAACATGATGAATTGTATTTTTGACGAATTTCTTTGGATTTTTCCCATCAATTTTATATGAATTATTTAGAAAATGAAAGATTTAGTTACGGAAAATAATTAATTAATAAATTAAGAAAGTAGTTACCAATTTTTGAAAAGAAAATCGTAATAGTTTAAACTAACCATTGAAAATACGACACAAAACATGGTTTGGTGTAAGGTGATTACTTTGAATGGTAATAAAATAGTTTTTAGCTAATTATAGGAATGCCATTTTAACTTGTGATAACTCATATAATAATCAACTTGTGATAGTGTGTATCAACCTGCGATAGAACTTACCCACCAACCTACAATTGCACTAATATCGTCAATGTGCGATCGCTAACTAGTGATCAACTTGCGACAACTATTTGAAGGAAACTTGCGATAACCAATAGGATATCAACTTACGACAACAATTGGGGGTCAACTTGTGATAGCTTATAAGAGCTCAACCTACGATAGTTGAAGAATTGTTAATATGTGATAGCTACGTGAGTTATCGTCCAGCGATAGGCAATAAGATTATCAACTTGCGATAGCTAAATGAAGTCAACTTGTGACAACCTAGTAGAGTTCAACATATGATATATTATAGGAAGTTAACTTGCAATAGCTTGGATCAACATGCGACGGCTTATATAAGAGTCAATTTGTTATGTCTAGGATTGACATGCGATAGCTAGAGAAGCTAAAATTTTCTTAGTAAAACATAAAAGTACTTAGTGCACTTTGGAAGCATTATTTCCAAATGTTGATTGAGAATTTCATAAGGATGAAAAAAATTGTGTTAACTTATTTTAAAATGGAAGAAAGCTTGGAGAAGCTAACAAATGATAAAGTATCATTTAAATCAAAGATAAAAATGTTTCTTCCAAGGAACGTGTAGGGTACACAATGAATGAATGAATGAATGAATGAAGAGGATTGAACCAAGATCGTAAAGATTTATCGACTCATGGAGTTATTGAATGGTTGGGTGCTGAGATTAATGATGTCTAAAATTCAATGACATATGGCAGGGTGCCACGACTTGGGCAGTCTATAAGGTTCAATTTAGATAAATTAAACTTTAAAGAAAGTTTATGGTAGGGTGCTAAACATCAAGATGGTGTTATAAATAAATTGATCAGCAACATGAAGGAAAAGTGTTTCAGGGCTAAGTAGGACTATTGATTCTTAGTAATGATGCTTGATAGAATGTATTCAGGGTGCTTACATTCAACCTCCTAGGAGTGTCAGGGTGGCTTCCGTGGTGGAATGAGAAGCCATTTCTTTAGGCGACGTTGTTTGAAAAAAGATAAACTAGCGATAGAAAGACTTAAGGAGGTGGTCATTAAAATGAGTTAATGATAACTTCAAGATTGACATGTGAATAAGAGATTAGTGATGCTTATATAGGTGAAGGATGACTTTGTGACATGGTTCATAATTGATTATTAAGTCTAGGGTATACTTAATTTGGGTTTGATAATATAAACATGACATGGTTCATAATTCGGTGATAAGTATAAGGTATACTTATGAATTGAAAGTGATGCTAATATGTACTCATGATATGATGCTTATTTAAATGACATAATGTAATTGTTGTGAAGATAAGTGAGGGGAAAATTCATTCCATGCTTTAGCGGCGTGGTCTCACTGTGGTTGCTTAGGGTAAATATTTTACTTATATCTGTCTTTATGTCTAACCCATGTTTTTATTATTTTCCATAAACTCATAAGTACTCATGCAAATATAAGTTTATTGTTTAGACAGATATCCTATTGAAAGACGAATAAAGACCTCAAAGATGAAGCAGGAGGCTTATTTAGCAAATAAATTTTGTTTTGAAAATGCCATTTCGAAAAACCAAGAATCATTACTTATTAAGTGTCATGTCAGCAGCTTCATATGTCCGGTATGATACAACATTTATTTCTTATTATATTTACACATGTATTAGAATAAGATGGGTTAATGATAATGCAATGAATTATGTAAAAACAATGTGATGTAATGAAAATTTATTTAGTGGCTCTATTTACTTAATGTTGTAAAAGAATACAAACTCACTTTTTCGCTTGAAAATGATTCTAGTGGTGACTGCGGCAGCATCATCGTGGTTTATTTTCGAGTCCCTAATTAAATAGGGGATTCCAAAAATAATAACCAAAGGGGAATAAATATCACACTGCACAAAGATGCATTTAAGCTATAAAAAACAAATTATATAATGTTTAAACCCTAAAAAATAGGCAAGTACATACTTGATTATTATGGTGATGTAAATTAGTAAAAAAAACCCTCAATATACAAACAAGAGGAAGGTAATGAAATAGATGGGATCATTGTAAACTTTAAGAAGATGCATCATTCGCTCCACTAGATCGGAGATAGCCACCTTCTCTGTTAGGAATAGAAAGCAGGAGGAAAGAAGAAATGACGAGATGGGATGCATTGAATGGCAACAATAGGAGGACAGTATTGTGGTGAGATGGGTTGTCATTTTTTGACTTCTTAATAACATTTTCTGATGTAGTATTGTCTCCCACGGGCCTCTTGCCTCACCTATGTTTTTTAGCAGGGTGATTCTTGGCAAAGAAACTGACTAACTCCAACATTGTACTCGAGCATTTTAGAAATAGTTGAGTAAGATAACAAAATTACATTTGAGACATGAACAAAAGATCATCAGTGACGACCTGATATTTTCAACCATTCGCATCCGTACATGTCGGACTTGAATTTCTCAAAATACCGAATTGTAAAATAAATTTGGCAAATCTCAGAATATATAGCAAATAAATAAACCACAGAATCACAAACACAGAGTAATATAATACAGCGGAAGCAAAGAGATAGTAGTTCATGAAGCTACTATACATGTACATCAGAGTTAAACAAGATACAATAGAAGCCTCAAGATGATAATCAAGTACAAATCTGAATACAACACTGGAATCAACTGAATAACTGGAATCAATTGGATAACTGAGAGTGAAATAGATAGCTGGATCTCTAAGTGAAGCTCCAACTAAAAAGGTGAGTATCGAATGCTGTATCACTCAGTCTGACCCGAGCGTAAAGAAAAACACAAAACACTCGAGTTGGGACATACATACTTATACAATGTAAACCAATTCAAGTGAATTGTAATATAAGGTACAAGTAACTTAAAGGATGCTTGGTACCGCCCATCCTCTAAGGATCCGTTAAACTATTTACTATGTAGTAATATTTCGTTGTTATAATAATGTCTATAGTAAAATAAACTTACTTTTAAATAGCGTTAATGGGTTACCCATATAGCCCTTAACACGTAATAATGCCAATAGTCTATACAGTACTATAATACCTCCTGATCGGGAGGCTACCAGAGGATACGTCATAGGTACGACACAAATCAAACTCGTACAAGTCGCGTTAGGGTAGGTGACACGATACAATGAGGCATTGCAAGGTTAGATATACCAATTACTATCTGGACTGGTGGCAACGCGTAGCAGCTACTACCGCCCACCACGAGCCACACCCCCAAATCAAAAGTGGCCAACAAATCAATCTCAAAGTCAGAATACAATACCGAAGGAGTGTGTCCAATCAGAGGAGCGACCTCATTGGCCCGGAATCGCTCCTGTTTTAGCCACCTTATGCAAACTCACAAGAGTCAGGTCCACGTATATACCTTAAAGGAATGCCTCCACCATCCTACTTCATTTTGGAATCTCCACCGTGTACACAGTTGTTAAAGTGGTTTACGGAGTTGGCAGAGAGTATGACAACTTCTGATCCCGGTCTCTTTAACAACCCAACGTTGTTATAACCCGTGGATATTTATTTCAAAATCATTTTTACTTTAAAACCAAAATATCATATCCATTCCAAACTAAATACTATATTATTTCATTCCAAAACCAAATCAATATATCATTTAAATAAAACCCAAATTTCCAAATCATTGAATATTCCTTCAATTTATTTACTTGAAATATTCCTTTAAATCATCTTAAACCAAACCACTTTATAAAATCATATTCTTAAATCTGCAATTTCAATAAGTTCAAATTAATATATTTAAAGACATTTCTTAATTAAATACAATGTCCAATAATTTCATTTCCAAATCCATATTACTTTCAAGTTATAACAACTCTTAAACCAAACACTTTGAAACATATTTATTTAGACCATTTAAATTCAATGTCAAATAATATTCATTTCAAAGTTGTAGCATTTCTAAGTTCATTCATTTAATTATAAAATTTCCAATACATTGTAAATTTCAGCTACAACAGCATTTATAAAGTAACACAGTAGATATATTAGTATTTCAAAAACATTGTCAAATTCAGAAACAACAGCACTTACAAAGTGCTGCAGCAGGTATTTAGTTATTATTTCAAAACAGTTCAATTCAGAAACAGCAGCGCTTACAAAGTGCCGATATTGGTATTTAGTTATTTCAGAACCTAGTTAAGTTCCAGAATTGATAGCACTTAATAAATGAGATTTTAAAACCACGGCATTTCTGAAGTGCTACCAATAAAATTCCAGATTTTATTATAACTTTTCAAAAACATTAAAACTTCAAGTTTAGTTATTTTTAACTTATAAAATCATATTTTTCGCTTCAAAAATATTTAATTGGATATCATTTAACTTATGATTAAGTAGAATAAATTTTTATTGTTAAATATCAAATTTAACTATAATTCGTTTATAAGTCAAAACACAATATTTTACTTAACTTTTATTTCAACAAACAACTTAACACTTTATTTTAAAAATCCCCATTTCACAAATAAAACTAAATTTCTATTTATTTACTTAAAATTTCATTTAAAACTAAATTTCCAATTATCAAGTTAAGTCACAACTTAGGATACATTTTCCATTTTAAAGTCATAGCTATTTATCTTACAAAACATAGCATTTCACAAAAGAATATAATATCATAGTTAATATAATAATCAAATCTTCTTTATAGATCTGTTCATTTAGACATTAATTAATTATGATTTTCTAGTTAAATAAATTTTACTACAAAATGTCCAATTAAAACTGTATTCTATTTTACCAGTTCAAAATACATTACTTATTACACAAAACATTCCAATTCATAAAGTAAAATCCATAACAATATCTAGGTTAGATTTACAACTTCCATATTAGGTCAAACTCAATTATTAAGTTATTTGTCAATAATAAAGATCTTTAATTCAACTCAAAGCCAATTATTAACTTATAAAATTTAACTTATACAAAAACCAATACACCTTTATAATTTAAAGCACAAAATCAATTTTTTGTTAAAATTTCATATATTTAAAATCCAAAAATACTTAATAAATTTTATGAAAATATTATAAATATTAACCATGGGCCTGTATAATATTTTCTAACCTAGGTCAAGTGATACAGATATGTATCATTTCAATCCGTAATTTAAAAGAAAAATCCGGGTTCTATCATTTCAAACCCGCAATCCTAAGAAAATTAAATACAATAAAAATCACTCGAGCCTATCATTTCAGCTCATAATGATTTTTCCTTATTCTAATGTCCGTTCGGGTATGTATCATTTCAACCCATAGTGATAGGGAACTTGCAGTTTGATACAGTAAATAGAATGAACAATATAATATAACATATCATATCAAATGATGAACAAATATATAAACAGGATTTAACATCATATAATCACATCACAGGCATATATGAATAAAATACCAGTTTATACAGATTCACTGGTCATCATTTCACAATTTATATAAGTACGTAAGTCTAGAGTGATAACTCACCTTTTTAAAGCTAGAATTGAAATTCAAACCCAGATTTAAACTCCTCAAAGCACGAAAAGGAATGACAAAGAAGACTATATTTTTAAGTGATTGAAGAGTCAGATCCAAATCTTGTATGCAAACAATTACAACCAACATAAGTGTATAATTCAAAATACAAGATTATGAATCAAAACAATGAACAATATGAATCAAAGTGACATAACCTTTTGATAAAACAAAGCAAGATGCAAACTTGAGTGGAAAGAGAGCCAAGATCCACATCTCGAACATAACAAAATAAAGCAAACAAATACCACAAACATAAGAATATGATTCAATACAAAGAATAGAGATTAAAACAATGGAAAATATAGGATAGAAATGACACAACATTTGCTTCAACCAACATAAGTGGCTCGGCCACATCACCATAGGCGTCAACCATCTTAATGTAAGCTCGGCCTTGATGTGTTTGAGGCAACCTAAGGTCGACTAAGGTCATGTTTGGCACGACTATGTGCTAGTGGGTGAAGAGGTGGAAGTTTCAAGTGCATGGAAGGCTAAAGGTCAAGGGGTTTGGGTTCAATAGGTTCGGCCATAGGGCATGGTGCTCGGCCTTGGCTATGGCATGGGTCTAGGCATATCATAAGGCATGGCTATGGCAAGTTACAGGTCATGGCGTGGCAAATAGATGGTGGAACAATCGGCGGCCGAGGCTATTTTGAAAGGGAGGGTAAAATAGTGGTGGTTGGCTAGGTTATTCTTCATGGGATGGTGATGTATTACTCTTGGTGGACACATCCTTGCTTGTGTGGAGGCGATGAGGTTGTGGAGATGGTCTTGGTGGTGGTGGAGATGGTGTAGTGGTCGGCTAAGGCATGGTAGAGGCCGAGCAAGACATGAACAAAAAAAGAAAAATAGAAGAGAAGAAGAGGAAGCCATGGATTTTGAAGCTTGTATATATTAATTCTTTTCATGCAAATGGAAAGTGAGATATCGAGAAGATTTTTATGCATGATTGGAGAGATTCACGGCAATAAAAAGATGGGGAAACGGCTAGAAAAGGAGTAAATGCTAGGAAAACAAAAGGGCAAGAATTAAAGAGAAAGGAACTTATTTATATTTTATTCTTAAATGCAAATGAAAAATGAGAACATAGTGGGAAATATAAATTTTTGTACGTGAATTTTCTACTTGATATGCATGGCTAGCAGTAGAGTAATTCATGGCTAAGAATGAGGAGGAAACGGCTAGAAAATGTAATAAAGAGGCTAGGCAATAAAAGGCAAGAGTTTGAATGGTTTGGAAAATAAAAAAGCAATACTATAAAACAAATAACTTGATGTATTTAATTAATTTTTTTCTTTGTTTGCACGCAATGAAAAGAGGAGTTTGAGGAATGTTTTGTGCATGACTGATGAGAGGAATTCACGGCTATGAATATGGGAAGTAATTAGCTATGCAAATGGAAAGGCAAGGGAAAAGGAAAAGGCAACAAATAAAAACAAGAACAAATGTCTCTTGAAATTTCTAAGCCATTATTAAAAATAAAACCAATCGAAAATCAAGGAAATAAAATCAAAGTTTATACAAATAAAAATAGGAGATAAAATTAGATAAATAAACATAAGGAAAATAGAAAATAAAATATAGAAAATCATTGCGTATAAAACATTGTATTTTATCTAATTTAAAAAGTATAAATCAGAATCTAACGAAACGAAAAGCAGAACGGATATCAAAAATATATTTTGCTTCAAAGAAAAAGATTAAAATTCAAAAATTCAAATTTTAAAAATTTAAAAATTTAAACTGAAATTCAAAATTTGACCGGTGTTTACCAAAATATAAAATTTTCAGAAAATGTTTAATTTATTGTATTTGGGGAAATCAATTACAAACGTATTCCAAAACTACATTGGAAAATTCCAGAAATTCAGTTTTTAAATAATTTAAAGTTTAAAGTTTTCAAATAAAAACTAAATTAAAAATATATACAAAATTACGGGTTGCTGCAGTCTCTCCCACTCAAAACTTTTCGTCCCCGAAAAGAACGAGACAGGAAAACAAGGAAAAGCATGATAGAATGAGATAGGATTAAGTCACGATGAAAAGAAGATTGAAATTTTACCTGATAACTATCATTATAGGTACATTCACCAAGATGGAGATGATCTTCCCAAGATTCTCCAAAATTCAAGAATATCCCAAAAGAAAAGAGATTGGAAAACAAGATAAGATAATAAATTTAAAACCATGAAGATTTCGACTTAAGTTAATAATTGATTTCACCTAAGTTAGATAAATATTTAACTATTTCTAATTTCATTATCTTATCATCCAATTATCTTAAATTAACAAATTCTTAAATCGTGGATTTGAAAATCATTTACTATACTTATAATTTATTCAATAAATTTAATTCTTGTTTATTCAAAATCATTATTAACTTTATTCCACTTAATATATCTAATCACATACACTAAGTGTATTTTCATTTTATTATAGCTACTCCAATTTATTTATAAATTCCCTTAACATCGTCTTATACTGTAAATTATTCAATTAACCTTTCATTCTATTTACCTCTATTAATCTTTTATAACTAAAATTTAAGTGTATAACATTTATTATGAACACTCAAATTTTATTTATAAAATCCTTTTTATATTGTATATTATCCAACTAGATATTCAATTTCTGAATGATTTAGGTAAGTTGTATTGGAATGCAATTGAGATTATACAAATGAAATTTCTAATTCAATTATTAAAGCTTAAATATTTATTCAAAATTTGGATTTCATTTTATAATTGACATTATCCTTTAAGACAAAGTTTAAGAATTAGATTTCCGATTAACTCCAAACTATTTTAGAGATAAATAAATATGCACAATATATATCAAATCAAATTTTGAATCATGTATCACATGTATTATAAATTAAGTCATATTTTAGAAATTCAAATCAATTGAATTCTCCAAAGTAAGACCGTAGCAAAACTACAGAATGGTCTCTTCACTTCGAAACTCGAAAATGAATGTCGACGATGCTGCAGTCATCACCAAAATTATTTTCCAGCGACAAAGAAAAGAGCACTGATTTACAAGTTAAAAATTCTTTGAAACAATTTCTACTTGAAATACTTTAAATAATAAACCCTTTAAAACTTTAATACAAAGTTTGAAACCAACGGGAATTAAATTCTTAGTTTCTTGTTTTAAATTCATTTAAATTTCCATATTAATTTACAGCCATGTTTTATAGTTCAATAATTTATATATGAAACCAAAGCTAACGGTTACAAGCTATATACACAGAGTCAAATATTATTTCTCAACATCCAACTCAATTAACTATCAAAATTCAGAAAATTATACTTATATACATATACAATATAATTATACAAAATTTATTTCATTTACTAAATTTGAAAACAATATGGTGTCAGTTTGCTCTGTTCAAGTGCTTTGGAGACCCTATCGATAGCGTTGATCAGACGAATCGATCAAAAACCCAAATCAACATCAACTACTCAAACAACACAATTTATAAAACATTTTAAATATAGCTTTACAAAGCAAGAATAGGGGTTCAAATTTGATTAACTCCAATCAAAGAAAATTTTGAATTGAGGATAAGCTAAAACAAAAGATAAGATGATTAACTAACCGAATAAGGAAATGGATAAGCTTATATAAACCATGGGCAACCTTAACCGATCAACCGCAGCTTCAAGAATTAGATCGATGTGGAGTTCTGAGGCAAATCTACATCCGATCTCAAGAGACAGAATTCGGGATAACAAGAGATACTTGCATCTAAACCGAGGATATATAAATCTTTGGTGAATAAATGTTATAGTAAAGGAGTTCCACCCCTTTACAGGTCATTTAATGGAGCTATGGGATGCTCCAGAATTCAGAAGAATACGAAGAGTGAGGGACAAGAATGAATTTCAGAACTAAAGGAACATTCCAAAATTCAAAGGAAACAGATTTAAAGAGAAAGAGATTCAAGCTCGAATGAAAGTGATTCTATAAATAAATTTACCCTATACGCTAAGTTTTGCCTAGTGCCAAAGCTCTGATATCAACTGTAACGACCCGATATTTTCAACCATTCGCATCCGCATATGTCGGACTTGAATTGCTCAAAATACCGAATTGTAAAATAAATTTGGCAAATCTCAGGATATATAGCAAATAAATAAATCATAGAATCACAGAACAGAGTAATATAATGCAGCGGAAGCAAAGAGATAGTAGTTCATGAAGCTACTATACATGTACGTCAGAGTTAAACAAGATACAACAGAAGCCTCAAGATGATAATCAAGTACAAATATGAATACAACATTGGAATCAACTGAATAATTGGAATCAACTGGATAACTGAGAGTGAAATAGATAGCTAGATCTCCAAGTCAAGCTCCAACTCTAGAGGTGAGTCTCGAATGTTGTATCGCTCAGTCTAACCCGAGCGTAAAGCAAAACACAAAACACTTGAGTCAGGACATACATACTTACACAATGTAAACCAACTCAAGTGAACTGTAATATAAGGTACAAGTAACTTAAAGGATGCTTGGGACCGCCCATCCTCTAAGGATCTGTTAAACTATTTACTATGTAGTAATATGTCGCGATTATAGTAATGTCTATAGTATAATAAACTTACTTTTAAATAGCATTAAGGGGTTACCCATATAGCCCTTAACACGTAATAGTGCCAATAATCTATACAGTACCGTAATACTCCATAGACACAAATCAAACTCGTACAAGGTGCGCTAGGGTAGGTGACACGGCACAACGAGGCAATGCCAGGGTGGATATACCAATTACTATCCGGTCTGGTGGTAACGCATAACAGCTACTACTGCCCACCTCGAGCCACACCCCCAAATCAAAAAAATCAAAAGTGGCCACCAAATCAATCTGAAAGTCAGAATATAATACCAAAGGAGTGTGTCCGATCAGAAGAGAGACCTCATTGGCTCGGAATCGGTCCTGTTTTAGCCACCTTATGCCAACTCATGGGAGTCGGGTCCACATATATACCTCAAAGGAACGCCGCCACCATCCTACTTCATTCTGGAACCTCCACCGCGTACACGGTTGTTAAAGTTGTTTTCAGAGTTAGCAAAGAGTATGACAACTTCTGATCCCGGTCTCTTTAACAACCCAACGTTATTATAACCAATGGATATTTATTTCAAAATCATTTATACTTTAAAACCAAAATATCATATCCATTCCAAACTAAATACTATATTATTTCATTCCAAAACCAAATCAGTATATCATTTAAATAAAACCCAAATTTCCAAATCATTGAATATTCCTTCAATTTATTTACTTGAAAGATTCCTTTAAATCATCTTAAACCAAATCACTTTACAAAATCATATTCTTAAATCTGCAATTTCAATAAGTTCAAATTAAAATATTTAAAGACAATTCTTAGTTAAATACAATTTCCAATAATTTCATTTCCAAAGCCATATTACTTTCGAGTTATAACAACTCTGAAACCCAACAGTTTGAAACATATTTATTTAGACCATTTAAATTCAATGTCAAATAATATTCATTTCAAAGTTGTAGCATTTCTAAGTTCATTCAATTAATTATTAAATTTCCAATACATTGTAAATTTCAACTACAACAGCATTTATAAAGTTTTACAATAGATATATTAGTATTTCAAAAACATTGTCAAATTCAGAAACAACAGCACTTACAAAGTGCTACAGTAGGCATTTGGTTATTATTTCAAAACAGTTCAATTCAAAAACAGCGGCACTTGCAAAGTGATGATATTGGTATTTAGTTATTTCAGAACCTAGTTAAGTTCCAGAACTCATAGCACTTAGCAAATGCCATCTTAAAACCACGGCATTTCTGAAATGCTACCAATAAAATTTCAGATTTTATTATAACCTTTTCAAAACATTAAAACTTCAAGTTTATCTATTTTTAACTTATAAAATCATAATTTTCGCTTCAGAAATATTTAATTGGACATCATTTAACTTATGATTGAGTAGAATAAATTTTTATAGTTAAATATCCAATTTAACTATAATTCATTTATAAGTCAAAACGCATTATTTTACTTAACTTTTATTTCAACAAACAACTTAACACTTTATTTAAAAATCCCTATTTCACAAATAAAATAAAATTTTCATTTATTTACTAAACTTAAAATTTCATTTAAAACTAAATTTCCATTATCAAGTTAAGTCATAACTTAGGATACATTTTTTCATTTTAAAGTCATAGCTATTTATCTTACAAAACATAACATTTCATAAAAGAATATTTTATCATAGTTAATATAACAATCAAATCTTCTTTATAGATCTATTCATTTAGACATCAATTAACTATGATTTTCTAATTAAATAAATTTTATTACAAAATGTCCAATTAAAACTGTATTCTATTTTACCAGTTCAAAATACATTACTTATTACACAAAACATGTCCATTTAATAAAGTAAAATCCATAACAATTTCTAGGTTAGATTTACAACTTCCATATTAGGTCAAACTCAATTATTAAGTTATTTATCATCAATAAAGATCTTTAATTCAACTTAAAACCAATTATTAACTTATAAAATTTAACTTATAGAAAACCCATACACCTTTATAATTTAAAGCACAAAATCAATTTTTTGTTAAAATTTCATACATTTAAAATCCAAAAATACTTAATAAATTTTAGGAAAATATTATAAATATTAAACATGGGCCTGTATAATATTTTCTAACCTAGGTCAAGTGATACGGATATGTATCATTTCAATCCGTAATTTAAAAGAAAAATCCGGGTTCTATCATTTCAAACCCGCAATCCCAAGAAAAATAAATACAATAAAAATCACTTGAGCCTATCATTTCATCTCATAATGATTCTTCCTTATTCTAATGTCCATTCTGGTATGTATCATTTCAACGCATAGTGATAGAGAACTTATACTGTGATACAGTAAATAGAATGAACAATATAATATAACATATCATATCAGATGATGAACAAATATATAAACAGGATTTAACATCATATAATCACATCACAGGCATATATGAATAACATATCAGTTTATACAGATCCACTTGTCATCATTTCACAATTTATATAAGTACGTAAGTCTAGAGTGATAACTCACCTTTTTAAAGCTAGAACTGAAATTCAAACCCAGATCTAAATTCCACAAAGAACGAAAAGGAACGAAAAAGCATACTATATTTTTGAGTTATTGAAGAGTCAAATCCAAATCTTGTATGCAAACAACTAAAACCAACATAAGTATATAATTCAACATACAAGATTGTGAATAAAAACAATGAACAATATGAATAAAAGTGACGTAGCCATTTGATAAAACAAAGCAAGATGCAAACTTGAGTGGAAAGAAAGCCAAGATCCACATCTCGTACATAACAAAATAAAGCAAACAAATACCACAAACATAAGAACATGATTCAATACAAATAATAGAGATTAAAACAATGGAAAATATGGGATAGAAATGACACAACCTTTCTTCAATCAACATAAGCGGCTCAGCCACATCACCATAGGTGATGCAGATCAGGCCAAAGGAATGAATCATTCACGAACTAGGATAGTACTTATGAGTCGTTTCCGACTTAAAGGCTCACGGGAGAAAAGCCTACGAGTTAAGATAAGTCGTTCACGACTTAAGGAGTTGGCTATAGGTCGTTTCCGACCTAAGGGAGAACTTTTGGACCGTCCACGACTCAATGAAACACAGGAAGAAAAGGCACGAGTCACTGAGAAGGAGCTGGAGGCGGTCATGAGTCGGGACCGACCTAAGGAGAAAGAGCTACGAGCTAGTGAAGCCGAGTTACGAGTTAATGAAGCACGAGTTAAGAGCCTAAGTCGGCTACGACTTAACAAGAGAGGAAGCAGCCACGACCTAACTGAGTCATGCGGCAAGGAACTGGGAAGCTTGAGTCGTATGAGTGTTGAGTCGGTCAGTTGATGAGTCGGTTGAGTCGTGAGTCGCTTGGCAAGTTGAGTCGTTAATTGTTTTCTTGAGTCGGAGGTGTGGCCATAAGGCTGGGCTTGTTGAGTCGTATACTTTTGAGTCGGTCAGGTGTGTTACTATGTTGAGTCGTGTATCTGGAGTTAGTTAGGTCGGTAACGACCTTGCGTAAGTCGTTTGCCTATTGTTTTGTTGTAAGGAGATGAGTCGTATAGTGTTAAGTCGGTCACGACCTAAGTTGGGTCGTGAGTCGGTGCCGACCTAAGAGTTGGGTGTTGCTTGTTGCGTTGAGTTGAAATTCTCTATAAATAGCGTGTGTGTTGTAATTTTTGTGGTTGTTGATTTTGGAATAAAATTCTCTTTTGTTAGCTTTGTGCTTTCATACCAATTGGTAGTTGAGTGTAATCTCCTATCTCCACTTACGTCGTTCGAGTGCGCTCGAATCCACGTTTGTTGAAGCCGATTCACGGAATCTAGTGCGCTAGATCAACGTGCGAAGAATCGTAGATCTTTGAACACGGTATAGTGCGCTATCAACGTGTTTGAGATAGCTAGAGTTCGGTATCTTTGGATCAACGAACTTGGGCATTTTGGTATCTTCAACTCACCGATTGCTACATTTCATCGATTGAAGTTTTGTTTGATTAATCCGCTGCGTCAGTTTGGTATCAGAGCCATACTTAGCCAATCATAGCTAAGTTTGATTCTTGGAGCCAAGTTTTTGAAGTTTTTGAAGTTGGAAGGAGTTCATCGTGTTCATATTGAAGTTGCATCAAGTTTGGAGAGTTTGATCCATTTCATTTTGGATCGAGGAGTTGGATTTTGTTTGGATTTTGAATTGGTGATTTGCGCGCCAAAGTTTTGAAGGTTTTGGAGTGAGCCGAGGCAAGTCTTGACCGAGCCAAGCAAAGTTGTGAAGAGTCAAGGCCGAGACAAGCATTGCCGAGACAGTTGAGCCTAGATTGCCTTATCGTGTGAAATTTTGAAGTATTGTGTTCAATTTGTTGGAGTTTGTGAAAATTTTAACCATGCCACCAAGGAGAGCTAATCGTCATCAAAACGTTGAAGCTTTGTATCGTAGAGAAGAAGCCGAGCTTATGGAACAACGTATTAATGAAAAATTTGATGAAGGCATTGGTAAATTGGAGAGATTGATGAATGATTTGAATCAAAGAAGGAGATCACCAAACTCGAACCATGGAGGAAACCGAGTTTCGCCATCGGTTACGGAAGCGAGGAGGGTATCGCCACATTCTTGTAGAGATAGAAGAGAAACATCAATTTCATCACGAAGAGATCATCATGACTATGCACATGAAGAGAGAAGAAGTCAACGTGAATTTGACCATGAAGCATATAGAGATGAGGAGAGACATAGTCAAAGAAGCATGCATGAGAGAAGGGATGATGTTAGTCGAGATCGATGTAGGCGTACCTTTGATTTTGTTGAAGAGGGTGATAGAGCAAGTATTCATTATCGAGATCGAGACCAAGTTCGAAATTCTTACCGTGATGTGGAGGATGACCGTCGTTGGGAGTCGGGTATGAAAATGGAAATTCCAGAATTTAAAGGCGGAATGGTTGCTGAGGAGTTCTTAGATTGGTTGTCTAATGTGGAGGAAATCTTTGATTTCAAGGAGGTGCCGGAGAATCGAAGGGTGAAGTTGGTTGCTACTAGGTTGAGGGGGAGAGCATTGGCATGGTGGCAGCAAACTAAACTTACTCGAGAACGAATGGGGAAGTCAAAGATAGAATCTTGGGAGAAGATGAAAAGGTTGATGAGATCTACTTTCTTACCTTACAACTACCAATCACTTATGTACCAAAGGTTGCAGAATCTGAGGCAAGGGACAAAGTCTGTTAGTGATTATGCTGATGAATTTTACCAACTCATTGCCAGGAACGATATTATGGAAACAGAAGAACAGCTGACAGCTAGATTCATTGGGGGTTTGAGAATGCAGATCCAGGATATGGTTAATATGTTCGATCCTAGATCCGTTGCAGAGGCACATCAGAAAGCGTTAGCTTGGGAGAAACAAGGAAGGCGTGGAGGTGGTGTGTTTACTAATTCTAATAATCCAGTGAAAGGTGCCGGTGGAAGTTCTAGTGTTCCTAAACCTGTTACAAAGCCAGTGGTGAAGGAGGCTGAGAAAGCGAAGGCGAATAGTGTTTTCAAATGTTATAATTGTCAGGAGTTGGGTCACAAAAGCAACGAATGTCCGAGGCCGAAGAAGAGAACCATGGTTGCAGAGGTTAAGGCAGATGATGGTGAGGAGGCAGAGTATTCAAATGAACCTTATGTTGAGGAGGAAGAAGAAGTGTCGGGTGATGAAGGTTGTAATCTTATGATGAGGAGAAGTTGTTTGACACCTAAGCAAGAGGAGGATTGTAGTTGGCTGAGAAGCAATATTTTTCAATCGACATGTACTATTCTGGGAAAAGTTTGCAAGTTCGTTATTGATGCGGGAAGTTGTGATAATATTATTTCTACAGAGGCAGTGAGAAAGTTGAACTTGAAGACCGAGAAGCATCCTAAACCATACAAGCTTGCATGGTTAAGAAAAGGGGGTGAAGTGAAAGTATGTCGAAGGGCTTGTGTTAATTTTTCGATTGGGAAGAAGTACAAAGATGAAATCTGGTGTGATGTCGTAGATATGGATGTTTGTCACTTATTGTTGGGCAGACCATGGCAGTTTGATAGAGCAGTTCAGCATGACGGTCGTGCCAACAGTTACAGTTTCATGTTCGAGGGTACTAAAATCACTTTGGTTCCTAAGAAGCAACAGCAGAAGGAGAGCAAGCTAGAAGAGATTGAAGAATTAAAAACTCTGTTGACTTTGAAGGAGTTTGTTAAAGAAGTGGAGGAAGAACCGGAAGTGTTTTTGTTGATTGGGAGAGAGAGTAGCGAAGAAGTTGAGATTCCTGAAGAAGTGAAGCCTGTTTTGGAAGAGTTTGAAGATGTCTTTCCAGAGGAGTTGCCAAAGGAGTTACCACCACTTAGAGACATTCAACATCAGATTGATCTTGTTCCCGGAGCAGTGTTACCACACCGACCACATTACAGAATGAGTCCGAAGGAACATGAGGAGTTACGAAGGCAGGTGGAAGAATTACTTGAACAGGGTCGTATTCAGGAAAGTTTGAGTCCGTGTGCTGTACCTGCATTGTTAGTACCAAAGAAGGACGGAACTTGGAGAATGTGCACTGATAGTAGAGCTTTGAATAAGATCACTGTTCGTTACAGATTTCCTATGCCGAGGTTGGATGATTTGTTGGATCAGTTGAGTGGGGCAACTATATTCTCGAAAATTGATTTGAAGAGTGGTTATCATCAGATTCGAATCAGACCTGGAGATGAATGGAAGACAGCTTTCAAAACAAGAGAGGGGTTGTACGAATGGTTGGTTATGCCGTTTGGTTTGTCGAATGCACCTAGTACATTCATGCGGATGATGAATCAAATCTTTAGACCATTCATTGGGAAGTTCGTTGTGGTTTATTTCGATGATATTCTGATTTACAGCAGAAGTATGGAGGAGCATGTTCTACATTTGAGGGAAGTGTTGATTATTCTGCGTGAAGAACAATTTTATGCTGCTACAAAGAAATGTGTGTTTATGACGCATACTGTTTTATTTCTTGGGTATGTTGTTTCAGGGGAAGGTATTCAAGTTGACCAGAGTAAAGTTGAAGCTATTAGAAATTGGCCACAGCCGAGAACTATCACTGAAGTTAGAAGTTTTCATGGATTGGCATCATTCTACCGAAGGTTCATTCCACACTTCAGTAGCGTGATGGCTCCAGTTACTGATTGCATGAAAGGGAAACAGTTTGCATGGTCAGAGGAAGCGGGAGTTGCTTTTGAAAAGATCAAGGAACTGTTGACAACAGCACCAATTCTTGTTTTACCTAATTTTCAGTTGTTGTTTGAGCTACACACTGATGCATCAAAGGTTGGAATTGGAGGAGTGTTGAGTCAAGGTGGAAGACCTATTGCATATTTCAGTGAGAAGTTGTCAGGGGCAAAGATGAGATACAGTACATATGATGTTGAATTTTATGCTGTTGTACAAGCTGTTAAGCATTGGAGACATTATCTATTTCAGAAGGAATTTGTTCTTTACACTGATCATGAAGCTTTGAAGCATTTACAGGGGCAGGATAAGATTTCAGCAAGACATGCATCATGGATTGCTTATTTACAGCAGTTTACTTTTGTCGTTAAACACAAATCAGGGGTGACAAATCGGGTAGCTGATGCTTTGAGTAGGAGGAGTCATTTATTAACGACAATGAAGGTTGAAGTGACGGGGTTTGAAATGTTGCCAGAGATGATTAATGAAGATCCTTACTTTGTGAAATATGTTGAGAAAGTGAAGGATGGGAGTACCGATGAATTTATGTTGGTTGATGGATTTCTGTTTAAGGGGAATCGTTTATGTATACCAGACTGTAGCTTGAGATTGAAAATTGTCAATGAGTTACACGAGGAAGGGCATGTGGGCCGTGATCGTACTTTGCAGTTGATTTCACAGTCTTACTTTTGGCCATCGATGAGAAAAGAGGTTGAAAGATTCGTGGAGAGATGCCATATTTGCCAGGTGTCAAAGGGAACAGCAACGAATGCAGGGTTGTATATGCCATTACCAGTACCGTCTAAGCCATGGGCTGATATTAGCATGGATTTCGTTTTGGGTTTGCCTAGAACTCAAAGGGGAAATGATTCGATATTTGTTGTGGTGGACAGGTTTTCGAAGATGGCACATTTTGTTGCTTGCAAAAAGACAGCGGACGCAGTTCGAGTGGCGCAATTATTTTTCAAGGAGATCTATCGACTTCATGGTTTACCAGAATCTATTGTTTCTGATCGAGATACTCGTTTTCTGAGTCACTTTTGGCTGAGTTTGTGGAAGATGGTCGGAACAAAGCTGAATTTTAGTAGCGCTTACCATCCACAAACTGATGGGCAGACAGAAGTTGTTAACAGGTCATTGGGAAATTTGTTGCGTTGTCTTGTACAGGATAATTTGAGAAATTGGGACATTAAGCTATGCCAGGCAGAATTTGCTCATAATCATGCAGTAAATCGTAGCACGGGATTCAGTCCGTTTCAGATTGTTTATTCAAATTTACCCAGGGGACCGTTGGATTTAGCAATTGTACCACAGTCAAAGAGAACAGTTAAACGAGCTGCTGATTTTGTTGATGAGCTGACTGAATGCCATAAAATCATTCAGGAACGGTTGGAGAAATCGAATGAGAAGTATAAGAAGTCTGCAGATTTGAAACGTCGAAATGTTGAATTTAAAGAAGGTGATTTGGTTTATGCTGTATTGACAAAGGATCGTTTTCCGGTGGGTGCTTATAACAAGTTGAAAGCGCGAAAAATTGGTCCAGTTGAAGTTTTGAAGAAAATTAATGAGAATGCTTATCGATTAAAGTTACCGAATGATGTTTATACTTCTGATGTTTTTAACATCAAACATTTAATTCCATATCATGGAGGTGAGATTGTTGAGGAAAAATTTACAAATTCGAGGTCGAATTTCTGTCAACCAGGGGAGGATGATGCAGATCAGGCCAAAGGAATGAATCATTCACGAACTAGGATAGTACTTATGAGTCGTTTCCGACTTAAAGGCTCACGGGAGAAAAGCCTACGAGTTAAGATAAGTCGTTCACGACTTAAGGAGTTGGCTATAGGTCGTTTCCGACCTAAGGGAGAACTTTTGGACCGTCCACGACTCAATGAAACACAGGAAGAAAAGGCACGAGTCACTGAGAAGGAGCTGGAGGCGGTCATGAGTCGGGACCGACCTAAGGAGAAAGAGCTACGAGCTAGTGAAGCCGAGTTACGAGTTAATGAAGCACGAGTTAAGAGCCTAAGTCGGCTACGACTTAACAAGAGAGGAAGCAGCCACGACCTAACTGAGTCATGCGGCAAGGAACTGGGAAGCTTGAGTCGTATGAGTGTTGAGTCGGTCAGTTGATGAGTCGGTTGAGTCGTGAGTCGCTTGGCAAGTTGAGTCGTTAATTGTTTTCTTGAGTCGGAGGTGTGGCCATAAGGCTGGGCTTGTTGAGTCGTATACTTTTGAGTCGGTCAGGTGTGTTACTATGTTGAGTCGTGTATCTGGAGTTAGTTAGGTCGGTAACGACCTTGCGTAAGTCGTTTGCCTATTGTTTTGTTGTAAGGAGATGAGTCGTATAGTGTTAAGTCGGTCACGACCTAAGTTGGGTCGTGAGTCGGTGCCGACCTAAGAGTTGGGTGTTGCTTGTTGCGTTGAGTTGAAATTCTCTATAAATAGCGTGTGTGTTGTAATTTTTGTGGTTGTTGATTTTGAATAAAATTTCTCTTTTGTTAGCTTTGTGCTTTCATACCAATTGGTAGTTGAGTGTAATCTCCTATCTCCTCTTTCGGTTAATCGAGTACGCTCGATTCAACGATCGTAGAAGCCGATTCACGGAATCTAGTGCGCTAGATCAACGTGCGAAGAATCGTAGATCTTGAAACACGGTATAGTGCGCTATCAACGTGTTTGAGATAGCTAGAGTTCGGTATCTTTGGATCAACGAACTTGGGCATTTGGTATCTTCAACACACCGATTGCTACATTTCATCGATTGAAGTTTTGTTCGAATTATCCGCTGCGTCAATAGGGCACAACCAACTTCATGTATGCTCGGCCTTGATGTGTTTGAGGCAACCTAGGGTCGGCTAAAGTTATGTTTAGCACGGTTATGTGCTAGAAGGTAAAGAGGTGGAAGTTTCAAGTGCATGGAAGGCTAAAGGTCAAAAGGTTTGGGTTCAATACGTTCGTCCATAGGGCTTGGTGCTCGTCCATGGCTGTGGCATGGGTCTAGGAACATCATAAGGCACAGCTAAGGCATGTTGTAGGTCATGGCATGGCAAGTAGATGGTGGAACAATTGGTGGCCGAGGCTAATATGAAGGGGAGGGTGAAATAGTGGTGGTTGACTAGGTTATTCATCATGGAATGGTGATGTATTTCTCTTGGTGGTCATTGCCTTGCTTGTGTGGGGGTGATGAGGTTGTGGAGGTGGACTTGGTGGTGGTGAAGATGGTGTACTGGTCGGCTAAGGCATGGTAGAGGCCGAGCAAGACATGAACAAAAAAAATAGAAGATGAGAAGAGGAAGCCATGGATTTTTAAGCTTGTATATATTAATTCTTTTCACGTAAATGGAAAGTGAGATATTGAGAAGATTTTTGTGCGTGATTGGAGAGATTCATAGCAAGAAAAAGGTGGGGAAACGACTAGAAAAGGAGTAAATGCTAGGAAAACAAAAAGGCAAGAATTAAAGAGAAAGGAACTTATATATATTTTATTCTTAAATGCAAATGAAAAATGAGAACATAATGGGAAATAAATTTTTGTGCGCGAATTTTCAAATTGATATGCAAGGCTATGAGTAGAGTAATTCATGGCTATGAATGAGGAGGAAATAGCTAGAAAATGTAATAAAGAGGCTAGGCAATAAAAGGCAAGAGTTTGAATGGTTTAGAAAATAAAAAGGCAATACTATAAAACAAATAACTTGATGTATTTAATTAATTTTTTTCTTTGTTTGCACGTAATAAAAAGAGGAGTTTGAGGAATGTTTTGTGCGTGATTGATGAGAGGAATTCACGGCTATGAATGTGGGAAGTAATTAGCTATGTAAATGGAAAGGCAAGGGAAAAGGAAAAGGCAACAAATAAAAACAAGTAACAAATGTCTCTTGAAATTTCTACGCCATTATTAAAAAAAATCAATCAAAAACCAAGGAAATAAAATCAAAGTTTATAAAAATAAAAATAGGAGATAAAATTAGAGAAATAAACATAGGAAAATAAAAAATAAAATATAGAAAATCATTGCGTAAAAGACACTGTATTTTATCTAATTTAAAAAGTATAAATCAGAATCTAACGAAACGAAAAGCAAAACGGATATTAGAAATATATTCTGCTTCAAAGAAAAAGATTAAAATTTAAAAATTCAAATTTTAAAAATTTAAACCGAAATTCAAAATTTGTCAAGAGTTGACCAAAATATCAAATTTTCAGAAAATGTTTAATTTATTGTATTTGGAGATATAAATTACAAACAAACTCCAAACTTACATTTGAAAATTCCAGAAATTTAGTTTTTAAATAATTTAAAGTTTTCAAATAAAAACTAAACTATAAATATTTACAAAATTACGGGTTGTTACAATCAGTTATTTAAGAAGAGTGAACTAATGTAGCTCAAATGTGTACCCTTGGGTGCGATATGATTAAAAACATAAATAAAGATAGAACGAGAAAAGTAGTCGTGTCCATGCAGAAAACATTGTTTGTGTAAAAAAATTTCGATGAAAACTTAGAATACTTTCGAGTGTTGGAATTGATCCCCAATGCAATGCCTCTCCTTCTAACAAACAGATCCCTTCTTAGTGGGAAACTCAAGGCGACCACTAACGTTGGATGAAAGATATGTCAAAAAAAAGGTTACTTAAGAAA
Source organism: Allium cepa (assembly GCA_030765085.1). NCBI lineage: Eukaryota > Viridiplantae > Streptophyta > Magnoliopsida > Asparagales > Amaryllidaceae > Allium > Allium cepa. The sequence continues at coordinate 118,084,835 of CM060931.1, forward strand.
AGGAGTATAAATGGGAGAAAAGCAGTACCAAGCTCCTAGAAAGAAGAAATAAAACCCTTCATGCTTAAGAGATAGAAAAATTGATCTACCCACTTTTGGGTTTTATGAGGGGAAGAAGCAAAAAGCATTTTGGTGGCTTGAACAAAGTGGAAAGCATCACATACTAAGGAACCACTCTTGCGAATGGTGTAAATAGAAACAAATTCACGACGAAAGAAGAGAATCAAGATGTTCAACATAAGGGATATATGTGCAAGTTAATAGGAAATATGAGATAGGAGCTAATTAAATGGGAGAAATTCCTACAACGTCCAATCATTTTTTGATAGGAGGATAAAGGGGAAAATGTAATCCTTACCAGATATGCTATGGGGTGAAGTAAATGCAACCTTCTAGAAGAAACTGACTGTGCCTAGGAGTGGTAGAAATCCTAAAATCACGATCAGTTATTCCATAACGGTTTAATATAGACTCGGCTTGATTCTCATCATAGATAGTCAACATCAAGTTAAAAGAAGAAGAAGATTCTTGACTATAAGTGCATGGAGGATCATCGACATCCTTAATCTACTAAAAAGGAACTAAGTATACTTGTAACTTGTCCAAACCAACAATAACAAAGAAGAGAAGACATAGATAAATACATTGAGGATTCACTAAACTTGTAAAATAATCAATCATTTAAATTAGCATAAGCTTCTATCAAACAAAGGTGTATAAAAGAAGGAGAATGAAGAAACTTGAAAGAAATATATATAAAAATTCTATCTTTTACTTTCAACTAGTAGTGGTAGTAGATCAAAAGGCAGAAAGTCGATTAGAGAAAGAAGCAATAACACAAATGAAATTTAGAAATAGGTAAAAGAGAAGAAAAGAAATGGAACAATATATGTAATTTTGCTAAGAGGATCTCAACCTTAGAATTCAAGCGATATAAAAAATAATAGCAGTTAGATGGAAATAATTACAAAAAGGATTAATGAAAATGAAGCGGAGTGGTGAGAAAAAATAATTAACTACATCGTAATCCGCGTGACGAGCATTAAATGTAAAAATGATCGAATAGACTACTCGAAAAAGTAAAGGTGAAATTACAAGTCTACCCTAAATGCATTAGCGTAAACTTAGAAGGCAAATGTTACACCCATTTCTCTCCTATGGTATTTTAAACACATGTTCAAATGCATGAAATCAATGGACTGCATAAGGTTATAAGGAGATGAAAAATAGACCACATCTACATTAGAATGGAACTGTGCACTTTCCATAATACAACATACAAAGCCCAACAAAACCCTCACTAAAATTGCATGGCCTGTAATTCATGCATAGCCATCAGTACATCATCAAGCTTGAAGAAAATACATAAAAAAGAATTACATGGCCCAAGGAAACAAATTGCATTGTCAAAGCAAAGGTCGACAACTTCAAACTATACTGGTCGACAAACTTCATACTATACTGGCTAAATCGAAATTATTAAAAGGGAGCACGGTTCAGAATATGCACGAATTTCATAGGCAACCTTGAAGAATACTATGCCAAAGCAGTAACAAGGTGTAATGATTAACAGTCACACCTGCATAAAATAGCATGGTCACACAGACATCACAGCGTAACAATTCAGCACAAAAAAGACTCATGATAGGAAACCAACATAGCCTGATAAAAACAAGCTTCCACACCATAGCTAGAGAAGTTGTGCTATCATAACCAAGGTGAAGGCGGCAAAATGCATTGTAATCATAAATATCTAAAACTGCACCGACATATAAAATTGAACTACGTCGTCATATAAAATTTGTTTGCACTTTTTTGTTTACATTCAGCTGCATAGCATCCCAATAGAATGTGCTGCCACAAATGAACTACCCCGCCATAGTTGAAATAAGCCATGTCACCATATCCTAAACAATAACATAGAGCAACCTTTGTTAATTACGTTCCTATGAAGTTGTGCATGGAACATTGTAATGTTAAACGTGAACGAAGATGTTCATCTCAAATGTCTACATGTTGTGCTAATACAAGCTAAACAAAAGACTTATTACAACCACACTCTTGAGCATAACATTTCAAAATTCAAAGTTCCTACCAAAGGTAAAATTCTCCCACCACAAGCCAAATTCTCCCACCAAAGTAATTTCACCCGCTTGTATTCACGTCAAGAATCTGTGCACATTTAACAAAGCTTACGAATGAAGGATATGTAGCTAGATCTAATAGCAGATAAAGGATATAAGAATATGATGTCAGCAATCCATGTGACATCATATCTACAATAAAAGGGAAGGTATTGTAGTAAAAAAAGGAGATCGAATCTTAATTGTCTCTAAATAATATGTTGTAAAAAATTGTACTCTCTACATTTAAAATCCAAAAGCTTGTCCTAGAAAAAAAAACTGAAGAAGAAAGAATCAACCTATGGACACATGATTCCTTAATATCCGAAACATGTAAATTTTTATGTCCCATTACTTTATAGCATTTATTACCTTGTTTTTTATTGGATTCTAACCGAATTTGATTGAATTTCTATGAAATTGAACTTGACATTTTATTATACAATTAAAGTTCTTCATAATTATATAATCATAGCAACATAATTATTTCTTTAAATGACAATTTAATTTCATCTAAACTTACTAATTCATAATTACATAAGCATTAAGCATCACAATTACTTCAAATTTAAGTTGGAGTTGTGAGAACGAAAAATCTATTAAATGTTTCTACTTTAATATATTTAATGCATTTAAAACACTATTTGTATCCTAATATAGCAATATGTATATATACTAGAAATAAAACCAAAGCATACATTAGTTTGAATAAGATTTTTTATAAGAGTTAGGTTATATATTCAAATTACATAATTGCCTCTAGGGTACACCCTTAACTGCAACAACCCGCTAGTTTCAGACCTTTGGTTTTTGACATAAATCAATAAGTATGATCAAAGAAATCGAAAAACAACAGATCGTTGTGTGTTAAACCAAAAATTGGCTCAATACCCAAGATGTTGCATAAGATAGTATTATTTGAAATGGATCCAATATTGCCCATGAGCTTTAATATAGTGATGAAGTTATTCAAAAGTTTGAGTCATATGTCCAAGGGTAAAATAGGAAAGTTGCATAAATGTGCAATAGTCCATTGTTTAATGGGTAAAATAGGCAAGTTCGAATCAATCTCTTGGTATCAATGATACTCGACATCCCCTTATTGCTATTGATATTCGACATCCTCTTTAGACTTTGCGTTTGGGCATCTCTTTTTACCTACAAAAACACGGAACTCTTTGCTATCGTTGATGCTGATCATTCTAGTAGAGGTTTAGTAATGCCTTTTTGTAGAGACTCGCCATCATTATCTACTCAGAATTGCTTTACAATAGCCAGTGTTGTAAAGGCTCGATATCCTCTCTTTGAGAGTAAACATTTGATATGCTTTATTGGTGTGGCATCTTTCCTTTATTACATACTCTATAACACCCCTTGTGTTATATAAGCTCAATGTCCTCATCATCTTTTAGAAACTTGACACCTTCTTAATATAAGGCGATCGATACACTTCTTCACTATTAAGGCTTGAAATCATTTTTACTTATGAATGCTTGATAATGCTTATCATTTATGAGGTTCGTCGTCCTATAGAGGTTCGATACATCTTCGTGCTCTATTTAGATGCGCGACACCCCAATTACCAGAAACGTTTGACTTCACCTTCTATTTTAGACGCTCGAGGCTTGATATCTCCCTTGTTTTATGTGCTCGCACCAATTTTATAGCTATAATGGTTTATCATTTAAGTTCAATAACCCTTTGTGATTCAATATCTCAACTATTCGATGATTCCTCTGTACTTACCTCTTGAGTAGCAGCCCAACTATCGTCGTCAGAATAGATATTCGACACCATCTTATTGATGGAGTATTATTAGCAATTCGTTTGATCACTAATTCGATACCTAATATATTATCATATAGTTATTGGTTTACCACATCACTATGTTTCTATGGGCTCGATATCTTCTTTTTGGGATGTCTCCATACCTCCTAAGTTTCTTTCAAGTTCATTTGGTAGTCAAAGAATATGTGGATAACATTTGCCCCCTTCTGGTGTAAAGAAAGGCTTTTACACTTTAGTGTAAAACCAAGTTTAACTAAGAAAGCTAGAAATCCATTCGATAAGAAGTCCAAAAATTCATTTGTCCTGAGAATAAGAAATTCGTCTATAAGAAGACCAAAAATCCATCTGCAATAAAAAATACATTTATAAAAAGACCAAAAATCCATCTGGCAATAAGAAATCCATTTATAAGAAGACCAGAAATCCATCTGGCAATAAGAAATCCTTTTATAAGAAGACCAGAAATCCATTTAGTAGTAATAATCCTTTTATAAGAACACCATAAATCCATCAGGTAATAAGAAATCCTTCTATATGAAGACCAGAAATCAATCTGGTAATATGAAATCCATATTTCGTTTAACAACAAACTAGAATTCTGGCTAATAACGAAGATTCTTGTTTTTTGTTAGAAAATTACAATCCCAACCCAAGAGTAAGAGATTGAGTGATAATTCAATTCCAACCTTTGAAGAATGAAGCTTCAAGCTTAAATACTGATCATTTCCTTAGCAACAAGAATTGAAATTTCTTAAATGCTCATATTGATTTTGAAATCTTAGTTCTAGGTAATATATAGCTCTTGACCTTCCTTTTGAAGGTTGTTTTCTTAGTGCCAGATTGGCCGTATGTAATTATACTTCCTCTTAGAAGATTGCTTTAATCCATTCTCAGGATGAAGTCACTCTTGTCTGATTGATTTCCTTTACCCCTTATTACTTTTTAAGTAATGATTTAGGCTTTGATCTTTTTCCCCCTTTACTTGCATCTTAGGTAGTGATTAAGGCTTTAAACATTTTCGCCCCTTACCACCATCTTAGGTGGTGATTTAGGCTTTATTTTTTTTAGCCCGTTACAACCATCTTAGGTAGTGATTTAGGCTTTAAACTTTTTCTCCCCTTAGTACCATCTTAGGTAGTGATTTAGGTTTTAAATTTTTTTCATCCTTTACCACCATCATAGGTGGTGATATAGGCTATAATCGAGCCCTTTATTACCCTATAGGTAATGATTTGGGTTGGTTGGTGCATTTGGCTAGCTATCTTAAGCAGAAACAAGTCTTACCCATCCTTCCTCTAGGAGGTACTCCAGTCGGGCCTTATAAGTAGAACTGAAGGCTTGTGTTGAATATGCTGGTATATGATTTTTGTTTAATGATAACAAATATATATATATATATTTAAATGTATTTGTTATTGTACTATTTTAGTTTTCACATAATTAAATAAATATTTGCTGAATAAAATAAATAACACAGAATTTAAATTCAAACAGATATTTTATTCAAACAAATATTTTATTACAATTTCAGATAGTACAAATTTGAGCTCTTGCTATATATACACATTTTTCAATTACATTACAATTTCAAATTACAACATAATTTGACTATACAATTATCATTTACATTTGCACCTCACTACATATCACACATTCACTCATATTTAATCTTCAACTCTATTCCAGACTGAATCTAGCATCTGAGTTATCTGCAAAATAAACACTGAAGCGGCAAAATTGAAAAAAATATTTTTGCTGTGTAAAATAAAATATGTGTTTTTGAAAATATTCTTTGCCTCAGTCATTTGGGTTGTTCGTTATCATATTTATTCTGAATTCATCATACACGAACAGCTTGTGACATGCACAGTTTATCACTGTACATGTCACAAGTCCGTGCACACCGATATACACTTGATAAAACTGCAGGGACATGTGAGCACAAGGTCAAACCCAACCAAAAGCTAGGTTCAACTCAAGTGCAATAAAAATAAAGTCACGACATGAGCATAAGGTCAAACCCGAGCTATATGCTGGATTCAACTCAGGTGCAATACAAAAACACCACAAAATTGTCGAGTAATAGAATTCAAAAACCAACACAAAACAAGCCTCGACCAAAAATTCAGCAACTACACATGAAGATCGTCAAGGATGCAACTCAACCTATACTAGACAACAAAAAACCAAGGCTACAAATTTCAACCAGATCAATAAGCAAGGCAAAATGTAGACAAACAAGTACAGACCTGGCAACATATGCAAACTAGCTCGAAGCAACAATTCAGTGCAAACACATATGGTCAGACACAAGAACAAGGAAACAAATGTATTCAGACTTAAAGTAACTAGACAGACCATCAAATACAGTGCAGTTTCAACTCAATCTACATTCAGGCATGAAATAAAATCTCATCAATGCAGACCAGAGCATATACACTAGAGCATGAATGCATGCACAAATCAGTACAGGTCCAACCAGTACTAAAACAAAATGTACTTACATATAGACTTCAAGATGAACTAGATCAAAGCAAAACTATGAAGACAAACTCAAGTGAAACAAAGTTCAGGTGAACCATGAAGTACACAAGACATTCAGACTCATGAAGACCGCAGAAATAAATGCTTTCAAACTTCAACAGCAACAGACTACAAAATGTTCAGCTACAAAATGTATGTGTACAAGATGAAGACATCAAGAACCAAACATATGCAGCAAGTTGGCAGTGTAACCATGTGCACAAACCAAAGTGACTATGATCAAGCCAGTTGAACAAAAGCTTCAGACCATACTTAAATTGCAACAAAACTAGAGTATGAAAACAGTGAACAATGGAATGCGACTGTGGTGAATACATAGATATATACATACGTAAATGTATGTATGTATACAAGTGGAGATGACCAGCATTCAAAGTGTAGAAAAATTCCAAAATCAAGACGAAGTCTGAAAAAAAGAAAGAGAAGCCTCAATCAAGCTCCACATAAAACCAGACTATATGAACACACTAGACTTCAAGTCTAACAGGGACAGAAGTAGCACGACAGTGGTCAGAGCAATGCAGATCAACCCAGGTCAAATGAATGCACATGACGACAAACTCAACCATGTATGTTCAGACATGAACATAACTACACAAGTGGAGACAATCACAACCAAAGGCTACAGCAGATCAACAACACATATATATACATACACACACACATACATACGTATGTATGTACATATATGGTGATATAGTAATGAGCAGTCGAGACGACCATACAACCAAATAAGTCAATACTAACATGAAGTGCAACAAGACTCAAGTGAAACCGATTGCAATATCAAGCAAAATAACATTGCAACTAGACTTAAACTAAATCATACAAAAGCTTGCAGTCGAAGAAACAAAGCAGGTAGCAGTTCGAATAGTAACTATAAGCAAAAATGATATAACAGCAATAAATAAAACCTTGAATTAAAGCCATGTTGACCAAGGTGATATCAAAATTCGAACAAGTCCAGTTTAACACAAATGGCCGAAGTCAACAGAGAAAAGAACGGAACCAACCAAAGCAAATCAAAGTCGTGGTGACCAAGGCAAAGAATCGAACAAGTCAAAATCAAAGCCATGGTAATCAACCATATAACATCAAAAAATATACGAATTGAGGAATTCATAAAACATCATCAGCATTCAAGAATAATCAAATGGCCAAGTTAAATTAACCGACGAATTTAAATGAATTGATTCGAACGGAAATTAAGGGAATTAAATCCTATTTAAACCATTAACATCATCGGCATGAATATAATCGAGTTCAAGCAAATTAACCAGAAAAGAAAAGAATGGAAATCACATACCAATTCAAATCGAACTCGACAAATTGAAATAGCATGTGCAAATCAAAGAGACATCGATCGAAAAAGCAAGGAATGCAAAAACATCTACTCGATCGATCAACGAAGTCGATGTCTTCAAATTTACAAAAGCCCTAATTTTCTCAAGGGGAATGAAGCAGTCATTTTTTAAAGCGACGTAGGATGGCCAAAGTTTTTACATGAAGATAAAACGAAAAAGGGGGATTCTCTTTTGTTTTAATTTGGGGGGCTCAAATTTTATTTAGGGTTTTGTATTTATTTTTTATTTTGTAATTTACTTTTAAATGTTTGTAAATTCTAGTCGTGTGACTAGAGGACGAACTACGGTGGTGTAGTTTGAGAATTCATAACTCGATGCTTGAGTTGTGGCAGGGTTTTAAGCATAGAGTTAAGTTAGTCGATAGCGGGTGTCGTGAGTTTACGTGCGTAAGCATCTAACTATTTAATTTCTAGTAGAAACCTTGGGGGCAGCATACAGGCAGGGTTTTAACGAAGCTCGGTAAATCTGTGTTGTTCTATTTTTGCTTTTAATATTTTGCTATTATCTATGCTGCTATTAATCTACTATTGTCTCTGTTGCAATTATTTTATATATTTCTGCATTAAATTTTTATAATTATTAGTATCACCCTATTCACCCCCTCCCTCTAGGGTGAAATCGATCCTACAGCTTGTAGTGCTCTGGCCAAGCCTTATAAATAGGACCAATGGCCTACTCTAACCTCCCTCTAGGAGTGCTTTATCTACGCCCTTGTGGAAGAATCAAAGGCTATTCCTTTATAGGTTCCTTTCTTTCTTTTGATTACTGATTTTGTAGATATACTTGTCTTGATCTCTTTATTCATACCTTGCAAGAAAATATGTTCTCAAGTGTTCGATGTTCTAAGTTCTTGCTATTATGTTGCCTTCGGGTCGACATAGTCGATAAGTCTCTGGTAGGATTACTTTATGAATAACAAAGGCCTTTCCAATTTGGTTTGAGCGGTCCATCTATCATATTCTTGGTATTTTCCATGATCTTTCTGAGTACCAAGCCTTCTTTTTGAAATGATCTTTCCTTAATTTTGGAGTTATAGTATTTTGATATCCTTTGTTGATATTCAGCTATTCGTATGATCGCTTTATCCCTAAACTCATTTATCACATCTAGGGATTCTTTTTACAGCTCTTAATTGGGATTGAAAACATATGCAATCCTTTGACACGATGGTACTTCAACTTCGATTGATAGCATTGCTTTGCATCCATATGTCAATGAAAATGCAGTATGTCCTATTTCGGACTTAGTAGAAGTTCGATATGCCTAAAGCATGAGTGGTAGTTCTCCTATCCAATTTCCTTTTGCTTTGTCTAGTTGTTTCTTGAGGATAGTCTTAATGGTTTTGTTTGCAGCTTCAACGGCTCCATTAGCCTTGGGATGAGCTACGAATAAAAATATTTTGATTATTCCATTCTTGTTGTAAAATCTATTGATTTCCTCACTTTCAAATTGAGTTCCATTTTTGGATATTTTATGTTGTAATCCAAACAAGGTGATTATGTTCTTAAACATGAACTTTGGTACTTTTCATGATGTTATATTTGGTAATGGTTCTGCCTCTACCTTTTTGGTAAAGTAGTTGATAGCCATGACTGCATAATTTGCTCCACCCTTAGACATGGGAAATAGTCCATTAAGTCAATTCCCCACACACCAAAGGTCACGGACTTGAGGTTGGTGTTAACTAACCGAGGCAATGTGGAATTGTTGAAAATCTTTGACATTTATTGCATCTCTTTACATAAATCATTGCATCGTTATTCATATAGGGTCAACAGAAATCTTGCCTCATGACCTTTTTGGCCAATTCTATGTCATTAGAATGATCCCTACAAAACCCTTCATGGGCTTCTCTCAACAATTTCGTGCCACTTTCATGGGCTTTTCTTTTTCCATGTGTGTACAAGCTTGGGATCTAGTCAATACCAAAACCTCATTTTTTGGTTCGAGGGCTTTTTCCTTAATGTTAGGATTCTATTGGATGCCTACTCGCACAATTCGAGTTTTCGGTGCACCTCATAAGCTAGTCGATTTGGCCAAAGAATCAACTTGAGATTTTTTCCTTTAGAGACTTGGTATTTTAAAAAACCTAAAAACCGAGTTAGCTTTTTTTTCCTTTAGCAAGACTTACTTTAGCCCTTCAGCTGAAGATCCTAAGAATAAATAATTTTAATGATTCTCAATTTGGTGCGTCTGACTCAGTTGGATGACCATCATTTGGAAATTGTTGAATTTTTTTTCTTAGATCTTCAACTGAAGGGCTAAAGTAAGTCCTGCTAACATTGACTTATACTTAGCCACATTATTGGTAGAGGGAAAACCTAACATTATTGCATAGTGTAATCGATGTCCATTGGGAGTATTGATTACGTATCTAGCACCAACCCTTTGCACATTTGAGGCTCCATCGACAAACCATTGACATTTAGGCTTCAAATCCTTTTCCCTTTCTGATTGTTCCTTAATAAATCCTGTGCGTTTGTTAATGAAATCGACTAAAGCCTAACCCTTGATTATCACTCGAGGTTGGAATTCAATCTCATATCGTCTCAACTCTACTCCCCATTTTACGAACCTTCTCGATGCTTCGAGCTTACTAAAATCTTGATTAAGTGGAAAGTTATTTAAGACCTTGATTGGGTGTGCTTTAATATAGTAATCAAGTTATTCAAAAGTTCGAGATATATGTCCAAGGGTAAAATAGGCAGGTAACAAAAATGTATAATCGTCCATTGCTTAATGGGTAAAATGGGCAAGTTCGAGTCATATCTCTTGGCATCACTGAAATTCGGCATTACCTTATTACTGTTGATATTCGACATCCTCTTTAGACTTTGAGTTTCAACATCTGTTTATGCCTTCAAAAACACGAAGTGCTTTGCCTATGTTGAGGCCTATCATTCTAGTGGAGGTTTAGTAAATCTTTTATATTGATACTCGACATCATTATCTGTTTAGAATTGCTTTACAACAATTAGTATTGTAAAGGCTCGATATACTCTCTTCGTGAGTAAACATTTGATATGATTTATTGGTGTGGCATCCTTCCTTTATTACATACACTATAACACCTTGTGTTATATAAGCTCAATATCCCCATCACCTTTTAGAAACTCGACACCTTCTTGATATTAGGCACTTGATACACTTCTTCACAGTTAAGGCAAGACATCATTTTTTACTTATGAATGCTTGATGATGCTTATCATTTCTTTGAGGTTCACCATTCCATAGAGGTTCGATACCTCTTTGTGCTCTGTTTAGATGCTCAACACCCCAATTACCATCAACGTTTGACTCCACCTTCTATTTTAGATGCTCAACACTCTCTACAAGTGTCGAGGCTTGACATCTCCCATGCTTTATGTGCTCAACACTGGTTTTTCATTTAAGTTCGACAACCTTATGTAATTTGATATTTCATTGATTCCTCTAGATTACTTAACTCTTGAGAGGTACCAACCATCGCCGTTATATTAGATATTCGACACCATCTTATTTATGGAGTATTATTAGTGATTCATTTTATCACTAATTAGATACCTAATAAATTAACATATAGTTATTTGTTTACCACATCACCCTATTTGTACGAGCTCGATGTCTGCTTTTTGGGATGTCTCCATACCTCATAAGTTTATTTTAAGTACGTGTTGTGGTCGGAAAATACGTAGATAACAAGTTGATTGATATAAGAAAACAAAATAAAAATATTTATTTGTCTTTCAAAACTCACAGCGGAAGGAACACAAAACATAACAATTAAGAGTATATCAGTTCCAAAGCAATCCATACATAGTTTTGCATGTCCCTAATATATATACATTACAAATCCAATTCCATACAATACTTCAAGCATCTCACTTATATATACATGTCATCACATGCACATACTAACACACACACACACACATACATATATATATATAACGGCTTCATCGCCTAAGCCTCTAGTGCCATCATAATCTAACCCATCTCTATAAACATATCATATATCATAAACAAAGGAAATTTGGTAGAGAGGGGAGTCAGACACAACGTTTGGTGAGTGAATATAACGGAATTCTACATTTACTATACTTGTTTCATAATATAACATGATCAAAAAGTATAAGGTGCTGTATCATTATACATTATTTTTCATATTCAATTAATATCAAATTCGATGTACAATTCATATTCATAGAGTTTAGCCATATCTATATCACTATATCTGTTCAACATCGAGCTAACTAATTTCACATTCGTGCGTGCGTAAGTTGTATAGTCGTATCATGGATAAACCGAACAAACCATAAACCAAGCTATACCTAATAATAATGTGTTGCATCCAACCCACAACATCTAGAATCAAGACTCCCCCACATTCAAGCTTATTCCTATTCAACAACCAAACTAAATTAAATAACTTGTAATCATTACCCCACAAAGGCATGCGATATCCATGCACTAACTTGCATTACCACTTAAGCTGGGTTACATCATCTACCACTTCACTCATGTCAAATATACTCAAGGAATCCGATGCGAGCCTTTAATTAATTATATATTATGGCCTATATTAGACCCAGGTTCAGATTTCAAAAAAATTCAATGATCGGTGCACCAGTATGGGCCACCGATATTTGTGCCAAAGCTAATTTCTAAATTTGATAATAATTTGTGTATTTTCATGTAGATGGGGAAATAGATACTTATAAGGCAAAGCTAGTTCTGAGAATATTTTCATCAAATTCAAGGTGTTGGTTATGACGAAACCATTTTTCCCATAGCCATCTTTAAGTCCATTCAGATTATATTAGCCATTATTGCATTCAATGACTGTGAAATATGGAAAATGGATGTAAAGACGATAATTCTAAATGGTGATGAAGAAACCGTCTATATATCGCAGTCCGAGGGTTTTGCGGTCAGTGGAAGTGAGGGAATAGCTTATAATTGTTAAAGTCCATATATGGACTTAAGCATGCTTCAAGAAGTTGGGATAAGTGTTTTGATAAGGTAATTAAATGGTTTGATTTTAATCAGGACATAAAGGAATCGTGTGTATACAGAAAGGAACAGGGCAATGCTATCATATTCTTAGCGCTATATGTCGATGATCTTCTATTGATAGCAACGACATTTCATTGTTGAAATCAATGAAAGCTTGGTTTTCCAAGAACTTCTCCATGAAGGATTTAGAAGAAGCGGCCTATATACTAAGTATAAAGATTTATAGAGACAGATTTAAGAGGCTATTGGGATTATCCCAATCCATGTACATGGATACCATACCGAAGAGGTTCTGTATGGATTATTCTAAACGTAGAAATGCTCCAATAATATATGGAATCGTCCTTTATGAGAAGAATGCTTCTCATACCGATAAGGAGAAAGAGCATATGAAGAGGATTCCCTATGCTTTAGCCATAAGATTCATATGTACGCTATCCTATGTACTATACCATATGTGGCAAACGTATTAGAATACGTAAGTCGATACCATTCTAATCTTGAAGAAATGCATTGGATGGCCGTAAACTATATACCAAAGTATTTAAGAAATACTCAGCACTTATTTCTTATTTATGGGAATGGTGACCTCATTAAGAAAGGGTATACGATTTCAAGCTTTCAGAGTTCTATTGATATTAGTAAGTCGGTGTCTGGTTATGTCTTTACACATAATGGCAGGGCTGTCAGTTGGAAAAGTTCCAACCAAGAAATAGCAGCTGATTCAATGGTAAAGGCTGAGTACATTACCTTTGAATAAAGCAGCTAAAGAGGCAGTCTAGATGTGCTAGTTTTTAAGTGAGCTTAGCATGATTCCTATAACACCCCATATTTTTAGTAACATTATTTAGGATATTTAATTAGTTAAATAAAATAAAATAATGTAAGATGATTAATGTATTGAGATTTGTGATTAAATAAGGGGTAGACGTGCTATGTTAAACAAATGAACTAAAGAATAAAAAGAGAATAAAAGGTTAGGAAATATACAAGGGCAAAATAGGAACAAGGAACATCCTTAACCCCTCAACACTCACGTTCACTTCATTATTCACAAATCATAAATACAAGCTAAGGCCGGCCACCATTCGCAAGCTCAAGAGAAGATAAATGCTTTGATTTTAAGAGGGAGAATCGAATCACTTAATCAAGAATAAATGTCACATCTTCAATCATAAAGCTAAGGTGAATAATGACTGCATCTCAAGTTTTTAATGGTTTCAGTTTTTAATATGAAATCCAAATTATTTGCAAATATTTTTCCATGTTTTGCATGATAAAAATGTATATCTATATATTGTTGATGATTTATGGTAATTCACATCGATTTTGTCATATGTTTTGATATCAAAACTCTATTATATGACATCCAATTGCCTTGCGAATTTAAATTTAGATTAGAAACAATAATTTAGAAATGGATTTTGATTTTCATAATTTTCCAAATTAATATGGATTTTATATGAGCTTTCTAGCGAAAAAATTACTAATTTGGGTTTAAAATTAATTATGGCCAACTTATATTGGCTTAGGGTCTAAAATTTATATATGTTGAAAAACATTTTAAAAATAATTTTCTGGAATTTTTGTAGAAATTTCCTAAGTGTTTTAATGGATATATAAATTATTTAAGGTACCGGACTTAAATATTTTATATATTTATAAAAAAGAAGGGGTATTTTGTAAATAATTCAAATTGCAATTTTTGAAAATTAACTGTACTTTTGGAAAAGGAAATTTTGCAATCAATCTAATTTGACAAACAAGGCGGTTAGATATAAAGGATTAATTTAAAAAGTCAAATCAACATGCTTTTGCCTGTTTCAATGCTTTCAGTACCAGGCTTCCGACTCCTTACCTTCACCTACGACTCCATCAAAACCAATGCACATTGTATCAGATACCTAGTACATAGTAAATTGGGTATATGCAAATGGTACTGGGTCGAAACCAAGGTTTCGAGGGGATCGAAGCATGCTTTGTTTTAAATTGAAAATAAGGATGTTTTTGCTTTCGAAGGAAGTGCTTTCGACTTAGTTGGCTTTCGACTGAGTCAAATGTTTCAAAGGAAAGGTTTCGAATGGGTTGCTCCTTCTATTTTAAAAGAATTCTTTCGAAGGAGTCGAAACCCCTGACTGTCTCTTTTTACCTTTTGACCCAGATGGGTTTCGAAAGGGTTATATTGTTTTTAAAACCAAGTCGCTTCTCCAATGCTTTCGAAGGGATGGTTTCGAAACCATCACTTTTTACTTATGGAATGTTTTCGGAAGGGATGCTTTCGACTTAAATGGTTTAATGATCTTTTTGCTCTATAAAAGGTAGAACCCAAATGGTTTTGAAAGAGATAGTTTTAATGATTTCGAAAGGTGTTACCATAAGTTATAAATTGAACACGAATGCTTTCAAAAGGCTTGATGTTTTAATGCTTTCGAAAGGCTTTAACGAAAGGTTTCTAAGGGGTGGTTTCCCAATGGTTTCGAAAGGTTTAAAAGGAAAGGTTTTCCAATGATTTTGAAAGCCAATGTTTAAGTGTTTTAAAGATAGGATGTCTAAGGTTTTAAAGCTTCGAAAGAAAAGTTTTTCAATGTTTTCGAAAGTTAAATATGAATGGTTTTGAATGGTATGATTTTGAAAGGTATGCTTTGGCCTTCGGCCTAAGGTTTTACTTGTATTGAAAGGGATACTTTCAAAGGGTTCGAAAGGGGTACGTTTGAAAGTTCAAATGTTTTCATCAACATGGTTTTGTGTAAAGAATAAGTAGCATGGCAAGGTGATATGAGTAAAGCAAAGAGTATATATAAATAATTTCCTTATTTAAAGAATGATTTAAAGGTTTAAATCAATTTGAAAATAAGGTTTTTAAGGAAACATTTATGGGTATATAACCCTAAGTAAAATGACTCGGATATTAGATGGGACTGGTATATGGTCATGCTCTATACTTTAGCTATCATCCCCAAGCTAAAATAGGTCTAAAATTCCATTGTTTAGGGCTTTGTCACAGGTGAGACTAAAATAATGTTACACACAGAAAGGAATCTAAAAAGGAAAGAAAGGTTATTTGTGAGTCTGCAAAACCGTTAGGACCAGTTAGATCTAGAGAAGTAAGTAAGGATAGGACGTCCAGAAGACGAGTATCTAACAGAAGTTGGATTTTTATGTTTTTCTGGTGGGCCCGAGTCAGCCAAGGGTTATGGTTAGCCAAATAAAACTACAGTGTATGGATAGATAGTCCATTCGATAACTGATATGTACAAATACATACATACATGCATACATACATAAATACATACATACATATATATATATATATGTTTAATCGATTTTGGTTGTAGGATTAACATTTGCAAAAGATATGTTTCAAAAGTATATTAGTGAGGGGAAACCCTTTCCACTAAGTGGCGTGGTGTAACTCCCTATACTTTATAACATTATTTAGAATAATTAATTGGGTAAATTAAAAAAAATAATGTGAAGATTACAAGGTTGAGATTTGATTAACAAAGGATAGCCATGCCATGTTAATGTGTTAATTAAAATGAAATAACCTAAGTTAATGTGTTAGGGTACGAGAAGGGCAATATGGGACATAGGTCAGGTTTATACCCTAAACCCTTAGAAATGAAACTCGCATTCATTTTCATTTCATTCATAGCTAAGGTGAATAATTACTAAATCCCAATTTCTCTTAGTTTTCAGTTTTAAGAATAGACCTAAAATGATTTTGCAAGTATATGCCATGTTTTGACGATTAAAGTTATATACATGTTGTTGATGGATTATATATGTTCATGTTAGTTTTAATGATATTCTTGACATGAAAACCCTATTTAGTGACATCTAAATACCTTGAAAAATTAAATACATGTCAGAAATGATATTTTAGAGATGGGTTTCAATTTTCATAACTTTTTGAATTAATATGGATTTTACATTAATTTTTCTACTGAAGGAAATTGTTTATTGGGTTATAAATTATTTTCGGCTAAAATAATAGTTATTTAGAGTCGAAATTTTTATATGTTAGGCAACATATTAAAATTGATTTTCTGGGATTTTTCTAGATTTTTACTAAGCTATTTGATGGATCTATTAAATTATTTAAAGTATGGGACTTAAGTGTTTTATATATTTAATTAAGGAAAAGGGGCATTTTATAAAATGAAATTATTATTCAATTTTGAAAATAGTGGCAACATATTTCCAAAAAGAATTTGTTAACCAATGAAAATTTAACAAACAACGGCAAGTTAGTTGAAAAGTTATCCTTTTGAAGTTAAAAACAAAGGAAACTTACTTTTAGCATGTTTCGACCTTTGCAGCAACAAACCTTCCGACCTAGACCTTTCGACAAGTTCGAGAGGTTCTAAGAATTCGACAAAGTCAAACTAATGAATATGGTATTAAGCTACTTGGTATGTAATGAATTGGACAGAGTCAACGGGTTCGAAGTCGAAGGCTTGATGGCCAAAGAGGTTGGGGTATGTTTGTTTTATAAACCAAAATTTTCCGCTTGCTTTTCTTTTGAATAAGAGCTTTCAACTTGGTCGTTTCGACCAGGTCAAGATATTTAATAGAAAGGTTTTAAACCCTTCGACACAGTCGAAAGGTTACTGCTGCTTTATTACTACTTTGTTTTGAAACCTTCCGACATAGTCGAAAGGTTAGTGCCGCTTTATAAATGTTTTGTTTTGAACTTTTAGACCAATACGAAAGGTTTACTTGTTTTAAAAACTAGCTGCTTCTTCATGCTTTCAAAAGGAAGCTTTTGACATAGGTGATTCACCCTTTTTATATAAATTGAAGTAAAACCCAAAGCTTTCGAAAGAGTTGTTTTAATGGATATGTTTAAATCTTTCGAAGAGGAATTTTCGACAAAGTCGAAAGGTAAAGGTTTTAGTTGGATGATTTTGAAAGGTTTAGTTCAGTGGTTCGAAAGGTTTATTGAATGGTATCGAAAGGTTTTAGTTGAATGATTCCGAAAGATTTGATTCAGTGGTTTCAAAAGGTTTATTGAATGGTTTCGAAAGGTTTTAGTTGAATGTATTCGAAAGATTTAATTCAATGGATTCAAAAGGTTTAAACGGAAGGTTTTCCAAGGTTTCCTAAGGCAATGTTTTAAAGTGATTTTAAAGAGGGATGTCCAAAGTTTTATAGTATTCAAAAGGTTTTCTTTTCAATGGGCTTGAAAGGTTTGGATAATGGTTTAAAAGGTTTGATGTATGATTTTGAAAGGTTTGAGGAATGATTTCGGAAGGTTTGATGTTGATTTTGAAAGAGATGATTTCAAAGGTTTAGAAAGAGGTTTTTTCAAATGGTTAAATGTTTTCATTAACTAAATTTTGAGTAAAGTATGTATGTATGACATGGTGGTATGATTTTGAGTAAAGTATAAAGATTATATACTTTTCCTTGTTTATGTTTGATTTAAAGGTTTTTAATCATTTTGAAAATGTTTCCAAAGGAAATTATGGAAGGGGATCCTTAAGAAAAAAATGACTCGGATATTAGAAAACCAGATGGGACTAGTGTGGGCTCACGCCCTCTACGTTTACTAATAGCCCTAGCTAATTGTTTGTCTAAAATTCTAGTGTGTAGTGGTTTGTCACAGGTAGACTAAAATTATGATTACACACCGAAAGGAATATATGTTTGTATATAGATAAGTTAGGGACGGACCATCCAAAAGTGAAGTATTTAACAAATAGTTAATGTAACGACTCAGAATTTTGAACAATTTAATTTGAAAATATTTAATTAATTTTAGATATTTGAATGATGGTTTGACTTGAATTTCAAATTTTCAGAATGAATTTGGCGAATAAATTATAGAATTTAATCTATTGAGAGTTGAATAAAAATTTGAATCTTCAATTTTAAGCTAATTAAAAATATTTCAAAGGCTTGTAAAATTCATATTGATAATACTGAAGACAATAGAAGCTTCAGAATTGAATTTGAAACTGCTTTGTTCAGTTTTGAAATTTTAATCGTTTGAATCGATATTTAAAAATAGTTGTCTGAGGCACAGTCTCGGAATTCGACGAAACCAGTTCCATTGGGTCCGTAATATTGAATTATTCTCGGATTTCAAATTTCGTATTTTTCGGAGTTGTTATGTGAGCACACGGTGAGTAGACGCGTTGAAAGTTGTATCGAAACAAAGTGAATTTAAATTTAAATTTAAATTTAAAACAAACGGCAGCATCCCTAAAAATATGCCTAAAATCGCGATAACGTGCTTGCACGACTCTTCTCTGATAAATCACGTTCTCTCTGTTGAATCACGTAACTTCGTTCCCCTGCTGCTCCTTTTAAAATAGCACGAGCAAATGTTTTCTTCGTTCGAAAACAAATTAATGGCCGATGGATAAATCTCGTATACTATCTTCGTCCCTTCAATTCAAAATCAACCGAGTCCTTTCCCCCTTCTCAATTCTTCTCTCTTCACATCAACAAAAAAAAATGGCCGCAGCCATATAGAAAGAAAAAAAATTAATTAAAAATCGAGCTCGCGTGCGCGCGCGCAAGGAGGCGAAGGCGAGAAATGGGGGGGCGCGCTCGAGCAAATCTGGGTGCGGTGTCGTTAGTGGCAGGCGGCGGCGCGTGAAGGAAGCAGGGGGTCTCGTGCACGACCGTGGTCCAAACTCGAACTGGAGGGGTGCTTAGGGTCGCGTGGTCAAAGCGAAGGCAGCGACGTGGGTTAGCCGCGAAATTGATGAGCTGGGAGCGGCGTCTTCGAGCACGCGATGGAGGCGGGGTCGAATTCGATTTAGGGTTTCGCGATGGCAAGTACTGTGCTCGCGTACAAGGCAGTGGAGGCGAGGTATCGATTTTCTTTTAATAATTTAGTTAATTCAAATTTTAAATTGCAGTATTCATTTAAATATTAAATGTGATATATATGTATATTACAGAGAAAGAGAAGGTAAAACAGAAAAAAAAAATATGCAGTGAAATTGAAATTACTAGTTTGAAAATAAAAATTTATTTAGTTGGATTAAAGTTTTAAAAGTTTAAAATAGAAAACCTTTTGTAGTTAGGGATATATACAGAAGTTTATAAAGAAATTAAATGTTACTGTAATAATTTTTAGAGGTATTTAAAGTAAATAAAATAATGACTGTAAGTTGTAAAACAGAAAATCTATGTATTATGTATTTACGGGAAATAAAATTTTATTACAGTAAGGTATAAAAAGTAGTTTTTGGGTTTTTATTTTAATATACAGGAAAATATATGCAGTTTCAATTTTTATATAGTCATAGTACAGAAAAATAATATATTAGAGAAAATTAGTTTAAAACAAAATCATTGGTTAATTTAAATTATTTTTATTCACTAAAAGATATTCCTAAAAAAAAGGGAATTGATAAATAAAATTGATTAAGTTATTGAAAGAGAGTTTGGTTAATTAAATTTAATTCTTAGTTAAAATAAATTTATTAAAGAAGAAACTGGTTTAAATAAAACTATCAGTTAATTTAACTATTAAAAATGAAATCACCGATGAATCAAAAATTATCAAATGAAAATTTATTATTCGATCTGTTCGAATATTAATAAATTGTGTATAATATTTATACAAGGTATAAATCAAGAAAATCGAGTCAAGATGGGAAATGGATTGCTAATAAAAGCAAAGGTGAGAACTTCTCACTCAAAAATTTAAAGTTAGAATTGCTGTGACGACCCGGAATTTTTTTTAAGCTTTTAAAATCGGAATATTTAATTGATTTTAATTATTTAAGGGTTAATTATCGACTTAAATTACAAATATCATAATTAAATTGACAATTAAATTGTTGAATTTGAATTTGAATAAAATGTTGAATCTGGAATTTTAATCCGATTAAAAATAATTTGAAGGCTTGTAAAATTTATATTGATAACACTGAAGATAATAGGAGTTGTAAAATTGAAATTAGCTGTGGTTTGTTCGGTTTTGAAATATTTATCGTTTAAATTGAATTTACAAATAGCTTTCCGAGGCACAGTCTCGGAATTCGACGAAACCAGTTCCATTGGGTCCGTAATATTGAATTATTATCGGATTTCAATTTTCGCATTGTTTGGAGTTACCGTTGGTCGTACGATTGGTCAATGCCTAGTATTATGAAATTGAATTTAAATTAATAATTGAGTCTTCCCTTATACGCCAACGTTTGCTGTTATCTTCTCGTATACGCCACTTCTCTTCAATATGTCCAGCAAGCTTCTTTCTTTTTCGGAAAAAAGTCATAGTTGGCTAACGAAATCAAAATAATGGCAACAACCTTCCTCTTCACGATTTGTATTCCCATTCCTCCTTCTGCAAAAGCATGTAGTAATACATAACCTTATTTCAAACCCCTAAATCCTACTCTTCCTCAATCTCCAAAAAAAATATAATAGAGAGAAGATTTTAAAAAAAATGAACGGAAATGAGTTGAATTGCATTCAACTTAAAATTAAGTTTAATAATAGTGAGTTGGATTTGAATCAAGTAAAAATAAATTTTAATTGAAATAAAATTCGGTGAGTTGCCGATAATATTTAATGGGATGAAAATGCTTAAATAAATAATTGTAAACCATTTAACTTATTAAGGAATTGAAATAACTTGAGACAATAAGGAAAATAGAATGTTTTGAGTTTATTAGAATGGTTTAAGTGAATGTGGATAAACTAATTATATTAAATGTAAATGAATGGATGTGAATGAATTAAAATAAGAAGGAAAATTTAATTGGTAATGGAGATGTACCTAAATTGTTAATGGTTTTGAATGAACTAACTTTGGTTAATAAAATGGAAATGCAATGAAACTGAGAATATATGGATTGTGAATAAATCCGAAATGGAATAGAATTAAGTATAAATTGAGTTGGAGTCAATTTAAATTGGTTATAAACATAAATACTTATTTATTCACATAAATCTTGTCAAATTGCATAGAATAAATTGTCATTGGATGTAAATGGAAGTAATTAAAATTTTATGAGTTGATAGAAGGGTAATAAAATTGATTTGAAATCAATTGAATCGAATATGAGATTGATTTGTTTAAAAAGAATGTAAGCAACAGAATCATAAACCATGTAGATTTGAATGAAATGGCGTAAGCACTAGTTGAAAACAAGTGCGTAAGTGTTAAAAACCATATAAGTTACTTATAAACATTGTTAGTTACATTGTTTTTAATATTTATGTGTTGTAGTTGTTTAAAAAGAGTGGAATGTTAATAAACAGCATATATTTGGCACTTACATGTTTAAATTGAGTAAGTACAGGTAGCTGGAAGCCATGTGGCTGGATTTGGTAGTGCTACTTGCTAAAAATAATAAGCCGCTTGCTTAAAATGCTAAATAAGGTACGCCTACGCAATAAAAATAGGAAATATGAACTGTTTTTGGTTTTTCCAACCGGGTGGGTCGATGTATATATATTTATCTCTTTTATCAAATTGCAAAAGCTCCTCCGTACAAAGGGGACTCTACCAAAAATTTTCAGAAATTTTGGGAGTTAGAAAATTTTTGAAAATTTTGGAAAATTTTGTTAACGACAAAACTATTTGGAATTTGAAACTAAAATTAATTAGTAAATGAAAATAACTAAAGTAATGACATGAATTAGTAATAAATGAAAAATAAAATTCAAATGTTTCAAGTTAGAGATAGATTGAATTCATATGAAAATGAAAGGATTAATTTGAATAGAAATGATATAAACTGAAGTGGTAAGGTGATAATGAATATAAAAAGCATATAAAATACTTATACTAACTTAAGTATAAAATGGTGCATTCTTAATTGGAAATGGAATATCACAAATACAGTCTAAGTTGATATTTGGGATTAATAAATATTGACATTGGTAAGAAGGTTGATATAATGTTTTGGAATGTTATGATTGGATATTAGTGCTTAAGCAGGATTTGCAGGTAATCTAAAGGGAAAAGAAAATTGGACTTGATTTCAAAAAGATAAATTTGAAATGCTCGACAAAGGTATGTATTTAAATTTGTTATGAAATTTGATTGGGAATTGGATTTGGATTGAGCCACTTGGCTTTTTGTTTTCTTTTTGGATTTGGGAGGTCGTAGAGCCATTTTGTAGTAGTACCGAGCTAACCGCGCAATGGAGACGCTGGCGAAATTTTTCGGGAATTTAGGGAGTTAGAAAAATTTTGAGAATTCAAAATTTGGTTTTAAATTGAAACCTGAATGGTTAAACAAATGGTATAGTCTGAAACTAGAGAAAGGTTTGGGAAGTTAATAAGAATGATAATGGATCTTTTATAAAAGATAGTTGGTAAGATGTTGAACTGATAGAAACTGTTTGGTTTTGGGAAAAATAGTAACGGGTATTGGATCATTCTTCCTAACTAGTAATTTCGGGGACGAAATTCTTTTAAGGGGGGAGGAATGTGACGACCCGGAATTTTTTTTAAGCTTTTAAAATCGGAATATTTAATTGATTTTAATTATTTAAGGGTTAATTATCGACTTACATTACAAATATCATAATTAAATTAACAATTAAATTGTTGAATTTGAATTTGAATAAAATGTTGAATCTGGAATTTTAATCCGATTAAAAATAATTTGAAGGCTTGTAAAATTTATATTGATAACACTGAAGATAATAGGAGTTGTAAAATTGAAATTAGCTGTGGTTTGTTCGGTTTTGAAATATTTGTCGTTTAAATTGAATTTACAAATAGCCTTCCGAGGCACAGTCTCGGAATTCGACGAAACCAGTTCCATTGGGTCCGTAATATTGAATTATTATCGGATTTCAATTTTCACATTGTTTGGAGTTACCGTTGGGTCGTACGATTGGTCAATGCCTAGTATTATGAAATTGAATTTAAATTAATAATTGAGTCTTCCCTTATACGCCAACGTTTGCTGTTATCTTCTCGTATACGCCACTTCTCTTCAATATGTCCAGCAAGCTTATTTCTTTTTCGAAAAAAAAAATCATAGTTGGCTAACGAAATCAAAATAATGGCAACAACCTTCCTCTTCACGATTTGTATTCCCGTTGCTCCTTCTGTAAAATCATGTAGTAATACATAACCTTATTTCAAACCCCTAAATCCTACTCTTCCTCAATCTCGAAAAAAAATATAATAGAGAGAAGAATCTGGAAGCCGTTCGCTCTCACGGCAAGGGGGAAATCGCGAAGTCGCGATGCTTCGCGACCTGGAGTTGCGACCGAGTGATGGTGGAATCGCGCGTAGGGGCGACTCGAGTTAGGGCAACGCGAGCGAATCGCAGGCGAGCATACGAAGGGGTCGGCGACTTAGTTGATTGTGTCAGTTGATTGGAGGGGTATGGGGGTCGCGACGCGTAGTTAGGGTTGCTGTCCAGTTGGAGTTCTTCGCGGTTTGAGCTCGTGCTCGAGAGACGAGGCCAGGGTTTTGTGTGCGTGTAGCTCGCGTTGGGTTTTAGCCCGCGTGGCTGCTACGGTGGCGAGGAGGGTCGCGGCTTTGGGTGTAGTGGCTGTAGGCATGCCTAGGGTTTCGACCCGGGGGGGCTCGTGTCGTGTGAGTTCGGGATCGAGGTAATTCCTTTCTTGTCTTGGTTTATATAGAATAAGAGATAATATTTGCAGTAATAAGTAAACACTGCTGTTCTTAATTTAATTTAATTTAGTATACATATATGTAATATTTTGGGTAATAAAATGAATAGAAAATGGTAGAGTTTATATAAAAATTTGATTTTTATTCCATATAGATTATTTAGATAAATATATATGAAGTTTCAAAATATAAATAAAATAAAATAAGATAAAAGGGTATGCATATACACATTTTAAACCTACTAGCTACTTTAAAAATAATGAATTAGGGTAGATTTTTAGTTTAATTTAATTATAGGTTAATTAAAAATTTATTTAAAACGATAAATAATTGTTCGATTTGTTCGGATATTAATAAAATAATCTGATGTTTTTTCAAGGTCATGAAAACAAGTCGAGATGGATAGGATGACAAATCTTTGATCAAAGGTGAGTTAATCTCACTCAGTATAATTTAAATTTAAACGATTAAATTTAAATAATTGTTTGAATGGCTGAATTGATTTATGTGATATAGTATGATATTTTGGAATTGGCATATTGTATTGTGCTAACATTTGTGGATGCAGGGAAAACAGGTTGGAGGGATCCAACTGAACCCCTCATATTTATTTAAATTATTCAATATTCTCTGTTGTGATTACTTGATATCCTATGATGAGTTATATTGGAATATTGAATGTTATGGATTGAATGGATATTCGGTTATAATGAATTCCCAAAGTTTATAAATTGGATTGTTGAAAAGAAATTAAACGAAAGTAAATTTGTAAGCGAAATAATTATAGAAAATTTGAATAAATTTAAGAATGAATTGGAGAAGAAATAATGTGACTTTAAATTTCTAATAAATAAATTGTGAAGTATAGAAAGGAAATTTGAATAAACAGGAAGTTATTGAATTACAATCTTCAACGATATTAATTAAAGAACAAAACGTTTATTAAAATGTAAGACTTAAATTTTTTTAAAATATATATATAATAATAAAGAAGAAGTTGGGAAAAAGCTGAAATTTGTATATTTCAGTTAAAAGATTTAAAATCAAATGGAAAGGGATAACAATAATAATTAAGTGCATAATTAAATGAAATTTGAAATGAATTGAGTAATTTAAGAAACTTATTTCAAATGGAATAAACTGAAAATCAATTTGGAAAATTGATTTAAATGTTTGAAGCTGGGATTCTTCCTGGATCACTACGTACGCTTTCAAGTAAATTTTAAATATAAGTTAATAGTTTTAAAATTGTTTTTAAAAGGTATGTTCTGAAAAATTTATTATTTCTAATATTTAAATTTAAGGTAAGTATTTCCTCAAATCTATTATAGTGGTAATTATTTAAAAAGTGACTTAATATTTTGTTTCAAAAGTGTAATTCTAGTCTTATATTTTATTTAGTGACTTTATTTTCAAATATTCATATAAGATGTATTTTTACCAAATTATTAAAAGTAGTTTTAATTTAAATGTTTTTTTAAAGTATATATTTCAAAGTAAAGTGTTTTAACTTATTTTTAAATCTAGTTTTTACTTGGTGATTTCAGAGAAGATAGAAAATATTTGGGAAAGTTGATTCTGGAAAGAATGAGGGATTTGAAACTGTTTTCAAAGGATTGGAAATAGAAATATATCTTGTGAAGATATTTTTGGAAATAAATAAATAATTTGGGAAATTGTTTCTTGATGGATGGTTGTTTGTGAATATTAATTGATAGTTAAATCACCGACTATCAATATTGGACAAATTCGTTGATCGTTTCGAAGAGTCTGGGATCGAGATTAATTTCTCGAAAACCACTTTGATCCGGTTTGTACGTTTTCGTGCGAAAAACGATTTTTGGATTCGAAGATGGAGCAAATGAAGTGCAAGGGCTAGTCGCTACAAATCCTGAGGATATTTCCAAAATGGATGTAGTAGGAATAGTGCCTTCGGTTCCGTTCGAACCCGGGACGGACTTGTATGGATGAATGCTTGCGAAAACATCGTCAGGTGGACGATGGGCATTCTAAGTGAAAACGTTCTAAAGGTAACGCTTAGCCTCAAGCCTCATCAAATGGGAATGACTGAAAATCAGGGGATATGCAGCAAGGTTAGGTGGGTCATACCCAAGCAGGACATGATAATTCCCCTGTCTAGATGTCCCTTATATATTTCGGCTTAGTGGGTGGTTGGTCGCACCAACCACGGGGTTTATCTTGTTCGGAACTGTTCAATAAGGAATGGTTCCGGCCTTGTGTTGCAAGGGATGAAGGGAGTAATCCTCGGTACGGTGATCTAGGCCCCGTACTGTGACAGGTGGTACCCCAGTGCCTAGTCATTGTTGGAAATCCATTCTTCCTACGAGCCTTGTACGAGTTTTGTTTGTATTACCCACTCTGTGGCTAGTAGCTGGAATTTAATAGATGTAACAATTTCGGCTATTTTATAAGTACTTTTATATAGACCCTATTATAATATCAGAGGATTTCTATAAAAATTGTTTTAGCTATCGTAAGGTAAAAACCCGACATGTTTATTTGTGGCGTGGTCTTACGAGATGCTTTTGTTTTCAAAGGATTTTGAAACTTTAAAAATCAATTGGGGTGTGATTTTCTCACGCTGGTATTCCAGACTGACTCGGGTATTATTTAACTATGATGCTCGGGTCAGACCGAGTATTATAGAATACAGGATATGATGCCGTGGAGCTCAGGAGACGAGCTGGATGACGATACGTATTCTCGTACTTGTATATATATATATTTCCGCTGTGTTGAGTGTTGTGTACCCATTGTATGTTATTGATGTGAGCTGTGACTGATGTACTCTGATGATGTAATATATGTAAACTGATATATATTTGATTTTGAGTAAAGATTATTTATTCCCTATTATATTTTATTCCGCTGCGATGGTTAGATTCTGATGTTGATTTTGTTTTCTCTTCTTCTACCTCTTCTTCTTAAACCCAAATGGTTCGTATTTCTGTGCAACTTGAGTTCATTGTTGTAGAATAGTGTTGACTCAAAGGGTACGGATTTGCGGGCTGTTACAGTTGGTATCAGAGCATAGGTTGGTGATAACCTTGGCTCTGGTGGGAATTACTCATTTAAAATAGAGTCTATGGTACTCTATAATGAGTTTGAGCGTATTAATAAATATGAGCGCGTATTTGTTAGTGAATATAAATTGTTTTAATATTGTGTTGATTGATTTATTGAGTGGCATATGAACCTTAGTCGACACAGTCTGCGCAACTGTATCGAAGGGGTTTCTAAACACTTGAAGAGAGCAATCGACACGGTATTGTTTTAAATATGGGTAAATGAAATAATTTTACCCAAATTATATTTTGATATAAAGAAAAGTTTTTGTAAACTATTTAGCTAATATATGGTTGCTTGGGTGTTAGGAGATGATAATATTAAGATATTATCATTGTTAAGTGAAAATTTAACTAGAAATTGAAATATAATTAAAAATTTAAGGGATAAATTCATTATAGAATGAAATTTATAAATATGAATTATAAATGTAATTTATGCATTAAAATACAATTAAATAAGAATTTGTACAAATAAAGTGTACCAATGAATTATAGTTAAAATTTATCTAAGTAGGCTTTAGAAGTTTAAAATCCCGGAGATTTGGAATTGTTTATCGAAGTGTTTTAATGATAAATGATGGCATTATTGTTTTGGAAGTAATTCTGAATGGAAATTTGTTTTAAAATGGATTTTGGAAGTGAAATAGCATTGAATTCACTTCAGTCACTGGAAAATAACTTGGGTGATGACTGCAGCATCATCAATGTTCATTTTCGAGTTTCTAAGTGATGGATTGCTACCAAAAATTGATTTGCTCAGAAAAGTTAGTTGTTTTTGTAAATTTCAACCAGGGTTGGTTTAATGTTTGAGAAGTGTGATTTGAGATGTTGAAGATTTCAAAATGATTTGAAACCAAAAGCCGTGTGTTTAAAAATCCTGATGAGATAAGTTGTAAGCTTATAAATTGAAATAACTTCAAATCAGGAAGGAAATATAGGCTTTGAATGTTGGAATTAAAATTTAAAGAGAAAAGTTAAAAATGAAATTAACTTGGATTGGGAGAACAAAATTTAACTGGATTAAAATAAATTGAATAAGCTGAAAATAATATCCAGTTGTAATCGAATTGAGTTGAATAAATCAGAGTTAAAATAAAATTGACTTGGAATAAAAATTCAATTGAATTATTGAATGAATTAAATTCTTACCTGAATAAATGGGAAGTAAATTGGATAAGAAATGAGAATTGAAATAAATAAACCAGAATAACTTATAAAAGAATTAAAGATCCATGGAAATAAAATATGCTTGGGCTATAAATAAATAGAAGGCTTGAGTTAAAAATAAAAGATGAATATATTCCAGCTTATGATGAATGGAATTGTATAAAATAATAAGTTGTGACTTATTAAATTGAAAGTGGAATACAATGCCCAAAATCAATATTTTGATAAATTGAAAAATGAAATGAGGATCCAAACTTGAAGTATAAAATAAATATTGAACTTAAGAAAATTAAATGGAGTGATATTTTGAATAAAATTTCAAGTGTTGGATTATGAATAAGGGGAGAACTAATTGGATAATAAATTAGTTAATGGAATTGAATTATAAGTTTATGATGAACTTGGAAATAAACTCAAGTTATAAATTAAAGTCGATTCAAATTGTTGATGAAGTGAAAATAATTGAGAATGAGGTTGAATTGTGAGTTAGTAAATTGGATGGTAAATTAAAAGTGAATAATAGAATCGGAACTTGAGTTATTAATTAAAAGTAGACTTGAAGTGTAAACAAAGTAAATATAATTAGGGAAGTATAGAATAAAAAATGAAATGGATTAAAATAGTGATGGAATGAATTACAAGTAAAAATCCATATAAGTGAAAGTAAATTGGAAACGGCCTTGTAATAAATTGAATGAGTGAATCTGGAAAGTTAAATTTTATAATAACCAATCAAATGAAATTGCAGATTTAAAAAAAAATGAACGGAAATGAGTTGAATTGCATTCAACTTAAAATTAAGTTTAATAATAGTGAGTTGGATTTAAATCAAGTAAAAATAAATTTTAATTGAAATAAAATTCGGTGAGTTGCCGATAATATTTAATGGGATGAAAATGCTTAAATAAATAATTGTAAACCATTTAACTTATTAAGGAATTGAAATAACTTGAGACAATAAGGAAAATAGAATGTTTCGAGTTTATTAGAATTGTTTAAGTGAATGTGGATAAACTAATTATATTAAATGTAAATGAATGGATGTGAATGAATTAAAATAAGAAGGAAAATTTAATTGGTAATGGAGATGTACCTAAATTGTTAATGGTTTTGAATGAACTAATTTTGGTTAATAAAATGGAAATGCAATGAAACTGAGAATATATGGATTGTGAATAAATCCGAAATGGAATAGAATTAAGTATAAATTGAGTTGGAGTCAATTTAAATTGGTTATAAACATAAATACTTATTTATTCACATAAATCTTGTCAAATTGCATAGAATAAATTGTCATTGGATGTAAATGGAAGTAATTAAAATTTTATGAGTTGATAGAAGGGTAATAAAATTGATTTGAAATCAATTGAATCGAATATGAGATTGATTTGTTTAAAAAGAATGTAAGCAACAGAATCATAAACCATGTAGATTT
Source organism: Allium cepa (assembly GCA_030765085.1). Taxonomy (NCBI): domain Eukaryota; kingdom Viridiplantae; phylum Streptophyta; class Magnoliopsida; order Asparagales; family Amaryllidaceae; genus Allium; species Allium cepa. The sequence goes on from CM060931.1 coordinate 118,114,911, forward strand.
GAATGAAATGGCGTGAGCACTAGTTGAAAACAAGTGCGTAAGTGTTAAAAACCATATAAGTTACTTATAAACATTGTTAGTTACATTGTTTTTAATATTTATGTGTTGTAGTTGTTTAAAAAGAGTGGAATGTTAATAAACAGCATATATTTGGCACTTACATGTTTAAATTGAGTAAGTACAGGTAGCTGGAAGCCATGTGGCTGGATTTGGTAGTGCTACTTGCTAAAAATAATAAGCCGCTTGCTTAAAATGCTAAATAAGGTACGCCTACGCAATAAAAATAGGAAATATGAACTGTTTTTGGTTTTTCCAACCGGGTGGGTCGATGTATATATATTTATCTCTTTTATCAAATTGCAAAAGCTCCTCCGTACAAAGGGGACTCTACCAAAAATTTTCAGAAATTTTGGGAGTTAGAAAATTTTTGAAAATTTTGGAAAATTTTGTTAACGACAAAACTATTTGGAATTTGAAACTAAAATTAATTAGTAAATGAAAATAACTAAAGTAATGACATGAATTAGTAATAAATGAAAAATAAAATTCAAATGTTTCAAGTTAGAGATAGATTGAATTCATATGAAAATGAAAGGATTAATTTGAATAGAAATGATATAAACTGAAGTGGTAAGGTGATAATGAATATAAAAAGCATATAAAATACTTATACTAACTTAAGTATAAAATGGTGCATTCTTAATTGGAAATGGAATATCACAAATACAGTCTAAGTTGATATTTGGGATTAATAAATATTGACATTGGTAAGAAGGTTGATATAATGTTTTGGAATGTTATGATTGGATATTAGTGCTTAAGCAGGATTTGCAGGTAATCTAAAGGGAAAAGAAAATTGGACTTGATTTCAAAAAGATAAATTTGAAATGCTCGACAAAGGTATGTATTTAAATTTGTTATGAAATTTGATTGGGAATTGGATTTGGATTGAGCCACTTGGCTTTTTGTTTTCTTTTTGGATTTGGGAGGTCGTAGAGCCATTTTGTAGTAGTACCGAGCTAGCCGCGCAAAGGAGACGCTGGCGAAATTTTTCGGGAATTTAGGGAGTTAGAAAAATTTTGAGAATTCAAAATTTGGTTTTAAATTGAAACCTGAATGGTTAAACAAATGGTATAGTCTGAAACTAGAGAAAGGTTTGGGAAGTTAATAAGAATGATAATGGATCTTTTATAAAAGATAGTTGGTAAGATGTTGAACTGATAGAAACTGTTTGGTTTTGGGAAAAATAGTAACGGGTATTGGATCATTCTTCCTAACTAGTAATTTCGGGAACGAAATTCTTTTAAGGGGGGAGGAATGTGACGACCCGGAATTTTTTTTAAGCTTTTAAAATCGGAATATTTAATTGATTTTAATTATTTAAGGGTTAATTATCGACTTAAATTACAAATATCATAATTAAATTAACAATTAAATTGTTGAATTTGAATTTGAATAAAATGTTGAATCTGGAATTTTAATCCGATTAAAAATAATTTAAAGGCTTGTAAAATTTATATTGATAACACTGAAGATAATAGGAGTTGTAAAATTGAAATTAGCTGTGGTTTGTTCGGTTTTGAAATATTTGTCGTTTAAATTGAATTTACAAATAGCCTTCCGAGGCACAGTCTCGGAATTCGACGAAACCAGTTCCATTGGGTCCGTAATATTGAATTATTATCGGATTTCAATTTTCGCATTGTTTGGAGTTACCGTTGGGTCGTACGATTGGTCAATGCCTAGTATTATGAAATTGAATTTAAATTAATAATTGAGTCTTCCCTTATACGCCAACGTTTGCTGTTATCTTCTCGTATACGCCACTTCTCTTCAATATGTCCAGCAAGCTTATTTCTTTTTCGGAAAAAAAAAATCATAGTTGGCTAACGAAATCAAAATAATGGCAACAACCTTCCTCTTCACGATTTGTATTCCTGTTCCTCCTTCTGTAAAATCATGTAGTAATACATAACCTTATTTCAAACCCCTAAATCCTACTCTTCCTCAATCTCGAAAAAAAATATAATAGAGAGAAGAAGCCGGAAGCCGTTCGCTCTCACGGCAAGGGGGAAATCGCGAAGTCGCGATGCTTCGCGACCTGGAGTTGCAACCGAGTGATGGTGGAATCGCGCGTAGGGGCGACTCGAGTTAGGGCAACGCGAGCGAATCGCAGGCGAGCATACGAAGGGGTCGGCGACTTCGTTGATTGTGTCAGTTGATTGGAGGGGTATGGGGGTCGCGACGCGTAGTTAGGGTTGCTGTCCAGTTGGAGTTCTTCGCGGTTTGAGCTCGTGCTCGAGAGACGAGGCCAGGGTTTTGTGTGCGTGTAGCTCGCATTGGGTTTTAGCCCGCGTGGCTACTACTGTGGCGAGGAGGGTCGCGGCTTTGGGTGTGGTGGCTGTAGGCATGCCTAGGGTTTCGACCCAGGGGGGCTCGTGTCGTGTGAGTTCGGGATCGAGGTAATTCCTTTCTTGTCTTGGTTTATATAGAATAAGAGATAATATTTGCAGTAATAAGTAAACACTGCTGTTCTTAATTTAATTTAATTTAATTTAGTATACATATATGTAATATTTTGGGTAATAAAATGAATAGAAAATGGTAGAGTTTATATAAAAATTTGATTTTTATTCCATATAGATTATTTAGATAAATATATATGAAGTTTCAAAATATAAATAAAATAAAATAAGATAAAAGGGTATGCATATACACATTTTAAACCTACTAGCTACTTTAAAAATAATGAATTAGGGTAGATCTTTAGTTTAATTTAATTATAGGTTAATTAAAAATTTATTTAAAATGATAAATAATTGTTCGATTTGTTCGGATATTAATAAAATAATCTGATGTTTTTTCAAGGTCATGAAAACAAGTCGAGATGGATAGGATGACAAATCTTTGATCAAAGGTGAGTTAATCTCACTCAGTATAATTTAAATTTAAATGATTAAATTTAAATAATTGTTTGAATGGCTGAATTGATTTATGTGATATAGTATGATATTTTGGAATTGGCATATTGTATTGTGCTAACATTTGTGGATGCAGGGAAAACAGGTTGGAGGGATCCAACTGGACCCCTCACATTTATTTAAATTATTCAATATTCTCTGTTGTGATTACTTGATATCCTATGATGAGTTATATTGGAATATTGAATGTTATGGATTGATTGGATATTCGGTTATAATGAATTCCCAAAGTTTATAAATTGGATTGTTGAAAAGAAATTAAACGAAAGTAAATTTGTAAGCGAAATAATTATAGAAAATTTGAATAAATTTAAGAATGAATTGGAGAAGAAATAATGTGACTTTAAATTTCTAATAAATAAATTGTGAAGTATAGAAAGGAAATTTGAATAAACAGGAAGTTATTGAATTACAATCTTCAACGATATTAATTAAAGAACAAAACATTATTTAAAATGTAAGACTTAAATTTTTTTTAAAAAATATATATAATAATAAAGAAGAAGTTGGGAAAAAGCTGAAATTTGTATATTTCAGTTAAAAGATTTAAATCAAATGGAAAGGGATAACAATAATAATTAAGTTCATAATTAAATGAAATTTGAAATGAATTGAGTGATTTAAGAAACTTATTTCAAATGGAATAAATTGAAAATCAATTTGGAAAATTGCTTTAAATGTTTGAAGCTGGGATTCTTCCTGGATCACTACATACGCTTTCAAGTAAATTTTAAATATAAGTTAATAGTTTTAAAATTGTTTTTAAAAGGTATGTTCTGAAAAATTTATTATTTCTAATATTTAAATTTAAGGTAAGTATTTCCTCAAATCTATTATAGTAGTAATTATTTAAAAAGTGACTTAATATTTTGTTTCAAAAGTGTAATTCTAGTCTTATATTTTATTTAGTGACTTTATTTTCAAATATTCATATAAGATGTATTTTTACCCAGGACGGACTTGTATGGATGAATGCTTGCGAAAACATCGTCAGGTGGACGATGGGCATTCTAAGTGAAAACGTTCTAAAGGTAACGCTTAGCCTCAAGCCTCATCAAATGGGAATGAATGAAAATCAGGGGATATGCAGCAAGGTTAGGTGGGTCATACCCAAGCAGGACATGATAATTCCCCTGTCTAGATGTCCCTTATATATTTCGGCTTAGTGGGTGGTTGGTCGCGCCAACCACGAGGTTTATCTTGTTCGGAACTGTTCAGTATGGAATGGTTCCGGCCTTGTGTTGCAGGGGATGAAGGGAGTAATCCTCGGTACGGTGATCTAGGCCCCGTACTGTGACAGGTGGTACCCCAGTGCCTAGTCATTTTTGGAAATCCATTCTTCCTACGAGCCTTGTACGAGTTTTGTTTGTATTACCCACTCTGTGGCTAGTAGCTGGAATTTAATAGATGTAACAATTTCGGCTATTTTATAAGTACTTGTATATAGACCCTATTATAACATCAGAGGATTTCTATAAAAATTGTTTTAGCTATCGTAAGGTAAAAACCCGACATGTTTATTTGTGGCGTGGTCTTACGAGATGCTTTTGTTTTCAAAGGATTTTGAAACTTTAAAAATCAATTGGGTGTGATTTTCTCACGCTGGTATTCCAGACTGACTCGGGTATTATTTAACTATGATGCTCGGGTCAGACCGAGTATTATAGAATACAGGATATGATGCTGTGGAGCTCAGGAGACGAGCTGGATGACGATACGTATTCTCGTACTTGTATATATATATATTTCCGCTGTGTTGAGTGTTGTGTACCCATTGTATGTTATTGATGTGAGCTGTGACTGATGTACTCTGATGATGTAATATATGTAAACTGATATATTTGATTTTGAGTAAAGATTATTTATTCCCTATTATATTTTATTCCGCTGCGATGGTTAGATTCTGATGTTGATTTTGTTTTCTCTTTTTCTACCTCTTCTTCTTGAACCCAAATGGTTCGTATTTCTGTGCAACTTGAGTTGATTGTTGTAGAATAGTGTTGACTCAAAGGGTACGGATTTGCGGGCTGTTACAATTGCAATTATTGATTGTTTGCTTGATTTTGATATTAGATATAGTAGGATATATCTATATATATAGCAATATATATATATTGGCGTATGTATATATTGCAGTTGATTGATTTCCCGCATTGTATAGCGGATGAGACCCTATTGCGCCGTTAGTAAGCGGATGATATTTTACAACATTCCATATACCGCGATATTCCACCTCGAAGTGGAATGGGTATTGTGCTAATGTCTGTGGATGCAGGGAAACAGGTTGGAGGGATCCAATTGGATTCCTCACAAATATTTATTTGATTCAAATATTGTGATATTTGATTATTTATCATATCGATATGTGATATTGGGAAGTCGTGATTGACTATTTGATGTGTTGCATCATCGAATCCAATTTTGAAGTTTAAAAATAACGATTTTGATTTTTAAGGGATTTCTAAAGTGATTTTTGAAAGTATACGTTTATAAAAATATTGGAATTAATTCATCTTAAATAAATAAACGTTATAATTTTAATGTATAAAAATTATGATCTTCGAGAAGTGTAGTTAAAAGTTGATTTTTGAAAATATGGGATTAATGATTCTATAAAATAGTTTAAACTGGGATTTCTGAATTTATTATAAAAAGTTTAAAAAAAATAGGATTTATGAAATTTGATTATTTTACAAATCAAAATGATGAAATTATAAAGGAGTTAAAAGACGTTTTAAAAGAATAATATAAATTGATCCATATAAAAGATTTATAAATTGATATTTATAAATTAAAAATATTGGAATTATAAAACGAGCTTTTATAAGTGTTAGAATGAATTGTGAATGAATTTCATAAATGAATGAAATCTATAGGATTATAACGGTGAAGTTATAAATGGAATTTTATAAATAAAATTTATAAAGTTATTTAGGGAATAGATTCGGATAAATAAATGAATCTTATAAGTTATAAGATTTATAATTATGAAGTTAAAAGTACAATTTTGTAAACAAATAAATTATAAGCATTTAACTTATAATATGGACTTTCGGTATATAAGTGACTTATAAATCATATAGGTTAATAAAGGAGATTTATGAAGGAAGTTGTTATAAAATAAGAAGAAATGGAATTTATAAACATTATTTTATAAATTCGCAAATGACTTATTTTGATAAGAAATTGTTATAATTTATTAATGGAGTTATATTCACGTTTTAGACAGTGAATAATCCTTTAAAATAATATAAATAGAAATGATGAAATTTGTTAACAAGTATATTCACGTTTTTGAATAGTGAATAATAAGTTAAAGAAATGGTTTTGGATGTGATGTTTTAGATAGAATTTAAAACGATCTAACGATGTTTTAAATGTATTAAGATTCGAAACCATAGATTTCAACATTCATTGTTGAAATAGACGTTTTCGAGAAATAGAAGGAAATAGTAGATTATAACACTGTTGTTATAATAGATGATTTCCGAAAGGAAATGTTTTGTATAGTATTGGGATTTATATATCTATTTTAATTTCGAATCCCTATACTAGTGATTTTGGGTTGTCGTAACGATGTTTTACGCAACATTCGTTTTGGCCCAAATAAATATGTTTAAGAGAATGATTTCCTTAAAGAATGAGATATATACTTAATTTCGATTTAAGTATATTGAATATTTTCCAAGTATAGAAAATAAAAAGACTTGTGAATTACTTATAAATAAATAAGTATGGAAATGTTTTCCAATATTAAGTGAATACTTTGAATTTATCTTTTTGAAGGTAAATTGAAAATGAATATTAGAAATCGAATGGAAATCGTATATTCATAAATATTTTGGAATGTAAATTCACTATCGAATTTATAAATGGAATTGGGAAAATGGGTTTAAAAATAAATATTGACTTATTTTTGAAGAATGGAAAATATATATCTTGTAAAGATATTTTTGGAAAATAAATAATTTGAAAAATTATTTGGAATCTGGTGATGTTGTGCATATCTATTGATAGTTCAATAACCGACTATTAATATTTACCTTTGAATGGGTATTTGTTGTGATTTGCTTGAAATTGAATGCCACACTTATTTTTTTTAAAATAAGCGCTCACTATTCGGGTTAACCGGGAAAGGACCTTGGGGTCGTATAACCCATTTCGAATATGTGATACGTCGTTATGAATTGCATTTGAAGATCGGTGTTGAAGACCGGATATTTTCGAAAACGAAAGGGTTTCTTGTCGATTGTCTCTGCACTGGCTGATCCCCGATATAGAGATCTCCATATGTGATGGGAAATTCGGACGTGATTAGAGATTACCCGGATTGCAAGGACTTCTTTGTAAGTGCCTTCGGTTCTGTTCGATCCCGGAACAGACTTGTATGGATAGTATGTCTGACATTACAAATTGAGATATAAAGCCGATTTCTTTCAAATATATTTCTGTTGGTGGCGGAGAATTTATTCTCTTAGCTTAACACCCTTCTCTAAGACGTACGAGCTCAGAGGTTATATAGTTGAAGGTTATTAGCAATATATTCCCAATTTGGTAATGTGACATGCTGAGTGTTGCTGTGAAATGATCATTGTGTTGATTATTTGTGAAAGGATCATTTGTTTGATCGTCTATCTTGGTGATCATTTCTATGATCATTTGTTGACCCAAAGCATGACTTTGTATAAAGTATGTTTTTGTGGACGAGACTTCGTCGAGCCTCACACCCCGGAATGGTCAAAACAGGAAAGATGCGGCAAGGTTATGAGGGGTAGCTTCCTTTAGGGTATGTGCATTTCCTTCTGGAAAAGGGTGGTATCATGGTATGGAGCCCATATGCTTACTCATGTTGAAACACTTATTATTTGGTGTGATGTTGATTACGAGCGCTCGGTTAAAGGTCCCAAAGGACCGGGGGATGGCATACTCGTGTCAGTTGTTACCTAGTTTGAAAGGTAACCCGGCCTTGTGTTGGCAGAGATCCGGTTAGGTTCTCGGGACGTCCTTCCAGAGGCGTTCTCATGTGGCAATGGGAAGTTCCTTGGCCTGACCATTCGTTGGAAATCCAAAGAAACAATACGAGACTTGTACGGTTTTAGTTGTAGAACCTACCATCTAATATGGTAGCTATAGTAGGCATAATGTAATGGTACCTATGCTGGCTAAGATTTATATTCTATTTTCGAAATATTTCTACACTATGCACTAGTAATAATATCAAATGTTTTCTTTTAATACGTATCAAGCATCTTTGACTAACATAAGAAGAAATCTCCTCCAAGTCTGCGTTTGCATTGTGTGTGTGGCGGGAGGTCTTATGGTAGTCTCATTCTTAAAAGCATTGCGAATTGACTTTAAAAATATTCCTCTATTTTGATTTTAAAGATAAATAAACTGTTTTGAGTTCTCACACCATTCACATGACTGACTCGGAGTTTATTGTTTTCCTTCCTAAACTCTGGGTGCCCACCAATTTCCACACGAGCAGTCAAGAGTTAGGTTTATCGGGATATTTGGAATTCAGGAGTTGCTGGAGGCAAGATGGATGGCATTGGCGTATCATTAGTATATAGTATTTCCTTTCCGTTGTTTGTTGTTGTTTGTTGTTGTACACTATGATGATGAAATGTAATGTGATGTAATAACTGATATAGTTCTTTGTTTAAAGATTATTCATTTATCTACTATATGTTGTTCCGCTGCGAATTGTGAGATTCTGATGTTGTTCTGTTATTTCTTTCCGTTCTATTTTCTATCTTTTCTCTCTTCTTCTACCTCTTTCTTTTTCTTAAAACCCTCAGTGTTCGGTTTTCCGGCATCCGACTGATCGGCATTCGATACAGTGGACGTATTGACGTCGATATTCGGGAGTCGAAGAATCGGGTCCTGACAGTTAAGGACAGACCGTCCAAATGGGAAATGTTTAACAGATAGTTAAGGATAGATAATCCAGAAGAAGAATATCTAACAGGTGTTGGGTTAATTTTGATTGTATTATCTAGTAGGCCCGAGTCATCCAAAGGTTAAAAGTTATCCAAACAAAAATTGTGTGTTTGAACAGATAGTTCATTATTACCTGATATTTATGTATGTTTACATAATGATTGCTTCACAGTAATTAACCATTGTGGATGCAGAAGCACAGTATATGGTTTTATGAAAGGTTTTGGAAAGATATGTTTTAAAAGGATGTTAGTGAGGTGAAACGCGTTCCGCTAAGCGACGTGGTCTCATTCAACATAATTATTCTGAGATGTATAATATTATTTACACCAGGCTTTATATCTGACTCAAAGTTTATGTTTTCCCCTCAAACTCTTAGGTGCTCAAAATTAATTTGAGTAGGCTGAAGGATTAAGGTCTTTTTCGGTTATAGTAGGATGACGACTAAGCTATCAAAGGAATGTAGGAGGAAAACAGATAGCAAATTAGGAGTTGTAGTTCTTGTTATATTTTAATGGATTTTCCACAGCATTGTTTTGTATTAGGTCTATTATGACCATATGACTCTGATTAGCCAAGGGGGTATCTTCATATACCACTCTTGGATTATTTTGTAATAATTATATTTGATCTGTGCCTGGAAATGATTTGGGATTATGTGTTGTGAATGTGAAACGATTGGTTTTGAAATGTAATGACGTAAAAGTTGTTTTTGAAATCTGTGTTTTGTTTCATATTCAAGTGCTTCTGATATTATTGATACCATTAACATAGCCGTATTTAGTCATCGGAAACTAATACTATAAATGACTGCAGCATCTGTAGCGCTTAGTTTTTGGCCTCTAGGTAGGGGATTTTACAGCTTTGTATCAGAGCATGGTTTATGAAATACTTAAATAAAAATAATTTTTGAAAACATAATCCTTAGAAATTAGAGTTAAAATCGAGGTATGGGATAACATTATAGTAACATACTTGTATTTGTTATATATATAAGTATACGCTATCTCTCTAGACTCCTATCTTAGTTAGACTATTCATCCATATCTCACAAGGTTAGAATAAATGTATGGAAGGAAGAAGAGGCAGAGTAAATCTTGGAGGAGATAGCACCACCACTAATGGAAATGCCAACAAAACACTAGGAGTGGTCCCTGTCAGGCTCAAGCTGAAACGTTGGTAAAGGAGTTCCCCAGATGCAGATGGGAACGATGTATCAGTTATTTGTAAACATGATGTAAGCTGGAATAGCAACCGGAGTTGTCGGTGGAAATGTTGCTGGAGGTGGAGCTCAGGAAGTTCCGATAGTCAATCAACATGCTAACTTGAGACGGGATTACATCAGGCTTGGAGGGAAGCTGTTTATTGGTACTGACGATACGATTGAGGTGGAAAATTGTCTACTGCATTGCGAGAAATTTTTCCGACTTAGGATTGAATGATGCATAGAAGAGGAGATTGGCTTCGAGGCAGCTGCAGAGAGTTGCTCTATTCTGGTGCTATACTGTTACTGCTGGAGTTGATGAGGAAACCATAACTTAGGAGGATTTTAGGAGAAGGTTTTCATAAAGATTAATGCCTATTATGGCACAGTCGGCATTGGTGAGAAAGTTTGTAGAGTTGGAACAAGGAGATATGTCCGTCTTGGAGTATGTGAGGAAGTTTGAGGAGTTGGCTCAATATGGGTATGCTTCGGTGGATACCATGATCAGGAGGAATGAAAAGTTTATAAGGGGCTTGAGGCAAGAGTTGATAAGTGCCACTTTAACACATTTGAGAGATCCCAGTTATGTAGTGGTTGTATTGGCATTAAGAAAAGTAGAGGCGTTGGCTTGCTTGAGGAAGAAGATGAAGGAGGCCCAGATGGGATAGGGCCAGAAAAGGAAGTTCTTCCAAAAAAAGAATGCTTAGAAAGGGGAGGCACAGAATAAAGGAAAGGCTGAAGTAGTTTGCTACAAATGCGATAAGAAGGGAGAATATGCTAGTGAGTGTCATACCGAGAATGGAAAAGGAAAGGGGAAAGAAGCTGTTGGAAAGAATAATGTTAAATTTTTTAATTCTGATTAGATCGGCCATTATAAGGACAAATGCCCTGAGCCTGCTAGAGATGGAAAGGGGAAGATGTATTCACTGGAGCCGGCAATATCAAGGCCAGTTGTACAGGATAAAAGGAAGGCTGTTTTGGGAGGCTTGTTGCAGTTCACGGTATGTCTATTAGCATTCTATTTGATAATGAAGCATCTCATTCTTTTATTTCTCGATGTTTGGTAGATAGGCTTAACCTAGAACCCTTATACTTAGTTTCTTCCTTAAAGGTTGCAAATCCAATAGGAGGGTATGCAATGCTTGGGATGAGGTGTGACAATTTAGAATTTGATTTTCTAAGCCATACTTTTGATTGAAGTTTACATATGTTTGACTTTATAGGATTTGGGATTATCCTTGAGATGGATTGGTTAAGTAAATATGATGCTAGGATATTTTGCAATGATAGGAAAATATCACTTAGTCACCCGGATTGTAGTGATCGAATAGTTAATACCGTAGAAAACCCTAGTTGTGAAGTGAATGCTTTATTAGGTATTATGGAGTTGGAGGATGAGTTGTATCGAGTCTTTGTACTTAGAGAATTTGCTGAGGTATTTGAGCCGGTAGTTGGACTGCCACCGAAACGAGCCATAGAGTTTTGGATTGATTTGGTGCCTGGAGCTGAGCCGGTGAGTAGGCTGCCGAGCAGGATGACACCTACAGAGATAAAGGAGTCGAAGGTGCAGTTGGTGGACTTGGAAGGCAAGAGTTATATCTTTCCAAGTAGTTTTCCATGGGGGGCTATCGCAGTGTTTGCTAAGAAGCCGGACGGATCGTTGAGGCTGTGTATCGATTATCATAAGTTGAATGAGACGACAATAAAGAATCGATAACCATTGTCGAGAATTGATGATTTGTTCGATTAGTTAAGTGTGGCTATGGTATTCTCTCAACCGGATTTGGCGATGGGATTTCATCAGCTTATAGTGGAAGAGAATAGCATTCCTTTGACGACATTTAGGAAAAGATATGGATCATTCGAATGGTTAGCTATGCCGTTCGGATTAACTAATGCGCCGGCATTCTTTGTGGATCAGATAAATAGAATATTCTGAGAGCATTTGCATAGTGTGTTGGTCTTCATAGATGACATTTTGTTATACTCTAAGGATGAGAAGGAGTATGAAGTTCATCTTAAAGTTGTACTCGAAACATTGAGGAAGCAGCAGTTGAAGGCTAAGTTTTCGAAGTGCAATTTTTGGAAGAAGGAAGTAAAGTTCCTTGGTCATGTCATCTCATAGAAAGGGTTGTTTGTAGATCCGACTAAGACTGAGGCAGTGAATAATTAGAAGAGATCCAAGTTCGTGACCGAGATTAAGAGCTTTCTTGGATTGGTGGATATTATCGAAGGTTTTTAAAGGATTTTTCATGGATAACTGCACCAATGACTAAGCTTACGCTAAAGGATGTGAAGTTCGTATGGATTGGTAAGTGTGAGGAAGCATTTCAAAACTTGAAACACTTATTGACCTATGCACCCTTGTTAGTAGTTCCGAAGGGGAATCAAGATTTAGTTTTTTATACTCATGCGTGTGGAACTGGATTGGGAGCTGTGTTGATGCAAAGAGGTAAAGTGATTGTTTATGCTTCTAGACAGCTTAGACCACATGAAGTGAGGTATCCTACGCATGATTTGGAGTTAACTGCCATTATATTTGCTTTGAAGGTGCGGAGGCATTATCTTTTAGGAGAGAGATTTGAGATTTATACTGAACATAAGTCATTGAAGTACTTGTTCTCTTAGATTGAATATGAGACAGTAGAGATGATTGGAGTTTATTGCTACTTATGATTTTGGAATTGAGTACACACCCGGAAAAGGAAACAAGGTGGTGGATGCACTCAGCTGGAAACATCATAATGCAGTATTGGCTATGATTGTTGAGTAGAAAGATTTTGAAGCATTATCAGCTTGTACTGTGCAGTTTATATCAGAGGTAGGTTCAAGTGCAAGGAGTGCTATGTTGTCTTTTTTAGAAGTTCAACCAGTGATGATTGAGAAGACAGCTTCTAAATAGGAGGAGGATTCATTTTTAGCTGAATGGATCAGAAGGTTGAGGGAAGAAACAAAGAGCGATGATCTAAAGGATTTCAGTCTTGACCAAAATAGGTGGTTAAGGAAGAAAGGAAGGTTGTGTGTTCCGAATATAGGATACATGAGAAAGGAAGTTTTGTATGAGTGCCATCGTTCGAAGTTCACTATCCATTCAGGAGAAACGAAGATGTATCAGGATATGAAGGGAAGTTTCTTCTGGGAAGTTATGAAATGGGACATTGGTTTGTGTGTTAAGTAATGCTTGAATTGCCAACAGGAAAAGGTTGAACACCATAAGTTTAGTGGATTGCTTCAACCGTTAGAAGTTCCATTGTGGAAATAGATTCCATCACTATGGATTTTATTGATGAGTTGCCAATGTCTAGTAAAGGAAATGAAAGCATATGGGTCATAGTAGATAGACTGACTAAGAGTGCCCATTTCATTCCGGTAAAGTCAACTAGGATGGCACCTATTTTCGCGAAGTTATTTATGAAGAATGTAGTTAGACTGCATGGGATTCCTAGTAGTATTTTCAATGATAGAGATTCTTTGTTTACTAGCGAGTTCTGGAAAAGTTTACAGGAAGCATAGGAACCAAGCTCAACATGAGTTCCTCTTACCATCCACGGACTGACAAGCCAAAAGAAAGAGTTAACGAAATCTTAGAGGATTTGTTAAGAGCTTGTGTATTGGATTTCAGGGGATCATAGGAGGACCATCTTCATCTAGTCAAGTTCTCGTATAATAATAGTTACCAGACTAGTAGTGGGATGACACCGTTTGAAGCTTTGTATGGAAGAACATGTAAGTCTCCCATATATTGGTTAGAGACCGGGGATAGATTGGTTCTTAGTCTGGATTTGGTGAAGGAAGCTGCGGAGAAGACTGAGTTGATCCTAATTAGGATGAAGGAAGCTCAATCTAGACAGAAGAGCTATGCTAATAAAAGAAGGAAAGACTTGGAATTTTCTGACGAAGACTATGTGTTTAATAAGGTTTCACCGATGAAGGGTGTGATTAGATTTGGAAAGTCGAGAAAGTTAGCACCTAGATTCGTTGGATGTGAAGATCCGCAAATCCACACCCTTTGAATCAACAATAAACCACACATGTCCAACCCAAAAGGCACAAACTGACGGAAAGTCAAGAGAAAGAAAAGAAGGGAGAAGAAGAGAAGAGAAGAAAGAGAGAAGATAGAATCAAACAGAACTACAGAATCTCACATCGCAACGGAAAATATATAATATCGTATCAATGATCTTTACAAAACAGAAACTGTATATACATACATCTATCAGAGTTCAACAATCAATCACCAATAATCAGCCTGGACAGTTATAATAACCTGACCTTACAATTTGCCGATAATATACAACAACTAAGCAGCGAATAATAAACAGATATGTGTATATGAAAATGAAGATCTCCAGCTCTCCTGCTGAAACTCCAAAAGCACCAAATCTGAACCTGTAATATACTCGGTCTGACCTGACCTTTGAAAGGGAAGAACGCTCGGATCTGTCTGGTAAACCAGCTTGAGAAACACACCCAACTGAATTTATTAGATTATCAAAACTTTTCCTTTCAAAATAAGAGTATCTCGCAAGACACGCTCACACATAAAAACGGACTTGTTTTTACCTTACAATAACTAAAACATTTCATATCAAATACTCTTATATTTTAATAGTATCTATTGCACAAATAATATTAATCATAGCCGAAATCGTTATATTAATTAAATTCTAACATACTGGGCTCTACAAATAAAATGGCACGTACATAGTGGAGTTTGGATTTCCATAAAAATGACCAGGTGAAGGGACTACCTTCCGGTAGTACATCTCTAGAGGAATGCACCGAGGACCATCATAAAGGATCCTCTACCAACACAAGACCGGCCTACCTCTGTAACTAGATAGTACCGAATATATCATCCTCCGGTCGTTGCCGACCTTTTTTGAGGGCCCTCATAGCATACAAACCACAATAATCAGATACACAACGTCATAGCATGTAAAGATATATCTAGAAGTGGATGATCATATCCTACTTAGGAGCGACCCACTTAGCCTTGCCGCATCTAACCATGTTTCGGTCATTTCCGGTTGATAGGGCCTAAGCTAACGATTACCTTTCACATATCACATATCACATCACTTTGAATGCCACACGATCATTTCCGTTGACTACTAATTGCCTTCCACAAAAATATAACCCTTAATCTTGTACGTCTCAAGGAGGGTGTTAAGTTAAAAGAAGTTTCCTTCTCTGCCACCACTGATGTACGTTTGTAAAAACCAATGTACGTAGTCTTTAGAAATGCAATAGCATACAAACATCCATCCAAGTTGTCCAGGAACAGGACAAATCGAAGGTACTTTCCTACCACATCCCGTCGAGAAATCCCTAGGATTAGTAGCGACAGTCCTTGCACTGGACATTTCATATGAAGAGACCACTGCTACTAGATGTATATTGGGATTTTAACCTCAAACGATCAACAAGCGGTCCTCCACTATGAAAATCCTGAATATCAATATCATCGTAACCAACCTGCATAATCGTCGCATAAATGTTGGTCCAAAGTGATTTTCGGATAAACCGATCCTAGTCTCTTCGCACCAACAATGCAAAAGCATTTCTCAACCTCACATAGAAACTAAGTCTCATAAACTTATCACGTCTCCAACTTTCAACTTGCTATCCTTCGGCCAAGAAGGAAGCTTGACATATTGGAGTAATACTCCGCACTATACGAATCAACATCCTCAACACAAATGATAATCAAGCCTACACAGAAGGCTACGTACTAAGTGTACGACTAAATAGTTCCCATATTAAATCGAGGAATCAAAAATGGCCAAATTTTGATAGTCGGTTATTTAACTATCAAAGCAAACAATGAATATTTAGCACCATAAGCAATCACTAGGCCCTTTTAATTAATTAAATCATTTGCCAAATATTCACTTCAAATCATCTTTCAAAACATATATTCTCAAAACCATTTCAATATTTCAACATTGGAAAATATTTTCATATACTTATTTAATAATGAGTAATTCGCAAATCAATTTATTTTCAATACTTAGAAAATATTCCATATACTTAAATCAGGATTAAGTATATATTTTATTCTTTAAGGAAAACATTCTCATTAAATGCATTTATTTGGGTCAAAACGAACGTTGCGTAAAACATCGTTACGACAACCCAAAATCACTAGTATAGGGATTCAAAAATTAGATAAATATATAAATATCATATACTATACAAAACATCCCCTTTCGAAAATCATTTACTATAACAATCGTGTTATAGTCCATCATTTTTTTATTTCTCGAAAACGTCTATTTCAACAATGAATGTTGAAATCTATGCATTCGATACTTAACACATTTTAAATATCTTCAAACCATTTAACTTCACTTAAAAGACCATTTCCAAAGTCTGTCCTTTAAATTAAAAGATCACTTTCCAAAACATATCCATTTTATTTATTATATAATTCACTGTCCAAAATCGTGAATATAGTCCATTTACCAAATCCAATATTTTTACACATTCATTAAAGGATGACCCACTATCCAAAATCGTGAATATATCTCCTTTAATAAACTCCATATTTACTTATCAAAATAAGATGATTTTACATTTATAAAACAATGTTTATAAATTCCATATATATTATAAAAATTTCCATGTATAAAATTCCTTTATTAACCGATCTCGTTTATATCTCATTTACATGTCGAAATTCAATTATAAGTTAATTACTTATAAATCATTTGTTTTACAAAATTTATTCATTTTATAACTTCTTCAATTTATAAGTCTAAAAATTTAATTCACTTATAAAATCCAATTATAACTTCATTTTAACATTTACAAAACTCCGTTATAATTCCATTGTCTTGATTTATAAAAATTCACTTTTATAAATCTTACATATAATCCATTTATAATAATTCAAAAATCTTAATTTAAATAAACCTATTCTTTTAATAATTTACAAATTGTTATTAAAACTTATATAAATCCAAAAAGCATACTTAAGTACATTTCACAAAAATCATAATTTTCATAACATAAAAATTATAACTTTTATTTATTTAAAATAAATCCATTTCCTTAAAAATTCAAAAATATCTATTTTTAAAATCACTTGAAAATCCATTTCAATACGAAATCACTACGTTTTTAAATTACCAAAATAGGCCCAATGCTGCAACAGCACTAAATACATCGATCATGACATCCAAAACGTCATATTTCACATAATAGCATCATATATCACAATATCTGTAAATAAAACCAATTCTTGTGAGGTATCCAGTTGGATCCCTCCAACCTGTCACCTGTAGCAAATATACATATTAGAATATATGTGCAATGTCCGCTTCGAGGCAGATGTGCATACAAAAGGTCATTCGCTCATACACGAGAACGTATAGGGTCTCATCTGCTCCAATAGGCAGGAATATGTCCAAATAACAATCAATATATAGATAATATATCATATATCATCCAAACAGTCATCAATCATTATAAATAAAATTTATTCTCACTTATATAATAATATCGGTGAGTCAGAAAGAGTGAGTTGTACTCACTTTGGTTCTAGTAGCAGTTACAGTGTTTTATTCCGAATAAAATTCCGAATAAAATTAAATGAGCATTTAATTTTACCCAAAATTTACACTAGCTTCAATCAACTCCAAACTCACTCTAAAATGTAGTGCTCGTCAATACGAACCCAATGTGACTTGTTTCGTAAAAAGCGGACCTTGTATGACAAAGTTATGACATTTAGAAGTCTATACGATTTTAATATAAATTAATTTACACTTTTTATTTATAATTTTAAACCTATTTTCAATTTGGCCGCATGTTTATGCACCTTCATATCAAAGCCATTGTTTTCTATTCCTTTTTCATGCGAAAACTCCCAGGATCGAACCCATCGACCGCCATTGAATCATTGATCACCGCCGCTTCCTCGTTCTCCCTGAGGACGATCAGACAACACCCTTCAAAGCGCCACCACAAACTCCTCCTTCGGCATGAACGACATGCAGCTCGGTTGCAGATCCACCTTGTAACACACAAACGAACATGTCTCCTTTGCATCGAGATCCACGCCAATCCACTTCACCATATCGAATCACGACTGTTAGATCGATAGATCTCACCTAGCTCCACAATGTTGTAGTTGAAAGATTTTGAAAATAGTTGATGGATCGAGAGATTTTGAGGGGAGAAGAATTGAAGTTTCTGGCCATTGAATTTTTAATGGTGGCCGTGACCTAGGAAATTAGGGTTTTGCAAAATAGAAAAAAAAAAGTGGCCTTTTATAGAAAATTTCTGTGCACTATTCATCCGAAAAATTTTCGAACTCCAAATAAAGCATGTTGCCTGGTGTTTATAATTGTTTACCTCTATTCTGAATGCAATGGAATATATATCGAGAGCCAATTCAATAATATTTGAAAGATAGGTTTTCGAATCGACTGTTTAAATTAAAATTTTACATAAACAAATTTCTACGCGTTTTAGCTTGCCATGACTAAACCCTAAATCTGATTGACACGAAATTTGAAATCTTACAATAATATAATATTACGGATCCAATGAAACTTGTTTCGTTAAAATCCGAGACTGTTTGGAAAATGACTATTTTTACAGGTTAATTAAATATTAAAATATTCAATTTCTAAAAATTAACTTTTAATTCAAATTTAAAAGTTCTCTAACATCATTCTAATTCAAGTATAATTTAATTCAACTTTATAAATCATTTTTATTCACATTAAACTCAATTTCAAATTATTTCAGTAATTTCCCATATTGAATTAACAATTTAACTATCCAGTTAAATCACTATATTTGAAATATAAGTTATTCAGCTTATAAAATCTACTAGTGAATATTTAAAATCAATCAAATATACGAATTTCAATTGACTGAAATTCTGGGTCGTTACATTGGACCTTTCCGTATGTTTGAGAGGATCAGAAAACTCACTTATAGAGTAGAGTTACCGAGTAGTTTGGCTGGAGTCCATGATGTTTTCCATATTTCTCATCTTTGGAAAGAGACTACCATAGCACCTACAGTGTTATAAGATTTAGTAGTAGAACTGGATTTAACCATAGTTAGAAAGTCAATTCAGGTTGTGGCTAGAGAAGAGAAGAAGTTGAGGAATAAGACAATCAAGTTAGTAAAGGTTCAGTGGAGTGACGATGCTAGAGACTGTACTTGGAAAATGGAGAGCTGGACTAGAGACTCTTACCCTGATTTGTTTGATGGTATGTTTTACCTTTGGCTGTTTTGATTATGTACCTTATCATAATTTCGAGGACGAAAATCTTTAAGGTGGGGAGTTTGTAACACCCCATATATTTGTAACATTATTTAGAATAATTAGTTGGGTAAATTAAATAAAATAATGTGAAGATTAAAAGGTTAAGATTTGATTAACAAAGGGTAGCCATGCCATTTTAGCGTGTTAATTAAAATGAAATAACCTAAGTTGATGTGTGAGGATACAAGAAGGGCAATATGGGAAATAGGTCAGGTTTATACCCTAAACCCTTAGGAATGAAACTCGCGTTCATTTTCATTTCATTCAAACTAAAATTTCCTAAGGCCGACCACCATTTCTATTCTCAAGAATAAGATTAAAGCTAGGATTCAAAAGAAAGAAGAAAATCAACTAAATCAACATCAAATCTCACATCTATAATCTCAAAGCTAAGGTGAATAATTAGTAAATCCCAATTTCTTTTAGATTTCAGTTTTAAGATTAGACCCAAAATGATTTTGCAAGTATATGCCATGTTTTGATGATTAAAGTTATATATATGTTGTTGATGGATTATATATGTTCATGTTAGTTTTAATAATATATTTGACATGAAAACCCTATTTAATGACATCCAAATGCCTTGAAAAATTAAATACAGGTCGGAAATGATATTCTAGAGATGGATTTAAATTTTCATAACTTTTTCAATTAATATGGATTTTATATTAATTTTTCCAGTGAAGGAAATTGTTTATTGGGTTATAAATTATTTTCGACTAAAATAATTATTATTTGGAGTTGAAATTTTTGTATGTTAGGCAACATATTAAAATAGATTTTTTGGGATTTGTCTAGATTTTTACTGATTTATTTGATGAATCCATTAAATTATTTAAGGTATGGGACTTAAGTGTTTTATATATCTAATTAAGGAAAAGGGGCATTTTATAAAACGAAATTATTATTCAATTCTGAAAATAGTAGCAGCATTTTTCTAAAAAGAATTTGTTAACCAATGAAAATTTGACAAACAAAGGTAGGTTAGTTGAAAAGTTATTCCTTTGAAGTTAAAAACAAAGGAAACATACTTTTAGCATGTTTCGGCCTTTGCAGCAACAAACCTTCCGACCTAGACCATCCGACAAGGTCGAGAGGTTCTAAGCTTTCGACGAGGTCAAACCAATGCATATGGTATCAAGATACTTGGTACGTAATGAATTGGGCAGAGTCGAAGGGTTCGAAGTCAAAGGGTTGATGGCCAAAGAGGTTGTGGTATGTTTGTTTTATAAACCAAAATCTTTCTCCCGCTTTGCTTCCAAATAAGAGCTTTCGACTTGGTTGTGTTCGACCAGGTCAAGATATTTAAAAGAAAGGTTTTAAATCCTTCGACGTAATTGAAAGGTTACTACTGCTTTATTACTACTTTGTTTTTAAACCTTCCAACATAGTCGAAACGTTACCGCCGCTTTATAAATGTTTTGTTTTAAACCTTTCGACAAAGATTAAAGGTTTACTTGATTTAAAACCTATCTGCTTCTCCATGCTTTTGAAAGGAAGCTTTTGACATATGATTCACCCTTTTTTTATAATTGAAGTAAAACCTAAAGTTTTCGAAGGAGTTGTTTTAAAGAATATGTTTAAAGCTTTCGAAGCAGAATTTTCAACAAAATCGAAAGGTAGCTTCTAATGGTTTCGAAAGGTTTTAGTTGAATGATTTCGAAAGGTTTAGTTCAATGGTTCGAAAGGTTTATTGAATGGTTTCGAAAGGTTTTAGTTGAACGACTTCGATAGGTTTGATTCAGTGGTTTCGGAAGGTTTATTGAATGGTTTCGAAAGGTTTTAGTTGAACGACTTCGATAGGTTTGATTCAGTGGTTTCGAAAGGTTTGTTGAATGGTTTCGAAAGGTTTTAGTTGAATGATTTCAAAAGGTTTAATTTAGTGGATTCAAAAGGTTTAAACGAAAGGTTTTCCAAGGTTTCCTAAGGCAACATTTTAAAGTGATTTTAAAGAGGGATGCCCATAGCTTTATAGCTTTCGAAAGGTTTGCTTTTCAATGGGTTTGAAAGGTTTGGAGAATGGTTTCAAATGGTTTAATATATGATTTTGAAAGGTTTGAGGAATGATTTTGGAAGGTTTGATATTGGTTTTGAAAGAGATGATTTCAAAGGTTTAGAAAGAGGTTCTTACAAATGGTTAAATGTTTTCATCAACTAAATTTTAAGTAAATATGTATATATGGCATGGTGGTATGATTTTGAGTAAAGTATAAAGATTATATACTTTTTCTTGTTTAAGTTTGATTTAATGGTTTTAAATCATTTTGAAAATAATTCCAAGAAAAATTATGGGAGGGGATCCTTAATTGAAAGTGACTCAGATATTAGAAAACCAAATGGGACTAGTATAGGGTCGCGCCCTATAAATTAACTAATAACCCCAGCTAGTTGTTTGTCCAAAATTCCAGTGTGTAGGGCTTTATCATAGGTAGACTAAAATTATGATCACACATCGAAAGGAATATATGTTTGTGTATAGATAGGTTACCGGTGAGCCTGAAAACCATTAGGATCGGGAAGACCTGGGAGATGATTAAGTTAGGGACAAACCGTCCAAAATGAAGTATTTAACAGATAGTTAAGGACAGAACGTCCAGATGGGAAATGTTTAACGGTAAGTTAAGGATAGATAATCCAAAAGAAGAATATCTAACAGGCGTTAGGTTAATTTTGATTGTATTGTCTGGTAGGCCCGGGTCCGCCAAAGGTTAAAAGTTATCCAAACAAAACTTGTGTGTTGAATAGATAGTTCATTATTACCTAATATTTATGTATGTTTACATAATGATTACTTTACTGTATTTAACCATTGTGGATGCAGAAGCACGGTATATGGTTTTATGAAAGGTTTTGCAAAGATATGTATTAAAAGGATGTTAGTGATGGGAAACCCGTTCCACTAAGTGGCATGGTCTCACTTAACATAATTATTCTGGGATGTATAATATTAGTCACACCAGGCCTTATGTCAGACTCAAAGTTTATGTTTTCCCCTTAAACTCTTAGGTGCTCAAAAGCAATTTGAGTAGGCTGAGGGATTAAGGGTTTGTTCAAGATTTAGTAGGATGAAGAATAAGCTACTAGAGGCATGCATGAGGCAGACAGGTAGCTATTTAGGAGTTGCGGTTCTTTCTATGTTTTGATGGATTTTCCGCTTTGTAGTTTTATATTAGGTCTATTATGACCATATAACTCTGATTAACCAAGGGGATAACTTCATATACCGCTCTTGGCATATTTGTAATTATTTTTTTTGATTTGTGCTTGGGAAAAGTTTAGGATTATGTATTGTGAATGTGAAATAATTGGTTTTGAAATGTAATGAAGTAATAGTTGTTTTTGAAATCTATATTTTATTTCATATTCAAGTGCTTCTTATATTTTTGATACAATTAACATAGCCGTATCTAGTCATCGAAAGCTAATACTATAGATGAGCCGTATTTAGTAGTCGGAAGCTAATACTATAGATGACTGCAGCATCTGTAGCGCTTAGTTTTGGGCCTCTAGATAGGGGATATTACACATGGTCTCACTTAATATCAAATAACCGAGATGTATAGTATTATTCACACCAGGCTTTATGTCTGACTCGAAGTTTATGTTTTTTCCCTTAAACTCGGGTGCTTGAAATTAATTTGAGTAGGATGAGGATTGAGGTTTACAAGTTTTAGTAGGTTGGCGAGTAAATCTTTCGGTGACGAGAAGGTGGCTAACGGATAGCTAATTACGAGTTTTTGTTATATTTTGGATTGTTTCCGCTGTATTGTATATATGGTACTCTAGTCAATCAAGGGGCATCGTCATATGTTGCTCTTGGCATATTTATGTAATAATTATATTTTATGTGAACCTGGGAAAGCGATGGGATTATGTAATTTGAATATGGAACACATTTTGGAAATGTAATAAAAAATATTGATTTTTATGAAAATTGTGATTTTGTTTCATATCATGTGCTTCTGATATTATGGATACCATTAACATTACCATATTCGGTCACAGAAAGTTAATACTATGGAATACTGGAAAATCTATAGTGCTTAGCTTCGAGCCTCTAGATAAGGGATATTACAACTTGGTATTGGAACATAGGTTTATGAAAAACTTTCACAAAAAAAGATTTTTGAAAAATATAATCTTAAGGAATTAGCGACAAGATCGGGGTAAGGGATAACGCTATAGTAACGTACTTGTATTTGTCATTTATATATGTGCGCTTTATCTCTAGTCTCTTATCTATATTAGGTTATTTTTCTGTATCTCCCCATGGTTCGAGTGCATACATGGATTCTCGAAGAGATAATGTTGGTAGAGAAAGCATCACTGCAGGTGGAAATACCAGACCTAATACTAGAAGGAACTAAGGTTAGGCACGAGCTAGAAATACTACCGTTGAAGCCCTGCAAGTTGACATTGGAAGTATGTATCAGTTTTTCGTGAATATGATGCAAGCGGGGGTTGCTACAGTAGTAGTTGGAGTAAGAGTCCAGGAAGCTCTGGTTGTTAACAATTATGCTGCATTGAGTAGGGACTATGCAAGGTTGGGAGGAAAACCATTCATTGGGACTGAAGATGCCATAGAAGTGCAGAACTTGTTGCTGCATTGTGAGAGGATTTTTATAGGTTTGGGGCTCAGTGATGAGCAGAAAAGAAGGCTGGCTTCGAGGCAGCTTCAAGCAAAGCTTTGTACTGGTGGATTAATGTGACGTTTGGAGTGGATGAAGGAACGATGACATGGGTTGAGTTTAAGAGGAGGTTCGAGGAGAGATTTATGTCTGCGATGACAAAGTCTACCTTGTAGAATGTTTTCTAAGTTAGAGCAGGGAGAGATGACTATGTTAGAGTATGCCACAAGATTTGAGGAGTTGGCAAGATATGGTCATGCCACTGTGGATACGTGATTATGAGAAATGAGAAGTTCATTATGAGGTTGGAACTTGAATTGGCCATGGGTATATTACCTCATATGAGGGATCCTTGTGGTGTTGTAGTAGAGATGGCTCTAAGACACGATGAAATGATTGCTTCTGTGAAGAAGAATAAGGCGAAGGAGGTTCAGGTAGGGTAGAGTCAAAAAAGAAAGTTCTTTCCTAAGAAGGGAGCCCAGAAGGGTGGAGCCGTGAAGAAGGGAAATTCAGAAGTTGTCTGTTTTAGGTGCGACAAGAAAAGGTATTTTGCAAATGAATGTCATTCCGGAGATGCAAAGATGGTGACTGGGAAGAAGAACATCAAACGCTTCAACTACGATCAGATGGGTCATTACAAGAGCCAATGTAAGGAGCCTGCTAAAGATGGGAAGGGTAAAGTATATGTATTGGAGCCAGTTACCTCGAGACCCACAGCAAAGGAAAAAGGGAAAGTAGTGTTGGGAGGTACGCTTATGATTCTTGGTATAGTAGTTAGTGTTTAGATTGATATTAGTGCATCACATTCTTTTATATCTCGTTGTTTGGTAGATAAGCTTAACCTAGAACCCTCATATCTAGTTACTTACTTAAGGGTTCCAAATCCGATTGGAGAGTATGCAACACTTGAGATGAGATGTGACCACCTAAAGTTTGACTTGTTGGGTCATACTTTTGTTTGCAGTTTGCATGTGTTTGATTTCGTAGGGTTCGAAATTATTTTGGGTATGGATTGGTTAAGTAAGTACGATGCAAGGATATTTTTCCACGATCAAAAAATATCGCTTAGACATCCAGACTGTAGGGAGTGGATTGTATATACCGTAGAAATCACTAGCCGTGGGATAAATGCTTTGTTGGGTATTGTGGAGATAGAATACAAGCTGAATCGAGTTTTTGAGGTTAGAGAGTTTACGGATATTTTTTGAACCCATGGTAGGATTGCCACCGAAACGGGCCATTGAGTTTCAAATAGATTTGGTGCCTGGAGCAGAACTAGTAAGTAGACTACCAAGAAGGATTACACCTACCGAAATTAGGGAGCTCAAGGTGCATTCGGTGGATTTGGAAGGCAAGAATTTTATCAAACCTAGAAGTTCATCTTAGGTAGCAGCCGCAGTGTTTGCTAAGAAGCCGGATGGATCGTTAAGGTTATGTATCGATTATTGTAAGTTGAATGAGAAAACGATAAAGAATCGATATCCGTTGACTAGGATTGATGATTTGTTCGATTCGTTGAATGGAGCCAAGATATATTTGCAGTTGGATTTAGCAATAGGTTTCCATTAGCTTAGAGTGGTAGAATATAGTATTCCTTTGACGGTGTTTAGAACCAGATATGAATCATATGAATGGTTAATGATGCCATTCGGATAGACTAATGTGTCAGTTTTCTTTGCAGATTTGATGAACCAAATTTTTCGAGAGCACTTGGATAAGTTTGTATTGGCTTTCATAGATTATATTTTAGTGTACTCTAAGGACAAAAAAGAGCATGGAGTTCATCTTAGAGTAACGCTTGAAACATTGAGGCAACATCAGCTAAAGGCGAAGTTCTCGAAATGTTATTTCTGGAAAAAGGAAGTGAATTTTTTTGGCCATGTAGTTTCAGAGAATGGGTTATCAGTGGATAAAGCTAAGATCGAGGCCATGAATAGTTGGAAGAGACTAGAAATGGTGACTAAGATAAGAAGTTTTCTAGGATTTTCTGGTTACTATAAGAGGTTTATAAAGGATTTTTTGCGGATAGCGGCACTAATAACAAGCTAACTCGAAAGGATGTGTAGTTCGTTTGAACCGATAAGTGTGAGGAAGCATTACTGAGGCTGAAACACTTATTGACTAATGCACCTGTGTTGGTTGTTCCATAGAGGAATCAGGATTTGGTGGTGTACACGGGTGCATGTGGGACTAGGTTAGGAGCAATGTTAATGCAGAAGGGTAGAGTAATTGATATGCTTCTCGACGGCTTAGACCGCATGAAGTCCGATAGGCAACCCATGACTTAGAGTTAGCTACGGTGATTTTTGCAATGAAGGTGTGGAGACATTATCTTTTGGGATAAAGATTTGAGTTGTATACTGATCATAAGTCGTTGAAGTATTTGTTCTCTTAGAAGGAGTTGAACATGAGACAACAGAGGTGGTTAGAGTTCCTAGTCGCTTATGATTTTGGTATTGAGTACACATCGGGGAAAGGCAACAAGGTTGCAGATGCACTTAGCAGAAAACATCAAAATGTGGTGTTAGCAATGATAGCTGAATGGAAAGATTTGGAAGCGTTGGCGACTTGCAAAGTACAGTTGAGGAATAAAAGTAGTTCAAGTACAGAAACTGATTTTTTATCATGTTTGGAAGTTCGACCAGTTATGATCGAAAAGGTTGCTTCTAAATAGCCAGAGGATCCAGTGTTGGCTGAACGGATCAGAAAGCTGAGAGATGGAACAGAGAGCGATAACAGAATTTTAGTCTTGACCAGAATGGATGGTTGAGAAAGAGAGGAAGATCGTGTCTTTTGAGTAAGCGAGACATTAGGAAGGAAGTTTTGGAGGAATGTCATTGTTCGAAGTTCACTATTCATCCAAGAGGAACTAAGATGTATCAGGACATGAAGAGAAGTTTCTTCTGGGAATGTATGAAGAGGGATGTAGGCTTATGGGTGAAGCAGCATCTGAACTGCTAATGGATAAAATACAAACATCAGAATCCATGTGGGTTTCTTCAGCCTTTGGACGTTCCAGTGTGGAAGTGGAATTCTATTTCTATGGATTTCGTTGAAGGGTTGCCAAGATCTAATGGAGGAAATGAAAGTATATGGGTCATTGTGGACAGGTTGACCAAGAGCGCCCATTTCATTCCAATTAAGTTAACCAGAACGACGCTTATGTTAGCAAAGTTGTTTCTGAAGAACGTAGTTAAACTGCATTGAATTCCTAGTAGTATAGTGAGTGATGGAGATTCTTTATTCATTAGCGAGTTCTAGAAGAGTCTACAGGATACCTTAGGTACCAAGCTTAAGATGAGTACCGCTTACCACCCATAGAATGATGGGCAAAAAGAGAGAGTTAACAAAGTCTTAGAGGATTTGTTACGAGCTTATGTGCTAGATTTGGGGGGATCATGGGAAGACCATCAACATCCAGTCGAAATTTCATATAACAACAGTTATCAAGCTAGTATATGAATGGCACCATTTGAAGCTTTGTATAGAAGGCCATGCAAATCTCCCATTAGTTGGTTAGAGACCAAGGATAGGTTGGTTCTTGGTCCGAATTTGGCTAGAGAAGCTGTATAAAAAGTTGAGTTGGTTCGAGCTAGAATGAAGGAAGCTCAATCTAGGCAGAAGAGTTGTGCAAATAAAAGACAGAAAGACATAGATTTTTCTATTAAAGAGCATGTTTTCATAAAGGTATCGCCGATGAAGGGTGTCATTCGATATGGGAAATCGAAAAAGTTGGCACTATTCGTTGTGCCCTTTCCTATTATTGACAGGATCGGGAAACTCACATATAAATTAGATTTACCGAGCAGTTTGGTAGGAGTCCATGATGTTTTCCATGTTTCTCATCTAAGGAGGTGTATTTGAGATCTGGAGGCTACTATGTCACCGACTGTGTTGGATGACTTATTCGTAGAGCCAAATTTGACTATAGTTAGAAAGCCGGTTCCCATAGTCGGAAGAGATGAGAAGAGCTCAGGAACAAGATAGTAAGATTAGTTAAAGTCCAATGGAGTGAGGACAAGAGAGACGGTACATGGGAGACTGAGAACAGGATGAGAGATGCTTATCCTGATTTTTTGATGGTATGTTTTACCTTTGATTGTTTTGATGTGTACCTTATTGTAATTTTGACGACGAAATTATTTAAGAAGGGAGTCTGTAACACCCTATACTTTTAGTAACATTATTTAGATATTAAATTTGTTAAATAAAATAAAATAATCTAAGACGATTAATGGATTGAGATTTGTGATTAAATAAGGGGCAGCTGTGCCATGTTAAATAAGTGAACTAAAGAATAAAAAGACAATAAAAGATTAGGAAATATACAAGGGAAAAATAGGAACAAGGCACATCCTTATACCCTAAACCTTAACCCTTCAACACTCATGTTCACTTCATTATTCACAAATCAAAAATAAAAACTTGGGCCAGCCACCATTAGCAAGCTTAAGAGAAGATAAAAGCTAGGATTTCAAGAGGGGGAATCAAATCACTTAATCAAGAACAAATCTCATATCTTTAAACACAAAGCTAAAGTGAATAATGACTACATCTCCAGATTTTAATGACTTTCGGTTTTTAGTATGAAATCGGAATTATTTGAAAATGTTTTGCCATGTTTTACATGAGAAAATGTATATCTATATGTTGTTGATGATTTATGCTAATTCACGTTGATTTTGTGATATGTTTGATATGACAACTCTATTATATGACATCTAATTGCCTTGCAAATTTAAATTTAGATTAAAAACAATAATTTTGAATTAGGTTTCAATTTTCATAATTTTCTGAATTAATGTGGATTTTATATGATCTTTCTAGTGAAGAAAATGCTAATTTGGGTTTAAAATTATGGCCAAAGTATATTGGCTTAGGGTCCAAAATTTAAATATATTAGAAAACATATTAAAAATGATTTTATGGAATTTTTATAGAAATTTCCTGAGTGTTTTAATGGATATATAAAATTATTTAAGGTATGGGACTTAAATGTTTTATATATTTATAAAAAAGTAGAAGGGGTATTTTGTAAATAATTCAATTGCTATCTTTGAAAATTGGCAATACTTTTAGAAAGAAAATTTTGCAATCAATCAGAATTTGACAAACAAGGCATGTTAGGTACAAAGGATTAATTTAAAAAGTCAAATCAACATGCTTTTTCCTATTTTAATGCTTTTGGCACTAGGCTTCCGACTCCTTACCACCACCTCTGACTCCATCGAAACCAATGCACATGGCACCTGGTACGTAGTGAATTGGGTATAGGCGGAAGGTATTGGGTCGAAACCAAAGGTTCCGAGGGGATCGAAGCATGTTTTGTTTTAAATTGAAAATGCGCCTACTTTTGCTTTCGAAGGAAGTGCTTTTCACTTTGTTGGCTTTCGGCTGGGTCAAATGTTTCATAGTAAAGGTTTCGAATAGGTTGCACCTTCTGTTTTAAAAAAATTCTTTTGAAGGGGTCGAAACCCCTGACTGCCGCTTTTTACCTTTCGACCCAGATTGGTTTCAAAAGAGTTACCTAATTTTAAAACCAAGCCGCTTCTCCAATGTTTTCAAGGGGATGATTTCGACACCATCACTTCTTTACTTAGGGAATGTTTTCGATAGGGATGCTTTCGACTTAAATGTTTTAACAATCCTTTTTTCTATAAAAGGTAGAACCCAGACGGTTTCGAGAGATAATTTTAATAGTTTCGAAAGGTGTTACCATATGTTATAAATTGAACCCAAATGCTTTCGAAAGGCTTGATGTTTTAATGCTTTCGGAAGGCTTTAACGAAAGGCTTCTACGGGGTGGTTCCCCAATGGTTTCGAAAGGTCTAAAAGGAAAGTTTTTCCAATGGTTTCGAAAGGCAATGTTTAAGTGTTTTAAAGATAGGATGTCTAAGGTTTTAAAGCATTCAAAGAAGATGTTTTTCAATGGTTTCAAAAGGATAAATATGAATGCTTTCGAAAGGTATGTTTTAGCCTTCGGCCTAAGGTTTTACTTGTATTGAAAGGGATACTTTAAAAGGGTTCGATAGAGGTACTTTCGAAAGTTTAAACGTTTTCATCAACAAGGTTTTTTGTAAAGAATAAGTAACATGGCAAGTTGATTTGAGTAAAGAAAAGTGTACATATAAAAAGTTTCCTTGTTTAAAGAAAGATTTAAAGGTTTGAATCAATTCGAAAGAAAAGGTTTTCAAGGAAAACTTTATGGGTAGATAACCCTAAGTAAAATGACTCAGATATTAGAATACCAGATGGGGCTAGTATGGGGTCGTGCCTATACTTTAGCTAGTAGCCCCTAGCTAAAATAAGTCCAAAATTCCAGTGTGTAGGGCTTTATCACATGTGAGAATAAAATTATGTTACACACAGAAAGGAATCTGAAAAGGAAAGATAGGTTATCGGTGAGCCTGGAACACCATTAGGATCAGTTAGATCTGGAGAAGTAAGTAAGGACAAACCGTCTAGAAGTGGAGTATCTAATAGATGTTAGATTCTTATGTTTTTTTGGTGGGCCCGAGTCAGCCAAGGTTTAGTAGTTAGCCAAACAAAACTATATTTGGGGACAGATTGTCCATTCGATAACTGATATGTACAAATACATGATATTGCTTTATACGTTTAACCGGTTCTGGTTGTTGGATTAAAATTTGCAAAAGATATGTTTTTTAAAGGATATTAATGAGGGGAAACCCATTTCGCTAAGCGACGTGGGCTCACTTAATATCAAATAACCGAGATGTATAGTATTATTCACACTAGGCTTTATGTCTGACTCGAATTTTATGTTTTTCCCTTAAACTTTAGAGTGCTCAAAATTGATTTGAGTAGGGTGAGAGTTGAGGTTTACAGGTTTTAGTAATTTGGTGAGTAAAGCTTCCTATGAGGAGCAGGTGGCTGACGGTTAGCTAATTAGGAGTTTCTGTTATATTTTGGATTGATTCTTCTATATCGTATATATAGTATTCTGGTCAACCAAGAGGGCATCTTCATATGTCGCTCTTGGCGTATTTATATATTAATTGTATTTTATCTGAACCTAGGAAGTCAATGGGATTATGTAATTTGAATAAGGAACATGTTTTGGAAATGTAATAAAAAACTTGTGTTTTTTAATCTATGATTTTGTTTCATATTCATGTGCTTATGATAATATGGATACCACTAACATTACCGTATTTGGTCACTGGAAGTTAATACTATAGATGACTACAACATCTATAGTGCTTAGCTTCGGGTCTCCAGATAGAGAATGTTATTGTGACGACCGCCCAAGACTCCCGCACGGAAACGAGGGAATGGTGTGCTGAAAGGCGTGCCAGGCAGCCATGGGTGATCGTCAGGGTAAGGTAAAACAGAAAACTCTATCGTACAACTCACAGCGCATGGATAAAATACAATAGAGAAATATAAATATAGTGAAGCTCCATAGAACAGAATATCATCATATAAGCATCATAGAAGTTTGATACAAACATCTAAACAATCCATACATCAAGCCTCACTACATAACACTCAAAACATATACAAGCAGCGGAACATCCAGTACATATAGTAGGAAAACAATATGTAAAAGCCTCCAGCTCATCTTCGTCATCAGCAACGTAGATAACCAAGGACAGCACCTGTCACCTGCTACCTAGTCTGCCCATCCCAAAATGGATGAACAGCCAAAGGTAATAAGAGTTTGAACATAAAACCTTGAGTCAGACAAAGTCCTAGTGAGCAGTAAATCAACTATCAAACATACCAAAAGAGCATAAAGGATAAAAGGAATAGGAACCCAACCATCCCACTCCACCTCTTTCTACAGTGATAGCCCCAGACACACTAAGCAGAAGCAAACATAGCAAAGTAGACATTCAAAGTAAAGCAATTATCACTCGAGTCAAGGTCGGTGCTTTCCAAATACAAACCCCCCAAGGCCTAAACCAAGATCAGATAAGCACCCAGAAAACATCGCTCTTGAGTCCGAATGACGATACAACCAAACATCCATGACTCTGGCTATCACTGTTATCATTGCTTCGAAACCACCGTTAATTGAATGACCGGCACATTCTTTCAGCCGTAAGTCAAGGGCTAATGGTAACCCCGGTTCTAGACAAACTCCGCACGTCGTCGCAGCCCGTGCCTAGGACTTACCTACTCTGCCCAGAGTACTCGACTACCTGCCTGTAGTCTTTTGGGTGTCCCGACCACCTACCTGTAGTCGTTTTGGACGCCCCATGTACTCTTGTTTTGAGTTTACTAGAACCTTCAACAACGATGAAATCCAAGCCTCCTAGTCATCCTCCTCGACGACTATTCTCATACTAGCCCAAGCTACCTCTCGAACAATCCATTATCAACCAACTCGAACCATCCCTCGAGTTATCAACATGCTTGGAATGATCCCGTCTGGATTATGCCAAGGCTACATCACATCATGCTTCGCCTCATCTCATCATAGCAAAGCTCCATCACAACATCGTCATCAAATCCGTCCATACGAGCTTCATCATCCGCTACATATGCCACGAGCAGCTTTTCTCATCCCTTAGCCTCTCCCCTAGCTTTTGAATCATCTTTGACCATACTTGTCTAGATCCAACCATAAATCAACTAACTCTAAACAATCAATCAAGACAATCATTAATCCAAGTAATCAAGAAATCAAACATGATCTAAATAACGATTATGACAATAATGGCAATTTCGTAATTAAAGGGTCCAAAATCTAACAAGCATGAATTATAGGCCAATGTCTCTACAACTTGATGAATGAACTTGCATAAGTTAACATGTAGTAAAATGGATATCAAGACTGCATAGATGATGGATCTACATGCAGACTTTAGGAAAATGCAAGAAATCACTATTTTAACACACAAACGAGCCACCGATCCAATATACTCCTTTGGGTCCGTGTGAGAGATAACTACCACTCACCAAAACACCTAAACACCTCAAAAGATAACAACTTCAGATCTGGACAGCGAAGAACTAAGCTTGATCCGGCAAAATCTCGCTTCAATCGATGAAATCTCTCTTTGAAGAATGTAGATCTTTAACTTTGGATCTTAGATCTTCAACCTTGGATGGATGTAAGCACTAGATTAGAGTGGAGAAAAGAAGTGAAGAAATGTTGTAGTCGAGCTCTCAAAATGGCAGCACTTCGTCGCTTCAAAAAATCCGGTGCCAAAAAGTGAAGATATGGACGTGTATTTATAGGCTGAAACGTCCCTTAAGTCGTCCGCTCTTAGGTCGTCCACGACCTAACAATCCCCCACGACTTACGACCTAAGACTCCCCACGACTTACGACCTAACGACTCAAGCCTCTACACGGCTCAACGTCCTAACACGCACACGACTTAACCTATGCGCGACTCAACACAGACACGACCCAACACACAACAGCTTAACGACCTAATATAAGCGCGACCTAACTATATGCGACATAGAGACATAAGCCTCCTCGCGACCTAATGATAACACGGGCCACACGACTTAACTAAACACAGAAAGTCTTACGACCTAACTGAGATGCCGACCTAACCACAACTCCTTCTCACGACCTAGCGATACCCACGACCTATCTTTAACTCGTCCTACCGACCTAAGCCACCATTCTATAGGTCGCTCACTATCTTAGGTCGTAACATCCTATAAGTCGCCACTTGCTAACTACTAGGTCGCTATCCCGTTAAGTCGGTCACCACCTATGAGTCGCTCAAATCTATAGGTCGGTAAATCCTTAACTCGTTAACTCGCTTACCACCTTAAGTCGTTAGCTCCACTAACTCACTCCCTCCTTAACTCATTTAGGTCGTCTAACAACCTAACTACAACTTAGGTCGCTCCGCCTGCTAACTCCTATAGGTCGTTAACTCGCCTAGGTCGGCCCAATCCTATAGGTCGTTACTTCTATAGGTCGCTCCACTCGACCTAACTCTCACACGACCTAAGCTCCACACGAGCTAATCCTTCACGGGCTAACTTACACATGACTTAGGCTCTAGACGACACTTAATACTAACAACCTAATTATAATTATACTACGATTTATCGACACGTACAGTATGGGTCGTTACATTCTCTCCCCCTTAGGAATTTCGCCCCCGAAATTCCAAACAAACAAGAGCATCCAAAACTATTCTGCATGCCTACCATCCATAGCAACCAACAAACCATGCATCCAATTTCTAGCCTAGCATGCAGAATTCTAAGACTAGAACAAGTTACAAATTCATGAGATGTCACGACATCTTAGGGCCATACCTTGAAGAGTTCAGGATGAGCTGCCTTCATCCTCTCTTCCTCCTCCCACGTACAGTCGTTAACATCATCACTCCATTGTATCTTGAGCAACGTAATCGTCTTCCTCCTAAGTTGTTTCGTGTCGGTTTCCACAACACGAAGCGGCTTACGAGGTCTCGTAACAACTGGATCAACCTCTAAATTTTCACAGCTATCAGCAGAAACCACCGTATTCGAGTCGTGCACATACTTCCGTAGATAAGATACATGAAAAACATTGTGCACACCCGCCATCTTTTCTGGTAACTCCAATTTATAGGCGAGCTTTCCAATTCGCTCGATGATCGGGAATGGTCCAACAAATCTCGGAGTCAATTTCCCTTTCTTCCCGAATCGAATAACATTCTTCAGTGGAGAAACCTTCACGAAAACCATATCGCCTACGTCGAATTCCAAATCCTTACGGCGCTTATCGGCATAACTTTTCTGACGGTCTTAGGCCGCCTTCATTCGTCGCCGAATGATCTCTATACAATCCGTAGTCTGCCGAATCATTTCTGGCCCAAGTATCAACTTTTCTCCTGTTTCTAACCAACATGTCGGAGAGTTACACGGTCTTCCATACAACGCTTCATATGGTGCCATACCAATACTTGACTGGTAACTGTTATTATACGCAAATTCTACCAAATGAAGATGATCTTCCCATGATCCTCCGAAGTCCAAAACACAAGCTCTAAGGAGATCTTCCAAAACTCGGTTGACTCTCTCGGTCTGACCATCTGTTTGGGGGTGATAAGCTGTACTCAAACACAATTTGGTTCCCAAAACTCCCTGGAAGCTCTTCCAAAATTCACTAGTGAACAATGGGTCTCGATCGCTCACTATACTCTTCGGAATACCATGGAATCGAACTATCCACTTAACATACAACTCAGCCAATTTCGATGCAGTCCTAGTTGATCGAACAGGAATGAATCTTGCACTCTTAGTCAAACGATCTACGATTACCCAAATCCCTTCATTTCCCGTTCTTGTTCTAGGTAATCCATCGATAAAATCCATCGATATCTGCTCCCACTTCCATGTAGGAACTTCTAACGGCTGAAGCAATCCACTTGGCTTCTTCTGTTCAGCTTTTACCAACTGGCAGTTCATACATTTGGAAATAAAATTTCCAACATCCTTCTTCATACCTTCCCAGTAATAGGTTCTCTTCATATCCCGATACATCTTATTTCCACCTGGATGAATTGTCAGCTTTGAGTGATGACTTTCCTTCAGAACTTCATCTCTCAACTCATCTACATCGGGAACAACTAATCGTCCTTGCTTCCGAAGCCAACCCTCTCGATCAACTTCGAATCCTTTATCCTTTTCTGGATCCAATCCAGATTCCAAATCATGGATAATCTTGACAAGCTTATCGTCTCGCTTTTGGCTCTCCCCAATTATTTCCACAAGAGTAGGTCTTATCGATAAGTTTGCCAACATTCAGGTTCCAATTCACACCTGGGCCTGAAGTCAAATCCAGCTAAATACTCAAGGCTCTTCCATTCTGAAAACATGGCTCCCAATCCTGCATGTCTTCGACTCAACGCATCCGCCACTGCGTTACCTTTTCCCAGAGTATAAGCTATACCAAAATCATATGATGCTAAAAAGTCTAGACATCGTTGTTGTCGAAGATTCAAATCCTTTTGGGAGAAAAGTTACTTTAATGACTTATGATCTGTGAACAACTCGAATCGAACTCCCAATAGATAGTGTCTCCACATCTTCAGGGCAAATACAATTGCCGCTAACTCCAGATCATGAGTCGGATAATTCCTTTCATGCGGCTTCAGTTGTCGACTTGCATACGCAACAACTTTATCCTTTTGCATCAGCACTGCTCCAAGTCCAGTACCACATGCATCGGTGTAAACCACCATCTCATCATTCCCACTTGGAATAGTCAAAACAGGAGCACTTGTCAGTTGCTCTTTCAGGATTACGAAAGCTTGCTCACACTTATCATCCCATCTGAACACTTGGTTCTTTTTCGTCAATCCTGTTAACGGTGCGGCTATCTTGGAAAAGTCTTTGATAAACCGATGATAGTATCCTGCTAATCTAAGAAAACTTCTCACATCAGATGCATTCTTAGGTCTAACCCAATCCTGGATTGCTGCCACCTTGGCGGGATCAACCGCTATTCCATTTCCAGAGATAACATGGCCTAAGAACCTCACTTCACTCTTCCAGAAGTGACACTTCGAAAACTTAGCCTTCAGCTGATGTTTTCACAAGATCTCCAAAACAATACGCAAGTGCGTCTTGTGCTCTTCCTCAGTTCTGGAATAAATCAGAATATCATCCACGAACACAAGTACGAACTTGTTCAACTGATCTCTGAACACTCTATTCATAAGATCCACAAAATATGCTGGTGCATTGGTCAATCCAAACGGCGTTACCAGCCACTCATAGAATCCGGATGGTGTCCTAAAAGCAGTCTTTGGAACACTATCCTTTGCTACTCTCAATTGGTGAAATCCCGTTGCCAAATCCATCTGAGAAAACACCTTAGCATCGTGAAGCTGATCAAACAAGTCATCTATTCTCGGCAATGGATACTTGTTCTTCTTAGTCACTTTATTCAGCTCACGATAATCCACACACAACCTCAACGATCCATCCGCTTTGGTTGCAAACACAACTGGTGCACCCCATTCGGACACACTACGCCGAATGAATCCTTTCTGTAAAAGGTCATCAACTTGCACCTTCAACTCTTGTTGTTCCCTAAGCGCCATCCGCCTAAGAGGCATCACAACGGGTCTGGCTCCCTCAACTAGATCGATACGAAACTCGATCTCCCTATGCGGCGGTAACCCTTTGACTTCATCAAAGACGTCCTCAAATCCATTCACAACCGGCATCGATGACAGTCCATCCCGTGGAAAAACCAGCGAATACATGAAGTTCATGAAGACGCCTCCTTCATGCTTACATCGTATCACAACCTTTCGCCCCTCCACATTCTCGACTGTCACCTCCAGCCTCTTACAATCAACCCTTGCCGCATACTTCCTAAGCCAGTCCATACCCAAAATAATTCTGAACCCCGCAAAGTTCAGAACAAAACAATCACAAACAAAAGAGCAATCATGACTCGACACAACTAGACCACGGCATACCATACACAAACAAGACGAACCCCCAACTGGATTAGTCACAACCAATGGTCTATCAACAATATCCGGTTCCAAACCCAACCGGCCTACAAGTTCACTACAAACAAAGGAATGCGACACCCCAGTATCAAACAACACTCTAACTGGAACACCACAAATGGAAAGAGTACCTTGAACCACCACACTCTTTCCCTCTTCTACAGCAGTAGGAGCTTCCAAAGATGATGGCACAGCCCCCAAAGCATAAGCTTACACAATCTGCTTGTCCTTCCTCGGCTCTGGACAATTCTTCTTGATATGTCCCAGCTTATCACAGTTGTAACACTTTCCCGGCACCTTGGGATTCTTACAATCTCTGGAGAGATGGCCCTTCTGCTGGCAGTTGTAGCAGGTCACTTCGCCCTTTAGCTTCTTCTGGCCATCCTTACCCTTCTGTTGCTGCTGCTTCCTCTTCTTGTTGCCACCCTGCTGTGGTTTAGACTCCTCCTTGGTCACAGCAACAACAGATCCTTCCTTATGAAACAGATTCTCATGCCTGAGAGCTTTCTCCACAAGCTTCTCAAATGGATCGTCCAAATGATCCACTAACTGCCTCCCAAGATAAGTGTCCAAGCCTGTCACAAACTTCTCATTCTTCTGATAAGGGGATTCAATATATGATCGAGCATACTTGGACAAAGCTTCAAACTCAGGAACATACTCAAGAACTGGTCTTCCACCTTGCTTGACTTCCACAAACTTCTTAAACAAAACAGATTTCTGAGCCGTAGAGATGAACTTAGCTTCAAATCTGACTTGGAATTGCTCCCAAGTAATCTCTTCCTCTGGAGTATCAATGGTGATAGAGTTCCACCAATCCGAAGCTCTCCCTTGAAGCTGCCTTGATGCAATCTTCCTCTTAGTTGCATCCTCAATTCCCAAGTCACCAAAGATCCTTCGACAAGCATCTATCCATCTTTGGACTTCAATGGTTGACTCTGTTCCCAAGAAAACCTTTCCTCCAAGAGCAGTATAGTCTTTACACAACTTAGCAAAATCCACTGGTTTTGGAGCTTGAACATGAACCCCAACATCTACTGATGGCCCTGGAGTTGGTATCCTTCTCATGATTGAAGTCATCATAGCTTCGAACATCGCAGCATAATCAACAGCTCCATCAGCACGGCCTTCCCTAGCAGCTGGTCTCACTCTTCGACACATCCTTAATATCTACAAAAAGGAATGACTTAGAACACCTTGAGAAACAACTGCATAAGGAGTTCAAATCCTTCTAAACTACTATATTATATATAGTAACCATCCATCAAAATACAATTACGTCTCTCATACGTAGTTACGTCAGCGAGCGTTGGTTAAAATCGATTAACCAAAGCTCTGATAACAAATGTGACGACCGTCCAAGACTCCCACACGGAAACAAGGGAATGGTGCGCTGAAAGGCGTGCCAGGCAGCCATGGGTGATCATCAGGGTAAGGTAAAACAGAAAACTCTATCGTACAACTCACAGCGCATGGATAAAATACAATAGAGAAATATAAATATAGTGAAGCTCCATAGAACAGAATATCATCATATAAGCATCATAGAAGTTTGATACAAACATCTAAACAATCCATACATCAAGCCTCACTACATAACACTCAAAACATATACAAGCAGCGGAACATCCAGTACATATAGTAGGAAAACAATATGTAAAAGCTTCCAGCTCGTCTTCGTCATCAGCAACGTAGATAACCAAGGACAACACCTGTCACCTGCTACCTAGTCTGCCCATCCCAAAATGGATGAACGGCCCAAGGTAATAAGAGTTTGAACATAAAACCTTGAGTCAGACAAAGTCCTAGTGAGCAGTAAATCAACTATCAAACATACCAAAAGAGCATAAAGGATAAAAGGAATAGGAACCCAACCATCCCACTCCACCTCTTTCTACAGTGATAGCCCCAGACACACTAAGCAGAAGCAAACATAGCAAAGTAGACATTCAAAGTAAAGCAATTATCACTCGAGTCAAGGTCGGTGCTTTCCAAATACAAACCCCCAAGGCCTAAACCAAGATCAGATAAGCACCCAGAAAACATCGTCCTTGAGTCCGATTGACGATACAACCAAACATCCATGACTCTGGCTATCACTGTTATCATTGCTTCGAAACCACCGTTAATTGAATGACCGGCACATTCTTTCAGCCGTAAGTCAAGGGCTAATGGTAACCCCGGTTCTAGACAAACTCCGCACGTCGTCGCAGCCCGTGCCTAGTACTTACCTACTCTGCCCAGAGTACTCGACTACCTGCCTGTAGTCTTTTGGGTGTCCCGACCACCTACCTGTAGTCGTTTTGGGCGCCCCATGTACTCTTGTTTTGAGTTTACTAGAACCTTCAACAACGATGAAATCCAAGCCTCCTAGTCATCCTCCTCGACGACTATTCTCATACTAGCCCAAGCTACCTCTCGAGCAATCCATTATCAACCAACTCGAACCATCCTTCGAGTTATTAACATGCTTGGAATGATCTCGTCTGGATTATGCCAAGGCTACATCACATCATGCTTCGCCTCATCTCATCATAGCAAAGCTCCATCACAACATCGTCATCAAATCCGTCCATATGAGCTTCATCATCCACTACATATGCCACGAGCAGCTTTTCTCATCCCTTAGCCTCTCCCTTAGCTTTTGAATCATCTTCGACCATACTTGTCTAGATCCAACCATAAATCAACTAACTCTAAACAATCAATCAAGACAATCATTAATCCAAGTAATCAAGAAATCAAACATGATCTAAATTAACGATTATGACAATAATGGCAATTTCGTAATTAAAGGGTCCAAAATCTAACAAGCATGAATTATAGGCCAATGTCTCTACAACTTGATGAATGAACTTGCATAAGTTAACATGTAGTAAAATGGATATCAAGACTGCATAGATGATGGATCTACATGCAGACTTTAGGAAAATGCAAGAAA
This sequence comes from Allium cepa, assembly GCA_030765085.1. Lineage (NCBI taxonomy): Eukaryota > Viridiplantae > Streptophyta > Magnoliopsida > Asparagales > Amaryllidaceae > Allium > Allium cepa. The sequence continues at coordinate 118,155,353 of CM060931.1, forward strand.
TCACTATTTTAACACACAAACGAGCCACCGATCCAATATCCTCCTTTGGGTCCGTGTGAGAGATAACTACCACTCACCAAAACACCTAAACACCTCAAAAGATAACAACTTCAGATCTGGACAGCGAAGAATTAAGCTTGATCCGGCAAAATCTCGCTTCAATCGATGAAATCTCTCTTTGAAGAATGTAGATCTTTAACTTTGGATCTTGGATCTTCAACCTTGGATGGATGTAAGCACTAGATTAGAGTGGATAAAAGAAGTGAAGAAATGTTGTAGTCGAGCTCTCAAAATGGCAGCACTTCGTCGCTTCAAAAAATCTGGTGCCAAAACGTGAAGATATGGATGTGTATTTATAGGCTGAAACGTCCCTTAAGTCGTCCGCTCTTAGGTCGTCCACGACCTAACAATCCCCCACGACTTACGACCTTAGACTCCCCACGACTTACGACCTTAGACTCCCCACGACTTACGACCTAACGACTCAAGCCTCTACACGGCTCAACGTCCTAACACGCACACGACTTAACCTATGCGCGACTCAACACAGACACGACCCAACACACAACAGCTTAACGACCTAATATAAGCGCGACCTAACTATATGCGACATAGCGGCATAAGCCTCCTCGCGACCTAATGATAACACGGGCCATACGACTTAACTAAACACAGAAAGTCTTACGACCTAACTGAGATGCCGACCTAACCACAACTCCTTCTCACGACCTAGCGATACCCACGACCTATCTTTAACTCGTCCTACCGACCTAAGCCACCATTCTATAGGTCGCTCACTATCTTAGGTCGTAACATCCTATAAGTCGCCACTTGCTAACTACTAGGTCGCTATCCCGTTAAGTCGGTCACTACCTATGAGTCGCTCAAATCTATAGGTCGATATATCCTTAACTCGTTAACTCGCTTACCACCTTAAGTCGTTAGCTCCACTAACTCACTCCCTCCTTATCTCATTTAGGTCGTCTAACAACCTAACTACAACTTAGGTCGCTCCGCCTGCTAACTCCTATAGGTCGTTAACTCGCCTAGGTCGGCCCAATCCTATAGGTCGTTACTTCTATAGGTCGCTCCACTCGACCTAACTCTCACACGACCTAAGCTCCACACGAGCTAATCCTTTACGGGCTAACTTACACATGACTTAGGCTCTAGACGACACTTAATACTAACAACCTAATTATAATTATACTATGATTTATCAACACGTACAGTACGGGTCGTTACAGTTACAATTCTCGGCACTGAGAATCCTATGGCAATGTTTTATGATAACAATTTAGCAATACAGATCGCTAAGGAGCCCTTGGCACACAAGAAGTTACGATGCATTCTTTGCAAGTTCAGCCTCATCAGAAAATTCGTGGAGAAATAAGAGGTCATGATATATAAGGTAGATACTAAGAACAACATAGAAGATCCATTCACTAAGGGTCTAATTTGGTTGGTTCTGGTGAAGCCGATCGAAGGGATGGGATTGAAATTTCATAATTGACCTCAAATGCAAGTGGGAGAATGATAGAGTTATGGGTATGCCCTAGAGGTAATTTTGTGGTTTATTGTAAATTATTAATTTTGTAATTAATCCTCATTCAAAATATATGTGTTTTCTTTCTATTATATGCTTGTTATAAAATGTTATAAAATATTAATTAGTTAATTTAAGTATGTATAGATCAAAAAGTCCATGAATGTTATGCTTATGATAGCAGTTACAAATAGTTGTAATCGTGAGTATTTTATCTCAATATAAAAGGCACATCATTTTAAATATTCTTAGTCAAGATGTATCAAGATTGGGCATCGATATCCATTGATACGAGAATACGTAACGCTCTTCAAATTTTGGGTAATGTATTACTCACGGCTATTGAGGGCACCATGGGGTTACGTACTGATAGTTATTAGATAACTATGGAATGGCTCCCTCAATAGTTTTTTGTTGGTTAATATAACTAAGGTCAAACGGAAAATATCAAGATGTCTAATTTACACAGTTCTCCTGACTTGAGAATATTATCAATCTTCAATATGAAAGCTTCGCTTTAGTTATAGTTAAATCATTGCATGGCCTCCATTGAACACTATAATTGGGTCGAGCGGAAGTATTGGGAGTGAAACACAATTAAAAAAAGGTTACATCCCCTTAGTTATATGAGGTTAGTATCATGGTCAATTAGAGTCAACTCAAAATCAAAATCTCTGGCCAGAACATTTCGGTTAATGATGTAAACACTTTAACACTTTGACAATCTCTCAAAATATGGAGTCGGCTACATCAACCAAAACCTACCATTACCTAAGTGATATTTCCTTGCCCATTTCACCCAGATATTATCCTTGCGATTTAACAGATTGTCAAAAAGTTTAGATAGGGCTGCTTTGTTCCATAATGTTATATTCTTGACGTTAAGGCCCCTTAATTTCAAACTAGTTTCAACTTTTTAAGAGGCAATGGGAACCAATTTCTTGAAGTACGTGTCTCCAGACCACAAAAATTGGTTCATAGCCCTTTTAATATGCTTAATTAGCCTATGGGAAGTAGAAATGTCCTACTCTAGTATATTGTTATAGCAGTGTAAAAGGAATTAATTAGGGTCAGTCTACCAGCCTGACTAAGATGTCTACTGGATAAATAGACATTCTAGCAGTTACTCTCTCAAATTAGGGAAGCAATTGGAGTGGTTAGGCTTTGAAATAATTACGGGAATGCCTAAATAAGTCATGTCATTACTGAATAGTTGGAGATTGGAAATTTGCAAGATACTAGCCTTATTTTGAAGAGGCACTCCAGTAAATAAATTATTGGAATTTTCATATTCACATGAAGGTCGGTTATCAAATGAAATTGATCCAAAATTCTGTTGATGGTATTCAGTGATTGTTCAGTTGACTTTGTAGATACTATTAAGTCATTAGCAAATAGTAACAAAGTGATCATATGGGTTTTGCATTTTAGGTGAAGCTCAAATTGTTTCTTAATTGCTTCTTGGTTTATCATTTGAGTAAGCATTTCCTTAGTCGCGATAAATAAGTATGAGGACATTGGGTCCTCTTGCATAATGCCTCTAAATCTAGGAAAGTAACCAACCAGATTGGAATTGATGCTCAGAGATTAAGTTGCCATAGAAATACATGAATATACCCAAGCAACAAAGTGACTAGGAAAATTCATATTAGCCATGATTCTAACCAAAGCTTTCCAATTGACAAATCATAAGCTTTTTTATGTCTAAGCAAAGCCCTTGGTGAGATGTGTGTTCTATTATAGCCATTAAGAAGTTCATGGGCTAATAAAACATTGTCTAGAATGCTTCTTATTGGTGAAGTTTTTTTGGCTTCACCACGCTCAACTTGATCGTGAGGTGACCTTATGACTAGTCCTTCCCACGATTAGAATCAGCGAATTTAAGCTTCTTTAAATTCACCTTCATGAATCGACTGTGCGATTGAATGCTCGTGCAGCCGAACAATTGCATTTTAACTATTTACTTAAATGAAAAATAGGTTTTGTGAGCAACAAGTGATTAAAAGTTAAATCGTAGAAAAATGAAAGTAAAGGACACAGAGATTTTTTAGTGGTTTAGATTAATGTTAATCCTAAATCCATGGGGTTTTTCATTATATCTTTATGGATTTTGTACAAAATGATTACAGTGGCTTCTAAAGCATATTATATCTCCTTTAATTTTAAGAAGAAGAGGTTCCAAAAAGAAGAAGATCCTTTTCTTCATCCTCTAGTATCTCCTTTTATAGTATGAAGAATACACTACTAGTAATTGTAATAGTCTTTGATTATTTTCTTTAATCTCCACCCATATATTTTGTCACTTGTCGTTTATCCATGACGCTTGTTCTTTTTGCCTGGATTGATGGAAAAAATTTGGCAAGAAATCATGATATTGGCTGGATCTTGGAAATTCGAAGTGGGATGCTTGAGAAATTGATGGGAAGCCCGGGTCTGTATTGGTTATCCTATTCTCGTTTGGAATGGCAATTTTCTTTAAGAGGAAAGATAAAGAGGCCGTCAAGAGGCATTGGTATGCGATTGGTGCATATGGAGAGGTTTAGTGGTGAATCATTATTTGTCGTTTAGACTGTATTGTCCTAATGATGCTATTATTATCTTTGTTTAATTTGTTGCTATTTCGGATTGGAATGGAGTAGTACTTCCTATTTCATTCCGAGGACTGGTTTGGCAAGCGTCTAGGATGTGACTAAGGTTTATTATGATTTGAGTCATTCCCTTTTCTATTACTGATGCGATAGAGGGAGAGCTTCACATTTGTTGTTTGTCCATAGGGTTGAGTCTACGTTGAAGCATAGTTCGAATGGTCTTGTATACATCCCCTTCGGAGTGCTTTCGGCTCTATATAGCACTATCAAGGTTGCCCCCAGTATGTGCCTATATAGACTTGTTCCCGTAGACATTTGAAAAAATGTAAGCTTTAGAAATATGGTTAATTCAGATCATCATACGTTAGTTCTGATGCCACGGCTCGGTATTCTAGTTTATCCTTTGATCCCAGATATAGCCAATGTGTTTTGCTTCATTTACCTAATGTGTGCGGTAGTTGCTTTTCGTAGCACTCCCCTTGCTTATAGGGCTTGGGTCTGGTTAGATGTCGTGACCTCAGGTCTGTTTCCTGCTTAGCCTTACTATTATGAAACTAACTTTCTTGAATTCAAGTACTATATGTTTCTTTTTGTTGTAGTTCTTGGTAAGAAAGGGTGTACCCCCTTAAGTCTATGGTGACTATAGGTTAGGGTAGACTTGTCATCTTATGCACTCGGTCTGTATATCTATTTAGTCCTTCCTCTGCCTTTCTTTTCGACGTTGATAATAAATCTTTTCAGCTATATGTGCATTTAATGCTTTAGTACACGTGCATACTTACTAAACCATCTTTTAATAGCTGTTTAATTTGCCTTTTCATTTTTCTAGGTGGATTTCCATAAGTCTTTTATATTCATCATTTCTACTGCAAAACTATGTTTCGCAAACTTCTTGATCATTTCCATCGTGCGGCCATAATTCAAACCCAGGTAGTTATTTTCCTTCTTCAACTTCCCTAAATTTTCTTTATGATTTTTTTTTTGCGAAGAATCGCTAGTGGATTAACTTATAGCTTTAGGGGTAGCTCCACGAATTGAGAATAGGATAGGCCGTTTTGATTTATATTTGACTTTTCTTTGAATTAATATCTAGGGTTTTTGTATGGTCTCTTCTTCTTCTACTTTTCTCCTTACGAAATTACTTGCCGGGGGGATGTTATAGGTGTCCTTAAACAGTTTGGGTTTTCTAGATATGCGCTTAGGTTTCGGAGCCCCATGGACGCATTGATACCCCACCGAAGGGATATATCGTTATCACTCTTAAGCATATTCGATGTGGGTTGTTTCTTTTGATGCATTCGATAATCCATCAATGGCTTGCTACCTTAGGCATCACTTCGATTCAACTTGCACTCCATTAATGTACCTTTGCTTTGGCCACTTTCCTTCTTTTTGCTGGAAATGGCATAATCTTTCTAGTGAGGAACTCCAATTTCCTTTTGAGGTTAAAAGAAGTCCTGGAAAGGAGAATGAGGGCTTCTTTTATATTCAGGCTAGAGAATCATTTTTTATGGGTGTCCCAATAGGACTGAAAAATAGACCAACTTTTATTTCGTTATTCTGAATTACAATGGAGTTCCTTCCTTTTCTCGACATTATTCCATCCATAACATCTCTTCAGAGGAGCATGAGCAATTGTATGAGTATCATAGGCAATAGATTTGGAGATTGTCGATAAGGATTAGGAAAATAATAGAATTGTTTAGTGAATTAATGATGAAAGATCGTGGCTTACTGCATTTCTATCATAAACTTTTTCAAAGAAGATTTAAGTCCACTCCTTCATCATCTGAAACTGGGGGTATAAGTAGCTTGCACCAGATTTTATAATTGCCCCACCTATGATTTTGATTTCATTATCTCCTCTTTTTGGTACATAATATGGATGATGATGATGCTATTGAGTTTTGTAAGGCTCTAGAGAAGGAGATAAAGGAGAAGAGAAAAAATAAAACTTTAAAGAGACTGCTTGAAGGGTCTGATGGTTCTCCCACTCCTTCCAAAAGAGTGGTTATTTCTCCTTCATTCGAAGTTCCATCCTTTTCTTATATGGGAGTTCCTCCTCCTTTGATTCCTGCATCTAATAGGTTGATTGGATCTTCTTCGCGAGGTGGTCCTACCCCTAGTGTGGGCATTTCAACTACATCTGAGGTAATGTTCCTACCTTGATGGAGAAGGTGGAGAGAATTGCACAAGGTCCCTTTGTTCTTTCTACCTTATCCTTAGAGATGACCCATGTTGCTATCCTGTCAAAGTTTGAGAAGCTCCGATCTTATGTGAGTTATCATTCTCTTCTCTTTTTTTCCAACATGTAATGCTAGTTCATTACTCATATTGTTTTATGCTTTGCCTTCTTGTAGTCTGGGGCCTTGATGATGAAGGCATGTGAATCAAGGAGTGTGCAGGCCTTACTTTTAAGCCGGGTGGCTAAGCTTGAAGTTGATCTTGCCTTGGCCAATGATGCACTGGCTTCTGCTAAGGTTAAGGTAGAAGAGGAGGCCAAAATGCTTCATGAGTAGGTTGAAAAAGCCAAAAGGGTGGTTAAGGCTACTGAGGATGCTCGGGCTTCGAACGAGCATGAGCTGAAGGAGAAGGATGAATATATAGCCAAAGTTGAGAAGGAGATGGATAAATCCACGAAGGAACTCAACGTTGTCACCTCAAATGTTACTTATGGTTTTTACGCTTTGGCTAGACGTCAATTCAGGGTAGAAGTTAAGCCTGACTTCCCGAAGAAAGAATCTATGAGGGATTCGATCCTTTCATATTATCAAGATAAGTGGAAGGAGGGAGAATGGAATGAGGAAGAGGATGTTGATTTGTACCATTCTAGTCACCTTTCTTATAAGGAGAGGGCGGAAGCTGATGTGGATTAAAAAAACCTGTAATCTGATGAACAAAATCAAATTGCAAACAAGGTTAACTCAACTTCCCTGATAGAATTAGATGACTAGTCTCGAATTTCTTTTGTGCCTTGTTGTACATAAGATTTGGAAGTTTATTTTGCTCTTTGTAATGTGACATAGTTTTTGTTATATTGTTTGTTGCGAGTGATCGTGCTTTTCTCATTGCTTTAATTAGTATTTTGGAGAGAATGTGTTCGCAAAACTGTTGAGAGCGACTTAGGCTAGGCTTGAAAAACCGACTTTAGGTCGCCTTGGGTTAAGCACTGCAGCTATGGCTAGACACGAAAAATAATTAGACAGAACTTCTACGGAAATTAAGAATAAAACCAAGGATTTATAAGCTCAAATGGACCGGTTAGTTCGAGAGGAGGAGGCCCTTAGTGATTTTGTATTGCAATGATGGCGGTATGCATTAGAGAATGGTTCATTCCCCCGACAATCCTCATCTTGAGTAGTTTAGACTTAAGTTAAGAAACTTGATCAATAAATGAATGTTTTACATTTTTTTAATATACACTTGATTTCCAAGTGTGTGATCAAGTAGGGATGATGTAACTGATACTCAATATTCTAACGTTGCATCTAATCTATTATGTTTTGAATATATAGTTAAGTTTCATTTCTGTAGTGATTTAAGTTGGTTCTTTTCGGACTCTGGTTAATGTTAATTGTTTTCGTCGTTAGGATGCATCTGAGGATGATGTTGCTCAAATCAGATATGATGTTGAAAGGCTTGAAACGGAGCTGAAGCTTAACTATAAAGAACTTGCAGATGCCAAGAGTGTGCTACGATGCCGATGTGACAGCTATAGTAGACTACGCGCATGGTCGGGGAAAGCTGCATCAAAGTTGAAAGGGATAAAGCAGACCGTTGAGGTAGGTGAAGAACTTTGTGGTATTGTTTATAAGGAAGAGATTACACAATATAAGAAACAATGGAGGATATGTCTACCGAGGTTACTAGGTTGTTTGGTGAGAAAGAGGTTGCAGAATATTGGGGAATGACTTCAGCGCAGCATTCAGATGCTTCCTTCACTCCTTTCATGGGTTTTGGCCCTTCTTGTCTTTGTGGTGATAGAAGGAAAAATATCGCTAACATATTGTTTGGTGATATTTCAAAAAAAGTAAAGTAACAAAGTCTCGGTTAATTGAGTCCTAAATGACACTTGGAAAAGAGCGGTACTAAAGTTATGTAACCTTGATGACTTTTTGCAGAATGCTTGAGATAGTATTACTTCTTACTCAAATAAGCTTGAGTAAGAGAAGATCAAAATAAGGGAGCCGAGGCACTATTACAATGGTCTCAAGATTTTATGGGCTTTTATTACTCCATATTAGATCAAACTTTTCTAAATGACAAAGAGGGCTTTAGCATGATAGTTGATGTAATATCCCACTACTTGGAAGCCCAAAACTAACGGCTATGGATGCAGCAGTCATCCATAGTTATTAATCCTCGACGAACAAATACGGCAATGTTAGATACATTGGTACACAAAAACACATGAATATGGAAAAAAAAAATTAAATACAAACAAAGTCCACATTCTGTTACAAAATATTTCAAATTCCTTACATAATCTCAAAGCACAGACCACGTTCAAAATAAATATACTTATTACAAAATAAGCCAAGAGCGACATATAAAGATACTTTCTTGGATGATCAAAGTATATAATAAGACACTAAAACAAATTTTCCATTACAATCAAACATAGCAGAAATAAAAGAACTCTAATAACAAGCTTGCCTCCTACATGTCTTCGGAAGCTTTATTTGTCTAAAAAAACACCTGGAAACCTTAACTCCCGACCTATTAAAAATCAATTGAGTACCCGAGAGTTTAAGGGAAAAACATAAACTTTGAGTCAGACATAAATCCTAGTATGAATTATAATCTACCATCTAAAATCATTTAGATATCTAGTGAGACAAAGCCGCTTAGCGGAATGGGTTTTCCCCTTCCTAGTATCCAAAAACCTTTATAAAACCATATGCTATGCTCCTACATCTAGAATGGTTAAAACAATGCAAAATAATATGATGATATGAAAATAAGTAAGTTGATTCTGAGTTATCCATCACCATTCATTCTGACTTTCTATCTCAATTATAGTTTCTAGGGTTACTATTAACCTGTTAAATGTTTTTGGATTATCTGTCCAATTTCATAGTTTTCATAGGATCACTAAGAACCTATTGGTAACCCCAATATCTTTTCTGTTATCCTAGTTTTGATGGGCTAAGTAAGAACCTATTGACTAATTGTCAATATCTTAATCCAGATATAGTTTTCACGGGCTAACTATAAACCTATTGGCCCCTACTAATATCGAATCAGATTTTTCATGGGCGACTATGAACCTATTGGCCCCTGCCAATATCTTTCCCTTTACATAGTTTTCATGGGCTTACTATGAACCTGTAGGCCCATGCCAACATCTTTAAGCAAGATTTTATCATTTCATAAGTTATATTCACTACTGGGTCAACCTAGCTGGTTATTCTGCCCTTCTCCAAATTACCGTTATAGGTTAATTACAATGTGAATAATTCTATGAAGAAGTAATACTCTCAAAAATCTTTATTTATGCCATGGTATTTCCTTTTTAAAATGAGAACGGGTTATTTGTTTTGAAACCTTAAAACATCACTTTCGAAACACTAGATGACCTTCGAAAGCAAAAAACCTCTTTTCAAAACTCTAATTATATACCTTTCGAATGCATCAAAATGTTACTTAATAATCTTTAGGAAAATAGATTTGAAACTAATGAAAGTACCCCATTTGAAAACATTGGATTTTACTCCTTAAAAACATCCTTTGGGTCGAAGTGGTTATATACGAAAGAATCTCTTTCAAAACCACTTATAGAACTATTTGAGGAAAAGTAGAAGGTGTCGGAACCAACTATTCGTAAGCTCAAAACCTTTAAGTTGAAACTATGAAGGATAGCATCGAACCCCGCTTTCGAACCCATTGCCTTCGAAACCCTCAACTCCTTTCGAAAACATTTAGAAAGTGTCTTAGCTTCGGTTAATACTAAGATAACCCTTCAAAAGCATTGATGGCTTCAATACACTCGGAAGGGAAATTAGCCGTTGGGTTTCAACTTCGTCGAAACCATTACTTTCGAAAGCACTTAATCAAAAGGAACCCCTTTCGAAAGCTAATACTTTAAACGTAAAACGGCAACCTTCTTCGAAAGCTATTTATAAACTTCTTTCAAAAACATTCATTTCAACCGGGTCAAAAGCTCTAACCAAAACAGAGTGAATACTTAAATTTTGAAAAAAAAAATAGGGTTTCGACCCCATCGGAAGCATTCCTTTCGATAGCTTAGCTTCCGCCTTTCCTCCAATCCACTACGTACCATCTAAGTGATACCTTGTATACTGGTTTCGACTAAGTGAGTTTCAGCTGGGTTGGTTTCGACAGAGTTGAAGTGAAAGCATGGAGTCTAAGGCCACTTCCAAAAGAGGCAGAACTAACTTTTTATTTAAAAGACCGAATTAAAGCTAAGTTTAGTAAATGCTTTGTAACTAACCTACCCATTTAAGTCAAAGGAAAATTAACGTTAAAGTCCTTCCATTAAGCAAAATCCATATTACAAATAAGTCCTTCGTTCAAGATAATTTATTTTCCATAGCAAATTAATTTGGAAAAATCCTTAAAAATCACAGTATTACATTCATCACTTTATTTAACATATTAAAATTTCAGACCCAATTTCTTCCTGAAATGATTGAAATAGATTTCAAACCCAATTATAGCATATTTTCCTTTAGAAATTCATGATAAATTCTCCATAGCTTGGAAAATTATGAAGAATTGGACCCATATCTAGAATCATGTTTTACCTAACATATAATTTTTCCATGGCAATCTAAATCCAATAACAATCGGGTTTGCCCTAAAACCGTGCAATTTCATATGTAATGGAATTGGTTAAATCAAACATATAATAACCCATGCCTATCATCATCCAAAACATCATAAAATGAATCTAATCTTAAATCTGAAAACATATGATTATAAAAACAAAATAGAGAAGGAATGAATTATCATTCACCTTAGATATAATATGGAATTTGAGACCTGTTGTAGATTAATCCTTCCTAACTTTGATCCTTAACTCTAGATTGAATTTTTCTCTTTTCCTCCTTGTTAATGGCCAGCTCTAATTTAGATTTTTGATTCGCGTTTGGGAAAAATGAGAAATGAAACGTGAATGGGAAATTACAAAAGTGTATAGTCGTGAGTATGAGGAGGTGCGGCTATTTGCTAATATGCCCATGTGTACATTAATTAGCTTACAAACCAAATTAAGCCCATTTATATTATTATTAAGCACGGCCCTACATGCTTTATCCAAATTTCAATCCCCTTATCATTATTATTCAATTTAATTTATCTAATTAAATTTTTTGAATAATGTTATAAAAAATTAAGGATGTTACAGTTGACCTGGCTGACGATCCTTGGGAAGGAGCCCGTTATGACCCCTAACAGACCTTTATTGCTAACACGGCACCACCTCTTCATAACGCTGCTCAGTTTTCATGTTCTATTGTTAAACTAGAATCATAAATTAAACTTCTATATAATATTTCTTTGTGGAAAATCTACGAACTTTTCAGTAGTCCTATTTTGCTTAATTTACATTGTTATTTGATTTTTGGCATATATAGACTTACTCATCCTTTTCTGGGTTATTTATTTTATTTAGGATTCAGAGACACCTCCTTTGCAAATGAAGTTAGATTCTTCTTGGCTTAAAATAGCGGAGTTGGAAGATTTATTAAAGAATGCTAAGAATATATATGGGGCTATTCATAGGATGAAATCAAGAAGCTAAGAAAAAGGATTGTGGAGATAAACAGAGGATGGCGCTACGTATGAGTGCAGAGGAAACCTCTCTAGTGACTCCAACTTCGAATGTACCTCTCAGGTTAATGCTCCCGTTTCGGGCTGACTCGACTAGGATTCTTAAGTGGGAGAATGGTGTGAAGACTTACTACAAGGCCAAGATTAAAGAGTTAGAGAATTACTTTAAGCGAGAGTTAGGGAGTCAGGTACTCCGGTTTCCTCATTCTTGTCTATCGAGGATGAGTTCTTTGGTCCATTCTCCAGAGGTGACAAATGAGGTAGCACCTCTTGAGAAAAATTGAAAGGGTTATGAAAGTAGCTATGATGCGAATAAATTCCCTAGAAAACAAGACATATAACTTGGAGTGTGAAGCCCGATTGGACTCCATCGCAGTTTCCCAAGGTAGGATGGACAGGGTATCTCTTATGGAAGAACTTCATAAGGAGAAAGTGAAAACCAAAATAGCAAAAATTGGCCGACAACGAGCAACTGATGTTTTCAAACGTTTCTAGCTAGACTTAATTTGTCTTTTTGTATAACCGGGCTGAGTATGACTATAAGACTTCAGATTACGAAAAAGTCTGGACCGTTGCTAACTACGAATCCTGCATTGCCTACCAAAAGTCGGCTCATTGTAAGGGATCTTATTCTTAATCATTGGTGGTGATTACTGAGCTAGAGAGCTAATTTCCTTCTCAGCTTATAGCATTGCACTCCTATAGATCGAGAATCTTCTTAGTTTTGTACTGGATTCGTAATTTAATTTTTAAGCAATGTTATTTTTTGTAATGTGACCTAGATTGTGATGTTTTATAGGTTATGTGAGGGTATGTAAAAAAATGTACAACATATTAGATTCATAATTATTAATAACTCAATTTTTTGATGTATACTTAGTAAGTTTTGAGTAGCAATCTAGATTTTTACCTGATTGACTGCTTCCTTTGGTATAGGTCATGTATTGTGCTCTCTTGCCAAGTCTAGGGTAATCCCCCGGTATAACATATACCTCCTAGCTTGACCCGATAGGTCGCAACTTTCCTTGTATTATTAATTGGGTCCGATGGCCTTTAGGAGTGTAGCATTTTTTATTGACTTACCCGTGGACCGTGCATGAATTATCCCTCTTCTTGGAACACGTATCCCTAGCCATATTCTTGGTTGTATGCCTAATATGACATGCCCCTTGTTCTGGGGATGAAATGTCCTTAGCCATACGCTTGGCCGTAGATCTATGTTGATATGCCCCTGTTCTAGAGGGAACTGTCCTTAGCTACAAGTTTGGTACAACATGTCTCCTTACTTGGGGGTAACGTTGTATGTATGCTGAGACGCATTCTTTGCTAGTATCACCATTCTCATTTATGAGCTTGCTGCTATAGTTCATAGTTGAATTGAAATCATACCTTTGAGCTATGACGGCGAGCTATGAAGAGTAGGTTGTTATGCTTTTGGCACAATCTTTCCCGTTAAGGGAGTGGATTTGAATGAAAATTTAGGTCGCGTAAATGCAACCCATTATCGCATGCACATGATTTTTTGTACTAGTTTTGGCTATCTAATATCCATACGTCCAGTTTGGTATGTCAAATTAACAAACATAAATGTTTTTATACTGGTTCAGGTAGTCTAATGTCCCTACGACCAGTCTTTATGAGTTTTTATCATAGGAATATTCATACTGGATCAAGGAAATTTTTCATCCAGTCCAGCGCAATATTTTGGCTGAGAAGCCAAACTCGTGTTGATGCAAGTCCAAGTGCGTGGGGGCAATATCACCGTTCTTAGTATTGAGATTTCCTTTTACTATCGACCTCGCTTTAAGCTTAATCGGTGAATATTGGCGATAAACTATAAAGGTGCATAAATAACGTTTTATTTTACAGGGAAATAATACAAAGATTTTATACTAGTTCAGGCTGTCTAGTATCCCTACAACCAGTTCGATACATTGATACATTATATTATTATTTTTTATAAGTCGTGCCACATAAGTGATGTAGGACATATTATTTTTAGTTCGAGCTCTTTAGTGGAGTGTTGGGCACTTGTCTTTGCCGTTTTGCTCCGATGCTAGCTTCTCTCGCAGAATTTGAGTCTATCCCGTCTCCGATCTCGATTGTCTGTCCAACATAGCTTCTTTCCTATTTTGGGGAGAGGATAATAAAAATCCATGTGCAAGCATCTGAATTCAGCTTTGGTGGGGAGGGGATAGTGGTTAATCTTTCAAATCCATTAGCATTTCAACCACTTCGGCTTGCTACATGCTGAAATGATTGAGATACATGCTATAGGTCATGTCTATGAAATCCCCCTATTATTGTGATTGGAGTTCCTAGATTCTAGTTTTTGGTTCCTTGCCATAACCCGAATCACTTTCCAGATTAATAAATACCCGTGTATCTATTTCTTCTGGTAGTTGTTAATCGATAGGGGAGAGTAAAGGACTATTGGTAGATGTTGTTGAACGTGGTTCCATATACCACAGGTTATTGAGTCCTTTTACCGAGTAGTTGTGAATAGTATGACCGTTCTCATTCATGAGAACGCCATGGCTGCTTGTCCACTACATGAAACATGTAGCAGATAAAAGAGGGTGGTGAGCGTGAGTGATAGGAAATGGAAGATGGAATCGAAAGCTTTGTTGGAAATCGAGAAGAGAAGAATGGAGGGATGGAGGTTCGGGCCCTCCTTCTAGCGCCAAAAATATTAGTGAATGTTAGTGAATTTTTCGGCTTCACCATACTCAACTTGATCATGAGGTGACCTTATGACTAGTCATCCTCACAATTATGAACCAGCAAATTTAAATTTCATTAAATTCTCCTTTGAGAAGCGACCATGTTGCTGAGTGTTTACACAGCCGAATAGTTGCATTTCAACCGTTTGTTAAAATGTTGAAGAGGTTTGGTGAGTGACAAGTGTTTAGAAGATAAATAGTAGAAAAATGAAAGTAAAGGACATAGAGATTTTTTACGTGGTTCGAATTAATGTTAATCCTACGTCAATGGGATTTTTCTTTATATCTTTGTGATTTTTGTAAAAAATGATTACAATGGACTCTAAGGAATATAATATCTCCTTTAAATTTAAGAAGAAGAAGAGGTTCCAAAAAGAAGAAGATCCTTTTCTTCGTTCTCTAGTGTCTCCTTTTATAGTATGAAGATTCTTTCCTTCAATATCCACCCTCGAATTTTGCCACTTGTTGCTTATCCATGGCGCTTGTTCTTTGTGCCTGGATTAATAATGGACTTTTGGCGGGAAATATTAATATTGGCAGGATCTTGGAAATTCGAAGCAGGATGCTTGAGAAATAGGCAGGAAGTTCGGTACTATACCAGTTATCCTCTTCTGTCTTGGAATGCCAAGTTGCTTTAAGAGGAATGATAAAGAGGCCACCCAAAGGCATTGGTATGTGATTGGTGCATTTGGAGAGGTTTAGTATTAGATCATTGCATGTCATTCAGATCATACTGCCTTATTTATGCTCTTGTTATCTTTTTTTAATTTGTCACGGTGTCAGGTCGGAATAGAGTAGCACTTGTTATTCCATTCGAAGGACTGGTTTAGCATGCGTCTGGGATGCGACTAAGGTTTATTTGTGATTTAAGTTATTCCCTTTGCTATTGCCAATGCGATAGAGGGAGAGCTTCACATTTGTCGTTTTCTATAGGGTTGACTATGCGTTGAAGCGTATTTTGAGTGAATCTATACACAGCCCCTTCGAAGTGCTTTTGGATCTGTATGACACTGTCTAGGTTTCCCCTGGTATGTGCCTGTGTAGACCTGTTCATGTAGAAGTTTGACAAAATGTGAGGTTTGGGAGTATGGTTAATTCAGATCATCATGCGTTAGTTCTGATGCCATGCCTCGGTATTCTAGTTTGGCCTTTGGTCTTGGATATAGACAATGTGTTTTGCTTTATTTTTCTAATGTGTGTGGTATTTGTTTTTTGTAGCATTTCCCTTATTAACAGGGCTCAGGTCTGGTTAGATGTCATGACCTTAGGTCTATTTCCTGCTCAACCATATTGCTATGAGAGTAGCTTTCTTGACTTCAAGTACTATCTGTTTCCTTCTGTCGTGGTTCGTGGTAAGAACAGGTGTAACACTTCTATTATGCGAAAATCCAGCCTATTATGAGATATAGGGTTAGGAAGAACCTGTTTCAGTCTAGAGGCAATCATTTTTAGATATGCACTTGTAAATGTAGTTATAATAAGCTATAGGTCTGAATTTATCGACAGAATCAGCTCCCACAAATTTAGGAATAAATGTTAGCTTGGTTGTAGTGATACATTTAAGCATTTTTGCTTGGCTGAAAAGGTTTTGCACTACCTTGATCAAATCCTTAGAAATAATATGCCAGTAAGTTATGTAAAAACAAGCATTGATCCCATCAAGGCTGCCACTAGAATCTTTGTCCATAGAGAAAATAGCCTTCTCGTTTTGTTCTTCTGTAATTCTAGCTGATAACTTGTTTCTATCATCCTGGTTAAGCTTTGGCAAGAATGACTTATCAATAAATTTAAGGTCAGGCTCAGAATAGTGTGAGATGCCTAATAAGTTGGTGAAGTAATCCAAAAGGGAAGCCTCAATTCTCTGTAGTGTAGATTGAAGAGTTCCTAATTCATCAAAAATTAAAAAAATGTTGGAAGAAGCATTTTTAATTTTCAAGGATTTATGGAACAATTTAGAGTTATGCCCCAAAAAGCATCCCATTCCTTTCTTAATTTTTGTCTCTTAATTTCCTACTCCATGGTGATGGCATTGTCCAATTTATCAGAGAGAATATGTTCTAGGTCAGAAAGTGAAGCATTGCCAACGTCTTGTAGGATAGTCAATTGGTTGTCTTGAAGTTGGTTGATAAGCAGAGTAGAGAGCTTGTCCTCATTTCCATATTTATCATTATCCCAAAGTTTAAGAGAGTTTTTACTTGCCTTGAGATTTTGCTGAAACACATACATATCCTTACCCAGAAAATTATTAGCCTATGAAATTTGGACAAGAATAAGAAAATCAAGTTCATTAATCCATGTATTAAAAAAATCTAAAGGTGGAAATCTTTAATTGGCAAATCTCCACAAGAAAAAGAAATAGGAGAATGATTAGAGAGAAGAGGTGGATAGATGATGTTACATAAAGCAGACCATTTAAGGAAGGTATGAATATTCACAAAGGTGTGATCTATTCTACAAAAGGTTCTCATCCTAGATCTACTTTTATTATTCCAAGTGAAAGCAGTACCACTAGATGTAATTTCAAGCAAATTAGTGCGGGATAAAGTAGTATTTAGAGGAGCAATGTCCTTTAAATTTAGAGGAAGACCACTAGACCTATCATTTGCTCTCAATATGTAGTTAAGATCACTTTGGATAATACAAGGGTGATTTTTTTATCTAAAATGGGATACATAATCAAGGAAGCATAGTCTTGAGATGGAGAATTATCCGCATACACAAAAGTTGAATAGAAAGAAGTGGAGGAGGATAAGTGAACATCATGAAAATGGATTAATTGCCTGTGCATCAGACTAGGATTCAAATTGAAAATTTGAGGACTGGATAAGACAAGTATACTTCCATATGGTGCTTGATCTAGATTATGAAAGAAATCCCACGATGGGTTGATGAAGGAAACATCAAAAGTAGTTAAAGAGTGATTAAGCTTGGTTTAAGTTAGCTATAAAATATTGAGATTATTGTTGGAGATAAATTTCTTGACTAGGTTTAGCTTAGATACTTTATGTGCCTCTCTAATATTCCAGGGACTTATTTTGTCTAATATAATCAACGTTTAAGATTAGAAGTACTTCTATTACACCTTAAAGGTATGGAAGATGTAGGTGGTTGTTCTGGAAAGGTATCTTTATGGGTAAAATCATGATCCTCATAAAGATCGGAATCCTGGTTTTTGGAATTCTTTTTGCCCGGTTTTCCCTTTGATTAGGTGTAAGGGTAGATTATTAAGTGATTTTGAAGGTGAAATAGAAATAAGGCTAGAGTTAGATGAGTTTTGAAGATTATTATCAAAGTAACTTTGAATGCGGTTGGGCCAATCAGGAGATTTTTGTAGATGAGAGTATGAATGAGAAGATTCCAGTTCATGATCATTAATATCATAAATTTGCTTAGGAAGTGTAGCTAATGGATTGTGTTTGTACCAAGGCACAACACTCTTCGGAAGTATACGAAGATATAAAATGAAGAAAATAAGTGAATAAAGAAGATTTTCTAACAAACATTTCAAAAGCGGATAACAAAAACATGCAGAAACGTAGAGATTTAGAGTGGTTCGGCGTATGGCCTACATCGACTATGAAATTGGTGATTTTATTGATGTTTGTTTGTTGATTACAACTGGTTACAGTGGATTACAGCAGTGAATTTCGAGTACAACAGTGATCGTTGAGTACAAAAATGATTTTGGCAGAATTTGGACGTCGAGGAGCCAAAAGGTCCCTTTTTTGTAGGTTCTATGCTGTTATTTATAGGTGTAGGCTATAGATATCTCGCTAAAGATCTGGGAAGACTTCTTCTTGCACATGAGTTGGCTCACGTGATCGATCCCATGCAGTTTGCACTCTATCCGTGATAGATACGAACAAGCTTCGTATCGATCATTGTTTTGTCCAATTGAGTCAGGATCAATCGTGAACGTTGTTGAGTATGTACACAAGCTCCTATGAAAATTTAGGGGCATTTGGACTTGTAGATTGTGAGTTATGATCGATGCAAATTTAAGCTTTTCGATTGTTGTTTCCTTCTTATCAATCCCCTCCATATCGATGGTTTCGCATCGATGGGATCAAGTGCATGCTTGTTGACGTGGCGCTTGTTTTTTGGATCGATCCGAAGTCCATGCCAAATCGATCGAGTCTTCCCAATGTTTACGCCTTGTTCATATCGATTTGACTTGGTCATGTTCGCATCAGTCGACTATGCTTCATTTCATATCGATCCTACTTGTGTACTTCGTATTGATGCATGGCTATCAACTTCGTATCGATCTTATTTAGCTCTGTTCGCATCGTTTGCAATGGCTTTGTTCTATTCGTAACGACTGCAACTGCCCCATTCGTATCGATCGCAACTGCTCTGTTCGTATCGGTACGAAGTAGCGACCTGGCTTGGCTTCGATGGATACGAAGTGGTCATCAGTTAATCGATGCGAACAACTAAAAGATGATGGATGCGAAGCAATATGAGGAAGGATGGATACGAAGAACACTGCCCTCTATGCGTACGAACTCGTGCTCCCCTGATCGATAAGAAGCCGTGCGCATCTGATGGATTCAAACTGGATCGACCCGAAGGAAAGTCTTCTCTGGTTATTTGATGGATACGAACAATGAATAATCCGATGGATACGAAATGACGCTCATTGAGGGATATGATATGTATGGATACGAAGTAAGCATGTTTTCTATGAATCTTGATCGATCCGTAACTCGAGCATACGAACTCCAATTGACTTGAAATTTGAAACGTTGGCTCTCATAGCTTTGCTTGTCTTATCACATCAATTGTAGTTTGAATCGGACTTGGATAAAATTTATTGACATCCATGGTGAACCTGTGTATAATCGATCTTCGGGGTATACCGTCTTTGGTTCTTAGTCAACTCCTTAGTGTCACGGCCTTGCCAAAAGGTGGGATAACATTTGCCCCCCAAAGTAAGTCTTGTGTGAACATGACGTGCTTTGTAAAGTTGTCATCTTTATTCTGAAAAGTTCTATCTGATTTGTTGAATGATTGTTGTCTTCTTGTCGAAAGTTGTAATTTTGGATTGATCTTTAGTAACATGAACTTTGACTGCCAACTATTGTACTGTGCACTGTTGTAGCTGAGTGTGGTATGATAGTGATCTGTTGTTGTAATTGCCACTATACTTGTATTCAATTCTGTGAATTTTAAAATTTGGATGTTAGTCCGACATACATGTACGTATGTTAATCTGACTCCCGTTAACGTTTGCACGTTCACGGGTCGTTGTCAATTTTTTAGTCAGTTTTTTTGTGTATCGAATTCCGTATTGACCCTCTCCTGAGTCAATGTGAAATTTGATTTGTAACAACGCTTAATGGTTGTTTTGGAATGTCCCTTCGCATTGATCCTCTCTTGGACCGATGTAAAAAGTCGAAAAATTGTTTTTGTATCGATGTCGATAGACACGAATTAATCAGTTTTTCACAGCATTTCGTATCGATAGATATTAGTTCCTATGGGCTCTATGTTGATAGGTACGAACTGTGTTTGTCTCTAGTCGATGCAGAATGGATACGAAAGAGCGTTCTTTGTATCGATTGGAGGTGGAATTGTTTCGATCGGTCAAAGTGACTGGGAGATGAACGGACTCTTTCCCCCATATAAATACTTTGTTACTTAGCCAAATTCCTCACTTGCTCATTTTCTTTTAACATTTGTATCGCTCCAGATATCAGGGGATTAAGAAATTGTCGTTGCCTTCGAATCGAATTGGACTCCAATCCTTCAAACCAATTACTAAAACTAGGTAATTAAAACATTAATTTGCATCGAAAACGATGAGACTCGAAATTCTTTGTCGTTCCACACATTTCCGTGACCAGTTTCGATGAAGTGGTGGATGGAGATGATCGTAATGAGGTCGAGGAAGGAGGAGGTTTCTGCAAAGCTTTAGAGAAGACGAAGTGTGAGGATACGAAGAGGTCATCTGTATCGATCGAAGAGTTACGGTTCGTATCGATCTGGAAGCAACCAAAGTTCGATGCGAAGTTACGGCCCATGATCGATACGAGGTGGTGAGTTTGGATCGATACGAAGCGACTGGCTTCGATCGATACGAAGTGACCGGCTTCGATCGATACGAAATGTCCGGCTTCGTTCGATATGAAGTGTCTGGCTTCGATCGATATGAAGTAACCGGCTTACCTCGATGGATATGAAATTTTATATGCGCTCTGACACTTGATTCCTATGAGCTTCTGCCTTGCATATCTGGACTAAACCGTTAAATTGCATATTTGACTATCCTTGGAAGCTCGTCGATGGAACTGTAACTTAACAAAACTTTAACGAACTTTAACCCAGATCGGTCTCTATAGCTTGGATGGCATAGTTGTGACGGTCAGTGATGACGGTCATTGCAGTTGAATTTCGAAGTCTCGTCGTTTTAATATTTTTTCAAACTTTATAGAATTTCTCAAGTAATATGTAGCACTGCACTGCACAATACATTCACACACTTCACACAGGGGAACACACGAACTTATTATCATCTAACGATGGTTTTTTACAAGTTGATTAGTAATGGAATCCATAATTTCTCAATAGCAGGAGACTCAAAGTCCATCTACCCCAATAATTGAGGTGCTGGCCATTGCAGTCGAAGTAATAGATCCAGCTCTGGATGAGCGGCTAGGAGCAACTTTTATTATGAATCCACAAGACTCTATGCCATCCAACATCTGTGAAGATATGTTGGGACGAATATGCTTACGGCATGGTCTACCATTAGCCGATGTTTTGTTACCCGGACCAAGTGATAGACAACATGCTCCCTCGGAAGGGTTCACTGCTTTCAATCGTCATTCGTGCACCGCAGGAACATTTCCCTCTCTCAACCAGTATATTCAGGAAGTGTTAGCCTTCTTCGGAATTTCCCCCTCATAACTACATCCCAATGGATACGCGCTGTTGAATAGCCTATTCATTGTATTCATGGAGCACCTTTTTCGACCCCCAACCCCGATCGAAATCAGATACCTGTTTAACGTTAAGACTCAGGGGGATAGTCCTTCGTTCACATTCCGGGAGGGCAGTCAGGAATTGCTAAGTTGTGACCAGTGCCTCGACCAGACAGAGTGGTTCTACGTCCGGTGCCCTTCAGGGTTTGCTGCTCGATGGTTAGTCAGATGCAAGTGCTGCAGCCTTTCCCAGTAGTTAGCGAGATAATCATAGTTGATGTTAAAACTAATATCATCTTTTCTTTTATAGCTGCAATCCCACGACCTGAAGGCGCACATTTCATAGAAATGTTAAGGGTCCTTTAAGAACTTCCGAGCGAAATGAGAGACATAGACTCGGTGCTAACAGAGAAAAACTTGAGGACCTTCGGGCTAATTGGGCGAAATTAAAGAATTAGACTCGAACGAATGCTGAGGGCAGCCATGATGACGCAGATGAAACGCAAACTTCATGGGATCGTAATAGCTGAGGAGGGCGATGAAGAAAGCATGCCCATGAACGATGAACCCGTAGCTGGGCCTTCTGGCAGTTTTCAAGGTTCGGAGGGAAGAAGTAAAGGTAAGGCAGCCGCTTATAAGCATCATAAGCCTCTGAGGCGGAAATCCATAATTGTGTCTCTACCAGTCTTTAGTGTTAGAATCACGGAGACCCCTCCCCTCAAGTTTAGAATCCTTTCGAAAGGCGTGTCGATATCCCAATCCCAGATTATCAGTCACTTCAACAAAACACCGGATTGAAGGAGCATCAAAGTGCTCTAGACCTAAGTGAGTCTTTTCCCACAAGAGTAGCCGACATTTCCGATTGGTCAGGGGGTTTCACATACATATACACTTCATGGCACCACACGATTTATAGTCTCGAGCTATTCACTTCTAGAGTTCACTAACTCTGTTGTTCTTTCTTCTTTACAGATTCAATGTCTAGACGAGATTCCATGCTTGGCAGCCTCCGCTCAGCACGTCAAGCATCCAGCTCGTATTACGAGTCCCGTCAGAGGGAGGATTAAAGAAACCGCAATCACGGTTATTCTAGCCAAGAACATCACAAGAGAGAGAGGGATAGGGATTATAGATATCGATCCCGATCGCATTCTCCTCCTCGAGCCTCCATACAACCTTCAGGCCATGGGAAACAACTAGTAGAACCTCCTCGCCAAAAACCATCTTCTCAAATCTCTAGGCCTGAATCACAACGTCGTAGACATGAGGCCGAAACTCCCATTGTTGATGAACAAGCTATCACCGAGCCTACTGGGGAAGGAGCTATTAGAATTGTCCAGTTTAAGAAAGATTTTCCAAATATATGCTTTGATGGCTTCATCTTCCCCCCTCATTTAAAGAAGATCCCATCAAAGGCTGAAAACATAATGCATGATTACATTCATGACATCTATACTCAGTATAAGGAGTGGGTGAAAGCAGCAGAAAAAGCGTCGGCCATGGCCTTTAAGCGGGCGAAAACCATAGAGAAAATTGAAACCGAACTCGCTCAGAAGGACCAGACTATTCAAGTGCTTAATGACGAAGCCGAATCCTCTCGGAAATCAGAAATAGAGGCCACCCAAAAGGCCGATGAGGCAAACCTAGCAATGGAGAGGATGCGGCAAACACATTTTGCCTTGGTAGAGGAGATGGGCCATCGAAACACCACTGCCACAGCCGAAAGGGACGCTGCTCTAAAATAACTTAACAAGCTCAAAACTAAATTTTCCAAAATCATCAAGGAGAGGGATGATGCAAATAGTGCAGCCTAGGAGGCATGTGAACAGGCCATAGTGCTTCGGGGTGAACGGGATGCGGCAACGGCTAAGGTCCGGGAGGTGGAGACTAAGGTCGAGGAGAAAGTCCAAATGGCAGAGTCCAGGCTAGAGGCTGACGTTGAAGATCTCCTTATTACTTATAATTCTAACGTCTTGAAGCATAGGAACCTCGCCTGGCTCGATAATTATCCAACACATGTATACAACGCCTGGGGCCGATTAGTAGGAGATGAAAAGGCTGCCCATCAGGGTGAATTGATTGATGAATTCGAGCTTGAGAACCGAGTGTTGAATGAAGATGAATGGAAAGTTCTCCACGATGCCATGATTTCATATGAAAAGGAAAAGCTCGACGCTTAGCACTCGAAGGTTGGAGAAGGTTCTGGTGTCGAGCACCGCGACACAAGACCCGAAACTCTTGTGCTGACTCGGCCTGAACCGACTTCTACGGTTGATTCTCAATCCATTCCTTCTTACAACCCGGATTAGCAGCAGTTATCTCAAGCTAGCGAGAAAATTTCTGAGGCCGTCCAACCGCCAACGAGTCGAACTGAGGAAGGTACTCTAAGCAGTTTGTATGCTTGTTCACGATCGGTAGCTTCACTTGAAATATTTAACAACAGTTTTCCTTTGTCTCCTTCCAATGATTGGAGCCACATCGGTTGCGCCTCCTGCAACGTCACATCATGCGCAGGAGGCGATTATTACGGAAGCGACCACGGCATCGGCCACTGCATCTACAGATGATGTGCAAGGAAGCACACTTTCATTTGATGAACAGATGATGGAGGAACTTCTCGGTCATTATAGTGACCCTTTTTCTGATTTTCCGTTTGTCATGAGTGAAAGCACCATCTGCAACTAGCTCCTCAGGCTCAACCGCAAGCATTTCTGGCGATGCACAAACACTTCATGAGGAAGAAATTATAGTCGAGTTAACGCTGAAATGGAAGCAGCTACCCGGACCAGCAGCTTTGGAGGTGGAATGGCGGGACCTAGCCCGGCCCCGTTACAAATGACATCTCCTGGTGGCACTGTTGTCGACACCAGCATACCTATTCCGCCTCCTAGCGAACCCGACCCCTCTTATTCCTCCTGTTGGAAGTATTCCCATACACTTGAGTTCAAAGGATGAAATCGATATAAAGCCCCCTAAAGGAGATCAGCTGCCGAAAGGCAAAGGCTCAAAGAGGAATCCCAGTGGCAGCTCTAGCGGGTCTATGCCGAAGAAGAAACTAAGAAAGAAGAAAGATTAGACATGCTTCTTCGACTCATTTTTGGTAGACAGATAGGAAAATGCTTTTTTTCTAGGTCGTGTATAGATGTGGGTTTGGCCCCTGCTAATAGGACTTTTGGCATACTTTTGTACTTTCCCTTTTCCTTCAAAAGAATGATTGGAATAAAATTTCATTTTTTCTTCTGTTCAACTTGCGTTAATTTACTTAAGCATTTCATCATTTGAACTGCTGTCCAATACACTTGTGAAGTTTCGATCTTCGGATCGGGTTTGTGCTTATTTGTCAAGTTCTGAAATCAAGGATATGATTCATGACCGGACATTACATTGAACTCCGATGCTGCACTGCTTTAGTCAGTGGTCGACACTTAAGTTCTGCCCCCAATTTCAGGGACAAGTTGTAAAGTTCGGTTAGCAATTGCATTTCGCCTTCACTTCGTCCTATTACTTGAAGGACTTAACCGATTTTTCACTTCGTAAATAAAGAAAGTGGGCCGAACCCTTGGACTCCATACATAAACCAACATTTGACTTCCCTTCCTTACTTTATCTCATTTCCTCCTCTGGAAATACCCCGAACCCTCTCTTTCTTCTTTCTATTGCCTTTGACCTTCTTGAGTCTATCAATGTGGGTGATAGCTTCCAACTCTACTCATGTCGATCATCATTAACTACTCTGCTGCCTCTATTAACCGTGCTCCCTTCAACGATTTCAAACTGAACCCCTCTTTCCTTTCAATTTAGCAATCGAAATTACATAGGTAGATTTCATTGTATACGATTTTGGATAATTGTCAGTGATGAGATGATGTGGTCAGTGACTTTAGGGGTTATGAAACTGCGTGTTTAGC
Organism: Allium cepa; assembly: GCA_030765085.1. Taxonomy (NCBI): domain Eukaryota; kingdom Viridiplantae; phylum Streptophyta; class Magnoliopsida; order Asparagales; family Amaryllidaceae; genus Allium; species Allium cepa. Next base: position 118,180,838 of record CM060931.1, read on the forward strand.
TTGAATTGGTAAGGCAAAGTGAAATAGTAAAATGGATGGATCGGCAGTGGAAGTTGGAGTAACATGTGGGTATGACCAATTGGTCTAATGGTCTGTAGGGATCGGTTTGTGGTGGATGGAGAAAAGATCGATTGCTGAATGAGGGAGAGGATTCAATTAGAAACGATGCTAAAGGATGTAATAGGAGGGATCAATTTAGTAATCACATAGAATAGGTATCGGTTGGAGTATCAACTGAAATAGGGATCGGTTGGTGAAGTGTATGAGGAGGAATCAGTTATAGGTTCTTCGAGAGGGCTCGATTGTGATGAGATAAAGGGATTGGTACAAATGGGGATCGGTTATTTACTTCATAAGGGGAATTGGTTGTATGGTTAAGTGGAGGGATCAATTATGCGCACTTAGTCGATTCTAAGCTTTTTGAATTGAACTTGAACATTTGAGCAAACCAACCCAAATTCACTTCAAGAACAATCAGAACACTTCCCATCTTAACGAACTTGAATATATGACGATAATGAGCAACATGACTTTCTTATCCAACTTTAAACTTGAAATTGAACAACTAAACTGTCGAGAATGAACTAAAACATAACATACAGACTTCAATAATAGACTTCACACTTCGATATGTCGATGGTCGATCCAAAAGCTTACACAATCGATCAATCTAAATACCAATTGAAATGGCCAGCGATGATGGTCGCTCTGGTCGGAATCCAAAGTCTCATCACTTACATTTGCTTCTAATTTTGAACCTTTAATCTCTATACCACACAACACATTGCACCACACTAGTTTACACTTAGCACGAGGGAACAGGTGAAATTTTCTAATCTCAATTATCAACGGAGTTTAGTTGATATGCACTCCAAACGTTCAAAGAATTTAGCCGTAATGACTTCTAGACATCCTTCACATAACACAGCAATCCTAGACCCAAGTCAAGTTCTATAAATGTATCCCGCAAACTTTTCCCCGACCATCAAATTAAGCAACCAGAGGTTTTTGGCCCATTGGCCGACCTTTTCTCTGAAGTTCCCTTCCTTTCGATGGAAGATATAAGTCCTGCTCCTGATACTATAGAAGGTGCTGTATTTTTAGATAACCCAACAGATTCCCAAGCCTCCAGAATTGATGAGGCCGCTTTTCGTAGACTATGCTCCAAACATGGGATTTCGTTTAGAGATGTTCTAGCCCCTTCAGTGAATGACATGGCTTATTTGTCCTCAGAGGGATATATGACATGCAATAAATTCACATGATGGGCCGAATGTATGTCACCTTTTAATTCATTTATCTGAAAGATGCTAAATTATCTTGGAATAGCTCCTGCTCAGTTGCATCCGAACAGCTATGCTTTTCTTCATGGCACTTTCTTGTCGTTTACGGACTGCCTGTTTTGGCTGCCATCTCCTTAGGGCATCAGGTTTATTTATAATTCCAAACGACGGACATGAAGCCTTTCGTGCACTTTCCTTAAGCCTTCGCCTAACTATCAAGTTCTAACTGGCGCTTGGAACAAGCTCGGTATCCTTAAACACAAACGGTTCTACATTCGTTGTCCGCTTGGCTTCGCGAGGTGATGGTTAGAAGGATGTAAGTGCTATCTTAACTTTGTTCTCAAATTCTTTAGCCCAAGTCATATCCTGAACTAACTAATACTTTGAAAATTTTAGGTGCCCATCCATGTCCAGAAGGTGATAGTTTCTCAAGAGCGGTTTCTGCAATCCATGCCACCCTAGTTGAGGACAGGGACATCAGATCCCTTGTAAACGATGAATGTTATCTCTTTTTGGGCTGTTAAAAGAAGGTCACAACAACGGACTTTTGGAAAGTTCTGCACCACCAAGGAATGCTGCAGAAAATGAAGGCGACATTAATAGCCCTATCATGCCCCCAGTCGAGGGGGTCCAGGACGATGCCGAAGAGGGTGAAATTAGAGATGATGAAGCCAACAAGCCTGGCGATGCTGATGCAGGTCCGACAGTGTGCCTGTAGTCGAACCATCACAAGGCACACAATCTCATATGCCAATAAGAAAAGGAAAAAAGCTTGCATATAAACTCGGTAGGATAAAAACCGCTAAAGGTCCCGAGTTTATCATCACCTCTATTGAAGAAGAGTCTTCCTCACAATATTTAGAAAGTTCAATGGAAGGGTTCTCAAACCTCCTGATCCCTGATAATATTATGACCTATGGCTTTCCAAACATCAGTATTGGAGGGCTTAATTCTCCCACCAGGACTGGTGATGACATTCCTCCCACTAGTAATGGGGGAAACACTCCTATAAGTAAGGCTACTATAACTGGTCCGTCAAGGGGACACTAGTACACTCACAATCACATGCACTTCAATGCACAATTTTCATCTACCTTTTATTTGATGCTTACTTATACACTCTTGTTGGGTTTGCAGGTGTTATATCTCAATCCCGCACCTTCAATTGCTTAAGGAGCTTCTCAACGCGGTATGGATCCAGTCGCGGTCCAAACTCGGGCAAGATCGAGAGAGAGATGACAACCGGGAAAGAAGTTGTCGTTCGAGGGAGTCTTCATATTCTAAACACAAGTTCTAATCTCAATCATCTCATTAGGAAGTTCAATCTAATCTTCCTTTACACAGCTGTGGTCAGACTTCTTCCCATGCTCTCCAAACTGCTGTGCCACCCGAGCATTATTCCAGTTCATCTGGTTCTCGACAGCCTCGCGATCGTTAGTCGAGCCAATGCCCAATTATTACTGTTGATCCATCCATGACTACTACAGCTCCTGAGGCCTCTATGGTGGAAATATTAGCCAAAATTAAGGTCAATTTACCAAAAATTTGCTTTGATGGGTGGTAGTTTTTTCCTTCCATCCACACAATTCCAGGGAGTGCTAAAGCGATTTAACTTGCATGTGTCAATGATGTTTTTGTGCAGAATGAAGCATTCTAGCATTTAGTAAAGAAAATCTCTAAGGTGTCTATCGAGAGAAAACATGAAATCGATCGCCTCAAGCTAGAGGCTATCCATGATGAAGACATAATTAAACATCAAGATGATGAGATCTCGGAGCTGACAATGAATCTAGGAGCGGTAGAAATGAGCGCAAAAGAAAAGTCCAAGGTAGTTAGTCGTTTGGAAATGGCTCACAAAAAGGATCTGGATGTTGCCCTCAACCACGGCAATGAGCTTGCTCTAAAAAAGAAAATACTGCAAAAAGAGAAAACTTTCTAGCCCGCTGCGTTAAGGAACTCAAAGAACTCCCTAAGAAAGAGAAGGAAGAAAATCTTAAGCTCGGGAGGAATCTCAAAGATATTGTAAAGAGGCCGTCGAAGCCTAGGTATTGAAAATTAAACTTGACGAGCAACACGCTCAAATTGAAATCCTTAAGGAAGAGACAAGGGAAGCAGGCCGCAATGAAGTTAGATAGCAGATTGAGGCTCAGTTGGAGGATGCCAAAGAAGCTAGTCGAAATGAGATTAAGGACATGTTTGATCCTTTAATTGTTGAACATAATGCTAAAGTCCTAATCCATCATGATTTGAGTTTTCTTGGTGAGGGCTATCTCGAATCTCTCATCGAGGCTTGGGAATATAGTGTTGACATGAAGAAGAAAACCCTTGGTGAAGATGATTTAGATTAATAGAAACTGGTATAGGAGATTCTTCGTGGGGATAGACTATTAGACCTTGCCGCTGCAAGGCTCCAATATTTTGATATTCTGGCACCCTCGGGTAAAGGAAAAACATCGCTGAAGGTTCGGAGTCTAATCCCAAAGGTGCCCCTACACTTCAAACGGCTGGAGCATTAGTTTCACCTAGCCCGATATAGAAACTGAGCTATGATACGGACGGACCCGACTATCAATCAAAGGTGATGACTCCCGTTCTAAAAGGAAGCACTTTGACGATAACTGAAAGTCAATCAGACATAGGTATCCTGCTTTATTCTTCATTATTCGAGAGATTGTGTTCCTCATGCCCAATAGTTACAGGTTTATTTTCTTGTTTCCATGAATCTGTAGGTCTTTCGGGTTCCGACCAAACTCCAGGAAGCCGTGCCGTCGTGGAACAACTACTGACATTTGCTGAAACTCCGACGGCTACTGACATTCCAGGATCCGATGCTAAAGTTAACAGAGCACTTGAAAATGAAAAAGCTAACGATTAGCCATTGCCAGATGAATCATATGACGTTGTGATCACTGGTGCCTCCGAACGTGCCGATGAGCTTAGCTTGAAGGAGCGCATCGAAAGAGAGGAGATATTGAAGAAAAAAGATAAGGCTAAACATATAGATGTGGACATCGATGATATAAATCTCGTTCCACTAAAACTCATTCCACCCGGCAAGTCAGTTCTCGAAGAACACCCTCCAACCTCTTAAAGCTCTCCTGCCAAGGGTGGCAAAGGATCAAAAAGAAGAACATACAAAAGCTCGGGTGGTGCCACACCCAAGAAATCCAAAAGAGAAAAGGGGTAAGAGAAATAGCCATTACTTCGCTTAGTTTGTATATAGCTTGTATAGCTATTTTTTCTTTTTGTTAGCCGTGATTGTTCAGGTAAGACCCCCGCTTTTGATTAATCTTGTACCACAATTTTCAAGTTTAATGTGCAAATAAAAGCTCTTTATTTTTTTCGAACTCTTATGTGAATTTTGTTGAAGTATTCGAGCTATTACTTTTCCATTCAATGTACTTGTAATTCATTTCTCGTTAATTCGAATAATCATTTGCTAATTTTCACTCAAGGCCGCCACGTGGTCGTAGCCTCAATTTGTATCAAACACCGGGCCAGAGCCCTAGTGTTACGCTATCAGATTCAGTGGTTTGAGTGATTATAATCCTACCCTTAGTCTTGGGTTAGCGGAGTTAGATAATGGATGGTAGAACTCCATCCTTAGCGGGTTATACTCCTCCTGTCAATTTCAGGTCGGAGTTTATGGAATAGTGAGTGGTCGAACCGCACTCATCCATTTGTTTATACTCATATCCACAGTTTGGGGATAAGAATTAGTTAGCGGGCGATTGGATCACACGGTTTTTATACTCCATTTCATACTTTGAGGACTTAAAATTATTTTGAAAAATAGTCGGACCATACTTTCCTTTACTGGTTGATTCTCCCCCAAGTCCGAAGTTTAACTTAGTGAGCGGTCGGTCGTATCACGATCGCTTTTGATTCATGTCTGTCCCAGCGTTTGGTAGGATTAATTTGGTTATCGGATGGTCAAGTCGCATCCATTCCTCGTTATGTATTCCGTCCATCGGTTTGTGAGCGAGAATCATCAGATGAACAGTCGGACCATGCTTATTTTGTTTAGTTCAATCGTGAACTTGTGTAATCGGCTAACTCCAAACTATGGGAACCTGCTTGGACATGTCAATATTACTTGATCAGGTATCGTAACTAATACGTAATGCTATAATAATCACTTCTATGGAGTAAATTTCAAATTTTATTTTCCAAATGGAAAGGAATGACATAATTTGTCTTATTACATATCTAGGAAATCAAATGCTAAAGCAAATTCAAAAATTGAGTACAACTGAATGAAAAAGAATAAGCTAAGTGAAATAGCATCGTAAATGCTCGCTATTCCATGCCTTTGGGAGTGTAATGCCATCAACAGTCGCTAGCTCGAAATTTCCCTCTATAAGCCTATATTCAATGACATATGGACCTTTCAACTAGAATTCATGTGTGACGGGGCAAGATAAACCCGTTTCAAGACGAGATCGCCAATCCTAAAGGTGCTAGGTCAGACTTTAGTGTTGTAGTAATGGGCGACTTGCTATCAATATGCAGCTGCCCTGAAATCAGCTTCCTTGTGCTTCTCATCTACAAAGTCTAAAGATTCTAAGAGGTGATCCCCTCTTTGTTCTGGAATCGTAGTTGGTCACTCGATGAAAAGGAACTTTGAGTTCAACAGGAATGACGGCTTCAAAGCCATAAGAAGGGCGAATAGAGTATGGGCAGTCGTGGACTTATGGGTGGTTCTGTAAACTCATAATACTATTGGGAGTTCATCCATTCACTTGCTTCTAGCCTTTTCCAAAGGCTTCTTCATAATGAACTTTATGATTTTGTTCACAATTCCAACTTGCCCATTTGCTTGAGGATGAGCAACCTCTGCGAATCTCTTTCCAACATGATGCCGACGGCAGAAGTCTTTGAATTCAGCGCTATCGAATAGAGTCCTATTATCAACTACAATGGTTCATAGAAGGTGAAAATGATAGATGATGTTCTAGACGATGAAGTTGATTACTTTCTTTGTCGTGATCGTGGCTAAAGGTTCCGATTTGGCCCATTTGGTGAAGTAACCGACTGCGACGATGGCATATTTTGCACCACATTTTCAGATCGGTAGGGAGCCGATATAAATATGCCCTATATGAAAAATGGCCATGGACTAACCATTTGGTTCATTTCTGTCGGTGGAGCTCTCAGAACTTTTGCATACATCTAGCACTTGTCACATCGCTTAGCATAATCAGTATTAACTCGCTTCACAGTCGGCCGATAATACCTAGAGTATTTTCTTTACTAGGATTTTCCCTCCAGTGTGATTTCCACATTCCTCTTCATGTGCTTCCCTTAATACTTGTTTAGTTTCATCATAAGTGATGCACCGAAGCAGGTGAATGGAAAAACCCTTTCTATACATGAACCCTTCCTGAATGATATATCGTGAAGCTTTGCGAAGGACTTGTCGCCTTTCATTCTTCTATTCGGGAGGACTCCCTATAGTAAGTAGTCTTTAATCAGATTTATCCACGACTCCTTCTTAGGCTCCGTCTCTGGTACCCAGTCAAATTTCCATTTGGTTTATGCTCGGTGAATCTATTACTTCGACTGAAATCAAGCTTATTTGCTATGCATCCTCGGTGCTAGCAAACTTTGCCAATTAGTCAGCCTCATTTTTTATCCCGAGGAATGTGCACGATGTCATAATACTCAAAGCAAGTCAAACTCTTGTACTTGCACAAGGTATGGAGTGAGCCATTTACCTTTAGCCTAGTAATTTCCCTTGACTAGGTATACTACCAACTGGGAATCGCATTAATCGATTCTTTGGGAAGTTTGAGTCCAAAAATCAGAGCTTCATACTCAGCTTCATTATTCCTTACCATGAAGTCAAGCTTCAAAGCATAGCAAATTAATTGATTCTCCAGAGTTACTAGTAAGACTCCAGCTCTAGAGCAACGATCATTGGATGCTTCATCCATATATATTTCCCACCGAGTGGTAGGGGCTCCACCGCTTTTTGGAAGATCATCCTGTGCAATGAATTCTGCTACAAAGTCCTCCAAAGCCTATCTATGGATGGCTCTCCAATCAAGATAAGTGATATCGAATTGGCTCAATTCGATGTTCCACTTGAGTAACCTTCCAGATGTCTCATGTTGTTGTAGGACCTGTCATAACGGCTGATCGGTGTAAACGTTGATGGGATCAGCCTGAAAATAAGGGAAAAGCTTTAGTGAGGCAATCAAAAGGTATTATGCCAATTTCTTTATCTTAATATAGTTCCTTTCATCTCCTGTTAATCGCTTGCTAATATAATAGACCAGTCTCTAGATCTGATTCTCCTCGCAAAGCAATGCGGCACTTATTGCATGTACCAACACTACCAAGTAGATATACAAGTCTTCGTGATCCACCGGCTTTGACAAGATGGGAGGCCTCTCTAGGTGGTTCACTAAAGCTTGGAATGCGTCTTCACAATCCAACGTCCAACCAAAGTTCATTTTCCCTCTCCTAATCAAATCGAAGAAAAGAATGCAATTATCGATGGCTCTGGAAGTAAACCGACTTAAGGGGGCAATCTTTCCATCTAGGCTCTGTACTTGTTTGATGGTCTTTGGCGCTTGAATGTTGTGAATTTCTTGAATCTTCTCGGGATTAGCTTCGATTCCATGAGCATTAATGATGAAACCCAAGAACTTTCCCAATGTCATGCTAAAAGAACATTTCAAAGGATTGATCTTCATTTTGTAGTATTGAAGGATATTGAACATTTTTGCTAAGTATCTAATGTAGTCGGTTGATCATCATGACTTCATGAGCATATCGTCCACGTATACCTCCATTGTCTTTCTAATCTGAACTTTAAACATATTATTGACTAGGCGTTGATAGGTTGCTCTAGCATTCTTCAATCCAAATGGCATTACCACATAGCAATACAATCCGATGCCGGTAATGAAATTGGTATGCTCTTGGTTGGGGATATGCATTAAGATTTGGTTATATCCAAAGCATGCATCCATGAAAGATAGCAACTTGTGTCTTATGGTTGAATCTACCAACTGGTCGATCCTTGGAAGGGGAAAAATATCTTTTGGACACGCCTTGTTTAAGTCAGAGTAATTAATGCGTGTCCACCACATTCCATTTACCTTTCTCACAATTACAGGATTAGATACCTAATTAGGGTAAAGGGCATCATGAATAAACCGATTGCATTTGATTCTATCTACCTCCTCTTTAAAGGTAGCAGATCTCTCTGGATTCATGCAATGCTTTTCCGATTTCACCGGGACGTGCCTCAGGTCGATATTTAATGCATGGCTCACAGTGGCGGGCGAGATCCCACATATGTCAGAATGAGTCCAAGCGAACACACCGAGATTCAGTTGGAGAAAACCAACAAGTTCTTTCATCATCGGAGGCTGAGCTATGATCTAATCTTTAGGACTCATGATGGTTCGTTGTGGCTAACCGTGATGTTAATCATCGGCTCAGCCAGTGCAGCCTTAGTCCCTTTGGGCTCCTCCTCATCATCCCTAGAGCTATGTCCATATAGAACCAATCGTGATGCCCAAGACAAGGGCCAGGCACTGGTTGTCAATCTTCGATAGTTTGGATTCGAAGAGACTTGTCCACACCCTTACCTTTCTCCTTCCATTGAGCGTCTCACAATTCAACCACATAACAGGCATTTTCAGTTGCCTGATCACCATGCACAACTCCAACACCATTACAGTTGGAAACTTCAAAGTCAAACACCATGGAGCAAGAACTGCCCAAAATTCAACCGATGCTGGTCGGCTTAGAAAAGCATTGTATAGAGAATCAATATCCAAAAAATGGAAAAATCCATACTCTCCTGTGACACCTTCTACCAACTCCATGGGCAATTCGACATAACCGACGGCTTCGGTCGTAGCACCGTTGAATGGGGGCTTTAGATGGTTTTAAGTATTTAGCTTCCATCCTCATTTGATCGTAAGCCTTTTTGAAAATTATATTTATGAAACTTCCATAATCAAACAAGATCCTCCTTACCAAAGCGGGGCCGATCATGGCCAAAATGACCATTGGATCGATCGTCGGTGCCTTTACCTTGTCTGCGTCTCTGTCTCTGAATGCAATGTCGTCTACATTGCACGTTGTTGTTTTGTCGGAGCTCCATCTTCTGTACTCGAACAACATTCAAAATTCATATGGCGCTGCATCTCGTCCCATCACTTATCAACTGGATATAGTCCTCCGACTATTGTATTGATCTCTAATCTTCCACTAGTCAATGCAGGCTCCTCAACCATGTGTGTCACTTGTCCTCGGTTTGGGTCGGATGTCCCTTGCTCTCCATCCTGCAGGGCTTTAATAAACTGCTGTAGTTTTCTTTTCTGAATCATTTTCTCGACTATATCCTGGAGATGCCTACATTCATTCATGTTATAACCATAGCATTCGTGGAACCGGTAATATTTTCTAGTTTATTTCTACTTCTTCATCGATTCTTTTAGAGGTGGCTTCATATACTCAATTGTATTTCATGTAGACAAGTAAATGTTCTCTAGAGAGGTATTCAATGGTGTGTAGTTATCATACATTGGAATCTTAGGCTTTCCTCTTCCAAAATCACCCTTCCATTCACGGTTCCTATCATTGCCTTTCTTTTGCAGATTCAGTTTATTTTGGATATTTATTTGAACTTTTCGAAACTCTCCCCTGGCTATTTCACTGCATTGTTACTCTGCACTCGCTCTCTACTTGGTCCCACAAAATTATTCTTCCTATAGCTCCTCTTTCCTCAAATACTAAGCTGCTTTTGCATAGAAACATTCCTATATTGTGGGTGGTTTTCCAGCTAACCAATAACCAAAGTCTGATTCTGGATCAATCCCACTTGTTACCCCCATCAATATTGAATGGTCATGCAGATTAGTGACTTCTATAATGGCCATATACAATCTCTTCTAATAATCTTTCAATGATTCCCTCAGAGCCTAGATCATGCTGGATAGGGATATTACATCACTAGGGCGAGTTGAATACATATGGAATTACTCCATAATTTTTTTTTGCTAAATCGTCAAATCTACAAATTGACCGTGGGGGTAATCTTATAAACTACACCATCTCTATACCCAAGAGAGTAATAGAAAAACATCTGCATTTTATTGCATCATTAGCTCGTGCGGAATCCATTAACCATTCATATCTCATGATGTGCTACCTTAGGTCAGTTTCTCTTAAAGACAGGTATCGACGGCATACTGAACATCCTTGGATACTCTGCATGTAAGATATTATCGATGAACAGGGTACGGCTTCTCGAGATTCTCCCATTGTCATTGGTCAAGCATTGGCTTTCCCTTACTTGCTGTGTAACCATAGCCGACAAGTCCAGCATTTGGATAGTTGAAGCCAAGCAGTAGTCGTGCTCCACCCTACGTGAATGGTTTGGTCGATGTCAACAAGCCGTTCCACGCCTTCTTGGCTCAACATCATCATGATGTGTATCATGTATGTTCACTTCATCGTCATTTCGGGGAGGCAACTGGCTTGCATCCACCTAAACTCCAACATCCAAATAAATCGCAGCAAATCCAGCTTGTACTCCAATATGAAGAGGCAAGCTTCCTCCTCTGGAGGAGGGATTGGTCCCGATACCTATAGAACGATCGGTACCGATCAATCTCAGTAAGCTAGTTTGGCTTGCCTATTGATATTCATAAGCTTCTATGTGATACCCATCAATTCTACAATGTTTGCGTCTGTGATAATCATCTGATGAACTAGAACTCTCCGATGTAGAGTAAGGGGTTGGCTCTCTCCTAGTTTTCTCGTGCTGTTGCTCCTTGAGTTGATTCATTAGATCGATATTGGATTGAATCTGCTGGTTCAACTATTAAGGGCTATCCACAAACTCTCTCATCAGATTTTGAAAATCATCTCTTGTGATGGAATTAGCCGAATTCTAGACTTCAACTAGATTGGCAGCATTCACATCTACTGGTAGATTGATCGGGCCTCCTTACTGGATGTTAGCGTTCTTATTTGCTTCTACGTTTTGAGAAGTAGATCTAGTGTTCCTAACCACTTTTAGTAGTTTCCTTAGACTTTTGCAAATTTGAATAGAACGAATAAGCTTCTTGAAGATAATTATGGATCTCTTTGGAGGATTTATCCAATGAAGTAGTAGCAAATGGATCCAAATTGGACTGAGAATCTCTTTCTCGGTAAAATTACTGAAATGTTTGGACCAAAAATTGGCACAAACATCCAGTAGCGATTTTGTAGAGAAATAAATAAAGAATATAAAATGAAACAGAGGAAATAAGCAACTAAATAACATAAAATTAAAGTAATAACAAGAACACAACGATTTATAGTAGTTTGGCGTTGTTTGCCTACTCCACTTTGAATATATAGCTTTGTTAATCACTTTGTAAATTGGGTACAATAGGGATCATATGAAAATCCTTAGTTACAAAAGAGTATAAAGCAACCAGCAGTGTAAAAATCCTTAAAATAAACAATCAAACCTGTATTTCTAGAGGATGATGGTGAAATATCTCCTTTAAAATTCGGCAGAAGGATCTCCAAAACCATATGGACCTATAAGAGGGATCACATGGCCCTAATCCCAAGGAATAGGGATCGGTGTCGATCCCTATTTTGGAGGAATTTAGGAGTGCGATTTCTATGAGAGCTTTCCCATGTTGTAATATGCTTAGCCTCTAAGTTTCATGCCAATTGGATTAGTAGAACTTGAGTTATTGCTCGATCTTTGTTGCACTGTGAGTTATTACCTGATTCTGGTCGATCCCTATTGAGAGAAGATGGTCGATCCCTCTTGCTTAGTCCTTTTGTGGTGCGATCCCCAAAGTAGGCTCCCTAGGGACCGATATCTTGTTCTCAAAATATTTCATATGCATCAGACTTATGGATCTTTAGATATTGGTTGTTTCCCATTGAGCTGCACTTATTTGGCTGAAATAGGCCGATCCCTATTATTCAGAGTGATTATAGCCGAACCCTTCCCTATGTTAAACTATATTCCATACTTTGAACATCCTGCATTGCGTATCTCTCAATTCCATTCGACCATGGCTTCATATTACCATTTATACTTGACTTTTGGATCCCACAATCATCACTCTGGGCTTACTGGCCTTAATAACAGTCGAGTCTAACTAGTCCGATCAGTTCGGATCTAGCTGGGTTAAAATTTCGAATAAAATTTGATAAACATACATATATATGCAAAACATAAGTTTAGTTTTAATTGTTTTAATATGTGTGTGTGTGTGTGTATGTATTAAAGTAACAAAATTTCATATATATATATAATAATATATGAATATATATAAATACGAATATAATAATTAATGAAAATATGAGTATAATAGTTTATATAATATATATAAATTACAAAATTATATATATAGCTTTCTAGATTGAATATACAGTAGCGCTAAATTTAATTATAATTTTATTATATATATATATATATATATATATATATTGTGAGTTAATTAGTTAAATAAATGACAAAAAATATTTAAACAATAAATATTTTGAATTCAAAATTTTTAAAAAATCAAAAATGATATTTCATAGCTTATAAAAAATTTCAAAATTCCCTAAGTCAAAAGTTTATTTTTTTATTAATTAAATACTTTCAATCAAATTTAAAAATGAATTTTTAAAAATAAAAAAATTGATTTAAAAAATATTTTTTTAATCAAGAGCTTCTATGATGACAATTTAATTTTATAAATTTGAAAGTTAAATAATTAATTTTATATTAATTTATTGATTCTATAATGATTAAATAAAAATAAAAACATTAAATAATCACCAAAAATTATTTTTGGTCATTAAAAATCACAATTAATGTATATATACAATTGAAAAATATTAATTCAGCTTTTTACTTGAAATAATTATACAGTTTTATATAAATCACATAAAAAAATTAATTAACTTATTAATATATATATATATATATATATATATAATTTAATTAATAAAATATAATGATTTTAGTTGTATGCATCGGATTCCTAAGGAAAAAAATTGTTTTTTATTTTATTAACATATACACACAACCAATCAATATCTGACAACATCAATATGTATAGGAATCTTATATAACTAACAACACAGTAATCACAATATATATATATATATATATATGCATATCTATCTATGTATGTATGAACAACATACAATTATAGAGAGGTTACGTATATTGTTCATGCATACATACATATGTGTGTGTGTGTGTGTATTTATTTATTTATTTAAAACCGAACACTTACCATAAACTAATGCTAATGATGGGTTCTCCTCTTTCTAGAACTTCACAATTCTACAGATTGTTAGTCCTGAATCACGGACTCTTTTGCTATCAAATAAATGTTAATTTGAATTGATTTGAGTTTATTAGAGCATTTAGAAGGTGTAATTCGGCCAAGATGAAGTAGATAGGAGGCAGCAAAAAGCACTTCTAAAGTTAGGGTTCCTTTTATAATGGTTGAATTAGAGAGAAAAGTGGATCACATCACCCAACTTTTCTCACTAAATCTCTACCAACCATCACAAACTTTTTTGCCCTATTTTGGCTACCCCCAATATCTAATGTTTGCTACCGAAATTTTGCCTCCAACTTCATGATCTAATAGTGTGATGACCCGGAATTTTGGGCAATATCAATTTAATAATCTGTATTAATAATTAAATTAATTTGATAATTTTCTTTTATATTTTAATTTTAATTGGCATGTTTATTCTTTTAAAAGAAAATAAATATTTAATTGGTAAATTTAATCTTTCAAAGCTAATAAAATGTTTTCTATTTATAATACATATATTTGTATTGTTATCCCAACTTTTGGCAAAGCTGAGATACCCAAAAATTAGCTGAAAATCAATGATTACTATTCTAGAATATTAACTATGCATTGCAAGATAACCATGGATATCGATGAATTTTGTCCGAGTCCAGATCGGGCCGCAATTGACAAGACATGATGAGCAAAGCTGTAGAAGCCAGCATTTCAAATCTCAAATCAATCCGAGCTCGTATGTGCAAGTTATGATCGATTCAATCTAAGGAAAGGGCATCGTCTTCGTATCCATCTCCAAGCTCCAATTCGAATCGATCTTGATCGTATCGATCGAAGGACCAGTAGCTTCGTATCCATCGAAAGACTTGATTTGTATCGGTCGAGTTCGAATCCATCAGATTGCCTCATTTCGACTCGATCACGTTCGAACCCATAAGCATGTTCTCATTCGAATCCATCGTTTTCATACCGATGGATTCCGTATCCATGGGCAGATGATGCACCTCGTAATGATCAGTTGGTGCCTGCTTCGTATCCATCAGAGAAGTTGCTCTTCGTCTCCATTTAAGAAGCCTTGTTTGAACCCAGGTGTGAAAAGTTGTTCGCATCCATCGGGGTTCCGCCATTAGACTCCATCGGAAGGTTCTACTTTGAATCCATCGGAAGTCCCTCGTATCCATTTGTTTCGTATCCATCAGGTGCTGGCCGCTTCGTATCCATCAGGAGTCCTTGTTCGAATCCATGAACAAATGCTTGTTCGTATTCACCAAGTCAGCAAGCGCAGATGACGTGTCATCCCACGATACGAAGTAGGCGAGATCTAAGGAATCGAAGCGTTCAACTCGGAGAAAAGACCGGGTCGACTCGAAGGATGCGCGCCACCTCATCACAGAACCACGTGAGCTGATGGAGTCAAAGGCATCGACTCGAAGCCATTGATTCGAACCAGACAGGAACAGAAAAATCCAATTTCAAATCAACCATATCTCGAGATCCATAAGTCCAAATGCCACGAAATTTTCACAGAAGATTGCATACATGTTGAAGAATGTCTACACCAAATTTCACCTCGATTGGATGATTTTCTGATCGATTCGAATGGAGTTCGAATCGATCCCAAAGTGGGCCCAAATTTCCTAGGGCCGGGCATGTGGGCCCCCTCACGTGCCAGAAGTGGTCTCCCGAATTTTCAGCGAAATATCAGCATCCTAGGCCTATAAATAAAGCCCCAGAGCCAACAGAAAAGGGATTTTTTTGGCCATTCAACGTCCAAACCCTGCCGGATTCAATTCTACACCTAACCATCGCGGTTGTAAACAATTTTCTTCACTAAAATCGTTGTAATTGATTGTAATCAGCAAAGAAGATCAATAAAAGATTAAACCCTTGAAGTGGACGTAGGCCGGAGATAGCCGAACCACTATAAATCGTGCGTTCTTGTTCATTATTTCTGAATTACTGCTTGTTTCTTGCTTAGATTTGTGATTTGTGCTTGAATATTGATGTTTTGTATTCATACACTGGTGTTCACGATAATTGGGGTTTGTGACCAATTATGGCGCAAACACTTTGATGCTTTCACTGAGAAGGACTAGCACCCGCTACACCAGATTCAGAATTCAGATTTAAGAGTTTGAAGAATTCCGACTCAGAGACAATGACTCGACAAACAAGACAAAAAGCTGATTGGAGCCGCAAGGAGGAAGCTAAGAAGCATCCTCTGGAGCTGGAGAGGGACAGGCTTCGATGTATATCACTAGAGATGAGATGGAGGCTATGGCTAATTCGTTACGCGAAAGCATGATGAAGACTCACCAAGAGATGTATATCACTAGAGATGAGTCGGGGAAGGCACCGAATTCAAAGATTCTTTGGCGAGAGATCCCCCACAAGATCTTGGAGAATTTTATCATGAAGCTGAAAGATTCATACGGCTGGAAGAGTCACGAGCCGAAAGGAAAGAAATAAATGTTGTGCAGGGCGAAGGAACCGCCAGGGAACAGTCCGGAGCGGACAAAGGAAAGAGAAAGTAGGACGATGGACGTGATGGTCCTGATAAACGGAAGAAATTCCGAGAGCCTAGATTCAGACAGTACATGGATCTGACGGAATGTCTAGAAAGAATTTACACTGAAACTCGTGGGCAACTCCCCTATCGAAAACCACCCAGGAGAGATCCTACTGAGCGGGAGCGCAGAACTGGAAAATATTGCATATTCCATGAGCTGGATGGGCACGCTACAGATGAATGCTGTCACCTAAGAGACGAGGTGGAAGAACATGCCAGGAGTGGTAGATTGCCACAATACGTCAGAGAACGGACAACAGTGGCAAGGCCTGAACAACTACCGCCTCCACCTAACAGGAACGATCCTGGATCGGGATCACGACTCGTCATCCACTGATTAAAGATGGCAGGGGCCGAGTCCAGGATTTGGACTTCGGTTAAATAATTTCATTAGATTTGTTTTCAGAATAAACGGTTGCTCCATTTACTCATGTACGGGAACCGGAGAGATCCCTAGGCATGCTCTGAGATGGAGATAGATCGATATGCCCGGAGAGGCAATGTTTAGCTTTTTCCTGATGTTTGAGATTGAACATCTAGGACCTGAAGTTAAATACATAAATTAGAATTTCTTGAAATAAACCTTTGACCGGAGAGTCAAAAGATGAATATTGAATACCAATATGAAAATGATCGCTTTATGACCCTACCCGGAGAGGCGGGGTCCGGAGTGCATGAAGTGAGTTGCTTCGTCGGAGTGCGACAGGATCGACTCACTTAACGTCGTTTCCCACTCACCGGAGAGTGATTAGATCGGGATTCGATAAGAGCCTGGATAGGCTGTGATTGGCCCACGATTTAGGCCATGACATCGCTTAATGTTCAGATACACTGAACCGGAGTGCAAGAAGTGAGCTGCTTCGCCGGAGAGCGACATGATCGACTCACTTAACGCTGCCTCCCCTTCACCGGAGAGTGACAGGATGGGATCCAGCAAGAGCCTGGAGAGGCTATGATCGGTTTAGAACAACCAAGACATCGCTATATGCCCTAGCTGGGGCCAGAGTGCAAGGGATAGAAGGCAACGTCGGAGTGCAATGGGATCTTTCTATTCAATCGTCAAGTCTAGAATGGGCTTGGCAAGGGTCCAAAGTGACCAACGACAGTCCGGAGAGACTGAAAAAATTCATTCTTAATTTCCACTGAAAGAAATTGATAACGATTTGGCTCCGAACAGCCACGAACTTGACTGAAAATGCTATAAGCTCTGAACAAAACATGAACTCACTACGTTCAATTTAAGAATGATCAAAACACGCCTTTTACCAAAAGGCATGTTTTGGGGGGCAAAGTGTTATCCCAACTTTTGGCAAAGCTGAGATACCCAAAAATTAGCTGAAAATGAATGATTACTATTCTTGAATATTAACTGTGCATTGCAAGATAACCATGGATATCGATGAATTTTGTCCGAGTCCAGATCGGACTGCAATTGACAAGACATGATGAGCAAAGCTGAAGAAGCCAGCATTTCAAATCTCAAGTCAATCCGAGCTCGTATGTGCAAGTTATGATCGATTCAATCTAAGGAAAGGGCATCGTCTTCGTATCCATCTCCAAGCTCCAGCTCGAATTGATCTTGATCGTATCGATCGAAGGACCAGTAGCTTTGTATTTATGAAAGACTTGATTTGTATCAGTCGAGTTCGAATCCATCAGATTGCCTCGGTTCGACTCGGTCACGTTCGAACCCATAAGCATGTTCTCATTCGAATCCATCGTTTTCGTACCGATGGATTTCGTATCCATGGGCAGATGATGCACCTCGTAATGATCAGCTGGTGCCTGCTTCGTATCCATCATAGAAGTTGCTCTTCGTCTCCATTTAAGAAGCCTTGTTTGAACCCAGGTGTGAAGAGTTGTTCGCACCCATCGGGGTTTCGCCATTCGACTCCATCGGAAGGTTCTACTTCAAATCCATCGGAAGTCCTTCGTATCCATCTGTTTCATATCCATCAGGTGTTGGCCGCTTCGTATCCATCAGGAGTCCTTGTTCGAATCCATGAACAATCGCTTGCTCGTATTCACCAAGTCAGCAAGCGTAGATGACGTGTCATCCCACGATACGAAGTAGGCGAGATCTAAGGAATCGAAGCGTTCAACTCGGAGAAAAGACCGGGTCGACTCGAAGGCGCGCGCCACCTCATCACAGAACCACGTGAGCTAATGGAGTCGAAGGCATCGATTCGAAGCCATCGATTCGAACCAGACAGGAACCGAAAAATCCGATTTCGAATCGACCATATCTCGAGATGCATAAGTCTAAATGCCACGAATTTTCACAGAAGCTTGCATACATGTTGAAGAATGTCCACACCAAATTTCACCTCGATTGGATGATTTTCTGATCAATTCGAATGGAGTTCAAATCGATCCCAAAGTGGCCCCAAATTTCCTGAGGCCGGGCATGTGGGCCCCCTCACGTGCCAGAAGTAGTCTCCCGAATTTTCAGCGAAATATCAGCATCCTACGCCTATAAATAAAGCCCCAGAGCCTACAGAAAACGGATCTTTTTGGTCATTCAACGTCCAAACCCTGCCGGATTCAATTCTACACCTAACCATCGCGGTTGTAAACGATTTTCTTCACTATAATCATTGTAATTGATTGTAATCAGCAAAGAAGATCAATAAAAGATAAAACCCTTGAAGTGGACGTAGGCCGGAGATAGCCGAACCACTATAAATCGTGTGTTCTTGTTCATTATTTCTGAATTGTTGCTTGTTGCTTGCTTAGATTTGTGATTTGTGCTTGAA
This sequence comes from Allium cepa, assembly GCA_030765085.1. Lineage (NCBI taxonomy): Eukaryota > Viridiplantae > Streptophyta > Magnoliopsida > Asparagales > Amaryllidaceae > Allium > Allium cepa. Next base: position 118,199,742 of record CM060931.1, read on the forward strand.
TATTGCTGATTTGTATTCATACACTGGTGCTTTCACGATAATTGGGGTTTGTGACCAATTTTGGCGCAAACATGTATATATTGTAAATAGAAAAGCTTTGGTTTGAATTTAACAAATAAAATCATGTGTTCAAATTCTAATATATATATATATATATATTGGTAATTTGGAAGTAATGATTAAATTTAATATGAAAATTTTCAAAGGTTATTTAAATAGTTAGCTATATATTTTTAAAATACCTAAGGTAAATGTTAATTGTTTAAAATATCTTTTAGCTTAAGTTTAAATTTAAACAAGATTAAAAAAAGGTTTGTTTTATTTTCTTTTAAAATATTTCTTGATAAATATGATTTGTAAATATATAAAAGTTTAAAATAAAATTTACAAACATATAAAACATATGATACATTAATTCATTGAGTAAATAAGTAATATATAGATAATGTGATAGTCGCTTTTATAAAAAAATTTAAAAAAATTGGCAAATTGTTATTTTCAAACAATATTAATAATGTGTTGTTTTTTTATATATAGATATAAATAAAAAAATAGAATTGTTATTTTCAAATTTAATGTGTTGTTATAAATATGTAAGTTGATTTTAAATTGGATTTTTAAATTTTAATTTGAATTTGGATTTAATTTTGGAATTCAAAAGGTAGATATTTTAAAATATTTTGGATTGTAAAAATATATGCATAAGATTTTATTTGTAAATAATTTTTTTTATAATATTTTTCATTAAACAAATTTATATATAAATTTAGATAAGTATTTATAAAAAGTAAATATAAAAGCTTATTATTTACATTTAAAATAAATAAAAAAATACATATGACAAGTGTATTAAATCAAGACACGTTAGTAACATGTGTAAACTAGTTAACAATGCTAATGGCAAAATGTTGAGTTTTAAACAAGTGTCGTTTTTAATTTCGATTTTTCTTTTATTTTTAATAAATCACAAATTTAACCTGTAAACACATGCTTTCTTCTCTTCATTCCTTTTTCTATTTCTCTTTTCAAAAACTAAGATAAACTCAATCCTATAACTCAAAAACAAATATGATAATCAATACTTTTCAAACCAGAAATCAAATTTAATAACCTGTAAAACCATTTTCAAAAATCAAAACAAAAGCTTGTACATTTTCTTCAACATGGAATCAAAGCAGATTTCATCTCTGTTCTAAATGTTAGTCATCTCCACTCCAAGTTCCAGTAACAAAGCATTCCAGTTTTAATAAGGATCTCAACAATTAAAGTATTAAAAAAATCAAAGAAACATCTTTCCTGCATTCAAGTTTTTAAAAGTTTAAAAGCTATTTCAAAATAAGGCTTTGTTCATCATTTTTACTGGTGATTAACATTTTTTCTAAAAACTTAAGTATATGAAATCTGGTTGCATGTGAATTTCTGAAAAAAGGTGCGTTCTGTGTATATATGAATTTTCAGTGTATATATGAATGTATAGATGTGTGTGCATGCATGTTACCTGAGACATCTCTGCTCTTAGTTTTCAAGCTCAAATTTTTGATTAAAATTCATGTTCTCTTGATCTAATCTCTGTTAGGACTTAGGCTTCAAATAAAATTTGTTTGTTTAATCATAGAGTAAGTTTTAAAATTATATTTAAGTGAATTAAATTTGAAATTGCTTTGGAAAACCAAAAGAACAGAACAAGATTAAGATATGTAAAATTTCAAATATCTTAACTCATCGATTCAGGCATATAATATGAAACCTTATCTAGAAACTTGATTTTTAAAATAAAATCACAATTTTTAGTATTGGGTGGAGTGAGCAATTCGAGTTTGATCAGGTTTTATGTTTTGGGTAGTTTCTGATAATCTAGGTGATAGCGGAGGTCGCGGCCTTCTCTGGAGGTAGAGGGATGATCGGAGAGTTTGGGAAAAATGGCAGTAGTGTGTATAAGATACTGTGGCGATGGTGTGGGTCGGAGTTGTCTGTAACCCTAGTTTTGGGCTTGGTCGGAAATGCGTTCACCCCGGCGCCTCAGGTGGATCGAGTTCCACCAAAATTTGGAGATTTGCAGCATGGAGGCTGGCGAAGGCATGGCAGGAAGCTCAGGTACTTCGGTGGTCGAAGGAGTGAGTTCGAGGAGGTTTTGGTGAGGTGGGTTATTCCAGGTTTGTGCAGGGATTACTCGAATTCGAGTTCGAGTAGTTTCGTTGTTTTGATGATCGAGATCTGGTACGAGGATGATCGCCGTCATGCGAGAGGAGTCGGGGATGGTCAGAGGTGGCTGCATCGTTAGTGCATGTGCACGACAGTGGTTTTGTGTCACAAGTTTTTGTTTGCGATTTTCTCTAAGGAACGCTCGAGTTTGTGGGAGGGTGACTTGAGTGAAGTCTCGGGTCGTTCGAGAGTGTATTCGTTCCAGATTTTAAACTTTAGTACTTGAGCAAAAAATTTAAAAAAGGAAAGAAATGGGTTTTTTCTTAGGTCAATGCTTGAGTAATCTTCGGGTTGAACCCGAAGAAGCATTTTAAAACAGATTTTAAAAGTTTTTTTATTAAAAAGGCAAGATTTCGAATTTTAATAAATTTGGTTTAAAACTCTTGCGATACAATTTTTTTATATAAGATATGTGTTTCCTTAACATTTGATTAAAAGGTTTGTAAATTTATTTAAATTTTGTTAAAGTTAAATTTGTTAATCATTTTTAAATCTTAAATTTAAAAGTATAATGTTTCAATGCACATATTAATGGTAATTAAGTCATCGATAAGAATAATGTTTTATCTTAAAGTTAATTAAGATTTAATGATTTGAGATTCATTAAAAATAAAGTAATTAAAGGGTAATTAATTAATTTAATTAATTAATGATTAAGGATTTACAAATTAAAAATTAAGGGGTTTAAGTTAATTAATTAGAGGTTAATTAATTTGTAATTAAAGATCATTAATTAGATAATTAAAGATTATTAATTAATGATTAGAGATTTATTAATTAAGTAATTAAGTTGTAATTAAATTAATTTATTAAGTAATTAAAGATTAATTTAGTTACAATTAAGCATTAATTAATTAAGTAATTAGAGGCTAACTAATTGGTAATTAGGGATTAATTAATTTGTAAACAAAAATGGTTAATTAAAGTATAATTACTTAATGGAAGTAATTAAAGGAATTAATTACTTAATGTAATTAATTAAATTAATGTGATTAGTTTAAGTTAATTAATTAGTTTAATTAATTTAAAATAATCACTGGATGATTGGTTAAGTATAATTACTTAATGTAATTTATAAAGTGTAGTTACTTAGTGAAGTAATTTGGGTTTAATTACTTTGTGTAATTAATTGAGGGATAATTAATTAATGGAAGAAATTTGGGTTTAATTACTTTATGTAATTAATAAGAAGGATAATTACTTAGTGGAAGTAATAAAGAGTTAATTACTTAGTGTAAGTAATTTAAGAATTAATTAATAGAAATTCATTTAGAAGTTAATTAAGTAATGTAAGTAATTAAAGGATAGTTAATTACTGAATATGATTAATCAAGGTTGATTAATGAATGTGATTAATTAAAGATTAATTATTAAATGTGATTAATTATAAGAATAATTAATTAAAGAAGTAATTAGGGATCATTAATTAATGTAATTAATGAATTTAATTAATGAAAGTAATTAAGGGTTGATTAATGTGATTAATTAAGGATAATTAATCAATATAAGTGATTATAGAATAATTAATTAATGTAATTAATTAAGGATTAACGTAATTAATTATAGTTAATTAATTAATGAGAGTAATTAAAGGTTAATTACTGTAAATGATCAAGGATAATTAATTTGTGCAATTAATTAAAAACTGATTACTTAATGTAATTTAAGAATAATTAATCAAGGATGATTAATTAAGATCGATATTAAAAGGATGATTAATTAATTTGTTTATAATTGATTAATGGTTAAGTAAGTAGGATTTATAGTAATGGAAGTAATTAATTTAACTTATTTTAAATTAATTAGTGATAGTGTGATAGATAAATCTTGCTTATGGATGGCTGAATGTTATTGAATGTCTTGAATTGTTTGATACCTCTGATATGAGATATGCGCTGATCTGTGATATTGGATGCTTTGGTTGAATTGTGATGATATGGATTATCTATTTGTGAGATTGTGAATTATCTATCTGTGCAAACATAGATAATGAATTGAATTGTTTTAACTTTAAAAAAACTTGACCGTAAAAGACGGCATTTTGGATTTCGGTGAGGCCGGGATCGGATTTTCAGATTTGGATATCCGAAAACCACATCGATCTAAATTAAACGATAGGTCGTGAATCTCAAGTGAAGATGAAGATTCAGAGTGCAAGGGCTATTGTCGTTAACTCTGAGGGTGATTCCAAAATGAGTGTAACAAGATAGTGCCTTCAGTTTCGTTCGAACCCGGAACGAACTTGTATGGATTAAATGCTTTCAGCACATCGTCAGGTGGACGATGAGAATTCTAAGATAGATGTGTTTTATAAAGGTAATCGTAGCCTCAAGCCTCATCAGCCAAGAATGGCTAAAACAGGGGAGGTGCAGCAAGGCTAAGTGAGTCGCGCTCAATAGGACAAGATTTTTCTCTGTCTAGAGGTCCCTTTTTATTCGGTTGTGTGGGCAGATGATTACAACAACGGTTGGGGTTGTCTTATTCGAGACTATCCAGTAAGGGATGGTTTCGGCCTTGTGTTTCAGGGGATTTAGGGTGGATCCTCGGTACGGTGATCTAGGTCAAGAACTATGACATGCGATACCCCAGTAGCCCTGCCATTGTATGGAATCCAATCTTCAATAAGTACCCTTCGAGTTTGTTTGTATACCTATGTATGCTGGAATTTAATAGATGTAACGATTTCATCTATATTATATTTTACTTGAAAACCTTAGACCCTATTATAATATAACTGGATTTCCTATCAACTGTTTTGGTTATCGTAAGGTAAAAAAATTTCCGTGTTTATGTGCGAGAAGTCTTACGAGATACCATTTGTTTCAAAGGTTTTTCAAAGTTAAGCAACTTTAACCTGTTACTCACACCAGACACATGTCTGACCCGGAGTTTATTTTTCGTTTTCTTAAAATCTTGGGTACTCAAATTTTTATGAGTAGCCAAGGGATTCAGGTTAGCTTTGACGAATTCGAAAGGAAGTATGGAGCAGGAGGCTTCAGCGTGTAGATATAGAATGGTTCCGCTGTGTCTGTATCTCTGTATTGTTTTAAGTTGTATGATAGACATGTGTTCATAACTGTCTAGTATGTGATGTATAAGCTGTGTAACTCTGATAGTTGTTGATACTATGTAATACTTATGTGATTAATATAATTATTCGTTCCGCTTTGAGATTCTGATATCTGTTTTGTTCTTTCTTTCTATCTTTTCTCTTTTCTATCCCTTTCTTTATTTATAATTAGTATGGGCCCGTGCTTCGCACACAGGCTATTTGTATTATTGTATACGTTGATATTTTGTTTGAGTGCAAATGTATAAAAGGAAAGCAAGGGCATTTTTGGAATTTCAAAAAGACACTGAGTAAATTAGATCAACCAATTTTCTTTACTAGTAGTAGAGATGATGTGTCTTTCTGTGAGATGAAAGGCGGGTTATTTCATTTGGTATCAGAGCGCTAGGTTGAGTGAATACCTAGGCTTTAGAGTGGTTTCTTTCTTGAGAGAGTGTATTTGTAATTTTTTTATATATATATATATATTTCTACCTATCTGTTGGGTTACCTGTTCGGGTTTTCCAATATGAGTTCTAGAGGTAGAAAGGGTAGTGGTGTGTGTAGCACGACTACTAATGGAAGTAGTCCGAGTGTTGAGGTTGGAATAGTATCTGTCGAGGCTGTAGACCTAATACCGCCTCGAGTAAGCTTTGCTGCATGGTATAAGGATTTCACCAATCTCTAAAGGAAGACTTTTTAAAGGTTCAGAGTCCATCATTGAAGTGCAAGTTTAGATGAGAAGAGTTTGGATTTGTCGGTTAAGTAGAAGCGAGTGATGATATCTTGGCAACTTCGGGAAGGAACGGCTGTGTGGTGAGACGCAGTGACTATGGATGTTTTCGAAGATGTTTCTTTTGGAGCAAGTTTAAGGAAGTGTTCTGAATCGGTGGTGAGACTAAGTTCAGCTGGGTGTTTGTGTTTGGTTTGAGGCCGAGTTTCTTAAGGAGATGTCTGCCCATCTCAAGGCTTTGTGTCGAATTGGATGATATGGCTTTATGGTTCGAAGAGCTTTGGATAGGAAGTCTTTAGCATCTGTGTCAGCAGTGCAGCTTGAAGGTGTACTATAAGCCGATAAGAAGGTATCTAGCTAAGCAGTGTTCTAGAGGTGGAGTTCAGAAGCAACAGAGTGGACCCATTTCTTCGATGGATTGGCTAAATGTGCATAAGTTGTTCTGATTTGTAAGAGAGAACAATATCTTTGGAAATTATGCTGGATTGATCGCAAAAGTGACTTGCGATAGTTGACTGTTCTCTTGGTAATATTTTGCTTGGGATCGAGCATCTCTAGGGAATGTAGGAGTTATAGAAGTTGTCAGAGATTTTTTCGGATGTCTTCAAGGAAGTCAAGGATTGCCATAGCATCTGAAGATTGAGTTTTCGTATCGACTAGAATTCCAGGAGTGATACAGGTGGTTCAGCTAGTAGAAGGATGGCTCTGAGAGAGAGGTTTAGGTGAAACAGCTCAGGATTCCATGGAACTTCTGAGTTTTCTCTTTATAAATCTGTTGAACCGCATTTTTTTGGAGATGTATTGGACAAGTCTATGCTCGTGTTTATCATCAGCATTCTCATCTACTCCAGATCAGAGTTATGCAGTGGAAGCGTGGTAGCATCTGCTCTAGAATGGAAGAAACCCTAGATTCCTTGGAAGTTTGCAATTTCTTGGATTATAGGGTTTCTACAGGAAGTTATTCGGGATCTGAAGGCGAGATTGGCGAGTGCACCTGTTTTGTCTTTTTCGAATAGGAGAAGTAAGTTTGAAGTCTACTAATGATTGTGGAGTAGAGTTTGTGTTCTTAATTTTGGTTGATCTTGAGAGGATCATTTTGTTGGGTTTTTTGGGTCCAATTTGTTTCAAGAAGCATCAGCAAAGGTTGAGCTAATCAGGAAGGATGAAGGCAGCCTAGGATCATCAGAAGAATTTTGTGGATAAGAGACGAAGGAATTTGGATTTCAAAGTCGGAGATTTGATTTTGGATAAGTTTTCTCCGATCAAAGGAGCTATAAGATTTAGTAAGACTAGGAGGCTAGCTCCGAAGTATATTGGATCTTTCTGTGTTCTTGTAAGGATAAGTGCTTTGGTCTACAGGGTTGAATTGCCAGTTTGGAAGACTGGGATTCAATGTATTTCATGTATCTTTGAGGGAGTACGTGTATGATCCATCACTGGTTATGGAACCAACAGTTCAGGAGGATTTGGTAGTTGAGTCGGACTTGACTATGGTCTGATATCCTTTTCAGATTGTAGATCTAGATGAGTAAGAGCTCTGTAGCTAGTAGTGTGGATTGTATGGATTCAGTAGAGCAAGTTTCCCCTGGGAAACTCTAGATAGTGATAGGAAGGTCTATCCTGATTTGTGCCAAAATCATTAGATTTGTTCGTTTAAGTGAACTGGTTGCTATGGTTGTTAGCATATGGTTGATAATATACGCTTGTGGTTTAAAATTGAAATCTTTGATAGGTTACTAAATTATCTTTGCTTTTAAATTTCGGGTACGAAATTCTTTTAAAGGGGGAGGAATGTGATAACTCGGAATTTTAGGCAATATCAATTTAATATTCTGTATTAATAATTAAATTGATTTGATAATTTTCTTTTATATTTTAATTTTAATTGGCAAATTTATTCTTTTAAAAGCAAATAAATATTTAATTGGTAAATTTTATCTTTTAAAGCTAATAAAAGTTTTTCTATTTATAATATATATATATATATATATTTGTATATATTGTAAATAGAAAAGCTTTGGTTTGAATTTAACAAAGAAAATCATGTGTTCAAATTCTAATATATATTGGTAATTTGGAAGTAATGATTAAATTTAATATAAAAATTTTCAAAGGTTATTTAAATAGTTAACTATATAGTTTTAAAATACTTAAGGTAAGTGTTAATTGTTAAGAATATCTTTTAGCTTAAGTTTAAATTTAAATAAGATTAATAAAAGGTTTGTTTTATTTTCTTTTAAAAAAATGCTTGTTAAATATGATTTGTAAATATATAAAAGTTTAAAATAAAATTTACAAACAAATGATACATTAATTCATTTAGCAAATAAGTAATTTATAGATAATGTGATAGTCTCTTTTATAAAAAAAATAAAATTGGCAAATTGTTATTTTCAAACAATATTGATAAAAAAAATTTATATATATATATATAAATAGATTTTAAAGAAAATAGAATTGTTATTTTCAAATTTAATGTGTTGTTGTTTGTATAATATATATATATATATATATAAGTTGATTTTAAATTGGATTTTTAAAATTTAATTTGAATTTGGATTTAATTTTGGAATTCAAAAGGTAGATATTTTAAAATATTTTGGAATAAAATATATGTATAAGATTTTATTTGTATATAATTTGTTTTACAATATTTTTCTTTAAAGAAATTTTTATATGAATTTAGATAAGTATTTATAGAAAGTAAATATAAAAGCTTATTATTAACATTTAAAATAATAAAAAATATATGTGACAAGTGCAATTATATCAAGACACATTATTAACATATGTAAACTAATTAACAATGCTAATGACAAATGTTGAGTTTTAAACAAGTGTCGTTTTTAATTTTGATTTTTCTTTTATTTTTAATAAATCATAAATTTAACCTATAAACATGCTTTCTTCTCTTCATTCCTTTTCCTATTTCTCTTTTCAAAAACTAAGAGAAACTCAATCCTATAACTCAAAAACAAATCTGATAATCAATACTTCTCAACCAGAAATCAAATTCAACAACCTATAAAACCATTTTCAAAAATCAAAACAAAAGCCTATACATTTTTCTTCAACCTGGAATCAAAGCAGATTTCATCTTTGTTCCAAATGTTAGTCATCTCCACTGCAAGTTCCAGTAACAAAGCAGTCTAGTTTTAATAAGGATCTCAACAATTCAAGTATTAAAAAAATCAAAGAAACATCTTTCTTGCATTCAAGTTTTTAAAAGTTTAAAAGCTATTTCAAAATAAGGCTCTGTTCATCATTTTTACTGGTGAGTAACATCTTTTCTAAAAACTTAAGTATATGAAATCTATTTGCATGTGAATATCTGAAACAAAGTATGTTTTGTGTATATATGAATTTTCTGTGTATATGTGAATGTATAGATGTGTGTGCATGCCTGTTACCTGAGACATCTCTGCTCTTAGTTTTCAAGCTCCAGTTTTTGATCAAAATTCATGTTCTCTTGATCTAATCTCTGTTAGGACTTAGGCTTTAAACAACATTTGTTTGTTTAATCATAGAGTAAGTTTTAAAATTATATTTAAGTGATTTAAATTTGAAATTGCTCTGGAAAACCAAAAGAACAGAACAAGCTTAAGATATGTAAAATTTCAAATATCTTAATTCATCAATTCAGGCATATAATCTAAAACCTTATCTTGAAACATGATTTTTAAAAATAAAATCACAATTTTTAGTATTGGGAGGTGTAGGCAGTTTGAGTTTGATCAGATTTTGTGTTTTGGGTAGTTTCTGATGATCTAGGTGATCGGGGAGGTCGCGGTTTTCTCTGGAGCTAGAGGGATGATCGGAGAGTTTGGGAAAATGGCAGTAGTGTGTATAAGCTACTATGGCGACGGTGTAGGGTCGGAGTTGTCTGTAACCCTAGTTTTGGGCTTGATCGGAAATGTATTCACCCTGGTGCCTCTGGTGGATCGAGTTCCACCAAACTTTGGGGATTTGTAGCATGGAGGCTGGCAAAGGCATGGCTGGAAGCTCAGGTGCTTTGGTAGTCGAAGGAGTGAATTTGAGGAGGTTTTGGTGAGGTGGGTTGTTCTAGGTTTGTGCAGGGATTACTTGAATTCGATTTCGAGTTAGTTTCGATGTTCTGATGATCGAGATTTGGTATGAGGATGATCGTCGTCATGCGAAGGAGTCGGGGATGGTCAGAGGTGGCTGCATCACCGGTGCATGTGCACGGCAGTGGTTTTATGTTAGAAATTTTTGTTTGTGGTTTTCTCGAAGGAAGGCTCGGGTTTGTGGGAAGGTGACTCGAGTGAAATCTTGGGTCGTTCGAAAGTGTAATTCGTTCTAGATTTTAAACTTTAGTACTTAAGCAAAAAATTAAAAAAAAATGGGTTTTTTCTTAGGTCAATGCTTGAGTAATCTTCGGGTTGAACCCGAAGAAGCATTTTAAAACAGATTTTAAAAGTTTTTTTATTAAAAAGGCAAGATTTCGAATTTTAATAAATTTGGTTTAAAACTCTTGCGATACAATTTTTTTATATAAGATATGTGTTTCCTTAACATTTGATTAAAAGGTTTGTAAATTTATTTAAATTTTGTTAAAGTTAAATTTATCAATCATTTTTAAATCTTAAATTTAAAAGTAAATTTAAAAGTAAATTTAAAAGTGTAATGTTTCAATGCACATATTAAAGGTAATTAAGTCATTGATAAGAATAATGGTTTATCTTGAAGTTAATTAAGATTTAATGATTTGAGATTCATTAAATTAACAAGGTAATTAAAAGGCAATTAATTAATTTAATTAATTAATGATTAAGGATTTATAAATTAAAAATTAAAGGGTTTAAGTTAATTAATTAGAGTTTAATTAATTTATAATTAAAGATCATTAATTAGATAATTAAAGATTATTAATTAATGATTAGAGATTTATTAATTAAGTAATTAAGCTGTAATTAATTTAATTTATTAAGTAATTAGAGATTAATTAGGTTACAATTAAGCATTAATTAATTAAGTAATTAGATGTTAATTAATTGGTAATTAAGGGATTAATTAATTTGTAATTAAAAATGGTTAATTAAAGTATAATTACTTAATGGAAGTAATTAAAGGAATTAATTATTTAATGTAATTAATTAAATTAATGTGACTAGTTTAAGTTAATTAATTAGTTTAATTAATTTAAAATAATCATTGGATGATTGGTTAAGTATAATAACTTATTGTAATTTATAAAGTGTTGTTACTTAGTGAAGTAATTTGGGTTTAATTAGTTTGTGTAATTAATTGAAGGATAACTAATTAATGGAAGAAATTTGGTTTAATTACTTTGTGTAATTGATAAAAAGGATAATTACTTAGTGGAAGTAATTAAGAATTGATTACTTAGTGTAATTAATTTAAGAATTAATTAATAAAAAATTATTTAGAAATTAATTAAGTAATGTAAGTAATTAAGGGATAGTTAATTACTGAATATGATTAATCAAGGTTGATTAATGAATGTGATTAACTAAAGATTAATTATTAAATGTGATTAATTAGAAGAATAATTAATTAAAGAAGTAACTAGGGACCATTAATTAATGTAATTAATGAAAGTAATTAAGGGTTGATTAATGTGATTAATTGAGGATAATTAATCAACATAAGTGATTATAGAATAATTAATTAATGTAATTAACTAAGGATTAACATAATTAATTATAGTTAATTAATTAATGAGAGTAATTAAAGGTTAATTACTGTAAATGATTAGGGATAATTAATTTGTGTAATTAATTAAAAGCTAATTACTTAATGTAATTGAATAATGATTAATCAAGGATGATTAATTAAGATGGATATTTAAAGGATGATTAATTAATTGGTTTATAATTAATTAATGGTTAAGTAAGCAGGATTTATAGTAATGGAAGTAATTAATTTAATTTAAATTAAATTAAGTTGTGATAGTGTGATTGATAAATCTTGCTTATGGATGGTTGAATGTTATTGAATGCCTTGAATTGTTTGATACCTCTGATATGAGATATGTGCTGATCTGTGATATTTGATGCTTTGGTTGAATTGTGATGATATGGATTATCTATTTGTGAGATTGTGAATTATATATCTGTGTGAATATAGATAATGAATTGAATTTTTTTAACTTTAAAACAACTTGACCTTAAAAGATGGCGTTTTGGATTTCGGTGAGGCCGGGATCAGATTTTCAGATTTGGATATCCGAAAACTACATCGATCCAAATTAAACGATAGGTCGTGAATCTCAAGTGAAGATGAAGATTCAGAGTGCAAGGGCCGTTGTCGTTAACTCTGAGGATGATTTCAAAATGAGTGTAACGAGATAGTGCTTTCAGTTTCGTTCGAACCCGGAACGAACTTGTATGGATTGAATGCTTTCAGAACATCGTCAGGAGGACGATGAGCATTCTAAGATAGATGTGTTCTATAGAGGTAATCGTAGCCTCAAGCCACATCAACCGGGAATGGCTAAAACAGGGGAGGCGCGGCAAGGCCATGTGAGTTGCGCTCAAGTAGGACAAGATTTTTTCATGTCTAGAGGTCCCTTTTTATTCGGTTGTGTGGGCAGTTGATTACAACAACTGTTGGGGTTGTCTTTTTGGGACAATCCAGTAAGGGATGGTTTCGGCCTTGTGTTGCAGGGGATTTAGGGTGAATCCTCGGTACGGTGATCTAGGCCACGTACTATGACGGGAGGTACCCCAGTAGCCCTGCCATTGTATGGAATCCAATTTCCAGTAAGTGCCCTTCGAGTTTGTTTGTATACCTATGTATGCTGGAATTTAATAAATGTAACCATTTCAGCTATGTTCTATTTTACTTGAAAACCCTAGACCCTACTATAATATAACTGGATTTCCTATCAAATGTTTTGGTTATCGTAAGGTAAAAACGTTTCCGTGTTTATGTGCGAGAAGTCTTAGGAGATACCATTTGTTTCAAAGGTTTTTCAAAGTTAAGCAACTTTAACTTGTTACTCACACCAGACCCATGTCTGACCTGGAGTTTATTTTCCGTTTTCTTAAACTCTTGGGTACTCAAATTTTTACGAGTAGCCAAGGGATTCAGGTTAGCTTTGACGAATTCTAGAGGAGGTATGGAGTAGGAGGCTTCAGCGTGTAGATATAGAATGGTTCCATTGTGTCTGTATCTCTGTACTGTTTTGAGTTGTATGATAGACAGGTATTTATAACTGTCTAGTATGTGGTGTATAAGCTATATAACTCTGATAGATGTTTATAGTATGTAATACTTATGTGATTAATATAATTCATTCATTCCGCTGTGAGATTCTGATATTTGTTTTGTTCTTTCTTTCTATCTTTTCTCTTTTCTATCCCTTTGTTTCTTTAAAATGATGCGTCTTTCTATGAGATGAAAGGCGGATCGTTTCAAATAGCCCATTTAAACCTGAGTAAATATATTTAATTAAATCCAATTTAATTTCTTATCGATATTTCATATCGATCGATATATTTATAAATATTATAAATATATGAACAGCAATATTTATTCCTCAAATCATGTTCAAATTTTATAATAAATATTTCATAAATATTAATTAATTTACAACAATTATAAAATAACTAAATCGTTTGGTCTAAAGAGAATTCATCAATTCGGTTGTGTGACTCGCATGTGTAAGTTCGATCAGCGATTAAGATCGAACTATGTTAACGTTCACAGATCACTTAGTAGGTGGTATGACATATTGGTCAAATTTATCACTTACTTAGTTTCGGTAAAATCCAATTTCACTTTATTAAGCGTTACCCAGTTGTGACATTTATTTTACACCAATTCTCTTCGTCAAAACTATATCACTTTGGACTTATGGAATATGGTAATGGTTAAAATTCCAATATCATCCATATTTAACTCTATAGTCCAAACACGAAGTTCTTCGTTCAATAATAATAATTATTATTAACTGAAATGCTCTAGCAAGAGACTTTTAACTTTGAGTTGACTGTGACTAACCCCATATAACCGAGGAGACAAATCATCTCTTGAATAGTGCTTCACTTCCAATACTTCCATCTGATCCAACTATAGTCACTCGATGGAATTTCATGCCATGATTTGACTATAATCAAAGTGAAGCTTTCATATTAAAGGTCTACAATATTCTCAAGTCGAGAGAACTAGGTAAATCAGTCACATCGATATTTTCTGTTTGACCTTAGTTATATTAACAAACAGAAAACCATTGAGTGAGTCGTTCCATAGTTATCCAATAACTATCGGTACATAACCTATTTGTGCCTCCAACAGCTATGAATTATATACCATCCGACATTAAGAGAGAAATACGTACTCTAGTCTCAATAGATACATCGATATTTAGTCTTGATGCATCTTGACTAGGAACATTTAAAATGATATATTTGTTTCATTGTGATAAATTACTCACGGCTACAACACTTTGTAACTACTATCACAAAACATATTATTTACAGATTTTTTATTAAATATACTTTTACTTAAATTAATTAATTAATATAACCACATTATATCAAGTATATAACAGAAAGAAAATACCTCTGAATTCGAACAATATTGGTTACGGAGTTAGACATATGTAATAAATTACATAATTGCCCCTAATCCCTAACTCTATTAATCTTCCACTTGCACTTGGAGTCAATTATGGAATCTTAATCCAACTTCTCCAATCAGTTTCCTCAAAACCGATCGGATCAGTCCCTTAGTGAACGGGTATGCTATTATGTTTCAATTATCTACTTTTTCGATTAACTCTCTCCGATGCTAATAAACTACCTTTATCATGTAGAAAAATTTGGAGTATGTCATATGAGCTGTAAGTTCTATTATGAACTATATAGTGGCATTGTTATCATATAACAATTTTGTGGGATTCTCAACATTTGAAATCACCCTCGGCTCGGTTATAAATTTGTGCATTTATGTTTATATACATTTCTTTATTGTTGCGCTATTCAAGACAATGTACTTGGCCTTTTCCATTGGATCAGCTACCGTCTTTCATTTGGAACATTTCCGACTAAAAGGTTCTTAACTTGAATTTATTATTGACATATCATATTCCATATCACTTATGAAACTTTGAGTCTGAACACTTCTTCACAAGGAGTTCGTTGTTTCTGTAAATTGCTCTCTAGTATTTCATAAATACATAAGAATACTCTTAACTATCATTCGATGATATCAATTTAGATTTAATATTTGCTTTATGTATCAAATACATGAACAAATCATGATATCGTAGACAACATAACATATATGATAATTCATATTTTCATGCATATGGAATCCATCTTACATGTTCCTTATTAAATATTTAGTAGCGTGTTCTTGTATATCATTTAGGACATTCTCCATATCTTTTATACTTACTATAAAAGACATCATTTACAAATATACAATCGAGTATTAAAAAAACTAAGGCTGATTTTGGTATAAATACATTGTTAAAATCAGTAATGTGTTATTTATTTACAATTTAGAAATATCAATGTACCTTTTAACGTTTTTTCTTATGAGCATATTCTTCCTATACATGTTGGTTGATAATCAAACTATTTGATATTTCTATCAAAACACTTATGCAATTTTGATGCTTGCCAAATGGTACTTTTATATCTTTTCTTGGATCATATCCAAATACTCAAAACCCCAAATATCGCTCTCACTGACTTCAAGACACTTTGATTGTTATGTGAAACAGTCTATGCTAAATCAATATATATAATTTTTCTATTTCAGAACACATGTGCCAAATCACAAGGTCTTACAAAGCGATAATTTTGTGAGTAAATTTAAAATAAATTGATCATGTTGAATGATGAATCTATTACACTAATTTCAACATTTGACAATTAAGAGATTATTCTTATCAGCATTGCTTATTTAATTCCAACTGCATTAGTCTTGCTCATAAAGACAGAATCGCTGTTAATGGATTACATTCCTTCAGTTACGACTATTAAAATCATATTTTGATAACATACTTGGAATTCATTTTCAGATCTTCACATCATACCATAGTATAGGGTCGATACTCTTAATGGTTTATTTAAACAACCGATGATTATATATTTTTGACATTGATAAGAAACTCATAGTTTTTTTTTCAATGTACGAGAATACTTATTAGACACCCTAATGTGATGCGTTCATTTAGGTTGGTTGATCTCATTTCATTTCATATAATCAGTTTTATTGTTGGATCGTATCCAATTCCATTTCATTACCAATAATTTCTCAAAGAAAGTCCTTCATTATGAAGTTCGAATTTCTTGGAACAATAATTGTTTCTTATGTAATGGAACATGTATTCATAAACACTTTATGAATTGCCTTTTATTTAAAATCGATTTATTTTTAATTTACAAAGATTATGTTCAAAACATAAATATGTCATCCAATAATAGTCCTTCCCAAACTACTTTTGGAGAGATTTATATAAGATCCCCCATGAAAAATTATTACTTGCGAACTTTCGACTCGCACAACCTAGCATCTCTTTGACATAAGATATGTTAGGTTTCTTATAAATCCTTATCTTGTATGAATTCGCAAACTATTATTTAGATGAAAGAATATTAAACCTGTGTACTACTCTTAAGTACATGTCTTTAAAAAAGAAATTAACTCAACTTCACTCACAACTAATCATACCCAGTTCAAGTTTGTACTCTTTATCGAATACATCATTATACATCACATGGAGGAGAGACTTTTGAGATTGAATCTTTATTCACATTTAGGTGCGTTCAGAAATCTTTCCAGTATACTCACCCATTCGATCTAATCGAATCATTTATATCGCATATTATTTTATTTACTTCCATTTTATACTTTATGAGTTTAACATGGACATACTACATGTGTATAAATTACACATGTTCATGTCGATGATAATTCATCGGTGAATATAACGAAGTATGTGGAACCGTCTTGTTATTAATAGAGTTGCAATTGCGTACATCAATATGCATCAATCCGAAGAGTTCATTAACTCCTGTGACGCTCCTACTAAATGAGTGCATAGCCCCTGATTATTTGAGATATAATTAACTAGTATCATATGATTCATAATCATATAATAAAAATTATTTCACAAAACTATGACTTAGTCTGTAATTCCAAATAATTGCAAATAATTATAGATACTTTCGTATTTTCTAACGCATCACTTTTGTTATGAAAACAAATACCACATTAGGTTTTTCTTCATAACGAATATTCATAATATTCACATTAAAATATAATTACTTCTATTTTTCAATCGATGGCAAAATATAGTCATTATTTCATAAATAATGTTTGGTGTGTTTTACGAATTGTTTTCTTACTTTGATGCAATCAATCGGTGCTATATGGCATGCTCCCATTATTTCCATCATTACTATGATAGCGTACTAAATTCGGAGGTCCATCATTCACTTAATATATATTATTTATTTCATACGCTATAACTATATTACAATGGAGAGTTCTTTGATCAAATATCTTAAACTCAAAGAAATAAATCTCATAGAAAACAATTTTTAATATGAAAATACATTTCGGAATAGAAATCGTATTTCTTATTCCAATATTAAGTATCAATTATTATTACAATTCTCATTTTCGATGTTTCTTTATGAAGCAGAAGTTATTATTCACTCTCTTTATCCCAACTATATCTTAAATCACATCTACTCTTGTACATTCATTTTCCTTTCTATATGGTCGAACCATTCAAAAGAAAACCCTTGCTACAACATCACAATGAACCTATTACAAAGTTGCATTTGATCGTCCTTAACATTTAAGGACATCAAATATGATGCATCTTACGTAAACAAATCAAACTGACATTTCAGTGATCAAATTCTTAAATTTATATTGTAGTTCTGGTCTTATATTACATTTAACACAATATGGTATTCTATTGTAATCAACCAAATTGAATACTCGACTTTATAGTACTATTTATTTGGTTGCTTCAAATAAACTAATTTCACTGAAGTATCGTACATTATGAACTGTGACTGTTCGCCATACAACATTTATATGCGATATATCGCCACACAACATTTATATGCGATAGTATATGGATCAAATATCCATAGTTTCATATTGCTTTTAGAGTTCGAAACTCATAGAATGCAATACACGGTCTCGACCAAATAAATGTGTAAGCAACCGGGCTTGCATGAGCATTGAAATATTAACATACAAGAAGTATTTATTAGTAAGTATATATTATATTCTATGTCAGGACACGATTTTTTCGTCTTCCGAAAATTCGACATCGACACTCACTTTATCGACTGCCGAGGAATCGAACGACGGAAAACCGAACACTGAGGGTTTTTTTTTTTTTAAAAGATTTTAAGAAAAGAAGAAGAGAGAAAAAGAAAGAAGATAAAGAGGGAAAAGAAAACAGAAAATTAGAAAATAGAATAGAAAAGAGAAAATAGAACAGATTTTTAAAATAGAAGAAAAGGAGAATAGAGAAGAGATAGAAAAACATAGAAAATAGGACGGAACAGAAAACAACAGAACAACATCAGAATCCCACAATTCGCAGCGGAACAACATATAATAATAAATGAATAATCTTTAAACAAAGAACTATATCAGTTATTACATTTTACACATTACATTACATCATATCATCAGAGTGTACAACAACAACAACAAACAGTGCAGCGGAAAAAGAAATACTATATAACTAGTAATACGCCATGTCATCCATCTTGCCTCCAGCAACGCCAGAATATCCAGAATATCCTGATAAACCTAACTCTTGACTGCCCGTGTGGAAATTGGTGGGCACCCAGAGTTTAGGAAGGAAAACAATAAACTCCAAGTCAGTCATGTGACTGGTGTGAGAACTCAAAACAGTTTATTTATCTTTAAAATCAAAATAGAGGAATATTTTTAAAGTCAATTCGCAATGCTTTTAAAAATGAGACTACCATAAGACCTCCTGCCACACACACAATGCAAACGCAGACTTGGAGAAGATTTCTCCTTATGATAGTCAAACATGCTTGATACGCATTAAAATCAAATCAATTTTTATATTATTATTAGTGCATAGTGTAGAAGAAATTCATTTCGAAAGTAGAATATAAATCTTAGCCAGCATAGGTACCATTATATTATGCCTACTAATAGCTACCATATTAGATGGCAGGTTCTACAACTAAAACCGTACAAGATCGTATTGTTTCTTTGGATTTCCAACAAATGGTCAGGCCAAGGAACTTCCCATTGCCACATGAGAATGCCTCTGGATGGACATCCCCGAGAACCAAACCGGATCTCTACCAACACAAGGCCGGGTTACTCCTAACTGAGTAACAACTGACCGAATATGCCATCCCCCGGTCCTTTGGGACCTTTATCACCGAGCGCTCGTAATCAATTCACACAATCATAACAAAGTGTTTTCAACATGAGTGAGTATCTGGGCTCCATACCATGATACCACCCTTTTCCAGAAGGAAATGGACACATCCTAAAGGGTGCTACCCCTCATAACCTTGCTGCTTCTTTCCTGTTTTGACCATTCACGGGGTGTGAGGCTCGACGAATTCACGTCCACAAAAACATACTTTATACAAAAGCCATGCTTTGGGTCAACAAATGATCAACACAATGATCACAAGGATAGACGATCAAATAAACGATCCTATCACAAATAATCAACACAATGATCATTTCAGCATCACTCAGCATGTCACATTACCAAATTGGGAATATATCGCTGATAACTTCAACTATATAACCTCTGAGCACATACGTCTCAGAGAAGGGTGTTAAGCAAAAAGAATAAATTCTCCGCCACCAACAGAAATATATTTGAAAGAAATCGGCTTTATATCTCAACTTGTAATGTCAGGCATACAATCCTTACAAGTCTGTTCCGGGCTCGAACAAAACCGAAGGCACTTCTTACGAAGCCCTTGAAATACGGGTATTCACAATCCCGATCGAATTTCCCATCACTTAGGAGATCTCTATACCAGGAGCTACCCAGTGCAGAGACAATCGATAGGTCATCCTATCGCTTTCACAAATACTCGGTCTTCAACACCGATCTTCAAATGTAATTCATAACGACGTATCACATATTCGGAATGGGTTATACGACCCCATGGTCCTTTCCCGGTTAACCCGAATAGTGAGCGCTTATTCAAAAATAAGTGTGCATTCAAATTCAATCCATTCACATCAAATACCCTTTCAAAGGGAAATACTGATAGTCGGTTATTGAACTATCACTGGATATGCACACATCACCAGATTCCAAATAATTTTCCCAATTATTTATTTTCCAAAATATCTTTACAAGATATATATAATTTCAACACTTCAAAAATAAATCAATATTTATTTTTAACCAATTTCACTTTTCACATATAAATTCCATAATGAATTTATATTTCAAAATATTCGTGCATATACGATTTCAATAATTCATTTCAATCTATCCTCCAAAAAGATAAATTCTAATTATTCACTTCTTATTGGAAAACATTTCCATACTTATTTATTCATAAGTAATTCACAAATCTTTTTATTTTCAACCTTGGAAAATATTCAATATACTTAAATCGAATTAAGTATATAATTCATTCTTTAAGAAAATCATTCTCTTAAACATATTTATTTGGGCCAAAACGAATGTTACGTAAAACATCGTTACGACACCCCAAAATCACTAGTATAGGGATTCGAAATTAAAATAGATATATAAATCCCAATACTATACAAAATATTTCCTTTCGGAAATCATTTACTATAACAACAGTGTTATAGTCTACCATTTCCTTTTATCTCTCGAAAACGTCTATTTCAACAATGAATGTTGAAATCTATGGTTTCGAATCTTAACATGTTTAAAACATTGTTAGATCGTTTAATTCAATTTAAACATCTCATTCAAAACAATTTCTTTAACATATCATTCACTATTCAAAAACGTGAAGATACTTCTTTAACAAATTCCATCCTTTCATTCATTTTAATTCAAAGGATTATTCACTATTCAAAATGTGAATATAACTCTATTTCTAAGTTATAACAATTAACTTATCAAAATAAGTCGTTTGCGAATTTATAAAACAACGTTTATAAACTCCATTTCTATTTATTTATAAAAACTTCCTTTTTATAAATTCCTTTATTAACCTATTCCAGTTTATAACTAAATTATAAACTAAAAGTTCATATTATAAGTTAAATACTTATAAAACGATTATTTTACAAAATCGTTCATTTAACTTCCCAAATTATTAATCCTAACTTATAAGATTGTTTATTTATCCAAAATTCATTCTTTCGATAACTTTATAAATTTTATAAACCTATTGCTTATAAAATTTCATTTATAACTTCACAGTTTATAATTTCATAAATTTCATTCATTTAGGAAATTCATTTTCACTACATTCAAACACTTATAAAAACTCGTTTTATAATGTCCATAATTCAATTTATAAATATCCATTTATAAATCTCTTAATATAAATCAATTCATATTAATATTTTAAAAACGTCTTTAAACTCCTTTATAATTTCATCATTTTGATTTATAAAATAATCAAATTTTATAAATCCTATATTTTAAACTTTTCACAATAATTCTAAAATATCTCGATTAAACTATTTTATAAACTCAATAGCATCATATTCTCAAAAATCAGTTTTTTTAACTGTATTTCACAAAAAATCATAATTTTTATAACATTAAAAATTATAACGTTTATTTATTTAAAATGGATTAATTCTAAAAATATAGTATATTTTCAAAAATCACTTTAAAACCATTTTAAAATCCCCAAAATCTGGGTCCAATGATGCTACACACCAAATAGTCAATCACGACAACAACGATATCATATATCAATATGATAATCCATCAAATATCAAAATATCTGAAATCAAATAAAAACTGTTGAGGAATCCTGTTGGATCCCTCCAACCTGTTTTCCTGCATCCAAAAACATTAGCACAATACCAATTTCGCTCCAGTACGAAATTATCGCGGTACATGTTTTTAATAAATATTATCCGCTTAATAACGGCGTAATAGGGTCTCATCCGCTAAACAAAAAATGCGGGGAATCAATCAACTGCAATATATACATATGCCAATATATATATATTGATATTATATATAATACCAATTTCACTGTTTATGAAATATTCGCGGTATATGTTTATATTAAATAACATCCGCTTACTAACGGCGCATAATGTCTATTTTAACAATCAATAATTTACAGTCATCATTCAAACATGCATTCAAATATTTTAAATCTAACTATTTAAAATGAAATCGAAATCTATTCGATTGAGTGAGAAGTTCTCACCTTGGTTTTAATTTCCGTTTTAGCTTTTATTTCGAATAAAATTAAACGCGCGTTTAATTTTACTCAAAATTCTCACTAACTCCAAACGACTCCAAACCAACTCCATCGCGTAGTGCTCGTCCATACGATTCCAACGCAACTGGTTTCGCGCGTTTTCGACCTCGTATGAAAAAGATATGATTTTTACAAGATTGTACACGTTTTATATAAACTAATTTCAACATAAACTAACTAATTTATAACCTAAAGCAATCCAGGCCCTCAGATCTTGCTCCAACCTCATCACCACCGTGCATAGCTTCTTCCCCCTTGCGTTCTCATCTCCAGGAATACATGTTGAGGCCGAACCCAATTAGTAAACTTAGGGTTAAATATTACTCCATTCATACTCGATGATTCCTCGATCAAGTAGTTGCATTGCGAAGCCCATCACCTCCACCATGTTCGGCCCCCACCCTATGAAGCTCGGCCATGTCTATAGCCTAGGGTTGCGTGCGTGACCTGATGAGAACGGCTCTCCCTTGCTCCTCCATCGTCGCTCCGTTTCCGATCATCACCGTATGGAATCGAAGCTCTCTTCATGCTCTTCGACTTCCGTGTTGAACACTTCGGCTAATTGTCGATGGATTGTGAGTGATTGAGGGAGGAAGTGGAGTAGTTTCTGGCCATCCATCATAAAGTGGCGGCTGGCTATTATAAATTAGGGTTTAGAATGATATTTTTTTTTATTTTAGATTTAAGGTGATATTTATAGGAAAAGCAAGCGTAAACACTATTCATCCCGGGAATTCCGAACTCCGATTTACGCGTCGTAACCAGCGTTTCTAAGGTTTACCCCGCGTTTCGGACACAATGGAACAGGTTTCGGAAGCTAATTCGGAAGTATGTGCGAGTTATGGCTGAAAACGTTCAATTTAAATTAAACCGATTTAAATCGATTTCTAGGCGTTTTAATTTGTACCGGACAAACGGTAAATCCAATTGACTTGAAATTTGAAACCTTACAATAATATCACATTACGGATCCGATGAAACTGGTTTCGTCGAAATCCGAGACTTTTTGAAAAATGGCTATTTTGACTCGCCAAATTTAAATTAAAAACGATTCGATGCGTTTCGAGCTGCCACGATCAAACGATAGCTCCGATTGACACGAAAATTGAAATCCGGTAATAACTAACTATTACGGATCCAATGAAACTGGTTTCGTTCAATTCTGAGACTGTTCAAAAATTGACTATTTTCACTAGTCGATTTAAATATTAAAATATTCAATTTTCACAAATAAACTTTTAATTCGATTTTAAAAGTTCTAAAATATCATTCTAACTCCAACATGATAAAATAAAATTTTACAAATCATTTTCAATCATATTTAACTATATTTTCAATTATTTCCATAATTTAACATATTAAATCATCGATTTAATAATCCAATTAAATCCAATAAATCGAAATAAAATTTATTCGACTTATAAATTCACTTATTAATATCTAAAATTAATTAAATATTCAAATTTTAATTAATAAAATTCTGGGTCGTTACATTCTATTTGTTAATATTCAATTCAGTTCACTTGTATACCTTAATTGATAAACGTTTTATCAATCATATTAAATGCATAAATTTATCATTGCAGATTATTATAACATTATATAGCATATATTCTTAAAATGTTAGAAAAGCTAAATGTTATCGTTTCATTTTTCTAATAGGGCCCCCACTAGTCTTTTATGTTTCACCAAACCCTAAGCGAAACATAGAAGCCTTACGACTTCATTAGTGAGTGTTAGGACTCGTATGTCTTGGGATTCTGAATTTGAGGAAATCCCAACAAATCATTGACCCACATACGATGGATAACTCCTTATCGGTTGTATCACATATAGCTCCGAACCCACGGTTCCTAGTCCTAATCCTGCCTTTACCTTAAGGAAAGCTCAACAGATAAAATGAGACTATTCACTCGAACTTAACAATTCGCCATGACCTAAGTATAATGCACATGCCTTGAGGGAAGCTCGACAAATATGTGTAGTTATCTTACCTAATCTATTCAATATATTAATAGTACTACACATAACATCCCAAGCTTGAGGAAAGCACAACAACTAAATAGTATGCAAGCAATCTATTAATATATAACTGATAGAGGATAACCTTATATTAAAGATTCATAATCTTCAATATATTATATCAACTGATATCGACTTATAAAATAACTTATTTTTTATGAAATGCCCTCATATGATTCAAGTGTCGAACACATTTGTAATCACAATATATGTATAGTACCCATGTATTTATCCCATAAGTCTGTTTAGGGTTTCTTTAATGTTGCACATTTAGTTTATAGATTCATATTATATAATTTTTATTATTATATAACTTTTAATTTCATACTACTTATATAATAACCTTGTGTATAATATTATATTAATTAAATATTATATAAATAATTTTTAATTAAATAAAATTTTAATTAAATTTATGTTATTTTAATATAACATTTATATTAAATATTTATTACATACTATAACCTTTATGGTGTTACAAATATATCTTATATATGTGTATATTCATTTAATTAATTAACCTTAATTAATTTATATAATTAATTAACTTTTAAGTAATTTATTTAATTAAACAATTTTAATTAAATTATATTAATTTCAAAATTCAATTCATATACATACATGTATACTTTTGCTATTTTAAACATTCTAAAATATCATAACATATATTATAATATATAAAACATGCATATATATTTTTATCAATTGACTTATTTTATAAATTTATTTTATTAATCCAATTAATAAATTTTGAAATTAATATATATTTTTTCAAACATTTTTAAAAAATTATTATATTACAACTATTATAGTATATTTATATCTTATTTTAAATTTAACTTTTAAATTTAAAATCTTATATTTTATTTTTCAAACTATTTTGAAAATTAGCTCAAGGCTAATTCAAATTTAGGCCATTTTTGTTATGGACAACTTTTGGGATGTGAACTTAATAGTTAACTCTAACACAACTAATTTAGACCGCATAGGCTATTAGGCTCTGATACTATTGTTAGAACTGGGTCAGCCTACAGCAAAAGTTATGAGTGAATTTCAAAATTTTACCATATTGGATCTTTATTGAGCCTATGCAGTCTAATTTATTTATAACGTTCCTAAATCTAATTTAAATAAAATAATATATTTCATTTAAATTCATAAATTATTGATGGAAATTTATTTAACTTATTTTTAATTTATATAAATATACATATGTATCAAATACATATGTATTTGTGTGTGCACGTGTAACATGATATTTCTATGCAAGGTATAAAATGCCCATATATAGATGTTGGAATTTACATCGCAATGGAAATGTTAACTCATCCAATATGTATTATATGTTGTCCAAATATATGTATATATTTATACTTATTATATACAAAAGCCCAAGTGCATGTGTGTATATATATGAGTATATTATGAGAAAATATTATAAATATACTTATAATTAAAATATTATAGTGTTAAATATAAAATAAACATATATATACATGAAATATAAGTTTAATTTTTAATTTTTTAGTATGTGTATATATATATATACACACATATATTCATATGTATGTATGTATTAAAGTAACATAATTTCATATAAAAATATAACAATATGTTTATGTGTATATAATAATTAATGTAAATATGAATAAGAATAGTGTATATAAATTATAAAATTTAAAATTATATATATATCACATCAAATACAGAATAACTCTAAATTTAATTATAATTTTATTATATTAATATATATAATATGAATTAATTAGTTAAATAACAATAAATAAATGATATAAAATATTTTAATAATAAATATTTTGAATTTTAAAATTTCAAAAAAATCAGGAATGATATATTTTATCTTACAAATAAATTTCAATTTTTTCTAAGTCAAAATTTATTTTTTATTAATTAAATATTTTCGACCGAATTTAAAAATGATTTTTTTTAAAATACAAAAATTGATTTCAAAAAACTGATTTTTTGATCGAGAGCTTCTATGATGATAGTTTAATTTTAAAAAAATTAAAATTGAATTTTCGAAACATAATTTATTTTATATTATTTTATTAATTCGTATAGTTGTTAAATAATAATAAAAAATATTAAATGATTACAATTATTTTCAGTCACTAAATCAAAATCAATGTAAATATACAATCGAAAAATATTAGTTCAGTTGTTTATGTAAAATGGTTATATAGTTTAATATGAATCATATAAACAAATTAATTAACTTACTAATTAATAAAATATAATGATTTTAGCTGTGCATATTAGATTCTTAATAAAAAAAAATATTTTTTGATTTTATAAACGAATACACATAACCAATCAATATGTGACAACATCAATACATATAGGAATCTCACCTAACTAATAATTCAATAATCACAGTATAGATATGTATGTATGTATGTATGTATGAAAAATATGCATTTATATAGAGGTTATGTACCATATGTGTGTGTGTAAATGAACACTTACCCAAAACTAATGCCCTTGAGTCCATCTTGTAATGATGAGTTCTCCTCTTTCGAAAACTTTTTGATTTTACAGATTCTCGGTTCTGAATCGCAGACACCCTTTTACTATCAAATAGATGTTAATTTGAGTTTTATCGGAGCTTTTGGAAGGTGTAATTTGGCCAAGATAAAGGAGATAGGAGGCAGCAAAAAACACTTCTAAAGTTAGGGTTAAGGTTTCTTTTATAATGGTTGAATCAGAGAGAAAAGTGGATAACATTACATATCTTTTTTCGCTAAATGTCTACCATCCATCACAAACTCTTTTATCCTAATTTGGAGGCCCCTTATATCTAATGTTTACTGTTGAAATTTTTCCTCTAAGTTCATGGTCTAATAGCCTATTTAAGCCCAAGTAAATATATTTAATTAAATCCAATTTAATTTCTTATCGATATCCCATATCGATCGATATATTTATAACTATTATAAATTTATATACAACAATATTTATTCCTCAAATCAAATTCAAATTTTATAATTAATATTTCATAAATATTAATTAATTTATAACAATTATAAATTAATTAAATCGTTTGGTCTAAAGAGTATTCATCATTTCGATTGTGTGACTCACGCGTGTAAATTCGGTCAGCGATTAATATCAAATTATTCGAATGTTAATGCTCACACATCATTAGCAAGTGGTGTGGGATTTTGAACAAATTTATCTCTTACATAGTTTTAATAAAATCTAATTTCACTTTATTAAGTGTTTCCCGATTGTGACATTTATTTACACTTATTCTCTTCGTCAAAACTATATCACTTTGGACTTATAAAATTTAGTAATGGTCAAAATTCCAATATCAGCCATATTCAACTCTATAGTCCAAACACAAAGTCTTTGGTTCAATAATAACAATTATTATTAATCAAAATGACCTAGTCATAGAGTTCGACTTTGATTTGACTTGAGTTGACCGTGATACTAGCTCCATATAATTGAGGAGACAAATCCTCTCTTAAACAGTGCTTCACTTCTAATACGTCCACTCAATCCAACTATAGTCACTCGATGGAACGTTGCCATGATTTGACTATAACCAAAGCAGAGCTTTCATATTGAAGATCCAAAGTATTCTCTAGTCGAGAGAACTGTATAACTTAATCACATTGATATTTTTGGTTTTACCTTAGTTATATTAACCAACAGAAAACTATCCAGTGAGTCATTCCATAATTATCTATTAACTATCAGTACATATCCCTTGGTGCCCCCCAACAGTTAAAAGTAATACACCGTCCAACATTTGGAGATTGTTACATACTCTAGTCTCAATGGATACATCGATATCCAGTCTCGATGCATCTTGGCTGGGAGCGTTTAAAATGGAATATTTATTTTTACTGTGATAAATTACTCATGGTTACAACACTTTGTAACTACTATCACAAAACAAACTGTTCATGGATTTTATATTAAATATAATTTTAATTAAATTAGTTAATTAATTAATATAACGACATTATATCATGTATATAATAGGAAGAAAATACCTTTGATTTCGAACAAGATCTGTTATTGAGTTAGATATGTGTAACAATTTACATAATTTCCTTTAGGGTATACCCCAAACTCTATCACAATTATCAAAATCAACTTTTGATAATGTACTTGGAATCCATTTTGGATTTGTGCATCATGTCATATGGTAGATTTGATACTCTTAATGACTTACTGACCACTAAGGAAATTCTTTTCTTGACATCGATGAAAAAATTATAGTTTCTCTTTAATGTGCGAGAGTTCTTATTAGACCTTATAATTAGTTATTTTTGTTTTAGGTTTGATCAACTTTATTTCATCCTTTGTAACCATTTTTATCTTTGGATCATATTCAAATCCATTTTACTACCAATAATTTCTAAAACAAATTCCTTCATCATAAAGTTGGTGATTCTTGAAAAAACGTTTGATTTTTAGTGAAACAAAATAGGTATTTATATACAATTTATGAACTATATAACTAATTTGGTTATTAAGTTTATGAAACTTAAGTTCATAACATAAGTTGGTCAATCAATACTAATCGGCGCCAAACTCATTTGGCGTGGTCCACACAAGATCCCTCATGAAAAAGTATTACATGCAGTCTCTCAACTCACACAACATGCCAACTCTTTGACCTCGGAGATATAAAGGTTGTTTCATCAACTATTATGTTGTATGATTTTGTAGGCTTTGTTTTTAGATGAAATTAAATTTAAAATTATGTACTTGCTCTTACGCCCTCGTTCTTATAAAAAAAAAAGTTAACTCAACTTTATTTGTCATCCATCGTACTTTGTCCAACAAAGCCTTGTTACTCCTTGTCGATAAATTATTATGTATCATAGGAAGGAGAGACCTTTGAGATTGAATCTTATTCGTTTTGGGTATACTTCGAACTGTTTTCCAATATACTTACATATTCGACCGAATCAAATAATTTTATTTTATTTTGCACGTCATGTTATTTACTTTTGTTTTATATTTTATGATCCTATCATAGACATATCACATGTGTATTAAATATACATGTTCATGTTTGCAATAATTCATCGGTGAATTTAATGAAGTACGTGGAACCGTCTTGGTATCATTTGACCTACGATTGCATACATGTATATATATCAATCCTACAGTTCACCAATTGTTATGTTATTCCAATTGAATGACCGTTTCCCTTAACTGTTTGAGATACAATTCACTAGTAATATGATCCATAATCATATGATTAAAGATCTTTTTCTCAAAACTATGTCTTAGTCTACAATTCCAAAATATTTATGAAATTTCATATGCATCTTTATTTTCGAATGCATCATTTTGTTATGAAAACAAATACCATTAGTATAATTTTATCTTATAAAGAATATTTATAATATTCATGCTAAAATAGAACTATGTTTGTTTTCATTCAAAACTGAAAACAACTATTATTTCATAAATAATACTTGGTATGCTTAAGAGAACAATTTCATAACTTGATGCGTCTACTGAGAAGTGTTACATGGTGTACTCCCACTATTTTCACCATTACTATAATAGCATACGAAATATGAAGCTCCATTCAACCACTTATTACGAGATTTCATTTCATTCACTGTAACTAGTTTACAATCATGAGTTGTAGATCAATTATTTTTAACTCAAAGAAATGACATTTGTAGAAAGTGATTTTCTATATGAAGATGCATTTGGAATAGAAATCATATTTCTCATTCCATATTAAGTGCCTTTTAGTATTTTATACAACTCTTATTTTTGGTGACCTTTCATGAAGCAAAAGTGACCATTCACCCTCTTCATTCCAACCGTGCACTAAGTTACATTCACTCTCGTGCATTCGCTTTCCTTTCCAAATAGCTGACCATCTAAAAGAAAACCCCTACTACAAGACCATAATAAACTCTTTATAAAAATGCAATCGATCATCATTAATATTTAAGGGCGTCAAATAAGTTGCAATTTATGTAAATTGATAAAATTGAAATTTCAATGATCGAATTCCTAGGTACATATTGTAGCCCTTGGTTTAATGCTAAATCTAATACCACAAGATCATTACTGTAATCAATTATATAGAGTACACAATCTCATCTATGGTTTACTTACTTCGAATAAACTAATTTCATAGAAGCTTCATATACTGCAAATCGCTACTATCACCATCTAAAATTTAGATCTAAATCTTTCCAATTCCTTTCTTAAAACCTTCCCACGTTATTTTTTCATTAAATCTCAATCAAACCTTCCCACTTTTTACCATATGATGTCTGCAAATAAGGGGTCTATAATGGCTTTCAAAATTTCTAAATCATGTAGTAATTAATTGCTTAAAATCCAATTTTAAGCTCTTATCGATGTCTATACATATACGTGCATATGTATAACTTTTATATATATGTTTTTTATTAAATACTAATGATACTCAAACATTAAATCAAATATAATGATTAATATTTCATAAATATAATCAATTTAGTTAATGTACAACGATTATAAATGAATTAAATCACATGATTTTCTGTAATACCCATCATTGCCGTTGTGTGACTCAATGATGTGAACTCAGCTAGCGATAAACATTGAACAATTCGAATAATAACGTTCACATGTCACCTTAGCTAGTTGTGAGGCATTTCAGCTTAATTTATCGCGTATACATCTTTTTGGTAAAAATCCAAATTTACTATTATAAGCAATACTTATTAATAATGATTAGTCACACTAATTCTCTTCGTCAACACTATATCAAATTATGACTTATGGAATTCGGTTTTGATCAAAATTCCAACATCCTTCACATTCAACTTGATTAGTCCAAATACAAAATTCTTGATTCAATAATAACAATTATTATTAACCATAGTACTCTGGACAGAGATTTCACATTAAGTTGACTATGTTTCACCGAGACACTGACCTCATATGACCAAGGAGACGAATTCCCTATTAAATAGTGTTTCCCATTCAATGCTTCAACTTGGACCCAACTATAGTCGCTAGATGGATTGTTGTCGATTTAACTATAATCGAAGTGGAGTGTCCATGTTGAAGTTCCACGATATTCTCAAGTCGAGGGAACTGTGTAACATCGTCACACTCGAGATTGTATGTTTGAACTTAGTTATATTGTAACGACCTAGATTTTTGCCTACCGAATATTGGGCGATCAACTGTTGTAATCATTGAAATATTGATTGTTACAAGTCGACTAGATTAAATTTCTAATAATTAAAATATCTATATCTATAAATTGTTTAAAAACTATATTCAAATTTTAAATAAAATTTCTGTATTTGGTAAATTTTAGAGGAATATAAATAAATATATATATGTAATATCAAAATATACATAAGTAGTATATATGAGAATATGTATAAGTATAAATGTATGTATATGATGGTAAAATAAATGCAAGTAAATAAATGTGTATAAATGTAGGTAAGCATACGCATGCAAATATAGATAAATGTGTAAATGGGAGATAATGAGAAGATATATATATGTGCATGTATGTATGTATATCCATATAATACGATGACAAATACAAGCGAACGTATATTATATTAAATAGTGAAAATGTAAACATATATGTACATATAACTTTATATAAGTAAATGACAATACGTATAAATGCAAGTATGATATGATAAATATGCATATGTGAATGTATGCATATCCATACATATACACAAAGAAGTACTAACTTTAACAAATAAAAATGCATATGAAAAATATATATATATTTACATGAAGTAGATACACATATGAAAGGGAACATCATCATAACAGAAATCTCAAATCACACATAAAACTTCCAATCGCCCAAAATTTCAAATCTTGCAAAAAAGGAAAATCAAATCAGGTCAAAACATTTCCAAATCAAAATTAAAAAAAATGCAAAGCTTGTAAACTAGTGTCAGCCTGCTCCTTCCCATTCTCTTCTATTTTTATTACTGCCTTGTTGCTTCACGATCTAACATCCTCACCAACAAATAAAGAGGAAAAAATATTGGTAACAAAGAGCTATATTTAAAAGTAAAATCAAAAACTTAAAGCGATGAATAGTTAAGCAAGAGCAAAGCAAGACAAGTAGGGTTCAAGCTGCAGAAAATCAAACTGTGAGTTCAATACTCAACTCTTCAACTAGTTTATATATGTATAGATAAACATACAATTTTGTCTGTGAATAAAATGTTGATTTGGGCAAGTGTTTATATGTTACTGGATGAAATAAAATACTATGTTCATTTGTTCTTAGTTAAAAACCAGTTAATTATCTTCTTTAAAAATAAATATCTTCTTATTCTCTTTGATTTAAACTTTGATTCCAAGACAAAAGTATTTTTTTTTGTAGGTCAACTTAAAATTTATTTCATTCGATATCACGAG
Organism: Allium cepa; assembly: GCA_030765085.1. Taxonomy (NCBI): domain Eukaryota; kingdom Viridiplantae; phylum Streptophyta; class Magnoliopsida; order Asparagales; family Amaryllidaceae; genus Allium; species Allium cepa. Next base: position 118,232,575 of record CM060931.1, read on the forward strand.
CCATAGATGAAGAAAGCGCTATTTTACAGCAAATAACACGAGTTTGGTTAAAACTCGAATATCATGATTGTATGAGTTGATTATATATCCTAGTTAGTTGTCTAAAATCATGAATTTTAAGCTATATTTGGAGAATTTAAGTATCGTATAGGGGACGGAATGTCGAGTTGAATGGAATTTGGTATTGGTAAAATTCTAGCAACCCTGTCGATTTCTTGTTATGGGGTTTGGCAATATAAAGGCTTGGGAAAGGTGGAATCCAAGAAAAATGGCATGCGATTTTCTAGATGAAGGGATGGGGTGGACGAGGGGATAGTAGGGTTTGAATCGCTATTTTCTGGTATCATTATCGTGGCTGAATGCGTGGGGTAGGGGAAAGGAGGGGGATGCACACCTGAGGGAAAAGATGGAGGAGATGGAGGAGATGGTGGCGAGGAAACAGGTGGAGTCCAGTGGTGAACGACGTACTATGGTGACGTGGGCAAGGAAGTTTTAGTGGCTCGGTTTTATTCATGGGTTGAGTAGCAGTTCGAAAATTCGAACTAGGTTTGGATAGAGGGTCTCTGGTGGGTCATTGGGACGCGGGGGTGGTAGGTGACTGATGGAGATGGTCGACGGCAAAGGACGTTGGCCGTAGGTGATGTATAGGTGCACGATGGTGCAAAGTTTCATGCACAAAATTTTGAATAATGAAGAAAGAAGAGGTGAAAGGAAAACTGGAAGGGAAAGGAAAGGAGGAAGTGTAGAAGAGAAGATGGGTCGGGATGGGCCAGAAAATAGAAAAGGGAAGACAAAAATGAAAGAAAAGATAAGTAAAAAAGAAAAGAAAAGGAAAAGGAAAAAGAAAAAATAAAGAAAAGAAAAATAGAAAGTTAGATGAAAATAAAAAAGAAAGAAAAACGAAAAGAAGGGGAAATAGGATTTATAAATAAATTTGTATGATAATTTATATTTTCTTTTATTTACACAAAAAATCTATTGGTAAATTAAATCCATGGTTCAAAATTCAATGTTATTTTATAATTAAATGGGCAATTAATTACATTATCAATTGGCTTTTAAGATTGAGACAAATTAACAAGTTGGATATTGAATAAGTGTTAAGTTTTAATTAACTTAAGGTAAATAGCTTTTATTGTAATTAATTTGGATTTAAATATACACGGATATGCTTATTCGCGAAAATTAAATCCTGGTAAGGGTATTGTTTGATATTGGTTATTGATCATTAAATTATCTAACGATCTATATCTCGTCTTGACTCTATTGGATATTCGTTTCAATTATTCTTGTATGTACCATCAAGTGGTCAAACAGATTAAAACAATAGGATTTAAGTGATGATATGTTTTATTTTGAAATAAAATATGTAATAAATTCCCATATTAGAATATTGTCACCCTAAATAATAAACTGTTTATTTTGAACAATTTACTTTCCTAAATTTATAACTTAGATCCAAAGAGACCGGTTTTGGATATTAGCGTTACCCGGAATCACTTGATTTGAAAATCACTACTAACCTTTACGGTTTTGATTATAAAGTTTAAAAGGATGGAATTGAATAAAGTAAGCAAATTTGATTATTTTTGATAAGTATTTGTACCTAGACAGTATTGCAATATCAATGGAATTCTGTAAAAGCGTTGTATATAATCAAATAAAAACTCGTAGCTTGTACGAGTTACCTTGGTTTTTTTCAAAGGAGCTTTGTACTTAAGTATTTCAATTTAAGTGTGCTTACTTACGCTGGTTTCCAGTCTGACTCGGGTGTTACTGTATTGTAATGCTCGGGTCAGGCCGAGTATTATAGAATTTCAAGTTAGGACACTGTGGAGCTCAGGAGACGAGCCGGATGGCACCAATGTATTGCATGTATTGATTATATTCCGCTGTGTATTGTATGCTGTATAGACAGCAGTTGAGGACAAGTTGTTATAACCATCCAGATATGTTGTACTTTGATAACTTGTATATATGGTAGCAGTTACAGCTTTTCTTTGTATAAAATGCTGCTGCCATATATTTTATTTTATTTTGCTATGATTTTGAGATTCTGTTTAGTTGTTTCTATTTCTTGTTCTATCTCTTTTTCTTCTATAACCCTAATAGCTTAGTGTTCTCTAGCACTCGACTGCTCGGCACTCTATACAGTGGACATATTAGTATCGATTTTTGGAGGATGAAAATCGCCTTGCCGTTACACGTGGTATCAGAGCTGAAGGTTAAGCAAGACACCTTGGCTCTGGTGGGGATTACTCATTAGAGATAGGGTCAATAGTACCCTAGAATGAATTGAGTGTATACATGAGGGCGTACTTGTTATTTTCTTATATAATGATTTTAGAAACGATTTTTGAATAATTTTGACATATAAAAGAAATAATTTTTGTAGATTATTATATTATAGTAGGGTAATTGATTGTTGTTATTGAAATTAAATAAGATCATAAGAATAAAGTAGTAATATATATATAATCAAATAGAAATTGGGTAAGAATAAACTATACAAGTAAGTTAAGCCGACAATAGAATTAAACCAGAAATTAAATTTTAGAAATTTCGAGGATGTTTTTCAAAAAGCGTTTTGAAAAGAAAAAATTTTACTCTGATTATATTGTATATATAGGAATAATCTCTCAGGAAATTATTGTGAAGAATATGGTGTATTTGGTTTCTAGGTATGATACTATTGGTTATTATCATAAATTGGTTGTTATGTCTAAATAATGAATGTTTATTACAGAATAAACAATGATAACACATGGCGGGATGTAAAGGGAGTGAAATTATATGAGCTTAATTATATAAGCATGACTTATAAATTAAAAATGGATCTTAAGTGTGAGGTTTTGAATCCAGTCCCAGAAATTTTGAAATTGTTTCAAAGTGTATAAGGAGGAAATAAATAATATTATTTAGAATATTTTTTAACATAGAAAATCTTTGTCTTAAAACAAGAGTTGTTTGAAGATGAATTCGTTTTGGATAAAAAACCAAGAATTGTTTAAAATTTAAAGCGTGATTTGATATGTAAATGGGATAAATATGTATTTGTGTATATATATACGTATGTATGTACGTGATTTCAAAGTTGATTTGAAATAAATATTGATGTTTGAACTCTGGAATCCCCCTAAAAACGAGAAGTACAACCCAAAGAAAAGTAAGTTTTTGAACTCATAAGGGGAAAGTGATATTGATAAGAATTTAAATTTGGAGTAAGTTTAAAAGGATAAACCGGTTTTGAATTCTGGAAATTAGAATGAACCAGATTATCAAATTAGTGGATTAAATTATAAAAATGACCGGGAACAAAAAAAGAGTATCTTGAAATAAGAATAAAGCTGAAAATTTGACTAATCAAGGCTTGATTATAGGTTAGGAGTCCTACTAGAATTTAGCTCAAGTTGTAAGAGATGGCAAAAGGAGAAGAATGGAAGGCAAGACGTAGGGAGTGGAGAGCAGTTGCACGTAAGGCTTGGGAGGAAGCAATACTGGAACATGAGAAACGGGTTAGGGAAAGGGTTGGACCAGGTCCTTATGATGATGTCGCATGCTATAGATGACACAGTAAAGGGCATTATGTAGGTAAGTGTAGTAAACCAAGAAAGGAAAAGAATAATGAAGTCAAACTGTTTCGCTCTGAGATTTTATGCTTTAAGTGTCAAAAGAAAGAACATTTCCTAAACCATTTCCCTAAAGTGAGGAAGGTGAAGCGTAAACCCATTGTACCAGTCGACGGATCAACCATTTGCTACCATTGTAAAATGACAGGACACATCGCTAGGGATTGCCCCAAGAGACGAAAGAAAGAAAAAGTTGTGGAACGCCCCACGGAAGACGTGAAAGTCATCCATGAAGATGGAAGTGTAGAGATCTTTTGTGGCAAATGTTTTAAGTGGGGAAACTCTGTTGCGGATTGCCTGAACGAGCTTTGGCAATTTGGAGGGAAGTCCTCAAGGAAGTTTATATGAAGGATGTTAGAACTCTGTTCTTTTCTTAAAACCTAGATAGTTATTAAGGCATCCAGATCTATGAGCTTTTGTAAGATTTTTACATGGATAGATGGATGTAATGTTTAAAACTCACAAGTGTGGTAGTCTATCGATGTGTGAAATATTTTGTGGAGGATATGATCTAATATAAAACCACTTTTTATGTTAATTTAAACGAATATTTGTAATTACTAAATTAATAATGTGAAAATTGAAAATTGATTTGAATTGGACATTGAAAATTAAATCAGTTTGAATTTGAAACTATTTTCAAATAAATTATTTTAATATAAATTGCCTTAAATCTATTTTCCTAAATATACAGGTTGTTTTGGATTTTTCAAGCTATTTACTATACAAAGCATTCTTTTTAAAACTCAAACTATCTTATATTAACTACTTAACTCTTTTAAAACTATTCAAGCTATTTTTTAAAATTCAAACCGGTCAGAGTGGAAATTGGTTTTATTTATACCATGGATCTAAATACAAATTGGGACAAATTGAAGTTTTAACCCAAAGTGAAATTGAAGCAATTCTGAATTGGAACCGAATCGGATATTAAGGCAAAAAAGATTTTGAAGTGAAATGATATATTTTGAGAAAAATATGATGATTTAAAATAAAGAGTGAATAGTCACTATAACAGGGAACTTACTTTGCAAGAAATAAGTAATGTTACAAATGACTTTGAAAAAGGAAATCGAATCGGAAAAAATTTGATTTGGAATTAATGAGGTTATATATATTTGTTATATATTGAAAACTCCCCTTATTGATACTACAACTAAAAGAAGCGATCTTTGAAGGATACTTGGAATACTAAATGGAATTTATATGAGTATGAAGTCGACTCAGAAATTATTGATCTAAAAAAAATTATTCGATTTGAAAGGAATGATTATATATATATATATATATATATATATATATATATATATATATTTGAGAAAGAAACTAGAAAGGTTTTGGAACCCATTGATTTTGAAAGGCTTTTGATTTGGGAAAAAAACAAATTTTGGAAATCTGGTAAACCAAATTTGAGTATTATCGATTTTGTGTAAATGGGTTTTATATGTGATACATATAAAGAGTAGGATTTGAAAGGTACTATATATGTATATAGTATAATATGTTTTGAGAAAGATATGGAAGAAAAAAGCACCCCCATTGAGTCTTATAGTAGGAGATCCACTAGGTGGTTCTGCCTAGAACCCTAAGGGTGGGTTCAATGAGATTGGGATCCCAAAGGACGTCTGGAAAAAACTCGAGCTTCTAGTGATCATTGTTGGATAGCGCAAGTCGAGTGGCGCTGATGCCTACTATTACATTGAGGTTTTGTTGTGATGGCAATGTAACATTTGCTGTAGCTTCCATATACTGTGTTCCATAGCATAAGTCGAGTGACAATGATTGCTTATAATCTACGTTTGATTTCGCTGGGAGAGCAATGTAACATCAGTAGATTGCGATCTATGTGATTCCATAGCAAAATTTGTGTGACAGTGAGTGCCTACAGTCTACATTGCGTTTCACTGGGATAGTGACGCAACATTTGTGTAGTCTGCGATCTATGTGGTGAAGTTTCGTTTGGCAGCGTTATTCGGGTGGCGCTGATGCCTACAGTTACATAGGTTTTGCTATGATAGCAACGCAACCCTGGGTGTAGCTACGATCTGTTGCAGTTCCCATAGTGAAGTTGAGAGGTGCGGATGCCTACAGTTTTCTTATAGATTTCGTCGGGACGACGACGTAGTCATCGTGCTAACTGCGATCCATGGGAGGGGGTGATGATTTCCATAGAATTTTTTGAAAAGGTTTTCCACGTATTTTCACTGGCTGTTGAAATGGGTCTACTAAGTACCTATTGAGTTTTAGTCCTACGTCTGATCAACGTATGACTAAACTTCTGTGAGAACAAGGATGGACTTGCTTGGACATCGAGTTATGAAAAGTATTTTTATAAAACTAATTTGGTAATATTATGTAATTTTTAAAGTGCTATAAATTGTATAATAAAAGAGTAAGGAGTTAAAATGTTTAAAGATGGCTAATTTAATAATATACATCAAAATTCAAATCCTCTCCTCGTTCCTTTTCGAGGAAAAAAAGTTCTAAGGGGGGAGAAATGTAACGACCCGAATTTTTGCCCATCGAATATTGGGTGATCAACTGTTGTAATCATTGAAATATTGATTGTTACAAGTCGAATAGATTAAATTTCTGATAATTAAAATATCTATATCTATAATTTGATTAAAAACTATATTCAAATTTTAAATAAAATTTCTAGATTTGGTAAATTTTAGAGAAATATAAATAGATATATATGTGTGTAATATCAAAATATACATAAGTAGTGTATATGAGAATATGTATAAGTATAAATGTATGTATATGATGGTAAAACATATGCAAGTAAATAAATGTGTATAAATGTAAGTAAGCATACGTATGTAAATATAGATAAATGTGTAAATATGGGATAATGTGAATATATATATATATATATATATATATATAATATGATGACAAATACAAGCGAAAGTATATTATATTAAATAGTGAAATTGTAAATATATATGTATATATATAACTTTATATAAGTAAATGACAATATGTATAAATGTAAGTATGATAGGATAAATATGCATATGTGAATGTATGCATATCCATAAATATACACAAAGAAGTACTAACTTTAACAAATAAAAATGCATATGAAAAATCTATATATATTTGCATGAATTAGGTGTATATATGAAAGTGTTAGCACAAAAATTGGTCACTAACACTCTTGAATAGGATTGTGTAGAGAGAGTAATGAAGAAATGAAATTAAAACTGAGGAATATCATAGTAGAATGCAATAAGAACTATAAGAAACGAGAACACTAGAATTATAGTGGTTCGGCGTAACTGCCTACGTCTACTTTGATCGTAATCTTTATTACTTCTTCAAATAATTGAATACAGATACAATCCGTACACCAGCAGCTTGAATGCAAGTTTAAACAGAAAAGAAATGAGTCTTGAAAATGGTAGAGTCTCTCCAGTGTTCTCCAAAAAAGGTTCCCTTACACTGCACCCATGCCCCTCTATTTATAGACGAAGATAGGCTGGACTTCCTGACATCATCATAACAAAAATCTCAAATCACACATAAAAATTCCAATCACCCAAAATTTCAAATCACGCAAAAAGGGAAAATAAAATTAGGTCAAAACATTTTCAATCAAAATTTAAAAAAAATGCAAAGCCTGTAAACTAGTGTCAGCCTGCTCCTTCCCGTTCTCTTCTATTTATATTACTGCCTTGTTGCTTCACGATCTAATATCCTCACCAACAAATAAAGAGGAAAAAATATTGGTAACAAAGAGATACATTTAAAAGTAAAATCAAAGACTTAAAGCTATGAACAATTAAGCAACAGCAAAGCAAGACAAGTAGGGTTCAAGCTGCAGAAAATCAAACTGTGAGTACAATACTCAACTCTTCAACTGGTTTATATATGTAAAGATAAACACACAATTTTGTCTATGAATAAAATGTTGATCTGGGCAAGTGTTTATATGTTACTGGATGAAATAAAATACTCTGTTCATTTGTTCTTAGTTAAAAACCAGTTAATTATCTCCTTCAAAAATCAATATGTTCTTATTCTCTTTGATTTAAACTTTGAATCCAAGACAAAAGTAGTTTGTTTTTTAGTGTGGGTTAACTTAAAATTTATTTCATTCGATATCATGAGCCATGGACAAAGAAAGGGCTATTTTACAGTAAATAACTCGAGTTTGGTTAAAACTCGAATATCATGATTGTATGAATTGATTATATGTCCTAATTAGTTGTTTAAAATCATGAATTTTAAGCTTTGTTTGGAGATTTTTTGTATCGTATAGGGGAAGGAATTCCGAGTTGAACGGAGTTTGGGTATCGGGCAAATTTTGGCAACCCTATCGATTTCATTTGTGGGGTTTGGCATGATGAAGGCTTGGGAAAGGTGGAACCCACGAAAAATGATGCGCGATTTTCTAGATGCAGTGATGGGGTGGACGAGGGGATAATAGGGTTTCAATCGTTGTTTTCTGGTCTCATTTTCGTGGTCGAATGCGTAGGTAGGGGAAAGGATGGGGTTGCACACCTGACTGAAAAGATGGAGGAGATGGTGGCGAGGCAACATATGGAGTCTGGTGGTAAGTGACGTACTATGGTGGCATGGGCAAGGAAGTTTTAGTGGCTCAGTTTTGTTCGTGGGTTGAGTAGCAGTTTGAAAATTCAAGGTGGGTTTGGATAGAGGGTCTCTGGTGGGTCATTGGGACGCGGGAGTGGTAGGTGAGTGATGGAGATGGTCGGCGGAAAAGGACGTTAGCCATAGGTGATGTATACACGTTGGTGCACAGTTTCATGCACAAAACTTTGAATAATGAAGAAAGAAGAGGTGAAAGGAAAACTGGAAGGGAAAAGAAAGGAGGAAGTGTGGGCCGGGTTGGGTCAGGAAATAGAAAAGTGAAGGAAAAAAAGAAAGAAAAGATAAGTAAAAAGAAAAGAAAAGGAAAAGGAAAAAGAAAAAGAAAAAAAATAAAGAAAAATAGAAAAAAAAATGAAAATAAAAAAGAAAGAAAAAGGAAAAGAAGGAGAAATGGGATTTATAAATAAATTTATATGACAATTTATATTTTCTTTTATTTACACAAAAAAAATCTTTTGATAAATTAAATCCGTGGTTTAAAGATCAATGGTATTTTATAATTAAATAGGAAATTAATTACATTATTAATTGGCTTTTAAGATTGAGACAAATTAACAAGTTTGATATTGAATAAGTGTTAAGTTTTAATTAACCGAAGGTAAATCGTTTTTACTGTAATTAATTTGGATTTAAATATACATGGATATGCTTAATCGGGAAAATTAAATCCCGGTAAGGGAATTGTTTTAATATTGGTTATTGATCGTTAAATTATCTAACGATCTATATCTCGTCTTAACTCTATTGGATATTCGTTTCAATTATTCTTGTCTGTACTATTGAGTGGTCAAACAGATTAAAATAGTGAGATTTAAGTGATGATACGTTTTATTTTGAAATAAAATTTGTAATAAATTCCAATATTTGAATATTGTCACCCTAAATAATAAATTATTTATTGTAAACAATTTACTCTCCTAGTTTATAACTTAGATCCGAGGACCGGGATCGGATATTAGTGTTACCCGGAATCACTTGATTTGAAAATCACTACTAACTTTTACGGTTTTGATTATAAAGTTTAATATGCTGGAATTGAATAAATTAAGCAAATTTGATTATTTTAGATAAGTAACTATACCTAGACAGTATTGCAATATCGATGGAATTCTGTAAAAGCGTTGGATATAATCTAGATAAAAACTCGTAGCTTGTACGAGTTACCTTGGTTTTTTCCAAAGGAGTTTTGTACTTAAGTATTTCAATTTAAGTGTGCTTACACACGCTGGTTTCCAGCTTGACTCGGGTGTTATTGTATTGTAATGCTCGGGTCAGACCAAGTATTACAGAATTTCGGTTAGGACACTGTGGAGCTCAGGAGACGAGCTGTATGGCACGGACGTATTGCACGTATTGACTATATTCCGTTGTGTATTGTAGGTTGTATGGATAACAGTTGAGGACAAGTTGTTATAACCGTCCAGATACGTTGTGCTCTGATAACTTGTATATATGTTAACGATTACAGCTTTTCTTTGTATAAAATGCTGCTATTGTATATTATATTTAATTCCGCTGCGATTGTGAGATTCTATGCTGTTGTTTCTATTTCTTCTTCTATCTCTTTTTCTTCTATAATCCTAACAGCCTGGCATCCTTCGACACTCGACTGCTCGGCACTCTATACAGTGGACATATTAGTGTCGATTTTTGAGGGTCGAAAATCGCCTAGCCATCACATATATTAACAAACAGAGGACAACTGAGTGAATCATTTCACAATTATAAATAGCTATCAGTACATAACACCTTGGTACTCCTAACAACCATGAGTAATACACTGTCTAATGTTTGGAGAGCATTACATACTCTAATCTCAACGGAGAAATTGATATCTTTTCTCAAAACATCTTGATTAGGTATATTTAAAATAATATGTTATTTTTCAGTGTGATAGAATTCTCATGATTACAACACACTGTAATTACTATTACATAATAATGTATCATTTAAGGAATATTTAATATAGTTTAAATTAATCATTTAATTAATTATATCATAATATAATATAGTTATATAATAGAAATCAAACACCTTTATTATGAATAAGATTGGTAATCGAGTTAAATATATGTAACATTTACATAATTATCTTCAGGACACACGCTTAACTCTATCAATTCATAACTATATAGACAGGCATAGCAAAGTGGGAAGGATAAACCGCTCACATCCAAAAATGCACAAATATTAATGTAAATCCGAGATAAATAGTAGCTTCACGGATTCCAATGCACCCTAAACAGTAAATACACTAACTCACTTTAATGACTTGATTTGACCAATTAAAGTAAGGTTTTTGGCTGCTTTTGGCTAGGGAATCTATTAAGGGTGGAATAGAACTATTTTTGAAGAGTGGAATAACGAATGGAGGTTGTCCCATCAGCTCCATTGGGCATAAATCCCAAAATGGGCTATTGGGCCTAACCCAGGCCTCAATAATTGCCTACTAATTTGTTCAAAAACTATTTAAATTCAAATAGTCATATCTACTAAATGGTAAGTCCAAAAAACTATTATGACATCTCCTAGGAAAAAGAAATCATAGCATATTTCATATACAAGTGGTTTTAGACTCTAATTCGACTTCTATCAAAAGTTATAGATCTTACAAGCCTTGGGGGTCAAAATCATCCACTAAACTTCTAGGGGTATAAAAAATTAATATTCAACATTTCCAAAGTTATAGTTACATTTGACCCAATTTGGATTACAAAATAATATTTTACGATCTTGCAATACGTAAAATACGGGTTGTTATAGAGAAGGGTATGAAGATTATTTATTTATTATCATTTTTTCCTTGTAGGTTGGAATATCTAAGAAAATTAGCAACATAAGTCCGAGTACAGTGATATAGGTTGCATTTTTTGTTTAGCGAAAGGCACATTTTGAAAGGGGCAAGTCCATGAAAAGGGATTGTATTTTATGTTACGAAAAGCTACGGGAAAGGGGATAATAGTTTATATTTATTTCTATGGTTGGTTTTATTTATTTTAAATATTATAGAATAATTGTTAATAATCGATATTAAATTATAAACTAACACGGAAAAAAAAGGGTAAATTAAAATAAAAGCTGATACACTGCAATTTAACAAAAACATAGATATACTGAAGAAGAAAACTTAGTACATAAACAATCCAAATAAAAATGAAATCCTACTGATTATGGTTGGACTTGTTGATCAAGTATTGTTGGTATTGAATGTTATGTTTTATCTGTGTTATCTCAAGAGTCATTCAGCTTTTCGCAATATCATTATCGAAAACATTAAACATTTTTCTATTATTATTTCTTTCATAAGAATTGTTAATGCTTCGCCAACGTCAAGTTGACTGATCATTTTTAACCGATTAAGAAGAGCGGTGTATGAAAAAGATGAATCCATATAGTCTAAACTGTTTGGATTTGTATTAATGTAAGGGCTTTACATTCAGAACGAGATTTCTTCATCTGACTTTCGTATTTCTAATCAATAAGAGTAAATAACTTCTGTTTCATCTAGTTTTCTTCTACACTTCGTTTTCTACCTGCCCCACCATGACCGTTGAATACAGAGGCGAAGCCATGATCAAATATTGATTTCAGATTGAAAGGTGTGTAGTCATAGATGGTGGATTCATTGAAGATGAAGTCAAAAAGGTGGAGTCTCTCGATTCTCTCCAACACTTCAAAATATTGGCACCAAACTCCTGAAATAAAATTATACGGTAGCAAATTTTTTATAAGTAACTTATTTAAAAATGAAGAAAAGATAATTAGGCCGTTGTTCATCCATACCATATATGATTCTTTTAATATGGTCTCGTCCTGTCCCACTTTTATTGTACGAACTATGTCAAACCAACCATTATATTCGAACTGCTTTGCGTCGGACGGATCATTTGTCGCCTCTGTTTCTCCATGTTGTTTCTTCCAAACGCTGTTTAGTGTTTTCATTTTATTTTTTTAAATTTTTTCTTGTTATTGTCAACGGTCTCATATGCGTCAAAGAATTTATGGTTTTGATGTGGAGGGGAAGGCAAGTGTAGTGTAACTTACGTTGAGGAGGAGAAAAATTACCGGTAAGAATTTTCACCGTTGGCACCCAACGCTCTCGACGCCACCGATTAATTTCTCCATGCCAACTTAATTGGGCTTGTTCAATAGTTGCTCCATTTCTGAACGCGTGGTAGCGGGGCAAAAATACGCCGTTAGCCCACCCTTAACCTCCACACCTCTTGCTTCAAGCATATACCCCCATTGGTAGGGTTCAAAAGTAACGAAGTCAACAAGTTGCTCAACCAATAAACCATTTATTAGCATTTAATAATTAACCAACAGTACATAGTTTTGCATAAATTATAAAGCGTACTGAACACTTTGCATGATTAGGATATGTATTTAAGTAGACATGCGAGAGAGCAGAAAAGGTCTGTCAAACACAGAGAGAAGACAGTGACAGTGCGTGTGTGTCGAGGCTCACAGCTTTACCTTCTGCACTCATCATTTCCTTTTCTCAGTCATTGCCTCTGTGCTATAAGATAGGCACACACTTGTTTATCACAACAATGGTACTTCTTGCTTTCTTTATTTTGTTGTTATCATTTTTCATACTGAAGTCGCTTTTTTCAAATTTACTGCAGATTTAAACACATTTGATATTTCATTACGAATATGACTCACTTTTAGTGCCATTGGATTATCTACTTGCTACTTAAATGCCATTGGATATACAATATCATCAATTGTCAATAATAATATTATAAAAATAAAATAAAAGAACTACAGTGGTTAATGCTACTCATTTGAACTAGAAGTAAATCCTAGCTATTATATGATCAACAAAAGTACCCCTTTATTACCTAACTGATGATGATGATGATGATGAGCAGCTATACATCTATACATCTGAGAGTATTATCATTATCACCTCTGTCCATAGGCCTCTTTACTTTATAGGTTAATCAGCAGATGAATCATACTTTACTGAAAAATACCAAAAAAATATGGCTTTCACATAAGTTACGTCTTATACATAAGGTACAAACTTTATTTATAACTTACCGATGTGTATCGTTATAAAAAGAAAAATCCGTACAGTTGGTAGGTAGGTTTGGCCTTGAACCTGACTACTGACTGCTGACACACGTTCATCTACGTTTATGCATAATGTATACAGAATAATGGGCCAGCTTTGCCGAAATTTGGAGAGTGGGATGTAAACAATCCAGCATCTGCAGCTAAGTTTACATTTATATTTGACAAAATCCGTGATGAAAACAAGCCTAGCAAAGAAGCAGCCCAGCCCACTAATTACCAAGCCTCCTCTAATTGCCAAAGAAAATGGGTGAGCATTATTTTCTATTTACGGCTGTTTTAAAACGCAAAGTTTAACATCAGGTTCATCTTACATAATTTTATAACTTTGGATGCAGAGCAAATGGTTTTGCTGCGGATGAACGCTTTCATGAATTTACATCGGTGATTTGGCATATTTCTTCTGGTTCTGCAACTAAATTTTATTCTGTTATGTCGCTGTAAAAACATTGGTTTTAATGGAAACATGCATTTTAACGATGCAGTATCTTGTTCATTTGTTCATTTCTTATCATAATAACGAGAAACAACAAACATGCATCAAGCATATTACCATAAATCCCTACATATAAAAATACAACTTGAGCAAAACAAAAATACGCTGCTTCAACTGCAGGTAGAGCTGCCATATGCATATAAGGCAGGTAAAGTATACATCATACAAAACAACAAACAAGCCATGTATTATGGTATGAAATCATATATCATCAACAGTCTACAAATCTATAGCCTAGGTTCAACCGTATGATTTGCAAAACAGATGGTAATGACAACTATCTACTAAAAATCCAGCCTGTTACATAAACATGAATCTAGGCCCGTAAGGAGGAAAGACGCCTCTAGGAGGGACGCCAAAGAGGTTGGGAGGGGGACCGAATCCGACGGGAGGAGGGAATCCGCGGGGACCCATGGGAGGCATCATGTGCGGTGGATGCTGCTGCCACATCATCATGTTTCCTCTTCCCATTCCCATGGGCCCCATGTTCATCCCTCCTCTCATGTGGGCTTGTGACGCGTCTTCTTCCTCGTCGCTCTCTTCTTCCTCTTCCTCCTCGTCTTCGTTTTCTTCGAACAGGACTATGTCCGGGTTTCCTACGGCGTCGTCTGTGCTTACTCCTTTCGCCTTCTCTTCTTCCCGCTTTGATTCTGCAGCCGCTAGCATTTCCTGTAGCAATCATGCACGTGTCAATACACACACTTTGATTATTTGTTACCAACTAGTAAATTTAGATGTAAGTCGTGCTTATAATTACATCATTTATTGTATGGTATTTATATTAGATTTACTCATTTTAGACTGATGCAACAATGCATATTATAAGGGAATTGTTAAATTAAGAAATGATTTGGATCTAATTTCTAATATAAAATTATCACTCATTTTTCCAACAATCCGCTTTCCAGTTCCTGCTTTATTTTTCAGAATTGCCCAATTCTTCTCTCTCAACTGATAATCCATTTATATCATTGAAATTTAAATGCACGAAAAATATTGATATTAAATTTGTTAGAACAGATAAAAGAAATCTTTAAAAAGCAGATAAATTATAGTTTTGTCCGAACATCTGAAATCTTTAATAGAAGAAAAGATATCAATACCTACGTCATGTTATGTTGTTGGAGATTTAAATGAAAACTGAGATTTAGGATTTTGGATATGAAAGAAAAAGAAAAAAATAGTTTTAACTTTCAATGAAATAGAAAGATGACAAATTCTATTCATACGCCATAAATTGCTTTACCTACATCGTTAAGGTATTTACTAAAATTTTAGAAAAAAACTTTTTTATTTGACAAGAAAATTAAAATCAACATTAAAGAATCATATATTCATAGTAACTGAAATTTCTATACATCATCAACTGACTTTAATTTAAATTCCTTTCAAGTACAAATTCTATCCATAAAGTTTCAAGTTGTTTAATACATAGTTAATTTTAACATTTTTCACTTCAAATTAAAAAAAATTAAAATATGATTAAAAGTACTAAATTCTTCTCTATCTTTTACTTAAATCAAGTTTAAAATTAACATCAGAATGAATATTATAACATTTCAGCATTCAAAAATTAATTTCAGATTGCTAAACAAATTTAAATTCCATTTACAGCATTAGAACTTTAAATTTGAAATTTGTAAAAGTAAATTGAAAGATTTAGAATTCTTAGATTAATTAAGGACGTTACTATTTATATCCATCTAAATACTCACTAACGCCACTTAAATATTTAATAAAATTAAATCATAAAAATTACTTCAGAAACCCACCTTAAACTTAAAAACAGGATTTAGAAGTAAACATATCAAAATAAAATGAAATGTAAACATCGAACATAAGTTGATAAGCTAAGATATCTGATTATATTTAGAATATGCATGTAAAGTAATATTTTTGCACTTCGTTAATGTTATAGGGGATGATATGAAACTAAATATATTTGACTACATCATATTATTTTCTATTACAATTGGTTTCATCGTTCTTTTTTCTTTTCTTATTGAAATAACAACATAAGTTTTTTTACTATGTTTCACAATAGCGTCAAATTTGAGTTGCAAATTGTTCTTTACGTCTTAGTTAGGGTTACATAATTTACGGAAAAAAATAAAAATATACATACGATTAAAGTCAATAACGCCATTTTAATAATCAAACTAGTAGGATTCATATTTATTGACGAAGAACTAGATGGGAAGAAAAAAAGACTACGCGTAAAAAATTTGAATGAAGAAACTTTTATTTCATCATTTGAAGAGGATGAGGAAAAGTTAATGAAGAGAGAGGAAAAGTTAATTTATATTATGAGAAAATTAAAAAAAAGGTGTGTGGATGGGTGAATGCAGTGTTTAAGTGGATGAGAGGATAAATGGGTGAGAGAAGTGTTTAAATAGGTGTAAATAGTATCACCCTTAATTAATGCATGAGAGAGTGTCAATGAAACAAGATAAGTGTTTTGTTTTATTCCAAATGATGGTAGTTTAGTAATATGTATGGTGTACATAAAGCAAAAAGTGGTTTATATGACTAGCAAATTTTCTATGTATATATACTCTAATTTACAGTGTGTATGAATAGAATCTGCATAGAAAAATACATAAAACAAAGAGACGGAAGAATTAATTATAAATACAGGAAGTTGCAAAAAAAAAATTATTCTCAAGGACAACAAGTTTGTTTTTTCGTCGGA
Source organism: Allium cepa (assembly GCA_030765085.1). NCBI lineage: Eukaryota > Viridiplantae > Streptophyta > Magnoliopsida > Asparagales > Amaryllidaceae > Allium > Allium cepa. The sequence continues at coordinate 118,249,094 of CM060931.1, forward strand.
AGGACATTTTTCAATGAAAATAGAAAATGATGGTCAAAATTATCATTCGGTGATTTACACTAAAAAGTGTCATTTAGATTAAAAAATAAACCTTTGTCCCTAAAGCTGAACTTCTCTCCAACTTTTTCCCCGAGCCTAAAAAACCCTTATAAATATGTCAAATTGATTATTTTCTTTTATTTCTAAAAGGGAAGAACCAATAACTTGATTCTCCCTTTAACGAAATTATTAACTAAAATTACACTTATTTTCACTTTCCCAAACCAAATCACCTCTCCCATTAACACTTCCCAACTGAAACGTCACTAACAAAATATACACCAATTTATGCCTTTTCAATTATCATTAAATATAAATTTATCGCACATTTTTTTAAATTATAGACTTATATAAAAGAATGATAACTATTAATCTTGTGAATAATGTACAAAAATTTATCACGATGTACGAAAAGAATATAAATAAAACATTATATTAAAATTCAAATAACAATGAATTGTTGCTCACTACAAGGGTAAGATTTTAAAATATCAATGATAAGTAACAAATTTTCAATATAAAGTTAAAACTAAATTCCTAAGCTGGATTCAAATCATACATGCAAAAGTTTTATACTGTAGCATGTACATTTGTGTGTGTATTAGCTATTGGAATTTGGGACATGGATAGAAACAGAATATGCGAATATATTTTCGACTGTTGGGTTTATTGTATTTACAATTAAGATTAATTGTTACTGGTTGTGTTTTTATTTTGTCTCAATAGACTTTAACACACACACGCACGTTTATATAATATGCTAAATTCTATTTAGACACAAGTTGTGATTATAGTAGATCTCAATTGTTAGATCACATTGCGTTTCTAGATGTCATAGAGAACCACCGCCTGAAATCCATTATGCCAACGTTTGTAACTAAATTTTTCATCCCAATAGCCACTACGTATATGTATGTTTGGTGTATATATAAAAGAAGGATTCTGCTACATCTCTTTCCGTACATCTCATCAACCCCACCACAATTTTTCAAGTTACACGATTCAAAATCAAACCAAAATTTGTAGATATGTTCTTATATGCCTTAAGATCATCCCCACCAATTTTTGGGTGCAAAACAGGTTATAAGGATATACACAACATAAAGATAAAGATATAGAGCTGGCTACGGTAGCAATATTGTCATCAACTAAGTGCAATAGTTTTAGTTATACACAATTTAACTAATATGATACGAAAATTGTAGCATGCTTAACTTTGAAGCTGCTGCATGTTTGCAAAATATTAAGTGAATATGTCGGTAAGGAATGACTTTCAGAACAAACTCCCCTATATGACCAAACTCTAAAATTGAAAAAGAACATCAAACTCTTGACTGGCTTTCAAGTACTCTAAATTCATATGTTAAGGTAAAACCTAAATGAATGTGTATAAAACAGTTGGGTTAATATTAAGAAGCTAATGGTTAGTCGCTGAAATCAAACATGAGATGCTTTTCAAAATGAAGAGAAAAAATAGTTTACCATAAGTTGACTATCTGGTTCAAGATAAAGCATAGAAGCTAATTGCTCACCAATAGAAGGCTCCAGTTCTTGGCAGTCCCGACTTATCTGAAAGTACATATAGTCATTTAGAATTTTTGATATCACATCAAACAGAACAAAAGTAATTTTATTTATTAAATATGCAGGTACCAATTAAGTAAAAAAAAAAGATTTTTCACTGTTAAATAGTACTTTTCAAAAAGCTACTTCTTGACTTTTTAAAAGCAAAATTCCAAAAGTCAAATTTATACGAAAAGATAAACTTATAGTATTATTATTTTTAATTTTATTGGAAGAAAACATTTCAACTACACTAACTAATATACTGACACATATTTTCTCGGTTCATTTACGTTCTAAAACCAAAAGACAGTTGAAAAAAAAAAGCGAAATCGTTTTTGCTTTTGATTGCCAAATCCTGCCATCAAAGAGTATAGATAATCATCCAAAGAAATGGACCAGCAATGAAAAAAAAATTACATTATACTGGATAGGTTTAGTGTACACATACAAACATACAAAAATACACACACATGCAAACATACAAAAGAAAAACAAAACAAAACAAAGCAAATGGAAAGAAAGAAAGTAAAAAGAAACAAACTCTACAACCAGGTTGGTCAAATCAATCACCACATAGTGCACGCACAGAGAGAAATTATTGGCATCCTCTTTAGAAGTTCAAAGTAAATATATTGATCTAATATCACTCTCAAATCGCTGACTGAATTACGATTCAATTAAATTTAGAAGTCATTAAGCGTGGAAAACATGGTTATTATAGTCTAATCAACAGCTTCTTTAAAAGAAAGACTTACGGTACTAGAAAGGGTGTTTGGGTAAAGTCTTTGTTTCAGTTAAAAGATACTTCAATGAAAAGTTGCAGTCTTAACTTCTTGAAAAGAAGCAAAACAAGTTCTGTTTTGAGTTTTTCAAATAAACATCTTATAAGAAAAAGAAGCTTAGCCAAGCAACTTCTAGGTCACCATAAATTAAGAATAATCACGTAGGTCTGATTTCATTATGAAAATCAATTACTCGTTGAGACGACTAGAATATCGTTACTATTGAACTTGAGGCAATTTTACACATATCAAGCAGTGCTTTTGCATTAATGTACTGGGTAAACAATTTCAGCTTGGATTGTTGATGACGGAGTGAAAGCACCAGTATTAATATTCAAAAATAGCTTTTTGAAACATATGAAACCAAAAGCGAGCAGCTGTGCTAAGACTACACAGTAAATAAGATAAATGAAAAGAAGTTGTCCATTTTCATAGTAATAAACATTTGAAGTAATTTTTGTTCAACTAAAAGACGAAAGATCATACCTTCACTGGTAGGTTTTCATTATATGGGTTCCTCAGATGATGTGTTTTACTGAATGATAGCTCACATAGCTGCATTAAATACCATATCAATAAGCTATAGAGTTGTAGAATACTCATATCATATTGTAATTAAATTATCATCTATAAGGACGAAATGTGTCAAATAAGGCGAGATATTTGACATATATGGCAGAAAGGGCAAAATTCCACTATGAAAGGGTGTGAGAGGGGTTGCCGAGCTTTCTCTTGATTTATTTCGGTAGACCAGCTTCTAATTCAAATGATGCCTCTAAATGTATGACAACACACACTTGACATAGTAGGAAACAATTGATATAAAACTGAAGAATATTCGACACGTACAACACAAAAGGATGGATGAATAATGTTCACATTAAATTTCCATCAATTCCATAGACTATCAGGTCCCATGCCAGGAATGATCAAATAACATACTTCGTAAAACCGTGTGCTTGCTTATGATGTCAGTTATTTTTTTATATACAAATGGTCATTACAGTTGGTTGTTAATGGTTCATCAAGTAAAGCAACAAAGTCCCCTAAAGAGTTCTTTCAAGACTCAAATGGGTTACACGTCTGCAAGTTCCACTAATGGTGACAATAAATTAATGTCCGTTAACATTTTTGCCTTTATATCTGAAAGTAGACTAATTTATTTTAGCAAATCTCAGGTACAAACAATAATAGAACACATGATAGCAGATCAGGAGTCTAGGCAAAGCATAAGTATCTAATACTGTTTAATACTAATAATTAAATTATCAGGACTCCGGTTTGATTTATGCCAGTATAAGACTTGCACTCGCAATAAGTTCAAGCTGATATTTTCGCAAATCAATGATCATTTAAAGCGGTGCCAGCACAGCAGGTGATCATAAGCCTCACAAATATTTTCACTTGGTTAAAGACGCCTATGTGAACTATGGAATGCTTTAGTACCTAGAAAGTCATACAACGCCATTCATCTCCATATCAAAATATACTAATTGCCTACGTAGCCAAGGTTATTTACAGTGCACGGCACACAGACACATAAAGTCTTCCTAGAAACTTTGCGCACAAAGACGACAGACAATGTACACATCGTTTCAAATTACTATGCATATAACAGAATATATATGCATGCATGCGCGCACATCATAAGTAATTTAATAAGGCTAGCATTCATATGATTTCTTTTGCTGAAAGATATCCAATAAAGATTGTTGTCATTTCGCAAAAAGAAATCATTAAACGTACTGTTGAAACCATAAAATTTCAAGTATATATAACCAAAATTTAAAAGGTAAAATATCACTCAAACTAGAAGCTGTAGCAAGTTTGGTTTGTGTCCATCTAATTTGCTCGACAAACTAAATATGGTATGCAAATAAAGATGGTATGCTGACTAGCTATAGAAAGTGAATAATTCATTATTATTCATTTGACGTAATTCATCAAAATAAATAATTCATTTTTTCTCCAAAATGAAATCATTTTCATTTTTTGAACAATGTACATTGTAAAAACACAAACTGTATGTAGGTATGTACCATTACTTTTGAAATAAAATACATGTCTAAGTTCAATCATGCGAGCATAAACAATTTATCATATGTTTAGAAGTTAAATTTCAAATTTAAAGCATATGGCTATTGTTTAGCAGTTAAATCTCAAAGCTACAAACATACATCTAATTTTATATATCACAGGTACAAAAAAATGATGAGATGGGATATTCCATTATAATTTTGCTTTGTGTGGTACATATTAGTACTACAAGTCTTTAGTATACGACATACCACATGTCAATCTATGTTCTAATCACGCTACGCAAGTTTCGAACCTACGACCTCTGTCACCAAAGTCAAAGTGCTTAATCACTGGGACGGTAATGCTGGTCAAAACTCTATACATTCTGATTGTATCGAAGTACAAAACTCTATAATCAAAATTGCACGAGACATGAACTTATCTAAATGAGATTTACATCGTATTATCAACAGATAAATATATAATATATTCAAACATCAACATTAGTTGGTTTATAATGTTATATTACAAGATAAAACAGCATAGTGAGTTGATTTGAGAAGATATAACACACACACACACACAAAAAACATGAAAAGAATCAGATTTTACATAACAATTACTACATATGGAAGAAAATTCAGTAAATGATATTTAAGCATTTTTGGACAGTAAAATAAAACAAAAACAAAAAATAGGCATGGATTAAACAGGAACGTCTTTTTCACACCATGCACCTTCAAATGTGTGTTGCACCATAGGTGCAAAAGCCGCAAATGCAGCTTTGCGCCGAGGCACACCTTTCATACATAGTCAAACCAGTAAACTTGACTTTATGTGCACGCTAGAATCAGATGCCAGTATGTGAAGGATTACTTTGTAGTTAGGGGAACCTATTTAAATAGTTTCTAATAACATAAAATCTTTAGCCTATGCTGATGACATGCATTCTTGCTATATCTTTGAAAAAAAAGAACTCCAGAATAAATCTGAAATACATTTTATGATGAACCATGATGCATCATTATTCTAGCATATGCCCTACAAGATAAGTGGGGATAAAATAATGACTGGAACCCTCGCAGTAGAAGTGCTAAATTACACTTAATAAAGTGTCTCAGAAAAAAAATGTGTTCATAGTTCATTCCAACTGAGGAACCTAGATGTGGAGTATATTGCAGAATCTGCGAATACAGTGCTTATAGTACAACGTTCAGGCCCATTTATCTTCTAACTTTCAACCAATAACACCTCGTGGTTCCAAAATGCTTGCATGAATTTGTACAAATTTTAAATGATAAATACTGAAAATTTGTACACACATAGAACTGTTTTTAAAGTAGAAGGTAAATTTTAATAATAAACCATTTGGTATATATACGACCTAGACATCTTTATGTATGCACATCTCCAATGAACATAAGACCTATTTTATCACATATATCCTTACAGATAACTGCAAAACAGTTTGTAATTATATAGCCTGCTAACAAAGCACCTAAACCCAGCTTTAAGGTTCAACTTCTACCAATTTTCAAGTTTGACCGACCTAATGATCCACACATGTGTGTATAAGAGGAACTTTGACCAACTATCAAACGCTAAACATCTGGAATTATACACCACATATATTGTGGATGATAGATAGTGGGAACTAAATAAAGACTTACAGCATATAAATCTAGCCCACAGAAATCATAGTGCACACAATTTCCCTTTTCCATTCAAACATGTGCACCAATACCGAAATTCCATCTGATTCACACTGTGAGATCCAACATGGTTCTTAACACTTAAAAGCTTGGGAAATAAAATAATATGTCAAGCGATTTATATCCCTAAGTAAGGTCTTACCAGCCAATGTACATATTTATAGTTATACTGAATGCTAGTTTGATTTGCAAATGGCTATACATTCATAAACCTTGAGAAATATTAATAAAATATCTCAGCAATTTAGCTTAGGCTTAGGCAAATTTCCAACAACAAGAAAGACCCTATGCATCATATAAATGTAGCTTTCTTTTTGCTTAGGCTAATTTCCAATGTTGACACTGAAACTGATTATCGTCAAAACACCAAAGACAACAATGAGACGTCTTGAAATCTGAAATCCAATATCCAATATGGACATAAAAACATATAGCCGTCTTGTAAACGATAAAAGGGTACATATTCTAGGATAACAGCAAAGCAGCTATACCAACATGGTATGTCAAAATTTACACACTGACTGCCCGTTAAATGCAGCAGAAAATCAAGGTTGCAACAATGGAGACAACACAAAATTTAACTATTGCGCACAGAAGATCTACCATTAACTATTTAACTGAGAAATTTCTGCCATAGTGCGCAAAATCAAGATTGCAACAATGGAAACTATACAAACTTTCACCATTTGATAAAACACACATCTAATATGATTATTGTGTCACAGCACACAGAAATCTACCTTTAACCATTTAATTGAGAAGTTTCTGCCATAATGTGCTGTACCATGTGCAGACTTCCAATTCCCTCCACCAATAAAACCACCAATTTTAGATGTCATTTTTGCACATCCCTTTGCATAAAGAATACAATTTAAGGATTTATCTTAACAAGTCAGACTGACAGAAAACAAAGTTAATATGCTTCAAACCTGGAAATGGCGGGTTCGGTTGACTGAAAATATCAATATGACATTTTCTGAGTTTTCAAAAGCTTCATTCAGTTTAGCTTCATTACTCCTCTGAGTTGCCCAAACACCTTGCTGAACAGAAATTTCTAGATTTTCACGGTTGCAACTTTTAACGATAAAATACCTGGTATCCCAATGTTTCAAGAAGACAGAAATCAGAAAACAGTTCACTGCAATTGATCAAATACATCAGGAAAAATATTGCAAACTTACAGATACAATACGGAGGGCCAACAACACACAAAGGAACACAAAAAATACATCAGCTTTAGAATTACAAGATCCACAACAGTGAGTTTTGTCGGTTGAAAAGGTTGACAATAAACATTTACATGATAATACTCTGAATTTTTATGATACCTAAAAGCCAGTAACTTAGGGAAAGTTAATATACATATACAATCTTAGGTTCAATCCATGAAAAAAAATACTAGACTAAAAACATTCGAAAAATCATACATCTGTTGAAAAAAAGAAAAAATCTTCCATATGAACAGATACATGGTAAAGATAACAAACTCATAGATTGGATATACAACAAATGAACTGAAGCTTAATGTCAAGATGAAATTACTGAAATATGTATATTGAAAAGAAAGAAAGGGAAAAAAAATCACTGATCAAGCATGAGCTGATCCGATCAGCTTTTATCAAGCCTCATTGACATTTTCTACAGGATAAATGGTTAGAATTACAAAATATAAGTTAACTTGATCAATACACTATAAACACCTTACTGGGTATAGCTTGAGGTGGTACATCAAATGGAGTTGTAAACGTAGACAAAAAAATGTGACGGTAAACAAATGTTCAAATATAATCATAGAATCAGGGGTGGGAACTAGATCCAACCCGACCCAACCTAGATCTGAACCGACAGGTTTTGGGTCTGGTTGGATCGGGTTTCCAAAGTCCAAACTATTATTTTTTTAAATCCAGATCCAACCCAACCCAACCCAGGATTTGGTTTGGGTCAGCACTGACATTAATAGATGCATATATTAGTATGTTTTTTTCTCAGATGCTTCAGGTTTGATCGGATCTTTAAGGTATTTTCTGTTATCCATATCCAACCCAAGACCCATCAACTTGGTTCAGGCTTGCGCATCTCGATTATAATTGACATCCCTACATAATGACACCACTTATTAATATATTGGAGATGCATAAGCTATGTTCTGGTTCAATCCTTGAACAACTTTATTTGAGAGAAATACTATACATACTCACTGCATTTCCACTAAATATAGGCCACTTTATGAATGATCTGTTCAATATAGATTGACTAACATCATTCGACAGAATTTGGCTCAAAATATCTGGAGTGGTCTACACATATGCAACACCACCTAACCTTTACATCGTCATAAAAGGTGCAATACAGAGGCCATAGTTGCATGAGCAAACCAAGTTTAAATAACACAGCTTTGATACATAAACTAAGCAAATGGTATATATCAATGTAAATGACCATAAAATGAGCAATCTATGGTTCATTGTGTAAATGAGTTGGAAAAATATATATAACATTTGCACAAATTTTCAATAGCTGTTTAGCATATGACAGCAAGTCTTTTGCTTCCCCAAAATAAAGCTATTACAAAGAACACAATACTTCTGTATTCTGTAATAATTTCGAATTAGCGATTCCTCCGATGCAGGACTCCTATTTTACAGTATATAAATTTGAATAGTATTTTATGCCAACCTTGGAAATTTGATTCCCAAGTTATTGACCATGAGGCATATTTGAGTCTGATAAAAGCCCTCACACAATCAATATGGATATACAACCGTTTATTAAAACCCAAATAACATAATGTCAAAAATATAAGAGCCGCTGTCTATAGGTTTCATGTCATTCTAATAATACAATTTAGCTTCAGGAAGTTTATTTTTCTAAATATCTATAAACTCCAGACACACCTAGATTGTCCTTGAGGAAGAGGTGATGCAGCTTTATTAGATGTGTTTAATGACCCATTTGGAATATTTTGTGCTTGAGTCACATTATTTTGTTGAGGTTGTGATTGTTGCTGCTGCATACCCGGTTCAGCTGTAGCTGTTGGCTGATTTGAGACCATTGAACCTTGATTAACTTGAAACTTATCTGACTGTTGGTTGTATCCATTATTCTTATGCTGAAAGAATCTATTCCCGCCATTATAGTTGTATGAACCAAGCTGTTGAATCTTCTGAAAAACTTCTTCAATGGGAGGAGGTGGTCCAGGCAATTTCAAATGTCTATACCGACAGTCAGGTCCGTTTGGGCAAAATCCCATCTTGTACCTACAGTTAGAGGAAAGGTTCGATCAGATTATACGCACACAAATTTTGATAACCATGTTTAAGTAAGAAACAGATGAAAATACCAGCCAAGTAAAGCTACTGACTATTATAATCAATTAGTCTCAATAAGCATAAACTTATATGCCAAGGATGGTGAATTCCTTTGTAATTCCATTAGGGACTAATTTTCTAGAATCTACACTAACACTGCACTACAAAAAGACTAGTGTCTGTGCAGACCTGAAGCATGTGGTAGCTCAATGAGAAGGTAGCACTTTAATGAAGGTTGTGCATAAAGAATTGAGTAAAGGATGAAGCAATTAAGGTAACTAATTATATATATGGAATTGTTTATAATGTAGCCACCAAAATATGTAAGTTTTACAATATTTTACATGGCATTAAATGATATCAGTGGTAGGTTAACAACCAAATCCCATAATATATATTAATATATAATCTATAGTATATAAAAAAGTTAGAACTAGAATCTTCCGCAAATGTTTTATGAAATCAATAAGGTAGTATTAAATATTAATTTATTAATCAAGAAGATAACAAAAGTGACTCTCATACATGAAAGATTTCTTTTCTTTTCTTTTCTTTTACAAAAGAAAAACCACCACAGTAATTTCCTACAGGAGTAAGAAATATAATATATCTCGTTTTGCACGAGGCAAGGGGTCTGTTGTGCCACCTATTTGCTGGTCAATATGAAGCTAGCAAGGCAATTTTAAGAAGACGAGGGACATGAATGCATAAATCGAAAGTTTTCACCAAGGTTCGAGATCTTGGTTTCGGTCTTTTGTAATTTTAGGAATTTCGGTGTAATTCGTAAATTTCGATTCGAGTTTCAGTTTCAGATATCGTTATTTATTTTTCATATAATTACACATATATTTATTTAATTTATTGAAACAGAACGTATAATTTATATTTAATTGAAAAATAAGATATAAAATAACAATACGGATTAATTATAAACATTTATAACACTAAAAAATATTTATTCACAATTTTTTTTTCTAACTTTTTTAGTTACACCATTCACATATTTTGTGAATTTATATGTTCTCTAAGTTACAGTTTAAAATTTGAATATTCATATATTTGAAACTCAAATTAATTCTTTTTTTTGAGAGTTTCTCGTAAAATTTGAAATTCAATAGTTTCTATTGAACTGGAATCTCGGTCGAAACCTCAAACCTTGGTTTTTACACTTAAAGACTGAAAGGTTGGGTTAAGCTGTCGGTTCTTAATTTAAATGAGCAATATTGACCCAGTTGCAGATAATATTTATAGGCACGAACTAGCACCCATCTCAGCACCGTTTACATCCTAGGCGCCTTGGATAGCTAATTGCCCTACATAAAACTGACCATTTAGATAGGTACGGGGATAGATGCAATACAATAAAGTATAAACATGACATAAATGAATATATTACACATCCTACATCACCACACACTTGAACCTGGTTCTTATTTGCTATCAAATACTTCTAAATTTGAAACGAAGCTGATTTTTATGTTTATTTAACTATACATCATGTTATATCACTGTTGGAAAATAATTTCAAACAATAAGCTTTAGTCTGATGTTTGGCACCCGGAAAGATGTGAACAACTTTTCATATTTCTTTTCAAGATTGTAGATGTGTTAAATCATTCTACCTAGCATATTAGTATATGGACGTGTGTATTTTTTAATGGCCCTGAATAAATGGTTTCTCAATCACCGCATACACAGGTGGTGTTACATTAAGAAAACTGATTAAATATACTAAGAGCATGTTTGACAACTACTTATAAATAGTAAAAACAGTTCAGTTACTTGTTATTATTCATACTTTTGCCAACGATTGTAAGTAGGCAAAATAATTTGCTTAGAAGTTGACAAGTCACAAGCAACAGCAATACTTGTGACTTATTTCAACTTTACAACTATATATTGTATTACAAATTCAACTAATTTACCCAACCCATATTTACGTTTAATATTCACTTAAAAATACTTAAAAGATATTATTCAAAACTATATTAAGCAATTATAAAATAAGTTGTTCCCACCCTCCAGAGCTCTTTTTGTTGCCCTAAATTTGAGCTCTTTATAGGACAGACACACGCACCCACACATCCACCCCCACCCACACCCACACAAATAATATGAATATGTTCAACCAACTCGAAATATTGTATATAACCATTATTGGCAGAATTAAACTCAACTCACATTATCGATCCAAACTCTTTGCTACTTACAACTATCATTGAAAATCAAACTTTTAAACGATGTCAGAACAAACATCATAATCTTAAACACAAAAAGAACAAAAAAAACAAAGAACCTTACATGTTGCACTCCTTTATATCATCATTTGTATGCTTATAAACACAATCCTGCTCTCTACATTCACCATACAGCCTATAAAATCTACAAACTGGCATCCTAGCTTTATCATATTGATGCAAAAACCCACAGCCATCTCCTTTCATGCACAATCCTCTAAGCCAGTGTCTGCACACTGTCTTTCTAAAGCTATTATAACCACCTCTTTGATTATGATTGTTGCTATTATTGAAATTGTTGTTGAAATTGACTACTGGGTTTTCTGCAGTGGGGATTGCGGATCCGGAACCCGATTGAGAGATAAGATTGGGGTTTGTGGCAGGAGTGATAGGATTCGGGTTTGATGGGACCGCGGCGGCAGATGGAGCGGCATCGAGTCCACCCTCGAAATCGAAACTGAGGGCACCATCATCGTCCATGGAGAAGGAAGGGGAGAAGATACAGATTAGGGTTTTCTCAATTGGGGATTTTGTTAAGAATTTGTTGATAGTTTCGAGAGAGTTTTTATTCTTATGCCTAAGCTGCAACTCGTAATTTATAAGGCTGTTTATAACAGGACACTAATACTCTTGTTAATCTTTGTACCTTTACAATGCATCCGTCTCCATTTACACCCCCGCGTTTTCCTTTTGCTAACCCACTGTTTTGGAAAATAGTTGGCTAAACTTATTAACACCTCTATTTTCTTTGATAAACTTTAACATACATCCTTATTATTACAAAAAATTAGCGTTGGATCCCTTCTAATTTCTTTTATATATACATCTCTGTTTCTTTTAAAATTTGAAATTCACATAGATATTTAAATAATTTTATTAACATTAACATGCATTTTTGAAATATACGTTCATAACTCATAACCGTCGTAATACACATCGAAAAGGACGCTTTTAAATATGAAAATGAGAGAAGTAGAAAAGAAAGAATTTCAAACAATATGAACGTAGAAAATAGTTTATAAAAAGGAATGAGGCAAAACAAACAAGTTTTGAAAAGAGGAATTTGTCCCTAATTTCCACATTCCCACCTCGGCTAAGATTAAAAACTATTAATTTCAAAAGTACCCTTCAACATCAATCAACATAGTCTAGATGTTGTTCCTTTCCTTATCCTCTCTCCCCTCTTCCTTTTCTTTAACCTCATATTGAAAAGTCGAAGATAACCGCGTATTTATATTTAATTTCATACTAATTTCATTTGATTATCAAAATTATAAAAGAATTTGATCAACTTCAGCAAGTTTCGTATACATTTAACCAATTTCGTAAAAAAAAACCAAATTGTCATCCCTGGTCTCTATATGAAAGAGAGAATATGCCTATTTAAATAAAACTTGTTTAACACCTCATTGCTAATTTCTTTAGCACCTTATTTCATACACGTTCTCCATTTTTTGAAAAAACACAAACAAATAACACAATTGGTAACATGGGAGATGTCAACCGTTGGACCTTCTCTTGAATTCAACTTTTAGTAAGATCCAATGATCAGTATGTGTTGTGTCTCCATTTTGTGTTTTATTTTATGTCTTAATAATCGGCCTCATTATTCAATTCATGAAATCCAAAAGTATCTTGTATTATTTTGCAAATCTCATAATCAATCTTTATGAGTGTAAATAAAAAAAGAATATTCAAGTCGAAAGTAGTTAAAAAATATTCATTTTCACCTTTGGGGTTAGGGTTTGCAATAGTTTTTGTGTTTCGTGAAAGCGGTTAAAATTATACATTTAATTTGTGGAATAAATTGAAATTTATGTAACGAGGATAATTAAACAAAATATGAATGAAATTAACTACGTATGTTTAAATTACTTTCGTTTGAGATTAACGTTTCACTTGAGAGTTTTATTCTGGTGGTTTTGACTAGTTTTGAATGACTCTATATTTCAGTTGTTATCGTAAATTTATTTTTCTCGTCATTCCTTGTCGATTATAAGGCCAATGAAAATTGAAGTATAATTTTAATAGTATGAAGACTAAATTAAATTAGAGAATTTAGAGGGAACGGTTATTTTTTCAGTTACACCCCTAGTAATCATGTTGGAAGTATAATCTTCACATTCAAAACTAAATTAAAGAATAAATATGAGTATATGTGTAATATTGCTTTTGTGGAGAACTCTTAAAACCAGTGTGTATTAAACTCTCAATATGTATTGGTCGGTACAACAATATTCCATATAAACCAATTAAAACTGCTACGAACATTAACGATCAAAATTGTTGCTATTGAAATGTTAGAACCGACTCCGTTGACAATGAGTGAAATAGGTAAATTTCAAAAATAAATTCCCTAACTGGATTTGATGAGCCTATGAGATGTTCTAATTAAACTTAGATCCAATCTAATTATTTATTAAATCTTGTTTTATTTTCATTTAGGTAATCTATACTAACTAAATATAATTGGTGTATAATTATGAATATGTATAATATATTCATGGATAGGCGAGATGACATACACGTATGGTATATAGGTGTTAGGATCATGCAATATACCTTAGAGAGGGCGAATATGATATTTAAAATTTCGTAGATAAATAGTTAAAATAGAACGAGGAAACATAAATACGAAAAATAAAGAACACACAAATATATCCAACTTCGGCCACTAACTCGTTAATGTATGTTGTTGCCCCAAAATTACTACTAGAATTATATATTCGAACGCTTACCGTATCTGTAAACTTGCGCTCCCTGCTAACTTGAATCACTAATCATATCCCTAGTAACATTGCCTCGACTTTATCTCGAAGTCGAGAACTACATCGTAGCTCGGTCCTAGAAATATAGAGTTCAAAATATAAAATGAAAATACAAAATAAAATGTCCTCTTAAATATGAAAGTGCGGATATATAAAAAAACAAGGGACTTTTTAAAAAACTTTTCTCCTTGATATTTGCATAATGATCTTAACCAATCAACACTCTTCAGTCTTTACGCTGTTGCCTTTCGATATCCCAAACACGTTTCTTTATTATTCAAACCAGATTAAAAACTTGTGAAAAAACGATTTTCTTTTCAACTGCCTTACAAAGTTGAAATTTACGATTTCTCTTTCGCCTTTAACAACCGTCGTAAGTCTCATCGCCTGCTGTAGCCATACCCGGAGATGTTGGGGTTTGTGATAGAGTTGGAGATATGCCCTTTGGACAATTATATAAAAAGGGCATATATCTACCTTGATAACCAATTTTGTTTATTTCGTTCTATTGTATATTTGTTATATTATGATATAATTAATCAAGTAATTAATTTAAGGTATATTAAATTGAAAATCCTTAAATGATATGTTACGTGATGGTAACTACAATATGTTGTAATCATGATAAATTTATCGCATTGAAAATAAATATATTGTTTTAAATATTCATTGTTGAGATGTTTCGAAAAAAGATATCGATTCATAAGTTGAGACTAGAGTACGTAACGCTCTTCAAATGTTGGGCAGTATATTACTTATGAAATTGGGGCCAGCAAGGGGTTACGTGCTAATAATTATTAGATAACCATAAAGTGTTCTGCTGGTTAATATAATTAAGGTCAAGCAGACAGTCTCGAAGCAACGATATTACATAATTCCCTCAACTTGAGAATGACGTGGAACTTCATTGCAGACACTCCACTTTAATCACAATTAAACCATGGCATGACGTCTATCAAGAAACTATAGTTGGGTCTGAATTGAAGCATTAGAAGTGAAACGTTGTTCAATAATGAATTTGATTCCTCAATTATATCACGGGCAACTATAGTTAATTGAAAGTCAAAATTTTTTGACAGGGTAATTGTAACGACCCACCTTTTTGGACGGTTCTAATCGAGAATAAACCACACATGTTAGACTCAAACCATTCAAAAGGGATGATTGTTAATGGGGTAAATTAAAAAACAAAATTAAACACAGAATCTCGCAGCGGAATGACAAAGTACAATCATCAAATAAATAGTTCATGAAGTTGTTTTACAAATAACATTTGATTACACTTTTGCAATTCAAATCAGAGTTATACATACATCAGAAATAAACAAATAATGCAGTGGAACACAGAGTATAATGGAATAATAAATAACAATAATATATTGAATCTTCGTCTTCGTCCTCCAGAAAATTACCTTCAATACACTAAAAATCTCAGACTGATCCGAGCGTAATGAAAAGACAAAACAATCGAGTCAAAACTAAAAAACCTTATGTAAGTCAGATGAAAATAAGTAAAATAGAAATATCAGTGCAATGGTTTCATAGATGTTACGGGATTTTCATCTCCTATCAAGTGTACAACGTGAATATAATTATTTAAAGGGTTTCAAGTAATCTGAAACATCAATCTTAATCATCTAATTAAAATAAATACAAAGTTTGAATTAACTTAAACCCTTCAAATAATTCAATTTCAAATAAAAATCCAAATTCAAGAAATTATACAGGCATATGTCATTTCAACCAGTATCAAAAATCAACATTTCCAAATCAATGAAAACCGCTCGGGTTTATCATTTCAACCCATAATGATTTTCCCCTAATTAATAAGATCATTCGAATATGTATCATTCAACCCATATGGAGAACAAAGATACAGACATAAATAACATCCAACATCCAAAATGTTAGCCAATAACATCCATACAATCACCCAAATATCAACAATTAAACCTACAGCACGATCATCATTGAAATCAACCAATAAATATCATAAATTTACTGGTTATCATTAATAGGTATTTAACTGGCAATTTAAATTTCAATATTAAATTAAATGGCAATTAAATTCAATAAAAGTTGGATTTATCTGGAAGGACAATTTAAATATACTAAACAACAACCAATCAATTTCTAATCACATCAAAAATTCAATTCACTAACATAAGAAAATATATTAGTTGTGAGTGTTTGCTCACCTTTCATGGCTACGAAGGCGATGGTAAAAATGCAGCAATATGGAGATTCCTGGAAAAAAGAAAAATGCAAAGCAAATCCAATAAAGCTTAGACACGAACACGAATCAATAAACAAGTTTCAACTACTTCCAACTTCCAAACAACCAAAGATCCAAACTACGGACAAACCCGAAACTAGGTCATGTTTAAGAAACTATCCGGACCAGAATATTACTGGATTCGTAAAAGTGACTAACTAGAAAGTTGTTGCAAATTATTTTCTCCCCACTTTAAAAAAATCACTCAAAAAGCTTCTGTCTTGAGGAAGTTATGGTCAAAACAAACAGAGGTGTTTTATGAGTTGAAAATCTGAGTTCAAAAATACTTCGAAAAGATTTGAGTTTTTCGCATAGCAAATTAAGAAATTCGAAGAACTGATCTAAATAAATGTTGAAACCATTGGAAAAGTAAATGGTTTGAAGAAAAGAATCACAAAATTTGGTTCGTTCCTGAAGGAGATATGATTGATACAATATAGGGTATTTTCAACGAAAACTGGACCCGAGAAAGGACTTGAAAAATGGACCTTTTGATATGTAAATATTCGGAACGGGAAGAAGGGTTCGACAACAAAGTTGTTTCCATTGAAATTTTACACGGTTTCAAAAAAAATTATTTGATTTGGAGTAGTTTAGTGGAATATAAAAGCCATGAAAATAAGGGAAAGAAAGAGGGAAAATAGGGAAGGGAAAAAGAAAGGGAAAAGGAGAAAGAAAAGGAGAGGAAAGGTGGAAGGAGATGGTATTGGAGATGGTGGAGAGGGCGACGGTTATAGGGGAGGAAGGAACACTACAACAACATGACCTTTAACAGTGTTTCAAAAACGCTATAAAAGCTATTAACAGCGTTTTTACATATGTTGTATATTGACATGCAGTTATATGTCAGAGATATACAATGATAAGGAATAAACACTGTTAAATATCTTTCTTTACAGCGTTTTCTAGGTGTCATGAAATCATTTAACAGCATTTCCCTGGTGTCATGAAATCATGCTTTATGTTTTTAGATATAATTTAACGGCATTTTTACAACGCTATTAAAACATTCAACGGTGTTTAAAAAACGCCGTGGAATGTTTTAACAGCGTGTTAAAAACGCTGCTAATCTGTATATTAAGCTAAGTCAATTAGGCTTTTTCTACTTTTCTGTGAATTCCATTTCGGTAAACATCAGTCACAATGTGTATATATACCACATTTCAAAATAAGCACATTATATCAGTACCACATTTCAAAATCAGTATATTGTATCAATGCCACATTTTAGACACATATTTGATAACCAACGTATGGAATTTCATAATCAAAATGCACAATATTCTTACACCAAACATAAATAGTTCGCCATCAATAGTTCGTAAACAAAATATAGAACAAGTAGTAATTGCAAAACAAAAGCAAGTAGCACATACGTTAAAACCAAAAAGTAGTTCTAGCAGCAAAAGTAACTTCGATCCATAATTCGTTGCAACCTTTTTCTGCATCACAGTCATCTATCTACTTGTAAAGCAAAAGTAATGCTTGAGAATCAGTTCATCAAAAAAGTATACACAAAGTTAAATCGGATTCATTATGCAAACACTAAATATTCATCACACTATTTCATTAGGCGATTGACTAATACAAAGTATACAATATATAATAACAATAATTAATTAGCAACATAATTGATGTATTATATTTTCACATTGCATAGGATGTTTGTGCATTTATAAATGTGCAATTTTACAAACATAGAACTTAACGCAAAAATGAACACATGAAAATGGGATGCACCTCATTTTTTATGATGCAACCTTGTTTTTATGAGCTGTGAGGACCTCCTTTTGCTGACAGGAAACAGAGTACTAGAGCATGGGACTCTTATCTTCATATTAACTCTTAACCATATACTTTCTTCATTCATTTTTCTAACTCTTTTATATTATGTACAAGGCCATCTGCACACGTAGCCAAATTATTAAATGTAAGTGTTACTTAACTCAAAATTCTCTTATTATACATTGCATACTCAATCCATGAAAAAGAGCTTGAACAATGAAGTGAAGCACCCTATGGCTGGGCTGATCGAAGCAAAGGCCCAGTGTCGGAAGGTCAAGGAAGTTGGTGACCTAATCTTCTGTATCAATCACTTCCATTCCACTCATCAGACCATCTGTAGCACTCATGGACTAGACTGGACTGTATGCTTGAAGATAACAAGTTATCGAAAGGGGCATTTTACCAGAAGGACAAACTTTGCAGTCCAATTAGTTTCTAGGACACACATTCAAAGAAATTACTTTCAAGGAAAAAATCAGCAGAATAATTACTTTCAAGGACAAAGTCAGCAATCCAATTACTTTCAAGGACATAATTTCATAGGTTTTTAGGCCCTAAAAACTAATTATTTTGTGTTTTGTCCTTGAAAGAAATTATTTCAGTTGTGTGTCCTACAAACTAATTCGACTTGCTAAAGAGGCCCTTGTGGCTAATTTCCACTTATCGAAATGTATTAAGTCTAGGTGATTCAAAGACTGTTAAGGGATAAACACTTACCTCGGCATTAATTAAAATTTACAATTTACAATGAAAACATTTGTTGCTCATTACTTGTAGCTCATGACTTTTGGTCTTGTATCTTTTTTTTTGAAATGGATCTTTTATTTCATTTAACAAGCATGCGGCTATACTTGAAATGGAAGAGAACCAGCAAGTAAGACATACAAGATGACTCCACATGACCATATATCAACCTTTGCACCATCATATCCTTTCCTTTCAGCAACCTTAGGTGCTGCATATGCTGGAGTTCCACATGTCGTGTGGAGCAAACCATTTGCTCCAGCAAATGCGCTAAGACCAAAGTCAGCTATATTTAAATTTCCTACATAATTAGGAACAAACTATTTCTCAACAATCCCAACTCGTAACCAAAATAATTGGTCGGTTAGCAATGGATACATCACAAAATCATTTAACAATGTGTTAAGGGCACTACTCATTTTGAATGTTTCTCAATAGTTAGGTACCATGAATCTAACAAAGGAGCATTTTTATCAAGTGTCTTGTAGTACATATGTATATGTCAAGCAACTCATAACAAATAGAAAATCAATGGCAGATCCGAAATCAAATGGCCAAAATTTGCAAATAGATCACTAAAGACTATTGAACCCTTAATTTACCTTGATCATCAAGCAACAAATTCTCCAGATTCAGATCATCAAGAAACTAACTTATTTTATATACAAATTAAGAGTCTTTTAGAAGATAATTTACATTAGTTTTCCTAGTGTCATTAACAGATTTTTTTAGGTTCATTTAAATTCACAAAGGTTATTTCTTTCCCTTCTTATTGTGTCTATAATTATTCTTGTTTTTGCACTTTTTTTTCTTTTTTTTCTTTCTATGTCCATTTTCTTAATTAAATGAAACTCAAATTTGTGAATAATACTACAGTCTCTTCGAAGAAATACAAATAATATACTAAAATAGATATCAGTAATGAGAAGTGCAATTGAAGTAATTGATACAAACAAGTAGATTACGAATTTTATGACCAAATTTATTATAATATCATTAAAATATTTCACTATGAAGCATACGTTTATTTTTAAAAAAAATTAGAGAATTCTCATTAGCATTTAATTCATCAGATATTGACATGTCAATATACCATAATTTTGGCAATAATCTAACGTGTCATGCTTTTTTGTCGATATTAAGATTAATCATGATTCAAAATTACTTTATTATATAATTACTTATTGAACAATATGCGATATGAATTCACTAAAAGAACAATGCATGGACCACCATGATGAATCCAATTAGTGTGCATACACATTAAAATAAAGGATACATTTATCCTTCCCAACTAAATAGAAGGGAGAAATTGTTGTCACAAATAATAATTTTTGAATCCATGTTTACAAGAACAAGCTATGATATTCAATGAATTCTTTTGCACATGAGAATAATTGACCTACGCCCATAGTAATTTCATCTTTAGAATATTGCTTAAAAATTTTTTTCAGTCGATAGCCATAATTAGCAATAGTAGTTAAACGAGAACTGCCATAGAATTGAGAACAATTGTCTTCGTATGATTCATTAAATGAAGATTACATATTCCTTTTCACGTGTCACTACAATAATCTGGGGTTTTTAACAGTATACCCAGTTGAAAATGAATTTGAGTATTTAGTTGAATGAAGATGACATATTCTTACTATGTTGATGATCTAATCTATCAAATTTCATGTTTAACACTGCAAAGTTTACATATATTATTTAGCAATTGGTTTAACTATTTTTGTCTAATACATCATTATTAAATGACCATTTTCACATATGTATACAATCTTAAATAACAGTATACTGAATATTATCATGATCTTACCAAACATGGCAGCATTATTGGAAACACATATTTACGAAGATCAAACAACATATAAGATCAACTTAAAACTCCAATCTTAGTAATTTACAATCGTTCGGTTTGAACATTTGACTTTAATTTGGTCACCATTAACTTCCAGTACTTCTTCATCGATCCAAGCCATGTTAAGATCTTCAACCCAAACATGATTACCTGGATCAATGTTACTCAAATTTGTCCACACAATCAAATTTTGTTTAGGATTTTAAAAATGTCAAAAACCCTCAACGAATTAAGTACCTTTTGGTCCTTTTCAACAAGGAAGCAACCAATAACAATTGATGATCTATGCAATGTAGAGTTGCCCATTGCCGTCTAATTAGCTGAAGTCTTCGAGTCCCTGCAGCGATGGGCCACCTGATTAGATTCGCATCTGATTCAAGTCACCGCGACACTGCTTAGTTGTCATTGCATTTAAATCGCTGCCACCGTCTGAGTCTGGAGTCGCGTCGTGTGTTGTGCCTGGGCGTGCTTCTGCTCTAGCCTTTCCTGAGTAGCGAATCTGAATCAATTGCAATTTTTTCCTTTTCCTCTTGGCTATGGATCAGGATATTTTTTACCCATTTTTGGTTGCGTGTTTATATACTAGGAGCTTAAGCTGGTGCCCTAAGATTTAAGTCACCCAAAGTGATTGCTTTACCAGCTTGATTATACATGATTTATTTTTATATTCATGAAGATCAATCCGATGATGTTGGGTTCATGAAGAAAGGAGGAAATTAGGGTTCTTTAGAGAGAAGTTGAGAAAGAAAGGGGTTTTGACATGAAAGTCGAAATTTGATTAATGAGAGGGAATGAAATATTTTACAACGTAAGTGTCTTATTTTGATTCTATTAACGTTGGACCCAACTGATAGCATGAATACAACGATTGTTTAAAATCTGAATAATGAGAAACAGCGCCTTGCTTCCCAATGCTGTTCATTCTTGCAATTAAAGAATGATTTTTTGTGCTGGAAGGAATGAAGTAGAGGAAGAAAGGAGTTTTAATTTGTGAGGTTTTTGGAGGTTTTGATCTAGAGTTCTTTGTAGATTTTGAGGAGGAAGAAGAAGTGCAAAGAGAAAGTTTCTCAAGAGAGAAATTATACAGGTAGATGTTATCAGAGAAGAAACATAAGCTCATAGGCAAAGGAATGGTCACATGACTGATTAGAGTCTCTTGGTTAACCAAGGCCCATTTGACCAAACAAACCCAATATGCCTTGGTTAAATAAATCAAAACTAAACACTACCAATTCATGTTAATTTTTCACAGCAATTCAAATCTTTACAGCAATAAGGAATTTGATTTTGACGAACCAAAAGTGGAGGAAAGATCAAAATTCAGTCCAGTATCTTATAAAAAGAATAAAATTTTAAAATTCAGATTCAAATTCAAATTTTCCAATCAAAAGTCAAACTTTGACTAAGTTTAATCAAAATTTGAATCTTTAATTTTTTTATTCTATTAAATTTGGTCAAATAAAACAATCAACATCACAAATTCAAATTTTTTTTATTAATTTTTATTTAAATTCAAAATACTTTTATTTTAAAATTGTTAAAAGTCACGGATCGTTACACTTTATCTTTGTTTCCCCTTATCATATTTAAAAGGTTAAATGCCATTAACTACGCATCCAATTCTCCCCAATTACATTCAAACCTATATTCTCAAACTTATTATTCAATCAACAACGCCCTATGAATTATATTAACATAAGTTTACATTTTATTACATTCATTATTTTACCGTTAACATCTTTTACCATATTGATTTCAATAATTAATTACATAAATTTTCATTGATTTCTAAATTAATTCCAAACATATTAAATAATTAGATGATAAATGAACAATTATTACCTTTAAGTAATTTAATCATATTTATAAGTTTATTAGATACAGCAAATGTTATGACAACTTACACATCAATGATTATATGTACTTTCAATTAACAACATATAATTCCAACATTCAATTGCCTTCATTCCATTAATTACTCATTTAATATTCGAACGGACAAATTAATGAGAAGATAATTACAACCATCGTTCATAATAATATTTCATATCCATTATCTTATCATTTACAACCAAGAGCTATAACAAAATTATTTTATATTCTATATTAACCTATTCCAACCAATTACATACAATCTCATCATTAAATGCATCATTCAAGTTATTTTATTATTTACGATTACAACTAAATAACCTTACAATCTATTTCAATTGATTGAAATTACATTAAATAGTTATCAATAGCATTCAAACAACATCACTAATTTCATAATCAATATTAACCAATTCTAATTGATCACATATAATTTCAATATTCAATGCCTTTCCTTGTTTGCGGTTTATAACCAAATATAACTTTACAACCATTTCAATTAATTGGAATTACATAAAAATAGTTAGCAATCACCTTAAGTTAACATTACTAACATTACATTCTACTTATTACTCTATTATAAAATCAAAAATTTAGTTTTCTTTCAATATTAAATTCTAAAATCTTATTTAATTAGTATTTTATTTACTGGAAAAATATGGGTCATTACAATAATACAGTTAATAATGACTGTTATTATTGAATCAAGGATTCTGTGTTTGGACTTACAAAGTTTAATGTGAACAATGTTGAAATTTTGATCAAAACCCAATCATTCCACTGTGATATAGTTTTGGCAAAGAGAATTGGTGTAAATAATTGTAACTGGCGACTACCAGTTAGAAGAAGTAAAATTGGATTTTATCGAAAGATGGGTAAACGCTAAATTCAGCCAAAATTTCACACCACTAGCTATGGTGATATGTGAACATTGATATTTGAATTATTCGATATCAATTGCTGACTAAATTTACATCTTTGAGTCGCACGACTGAACTAATAAAAACTCTGAAAGAACTACGTGATTTAATTAATTTATAATTACTGTAAAGAAATTAAATTAATTAATATTTATGAAACATGAATCGTTAATTTTTATTTGATTAGTCTGAATACCATTAATATTTAATAAAGTGCATATATAAAAGCTACAAATATATGTATCGATGTACGATGTTGGTAGAATATTTAAGTTGGATTAAATAGAATAAATACTAAGTGATTTTTTTTAAAATTAATCAATTTATAGTTGTGAAATATTAATTATTAAAATTTTATTTGATTTGTTTGATTATCATTAGTATTTAATAAAGTGAGAAAAATAAAAGTTATAAGCGCGCATATCTGTTGAATATGCGCTTATATGATTTTTGTTTGATGATAATAAACATATATACATTCGTTTAAATGTATTTGATAATATACTATTTTATTTTTTCACAGATTAAATAAATATTTGCAGAATAAAATAAATAACACGAAATTTGAATTCAAACGAATATTTTATTCAAACAAATATTTATTACATCTTTGAATAGTACAATTTCAAGCTCTCACTATAACTATACAACTTTGATTACAATTACATCACATTTCACATTTACAATTCACCTCACTACATATCACTCACACTCGTGATTATATTCAACTTCATTCCAGTTTGAATCCAGCATCTGAGAAATCTGCAAAAATATTCACTAACGCAGTAAAATTGAAAAAGAAATATTTTTGCAAAATAAAATAAGATATGATTTTTGAAAATAATATTTGCCTCAGTTATTTGGGTTGTTCTTCATAATTTAAATTTGAATTTATCATACACGAACAACTTGTGACATACACAGTATATTACTGTATATGCCACAAGGCCGTGCACACCGATATATACACTTGATTGATTTACAGGGACAGGTGAGCACAGGTCAAACCCAAATAAAAAAGTCGGGTTCAACTCACGTGCAATAATATAAATGTCACAATTCTCAGCACAAGGTCAAACCCGAGTGTTTGAAACTGGATTCAACACAGGTGCAACTGCAAATGCACACATGAATGCAATGATCAAAGTATGCATGTATACTTATCGACCAGCAGCAACATGGACCACAGCTGTTACTCAACTCAGTGATACAAAAGACAATGCACCAGACAAGACTACACCAGAGGCAACACATGCAACAGAGACCAGGCTACACATTATCAAACTGGAACGAAGTGATGAACCAACAAATGCAACAAACTCAAATGTCCAGTTACAATACAACAAGGCAACAGTGCAGTTGCAACATAGGTGACACAAGTGTTACAAGACAAGATGCAGTGGTACATGACCATCAAGATAAACCAATGAACCAACTGTGCATATATGAAAGCATGATACAAAGTGAACCAGTGCCAGGTCAAACAGTGTACAACATCAACTACAAATCAATTTACAATGCAGCCAACACAGCTACAATGGCCAGACCAACCAGAAAAGGTGGAATCCAAATATGCAGTGCATATATAAAGATAAAAGTTCAAGTGCTCAGTGCAGACCAGACTCAAGCTACAAAATGAAGCACCAGTTGAACTGTAGCAGTGCAGACCAGAAGATTCACCAGACTAGACCACTAGTAATACAACTACAAATGTTCAAACTCAATGGTCAGTATGAAAACAGTGGTCAATGCCGAGATACAAAATACTCAATGCATGCAACAATGTGCACAGGCCAGAAACAATATCAAAATGCAAGCACAACTTTACAACAAGTCCAGCAACATGAAGTGGTAACTACACAGAGGCAATTGAGAAGTAGACAAAATGCTCAAGTCATCATGAACTAAGATCAGAGACCAATGAAGTTAAGAAACATATATGCACATGAATGCAACACGACCAACATAATGCAACTATGTTCAAACATGACAGAAACATGATCAACTCAGCACATGAATACATAAAGCTACAAGTGATGCAGCATCAATTAAACAGTGCCAAATAAAGCACAGTTGCAAATAACATGACAGTGAAAACTCGAGTCACAGTGCCATGCTACAAATTATAAAATGAAACATGCAGGAGAACAGAAAATAGTGAACATATACTTATGATATAAAGTTCATGTCTACAGAATGGGAATAAACTCGACCAAGTTCAACAAGCATCAGTATGCAAATATCAAGACCGAAGTCAGATGAAATAATGCCCAAAATGCCAACAAGTGATCATGCCAAATGTATCAATATACATAGCCGTGGGTGTCAAAATAAAGGTCAGAAAAATAATCAAACAACCAAGCCGTGGATGCATAGCAAAGCCAATGTCGAAGACAACCAGACACAAGTTCGAACTGTATCAAGTTATCAGAAAACATGATACAAGAATACTCAGTTCAAAATGTTCAGAATCAAATCAAGTCAGGTGATGCTTAAATCAAGTCAAAGTTTTTTTTTATCAAAGTCAGATTCAAGCCATGGTCATAATAGAATGAGTCAATGCCGTGAATATCAAGCATCTCAAAATTCAAAGGCCGAAGTCAATATCGAACGCGTTAATCAAAACCGTGTCAACCAAGCCGTGATCATCAAGTATCAAATATATGATTATGAACTAGTCGGAATCAATCTCAATCGTTCAAGAATAATAAAGTGGCCGAGATGAATTATTGACAAATTCAAATGATTTTATACGAACGAAGATAAAGGAGTTCGAACGCATATAAATACCCAATCATCATCGGCAATTATCTCATCGAATTCAAGCATAAAATCAGAAAAGCACAAAGTATAAAATTACATACCAAAGCCAAATTCGATCAACGAAGTAGCCGACGTGAGCAACAATCAATCAAGAATACACGCAAAAGATCATCGAATCAATCCACAAACCATCGGCACTTCAAAAGCCCTAATTGAATCAAAGGGACGAAGCCCTAGATCTGAAAAAGGAGCGGCCATTTCTTCACGAAGAAAAATAAAAGAGACGGGATGAAGTGAAAAAGGAGGGCCGGCCTTGGTTATATTAAAAAAAAGGGTTTTGTTTTTAAGTTTTGTTTTTTTTTAGGGGTTTTTAATTAGGGTTTATTTTTAATTTGTTTTTAATTTGTATTTTCCTCCTTAAACCGTTTATTTTCTAGTCGTGTGACTAGGGTGCAAACTACGGTGTGTAGTTTGGGAATTTGCAACTCGGTAGTTGAGTTGTGGTCAAGGTTTTGAGCGTAGAGTTAGATTAGTCAATAGCGGTGTATAGCGAGTTTACGTGTGTAAGCGAGGGACTATCTAATTTCTAGTAGAAACCTTGGGGGCAGCACGTAGGCAGGGTTTTGCCGAAGCTGGGTAAATTCTGTGTTGTTCTGTTTTATTCTGTTATTTATATTCTGCGATATCTGTGCTGCTATTCTGTGATCTGAATTGAAATAAATTTATAAGCTTCCGCGATTAATTTTTATAATTTACACTATCACCCTATTCACCCCCCTCTAGGGTGAAATCGATCCTACAATATCGATATAAGATATAAGTAGAATATTTAAATTAAATTTATACAGATTAAATATCAAATGGTCTTGGAAAATGTTTGAGGCCTACACCCTCCTTGATTTGGCTGACCAATTAAGGGAGAGAATGAATTTTCGATTTTTGAAATGAAGAGACAAACGAAAATTGAAGGAAGAAAATGGATCACTTTCTCAAATAATCTTTTATTGCCTCCTTTATCCGATCGATTAATTTAGACTTTTTCTCTTATTCTCATATCTTGTCATAGTTGAAAATTCATAGGAGAATAAGATAAAAAATTCCAAAATCAAATATCAAATAAAATCATAACAAAACGTGGTTTTTACCCCTGCAAGATCCGGATATTGATTCAACAAAATTTAGGAACTTTTGATTCATCATTTCAATGTGTGATTTTATGCAACATTCAAGGTAATTCTAAATAAATTTATTTATATCTTTTGTCATTCATAGTATCTGTAAGATTCAACATGTGTTTAATTGATCATTTTGTATATATGAATCAACACTCTTTCATCTCAATTAAATATTTGACTGTTGTATTATTTTAATTTAGATCTACATATATTCTTCATCCCTTCATAATATTGTTCATCTCAAATTGATATGTTTATATTCCTTTTCACATTTGCTAATTTATTGTTGTTCTATGTATTGTTTAGATCTGTTTATTCTTATCATGAATTTACATATGTCTGACTTGTCCAAATTTCTTTTCTTTTGTTTTAATAATTTAAAAAAAAACTAGAAGCTAGTTTGATTTAATATGCTTTATACGTTTATAAAATTTGCATACACGATTGTAAATAAATTGTATATGTCAATTATTTATTATTTCTTAATGATTTCTACAGTTATACGGCTATTTTTGGTTGCAGATATTTTGGATATTTTTCGCGCAAGAAGGAAAGTTTTTTGTTTGGTTTAAACCTTATGAATAGTTTTTTGTCCAAATTTCAAATCATTTGTCTCCTTTTTAAGTTTATTTTTTTATAAAAAAATTCTAAACTCTAGTTTAATTTCTAGTCTTTAAGTTTAATTTGATTCATTAATTTTTGAATCCAACTTATACGTGTGTGCTTGTGTATCATAAATTATAATGTTCACAAATGTATGTTGTTCTAAATCTAAAATGACAAATGGTAACTATATATACATGGAAATTTACATGTGTTGTTTCAATTCAAATTTGTGGAACAGATCTTGTGTAGTAATGTAACATTTAACGTCAAACCTTTCATTACTTAAAATTAATTTTATTGATGTTAGTTTTGGATTTCAAATCACATAAAGTTATCTATTGTTATTTTAATACATATACATATACATACATACATACATATATATTTCTAATATACATACATATGTTTATTTAATATTATAAACAACAAAGGCATACATAAATGGAAAACTGGTTCGCTGCGGTGTAAATCTTAACACACAATATATATATATATATATATATATATATATATATATATTCTCATTAACAATATATGCTTTTTATCGATCACATGTGCACTTCACACAAACAAGTATAGTTGATATACTTGTAATCTAAAACATAAAAAATAAATCTCTTTAACATAACTAAATAAAATGAAGATTTTATTTAAAAAATTTAGATTGGATCTAAAATCCATTTAGGCTTCATAAACTTAAATAAGATTAAAAATGAAAAAAAATTGAAATTCATCCCATCAACCCACTTCTCACTGGCACGGTTCCAACAGCCTATACGTGAGAGCCATCAAGATAAACTCCACTGCATCAAACTGTCGATTCAACCCAGAAGTTCATGTCTGGTTCTAAGCATTATCACCTATTCAATCCTTGTTAGCCATTAGATCTGGAATTTCTATGGTAACGTTGTCGCTTGGATCAAGGTCTAGAGTTTTCCTACCATCGTCAGTTCAAGAGCACCACCTAAACGATGCAACCATGGATTTGAATCGAAGCGGAGCTACTGAAATTATCTACTTATGTGTCTTGCATAACCAACCCTTACGACTGGCTGATGACGTTGAAGCTAATGCATTGATGAAACTAGAATATCTCGCTTCAATGTTAGGATTCATAATGATGTTAGCCATGTTGCCTTAGAGACTGATAATACTATTTGTTATAGTCGAGTGCTTCTACAACCTTCTTCTACAGGATTTTGTATGCTCAATGGTGCTTCTCTTGGCCAGTTAACTTGATTCGGCATAATTGCATCTATAATGAGTTGAAATTTAAAAATTGCTCTTGGTTTGATTTATTAGCTATGCAAGTTGATATCTATCTTAAAGTAATCTGTTGGTTGTTTGGTTGTGCCGATGCATGAAATGTTGTATGGAAATTATATTGGTGTTTGATGTTTGTATCTATCTAATGTTGATGAGTGGATAATGTTGGGTTTGGTTGTGATATGCTTGCAAATATTGAACTCGGAATGGAGATGGTCGATGAGGCAATATTCGTTGAGTACAGTGATAAGGCTCTAACGATGAACGAAATAATAAATCTAGATTTGAGGTTTGTCGTATGATGCTTGTTGTATTGGATATTGATTCTAGGCTAGCTTTGGTAGCAATTTTGGTTGATCAAGATGGTGATGATCGGATGTGAAAACGATAAAGATTATTGATGTTGATTTTTTTCTCTTGTCGCTATTTTTTTAAGAAACTCCCCGATACATAGGACCCTCCGGGAGGGACGGCGGACCGAATAACTCCTATGGAGGGGGTCAAGTTGTGCATGTCTGCTTCATGACACCTGTAACCTCCAAGGTATTATTTAAATACGAAAAGCATTTGCAAGGCAGGGCTTGAACCTAGGTCTGTTACCAGACCTAGGAACTCCTTTTCCACTGCGTCACACCTATGTGTTTGTGTGTGTATGTGTTTAAAAAATACGCATGTAAATCTCTGCAAGATATTTTCCCTTTTTGAATAATTACATGTAATATTTAATGACGGCTCCATGATGATAATTGTTCCTTTTTGTTTGGAGATATTTATGTGATTTGAGATTTGTTTCTCCCTTGATTAATATATGTAATGATCTTCTTTCTTGCTTTGGTCGAATCAGCAAATATCTCTATCAAGTTTGAACCATTTTTTGCTTGTATGTAAAGTTTGGACTATTATGGTCAAAAAATACATAGCAA
The DNA here is from genome assembly GCA_030765085.1 of Allium cepa. Taxonomy (NCBI): domain Eukaryota; kingdom Viridiplantae; phylum Streptophyta; class Magnoliopsida; order Asparagales; family Amaryllidaceae; genus Allium; species Allium cepa. Next base: position 118,279,715 of record CM060931.1, read on the forward strand.
CTCTTTTTATTCTATAAATGCATAATGCTAAACAGCACATTGAATATAACATATATTTATTAACATCAAACTGAAATTGACTACAATATTTCACAATCTCTACCTTTTAACGATAGCAAACACATGTTACGATTAACATATAAAGTGCAGATGTATTTGATATGTGATACACGTACATCAACCATATAAAATACACAACGAGTTAATTGAAGACAAAATTATGCTTTGTTGATATTTTATCTGCAACGCACTCTGAAAAAATCAAATATAAGTATACATGTACTTCACAATATCTCATTTTTGATGGTAACAAACAATAAGTTAAGATTTGACAAGTTTAATAAGTGTTGAGTGTGTACTCGATTTCATAGAGACAAAAGCACCACAATCGTAGTACAATGTCTATATATAGAAGCGCGCGTGTGTGTATAACATGCCCTTACTATTGATATGCTCTTTCTACATATGTGGCATAAGTGTTGAAGAATAAAATATTAAACCAACGGTATATCTTTCACTATTAACAATGGGTTCATAATGTCACCGAACCTTAACTGCTTTCTCCCTCTTTTGATCAAAAGTATAAATATGAAATTAATATAGTGAGAAAGTGTCGGTAAATGAAGAAACTCGATCAAAATATGACAAGTAAATATTTAATGAAAATTCAAACCAAATAATGGATACTATATTGATAAAAATAATATCCTATGAATAGAAAGAGAGTGACAGAATAAGTATGCTTATATGTTGTGCAATAAAAAAAATTATACTAAAGTATTTACATGAGGGCAGTTTTTCCCAAACTAATTATAAATGAGATTAAGATACTTGCAACATACATTGCCATAAGGACTATTGGATGAGGGGAAAATATTGCATGATAGATGCATATACACTGGTGCTAAAGAATTTTCAATATAGGTTGGATACCTTAAGTGATATAACTTTATATCCATACTGCATCCATTTTTCACGCGTAGCTCTTTAACAATTTAAATTTAGTTTTTATAATGTATTATGTGTTCTACTTATCATATGAAGCATGTACACGACTTGTCCCTTATACTCACTTTTACGCCAACCAATCTTTACCACTGTGTTATCTCGTTTTAGCTAACGCAAGCATAAAACTATAAAATACAAGTCGACGAAATATGAGTATCAAATGGTAGATTCAGAGATGATGTGCGATATGCAATAGTAAAAAAATATAAACTTCAATGAATGATTTATTATCAAAAAATATCATAATATTATTTAATCAACTGCAAAATGTAACATTCTTAATCGTCTATGTAATTGGTAAAAATACTTTTGAAATCACATAAGAAAGATCAATCGATCGCGATATCATTTCAAAACAAAAATCAAAGACTCGTATCCAACGATTTTATAACAAAAACTAAAATTTTCATTAACAAAAATTCATCTACAATAATCACCTCAAGTTTCGAATATCAAAAACTCATCTCAAGAAGTTCATTGCAAAGTTAAAAAAATTCATTTCACAAAAATCATTTGCAAAAGTCATGTTAAGTGTAGAATATCAAAGACTCATCTCAAGAATGTTCATTTCAAATTTTCATTTCACAAACTTGTTTTCAAAATCATTTCAAGCGTTAAAAATAAATCATCTTAAGAAGTTCCAACATTTTCAAAATAAGGATTTTTCTCACCAATACTCTAATATCAAAAAAAGTGTTCCATTGGAAAACCTACGTCAAAGTTTTAATCAAAATGTCTCATTTTAAAAATATTCACATCATGAATAAATATAGAGACCAAAGGAAAAAAATAAGAAAGCATAAACATAAAACATATTTTTTTTATTTTTCAAAACAAAATAAAACAAAAACAAGAATGTAAGCTCTCCATATGTGCATGAAATAAAATGTGTGAAATAGCAGTCAGTCTATGAGACATATGAGATACAAAATATATCAGACTGGAGGAGTCACAAAAGTTAAAAGTCGTACCAGATATTCTTGCAAGAAAGAATGAGTTACACTTTCATTACACCACTTATACTCGGGGATGCCTATGGTGGCATATAGTGATACCTCTTATACCACTTGTTACTCTCAACATGTCGACGACGGCTAGCAATGGTATCTCAGTAACTAGTTTTACGTCTAAACTCTCATCATCAATGTTAAGCATAAAAAAATAAGCTTCATCAACCAAGCATATGACATACTCCACAATGTCATCGGATTGGCTCCAGCATTCGAATTTCTCAGCAAAACCATCTAAATCAATAGAAGCACAAAAGCCAAAAAACTCTCGAACATATGATTTGTTAGTCACCATCCAAAGTGTAAAACGCAATATCATATAGAAAAATATCTCAGCCATATGTATATCAAAACGTTATCCTCATTTTTCCAGCATCAATCATCATTGTTTTAAAACCATTATTCAAAAAATTTAAGTCCACGCTTTGATTTATCACAAAACATTGAAGTTTCATATATTCAAAATTTAAAAACAACAAAATGGCTTTCAAATAAAATGACAAGCAGATCAAAACTTCAAGCATTTTAGAAATCAGAATTATAGTGTTGAAGTAATGATTAATTAACTACAAAGATGTTAAAACAATTATGTGATGTTTATTAACCATGGTATTAATATGAATGCATTTTATCGAGAATTTCTAATGAATCATCTATAGATCAGGAAGTGAAAATTGTAAAATTTCTATTGGATTCTGAAACTTATATAATTTTATAAATTGGAATATCAGAGCAAAAGTTATGGCCAAAATACTATAGCCGTGTTAGAAAGTTTTGAAATAATTTTCAAACAATGTACTAAATTATTTACAGTTTTTTAGTTATTTAATTTCATGATCTGAAAAAACTCTAACACAAAACTTATAGGATTCATGTCTTTTTCGGGAACATATTGAATTTTCCAATCGGAGTTTCAAAGCTTAAGTTATGATAATTTTACTACAACAGTGTGAGAAAACCAAAACTCAAAGCAAAGAGAGAAAACTGGGAAGTAAGGTTTGAATTCATACATTTTCCTACCTTTGAAGTTATATATATGTTCACCGTTGTTATCCAAAGTGCATAGATCTCCACTTCGCTTCCATAGGCTAAGAAGCATTGCAATTATCATTTATCAAATATATATATATGACAACTCAAAATATGCTTCCATCATAGTTGCTTCTTAGCCCATCTTTGTCCCTACACAGTAGAAGAAGTGAGTGGCCCAGAGAAAGATGGAGGACCACATTTGTTTGTAGTTGAAATCTTTGTAACCAAATTTATTTATATAACAACTGTTAATACTAACAACTGTACCCTTAGGAACCTAAATTTGTTTCATTTTTTTATTTTTCTCCTAATTCCATAATTATTATAACTATGTCTAATGTTGTCTGTAACGACCCGTAAATTTTAGTGGTTTTATTTATTAAATTAATTGAAATTTTGTGAAAGTTTAAATAATTGAATTTGGAAATATAAATTTGATATTTGGAATACGTCTCTTTTAACATAGTAACTATTAATTTTCATCGGATAATATGGATGTTTATTTTGTTGTATAATTTTATTTCAATTTATATCAGTTAATATTTGATTATAATTAAATGTTTTTCAAACTTGAATAATTTTCAATAGAAAAATTGTAAATCATCTTCTGAGAAAGACGTCACATTTCGTCACATTTTCGATGAAATAACGGTTGAATTTAAAAGTGTTCCAAAACCTAAATATGTCAATACGAGAAAATTTACTTAGAACACTCTGAATAAAACTGCGTAATTCATTTTGCAAATTTCGGACGTTTCTAGCTCCGTTTGGATTTTTTCGTATGGAATAGCAACGTATATCAGTGTCCGTATCGACTTTTGATAGGATGATCGTACCACTAATACCTGTATACCATTTTGATCATCTCGTCGTGATGATTTCTACGGTATATTCACTTCTGTATTTCAAGGTTTGGTACATCGTGAAATCAGTAAACCGATAACCATCTCGGTACTCAATCTTTAAATCTTTTGGATTCCGGTGACCATTAAAATTCACCGTATAATTCCAATGGCCAGGTTATTAATTTTATTCACTGAATTCAACATTTGACCATCCATTCCCAATGTTCAATGTAATTGAATGGCTTTTGTTCTGATTCATCTTCTTGCCAGTTCATCTTTGATAATCAAGTTTCTTTGTCTGTACATAAAAAAAGAAAACAAAACAAAACAAGGAAGATAGAAATATATCCATGTAAGCAGTGTTGACATTCCCACCTTCATTCCTGTATGAGCACATCACCCACCCATCTTTCCCTTCCTTCCACCTCTGTGCCTGCGCAACTATCCTACCCTCCAACCTTGCAGCCGAAAACCCGACCCCACTCCGCCTCTCACGCGTTTCAAACTGGAGGCTAAATGCCTCAGCCTCCTCCAGCCGAGATCACTGCCTTTTCTTTCACATCCCCTGACGCTGCCAAGCTCGGCAACCTCAAACCGAGTGCCGATCCACTCACCGTCCCCACTTTTACTCTGTCCTCTGCCTAATCGAGAGCCTAACCCACGTCGCCATCATCTCCTCTTCCTGGCCTCATCACCGCAGCTCAGCCACCGTCTTCACCTCCGGCGAACAGCCTTGAACCGACGCAAGCCCGGAGCCCACTCACCACCACCCGCCTCTGCTTTTTTTTCTCATCCCTTGTCCTTATTGTTAAGGTATATATTTGCATTCGTGTGTTTGTTATAATATAAGTACATATATGTGTTTATTTATATATTAGTTAAATTATATTCTATAAAGTTTTGGAATCGGCACGGGTATAGGTGAAACTTGTTATACAACATATAAGATGATCTTGTTTTGCTGAAAGAAAATGGTAGAGTGTTGTTTATATATATATATATATTATGAACCAGTTTTGTTTTAACAGGTACTTTTCTGTTATATATTTACAATCATATATAGTTTTGATTTCTGGTTAGTTTATATATACACACGCACACTAAGGGTCCGAACAGTTACACATAAATGTAAAATTTTGGGAAATAACTTCAATGTATATTTATATAGTAGTTGTTATTATTTTAAAATGTATGTATATGCTGCATCAGTATATTTATAATATAGTAATATATACATGTATATTTGGTCAGGGTTTGATTTAGATTATCGTTTGAAAAGTTACTTTAGTCTGATTATATGTATGATGTCAGTTATATGGTCCGTTTCTATATATGTATATGAATTATGTAACCAGTTAGTATAAAATTTCAAGTTTAACAAGTTGTTATATCTATTCTTGTATTTAATTTGTTGAAGGAGCTTTTATATACATAGAATTGCAGTATATATAATGTATATATTTGCTATTAGTATAAGTAACAGTTGAATGGTTTAAGTAAATATATTCATATTACAGTTTCTACATATTTTGTATATTCAGTTATTTTAGTTATACGGTATCAAAGTTTATATTTAGTTTTATATACATTGTATTTTGAGATATGGTGTGTTACTTTATATGAATTTATTCAATTAAGTAGGTTCCAAATGCTTATACTTATGTTATGATTTATTTGTAATGTTTTATTTGAACTACTATACATATTACAGTAATACGAGTATATATATTTTCTGTTTAGTCTATGTGCATAGCTGCAAGCTTATCATGTTGTTCTATGATAGAAAAAAAATATAATAGGTAAAACATAGGTATTATATATAAATATATAGCAGCCGTACTACTATTGTTTAAAGTACATACATAAAAGGATGTTAGTTTATTTTATATATAATATAGTGATGTTGGATATATTATTTCTTCATTTAAATTTTGGTTTGATAAAAGCATATGCTTTGACTTAAAATTCAAAATCCAATATGTAAATATGTCATTTTAAATATATGTATTTAAAATTTAATGTTTGTTTTAACGAAATTTATAATAATAATAATAATAGTATATATTTTATTCAGTTTATATCAAGCTAATTTGATTTATTCGATTCCATATGTCAGCTTCGTTCGTCGTATTCATGCCAATCTAACTTTGATTTGGAATTCATGCTTGGATCCATAACTCAATTCATTGTCTATTCTCTCCAGGCTCGAAAAGTGAGCAATCACTCATGATTAATGTTCTTTTATTTATTAAATTTGATTTCAATTGAAATGACAATTATAATATGCTGCTGTTAGTTATTTACAGTGTTATATATGTTATTACCGGTATCTGTTCATCTGTGACATCTGACACCATTATCCGTTATTTATATTGATGGTATATGCCTGTTATATTATTATCATATCTGTTATCACTCTGCAAGTTCCCTATTAGTATAGAATTCACTATGGGTTGAAATGATACATACCCGAACAGACTTTAGAATAGAAGAAAATCATTATGGGTTGAAATGATAAACCCAAGCGATTTTCATTGAATTGAATTTGGATCGTGGGTTGAAATGATATATATATATATATATATATATTTAAATTATGGATTGAAATGATAAATATCCGTATCACTTGACCATTGGAGAGAAAATTATATACAGACACCGTTGGTCTATATTTAAATAATTTGAAATGATTACTATGGTTTTGGAAGAAAATATATGGTTTTATATAAATATTGATTTTAGATATTATATAAATGTTATTTTATATATAGTTAAATTCTTGATTTTAAGCTATGTATAAGTTTGTATTAATATAAAATAAGCTTAATAATAAAGTTTGATTTATTAAACATATAATATGGTTAGGTGTTTATTTAATTATATTTTAATATAGAGTTTATAATGATTTAATAAATTAAGGTTGAGAAGATAGATTTGAAATTGTATTTAATTAATAAGTATATTTAATTAGAAATCGATTTGGAACTTACTGAATTTGAGGTTTTTTTTAAAAGGTTATAATTTTATAACTTGATTTTGGTTAAGGTGATTTAAATGAATATTTCAAGTTTAAATAAGTTGAAGGAAATATTTAGTTCATTTGAAATTTGGGTTTTTATTTAAATAATATTGGATTTATTAAGTGAATATTTCAAAACTAAATAATAATAAAGTTAAATTAAGATATATATGAAACTATCAAATTTAGTTTTGAAATTGTGAAATATTTAAAGCTTTGAATATATCGAACTTGAAATGGTTTATTTGTGGTTCAAATCTGTATTTAAAATCAATATAATGGTTTATTGAGAACTATATTGAATTGTAATTGATGATTTGAGATTTGACTAAATTTGAAATTTTGGGATTGGTGTTAATTTGGGATTGATCTGTGAAATTTGAGGAAGCTATTTTATTATATAAAGTATTTAAAAACTATTTATATATGTTACTTTATAAATTTATTTCATATAAACTATTTTAAATTATAACTATTTTTATATAAACTATTTTATATTTTAAACTATTTTATTTTATATACTATTATTTATAAACAGTTAAGTGGGAAGTGTTATGGTTCCAAAGCACGATGATTTCTAAATTTTGATTTCCAAAGTATTATGATTTCCAAAGTGTTTGATTTAGAAAGTGTTATAACTTTGAAGTACTAAGACTTTGTAAATGGATATATTTGAGATGGATATATTTAAAATGGAAATGATATCGTATTTGGTTTTGAAATGGAAGTGATATTGTATTAATATGGTCTTGAAATAGAAATGATATTTTGGTTTTGAAATATAAACTATTTTGAATGTTTATTAAATGACCAGTCGGTGTAATAATTACGCAGTTATTAAAGAGTCCGGGATCGGTTATGGACATATTCTCTGTCTAAACCGAATACCACTTTAATAACTATTATACGCAGAGTGTGATCCAGAATGAAGTGGTTGGAATAATGACGTTGCTGGATTTGAAGGAAGAGAACGATAATGGATAGCCTTGACACTTGTGTCAAATTTGAAATGACTTAAACAGGAGCCGTGCCGGGCCAATGAGGTTAGCTGCCTCTAGCGGACACACTTCTTCCTAAACTACTCATGACTTGTTTTTGATTGGTGTGCACCCTTGAATTGGGAATGTTGTTTCGTGGTGTTGCAATCATTGCGACGATGCGTTCTCACCCGTCTGGATCAGGCAAATGGTAGTTTCACTACCTTGGGTATTGCCTCACGTGCCTTGTCATACTCATATCCCTATGCGCGACCACTACGACTTGTTTTGTGTTATACCTATGGAGTACTCCCTGATAGCCCACTAGTTTACCATGGAGTTTATAGTGCTGTATAGACTATGACTCTTATATAAAATGTGTTGAGGAGGATAATGGTAACGCCTTAACGCTATTTTGATACTTTATATTACTGATAGTCATTATCTACTTAGCGTATATTACTACATAGTAGATAATTTAACGGATCCTTAGAGGATGGTTATCCGAAACATCCTTTGAGTTACTTGTATTTTAGTTGTTATTTCACTTGAGTTGGATTTATTGATATAAGAATGTTAATCCTGACTCGAGTGTTTTGTGTTTTGCTTTACGCTCGGGTCAGACTGAGTGATACAGCATTTGAGACTCACCTTTGGAGTTGGAGCTTTGCCTGGAGATCTAGCTATCTATCCAGATTTCAGATATTCAGTTGATTCTAGTGATGTATTCTGATATTGTATTTGACTATTGTATTCGAGACTTCTGTTGTAACTTATTTAACTCTGTTATATATATAGTAGCTTCATGAACTACTATTTATTTTGTTTCCTCTGCACTATTGTTATATTACACTATGTCTGGGATTCTTTGATTATTTATTTTATTGTATATATTGAGTTGCCAAATATAAACTTACAATCTGGTATTTTGAGCAATTCAATTCCGGCATGTTTGGATGCGAATGGTTGAAAATATCAGGTCGTTACATTTGGTATCAGAGCCTTGGCTCAAGGCAAAACTTAGCACATATAGTAGATTTAGTTATGGAATCACATTCGTTCGAGCTTGAATTTCTTCTTTTGACTCGGTCTCCTTTGAATTTTGTAACGTTCCCCTCGGTTCCAAAATCCATCGTTATCTCTCCCTATTCGTATTCTGGAGTATCCCATAACTCCACTTCAAACAATCTCTATAGTAAATCGGCGATCTCGCCAAGCTTCGAATGATTTGTAAAAGGATGAAACTCCTTTACAGTAAGCATTGATTTACCGGAGATTTCAATATCCTCGGTTTACGATGCTATCTATCTCCTGCTATGCCTGAATTCCATCTCTTGAGATCGGATGTAGATTTGCCTCAGAATTCTGCATCGATCTTTTTATTGTAGTCACGGTTGACTCGGTTAAGGTTGCCCGCGATTTATATAAACTTATCCATCTTCTTATTTTGTTATCTAATCAACTTATCTTTGTTTTGAACCTATCTTCAAATCAAAATTCTCTTTGATTGAGTCCATCAAATTTGAATCTCTATCCTTGCTTTGAAATCCATTATTGTATCGTCGAGCGAGGAAGTGTATTTGTAAATTTAGTGTTAAAAATGTTTTATATATTGTGTTGTTTGAGGTGTTGATGTTGATTTTGGTTTTCGATCGATTCGTCAGATCAACGTATCGATAGGATTTCCAAAACGCTTGAGCAGGGTAAACTGACACAATATTGTTTTCAAATTTGGTAAACAAAATAGTTTTGTATGATTATATTATATATAAGTATAAATTTCTCTGAAATTAAATTGTTAATGAATTTGTTGTCAGAAATGATCATATTTGATTTTCATTTATGGCTTTGTAAACCATTAACTATTGCATAATATAAATAAATGAATTTATAAATTGATTTGAAGTTTAAAATGAATTTAAATAAAGAATTTGAGAATTAAATTTCCGTTGATTTCAAACTTTGGGTTTAAATTTCAAAATGCATATATTATATAAAGTAATTTCGAATAGAAATCATTTCCAAAGAATTTTAAATGTTTATATTAGTGCTCTCTTCTTTTGTCGCTGGAAAATAATTTCGATGATGGTGGCCGCATCATCGACATTCATTTTCGAAGTGGAGAGACCATTCAGTAGCTTTGCAACTCTTTTGTTTGGAAATTGAATTTGATTTGAACTTCTAAGAATGACTTGGTTTATATTATATATTATATATATATAAGTGTATGATTATAGATTTGATTTGATATATATAGTATATGTATATTTATCTATAAAATGGTTTGAAGTTGGTCGAAAATTTAATCCTTGAAATTATGTTAAAGGATGATTTTAAATAAAGCCAAAATTTTGATAAATATTTAAACTTGAATTTTTTAAATAAGGAAATTTTACTTGTATAATACTCAAGTACACTCAAAATATAACTTACCTAAATTACTCAGAAGTTAACTATGTAACTGAAGATTATACAATATAAAATGATGTTAAAAGAAATATTAAATAAATTTGAGTAGTTATAATAAGTGTAAATATAATTAATATATGTGACAAGATATATTAAGTTGAATAAATTTAATAATAATTTGAAATAAAGAAGAATTAAATTTGTTGAATAAAATATGATTGTAATAAATGACTATTCAAGTTTATGATTTTAGAAAATTATTAATAGAGGATAATTGGATAATAAGATAATGAATAAATGGGATAAATTTAATTTGTTTTGAAGGAATTAAAAAATTAATCAATTAATGAAATACCTTGAATTTAAATTCAATTATTGAATATTAATTGATTTAAATCGAAATTTATAGTTTAAACTAACAAATTTAAATTGAATGATTATTTATTGATTTAATATAAATGGATTTAACCAAATTATTAAATATTAATTAATTTAAAATTGAAACCTATATGGTTTTAAATTAATTGCTTTATTTATTTTTTCAATTTATTTTCTTTCTGGTTGTTTCCATTCCCCTATTTCCTTCCTTTTCGGGGACGAAAAGTTTTGAGTGGGGGAGAGTGTAACGACTCGTAAATTCTAGTGGTTTTATTTATTAAATTAATTAAAATTTTGTGAAATTTTAAATAATTGAATTTGGAAATATAAATTTGATATTTAGAATAAGTCTCTTTTAACATAGCAAACTGGTTAATTTTCATCGGATAATATGGAAGTTTATTTTGTTATATAATTTTATTTCAATTAATATCAGTTTATATTTGATGATAATTAAATGTTTTTCAAACCTGAATATTTTTCAATAGAAAAATTGTAAATCATCTTCTGAGCAAGACGTCACATTTCGTTTCTCAAAATTTTGACTGCGATTGCTCCGTCGATCTTATTTTCGATGAAATAACGGTTGAATTTAAAAGTGTTCTGAAACATAAATATGTCAACATGAGAAAATTTATTTAGGACACTCTAAATAAAACTGCGTAATTCATTTTGCAAATTTCGAACGTTTCTAGCTCCGTTTGGATTTTTCCGTATGGAATAGCAACGTATATCAGTGTCCGTATCGACTTTTGATAGGATGATCGTACCACTAATATATGTATACCGTTTTGATCGTCTCGTCGTGCTGATCTCTGTGGTATATTCACTTCTATATTTTGAGGTTTGTTACATCGCGAAATCAATAAACCGATAACCGTATCGGTACTCAATCTTTAAACCTTTTGGGTTCCGATGATAAAATTCATCGTATAATTCCAATGATCAGGTTATTAATATTAGTCACTGAATTCAACCTTTGACCATCCATTCCCAATGTTCAATGTAATTGAATGGCTTTCGTTCTGATTCATCTTCTTGTCAGCTCATCTTTGATAATCAAGTTGCTTTGTCTGTACATAAAAAAGAAAACAAAACAAAACAAGGAAGATAGAAATATATCCATGTAAGTAGCGTTGACATTCTCACCTTCATTCCTGTATGAGCGCATCACCCACCCATCTTTCCCTTCCTTCCACATCTGTGCATGCGCAGCTATCCCACCCTCCGACCTTGCAGCCGAGAACCCAACCCCGCTCTGCCTCTCATGAGCCTCAAACTGGGGGCTAAATGCCTCAGCCTTCTCCAACCGAGATCACTGCCTTTTCTTTCACATCCCCTGACCCAGCCAAGCTCGGCAACCTCAAACCGAGTGCCGATCCACTCACCGTCCCCACTTTTACTCTGTCCTCTGCCTGACCGAGAGCCGAACCCACGTCGCCGTCATCTCCTCTTCATGGCCTCATCCACCGTAGCTCAGCCACCGTCTTCACCTCCAACGAACAGCTTGAACCGACGCAAGCCCGGAGCCCACTCACCACCACCCGCCTCTGTTTTTTTTCCATCCCTTGTCCCTGTTGTTAAGGTTTATATTTGCATTCGTGTATTTGTTATAATATAAGTACATATATGTGTTTATTTATATATTAGTTAAATTATATTCTGTAAAGTTTTGGAATCGGCATGGGTATAGGTGAAACTTGTTATACAACATATAAGATGATCTTGTTTTGCTGAAAGAAAATGGTAGAGTGTTGTTTATATATATATTTTATGAACCAGTTTTGTTTTAATAGGTACTTTTCTGTTATATATTTATAACCATACATAGTTTTGATTTTTGGTTAGTTTATATATATACTAGGGGACCGAACAGTTACACATAAATGTAAAGTTTTGGGAAATAACTTCAATGTATATTTATATAATAGTTGTTATTATTTTAAAATGTATGTATATGCTGCGTTAGTATATTTATAATATAGTAATATATACATGTATATTTGGTCAGGGTTTGATTTAGATTATTGTTTGCAAAGTTACTTTAGTCTGATTATATGTATGATGTCAGTTATATGGTCTGTTTCTATATATGTATATGAATTAAGTAACCAGTTAGTATAAAATTTTAAGTTTCACAAGTTGTTATATCTATTCTTATATTTAATTTATTGAACGAGCTTTTATATACATAGAATTACAGTATATATAATGTATATATTTGCTTTTAGTATAAGTAACAGTTGAATGGTTTAAGTAAATATATTCATATTACAGTTCCTATATATTTTGTATATTCGGTTATTTTAGTTATAAGGTATCAAAGTTTATATTCAGTTTTATGTACATTGTATTTTATGATATGGTGTGTTACTTTATATAAATTTATTCAATTAAGTAGGTTCCAAATGCTTATACTTATGTTATGATTTATTTGTAATGTTTTATTTGAACTACTATACATATTATAATAATACGAGTCTATATATTTTATGTATAGTCTATGTACATAACTACAAGCTTATCATGCTGTTCTATGATAGAAAACAATAATAATAGGTGATGCAGCACGATCTACAATTTCTCAAGAGATAAGTCGGTCACGAGTTAACATGCTTCTAGGTCGTGTGGGGGAAGCTGTGGAGTTGGGTAACTCGGAGATTTTAAGTCGTTACCGACTTAAGGGACATAGGTTACGAGCAAAGGAGGAGGCCCTAAGTCGTTTCCGGGATAACAAAAGTAGAGTAAAATGGACTTCGGTGTTGAGTCGTCTCCGACTTGGTTTGAGTCGTCTACGACTCAGTATAAAGCGTCCACGACTCAACAAGACATGGGAAGAAACGGCACGAGTCACTGAGCAGGAACTTGAGGCGGCCTTGAGTCGAGACCGACCTAAGGGAGCATGTGTGGGAAAGGTGCGAGTTAATGAGGAAGGCATGAGTCGGGACCGAGCTAACAGGCTACGACCTAAGATGAGTCGGCAAGGAGATAAGCAGTATATTTTTGAGTCGTGTACTGTTGTATGTTAGGTCGTTACCGACCTATGGTTTGTGTTGGGTGCTAAGGCGCAAATCCTTGAGTCGTTATATGTTGAGTTGTAATGCCTATAAATAGCGGGTGTGTTGTAAATTTTTAGGTGGTTGATTTTGAATAAAATTTCTCTTTTGTTAGCTTTGTGCTTTCATACCAATTGGTAGTTGAGTGTAATCTCCTATCTCCACTTACGTCATTCGAGTGCGCTCGAATCCACGTTTGTTGAAGCCGATTCACGGAATCTAGTGCGCTAGATCAACGTGCGAAGAATCGTAGATCTTTGAACACGGTATAGTGCGCTATCAACGTGTTTGAGATAGCTAGAGTTCGGTATCTTTGGATCAACGAACTTGGGCATTTTGGTATCTTCAACTCACCGATTGCTACATTTCATCGATTGAAGTTTTGTTTGATTAATCCGCTGCGTCAGTTTTGGTATCAGAGCCATACTTAGCCAATCATAGCTAAGTTGATTCTTGGAGCCAAGTGTTGAAGTTTGAAGTTGTGTTCGTTGTGGTCATCTTGAAGTTGCAACAAGCTTGGAGTATTTGATCTATAGCATTTTGAATCAAGTGTTGGAGAGTGATTGAATTTGTGAGGAGATTTTTGCGCGCCAAGATTTGAAGTGTGGAGCCGTGCCGACTTAACCATAAGTCGTTGCACATTGAGCCGAATCAAGTCATAGCCGAGGCATTGTTGGGCCGTGATTTGTTGAAGTCTTGTGATTGAATTGTTGAAGTTTGTGAAGTTTTTCAATCATGCCACCAAGGAGAGCCAATCGTCATCAAAACATTGAAGCACTATATCGAAGAGAAGAGGCCGATCAAATGGAGCAACGTATGCACGAGAAGATTGATGAAGGCATTGGTAGGTTGGAGAAGCTTATGATTGATATGAATCAAAGTAGAAGAAGAAATTCACCTGAATCCATTCATGGAGGAAGTAGAGTTTCACATCATTCAGATCGGGAGAGGAGAGAAAGTCAGGATCAACGGAGTGTTGATAATCGAAGTAGGAGGAATGTTGATGACCATGATAGACGGGATGTTGGTTGTAGGAGTGGTGGTAGAGATGTTGGAGGGCGAGAACGACAACGATATACATCAGACTTTGAGGATGAGTTTGACGGTGAAAGAGGCAGTGTTCATTACAGAGATAGAGATCAAGGACAACGTTCGTATCGGGTTATTGATGATGATCGACGTTGGGAATCGGGTATGAAGATGGAGATTCCGGAGTTTAAAGGCGGGATGGTTGCTGAGGAGTTCTTAGATTGGTTGTCTAATGTGGAGGAAATCTTTGATTTCAAGGAGGTGCCGGAGAATCGAAGGGTGAAGTTGGTTGCTACTAGGTTGAGGGGGAGAGCTTTGGCGTGGTGGCAGCAAACTAAACTTACTCGAGAACGAATGGGGAAGTCAAAGATAGAATCTTGGGAGAAGATGAAAAAGTTGATGAGATCTACTTTCTTACCTTACAACTACCAGTCACTTATGTACCAAAGGTTGCAGAATCTGAGGCAGGGGACAAAGTCTGTTAGTGATTATGCTGATGAATTTTACCAACTCATTGCCAGGAATGATATCATGGAAACAGAAGAACAACTAACTGCTAGATTCATTGGGGGCTTGAGAATGCAGATCCAAGATATGGTTAATATGTTTGATCCTAGATCAGTAGCAGAGGCACATCAGAAAGCGTTAGCTTGGGAGAAACAAGGAAGGCGTGGAGGTGGTGTGTTTACTAATTCCAATAATCAAGCAAGGGGTGTTGGCGGAAGTTCTAGTGTTCCTAAACCTGTTACGAAGCCAGTGGTGAAGGAGGCAGAGAAAGCGAAGGCTAGTAGTGTTTTCAAATGTTATAATTGTCAGGAGTTGGGTCACAAAAGCAACGAATGTCCGAAGCCGAAGAAGAGAACCATGGTTGCAGAGGTTGAGGCAGATGATGGTGAGGAGGCAGAGTATTCAAATGTACCTTATGTTGAGGAGGAAGAAGAAGTGTCGGGAGATGAAGGATGTAATCTTATGATGAGGAGAAGTTGTTTGACACCAAAGCAAGAGGAGGATTGTAGTTGGCTGAGAAGCAATATTTTCCAATCGACATGTACTATTCTGGGAAAGGTCTGCAAGTTTGTTATTGATGCAGGAAGTTGTGATAATATTATTTCTACAGAAGCAGTGAGAAAGTTGAACTTGAAGACCGAGAAGCATCCTAAACCATATAAGCTAGCATGGTTAAGGAAGGGAGGTGAAGTGAAAGTGTGTCGAAGAGCTTGTGTGAATTTTTCGATTGGGAAGAAGTACAAAGATGAAATTTGGTGTGATGTTGTGGACATGGATGTTTGTCACTTGTTATTGGGCAGGCCATGGCAGTTTGATAGAGCAGTTCAGCATGACGGTCGTGCCAACAGTTACAGTTTCATGTTCGAGGGTACTAAAATCACGTTGGTTCCTAAGAAGCAACAGCAGAAGGAGAACAAACTGGAGGAGATTGAAGAATTGAAAACTCTGTTGACTTTGAAGGAGTTTGTTAAAGAAGTGGAGGAAGAACCGGAAGTGTTTTTGTTGATTGGGAGAGAGAGTAGTGAAGAAGTTGAGATTCCCGAAGAAGCAAAGCCAGTTTTGGAAGAGTTTGAAGATGTCTTTCCAGAGGAGTTACCGAAGGAGTTACCACCACTTAGAGACATTCAACATCAGATTGATCTTGTTCCCGGAGCAGTGTTACCACACCGACCACATTACAGAATGAGTCCGAAGGAACATGAGGAGTTACGAAGGCAGATGGAAGAATTACTTGAACAGGGTCGTATTCAGGAAAGTTTGAGTCCGTGTGCTGTACCTGCATTGTTAGTACCAAAGAAGGACGGAACTTGGAGAATGTGCACTGATAGTAGAGCTTTGAATAAGATCACTGTTCGTTACAGATTTCCTATGCCGAGGTTGGATGATTTGTTGGATCAGTTGAGTGGGGCAACTATATTCTCGAAAATTGATTTGAAGAGTGGTTATCATCAAATTCGTATCAGACCTGGAGACGAATGGAAGACAGCTTTCAAAACTAGAGAGGGGTTGTACGAATGGTTGGTTATGCCATTTGGTTTGTCTAATGCACCTAGTACATTCATGCGGGTGATGAATCAAATCTTTAGACCATTCATTGGAAAGTTCGTCGTGGTTTATTTCGATGATATTTTGATTTATAGCAGGAGTACGGAGGAACATGTTCTACATCTGAGAGAAGTGTTGTTTATTCTTCGTGAAGAACAATTTTATGCTGCTACAAAGAAATGTGTGTTTATGACACCTAGTGTTTTATTCCTGGGGTATGTTGTTTCAGGGAAAGGAATCCAAGTTGACCAGAGCAAAGTTGAAGCAGTCAGGAATTGGCCACAGCCAAAGACAATTACAGAAGTGAGAAGTTTTCATGGGCTAGCGTCATTCTACCGAAGATTCATTCCACACTTCAGTAGCGTGATGGCTCCAGTGACTGATTGCATGAAGGGTAAACAATTTGTGTGGTCAGAAGAAGCGGGGGTTGCCTTTGAGAGAATCAAGGAATTGTTGACGTCTGCACCAATTCTTGTTCTACCTAATTTTCAGTTGTTGTTTGAATTACACACTGATGCGTCGAAGGTTGGTATTGGAGGAGTTCTGAGTCAGAATGGGAAGCCAGTTGCATATTTCAGTGAGAAATTGTCAGGGGCGAAGATGAGATACAGTACATATGACGTTGAATTTTATGCTGTTATACAGGCTGTCAAGCATTGGAGGCATTATTTGTTTCAGAAGGAATTTGTTCTTTACACAGATCATGAAGCTTTGAAACATTTACAGGGACAGGATAAAATTTCAGCGAGACATGCATCATGGATTTCTTATTTACAGCAGTTTACCTTTGTCGTTAAACACAAAGCAGGGGTGACGAATCGAGTAGCTGATGCTTTGAGTAGGAGGAGTCATTTACTAACGACAATGAAGGTTGAAGTGACCGGGTTTGAAATGTTGCCAGAAATTATTGAAGAAGATCCTTACTTTGTGAAATATGTGGAGAAAGTGAAGGATGGGAGTACCGATGAATTCATGTTGGTTGATGGTTTTCTGTTTAAAGGGAATCGTTTATGCATACCGGACTGTAGTTTGAGGATGAAGATTGTGAAGGAATTACATGAAGAAGGGCATGTGGGCCGTGATCGTACTTTGCAGTTGATTTCACAATCTTATTTTTGGCCATCGATGAGGAAAGAGGTTGAAAGATTCGTGGAGCGATGTCATATTTGCCAAGTCTCAAAAGGAACAGCGACGAATGCAGGATTGTATATGCCATTACCAGTACCATCTAAGCCATGGGTTGATATCAGCATGGATTTCGTTTTGGGTTTGCCGAGAACTCAAAGGGGAAATGATTCGATATTTGTTGTGGTGGACAGGTTTTCGAAGATGGCACATTTTGTTGCTTGCAAGAAGACAGCAGATGCAGTTCGAGTAGCACAGTTATTTTTCAAGGAGATTTATCGACTTCATGGTTTACCAGAATCTATTGTTTCTGATCGAGATACTCGTTTTCTGAGTCACTTTTGGTTGAGTTTGTGGAAAATGGTGGGAACGAAGTTGAATTTCAGCAGTGCTTATCATCCACAAACCGATGGACAGACAGAAGTTGTTAACAGGTCATTGGGAAATTTGTTGCGTTGTCTTGTACAGGATAATTTGAGAAGTTGGGACCTGAAACTATGTCAGGCAGAATTTGCTCACAATCATGCAGTTAATCGAAGCACAGGATTCAGTCCGTTTCAGATTGTTTATTCATGTTTACCCAGGGGACCGTTGGATTTAGCAGTTGTACCACAGTCAAAGAAAACAGTTAAACGAACTGCTGATTTTGTTGATGAGCTGACGGAATGTCATAAAGTCGTTCAGGAACGATTGGAGAAATCGAATGAGAAATATAAGAAGTTTGCAGATTCGAAACGACGAAATGTTGAAATTAAAGAAGGTGATTTAGTTTATGCTGTGTTAACAAAGGATCGATTTCCAGTGGGTGCTTATAACAAGTTGAAAGCGCGAAAAATTGGTCCAGTTGAAGTTTTGAAAAAAATCAATGAGAATGCTTATCGATTAAAGTTACCAGATGATGTTTATACTTCTGATGTCTTTAACGTCAAACATTTAATTCCGTATCATGGAGATGAGATTGTTGGGAAAGAAGTTGCAAATTCGAGGTCGAATTTTTCTCAACCAGGGGAGGATGATGCAGCACGATCTACAATTTCTCAAGAGATAAGTCGGTCACGAGTTAACATGCTTCTAGGTCGTGTGGGGGAAGCTGTGGAGTTGGGTAACTCGGAGATTTTAAGTCGTTACCGACTTAAGGGACATAGGTTACGAGCAAAGGAGGAGGCCCTAAGTCGTTTCCGGGATAACAAAAGTAGAGTAAAATGGACTTCGGTGTTGAGTCGTCTCCGACTTGGTTTGAGTCGTCTACGACTCAGTATAAAGCGTCCACGACTCAACAAGACATGGGAAGAAACGGCACGAGTCACTGAGCAGGAACTTGAGGCGGCCTTGAGTCGAGACCGACCTAAGGGAGCATGTGTGGGAAAGGTGCGAGTTAATGAGGAAGGCATGAGTCGGGACCGAGCTAACAGGCTACGACCTAAGATGAGTCGGCAAGGAGATAAGCAGTATATTTTTGAGTCGTGTACTGTTGTATGTTAGGTCGTTACCGACCTATGGTTTGTGTTGGGTGCTAAGGCGCAAATCCTTGAGTCGTTATATGTTGAGTTGTAATGCCTATAAATAGCGGGTGTGTTGTAAATTTTTAGGTGGTTGATTTTGAATAAAATTTCTCTTTTGTTAGCTTTGTGCTTTCATACCAATTGGTAGTTGAGTGTAATCTCCTATCTCCACTTACGTCATTCGAGTGCGCTCGAATCCACGTTTGTTGAAGCCGATTCACGGAATCTAGTGCGCTAGATCAACGTGCGAAGAATCGTAGATCTTTGAACACGGTATAGTGCGCTATCAACGTGTTTGAGATAGCTAGAGTTCGGTATCTTTGGATCAACGAACTTGGGCATTTTGGTATCTTCAACTCACCGATTGCTACATTTCATCGATTGAAGTTTTGTTTGATTAATCCGCTGCGTCAATAGGTAAAACATAGATATTATATATAAATATATAACAGCCGTACTACTATTGTTTAAAGTACATACATAAAAGGATGTTAGTTTATTTTATATATAATATGGTGATGGTGGATATATGATTTCTTCACTTAAATTTTGGTTTGAGAAAAGTATATGCTTTGACTTAAAATTCAAAATGCAATATGTAAATATGTCATTTTAAATATATGTATTAATAGTAGTACATATTTTTTCAGTTTATATCAAGCTAATTTGATTTATTCGATTCCATATATCAGCTTCGTTCGTCGTATTCGTGCCAATGTAGCTTCGATTTGGAATTCATGCTTGGACCCGTAACTCAATTCATTGTCTATTCTCTATAGCCTCGAAAGGTGGGCAATCACTCACGATTAATGTTTTTTTATTTATTAAAGTTGATTTCAATTGAAACGACAATTATAATATGTTGTTATTAGTTATTTACACTGTTATATATCTTATTACCTGTATCTGTTCACCTGTGACATCTGACACCATTATCTATTATTTATATTGATGATATATGCCTATTATATTATTATTATATCTGTTATCACTCTGCAAATTCCCTATTAGTATAGAATTCACTATGGGTTGAAATGATACATACCCGAACAGACATTAGAATAGGAGAAAATCGTTATGGGTTAAAATGATAAACCCATGCGATTTTCATTGAATTGAATTTGGGATTGCGGGTTGAAATGATATATATATATACACCCGTATATATTCAAATTATGGATTGAAATGATAAATATCTGTATCACTTGACCATAGGATAGAAAATTATATACAGACATCGTTAGTCTATATTTAAATAATTTGAAATGATTACTATGGTTTTGGAAGAAAATGTATGGTTTTATATAAATATTAATTTTAGATATTATATAAATGTTATTTTATATATAGTTAAATTATTTATTTTAAGCTATGTATAAGTTTGTTTTAATATAAAATAAGCTTAATAATAAAGTTTGGTTATATTAAAAATATAATATGGTTAGGTATTTATTTAAATTATGCTTTAATATAGAGTTTATAATGATTTAATAAATTAAGGTTGAGAAGATAGATTTGAAATTGTATTCAATTAAGAAATATATTTAATTAGAAATTGATTTGGAACTTATTGAATTTGAATTTTTTTTAAAAGGTTATAATTTTATAACTTGATTTTGGTTAAGGTGATTTAAATGAATATTTCAAGTTTAAATAAGTTGAAGGAAATATTTAGTTCATTTGAAATTTGGCGGTTTTATTTAAATAATATTGGATTTATTAAGTGAATATTTCAAAACTAAATAATAATAAAGTTAAATTAAGATATATATGAAATTATCAAATTTAGTTTTGAAATTGTGAAATATTTAAAGCTTTGAATATATAAAATTTGAAATGATTTATTTGTGGTTTAAATCTGTATTTAAAATCGATATAATGGTTTATTGAGAACTGAATTGAATTGTAATTGATGATTTGAGATTTGACTAAATTTGAAATTTTGGGATTTGTGTTGATTTGGGATTGATTTGTGAAATTTGAGGAAGCTATTTTATTATATAATGTATTTTTAAATTATATTTAAAACTATTTATATATGTTACTTTATAAATTTATTTCAGATAAACTATTTTAAATTATAACTATTTTTATGTAGACTATTTTAAATTGTAAACTATTTTATTTTATATACCATTATTTATAAACAGTTAAGTGGGAAGTGTTCTGATTCCAAAGCACCATGATTTCTAAATTTTGATTTCCAAAGTATTATGATTTCCAAAGTGTTTGATTTAGAAAGTGTTATAACTTTGAAGTACTAAGACTTTGTAAATGGATATATTTGAGATGGATATATTTAAAATGGAAATGATATCATATTTTGTTTTGAAATGGAAATGATATCGTATGATATGGTCTTGAAATGGAAATGATATTTTGGTTTTGAAATATAAACTATTTTGAAAGTTTATTAAATGACCAATCGGTGTAATAGTTACGCAGTTATTAAAGAGTCCGGGATCAGTTATGGACATACTCTCTGTCTAAATCGAATGCCACTTTAATAACTATTATACACAGAGTGTGATCCAGAATGAAGTGGTTGGAATGATAACGTTGCTGGATTTGAAGGAAGAGAATGATAATGAATAGCCTTGACACTTGTGTCAAATTTGAAATGACTTAAACAGGAGCCGTGCCGGGCCAATGAGGTTAGCCGCCTCTAGCGGACACACTTCTTCATAAACTACTCATTACTCGTTTTTGATTGGTGTGCACCATTGAATTGGGAGTGTTGTTTCATAGTGTTGCGATCGTTGCGGCGATGTGTTCTCACCTGTCCGGATCAGGCAAACGGTAGTTTCGTTACCTTGGGTATTGCCTCATGTGCCTTGTCATACTCATATCCCTATGCGCGACCACTACGATTTGTTTTGTGTTATACCTATGGAGTACTCCCTGATAGCCCACTAGTTTACGGTGGAGTTTACAGTGCTGTATAGACTATGACGCTTATATAATGTGTTAAGGGGGATAATGGTAACGCCTTAATGCTATTTTGATACTTTATATTACCGATAGTCATTATTTACTTAGCGTATATTACTACATAGTAGATAATTTAATGGATCCTTAGAGGATGGTTATCCCAAACACCCATTGAGTTACTTGTATTTCTGTTGTTATTTTACTTGAGTTGGATTTATTGATATAAGAATGTTAATCCTGACTCGTGTGTTTTGTGTTTTGCTTTACGCTCGGGTCGGACTGAGTGATACAACTTTTAAGACTCACCTTTGGAGTTGGAGTTTCGCCTGGAGATCGAGCTATCCATCCAGATTTCAGATATTTAGTTGATTCTAGTGATGTATTCTGATGTTGTATTTGACTATTGTATTCAAGATTTCTGTTGTAACTTATTGAACTCTGTTATATATATATATATATAGTAGCTTCACGAACTACTATTCCTTTTGTTTCCGCTGCACTATTGTTATATTACTTTGTGTCTGTGATTTTGTGATTATTTATTACTGTATGTGCTGAGTTTTGCCAAATATAAACTTACAATCTGGTATTTTGAGCAATTCAATTCCGGCATGTTTGGATGGAAATGGTTGAAAATATCAGGCCGTTACATTGTCATACTTCGCACTTTAGGGAAACACATTTCTCCTCATTGAGGTGTTAGTGATTGTTTGTTCATTATGTGACACTTTTTCAAATCCAAGTTCTTTTCTATTATTTGCAAAGAGTTGATTTTTCTAATTACATGTTAAATGATTTTCTCCATTGAATTTTTTTCAAAGAATTAACTCAAGCTCATTAACTTTGGATTTTAAAAGATTGTTCTCATTTATTATCTTAGAACAACAACGAATAACATTCTCTCTTTTAAAAATAATTTACCTTTAAGACCTTATTTTCATTTTACTGCTCTTTTATTTTTATCTTAATTTAAAGCATCTCAACTTCCAAAAGTTGGTCTTTTTCAGATTCAAAATTTTAAAAATCCTTGTTTTTTTCAATCTCTTATTCTAATTCATGATTTGTTTAAATAATTTTAGTTTTAATAATTCTCAAAACCACGTTTTCATTTTTATGACTTTTGAAATTTCCTTTAATGCCATTCACTTTCGTTTCAAAAATTGCATATTTCTCGCATTCTGGATTTATAACCTTTTTTAATCTTTTTGATTTTCTTTTCTAGTCCATCTAGAATAATCTTGGTTTTAATTAAAATTTCTTTTCCAAAATTTTCACATTTAAAATTTTCAACCATCTGAAAATCCTCCAACTCTTTTTGTAAATTGTTACTTTTACAAATCAATTCAGTTTTGTTTTTCCTTCAAAAACAGAATTTCCTTTTCAAGTTTTGGAAATTGTCATTGTAGCAAACTAAATCCTTTTCATAGTTCAAATATTTTTTTCAATTTTTTTTACTGTTTTCAAACTTCTTTTCTAGTTTATCATTTTTCTTACATAGACTGATTTTTAACTTTTCAACTTGTTATTTTTCAATTCAAGATCATCAAAAGTTTTAGTTAATTTATGGCACATGATGACTAAATCTTTGAACGAATTTTTTTCCCTTTTATCCATTGAATCGTTGCCACTTTTGTCTTTACCATCATCGTCTGAATTGTCTCTTGTGAATCCCGTCAAACAAAGAACTACCGTTATATCAATGTTATGGAGTTCTTCATCGTTTTTTACTTTTTCACCATATCTTGCATCAAGAATGTTCCAAATTTCCTGTGTATTTAAATAGAAAGATATATGGTTAAATTCAGCTCAATCGATCAAAGAGATAATAATAATTATAGTGTTAGCATTAAATGAATATTGTTCTTATCTACTATATCGCATCCATTTTAAATGATATCTCACATTTTTAAATTAAAAGATTTTAAGTAAAATTCCCTTTTCGATTTCTGATTTGAAAAATCTATTTCGTGAAAAGAGGGTGGACTGAAAATAACCATCTCTTGCTAAATCTATAACTAGGATGAGACCTGATAACGGATTTTACTTAACCATCCGCTCTAATACTACTTGTTAGGATCGTGCAATATACTCTAGAGGGGGTAAATAGGGTATTTAAAAATTTCATGGATAAACAGAAAAAATAGAAAGCAGAAATTTAATGCGAAAAATAAAGAATGCATAGATATATATAGCTTCGGCCACTAATCGTTAGTGCTTAATGTTTCCCTCGAAGTTACTACTATAATTATATATTTGAATGATTAAAACATCTTTAGACTTGCATTCTCAACTAATATGAATATACTAGTTCTATGCCTAGTAACCTTGTCTCTTTTTTATTCCCAAGTCGAGAATTTCTATAGCTCAATCCTATAAATCTAGAGTTCAAAATATTAAATGAAAATACGATATAAAATGATCTCTTTAACGTAAGAGTGCAAATATATAAAATGTAGGGGAATTTTTTTTAAAAATTCTCCTTGATATTTGGAAATGCTCTTTTTCGATCAATGCCCTTCAATAATTACGTAATTGCTTTTAGATATCTCGAACCCCTTTCTTTATTCTTTAAACCAGATTAAAAACTTGTAAAAATTGATTTCTTTTTCAACTACCTTCACAAAATTGAAATTCATGATCCTCTTTCGCATTTAACAACCGTCATGGGTCTCATCGCCTACTACGACTGTGCCTAAAGTGTCATCGCATACTCCCAAGATCTGTCTAGACAAACTCCGCCACATCAAGCTACCAATTTGTTTTTGGATGCCCGTGCCTAGTTCTAAGTGATAGTGTTAGGGGTATACCTTCGGGGCAATTCTATAATTTACCATAAATTATTAACTCTGTAATAAAATCTAGTTTAAAAAAGTTTTTTTTTCTTTCTATTATATACTTGTCATAATGTGCTATATTAATTATTTATTTTATTTAAGTATATTTAATAGAAAATCCACAAACCATTATTTTGTGATAGTAGTTGCAATGTGTTTTTATCGTGAGAAATTTGTCACCATAAAAATAAATATATCGTTCTAAATATTCCAAGTTAAGATGTATCAAGATTGGATATCGATGCATCCATTGAAACTATAGTACGTATCACTGTCCAAATATGTATTACTCATAGTTGCTGGGGGCACCAGAAGGTTACGTACTGATAGTTATTGTAAATAGAATGACTCACTCGATAGTTTTATGTTGGTTAATATGACCAAGGTCAAACGAGAATATCTATAACAAACCACCCTTCGTAATACCCAAAAATCAGCACCTTACAACGTTGTCCGACTTTCGAATACCATAAATGACAAATTGCTGGGGTAAAATTAAAATAAAACATCAAATTAAGACATCGATAAGATCTTATAAGGGAATGATAACATATAATATACTGAATATACATGAATATAACATGATGATAATATATAAGAGACTGCACTAGCGGAAGCAACTGATAAATACATATCAATAAAAAGTCAGAATATATCAACTCCCAATAACACGGAGTTCTGAATGAATATCTGATACAACAGGTCTTGTATACGAATAACAGGTCTGTCATGTACTACTTGAATATCTGATACAACAGGCCTCTCCGAACCCATGCCATGACCTCGTAAAGAACCGCTTTCGAACTGGGGAAGAAATTCCCCTACAAATTCCTCTTGCTTAGGCATTACTGCCTGGGATAGGTCCCCAGCGGCGGGAGCTACTCCGGGGCAATAAAGCCTGGGCAGTGATCCATTAAGCCACATCGTCCGTCGTTTTTCACATCAGCTCCTCCCTCGCTTAGCCCGATGAACTGCCTTGCCTTCTTAGCCTGACTGTACCCCACCAGACTCTCTTCGCAATTAACCGGTTGATATTTTGAAAAGGGTTCCTTACATATTCGAAAAATGGACGTGAAATCCACTCTTCGCACATGTAGAATTCGATGGGTGATTATCATGACCCGACTTCCTCTATTCATGCCAAAATGCACTCAATCGACTATCTAGACTTATGTGATGTCCATATGTGTTAGCACACTCCTTCGTCACACATACACACATATATAAACACACCAACACAAATTATGTTTTAGACTTTACCGGAGCGCTTACTCGATCCAGTATATTCTCATGCAACTTAGCGCACACTATAGTCGGTATGCTACATGAGACACCCGTAACGCTCTTATATACAAATGTATTAATTGATAGAGTTAGGGGTATGCCCTGGGGTAATTATGTAATTTGTTATGTTTATCTAACTCAATGACTAATCTTGTTCGAAATCAAAGGTATTTTCTTTCTATTATATACTTGATAGAATTAATTAATTAATTTAATTAAAAATATATTTAGTAGAAAATCCATAAATGGTATGTTTTGTGATAGTAGTTAAAAAGTGTTGAAACTGTGAGTAATTTATCGCAATAATAATAAATATATCATTTTAAATGTTCATAGTCAAGATGCATCGAGACTGGATATCGATGTGTCTGTTGAGACTAGAGTACGTAACACTCTCCAAATTTTAGGCA
Organism: Allium cepa; assembly: GCA_030765085.1. Taxonomy (NCBI): domain Eukaryota; kingdom Viridiplantae; phylum Streptophyta; class Magnoliopsida; order Asparagales; family Amaryllidaceae; genus Allium; species Allium cepa. The sequence continues at coordinate 118,306,616 of CM060931.1, forward strand.
TTATATTACTCATGTCTTTTAGGGACACCTGGGGATTACGTACTGATAGGTATTGGATAACTATGGAACGATCCACTCGATAGTTTTACGTTGGCGAATGTAACTAAGTTCAAACAAAAAATATCGATGTGACTGATTGACATAGTTCTCTTGACTTGAGAATAGTGTGGATCTTCAATATGAAAGCTCTGCTTTGATTATAGTTAAATCATCATATAGCATCCATCGACTGACTATATTTGGGTCAAGTGTAAGTATTGGAAATGAAGCACCATTCAAGAGAGAATTTGCCTCCTCAGTTATATGAGGTTATGATCCCCGTCAACTCGAATCAACTGAAAGTCAAAAACTTTGCCCAAAGCATTTCGGTTTATTGTTATTATTATTATTATTATTGAACAAAGGTCTTTGAATTTGGACTATAGTGTTAAATATGGATGATATTGGAATTTTGACCATTACCGAATTCCATAAGCCCAAAGTGATAAAGTTTTGACGAAGAGAATTGGTGTAAATAAATGTCACAGCCGGATAACACTTAATAAAGTCAAATAGGATTATACCAAAACTAAATCAACGGTAAACTTGGCCAATATGTCATACCACCTACTAAGTGATGTGTAAACATTAACATTCAAATAGTTTGATGTTAATCGCCGATCGAATTTACACTCGCGAGTCAAATAACTGAAATGATGAATTCTCTTTTGACCAAACGATTTACTTAGTTTATAATTGTTGTAAGTTAAATAAATTAATCAATATTTATGAAATATTAATTATAAAATTTAAATATGATTTAAGGAATAAATATTGTTGTATATATTATAATAGTTATAAATATATCAATTGATATGAGATATCGATAAGGAATTAAATAGATTTAATTAAATATATACACTTAGGCTCAAATGGGCTATTAACTAATGATATTGGAGGCATATTTCGGCAGCAAACATATAGTGTAGGCGGTGGCCAAAAATTGGATAAAAGAGTGTATGATGGATGATTAAGATTTGGTGAGAAAAGGTAAGTGATGTGATCCAATTTTCTCTATGATTCGACCATTATAAAAGGAACCCTAAACCTGACTTTGCAAGGAATTTTTTGTTGCCTCCTATCTCCATCATTTTGGCTGAACTATACCTCCTAAAGCTTCAACGAAACTCAAATTAATAGCTATTTGATAACTAAGGGCCTATAGTTCAAGGACCAGCAATTTGTCGAATCGAGAAGGTTTCAAAGAGAGGAGAACTCATCATTACAAGGTGAACTTATGGGCATTAGTTTTATGCAAGTGTTTAGTTTTATATATGACGCATAACCTCCATATAACTATATATCATTTATATTTATATGTTGTGATTATTGTATTATTGGTTAGGTGAGATTCCTATAGGTATTAATATTGTCACATATCGATTGGTTATGTGTATACGTTTATCAAATAGAAAAAACAATTTTTCATCGAGAATATAATACATACAGCCGTGACCATTATATTTTATTTATTAATATATTTTGTTAATTAATACATATATATATTAATATGTTAACTAATTTCTTTATATGATATATAACTATACCAATAAATATTTGAAATAATATTTTCAAATGTCTATTTACATCAATTATGATTTTTAGTGACCTAAAATAATTTTTTTGGTAATTATTTAATATTTTTTATTATCATATAATTATTGTATGAATTAATATAAAATAATTCAGTTTTGAAAATTTGATTTTAAATTTTATAAAATTAACTTGTCATCATAGAATCTCTCAGTCAAAAAATTAGATTTTTAAAACTATTCTTATATTTTTAAAAAATTATTTTTAAATCCAGCCAAAAGTATTTAATAAATAAAAAATAAAAATTTGACTTATAAAAACCTGATAATTTTCCTAAGCTACAAAATATCATTCTTGTTTTTAAAGTTTTAAAATTCTAAGTATTTAATATATATATATATATATATATATTCTATCATTTATTTGTTGTTGTTTAACTAATTAATTCATAATATATATATATGTATGTATGTATGTATGTATGTATGTATGTATTAATATAATAAATTCATAATTAAATTTGGATCTGCTATGTTATTGATCTTGAATGTTTTAAATTTTGTAATTTACATATTTATATAAACTATACTAATTCATATTTACATTAATTATTATATTTATATTTATATATACATATAATTATATATATATATATATGTAATAATGTTGCTTTAATACATACATATACATATTTAACAAATAAAATATTTATATCTTGCGTATTGTTAACAAGAAATCTTGTCAACACCCCGAAGTAGAGTTTTAGGACAAGGGTAATCCCTTTTGGATTTTCTTGGATGATGGAGAAAAGTATAATGTGTATTAATTTTCCTTTTGAATTAGTTGTTATAGTATGAACTTGTTCAGAACATCCTTGTGATCCAGTTGAAACAGCTAGTTTCTTTACTTAACAGCCTTCCGAGCTTGTAAGGATGATATGGATGCCCCTTCGAAAGTCTTCTTCCCGAAGCGGTTACAAAACACAAGAAGGTAACCCTGTGGATCCAAGATTAGGACTTGCTTTCTTAAGTTTTGACTTTATCGAAAGCTCGATTGATTGGTGGTTAATACTTGGTTCAAAAACCTAGGATTAAGGTTTCGACCCTATCGAAAGCAGTATCCTTAAGAGTCTTAGCTTGGATTGGGAATCAAAGGCCAAAGTGAGTTGGTTTAGGGTTTGGACCGGGTCGAAAGCATAAGTCTTGGGAAAGGTAGCTTTGATCCAATAGCTTGTATTACTTAAGAATATATAGGTTCCGACCTAGTCAGAAGAGACGCTTTGATACATTTGATACCTATAACATAAGCTTAGAACAGATAAAAGCTTGAGATACAATTAAACAACTAGAAATACCGTAGACTTCCCTTTCTCAACTCAAATAAGATTTTGTTAATCAGTTTCCCTAATTCGATTTACAAATTAGGGTTTTACAACTTTTAGAATTAAGAGAATACAAGTTTAGAATGATTGAGTTTGAATTCCCAAAACCTGATCCCTTGGGTCTTATTTATAGATGCGGGTTCAGTACATTTCGACCCCAAAGCTTTCGACTTAGTTGAAAGGTGGCTACCAAAATGACTCTAGAATGCTTCCACCTTAGTCGAAGGAACGATTATGCTTTTCTTCTTTGTGTTGCCTAGTAAGAGCTTTTGACTTTGTCGATAGGCTTTGCATAGTGGTTTCAAAGGTGTTGAAATGTCGATGGTTTCGATGTCATTGGTTGCTTCTGAACTCTTGCTTGTGACTTGATGTGGAACATCCTTGCACAATAATGGCTTCGACCAGTTCGAAAAGCTTGGTTTAGCTTTCGAAAGGGTTGTTCAGGCCAATACATGCTTTTGAGTGGTTTGAGGGAAGGCGAAACCTTTGGTTTCGAAAGGTTTGGCATGTATTTGAAGACTTGTCCTTCATTGTCTTCGAAAGATGTTGTTGTAACTCATTCGAAAGGTCTTCATGCAAATGGAATCACCTTCTTGAAAGGTGGTCGCTGAAGGCAAAAGGGTGCTTTCGACTCCTTCGACCCCTTCGAAAGGTAAAGTATATTCTGGCCTCTGGCTATAGCTTCCTTTCGACTCCTTCGAAAGGTTCTGAAGCTTTTGGACTTTGGCTATAACATCCATTCGACTCTTTCGAAAGGTCTAACCGGAGCCTTTTCCTCTTGTTCTTCTTTATCCCCTATTCAAATAGCTTTCACCTACGTCAAAAGGAATTTTTAGTAGTAATATTTCTCCCCCCTCTCCACGAAGGGATGCACTTGACTTTCAAACTTTTGAATCTGATCGAATGACCAGCCGTCCTTTCTGACTTTTTTTGTATAGTACGTTCTCTTTTTCTTCCTCTTTACTTTCATGCAATTTAATAAACTACGAGAGAGAGTAAAAAGATTTTAAAAATTCTCCAAATAACCTTTTCTTCAATCAAAGAAGAAACCAAATCCATCGTAAGTAAAAATCATTTCGTTTTGCAAATCTCTTTCTCTTTCTCCGTTTTTTCATATTTTACGGTGAATTTTTAATCTCTCGGATCTCACTGTTGGAATTTCAATTTTTGATTTGATGTATTGAGTATTATTTGAGTTTTAAGTTTCAATCTATCTTAATGAACTTAGCGATTCAATTTCATGGATCGATTAAATTTATTTTCATTAAGTTTTGCTTGGAATCCAATTTTATTTTTCATCATTACTGTCACTCGAAAATTTGAATTTTCGTTTTAGTGATTTAGAAACCTAAAAGGTTAATACATGTTTAAATCTATTAATTTAATAGGTTCGATTCATTTGTTTATTATTATTATTTTGAATTTCTGATTTGAATTCGGATATGGGGAAGAAAGGGTTCCCTGTTTTCTTCGCCCGGAAGCTTCGGAATTGTACGTATTGAAAAATTGGCACCATAAATTTACTTTTCTACCCCTTCGATAGGGTTTAAGGTGGAAACTTTCATTTTTCTTTCTTAACCTCTTTCGATGTGGTCGAAAGGTGTAGTGGCACTAATTTGACCGACCTTGTCGAAAAGATATATAGTGAAGTAGCATGTAGTTAACTTTTTCGAAAGCAAAACGTTTTGACCTAGTCGAAACATTTTGTTTTGATTGAAATATATATTTTTTAGTATGTTTTCAAACTGTAATATCCTTTCGATCCTATCGAAACCTCCTGTAACTAATGAGCAGAAACCTTTTTACAATCACCTTTCTCCAGCATTGTCGAAACGTTCCAAGTTTGTATAATTTTAACTTAGGACCTTTTTCGATTCAATGGGTACATAAGGTTTCGACGACATTCATATTTCTCTTAGGAAACTTAAGCCCTTTATTTTGATAGTGTCTAAGGGTCTTAATATCTTATCTATTAAATATTAGTTGTATGTAATTTTTTTAAGTTTTTTTAAAGTTATTTTTAACTATTTTTTTCTAACAACCTGGTTTTTATTGAGCTTTCGGGATCATTAAAGGGTGTCGATAGGATATATACTCCAACTCTCCCTTTCGACCTTGTCGAAAGCTCGGCGGATGTTCGTATTTAAGACTTCGACATTGTTTGAGATGTTTTTTGAATATTAATTTTTCCTTCCCTTCCAACTTCGATGAAAGCTCTATATATTTGATTTTTAACTTTAACTCTCTTCAAGGAATTTGAAGTTTCATGTTTGTTTTTATGTTTTAGTTGCTATAGTAGGTTTTTTTACAAATTCTTGAAAGAACATCAAGTTCATAATAAACTGGAAATTTTAACTGAAATATTTTCACTTAGCAGAACCATGAGCTCTCCAAAGAAGCTGAAGCCACTCAAAGCATTCTCTGATATCTACACAAAACGAAGTTGATGCCATTCTCAATGACTACAGAATTACTGGTATGGAAGCTATCCTACCTAGGGAATCTGACACTATCAGCAACCCTCCCGAAATGTTCTTTTCTTATACTGCCATTCATATATGGCACGGGGGTTTCTGCCTTTTCCGAAGTTTATGTCCAAGTTTCTTTCTTTTCTTGGAATCTCCCCAATCTAGCTATCCTCGAACGTTTACATTTACTTTCTATCTCTGGAGTTGATGGCATTGGAATCTGGCCTCCTTTATTTAAACACTAAAGTATTGAACCGCTTAGTCCAACTAGTCAAGCTTAGCAATCTCAATAGCCAAATCTTTTTAGGACAAACCCTCCGAAGAAGCTGATATCAGAGGGGGTTAACAAGTTTAGAGACTGGGAGAACCAGTTCTTCTTTGTCAAGTCTTCCCAAATATCAGTGGGACTTTCTCCACTCCTTGTAAGTTCAGACTTCCATTATTTTCCTTCTGTTCAGTGGTTTCTCTTGTCTAATATTTTCCTTCTGTCTAGTGCTCCTACCAAAGAAGTTAATGGGGTCGATAAGAGAACGATGGAGTCTCTAGTCATAACTACTAGTAAGATAAGAAACTGATCAGAGCTGTTGAATCTCGCCAACTTGAAGAAGCATTCTATCCTACCATCTGGTCAAAGGGTTATGGGGTTACCTTCTTTTATTCAGCATACATCAAGAAGCAAACACTTCCTTTCCTTGAGAGATCCTACACACTTCTCTTCTATGTCATCTATTTGTTCTGACCATTCTGGTAAGTTATTGACACGACATTTGTTTCTTATTTCTATGTTGCTTTCCAAATTACTCTGCTAACTTATGATCTTTCTGAACTCTCTATAGCTTCTTCTTGGGTTAAAACGCCTTTTAGTGGTATAGCACCTCCTTTTACGAATTCCCGTGCACCATCCATCGCTCAATCTCTTGCCAAGACTAAGATGGTAGTCAAAAGAAAATTAGAGAAATCAACTGCGGTCGAACCACCTCTCAAGATAGCTAAAGTTGTTAATGTGGAAGAGGAGGAATCTTTAACTCTTTACAGAGCTTTGGAGAGCCCAACAATCTAATTTCCTCAGGATAAATCTAAGGAGACTCGTACTATAATTGATCCTCTCTCTCAAATCACTGTTTCGAGCTCTCCAGCCGCACTCGAGCAGATTCAAAAAGCCATGGAGATGACCCCCACTCAAAAGCACATTCCTCCCAGGCTGACATCTCCTTCTTCCTCTGCTAATTTTGAAGAGATAGCTCAGTCTATCTTAAACTCTGCATTCTTTCCTTTGTCCATCTGCCTTCTTCCGTTCCTGACTTAAGGGGTCGTTACAGTTCTCTGATAGAACAAGAATTCTTGGTAAGTTTCTCTTCACTTAACTTTATCATTTCCATTCTTCTCTAAATTTCTGATTTTTGCTGCATTTCTTCTTTCAAATTTCTAAGAGTTGGTTAACTTTTCATGAGTAGGCATCTAAATCCTCTACCGAATCCTTCAAGTTTCAGGAGGAATTTTCTACCCTAAAGAACCAAGCCTCTTCCTCATCTATGGAAAAAGACGAAGCACCTCTAAACTGGAGCGATTGAGAACTTTTCTCGCCCAGTCGAAATCCGTTATCTTGGAAGAAAGGAAATCCCACTAATTCCTCACTAATGAAAACTTCGCAATGCAACTAACCATCAAAGAATTCGACGAGGAGAAGGACCAAATGGTTGTTGAGAATGCTTCTCTAAAGATAAGTTGAGGAGGAAGAAGGCTTCCGTGAAACTGGCAGTCAATACTATTTCAGATGCTAAACGGCGGGTGTTACGGTTTCTTGATACCACACTTGAAGAGGTCATGATGACTTCCTTCGAAGAAGCCTTGATGCTTGCTTATGCTGATAATATTGAAAAATGCCCTAAGCTAAGCTTCCCTTCACTCTACTCCACCCTTGATGATAGAGTAACGGGAAAGACTAACCGAATGAAGCAGGGAATTAGAGCCGCAGAAGAGGAGGAAATTGATGCCTCCATGGTTCTTTCTTTTGATGTCTCTTCTTTTGAAGTCGAATCTGACTTAGAAGATGAAGGCAACAAAAATGAAGCTGCTAAGGAAAAAGAGGGAGATGACGATAATGACAACGATGATGACAACGATGATGACGGGGATCATAACATCAACGGCGAACAAGGATCAGGTGGAAATGGAGGTGGCCATACTGAAGATTTTGAGAAAGATGGGGATGATAATGTGAAATCTACTGAAAAAGATTCGTCCCCTCACGAAGTGATTCCATCCAAGTCTCCCACACCTTCCGGCACACAAGAAGTGTCTACTCCTATTAATATTGAAGTGCCAAAAGAAAGGGAGCAGGCTTCTCAAACACCAATCCAAATGTCTCAAGTATGGGATTCTCTGTTTAAACACCTTCCACATCGAAGACAATAATAGTGTAAATCTTTTATTTAGATAAGGATGAAGTCTATCAACCCTTATAAAACTAAGGTTGAAAGAAAACAAGCGAAGATAAATAGTCTGTATAGGGAGTTAGACAACATGCATTTGAAGGAGCATAATGTACTTTTCGATAAATATCATAAGCTTAATATGAGTGCAGCTGTGCTGGCATCTGTTAAAAATCAAGAAGCTGCCCCCCCCCCCCCCAGCTAAGGAGAGCGTGCCTTCGCTATGATGCTCTCTTGAAAGAAAACCAGGAGTTAATCACCTTATTCTGGATGCTGATTAAAGAGAAGGATATTTCAGTTAACTTCTTATATAAGGCCTACTGTAGACAACCAATTGTTGACTTTTCATATTTAGGTGAATTTAGTGAAGGTCTTCTTAGGCGCTTACATAAAAGATACTTGGACGAATTCAGATCTGACCCGCATCCTGTAGCTTGTTGGAATTTACCACGGGTCAGATCCATTCCCCAAGATCTACCTCCTAAAAAAACTTAAGTATTATAAGGATAAATTTGTTTCTGAATTATTTACTAAGTCAATTTTGTATGAGCTAGATGAATGCTTGTAAACATGTAATGATATATTGATTTGTGAATATTCGTTTTAGTCTTTCTTTTTTATGCTTAGCTTCATTTCATTATGTTATCACAGAGTGATTGTTCATTAGGCCAACTTATTTCTAGAGACCATTTAAGTCAATATGTTAGACCGAGAATATTTTATCTTTAAAAGGCATCAATTTTAAAGTCTTAAAACTTAGCGAGATACTATTTTCTTAAATATTTACAAAAACTTTATCTGGGACGTCCTCGTCTTCGTTTCTATTTCCTCGGTGAAGAAAAGGAGAATATACTCAAAGAGATTCGAACATTCCACACAACACTAATATGTGGATGCAATAGTCCACCTGCTGGAGAGTGGGACTACAGTAAATATCCACCAGTTATTACTCCAGAAGGAGTCAATATTCCTTTCGATTCGACAGTTACTCTTTCCGCTAAGTAATTAAATAAAGTGAATGCTGTTTCTCAACTCTAGATGTAGAACAAATATTCAGTTGTACCTTTTCAGTTTCATTGTCATTTAAGTTATAATCTTTTATCATAATAATAAAGATATTTATCATTCTGGTTTTGAATTTATTATGTTTCTTTTAATTTAAATAGGAGTTACAACTATCAACAGCTCCTCTCTCATTCGATTCAACGTCACGCTTTATTAATCTTAAAGATAAGCTGCTAATAGAATTTGAAATGAGTAAACTCCTCAAAGATACCTTACTTGCCCACTTTCATGGCAATGCCACAGCCTTAAGATGGCACAAAAGATACTTGCTTCAGGAAACTATTGTTAGCAACCTTAAAGATCAAATTGCCAATTTAGAGGCTGATGTCAAATGTAAAGATGAAAGATTTTCACGTTGAAGAGACAAGTCAAATCGAACCCAACAATCGACTTTGATCGGAAAATGTCAAAACTCCTTCAATAAATAAGTGATTTAGAGATGAAATTGAAGGATAGCCAAGATCAATGTGAGTCGCTAGAATATATTATGGGGGATAATATTTAGAGTATTGATCTTTCTGCTCCCCACGCCACTCCTTCTGTTATCAGACCTACAAGGACTACTTCCCTCGCTGCTCAGAAATTCCCCACAGTGACTAATTCCTATCCCGACTTTGTAACAAACAGGTATTTTCAAACATTCGCATCCGCACATGTAGGACTTGAATTGCTCAAAATACTGCGTTGTAAATAAAATTTGGCAAATCTCAGAATATACAGTAAATAATAATCACAGATCACATACACAGAGTAATAATAGTGCAGCGGGAGAAAAAGAGATAGTAGTTCATAAAGCTACTATATAAATATATCAGAGTTAAATAAGATACAACAGAAGAAATAAAGTACAAAAGAAGTCTCCATAAGATAACCAAGTACAAGCTGAATAGAACAACATAACTGAAATAGATAAAACTAGACAAGCAGATAATCTCCAGCGATTCCAATCTCCAGAAGGTGGAATCCAAATCTATGAATAACTCAGGCTGACCCGAGTGTAAATAAAAATACAAACACTCGAGTCAGGACATACATACTTATACAATGTAAACCAACTCAAGTGAACTGTAGCAAAAGTACAAGTAACTTAAAGGATGCTTGGGACCTCCCATCCTCTAAGGATCCGTTAAACTATTTACTATGTAGTAATATTTCGCTATTATAATAATGTCTAACAGTAAAGTAAACTTACTTTTTAATAGCATTAAGGGGTTACCCATATATCCCTTAACACAAATAAAGCCAGCAGTCTATACAACACCTGCATATCTTCTGATCGGGAGACTACGAGAAGACGCTCCATAGGTACAACACAAATATAAACTCGTAGTAAAGGCTCGGTATGGTAGGTGACACGGCACACAAGGCAATGCCAGGGTAGATATACCAATTACGCACATGGACTAGTGGTAACGCAGCAGCCACATACACCTACCTCGGAACACATTCCTAAAATCGGAGGGGCGCCCAAACAATCACAAGGAATAGTATGGTATCGAAGAAATGCGTCCAACCAGAGGAGATACCCCTTTTTGCCCGAGATCGCTCCTGTTTTAGCCACCTTATGCCAACTCATGGGAGTTGGGTCCATGTAACATACCACAAGAACGTCACCACCATCCTACTTCATTCTGGAATCTCCACCGCGTACACGGTTAGTCCAAGTGGTTTTCGGTATCGACAGAGAGTATGCCCATATCCGATTCCGGTCTCTTTGCAAACCAATCGTTATTATAACCCGTGGTTATAACTTAAAAATAATATTTTATACTTCAAAATAAAATATCATTTAAATCCAAATCTTTATCAAAATAAAGATTAAATCATTTCCAAAACCATTTCAATATATCAACATACCATATCTTTCGAATTTAAATATTTATCAAAATAAATATCAAGTCATTTCTAACCATTTCAATATATTAAATTATCATATCCTTTCAAAATTTTCTTTCAAATCATTTTAATATATCAAAATATCATAACTTTTTAAAGCTTTATTTCTAAAATATCATATCTTTCAGAACTTCTTTTCAAATTATTTCAATGTCAAAATATCATATCTTTCAAAACTCCATTTCAAATCATTTTAATATATCAAAATATCATATCTTTTCAAAGCTACAATTTCAAATCATCATATAAGTTCAAATCCAAATATTCAACTTTAAATACCCTTTAAATTCAAAGATATCATTCATTTATTATCGTTGCAAATCACCTTTTAAATAACTTATATTTTAATCAAACTTATTCATTTAAACCATTGAAAATTTTAGTATATATACTTTCAAATCAAGCATTCAGTTTCCAAAGTTTTAAACCATTATGAGTTCATTTACTAAGTTAAAACCATAACGTTGAAAATTCCAACCTTTCGCATCATTTAGAAAAAGCTGCTGAAAGTTATACTTGAAAACGTTTCAATTTAAACCATTTAAACATTATAAAAATATATTTTACATTCAAAGATGTTCATTAAAATACTCTTTTAATTAATGATTGTTTTTATAAAGCAACATTTTATAATTAAATCAAATTTCACAAATCACCTTAATAAATTCAAGTGCAAACTTTCCCATTTTTACATTTAACACTTTATTAACATTTACATTTTCAAATTATCATTTCACAAATTAAACTAAATTTCCAATTTATTTAATTAACTTAAACCCTTAATTAAAACCAAATTCACATTTCCAGGTTAAGTTCATTTTAAAATTACACTTTTAAGTGTTCATTCATTTAACCATTTTAGTACATAGAAAAGTCAATGATACTTTATTAATTCGTTTAAACTCAAATTTAATCAAATCATCATATTTACCATTTTCCAAATATAATTAAATTTCCATTTATTTATATAACTTAAAATTTCCTTTTTAAACCAAAACCCAAATTTCCAGACTTTAAGTTATATTTTAATAATTCAACTTAACCATTTATTTATTTAACATTTTCCACTTATACAAAAATCATAAAACCTTTATTTAAAACACTTTAAAATCTATTTAAATAAAATTATCATAAATTTACATTTAAACCACTTAAAATTTTATTTATATAACTTAAATGTCATTTTAAAAGCCAAAGTCCAAATTTTCAAATTTAAGTTATATTTCAAAAATTCACTTTTTACCATTCATTTAAATTACATTTTTTTAACTTCTAGAAAAAAATCCAAAATTTCTTTATTTAAAATTTAAAAATCCAATTTAAATCAAATTTCATAATTTTTCACTTTTAAAAATATTTAAAATATTCAAAATTCTTTATAAAATATAGCCACGGGCATGTATATAGTTTTCTAACCTAGGTCAAGTGATACAGATATATATCATTTCAATCCGCAGTTTAAAAAGAAAAATCCGGGTTCTATCATTTCAAACCCGAAATTCCAAGTTAAAATAAAATAAATAAAATCCGTTCAGGCCTATTACTTCAGCCTATAACGAATTTTCCCTATTCTAAAGTCCGTTCGGGTATGTATCATTTCAACCCATAGTGATTCTAATCTACAGGGAACTTGCAGTGTGATAAACAGATATAAATGAACAGTTAACAACATATACAAATAACAGATGTATGACATGAAATTTAACAGGTTTAACATCATATATAAATAATCATAGGCAGTTGTTGTTGTTGTTGTTGTTGTTTCACAACTGCATAACATCATATATTTTTCTCTACACATTCAGTTGTTGTTGTTTCACAACTGCATAAGTATAAATGTCGTGTGAGCTTTACTCACCTCAAAATGCTGGAGATGACAAAACCAATGACACAGCGGAAATCAAAGCACGATGAAAAGATTACGGACTTGAGTGGAGAGCCAATCCAACGCTATAGATCTTGTGTTACAACCCAAACAAAATAGAATAAAATTATAATTCAACGCAACATTGAAATGGAACAACTTTGAATTGAAAAGCAATACGAATACGCAACTTTTTGCCTTGCTTTCTATACTTGCTAGAAAGGCTTAGGGAATGTTTTGGTTTAGGTTTCAACATGCTTTGGCTCAGGTTTGAACATAGGAAATGCATGGCATGAATGCTATACATGTAGAGGAAGTTACGACATATGCATGTGAAGAGTTTTGGGCACACTAGCATGGTTTTGGTCAACAAGAGGGGCTTGGCCATGGGATGTTTCGCTCGGCCAGTAGAGTATGGGTCTGGTCAGAGGTAGGAGGACTGAGTGGTGGTCAGGTCAGAGGAGTGGTGGCAGCCTATGGTGGTGGTTAGGGTGGTAGTTGAAGTGGATGAGCAAGTAGTGGTCAAACAAGCATGGTTTAGGCCTTTGGTTGCATTTTTGAGGGGTTTGGTCACCATGAAGGGCTCGGCTATGGTCATGGCCTGGAGTACAGGTGGTGGTGATGGAAAATAAGAGATGTAGAGAGTGGTGGCCGTGATTATCTAGAGGAGGCCGAGCAAACAAGGCAAAGAAACAAGGCAAAAACCATGAAAAAATGAGAAGAACAAGAAGGAAAAAGTAGCCATTACCAAACTTTTTTTGCAAGCCGTGAACAGAATGAGGAACAAATGTTTTTTTTCATGAATGAGCACTGGAATACACGGCCAAACAAAGTAATACACAGCCAAAAGAAGTAAATGAAGAGTTGTGGCAAGTGAAAGGACTCTAGGAGGTGAAAGGGCTTAAGCTAAATAAGTTTTTAAAACTCTTCACATTTCCTATTTTCTTTTAAACAAATAAAACAAAAATAATTTCAGAAATTACTTTTAAAAACCGAAATCAAGTGCAATAGTATGAAAATAAATAATAAAATTTAAAGAAAATAGAAAAGAATAAAAGAAATTGCTTAAAATTCCAAAACAGTGTCCAGAAATTACAATTAAATCACCATCGACTTTGGAAAATTATCCACTTCATTTTGAAAATATTATGAAGTAATAATTTGAAATAAAATAATTTATTTATCATTTATAAAATAAAATAAATAATTATATTGGAGAAAAGTAGAAAAAGAACTAAAAAAATTGTTTAAAAATTGAAAACAGGGCATGAAAATTACAAATAAAATATCACTAGCCTTATAAAATTTCTCTATCACTTTAAAACAAATAAAGAGTAAAATAAATAAATAAATGAGGAACAAAATAAAGTAGGAATGAGAATAAAATAATATCTTCATAAAATAGAAATAAATAAAGGATTTCTTTAATAAATTAAAAATAGAAATTAAAAATTATAAACAGAATACAACTGACATTGGAAAATATCAATTACACTTTTAAAAATGTTTGAAAACTAAAATATATACATAACATGTTATTTTACTCATATAAATATAAATTAGAACATTATATGACCAAAAAAAATTATTTATATAATTTAAAATAAACAATTTTGTTAAATACAACAAATTTCACACAATAGTTAAAAAGGCATAACTTTCACATTTTTAATCGGATTTCAACGAAACCAAAAGCAATGTTCCCAAAATTTTATTTACTTTCATAATAGAAGATAAAATTCAAAATTTGAAACTTTTAAATTTTTAAGTTAAAAGTCAAAGTTTGACTAATTTGACCAAAATTCACTTTTTTTTGAAAAACATCTTATTAATCATGTTTGGAATTCTAATTCACATAAAAATCATATTTTATATTTGAAATAACAAAATTATCTAAATTAAATATAATAAAGTTAAATCAAAATTCAATAAAAATAATTTAAAAAAATACAGGGTTGTTACACTCTCCCCCACTCAAAACTTTTCGTCCCCGAAAAGGAATGAGGTACGGGAAAGGGTGGAAAAATAGAAATGAAATAAGATTAAGACAAGGTGACAAGTGGATTGAGATTATACCTGATAACTATTGTTATAGGTAAGCCTAACAAGGTGGAGGTGATCTTCCCAAGATTCTCCAAAATCAGGAACACAAGCATGAAAAGGGGTGGATTCAAAATGAGTACCAATATAGAAAGCTTTCTAAACAGAAAGATTATAGAAAGATGCCTATAACAGTCTGTAGGAAGATAAGGAAAATAAGAACAACCAAAAGATAGTTTGAAAAATAAAATAAGATAATAAGTTAGAAACCATGGAATTTTCAACTTAAATTGATAATTAATTTTACACCAATTAAATAAACCTTAACTATCTCTAATTTCAATATCTTACCATCCAATTTTCTTAAATTAACACTTTCTAAAATCATGGATTTGAAGAAAAATAATTTATTATACTCAAAATGTACTTAAATTTAATTCATCTTTATTCCTACTTAAATTTAAATTTATTCCTCTCAATATGTTTTATCATCAATGCCCATTATACTTACTCTTATTATAACTGCTGTAATTTATTGTTAGTTCCATTAATCATCATTGTATATTGTAAATTATTCAATTAACCCTTTATCCTATTTACTCTTGTTAATCATTTTATAACTAAAATTTAAGTGAAAAACATTTATTTTAACCTAAGACGACCCAACTTTCTCAACACAGAAAATCGCATCATCTTTAAGAAAGAAAGGGATAGAAAAGAGAAAGAAAGAGAAGAAAGAGAAGAAAGAAGAAACAACATCAGAATCTCAACAGCGGAACGAATAAATTATGTTAATAACATAAATATTACATAGTTTACAACCATTATCAGAGTTACACAGATTACACATCACATACTAGACAGATATAAACACCTGCCTAGTATACAATTCAATACAGTACAAGAAACTACTCGGAGAAACCAACACAGCGGAATTCTATATATCTACACGCAGAAGCCTCCTGCTCCATTGCTCCTCCAGAATGCATCAAAGCTAACATGAATCCCTTGGCTACTCGTAAAAATTTGAGTACCCAAGAGTTTAAGAAAACAGAAGATAAACTCCGGGTCAAACATGGGTCTGGTGTGAGTAACATGTTAAGGTTGCTTAACTTTCAAAAACCTTTTGAAAAGAAAGGTATCACGTAAGACTTCCCACACATAAACATGGAAAAGTTTTATCTTACGCTAACCAAAACATTTGATAGGAAATCTAGTGATATTATAATAGGTCTAGGTTTTTCAAGTAAAATACAGAAATAGCTGGAATGCTTACATCTCACGTTCCAACATAGCTGGGCACAACTAATACGTACGGCACTTATTGGATTTTGAATTCCATACAATGAAAGGGCTACTAGGGTACCGCCCGTCACAGTACGTGGCCTAGATCAACGTACCGAGGATCACTCCCAATCCCCTACAACACAAGGTCGGAACCATCCCTTACTGGATAGTCCCGAACAAGACAACCCCGACAGTTGGAGCTCACAACCGTCCACACAGCCGAAAATAAAAGGGACCTCTAGACAGGAGAAAATCTCGTCCTACTTGGGCATGACCCACTTAGCCTTGTTGCACCTTCCCTGTTTTAGCCATTCCCGGTTGATAAGGCTTGAGGCTACGATTACCTTTAGAGAACACATCTCTTAGAATGCTCATCGTCCACATGATGATGTTCTGAAAGCATTCAATCCATACAAGTTAGTTCCGGGTTCGAACGAAACCGAAGGCATTATCTCGTTGCACTCATTTTGGAATCACCCTCAGAGTTAACGACGATAACCCTTGCACTCTGAATCTTCATCTTCACTTGAGATTCACGACCAATCGTTAATTTGGATCGATGTGGTTTTCGAATATCCAAATATGGAAACCCGATCCCGGTCTCATCGAAATCCAAAACGTGTCTTTTAAGGCCAAGTTGTTTTAAAGTTTAAAACAATTCAATTATCTATGTACACACAGATAGATAACTCACAAATCACAATAGATAATCAACATTGTCATAATAAACAGATGATCCACATTATCATTATAATCAGATAATCCACACTTATCATCAAAATAGATAATCTATATTATCATCACAATGCTACCAAAGCATTCTTACTACACAGCATTACCTATCTCATTTCTGAGGTCGCAAAGCATTCAAGGCAATCAATATCACCCATTCATACACAAGCAAAGATTTACTTAATCACATTATAATTAATTTAAATTGAATTAAATTAATTACCTCCATCTCTAATTAATTTAAAATGAATTAAATTAATTACTTCATCTTTAATTAATTTAAATTAAATTAAATTAATTACTTCATCATTAAATCTTGCATACTAACCATTTAATTGATTACAAATCAATTGATTAATCATTTAAATTAATCACCTTAATTAATGACCCTTGATTAATTATTCTAAATTACATTCAAGTAATTATCCTTAAATAAATTTCACAAATTAATTATTCTTAGCCAACTCAGTAATTAACCTTTAATTACTTCATTAATTAATTATAATAATTACATTAATCCTTAATTAATTACATTAATTAATTACCTTTAATCACTTATCATTGATTAATTAATCTTAATTAATCAACTTTAATTACATCATTAATTGTATTAATTAATGATCCTTAATTATATTTTAATTAATTACTTTATTCAAATTAATTACCTTAAGTAATTAACCACAATTATTAATCATTCCAGATTAATCACATTCGGTAATTAGCTACCTTAGTTACTTCATTAAATAAATTAATTATTCCTTAATTAATCCCTTGATTAATTACAAAGTAATTTAATCCAAATTACTTTCATTCTCAAAACATCTTCAATTAATTACATCCTGTAATTACCATTAATTACTTCACTATGTAATTTCCAATTCATTAATTACATTAAGTGATTATCATCAAATCATTCAGTGTTAAAAATTAATTAACTTAATTAATTAATTTAAAAACTAATCCCTTTAAACTCAATTAATTATATTAAGTAATTAATTCCTTAATTACTTCCATTAAGAGATTACATTTAAACAATTCACAATTGGTTATCATTAAATTAATTAATCTAATTAATTATTATAATAAATCACATTAATTAATTGTTAAATAATCCTAGTTAATGGCCTTCATTGACCATTCTTTAATTACTTTCATTAGGTAATTAACTTAGATTAACCATTGTTAATCACAAATTAATTAATCTTTAATTAATTAACTTGATTATAACTTAATTTCTTAATTAATAAATCTTTAATCATTAAATAATAATCATTAATTATCTAATTAATGATCTTAATTACAAATTGATTAATCCTTAATCAATTATTTATTTATCCCTAATCAATTAATCAATTACATTATTCCTTAATTATCTCATTAATCAAATTAACTTCAAATCATTAATCTTAATTAAATTTTAAGATAAACATTCTTAATATGACTAAAGTGTCATTAACAAATTTATTTGAAATCAATTTACTTTTGAACTTACTTTTAAATTTTATTTTGAATATAAGATTTAAAATGAATATAATTTAACTTAACAAAGTTTAAACAATTTAAACCTTTTTAAGTTACATGTCAAACAAATGCTTGTCTTATAAAAGAAATTCATAAGAGTTTAAAACTAAATTGATTTTAAAATTCAATAATTTAAATTTACACTTTGTTTAAATCTTTCAACTTCAAAAACTTCTTTATTTCAAACTGAAATACCAATTTAAATCTTTGATTTCCAGTTTTAAATTTACCTTTAAAAACTTGCTCATATTTTTAAAACTTCATTTTAAAATTTCAAACTACTTACTATTTTAAAGAAGCTAACAATTCAAGTTTAAACATTATTTTTATTTTTATTTAAAACTGAGATTTAAATTTAAACTTAAATTCCAAAATTTTAAACTTGAATTTAAAACGTAGTTTAAACCCAAGTTTTACCTTTATAAACTTCGGTTTTAAAATT